>CM046996.1:22107064-23453232 GCA_025698465.1 Gossypium longicalyx | reverse complement strand
GTAAATATTCTCAATCGTCCATTCCACCTCACTGTATCGTCAGTCAATCGCATCACCGGATATATCGCTGAGAACCCACATGTAACATCAATCTTTTATTCAAGAGTTCTACCAGGTTTGATAGCACGATGATCAGCATTCGGCTGAAAACACCGGCTCAGTTTCATTGTATTTATTCTCAGCGACTTGCCACCGATAGTTATTCTGAAGAACATCTCCTCTATAAACTCGTAAAGCCTCCTGTGTGTGTTTTGTTATTTATGGTTCCACCCGCAGCGCTGCATCGCACCATTTCCGTTTAGCTGAGGGTCTAAACCATTGTGAAAAGTTTGAACTGGAGCCATAAAGGGAAACCCGCTGGTGAAGGCACCTTCTTGAGTAAGTCCTATACCTCTCCCATGCGCTATTTAAAGTTCTAAATCAATCAAGCATAAATGTGCAAGAGATATCATTCCTCAATTTGGTCGTCTTAGCTGGTGGAAAGTACTTAGTAGAAACTTCTCAATGATCTATTCCCTAAGTAGTGATTGGAACCTCGTGGTAAGGAATTCAACCACTACTTTAGCCTTATTTCTTGCCTTAGGTGAATGACATCGCCGTAAACGCTTACATTGATCTTGGAAAGTGTCGCAATATTCTAGAAAGTTTGCCAAATGAGTGTTTGATCCTCATCTTGCAAGCCATCGAACCGACAAACTGCTGAATTATCTAAATTGTATTTAGCTTCAGTTTAAAATGGTTTGCAGCTGACTTGTAGGTCAAATAATACTCATCCATTCAGCCTCCAGTGAGATTGAGCTTTAGCATAATCACACACATTTAGGAGCAGGATTTTGATTTACAGAACTACGGAATCACAAGAGGTAGTGGATTATTTTGATTTTCATTCATCTTCTGTAGTATTAGTATCGCCCCCGTGGCTTTCCTCTATATGGTATAAGTTCGCTTTATTCTCTTTCGATTTCTACGAGCTGTGATTTTTAATTTCACTATCGAATAATAAATGTCCTCGATGGATTCCTTCTAGTCATAAACTAAAGAAACTTGCTGTAAGTAAATAGAAGATAAGTTAGTAAATTATAGTGTAAATAATAATAAATTACAACACAATAATAAATGGCTAAAGTAATAAAAATTGTGTTCCTAATGTCTTTAGTCCCCGGCAACGGGCGCTAAAAACTTGATGATCATTTTATGAACAACTAAACTAGACTACGATCACGACTGAAGGCAAGCCCACCTATCGAATGGTAGTATTAGTTACGCGAGTCCGTAGTATCGTGATCCATAAGGATTAAAAGTACTAGTATTAACTATCTTTCATTATTTAGCCTAAAATAAAAGGGATTTGTTTTAATCTAATAATTAACTAGTGAACGCCATTGTAGAGTGAAGAAAGTAATCGAATAAACCAATAATAAAGACTACCCAAGAAAGAATCCACCCAGACTTCACTTATTATTTCTGATTCTGAATCTAACGATTTATTCACTTGTCTTGATCCGTAGAAATTCCTAAATTATGTTAATATCTCTTTCGAGACTAAAAACAACTGATTCTAGGTTGATTAATTGAAATCTCTTTTCTAATTAAAACCCTATTGTCGCATTAAACTCGATCTATGAATTTTTTATTAGATTTGACTCTAATCTGGCAGATTTATGTCACCTGCTTTCTAGGTTGCATGCAACTCCGCTTAATTATGTGAGATCTACTTTAAATAGAGACTTTTGCTCCACCGAATAAGCACATCAACTTGAATTAATATCTCAAAATATTAAAATAAGAATTAAGAAAACATAATTAAGAACAAGAACAAATATTTATCATTAAATTGAAAATATTAAATAAGAAGATCCGTTCTTAGGTTTTATCCTTTCCTAGGTATTTAGGAGTTTAGTTCATATTATAGTAGGAAAACATCTCAAAATAGGAAAATAACAAAATATAAAGAAACCCAAAATCATGAAAAATTGAAAGGAGATCTTCACTTGAAGGAGATCCTGCCTCCCGAGCTAAATCCATTGGCGTTTTTCAAGTAATTCCTCTGTTCTACTCATCATGTCCCCAGGTCCTCTTCTTTCTAGTGTGTTTATATAAACTTTAGAATGCTCTAAACTCTAAAATTTGACTTTTTTTGCTTATTTGGGAAATAGGAGCGATATCAACATGGCTACCATATGGGCATGTAGCCAAATTGGTAGGCTCACACAAGCGTGTGCTCACTCGGTGTAGAATCTGCCTTAGCCGTGTGGATCTTTCAATCACCCTATTTTGTCCGCTTTTGGCCCGCTTTATGCTCCTTTTTGTTCCCCTATGCTCTCCCGAGAGTATAAAACATGAAATTATGGGATTGGGAGCATCTAATTCACCGAATTATATGATAAACTATTAAATATGACTCCTTTTTAGTCAAATTTGAAAATAATCTTTCAATTAAATCATACTTTGTTTCAATCAAACACTCTGATTAGTTTAGATTATTTTATTATTTTTTGACCTATGAATTTAGCCTATAAATAGGCTCTTTTTACAACCTTAGAAAATACACCTATTAGAGATTAGAACTCACAACACATTTAGAGAATTTTGTGTTTACGCTTTGTGGGTTCTTTGTTTTCGAATTTCTGGTTTAGTTTTTATCTCTCTATCTTTTTGTACTCTTTGTTCTTTTGCCATTATAGTAAAATTATCTTGCCCGTGGTTTTTTATCCTCTTTGGAGGGGTTTTTCCACGCTAATTTTGTGTGTTAAATTTCAATTTATTCTCGCTATTTTTCTTGTTCGTTGTTTAATCGGGTCGATTCTAACAAGTGGTATCAAAGCTAGTTCAATTTTCATAGATTAGCCCATTCGTGATATGGCAAAACAAGGTTTGAAATTGAGAAGTTCAATGGTGAGACAAATTTCAACTGGGTGGATGTTAGAATGATGGCAATTTAGTACAATCCGGCTTGAAAAAGGTTGTTATCGAAAAAGCCTCAGAGAATCTAAATAAAATAGAATGGGAAGAGCTTGATGAAAAGGCTTTGTCTCGCAATCCGTTGTGTCTCGTGAATAAGGTATTGCAGAGGTATTGATGGAGAAGACCTCATCTCGCCTTATGGAAAATGTTAGAAACTCTTTATGCGACTAAGTCTCTAGCTAACCGCTTAGTGTTGAAACAACATCTATTTACGCTTTCCAGATGAACGGTTGGGTGAGCTTTTAGAGATCACATCACTAATTCATTACTCTTTTAAATGATTTAAAGAACGTTGAGGTTCATATTGATGAAGAAGATCAAGCTTATGCTATTATTGTGCTATTTACCCTCCTTCATACAAGTCTTTTAGGGAGACCGATTTATGGCAGTAGACAAACTCGCTTGAAGATGTGAAGGGTCATTTGTTGAGTAGAGACAAATTCATAATGAGCTTCATTTGATAGCAAGATAGATAGGCAAGCTTCCGCTTTGATAGCATCAAAGAAACGAGACAAAAGGTGTTGCTATTGTAAAAAGTTAGGTCACGCCAAAGCAGATTGTTATAAACTACGAAAATAAAAGAGCTGTGAGAATAACGAGGAAGATGTAGCTGGTGCTAATTTGGCCGATGAAAGCGTGTGATGGTTTCTTGTTAGTGTTAACGAGCAATAACTCCAAGCTCACGTCCGAATGGACCTTAGATTCGAGATGTTCTTTCCACATGCTTCCCAAAATAGAATAGTTCTCCACATACGCTCAAGTTGAAGGTAGAGTTGAAGCGCATGAGAAACGATCCATCTAGTAAGGTAATTGGTATTGGTACTGTTAAAATTAAGATGCACGATGGGACGATTAGACACTCTCGATGTCGATATGTACCGATTTACTTAAAAGAATCTCATCTCTCGGAGTATTTTAGACTTGAAAGGATGCGTAATCAACATCAAGTCGAAGCGGTATTAAAGTATCTCGTGGAGCTCGCTTTGTTAAAAGGTAAAAGAACCGGCAGCCTTTATATTTTGAAGGTTCTACAAAGGATCGATGAAATTGAACTCCTCGCTCATATGGAGTTGAAGTCAACTCGCTTGGAGCGGAGGCAACTTGGTCATAGGAGGGAAAAGGTATGACCATTTCGTTGAAGAGAGGTTCTCTTTGATGCGCAGGTTTTGAAAAGTTAGGGCACCGTGTTCGTGAAAATTAGACCCGGTTAGTGTTGATTTGACAAAGGTACAAGTCGGGCGGCTAGAAGTCTTTCAGCTTTCTAAGCACAAATTCGACTCGCTAATTCCCGTATAGTTCAAGATAGGCTCGTGGGCGTGGCTTTGGCAAAGATAGCGCTGTGAAAATATGAGTTAATGTGGAGATTTGTTAAATATGACTCCTATTTTGAGTCAAATTTGAAAAATAATCTTTTAGTTAAACTCACTTTACTTGTTTCAATCAAACACCGATTAGTTTAGATTATTTTATTGTTATTTGACTCTATGAATTTAGCCTATATAATAGGCTTTTTTACAACCTTAGAAAAATACACCCATTAGAGATTAGAACTCATAACACATTTAGAGAATTTTGTGTTTACGCTTTGTGGTGTTCTTTGTTTTCGAGTTTTCTGGTTTAGTTTTTTATCTCCATCTTTTGTACTTTTTGTTCTTTTGCCATTATAGTAAAATTATCTTTGCCGTGGTTTTTTATCCTCTTGGAGAGGTTTTTTCACGTTAAATTTGTGTGTTAAATTTCTCAATTTATTCTCGCTTATTTTTCTTGTTCGTTGTTTAATCGGGTCGATCCTAACATAAACCATCTAAAAATATGCTAAGTATGAGATTAAAATGTGTTACTTTTTATGGTTTATCAATATTTAATCTCTATATTTTAATTTTTTATATAATTTAGTTCTTATATTTTTATAATATTATTAGTTAGATCATAATTTTTTTATTAAGATATTACATAGTTCTATATAAATTGAATACCCTAAAGGTTTTAAAGAGTAACATATTATTTGGTTTTTCTTTTTCCTTTTGGCATTATAAGATAATGCTCAAATTTCAGTTTTGACTCTTATACTATGTTGAAACTTGATTAAATCTATATACTTTAATTTTTTGACATAATTTAGTCCTCTACTTTATAATGTAATTAATTAATCTAAATAGTTAACGTTATTATTATTAACTATTTCAATTACAATGTCGACCATTAATTTTTTCTTAAGAACATTATTTTAACAAAAAAATTATTTTACTATGACAAGTTTAAATGAGTGTTCCTAAGATAAAAGTCCATATCAACATTTTCAAAGTTATTCTTTTGTTGCATCACTGTCGGGTTAACCTTTTTTTTAATTTTAAAATGTTAAATTGATAAATTTTTAGAAGAATTTCAATAGTAAAAATACCTTAGCATAAATATTTAAATTTAAAAATTAAAGAATATAAATTTCTGAAAATAAAAAAATTTAAATGTACAAAATATATAAAAATTTAATGCATATTTTAACATTAAATATCAATAAAAATAATTAACCTATTGTATTAAATCGAAACAAAAAAATTAAACGAAGAATAGGGACCATACTCTACCAGTAATAATAATAAGGCTGCTGGCTTGGCGTCCAAAAAATTAGCTTTTAATTTTGCCTTCAAATTCTCACACCGCTTGGCCGTAATCTCAGCACCGTTTTGCTTCTTTGTTGCCTGGAGCTGCAGTAGTAATTGCCTCCGCCTTGCTGAAGTTATTTGTTGCTATTTGCTTACTCCAAAAATTGTCGTTTGCTCCAACTTCCACCATCAATTTCTTGCTATCGTTTCAGTCTCCAACCGGCACTGTCTTCAGCATCCAATTGCCTTTGATTGTTGCTACCGATTGCCACAAATTTGATGTTCTAGTCGTGACCATCTCTAATAGCTGTTTCACAACCTCCCTTTATTGTTGTTGCTGCTACTTACTGATATTGCTCTCCATTCTCCCCAAAGTTTTGCTGATATTGCTCTCCATCTTTAGTCCAAAGTCTTACCCATCCAGAGTGCTACTGTTATGACTCTCCATTGATGATCTAAATTGCTGCACCGTTTGCCGCTGTCGTCTCTCTCAATTTGTTGCAGCGTTGTGCTCCAACTGCTGCTGTCATTTGCTTCTTTTTTGTTTCCATTTGTTTCAAATAATTGTTGTTGCTTGCCGCTGTTGATGAAATTTGCTGTCTTGGCTGCCTATTACTTTGAGGTTAATGTTTAAATTGAAGGGGTTTTGATATGGTTAATAATTGCATTCTTTAAGGTTTATTCATTCGAGTTAAAAGATTTAATTTACACTTATGTAAGATTAATATATTAGATAACTTAAGGATGATATATTAACTTTAGGATAATTAATTAAATTTTCTCAAAAATAGATGAATTTAAACTAAAGTTATAAATTAAATTAATCGAGATGTTCTGTAATGACTGCTTTTTAATAGTGTCTAAAAATGTGATTTCAGAATTTTATTTTCAGAAACTAAATGTGTAAATATTAAATAAGTATATTTATGGAGTTAGTGTGTAGATGAATTGAATAATTTAGCTGAAAATATGATTAATTAAGGTTTAATGATTAAATTGTAAAAGTTTAATTGTTATAGATTTTTAATTAAAAAAGTTTGAGACTTATATAACAATTATCCAGTTGACTAAAATAATTAATAAACCAATATTAAGATTTAGATAGTGGACGGTATTGATGGGTATCATTAAGTTTAGTCAATAAGTGATTAAATTAAAATAAACTTTAATTAAGTAAATTAATTAAAATTAACCATACTAATTGTTGAAACCATTTTTTGAAAACGGCATCGACTTTGTTTGAAAGCTTAAGATTAAAATTGAGTCGCTTACAAATTTTTATTAGGTGTGATCGGATCACCTTTGTTTTAATAAAACAATTTTAATTCATCAAACGGCATTTTCGGTCTATGAAATTCAAGAGAATAAGTTCGGGAGTCTTTTACGTGCAGGAAGGATTAGCACCTCGACACGCCCAAAAATTGGCAATCAATTCATTAATTAGCGCCCCAAAGTCGAAAGTTGAAAATAGAGAAATGGATTTAAACTACGATCCCTTTTTATAACGCCAATTAAAAATGCTTGAATTAGATAAAAAGATGCTAAAGATTTTCTCGCCTCGAGATATCGGAGTATCACATCCCGTAAGTTAGACACAATACCATGAACTCCCGAGCGCAACTCATCTTTAATTTTAATTGGAAATCCATGTATTTTAAAACTCAAAAGGATATTTGACTATTTAGAATCAACGAGAGAATCAAACCCCGTAAATTAGGGCACACAATTCGATGTTCCAAAATGCAAAACATTGCCTTATTTTGAAACTTTTACTTTTGAATAATAGCTAATCTGATATTTAAACGACGTGGATTATTTTGTTTGAAATAAAATAAAACGATCAAAGTTAGGTAAATGTGTTGGGGTTTAATTCATGAGGCAATGATATGAGATACAATATAGTAATGAGTGTAGACAATGATACATGAACAACATCACACAAATATACAGCAATAATGTGAAAATACAAATGAACAATTTATGGTACATACAATGACAATAATGGCTCACATACATCATTTACATGCTAACATTAGCACTCAAGGAACAACAAAAACGAATATAACAATCTAAAAATAATATAAAGCAAGTTAAAATGAATAAAATGTAAAACTATTTAAAAGATAATAAACAAGTTTAAAGAAATAATGTAACAAATGAATTTTTAAAAACAGTAATTATAAAATAATTTGAAAAAGATGATATATATATATATATATTAGAACAAATAATATGCATATATGTACATAAAAGTATAAAATGGGTAATACAAAGACTTATAATAAATAACAAATAGAATATTTAAAATAAATAGATAGAATTTTGAAAGGTGTGTAAAACAATTTAAATCAATGAAATAGTTTTAAATAAATAATACATGAAACGATTTTAGAATAGAAGATGGCGCTTTAAAGCAAAAATGTAACAATTTATAATGATAAATATGAATGACATTTTAACCATAAGATAAAATAGTATAAAGTATTCAAAATAGATTTAAAAATATAAAAAATTGAAGATTATAAAATAAGCATGCGAAATGAAGAAACATGAAAGGAACAAACAATTTACAAAAGAGAAAATAAAATAAATGATATGCATATACTTAAAATAATTAATGTAAAATAAAAAAATCTTGGGATAAGCAAAACAAAATACTTTAAAAATAAACAAGTTTACAAAAGACATATAAAGATTAAAACTAAATAAAATATAATATTTAAATAGATAGTAAATAAACATATAGTAAAATATGATAAAACAATTTGAAATAAAAAGGCAATGATCAAATTTAAATCAAAGTAAACAAGAGGGTAAAAATCCCAAATAATGTAAAGTCATACTAAGACCAAGATGAAATACGTATGGAAAAGAGAGGGCTAATCGGGAAATTACCCCAACCTCTATGCGCAGCTGCTTTCAAAGGCAGACCGAAATGCAACGAGGGACAAATTATGCGGGCACAATTAAAAGAGAAGGAGCAGTAATGAATTAAAGGACGCGAGAACATGGAGGGACTAAAATGTAAAATATCCCATTTGGGATATAAAACACGCCGATCCCCATCAATTGGGTCGGGTGGTGGGTAATCCCCTAAACTACGTTGTTTTGTAGTAATATAAAAGGCCAAAAATTTTATTATTTTCATTTGGCCCGAGAATTTTAAAGAAAAGCAGAGCCTTTTCTTGCTATCTCTCCTCTTTGTCCCTTCGCCGGCTGTTCTCAACGCTCACGACCACCACCACCGTGTTCTGGTGGCCGGCGACACCCTAAATGGGTATTTCAGCCTCATTTCAAACTCCTTTGAAGGACAAACCTTCGACGCCCTTAAGAACCAAGGAAGAAACCCTCGCTTCTTCTTTCAACCCGACGCCACGATGGAGAAGACTCTCCGCGACGTGTCCGTGGCTTCGTGAGGTTTCCTTATTTCTTTTCTTTTATTTTATTTTCAATGCAAAACAAAAATAAAAGGAAAATAATCAATCGCAAAATGAAAAAATAAGCATAAAAATCACCTAGAAATCGTTTCGCTTTTTTTTATTAATAGTGCGCAGAAAAAATTACAAAGGAAGTGATTCGACTTTTTATATAACCGAAAGTTAAGCAACTCTCTGCTTTATTTTTTGTTTTTTGCTATTTATTTCTTCCTCATGCTCGTTGTTGTATTTGATTTGGTAGCAGTGTTGAGGCATGGAAGGCCTGTGGTTGGCTCACGAGGAGGCGAGGCGGCGCAGAGGCCAAGGCAGAGGGGGTGTTTACTCACCAAGCTTGAAAGGCTAGGGTTTTGTCAAATGTTTTAAGCAAGTGGGCTATTAGGTTAGTTTAAGTAGTGGGCTGATGGTTTGTATTTTGGGTCTAAAATGGGTTTTAAAATGGATATTTATTTGGTTATTTGGGTTTTATTTGTTTATTTGCTCGCCAAAATTGCCCATTACACTAATCATACTATATATATTATTAGATAGTGGAAAATGATGAGAAAGTCATCATCTTCAACGTTGGTGTCATCCTCCATAACCAAAGAAAAAAAAAAAAAACTTTTGAAACCCTTTGATATTCGATTATCAATTTCAAGTAAATCTCTAGCTATTTTTCTTTAATTTTATGGAAATTAAATCATTGGTGTAACAACCCATTTCCAAGTGGTGTTGAAAATAGTAGTTTGGGGACCACAATTTAATGTATGAGTCCATAAATATTATTTAATTAATATTTACGAGGTTACTAGAGTGTCGATAAAACTTGGTCTAATAATTTTAACGCTCAATAGTTAATTAAAGAAAAAGACTAAATTGTGAAAAACGATAAAAGTCAATTGGTGTGGATTTTATTTAGTTAAAATACTTAAATGCTAAAGTGGAAGGACTAATATGGTAATTAGACCATAATGAGTGGTAATGATGCTATGATCTATGGATTAGTGAAATTAAAGTTTTAACTTAAGGTTAATTTAGAAATTAAGAAATTATGTTGACTTTAACAAAAGATACAAGCATCATCTTCTTCATTTTGCTTTTTTACCACCGAAAACTTCATTGTTGATTAAGAGAGAATCACACAAGCTTTATTTCTCTTGCATGGTATGTAAATTGAGCCAATTTCTTATAATTTTTACGCTTTTTAGATCGTTAGTAGCTTAATCTAGCTAGTCCAGTGACTACTTTGAAATATTATTGAAGTTTTGAAAAGTCACCATTGATGTTCTTAAAGGTTTTTAGATGTTAATGGTTGAGTTTGAAGTTTACATGAAATATGATTATATTGTAAAGTGATTTTGATTAGTTTTGAGTTTAGGGACTAAAATGATAAAATATTGAAATTGGCTTGGTTTTCTTGTAAAATTTTAGTTCTTAAGGGTTTTAAGGATGTTATTGAATTCAACACCATTGTTTAAGGTTTACTTGTGAAAAATAAGCTTGTTTCAGCTTTTAAAGACTAAATTGAACAAAGTGCAAAACTTTATAAAAATTTTGAAAATGTTAATAGGAATTCATATGCATCGAATTGATATTACAATGTAATTGAGGTTGATAAATTGTAATAAATTACTATATAGATCAAGAACCGATTGGTAATCACTTAAAAAGAGAAAAATGTTGACTAGTCTCTCGATATTGCTATATCTCATTATTTGGCCCTAGTAAGTTCTTATGGTATTATTTTGTGTATTTTGGTAATGTTATTATTAAATTTCTGTAATTTGGTAACATCGAATGTAAATTTAAATGTTATGATTATTTGGTGAGAAAATGGATTGAAACGATAAGTGTTATACAATTATATGCATCGAGTTTGGATAAACATAAGATAGGATACAATTGACATGCCAATAGGTTATTTTGTGCGCTGCATCAATTGATTTGTGATAAGATAATTTTATATGATATATTATTATACATCGAGTATACCGTAATCCAACATTTATTATGGATTATCGAAAGTTATATTTACAATGATCCTAGTGTGTTTTGGGGCGATGTAAAGTTTACGGCTTGTCACTTGGTTTTCAGCGTGTTCTTGGTTGGATTGGTTTGGTTGAGCATTTTGGTGTGTTTTGGCCGATAGTCACGATCCTTATTCGCTTCATGTAATTCATCAGCTGAATTTTGATGGTTAAATGATATAATGATGTGTATTTGAAACTTAGAAATAATGCTTTGGTGAATGATTTGTAAATATGTTCATGTATTCGATTTTATATCATGACTTGATATTGAATGATCTTGTATAGTTTGAATGGTTTATAACTTATGCATATAAAGATCTCACCCATTGACATGGTTGTGATGACAGGATTATGTTTTAGTCAATGATTCTATTAAATTATAAATGTGATCATAAGGTATGTTATAATGTTTTCAAACTATGAACTTACTAAGCTCAATTGAAGCTTACCTGCACAATTTCCTCGCTTCCTTTGTATATATCGCTTGCGCGTAATCGAAATATCAAATCACTTTGAAGATCACACTATTCAGCCATCTTTTGGTAAATTTTGAAACGTTATATTCTGATTTTGTGGCATGTACTAGGTGAAATTGATATACATATGTATTCATGTGGTTGTAAATGTTATATATATATGCCTTGTGTGTGCTCACAATTGAAGTATTTTTAAAAGATAAATGGTGTTATTGTTCATGGTTTGTTATGGAAATCTTGAATGTGGGTGTTTATGGTACATGATGGAATGGAATGAAACGTTGATAAGTTGTAACTTGTGTTGGAAGAACGGTTAGGTGATATTTTGCTTGGTTTTCATCTTGTTGTGGTTGGAATTGATGTCATGATAGTTGATATGTGTATTGATTTTGGATGGCAAATGTATTGATGAGTATGCCTTGGTTTGTGACTTGGCTATTTGATGATGAAAGTTATAGCACTTTGGTATTTTGTAGGCATTGTTTAGCTAATTGATAATACTTTAAAATGACATACTTTTATGTGTTAATTACATATATAATTTGAGTACGATCTTACTAATTTAGGTCATTTATGGTTTTTTATCTTGTAGGGACTAAATTGATGGCAAAAAAAAATTTGGGGGAAAAAATGTGAATTTAAAGACAAAATGGGTCAGTGTGCAAAATAGGGAAGAAATGGTGCCGAAAATACAAAGTGCAAAAGACTTGGTGAAAAATTTAAAAGAAAAGATTTATGAACATAAAATTTTATTTAAATTTGAATTTTATTTTTAGGATTATTGTTAGGATTATTATGATATTGTTTAGATTTAATTTCAAATTATATCTTTAAACATTAAACTAGGTTTTTGTATACTATAAATAAGGGATGGAGTGACATGAATATACACTTATCACTTCTGTAAAAACCCCATTCCCCCTAAAGCTCTTAGCCTTTTTGTTCTTTTTATTTTCCAATAAAATTTCATTCCATTAAACTTGTGTCTTTTTTCCCGAAAAGCATGAGCCACAAAACTCATCTAGCCAAACGTTGAGGCTCTTCCAAAAGAGTTTATGAGGTTTAGAACCCGCCTTAACCCTTCTCAATGAGTATTCATCATTTTACCTCATTACGAGACTAACGTTTCTGTCCATGTCCTTCCAAAAGTAATCTTTTCATCTTGTGCAAATGCAGCCGCTTGTATGTTTTAGGAAGGTTGCACACTGATTCGCTAACTTATCACACAATGGTTGTCGAGCCTAAGAGACAAAATGGCGTGACATTTGCCATTGAGAAACGATGATCTAATGTAAGATAGTCCCACAAAAGCGATAGTTGACTAAAGTCAAGTTCCTCTAGATCGTAAGGTTATAACCTAAGTGGAGCTAGTGGTCATAGGCATCCTCTTCCACTATAACTAGCTTATTCTGCATAAGAAGGATCACCTAAAAGCCTATGATTGAATCCAAGGAGGATTAAGATAACCGGAAGGTTGGAATAACTCAAATCGAAAACCCCTTCCTCAACTCTGCTTTTTTTACAATTGCAATTTCAATTTTTTTAATTTCAACTCATTCCATATTTCTAATTTTGTTTTTTTTTTTTTCCTGTGTTAGACGTTTTTTCTTGAGCACAATCATGTTTAGATTTTAAGAAACAAAAGCTATAGCGATCCAAATTCCCTCGAGGATTTGACCCTACTTACCTTATACTATTCTTTTCATTATTTCTTAGGTATAGGTTATTTTTTGTGCTTGCAACGACACACCACTAATCATGAATTGATACAAAATAAAGTTAAAGATTAGCTTTGATGTTGTTTGTGAAGGTGCCTTATGGCATGTTGGTTAGAACTTGACAAATGACATGTTTTGATATGTTTTTGGTGTGTTTTGAATAGGTTGATTGGATTATTAACGGTATGCTTGAGGCTTAATAAAGCAAAGATATGCATGACTTGTTTTTAAGGTACCATATGACACACACAAATTCATCACATGATTTGACACATAGTTGTGTGCCTCACATAGGCATGTGGCACACCGCTTGTTTTGTTTGATTTTGGTGACTTTAGGTACACATGACCACAAATCTGTTACACGGCTGGCTGACACACTGGTCGTGTAACCTTTTATACACGACATCACCACTGTACGATCTAGGGACATGACTATGTGATATTGCGCCACACACCAAACTAACCACACTCATGGCCCACCACACACCATGTAACCCTATTTTCTATTTTTGCCTTGCTTTTATGTTATGTTTTAATTAGTCCCTACTTGTTCTCGAATTGATCTTAGAGCTTCATAAGCTCAATTTAAGCCCTGCTTTTATATAGAGCATGAATATTAAAATGATTATTTATAATTATTTTAAAATTAGATTTTGAATTGAATTTGTATGTTCTTGTCTTGTTAATTGTTGTAGTATCCCATAATCCTAATCCGACGATAGAGACGGGTGAGGGGTGTTTCAATGAGAGCTTGATTTAGCTAGCCTATGTATCAAATTGTTCAATTGTTGAAGTTTTGATAAGTTTCCATTGTTGAGAATTGATGAATTAGGTGGAAATTGATAGAAATTAAGCTTAGATTATGACAAGGACTAAATTATAAAGCTTAATTGTTAGTTTCAGATATTATGGACCAAATTGAATAAAATGTAAAACTATTATGAAATTTTGGTAGAAATAGAAATTATAAGGTCCCTAATGAGTAAATGTGAAATCGATTTTAGCCGAGGCTTTAGATCAAAAGTTATGTTTATCCTGTGTTTAGAGCTAAATTGAATAAATTAAAAATATGTTTGATCGTAATTGAATGTGAAATGGATGGAGTTTGATATTTTTTATTTATTGAGTTATTGTTCAGAGTAAAAGACATCATCAAAGCATCGAAAGGGAAGGGGAAGCGAGAGTCGATGGCAAGTAACGCGAGATCTCGCTTGTATTTTTATGATTCAAGATCAATTTAATTGTTGGATATTTGTGATATTTTGCATAATTTGGCATTAAGGTGAGTTAATAATTATTATTTTAATTGAATTGATATGATTGGGATTGATTATCAAATAGAGGACTAAATTGAATAGAATAGAAAATAGCGTAAATATGATATTGGTATTGAATTGAGTTGAAACATGTTATGATATATGATGAATTGATGAATTCCAAATGATGGAATATGAATTGAACTATATAATGAAAATAGATAATTGATTTCCTTATTAACCGCTTGGGCAAAGCTCTGATATAGTTGGCATGTCATAGATAGATTGACTATGGGTTTCTTTAAATACATGTTAATAAGCATTGACGATTTTCCTTTGGACGTCTAATGAGTGTTGGGCACAATTTTTACTTCAGCTTATATCGATGAGCGCCAAGCAATCTATTTACTTCGCATTTTCCGATAAGGCATTAGGTACCAAATTGTTGTGTTGGTTAGATCCATATATTCATTCGAGTCCGAGACATGTTAATAGGGGATATAAATTGATTTGGTTAAATGATACTTGAAATGGTTCAATGTTATGAAATTGTACTATAGGTATATATATACAATATATGATTATCGATAGCATGTGAAAAATCATTTGAACAGCTCAATGAGCCTAAGGGTCGATTTGGAAAGTTAGCGAATGAATTGATCCGATTTGAAAATGAAAAATGATATGATTGAATGTGTTATATTGAAATGAAATATAAACACTAATGACATTGGTATGATATGTTCATATAGTTTCTTAATTGAGAGAATGTATAATTGATCCATTTGACATAGTTGGTACACTTTTATGGCATAAATATGTTGATATGTGATTGAGGATTAGTATGAATTGTATATGAATTTATTGATATTAGAATTTGAGATTGAATGTATGTAATTGATTGAATTCAGATTATATTGACTTGAATCATGGAAATACCACCGAGCTTTATTGTTTAGCATACGATTTGTTTTCTTGTACAAAGTTTAGGTTCATCTTGAGGCCCTCGAGAAGTGATTCCAACATGCAGAGGCGATCCCGAACTCAAAGAATGTTTGTATAGTCTCTTTTGTTCATTATATGGCATATACCTAGGTTGATTCAGCTTTTTGCATATATGATTATGTCATATTAGAACTTAGACTAGTGAATTAGAAATTATCAAATGGTTGGATTGTATGGATGGTTTTCGCAATTAAATGCTTTATATGAGAATATGAACTATTTATGATCATACTCAAATGTATATGTCTATTTGGTAATGTTTTGAAGTTGCATAAGTGTCAAACACGGTATGTATAAATATGAATTACAAATGAATATGTAAATGATGAAAATGCTGAAATGTATATTGAAATGGCATTTTGGTTCAAATTGAAATTGGTGTTGATGGAAATGAATTACTAGGTGATGCAGGTTTATGCCATTTTGGCCATTTTCAAAATAGAGAATCACATCACGACAACATACTTTCAACATCGCGACGAGACCTAGTTAGTGATTTATGTCACAACGAGGAACCTTCGGTTGCAAAGATCAACCTGAAATTTTGAAATCTTTATAGTTTGGTCCTAATTCGACCTCAGGTTAGCAAAAAAGCTTTCGTAAGCTCATATAAGACTCGTAATTGATTACATATTGTATTGTGTGTATTACTCATATTTTGGATGTTTAATGGTTCTAAATCGAATATAATTTGATCCTAGTTGCTTTGACAATGAATGCAACACCTTGTAGCTCGACTGATAATCGAAAGTTGGGTATCGAGATGTTACATGATAGAATGGTAAAAGAGTCCTCATGAAAATTAAAAATCAATTAAGCCTTCATAAAAAAAATGATACAAGCATGGATAAAGTCAAATTTGAACAAGTTTTTGAATGAAATCCTGACATTTTTGAGTTTTGGACAACATTTATAATAATTAGACAAATATCTTTTTTAGTTGTAATATCCTATATTTGTTTTAGATAAATAATTTTTTTAAACTAATTTTTTTTATGCTTTAAATATAAACTAGATTCTTTTTAGCTTTTATCCTTTTATTTATTTAGATAAATAAACATTACTAATTTTATTTTTTATCTTAGATAATTAAATTGTTTTTTAATTTAAATAAGTTTACCTTTTCTTATTTCAAAATCTATGTACTAACCTATAAATAAGAGGCTTAACAACCTACTTCAAACCAATCAATAAAATAATTGGTATCCGAACTTATCCACTTCTCTCAGATTGATAGTTATGTTTTTTTTTTGTCCTAGATTGGTACCCAAACATTTTTCTGTCAACTATATTGGTACTTGAGCCTATCGCCAAGTATTTTTTACTCGACATGGCAAATACTGGTTACACTGTATGACACCACGTGTCGTCCTATTTGTACCTCTTTTTTTCTTCTTCTTTTTTCCATTTTCCCTCATTTTCCCCCTTTTTCTTTTTCCTATCTTCTTCATCTCCCATTTTTTAGCTTTATGGCTCACACACCATTTTTTTTTCACTTTCCTCTTATCCAAACATCCACCACATTATTCCTAGCAACAACGACGATGGCTTTCTCAACCGGCCCCAAACCCGTAAAGCACAACAAGATCTAAATGCAAAGACGCCACTATACACAAAAAGTCCATTAAATCATTTAAAAAAAGAAAAATTCCCCTGATCCAAACATTCATTCATAGAAAATTGCAAAGAAATCTTATTTATGTAATTCAACTAGTTGCAAAAATGAAACATGGAAAACCCAATCTGTTCAATCGCCAGCATTTCTTCAACGAGATAAAGAGTTCAAACCCAATGAAGGGGTCCGAACTCCGACAAAACTCAAATGGAACCCACCGAGTTTCCAAACCCAAAAAGAGCAATCGAACAATAGTAAGGTTATGAGATTTACAACTAACGCCAACCAATTATACGCACTTTAATCCGCGCCGAAATAACCTAATCATGTATCATCCATTTGGATCATCAAGCCGAGAATCTTGACTAATCAATATTTTCAATCTCTATTGAAAGAGACCACGAACGTGAAAACACAAAAAAACCCTAAAACAACATGTACAAATGGAGCATTGGAAAACATCTCCGGCAGATTTTAAGAGAATGGTAAAGGTCGTTTCTAGTGTGAATCTGATGTTGGTTTTGAATGAGATTGATGACCATTTCTTGAAATGCTCAGAGATTGCTCAAGAGGTTTCTAAGATGCTAGAGGCTACCAAGTTGCATTATCATTCCAATTTTGCTGATAATTGAGGCAATTTGCTTGCTTTTCTAAGTCACCTAATCTACTTTGATTGTGATTACGAGCTCACTTCGTTTTGGAATTACCCAACTCTTCTTCCATTTCAAAACCATTAATTTCAAAAAGAGTCCGGACGGTGGTCGTCGTTGGTCGGAGAGCTCATCGAAGGAGGTCGGATGGTGGCTTAACAGTGGTGTAGAAGTAGGGCGGCTAGGGTAGGAAAAAGAAGAAGAGGGAAATGAAAAAAAGACAAAGAAAAATAGAGCTAAAGAGAACACCACGCGGAGGCACGTGATTGGCTAACGCTACCACGCCAAGAAAAAGTAATGACATTAGACTTAGGTACCAATATAGTGGACTTAAAAAAGTTCTGGCACCAACTGGGACAAAAGAAATCATAAGTACTAATTTGGAAGAAGTGGACAAGTTCGGGTACCAATTTTATATTTTACCATTTTTCTTACTATGAAAAGTGTTGTTATATTGAGTAAGGATAGGTTCTTTATTTGTTTTTATAGAGTTTGAATTCTTCTTTCAAGCTACTTTGCTAAGTTAAAAAAGTCTTCAAATTTTAAGTCTCTTTATAGTCTTATTGACATTTCTAGTTGATTTTTCAATTAAAGGGTTTCAGAGAAAAATCCGCTTGTTAATTGACATTTTTGAACTCAAGTAATTCAAGGGCTCCATAGAGCTCTTTTTTTTTAATCTCTATCTCATTTTTTATCGTGATTTTTGTATTATTAGGTATCAATTTCCAAGGGTTTTTTATGGTATTGAGTCAATTTTTAAAACCACTCTCAAAAACCATTCGTTGAAATTCAAACATCAAAAGTGCAAACACACCAAGAAAGGAGTTACATATTTATATTTCCATGATGTCTAGATTCGACATTGGTAAAGACTAATTCACAACTGAATCTAATCAAGGGGATTCAACCACTTAGTGCTTGAGACTCTCGTGATGCTAAATGCACCACTGACAAAAAGTTAAATGAAGTTTGAAGAATAAATTTCAAAAATGATGATAGATCTCTTAGCCATAAAGAGAAGATATAGGAGCCTAAAAGAGAGGGGGAAAGACCATTAACTTCTTTCCCGCCTACCAAAATCTCACCACCTTTCTCTCATCGGCCCTCCATCATATCTTAAATAAGATGAAACTATTATCTTCACTGCCAACTTATTCGTATCAATCTTACAATTTATAAAAGGATGGCCACGACATGTTCCCATTGCTTGTTTTCTTTTCTTTAACTTAATTTTAATTTTGATACTTTATTTCTTTTGAAATTATAGAAATAATTATCAAATTTAGCTTTGGTACTTATATTAGGCTCAAAATTAAGATTTAATCTCTATATTTTATTTTTTTATAATTTAAAATCTCAATTTTTATAATGCGATTAGTTAATTTAAATATTTTATTCTAATTAAAATACTGATATGAAATTTTAAGAGTTGTTAACACTTATAAAATTGTATATTAAATTTAAATAAATCATTTTTATTACATGTGTAAGTTTTTTTAAAAAAAAAATTCTAAAAGGTGACAATAAAAAAAATATAATGACATTATTATTGATGCAACATAAGAAATTATATAAACGACAAGTAGAATATTATCCTCCGATAAGGAAAACTCAAATTTCTTTCCATTAAAACAGTCGAAATCTATTTTCTAACCGAAAAAAAAAAAAAAAAAAAACCAAAAAGGAGAGGGGAAATCGAAACTCATATTTACCATCAATCGTTGACGCAAAAGAAGAAGGGCTTTACGGAGAGAAATTGTAATTTTGAGGAGTGATTTAATTAAAATGGTGAGCACCTGAGTATCTGAAAGCTTCTCTATTACGCCACAACAAGGACGCTTTACTCAATTAACCGCCACATCGTCTTATCAATTGAGCGGTTATGGCTGAGCCGCCGCCGTATTTATCCTCATTCAAGGACGAGCTCATTCAGCTGATTAAGCGGCTCGAACCTATCTCGCCCTCAAAATGCCCAATCTCTTCTCGATCTCTTTCCAAAACTGGTTCTTTTCTTTCTCTTAAATTCGCCTCTTTTTTTTTTTTTTACACGGATCTGATGCACCTTCTTGTTGTTAGACTGCGAATTTTATGTTCTTAATATTTAGTTATAGAATTTAGGCCTTTATTGGTGATTATAGCAGAATATCGATTTGGTAATTGATGTGAATTTCTGTCTCATATGTTACTTCTTTTTACCCAATTGACTTTTGAACTCGAGGTGGCAAAGAAACAAACAAACCTGTAGTACTAGCAATTATATGCATGTATGGTGGATGGTTGTTTTTTTTTTTTTTTTTTTTAAAGGAGGGGATGGGGGCACTTCCTGCTCTCAGGCATGTAGAACTACTCTTACTTCATCATTCATTTTCTTTTCAGCCCAGATAAGTTAGCTTGTAACTGAAATGTTTTGGATAATAACGTATGATTCTTACAACATCCCTACTGCATCAGGATCCTCGATCTGTTGGGGCTATTGCAGGGCTTGCTGTTGCAATTATCTTTACCTATAGGTTGACAAGATCACCTGCACCACCAACAAGAAGGCAACCGAAACGTCAAGCTCCAACAACTAGTAGCACTGCTATCAGTACTCGGTCAAATATAACTTTGATGCCTTCTGGAGTTTATTCATCTTCAGAGGATTTAAGATCGCAAAACACCTTTGATGAGTTTTTCCAGCCAGTAAAGGTATTGCCACTTACTAAAACAGATTGATATGTTTACCATTGTCAATTAGATTGGTCTTGACTTTTTTTCTTTTTGGTAATTTGCATCTCTCTTTTCCTTATTTTGCAGCCAACATTGGGGCAAATAGTTAGGCAGAAACTGAATGAAGGTAGAAAGGTAACTTACATACTCCTTAATGCTATAAGGATTGTTTAGTACTTATTTTATTTGTGTCTGTTGTTTTCTGGAAGTAGGATTCTTAGTCACAATTATCACACTCCTTTGGTAAGGATTAATAATCAATGCTCGCAATTTACAAAAAGCAGCAAAAGTTTTTACTTGTGGAAATGAGATTCTTTAGGAGATGGGATTCTAGGCCATATTTCTTAATGGGATTCTAGGCGCCATTAAAGGTGATGTTTGCTTGAAAATTTTTGGTTTATATGCTTGTAGCTAAGTACACTGGCCTGGCTTGCTGAACAGCTTTTATGAGCCTTCTCATATGACCATCTTATCTAATATTGGGATTTATGGGAACCTTGTTAGTTGTTACTGTCAATTTTTTAAACAGTCCTATCTCATTATTTAGTTTGTTCACTGGATGCTTTATCAGAATAAATTTCTAAAATAAATGTCAAAATGTAATATCTAGTTCCAATCAGCAGTGTTAACTGAATTGCTATCACAGCTTCTTGCTGTTGTAAACTTAACTTTTAGAAATCTGCCTGCACCTTGAATGTGCACCCAACTCCTATATTATGTGGTTAGTACTTTAGTTATTTCTGAGATGAGAATCATTACTGTTGTTGGTTATAAAAGCTGTCATACTACTAGTAGCAGCTGAATTGGATGAATTGATTCTGGTAATATTAATTAAGTTTATAATTTAGAATCCAATAGCTAATTTTCTCATATAACTGCTAGTAACTTTAGCTAAACTTTCCCATAAGCAAAGTGACATCCAAGTTCAGCTAAGCAGGTTTTTATGCATAATTATGACTGACTTGTTAAGATCAGGGACATGCCGGTATTTGATGCTTATGCAGTTTATAAACCATTGGGCAGAACCAATTTTTATTCTTCCTCCAACTGTAATGTTTTGATGACTTATTGGTGTAGGTAACATGTCGCTTACTTGGAGTGATCCTGAGGAAAGCAGTCCAGAGGAGCTGCAGGTGGGGAATCTTTTAGTGAGCTCTGTTAACTAGTATCTGCAAATAATTAATTTGATCTCTTTCATTCTGATAGACAAAAGCAACTGTAAGGCCCTCTGTGTTGGATGTGCTATTGGAGATTACCAAATTTTGTGATCTTTATCTCATGGAGAGGGTTATTGACGATGAAAGCGAAGTGAGTTCAAACCTTGTTCTATGGTATTGTTTATGCTTATTTTTCCAATGCTATCAATTTTCCTTAAATATCTTTCTTACATATTAGGTGCTTCAAGGTTTTTGTAGGTATATTCTTCTAATTAAAAGCAAAACACCTAACTTTTTTGCACTGAATGCATAATATTGATTGAACAAGTAGCTAGAGGAGACAAAACATAAGAAGATAGGGAATAACTCAGAAATGGACAAGAACATTTAGAGTGTGCTTGGGCACGTGGGAAAATGAAAGGATTGAGGGAGGGAAAAGTGGAAAGAAAATAAATTTTAAGTGTGCTTGGTAGGAAAGGAAACAAGGAGATGCCTATTGTCCATGCTAATGCATAAAACAAAATAATTCCAAATTGGAATGATAAGAGGAAAGAAAATGAGAGGTGCATGCATGTTAGTTCAAAATTATGCAATTTTAAAAGGTTTTATTTTCCTTCCTTTTACTTTTCAACTCTACCAAGTAGCGAATGGGAAGAAAACTATTTTTTCTTTCAACTTTTCCATCCTTCCTACCAAGCACACCAATGGAAAGAACAATTATATTTTTCATCTTTCTATTTTTCTACTCTTTCAATTTTCTTTTCATTCTACCAAGCAAAGCCTTAAGGAGATAGAAAGGAAATAGGAGGAGACAAGAGAACGGGGGAGAAAACCACATAGAATAGAGGGAGAAATTCTCTATGACCACAGTACCTCAAATAATAATTTTTTTTAAGCCTAAATAAAGCTAAAATAACGTAGGTATTTATAGCTAAACCCAAAACCTTAATAAAAAGAAAAGTGCCATACATAACCTAAAAACCTAATACTCGGAAAAGAGGTAAAAATGCTATCTAATATAAAATAACCTTACTATATATTGACATTACAATCACTTATGTAAAATATAAAATTTAATCCTAGATAATATACCATAACTAGATATTTGCAGTATTCATCTTTATTGCATGCAATAGTTGTATGGTACTTCTTTATCATGGTTGTGCTTGTATTAGGCTACTAGCATATTTTTACGTTATGTGTTTTTCCTAGTGACTAACTTCATGAAGTGTTTGTATGCAGAAAAATGTTCTTCTGGCCTTGGAAAATGCAGGGATTTTCACCTCCGTGGCTTGGTGAAGGACAAGGTAGGCATTTGCCCGATTGTGATTGCATATAACTTGTGTTTAGATATCTCAAGCCTAATTGATCCTCCAGTCAGGGAGGATATATCAGGACCATGATTTCTGGTGCCTGCTATGAAGTATTAGGATATAAATTGGTTGATTTTCTTCCTTTCCTAATTTCATAATGTTGATGTTCTATCATGTTTTGGTTCATATATTTAGTATTTACTTTGCCTGAAATGAATGTGCAGGTTCTCTTTTGTAGTACAGAGAATGGGAGGACATCTTTTGTTCGGCAGCTAGAACCTGATTGGCATATCGACACAAATCCTGAAATAGTTTCTCAGTTAGCTGTATTATTCGATTAATTCCTATGATCTTCAAGATAATTCTTTCAAGAGCGGCACTTAAAATGTTTCAATATCAGTAATATTCTCTTGACAATGCCTATGATTTTGGGAATTTATATTTTTATTCTTTGCAGAGGTTCATCAAATATCAGCTCCACGTATCCCCTGTCAAAACTGAATGGACTACGGGTAAAGTGCTCAGTTCTCCATCCTTGGAACAATTCTTTGGGTAAGTTTGACACTTGAACTGATATGAAAACATGCAAATATGTTTTGAAGTTGTTTGCTCCCTTTTGGCCCTTGTATGCATCCTTTTTGGTTAAAGCCTGATATTTTTCTTTCTTTTGGCACCCCTTGTGCTGATGTCAGTTTTTAGGATAACTATAAGGGAGAAGATTTATTTGTTTCAAAATTTGTGAAACAGGGAGGGGTTCACGTTTGAACTTTTTTTCTTTTTCTTTCTTTCTTTTTTTTTTTATTTTTTTATTTTTATTTTTTTACTGGAGGAACTACATCCAATATTTGTAATTTACTTTCAAGGATATGCAATCATAAAAAAGTTCTTATATTGTTACTGAGTTAGATGCTTTACTCGCTTTGTTGTTGGAATATTGCGTGTAGTCCAGTGTTGAAAAAGCTTGACTGATCGATTGCATTGGTTTAACTGGAAATCTGATCTATTTGGTCTATCACCGTCCCTAGAGAGCGCTTGTGTAGTCAACCAGTTAAACAATTAATTTTTTGGGCCTAGATTTTTTTTTCAAGTTACTTCCTGAAGTTATTGTTTTCACATTCAAGTCTGATTTGTCCAATTTTTAAGGAAATATCAAGAGTAACTTGGTTAAAAAAATCAAGCTTTAATTTGAGAACAATTGTCAAGTTTAGAAACTAACTTGAATAAAAAAAGGTTTAGGTCCCGATATAGGATAATTGTCAAATTCAAGGGTTAATTTGAATAAAAAAAATTCAAGTTGAAATATAGGAAATACTTACCAAGTTAAAACTCCGAATAGTGCATTAACCTTTCTGTAATTGTAAATAAAATTTGATCTCTAATCGTATCAGTAAATCAAATGCACATTTTTGTTAAACAATTGTTGTATTAATATTTATTTAATGTCAAAATCATATAATTAATTGTTTAATATTTTAACTAAAAACTTTATATAACAAGCCCAATCTGTAACTCAAAAAAAAAAAAAAAAAGATACTGATTGAATTCTAACCTGAGCTTTTATTTATTAACGTAAAAGACAAACTTTGAGTAAAACCTGATTTAAACAAAAAGGGAAAAAAATATTAAACAAGTAAGGTCAATTTGACATTATAAATTTTTGGATTTTATTATGACTTATTCCGGGGACTTCTACCTCAAGATTTTTAGGTAAGCTCATCATAAAGTATTGCCTATTTGTTATATCCCTAATGAGACACATGATAGACGAGATTGTTAGTTCTAACATTTTTGGACCGAATATATGACCTAATAACCTACTATTTACTCTTCTTATCTCATCTTTTCTTTTTCTCTCATTCGGCTCTCTGCCTCTTATAGGTGAACTAGCCTCACCATCACTACCATCATCTCCCCAAGTTGAACATTAGTATCAACACTACTTGTATTATTTCATTACAATATTTATTATATGTGTTATATTGTATTGGGTAATAGAAATTATAGAATAAATTTTCCAATTATAAGTATAATAAACATAAATTTTTTTTTCAATTTATTTAGAGTGATAACTAAAACTCTTTTCAGACACATGTTTGATATGAGTTCAAACCCTACCTCCTATATCCCTTACTCTAAATATTGTATAAAATAAAATACTTTATGCTATTAAAAACTCTATTACAATATTTTTTTCAAATCTTGAAATATATTGTATAACACAATTTACAATACACACCATTCGATTACATATTTTTGTTACGACCTACATAATATTGTGTATAGAACAATTTTCATAGAGTTATGTGTTATTACAAAAAAAAATTAAAAATTACCCATTACAATATTTATTACATATCTTATAATATATTGTGTAATATAGTTTAAAATATATATTGCTCGATTTCACAATTTTTCACGACCTGATAATATTTTTGGTAATAGACCAATCAGTTCTCATAAGGTTTTGTGTTATTAAAAAAACTTTATCCTATTATAATATTTATAACATATCTTGTAATATATTGTGTAAACGGTTTACAGTATATTACTCTGATTACACACTTTCTTATCACTTACACTAATACACATATAAATTCTCGTAAGATAAGCTAATACAAAAACATTATCCCATTATAGTATTTATTACATGTTTTCTGTAGCATGAATTACAATATATTATACAATTATACAATTTCTTGCCATTTACTTGTGTAATAAAAAAATTCTCATAAGATTTTGTGTTATTATAAAAAAAATTACCATGTTACAGTATTTATTACATTATGCAAATGGAGGTTGTATGGGATTATGAAATTGAGTAAGATATTCCATAATATGTATTACATAAAACATTATAGGATCTATAATAATGTAATAACTTATAAGGTAAATTGAATTGAATTTAATTTTTTTTAAAGATTTCCTATTTATATAAGATTATTACGTCTAATAATTTATTACACAAAAATAAATGCGAAATTAAATTAATAAATTTATAGGATAGTTTGATTCGAAACTAGTTTCCATTCGTTGGTTTAAGATAAGATCACAAAACGAAAATGATCAACTTTTCATTCCTTAAATTCTTTTATCATGTAGAGTGATTTGAGTATTGCATTATTTAAGAGTAACTTATTTCGTTCATCAATGACGAAATATCATCGACTAGGAAAGCAATTTAAAAATAAATAGCAACAACAAAATTCATTTTTATTCAAATGGCCAATTGCTAATTGCATAATGTCTTCTTTATTTCTAATGGACGCAGCATCATCACATTAAACTGCTAAAGCAGTTTTTCTTAGGAAGGAAACTTTTCTTTTGTAACTAATTTTTTTTTATGACGCAAGTATACACAATTGTTAGTAAGTAATATAGTAGTAAATATTAGAGTTATCATTTTCACATCGACTGATTTTAGAACATAAATTGCATAAGTAACAATTGGCAGCTTGAAAGTAAATAAAAATTTAATTGAATGCAAAGAAATATGCAAAGCAATTTAAATACGGTAACACAAATTAATAGTAATGAATTGAAGAGTCGTAATAATTATTTCTCCTAATATGCAACTACCGTAGCAATGTCATGCACATAATATGACAGCTTTATTAACTGAATCGATAGCTTTATAGGCTTTTCTCAAGTAACTATGTTCAATCTTTAATTAATTTAACATATGTCTATGCCAATTTAATGTCAAGAATACAATTGCAAGCACCATTCCTACAAGATTATACACGGTAACAATATATGTCTATATCATTACAAATTTAAAATCAAGAAATTAAACATGCACCATTCAAGTTCTACATCCATTAATCACAACCTTTTAAAATTAGCAATTAACTCAATTACCTACTAGTGTTGATCGATAATAGGAAGCATTAAACATTAATAGCATTTGAATGAATAAACGCTATATTGCAACAAGCATCCTTAGCAAAGTACCAAAATCCCATATTAGGGTTACATAATTATTCTATCTAACAAACGCTTAGCCCATAATCACCAAATTAAAAATGATCAAGCAAAACTTACCTATGGTTCAAAATAACAAAAGAAAAGAAACAAATTGCAAAGAGAATGGTGAAAAGATTTCAAGCCAAATAAGGTGGTTCTTTAAATTTGTTCTTCTCTTTTTTGCTTCTTATCTTTTTGTTTCCAAGCTTACTTTCTTTTGAAAATTTATGCCTCTTCCTGTACTCAAGCAACTCCCTATTCTTTTCTCAACATGAGGTATTTATAACGCCTAAAAGATGGTAGGCTAGGTCAACTCCCATTCCTATTCTATTTTTGTCCTATTGGGAGTGTTTGGGCCTTTTTACATTTTCAAGAGCCTATTCTTTCCGATTCTTGGTCGCCATCAATACTTAATTAAGAGATGGGTTACGCCAAAAGTTGATGTGGCGTTTCTTAAGTGAGGTTTCCAATTTGTTCCCACTAAGCTCGATGTCGCGATTTTGCTACAAAGATTAGGGCTTCAGATGTCGAAATTCAAAGATCTTCTTTTCTCCACAATTCCAATGTTCTTGTTACACCCAATTTTCTTTAAGTCCAAAATTTAGGAATAATTGGGGATTAAATTGAAAGAAGTTGTAAGTTGGCTTACTAATTTTGCAATTTCTTTAAACTTTTAGGCCAAGTTGTAAATAACAAAAATATCTCTAGAAATAATTTCTTCAAATAATTTTATCTCTACAACTTTCTCTTGAATTCAAGTGTGTGTAAATTGTAACAACCTGCTTTTAGTCAAATCGTAATGTTTGATTTCAAAACCACAAATTTGAGGTCAAAATATTTATTTTATTATTATTTTAATGTTTATAGCATGATTGAATGATTGTGTGAAAGTTTCGCTTAGAAATTTTATAGCTTGACTAGTCATTTTTGATAAAACGACTAAATCACGTAAAGTGAAAATTTGGAGTTCTATAAGCTAAAAGGGTTTATTAGCTATGACATTAAATAGTTGATGGATTTATGTTACAATTATCCCATTATATTAGTAAGTGGACAATTATGGGTATTGTTTAAGTGATTTTTGATTATAAATTAAAAGGTTAATATAGTAAATTAGTTAATAATTAAGATAAAATATGTTAAACCAAAGAAAAGAAAATTCTTTCATTTTCTCTTGTCATCACTGAAAAACAAAGGAAGAAGAAGCCATGGAAGCTATTTAGGTCTCGGCCATTGCTTTGCTCAATTGTAAGTCCGCTTTTGTCCCGATTTTAATGATTTCTATGTTTTTGATATCGCTGCAACTAGGTCTAGCTAGCCCAAGGACTATTTTGCAAAACTATTAAAGATTTTGAATGATGCCATTGATGAATAAATGTGTGTTTTGATGTTTGATGATAGATTATGAATGTTGGTTGTGAATTATACAAGTTTTATAAAGTGATTTTTAGTGAAAATGCAAATTAGGGATTAAATTGTGAAATGTGGAAACTTTCTAGTTAAAATGTGAAATAATTAAAAATATGGGCTATTAGGGACCTAATTGAAACTTAGCTAGCATGAGTTGTGATTGAATTGTTTGAAATTGTGTTTTTATGGAATAAAGTCTAAATTGTAAAAGTGGTAAAATAATAGGGGCAAATGTAAAAGTGCTTTAAAGTGTGTTTTGGACTAAATTGAATATGGGATTATTAAATAA
Source organism: Gossypium longicalyx (assembly GCA_025698465.1). Classification (NCBI taxonomy): domain Eukaryota; kingdom Viridiplantae; phylum Streptophyta; class Magnoliopsida; order Malvales; family Malvaceae; genus Gossypium; species Gossypium longicalyx. Next base: position 23,424,656 of record CM046996.1, on the reverse strand, counting down.
GCTAAATTTAATATCATATAGATCAAGAAAAGTGAAACTCGAGTTAGATCGGGGAAAACAAAGTTATCGATTAATCGACTTATTTCGCCATTTTTACATCCGAGGTAAGTTCGTATGTAATAAGCATCGTTATAATTATGCTTTAAATGCTTTGTTATTGTATAAATTATGTATACGAGACTATAGTCGTGTTTGATGATGACTCGATTAGTTATGGGCACTTAGTGTGCAAAATCGAGATAGCTTCGTTATATATTTGCACTTAGTGTGCGACATATTGAGATAGCTTCAAATATATATACACATTGGCACTTAGTATGCAAAATTAGTACAAAACTACGGTTATTTATTTGGCACTAAGTGTGCGAAGTTTCCGAGTATCCAAAAATATTATGAATGGTTTAACGAATATTTCAAAGATGTGAATGAGTATGAGTTAAATACGAGAAAGTACTGTGTATGTACACGAGCCGAGTAATATAATCCGAAAGGATGAAAATTAAGGAAATTACATCTAAATTGATAGATGCAAATGTGGTAGGTTGGTGATATATTATGAGATATGTTATGTTATGTTTTTGCCTAAATTTGAGTTTATATGATGAGTTGATATAAATGCTATACTTAACTTACTAAGCTATAAAGCTTACTTTGTGTATTTCTCTATGCTTTATAGTGTTTCCAAAGCTAGCTCGAACTGGGGACCATATAAGATCGCTTTACACTATCTAACTATCATTTGGTACCTTCAAATTACGCTTTTTGGGTCATATGGCATTTATAGGGACTTTGGTCATTTTGATAAATGTGGTGTTTATAAATTTATCCATTTGAATTGATTTGTAAATGTCTATGGTTTGGTTTGTATATTTGGCCATGTGAGTTAGCTTATTTTGGTTGATTTGGCTATGTTTATATGTATACGAATGATCTATGTTATGTGATTGTGAATTGGTGCATGATGATGCATGTTTGGAAAAGTTTAATTAGTTGATTTGAATATGTAAATTTGGTATGTTTTGAATAAGTAAAACATGGGATTATAAGCATGTTAGTTTGTTGGTATTGAAATGGTATGTTTTAGCCTTGATTGTGGTTGAATTGATGCCCACTTATGCTATGTTTGTACCATTTGATTTGGGTGTAGGTGTGCACAAGTTTGGGTGGCAAATTGGCTTGGTAAATAGCCTATTTTTATCCACATGGGTAGAGACATCGGCATGTGTCTCACCGTGTATGACATATAGTTATGTTACACTACCGCAGTGTCCCCGGTGTTGATTTTGAAACCAAGTCAAGATGCTCCACACGGCCTCACACACGGTGACATGACCGTGGTGGCATAAGTCAAGATACCCACAGGATTGGTACGGCCCGCACACGGGCATGTATGGCCATTTTTGTGGGCACATGGCTAGCCATACGAAGGCAGTGTGTTGGCCGTGTGTAATCGCACCTAAAGTTTACGAGTAACTAAAAAAGTTTACTTTCAGGTTATTGTTTCAGAATGAATTCGTAAATATTTATTAGAAATATTTACAAAGTTAGTAGTGTGGTTAATTAGATTTTAGTTAAGTGAATTAGCTTGAATTAAGGTTAATTTAGTAAAAGGATTAGATTGAATAAAAGGTAAAAGTTGAATTGTAGAATAAAGAAAAGTCAAAGGATTAAATTAGTGTAGAAGCTCAAATTGTCCTAGCCCATTTACACATTAAACCTACCCCCTAAACCCATTTACAACCAATAGCCCAATTACCCCTTTTACCCAATTCAAAGCCCACTAACCCATACCCACTAACCTAAACTTAAGCCCAAACCCTTAGCAAAACACCTAACCCTAATCAAGAACCAAACCCTAGGTGCGCCGCACCCAGGTTCTTCACCTCAATCGCCCCTTGACCTTCTGGTCACCTACCCTCCGCCAAAAGCCTCGCTTCCACCGCCTCCAAGGTCACCTCTCGCGCCCATGCCCATCCCCGCACACAATAAAGGAGACAAGACAAAAACCAAAAAGGATGATTGTAAAAGGGTTATAAAACCCGAATCGTAAGGGAAAACGGGGCTTTTTTTTTTTTTGGTTTTTGTGAGAGATACTAATACAAAAGCAAGAAACTTCTAGGCATAAAAAGAGCAAGATTCACAATATCAAAAACGAGATCAAGAGAATGTAATCAAAAACAACAAAAACAACAAAACGAAATGTAAATATAAAAGTGATTTCATTTTTTATTTTCTTTATTATTTTTTTAAAATCTGCTTCATTTTCTTCTTTTTTTTCTCCGATTCTAACATACATATACTATAAAAATATAAAATAAAATAAAAATTAAAAAAATTAAAAAAATAATAAATTTTTACCTTTTCCGCCATCACAAGGCGAGCCTCCATGGTCGTCTCCGTGATCGCCCCCGCCTGACACCCTTCCTCCCCTCTTCTCTCTTCCCCTCCTTCTTTCTCTTTTCTTTTTTTTCTTTCTCGCACAAAAATGATTTTTTTTCCAAAAATTTGTCTTTTCCCCTCAAGCAAAAACGACGCTGCTTTTGGGTCTCTGCCTGGTCGACCCACCTGCTCCATCAAGGATCCGCAGAAGAGTTTAAGAGAGGGGCTATTTGCGCAATCGGCCCTCCACTTTTTCATGCATTTACAATTAAGTTTTTTATGTTTTAATTTGGCCCTGCACTTTTCACGATTTTCAATTTAATCCTCGTCAAGCGCACAAGGCTTTGGAGGCTCTGATTTATTGCGCTTGTGACCCTCCAAGTTATGCGTGTTATGATTAAGTCCTTTTTTGTTTTTTTATTTTAAATTGGCCCCACAACTCTGCTTTTATTTGATTTTAGTCCTTTTCGCTTATTTTTATTTTCTTATTAAATATCCTTGTTATTTTCATATTATTAGTATTATTGGCATTATTATTATTATTATTATTATTATTATTATTATTATTATTATTATTATTATTATTATTATTATTATTATTATTATGTATTAGTATATATTTTTATTATGTACGTGTGTATATATATATATTTTTCATATTTAATACTTTTATTACACTTTATTTTAATATTTTATTAATGTTATGTTTATTTTTTTATATATTCCAATGTTATCATTATTATTATTATATTATACTTAGTATTATCTCTAATATTATATTTCAAGTATTATAATTATTACTTCAAGCATTTTTATTCTTATTTTATTTTTAATATCGCTATATTTTATTCACTTGTTATATTTTATTATTTTTATATTATTACTATTGCTTATCTTTACTTATATATATACATATGTGTTTTAATGTACATATAGCCTTTATATAGTTTTTTTATTTACTTCATTTTAATATTATCATTATCTTGTTTTATTTTATGCTATATCATCATTTTTGTATTAATGATATATAATATTAGTGTATATGTTATTATACATACATACGTTATATGCATGTTTAATACCATACTTTTATAACTATGTTATGTATATAATTTGCATATTGTCCCGTATATATATATTTGAATATTATTAGTTTTTTATCTTTTATACAATTTTCATGTATATTTCTAACATTACTCTTATTTATATATAGGTATGTATTTATATAGCGTATGAATAGTTTTTTACATATTGTTATCAACTCTAATATGTATATTGTACATATCGTATATGTATTTTTTCAATGTTATTTACATATATTTTCTGTACTCACTTCATGTATGTATTTTTATATATATATATTATCTTACGTATGTATACAAATACTATGTTATATATATATAATGTAAATATTTTAAATACCATATTATGTATGTATTATTATTTCATCTATTTTTTATCTCTATTGTATTTATTGTTAATTCTAGTACATACATTTTATTATATGAGTATATATATATACCACATATATAATATTATTTTCATACATCATTATATTTGTACCCATTATTTTTACTATTATCACTTATTATTCTATCTTAATATTATATTGTATACATTTTTCGTGATATGTCATATACATACATTTCCTATATACGATATATTATGTATATATTTTAATATTACTATTTATATATTTTCATCATTTCATGTATAGTTCAAATAATAAATATAATACATTTCAGACATTATCACTATTCATATATGTATATGTGCACAAGAATATATTATATACATACTCTTAATACCGCTTTTTTATATGTATGTCTATTCATTGTTTTCTCGCATTTGATACTATTATTACATTTAATCTTGCATGTATTTTTATTATTGTCACACTTATATTTGTTTCAATATATTTCTGAATTTGTCTTTATTTGTTTTCATTTATTAACTTGCTTTGCATTATAATGAAAATCCTATTCTCGCTTTCTTTTAAAAAAATAAGTAAGGCAATGTATCGATTTAACATTAAGTCGTAGATTTCATCGCTATGTTGGATGGAATTGGCCGCTCGTGTTAAAGGCGGAACACCCTTTTGAAAATCGAAAACCAAGATTTCTTGTCTTTTCATTTGGATCACGATTAAATATTATTTTGAACTCGTATTTTTGAAAATCAAGACAACACGTGTTTATGAGATACCACTTTGGGCGCCGCGAGGGTGCTAATACCTTCCTCGCGCAGAACCGACTCCGAACCCTAATTTTCTCTCGATTTTAACGTAGACCTAAACTCGCCTTCTCTTTATTTTAAAAATAAATTTGTTAGGTGTCCGATCACACTTAGAAAAAAATCGTGGGGACTCCTCTTCAAAATCAAAACTTCTGCTTTCAAGTTTTCACTAAATCGCTACAATTAGCAACCCCAAAGTTAAAAATTTTCACGTCATACAAATACCGCGACTCCACCGACCCTTTTAGAGAGTCGTGTCCGAATTAAACTCGCGTTGTCAAAATTTTCAAGTTCCTTGTTCAAATTAATATTTAAGCCGTGATCATCAAATGGTGTTTACAAAATGTCATGCATTTGCATTATGTTGTAAATGTTTTTCTAACTCATTTCGTCCTGTTTTACTTTTCGACTTTTAAATTTTTATGGTTTTAGTTTCGGTTTAGTTTTTAAATAAATGTGAAGGTTTGTGAGTTTCTCCTCACACACCGCACTTGCGCTTGCATAATATGAGCTTTCTACCCGGCCCATCCGCTTAAGTGAAAGTAAATGCTACGCCGTGAGTTAACTCGCCCCTCCGCACAAAGCTAGTGAATACTTTCGGTTACATATGACTTATGCTTTCGTGAGTTAACTTGTCCTCCGCATAGGCATAAGTAAATGTAATCCTCGAATTGAACTCGTGAGCTCGTGATGGGCTACTTTATCGAGGCTTCGCACTAGTCTTAGTAGACGATAGTATTTAACAATTCGAAACTTGCCTAGAACCGAAACCACATATAGTGAATCGAACGAGCCACATAATTAGAGCCATGCCGAACCTCTCGTCTGCTAATAGTCACCAAAATAAGTGCACCCGAGGAACGCTTTTTACCTTTTGCATTTTCACTTTCTATACAAAGGGGATAGGGTCTGCTTAATAAACTAGTTCAAATTGTTGAATTTTCCATGTTTTTCTCATTTTGTATTTAATTACTAATCAAGGTTATTTGTCTTTGCCTTATTGTTTTTCTCATCATGCATTATAGGCATCACATTAGGAGGGTGTTGATTAAAGATTAGTGGCCAAAAACGGTTTCTAATGGAGGAGTCAATTATACAAACAATGAGAAGAATGCCGTGGTTCGGACTGGCCTCTAAGAACCGAGAAGGAAAAAGGGATAGTCTAGTGGAGGGATGTTTTGCCAATCGCCTCGAGCACGTAACTCGGCCAATGTTCGCCGAATAACCTTCAAGACTTGGTTCGATTTGGAATCGCTGGGACTCTGACATTAAAGGTATATTCATTGAGAAGTACGGAGATATAGCCCACTTGATCACCATCAACATAGATGAGCCGCTTGATTCAAGCCATGATCGATTTTTGGGATCCGCCTACCAATGTTTTACTTTCAATCAGAGGACATGACCCCAACTATAAAGGAGTATACTTTTGCTTCAGATTGATAATGCACAAATTTCTATAAGATATATGTGTGAAGGAGCCTTGCCAATGACCTTTAAAGAAGAAGCTAGTAAGGTTGATGATATGACTCGACGCGCAATGAAAAGCAGATAAAGAAGAAGAATGAAGCCATTTGCATTCCATGGTCTTCCTTACGAGATTTGGTTCCAACCATCCTCGACATGATGAAAATGGTGAATCTATTCGCTTTGGGCTATCTACGGTTTGATCATCTTCCGAAAGTTCTCTGACATCTTGAAGTCGGTAGTTGATTTCTTTGAAAGATTAAAACAAGGAGTCAACCTGTCCCCGACTATCCTAACCGAGACCTTCGATCCCTGAAGTAGTTGTCAAGAAAAGGGGAATGACGATTTATTGATGCGCCGCAGCTGCTCAATGTTTGGATTTTGAACCATTTCGAAAGTAGAGCGCACTCGCTCCACATGTTTTCAAAAACATTTGCCTCATTGGAAGCCTATTTCAAGAAAGAATGGCCCAAGGAAGTCACCGAGCAAAGATTGGGTCTCGCTTTTCAAAACCTTCGCGCGAGGATATAACATGGAGAGCACCATGGATACGCCCGCGCCTCATTATACAAGGCCTGAGATCAAGACCGGGTGCCACTACTTGGTTTATGGGGAGGAGTAGAAGCTATGCCCCGCTATTAGTCTAAAGGAAATTTTCTTCGCGATAGCTTCCATACCCGCCACTAGAGGGTTAGCACACATCCGAAGTTCACATTTGTGTGAGGATACATGAAGAGGGTCCGAGACACCGTAAAATCTTAAAGAAAATTCATCCTGTGAGTTGGCCCTCAGACACTGACACTCTCACACAAGATTATGACGTATGGAGGATTCAGCTGATAAATAGTCAAGAAGTCTCGCCAATGAGTTGCGCTTTTCGTAATCCTTTCCTAAAAGAATTGTCATCCGAAAGTTAGAAATTGGCAAGGCAAGAGTTTGAACGCCGAAAAGACCAAGATGTCAAGCGGATCTCAGTGCTTTACAAGAGGAAAACTACCGCTTAAAAATCGATGTTCAAATTGAAAGGTCTAAAACCGAGAAAGTGCAAAAGGAAGTGGAAATTATGAGAAATGATTTAAGGGACCTTCATCCGAAAATAAGAAATTGAGAGTCACTATCAAGAATACGGGTTGGGCAAATCATCATCTGAATGGAAAGAGGAGATAAGCAACATCAAAGGGGAATGGAGTTCTGGAAGGGAAAGAAAAAGGAAGAGGAAAGGGCCGCACGGACTATGATGGAGCTAAGAAAGAAGAACGCATTATGAAGCCTCGTTCACGAGGTAATGACTAGTCGATCTAAATTTCAAGAACTAAAAGAAAGGATACGGGATTTAGAAGACATACCGCAAGATCGTCAAAGAACAATTGGATAGTCTCTTAAAAGCCTTGGAAGAAAAGAACGATTAATCATGATAGAGACATTCACGACTTATAAAATGGACCTTCAAGAAAGAGAAATGCAACTTGGCTTTTAATCAACAAAATCCATGAAGCGGCCATACACATGGTATAATTATCGATGAAGCAGAGGATCTTAGCCGCCATTTCCCCTCGCGAGTCAACGATCGAGCATATCGGAATTTTTAGAGCGAACAAAGAAATATAACGAAATAGCTAAAAAGTTCGTGTAATAGCCAAATCAAAATGACGAAATGTTGTTGTAATGAACTCTTTTGATGAATGAAATGCCTAAATAGGGGCTATCTTGAAATCAATACCAAATTCTTGCATATTTATTCATAACTAACATTCATTCGTCATTTATTCAACATTTATTTGTCATGCATTCATCTCATTCATTCATTCATTCATTGCATATTCTATAATCGTTCGCTAAGGTTAGGATCATATAATGCGCAGCTTGCAATACTTCAAATCGGAATCACGCCACTCAGATATAACGCGCGTCGACAAGCTAGAACAATGGAGGCTGAATTCAATGAAATGATTGAAAGAATGGAAAGAATCTAAAAGGAATTACAAGAATAATTGACTAGGTCACACAGAAGAGACGAGAGACTTAATGGTGAGATCACGAGAAGAATCGCTCGAACGAGAAAGATCAAATGAAAAAATGATGGAGATGATATCGGCATTAGTTAAAGGAAAAGGACCCATGCGCAGCCCTCGACATCGAGGAACCTCGGTCAAGAGTTAATCACAATCAAGACCCGCTCTATCCCCGGATTCACTCCGCCACACGCCCACGCAAGACAAAGAGGGTACACCCAATGGGAACCCCATAGACCAGAGCAAAGGCGGTGCCACACTGCTCATTTAGGGCAAGGAATATTCATATCAAATCCTGGGGCCAATCACACGCCAACCCAATTGTTCCAGTTTGGACGATCCAAAGGAAATAGCCGAGGTTGAGAATGAGAGGATCATGAGGCTCAAGAGAAGTATAAGAGTTTGGAGGAAAGACTTAAAGCAATCGAAGGCACTGGAAGTCTTCTCGGCACTAGGTGCTAAAGAACTTCGATTTAGTACACGATCTAATTTTGCCTCCAGTTTAAGGTCTTTGATTTTGAAAATACGATGGGACAAGATGCCCAAAAGCACATCTCATCATGTTCTGCTGTAGGAAGATGACCGGCTATGTGAATGAAGACAAACTACTCATACATTATTTTCAAGATAGATCTAAGTAGGACCTGGCCTTCTGGTGGTACAACCACTTAGTAGTAGGAAAAGATCCGATCTTGGAAAGATTTGGCATCGATGTTCGTGAAGCGGTACAAGCATGTATCGGATATGGTGCGGGCCAGGATGACCTTGCAAATGATGGAGAAAAAGCCGTCGAGAGACTTTTAGGCGGTATGCGTAGAGAGATGGAGGCGACGTCTCGGCCCAAGTGGAACCCCACTAACACAAAAACGGAGATAACCCGTTCTCTTTATCAACACCTTAAAGGCTCCGTTTTATGACAAACTAGTGGGAAGCGCTACAAAGGATTTTTCGGATATCGTAATATCCGGAGAGCTTATCGAGGAGTGCCATCAAAAGTGGGAGGATGGAAGGTTCGAGAAAGTTCAAGAAGGATAGCACCCATGAAGAAGAAAGAACTGAAGCCCACATGGTGGGAATGGGAAGCCGTTATACCCCTGTCTGTATCCAAACCAACCCCGACCTCGGAAACTATCCACCTCCGAATTTGTATTATCCCCTCAAACCCCATACTACCAAGCTCCATCTCCTTCCTACCCAGTATACACCTGAACCACCAAAGACCCGTCACCACATTTCCACAAAACACGGTACCCATTCAAAGCCACCTAGAAAGCGAGCCAAGGCCAAAGTAAAGCCTAACCCCGAGAGACCACAATTTACCCCTATCCTTGTGTCGTATGGGAGTTATATCTTAAACTTTTGGAGAAACGGTTGATCTCTCCTCATTACATGGCACCACAGAACCCCGTACCTAAATGGTGCGATCCGAATGCCGATTCGCATACCATGCCTTGGGAACCGGGGGCACTCTACGAAAAATACATCGCCTTCAAAAGGAGAGTTCAAGGACTCATCGACGCGGGCGTTCTGCGATTTGATGAATGCTTGGCGATGCGGCGAGAACCCATTCCCAAACCACACCGAAGGAATGTGAGTCTTGCGATGGGAGAGGAGGGCAAATGACAAAGTAGAAGATGGGTTTACGAAATAAGAGCACCTCTGCAGAAAATCACAGAGGTACTAGTTGAAAAGGGTTTACTCTGTAAGTCCCAACGGTATGTTCAAGGAAAAATTGCAAAGGTTAAATTTTTGCGGATTCCATAGTATTAAAGGACACAACATTTAGTCTGTGAAGAGTTCGGAGACTCATGTAAAAATATGATAGATAATAAGGAGATCAAGATTTTTATAAAGGTGAAGAGACCGATAGAGGAGAAATATAAGCCTCCAGGCAATCAATCTTCGAGTTTCCCCTTATAGCGCGAAGCCAGACCGTTGATAATTTATTACGATGCTTAAGAAGGGCCGGTAAAACCGAAGATGATCATTGAAGTACCATCTCCTTTCCCTACAAGGACGACAAAGCCATACCATGGAAGTATGATATCAATATCGTCACACCGGAAGGTGAAAAGTCAGAAGCTTCTGGCCCGGATGTTGGGAGGTAGGTCATTTTACCCGAAGTGGGCGATGCTATTCTAAAGAAGTCGAGCCAGCAAAGAAAAACAGTAACTTGACAAAAAGGAAAGCGTTGATGAATGAGGCGAGAAGTCGAGCAAGAAGTTCCACCCGTACAAAGAAACTAAAAAGCACGTGGATGAGGAAAAAACACGGGAATTCTTGAAGTTTATCACGCCGCGATGAGTACAGCGTGGTGGAGCAGATTAAATAAACGGCCACCGAATCTCGGTCCTATCTCTCTTGTTAAACTTCGAGCCACACCAAACGCTTAGTTGAAGGTGCTGAATCAAGCTTACGTAGCAAATGACATATCTGTTGAGAAGCTTGATCGGTGGGTAAATAATTTGAATGCGGATAATTTTATTTCTTTTAGTAGCGATGAGATACTGCTAAATGGTAGAGGCTCGATAAAGGCCTTTGCATATTACGACTTCATTGTAAGGGCTACATAATACCAAATGTGCTCATCGACAATGGTGGCACTCAGCGTTATGCCTTTGGCCACACTTTCCGGAGATTCCGATGGATCACGTCCTATTTAAGGCCTTGTCATTCCACGGTAAGGGCTTTCGATGGGACGGCGCGAGTAATGGGAAAGATTGAAATTACATTTGGAAGTGGGCTCGTATATATCACGATGTGGAATTTCAAGTCATGGACATTACACCGTCATATAATTTCCTCTTGGGAAGACCACTGGATCCATTCTCTTTGGGCAGGTCCATCATCCCTCCACCAAAAGGTAAAATTTTTTATGGATGGCTGTTTGGTCACCGTCGAGGGAGAAGAAGACATTGTAGCATCTATTTCTACTTAACGTACCATACATTGAAGTGAATAAAAATCTTTGTGGAATGTTCCTTTCGATCCCTTGAATTTGTCAATGCCACATTAAATCATGAGAAACAGATTTCTGTACCAAAACTCTCAAGAAATACCAAAATGGGTGTCAGGTTGACTGTAGGAAGAGGGGCTCGAGCAAGAAGAGGTTTAGGGAGATATCTACAAGGAATAGCCAGGGCTCTGAAACCAGTGCACCACAAGGCCAGATATGGTTTAAGTTTTCAGCCGGACATACGTCAAAGAAGGAGACAATGGAAGAAGGATCGAGAAAAGAAGAAAGTCATAAGGACCTTGGGCAGAAATAGAATGGGAGCCTATAAACACCCTCCTTTGTCAAAAACATTTACGTCTGTAGGAGCGATGTGCCCCGAAACAGGACAATACCACAGCCTGCTTGTTAATCATTGAAAGGGGTCTCGGAATGTCGATATAAATGTCATTGACAAAGGAGATGGCGCAAGTAAAAACATCTCAAGGATACGCCCTTGTCCCCCAGGTTTCATGTTGAACAATTGGGCTGTTGAAGACCTTCTTGTAGTTTATAAGTCTTCAGAGCAATGCTCAAACATCAACCCTCTATTGTGTCCTTAGATATAATAGAATTCTTTTGTAAAGCTTGTATTAAGCTCTTTATCATTTAAATGAATATCAATGAATATGCATTTTGTCACGACCTTTCACATTATTAATTTCATAATCATTTTCTCATTTCATAGCCTATCCTTACATCTGTTTCATACCATTCCATAACATTTCATCTTGGTTCCAGTACTCGGATGCCCCTCTATAGTTTCCTTTTCCATTCAACTTTCAGGTGCTTTCGGATATCAACGGCATGAACAGACACATTACGAGTCTTGAAATCAATTTTGAGAAATTTGTTTGTTTAGGAGAATTCAGGCAGAAGAAAATGTTGAAGACTATATCTCGTCTCCCAGACTTGTTAAAAATGGTGGAACAAGAGGATAAGCAGATTTGCCTCATCGGAATCTGTTGAAACAATAAATCTGAGGCCCAGAAGAAAGGAAGCAAGAAATGAAGATTGGGACCTCTATTTGAGGACACCGGGCATAATTTGATTGCTTTGCTCCGTGAGTACAAAGATGTATTCGCATTGTCATATCGAGGACATGTCGGGATTGGATGAAGATGTGGTGGTCCATAAACTCCTATTAAAACGAGAATGCAAACCCATTCAACAAAAGTGAGACGGATGAGACACGAGATGTTGTTGAAAATAAAAGAAAGTCAAGAAACAATTTGTGTTGGATTCTGCAAACCTCAAATATCACGAGTGGGTGGCTAACATAGTCCCGATGCCAAAGAAAGACGGCAAAGAAATCACGAATGTGCGTAGATTATCATGACACTGAATCGAGCAAGTCCTAAAGATAATTTTCCTTTGCCACACATCGATACATTGGTGGATAACCACGGCCAAGCATTCATTGTTTTCATTCATGGATGGATTCTCGAGGTTATAATCGAGATAAAGATGACTCTGGAAGATATGGAAAAACTACATTCCACAACGATGTAGGGAACATTTTGCTACAAGTAATACCGTTCGGATTGAAGAATGCGGGGGCAATATATCGAGAGCTATGGTGACGTTATTCCATGACATGATGCATAAAAAATAGAGAGTCTCGTCGGCGATATGATTGCTAAATCCGGGGGAAGAAGAGCATATAGTGAACTTGAAGAAGTTGTTAAACGGTGAGAAAGTTCGGCTAAAGCTCAATCGGCCAAATGTACGTTTGGGGCTACCTCGAGAAAATTGCTTGGTTTCATCGTCAGTGAAAAGAGGCATTGAAGTTGATCGAGATAAAATAAAAGCCATTCAAGAGTTACCACCTCATGCACACAAAAAGAAGTCGAGGATTTTTAGGAGATTAAACTACATTGTCAGATTCATTGCTCAACTTACCAACCAATGCGACCCAATCTTTGGCTTCTTGAAAACATAATCCGGAGAATGGAACGAAGAATGTCAGGTGGCCTTTGATAAAATAAAACAATATTTGTCTAATCCTCCAGTGCTAGTACCACCAATTCCGGGAAGACCACTGATATTGTATCTGACTGTGTTTGAGAATTCAATGGGTTGCGTCTTTGGGGCAACACGACGAGTCGGAAAAGAAAGAAAAGGTGATCTACTACATCAGCCAAAAGTTCCTTTGAATATGAGGCAAAGTATTCGTCCATTGAAAAATACTGTTGTGCTCTGGTTTGGGTAGCTCAGAGACTCAGGCAATATATGTTGTATCATACGACATGGTTAATTTCGAAGCTGGATCCAATAAAATATATGATGGAATCGCCCGCACTCTCGGGAAGAATGGCGCGATGGCAAATCTTATTATCGGAGTATGATATCGTCTATGTGAGTCAAAAAGTCGATAAAAGGAAGTGCAATAAGCGGATTTCTTAAGCGGCTCGAGCAACCAAGAGGAGTATGAGCCCTTGAGATTCGATTTCCCGGATGAAGACTTAATGTGCATCACAAAAAGGAATCAAGTCATCAATTGAAAGCTATGGAAGATGAGTTTTGATGGTGCATCAAATGCATTGGGGCATGGGATCGAGCGATCTTGGTATCGCGAGAATCATTACCCGTTCACTGTCAACTTTGAATTTCTTACAGTACCAACAACATAGCGAGTATGAGGCCTATATCATGGGACTTCGTGCAGCGATTGAACGAAATATCAAAACTTTAGAGGTATATGGAGACTCAGCATTGGTGATATACCAAATTCGTGGAAATTGGGAAGTGAGAGATTCGAAATTAGTCAGATACAGTGATAATGCCTCAATGTTCAAAGAAATAACTTTTAATTACTTCCCACGAGAAAAAACCAATTGGCTGATGCCCTAGCCACTTTGGCTTCAATGTTCAAAGCAAACAAAAAAGCAGAGATAATGCCTCTCCAAATGAGCATATATGAAGTCGCGACACATTGTTTGACATTGAAAAGGAGCGGATGGGCGGTAGTGGTTCCATGATGTCTTAGAATATATCAAGAATCGAAGGTATCCCGAACAAGCAAATAAGAACGACAAAAGAACAATCAGAAGGATGGCAGCGGGATTTGTCCTTGATGGGGACATCCTGTACAAAAGAGGAAAAGATCAGTGCTCTTAAGATGTGTGAGGCGCTTGGTTGAAGCGAGAGAAAAATACTCGAAGATGTACATGAGGTCAGCCAGGACACATGCCAATGGTTTCACTATGGCGGGGAAGATTATGAGACTTGGTTACTCTTGGTTGTGATGGAAAGTGATTGCATTGGTTTTGCGAGAAAATGCCACAAATGCCAAATTCTGGCGATAAAATCCATGCGACCCCTTCACCTTCATGTCATGACTTCTCGTGGCCTTTTTCTATGTGGGGCATGGATGTTATAGGGCCAACTTTCCCAAAGGCTTCTAATAGACACGATTCATTTTTGTGGTTATTGATTACTTCACAAAATGGATAGAAGCGCTTTCGTTTGCCAATGTGACGAAATTGCGATCTGCGAGTTTTGAAAAAGGAAATCATTTGTCAATATGGTTTGCCTGAGAGAATCATTTCAGATAACGCCTTGAATCTGAACAATAAGATGATGAAGGAAGTGTGCGAGCAATTTCAAATAAAGCATCATAACTCCTCGCCCTATCGCCCAAAGATGAATGGGGCCGTTGAAGCAGCGAATAAAAACATCAAAAAGATCATTGGGAAAATGACCGAGACATATAAAGACTGGCATGAGAAGCTACCATTTGCCTTGTATGCATATCGCACATCTGTGCGGACGTCTACGGGGGCAACTCCTTTCTCTCTGGTCTATGGAATGGAAGCTGTGCTACCTATCGAAGTTGAGATCCCTTCTCTACGAGTCTTAATGGAGTCGAAACTAGAGGAAGCGAGAATGGGTTCGGGCTCGATATGACCGATTAAACCTCATCGAGGAAACGTCTAAAAGTAATTTGTCACGAACAGATGTACGAAGAGAATGATCGCGGCCCATGACAAGAAAGAAATGCGGCCAAGAGAATTCCATGAAGGAGAACTTCGTCTTGAGAAAAATTCTCCCAATACAAAAAGACCTGCGAGGAAAATGGGCACCAAATTGGGAAGGACCATACGTTGTGAAGAAGGCTTTCTCGGGTGGAGCTTTGATCCTCACTGAAATGGATGGGAAGGAGTTACCGAATCCAGTGAATTCAGATGCTTTGTGAAGAAATATTATGCTGAAAAAAAAAGGATCAAGGTGAAAACCGAAAAGGCGTCTTGATTAACACAAAAGATTAGGATGAAAACCGAAAGAGGCGTTCTAATTAAGCGAGCACTAGCTTAAAGAGTAAGGCGTTTTGAACGGTGGGTCAAATAGTGAGACTACAGTGTTTGAAACATTTCTGAAAGCTCGAAATCTCTACGCAAAAAGCCATCCTCGGAAAGATTCTTGGTGAGGAGCGTGGAGGAGTTCGAGCGTTGAATATCTAGAGCATTTGTATTTGTTAAAGTGTTATCCTTTTTCTCTGTGTGACATTTTGACTATCATTTGATTGACGTTCTTTGTTTGCTACATTTGAAATGAATAAATGTGATGTATCCTTTTGTCCCTACTGACCACTTTCATGTGTCTCATTATGTGGTTCATTTACATGATAAATAGTGAAATGACATACTCTAAACAAAAGAAATGTTAAGCATTACCGAGGTAAGAACTTGATAAGTACAAGAGCCTCAAAGTAAGGACAAAGTTTAACAGGGGACAAAAGAGTGATATCGGAGAAATGTAGATTACTCGTGAAACTATAAGGCGAATACTTTGGGCACGAAGAAAAGTCAAGAGTTAAAACAATGAGCATGAGACCATCAAAAATCATAACGAAAAATGGACATATAACAAACAAGCCCAGCGCATAGCATAATCATGTAGGCATAAATGCATTTAAGACCAACATGTGCATATCATGATGACATCATGCATGACATATCTGAGTACTCGATGAGCAAGAAATTTTGAATGAGGGCATGTACTAAATCAAAAAAAGACACACGAGTTCCACGGATAATGATTTTGGTATTTTGATGTTTTTATTTTTCAAAAAAATCAACTCATATTACGAGAGGTGAGTTGAGCCTCGGGACACTGTTGAGGTATTTTCAATTTATATTTTCAAAATATCAACTCATATTACGAGAAATGAGCTAGCCCGGGTCACATGCCGAGTTATTTTCAATTCTGTTTTCAAAAAATCAACTCATATTGCGAGAGATGAGTTGAGCCTCGAAGAACATGTTGAGGTATTTTCAATTTTGCTTGTCAAAAAAATCAACTCATATTACGAGAGATGAGTTGAGCCTCGAAGAATCTGTTGAGGTATTTTCAAATTCCGTTTTTAATGCTTTTCAAAAATCAACTCATATTACGAGAGGTGAGTTGAGCCTCGAGAACATGTTGAGGTATTTTCAATTTCTACTTTACAAATCTTTGCTTTTAAAATCAACTCGTATTGCGAAGTGAGTTGAGCCTTTTCAATTCTGTTTCTTAATGTTTGTTTTGAAGAATCAACTCATATTGCGAGAGGTGAGTTGAGCCTCTGGGCACGCTGAGGTATTTTCAATTTCTACTTTACAAATTCTGCTTTTAAAATCAACTCGTATTGCGAGAAGTGAGTTGAGCCTTTTCAATTTCTGTTTCTTAATGACTGTTTTTGAAGAATCAATTCATATTGCGGGAAGTGAGTTGAGCCTTGGCTCACGTGCTGAGCTATTTTCAATTTCTGCCTTTCGATTTCTGCTTTTCAATTTGTGCATCTCAAAAAATAAAATAAAATAAAATAAAATAAAAAATCAAAATCAATCAATTTTTATTTCTTAATGACTGTTTTTGAAGAATCAATTCATATTGCAAGAAATGAGTTGAGCTCAGGATCACATGCCGAGTAAAGAATAAAGATTGAAGTTGATGAAAGACACCATTTGGCCTCCTTGAAGTTGCAGTAAAGTAGGTCAAAGTTGCAAATCTCGTCCCCCTGAAGTTGCAGTGTAGCTGATCGAATATATCAAAGCTTGGATTTTTAGAGTTACGAGAGAGAGATCACAAGCCCTATCTCCTTTGAGCGATAGAAGAAGCGATTGAAGTATGTAGACCTCATCTTTACGAAAGCTGCATGGAAGCGGATCAAAGCCACAAATCTCATATCTTTGAAGTTACATTGAAGTAGATTGAAGCTACAAGGCATATATCGAGAAGATGCAATGGACCAAAACTACAAGATCGATGGGTGGAAGAAAGCTGTTTGAACAAGAAGAGCACCAATGAAGTCAAGACTACGGCAAGACTAGGCAAAATTAGCCTTTCATTATGTCTTTGCTCCATTCCGTTACTGCGACAATGAGCAAAGAGGGCAGTGTATAGGCCAATTTTGGACCCGATACAACAAAACATTAACCCAACCTCAACCCATTTACATCAAACCCAATAACCCCCCAAATCTTAACCCAAATCAAACCCATTCCCAATACATTACCCAAATCATTAAGCCCACTATCTAAACCCTACCCAATCAGCTACCCGCCCAATTTTAGATTTAGGGTTTTAGCTTTTGAAACCCTAAACACCTAAGCGCGCAACCATCCCCAACAACCCCACTGCGCATGCAAATGCCACATGCGGTCACCTCCACCATGCCCATTCCACACGCAATCGGACAAGGCGAAGCAATAAAAAATAAGTGAAAAAGGGTTATAAAAACCCAAATCAAAAAGCTAAAAGCCCTTTTTTTTCTTTTTTAGACAGTTTAAAATTCAAAAAAACAAGAAGTATAAAATCTATAATCAAATAGCGATTTCAATCGGTACTCAAATACAAGTAAAATATCCAAACAACCAAGCTTGATATCAACACTAAGGTGATTTTCTTTTTTTTTTCTCTTCATTTCGATGTCGATCGTCCATTTTATCGTATCTGAGGCTAAATAATATAATAAAATAATCAAACGAAAATAACAAAAAAAAAACTAACCTTTTTATTTTCCACCCTTGCTGTGTGTCGATGGCGGTAGCGGCGACAAGCGATGGTCGGTGATCGGCGGTGGCCGACCTTACTCTAAAAATCGCTCCCTCCTCTCTCTCCCTCCTTTTTTTTTCTTCTTACCAGCACAAATGAAATTTTTTAAAGAATTTGGGCCTTTTATAGCCCCCCAAAACAACGTCGTTTTGGGGGCTGCCATTTAACCCCAAAACGACGTCGTTTCACCATAGTCCGACCCGATCCGACCCGACTCCACCTAGGATTCGCGTGTTTTCAACTCAATGGGCTAATTGCGCGCGCAGTCCTTCCGCATTTTCCAG
Source organism: Gossypium longicalyx (assembly GCA_025698465.1). Lineage (NCBI taxonomy): Eukaryota > Viridiplantae > Streptophyta > Magnoliopsida > Malvales > Malvaceae > Gossypium > Gossypium longicalyx. Next base: position 23,406,249 of record CM046996.1, on the reverse strand, counting down.
GTTTTACAATCGAGTTTGCCTTTATTTCCAATTGAGCCCAATAATTTTTAGCGCTTTTCAATTTAGTCCCCGTCTTTGTGACGTTTTAATATGGGGAATAATTACTGTTTTAGTCCCCCCACATTTCACGCGTGTTCAAAATAGTCCTTTTTCTTTATATTTATTTCAATTTCGCTCCTAAAATTTTGATTTTAATTCGATTTAGTCCATTTTCCGTATATTGCTATCTTATTTCCAAATTATCTTTTGAATTATTTTCTATTAATTTTTAATATTATTATTAATCCTATTATTGTTGTTATCATTATCCTCGTTAACATAGCATATTATTTCTATTTTATTTTCTATTATTGTCCTTATTAATGTATATTAGTTATTATAATTTATTTATGTCTATTCTATCCTAGTGTCATTTTACTACTATTTCCATTATTAGTATATATATATATATATATATATATATATATATCTTTTACTACTGTCTCCATGTATATGTATCATACATAATATAATTAATAACTTTTAATATTATTGATTTTGTTAAATGTATTTGTATGTCACATATATATACCTTTAAGTGTACCCCATGTTAAACTTATATGTCCATTAACATTATTATGTATATTTCTTCTTTTCTAAATATTATATACGCATATATGCTTTTATATTATATACCTTTTTATAAATAATAATATATATATATTTACATTTTTAAATACCATATTATATGTATTACATTGTTATTATTTTTATCCTTATTATATTTGTTCTTGATATTAGTACATATATTTTACTATATTTATATATACTTTTATATTAGTATTTTTCTCATACATCGTTATATTATTATATATATCATGTACAAATTTTTAATACTTTATCACATATATTCTTATATATTATATGCATATTTTAGTACTATGGTTTATATATCTATGTTTTTATACCATATCATGTATATATTATTTATATTTATATTAGTACATATATTTCATTACACGTATATGTATATACTTTTTATTAGTGTTATTTTTGTATATCGTGTTATTCATTATTATTCATGTATATACTTTAAATACTTATATAAATATATTATTAATAGTTATTATTATTTCAAATGTGTCTATATTATGTATTATTTTATGTATCTATATATTTTATACGTTACATATATACTTTTAATACTATCTTATATATATTATTATGTATATTCTAATATATATATTTGTGAGGCGTTATTAATAGTTTTTATATATATTTATTATTATATTAGATATGTATATATGACATATATATTATATATTATTTATATACATTACGTGTATAGATGTTTAATGTTATTAGTTACATATTTCTTCATTATTTCATGTATACATTGCGTTTATATTTCAATACTACCTTCTATATGTATTTTTATATTATATATATATTTTTAATACCATATTGAATATACATTATCATGTTTATTTTATTCCTAATATTAATACATATATTTAGTTATTCTCGTATACATATTTTATATATAGTATCATTTTCATATATCATTATATTTATACCTATTATTTTCACTATTATCACTTATTATTTTGTTTTAATATTATGTATATATATATTTTTTTCATAAGCATCACTTAAATGCGTTTTAATGTTTATTTTATACGTATATGTACATATTATGTATTTTATCCTTACTATTATGAAATTTAGTACATGTTTTATTATTTATGTATATATATCTTTTATTATTAATAGATATTTTCAATATTATTATTTTTATATATTTTACCTTATGTATATATCGTTTAATACTATGTTATACATATATATATATATATATATATTTTAACATGTATCATATACATACTTCTAACATTATTATTACTTTTTGTCCCTATATACATATATTTTTCATAAGTACATACTTTGTCATTAATAGTTACGTATTTTTATTTCATAAATATTTCAAATATTATATGTAGTATATTTCCAATATTATTACTATATAAGTATATATATTGTCTTCTCGTATTTGATACTATTGTTATATTCAATATCGCATGCATTACTATTGTCTTTAGTATTATCATCGTATGTATTACATGCCTCGATGTATTTCATACTATTATCTTTTGTTTCCCGCCTATTTTTATATATTAACTCGTTGTCCATTATTTTAAAGCGTTGATTCGTGTCTTTATTTACTTCAATAATCAAGGCAGCGTATCGATTTAAACACTATGTCATCGATTTCATCGCTATGTTGGGTGAATATCGATCGACTCGTGTTAAAACGCAGTATGTCCTTCTCAAAAATAAAAAGACTTAAAGATTTCTCGTGTTTTGATTGGATCACGATTCAATGTTATCTTGAACTTGCAATTTTGAAAATCAAGACAACGTTTGTTTAACAAGATACCAATTTTGGGCGTCGCGAGGGTGCTAATACCTTCCTCGCGCGTAACCGTGACTCCCGACCCTACCTTACTGCACGATTTTAACGTGGACCTAAACTCGGCCTTCTTTTGTTTTAAAAATAAAATTCTTAGGTGCCCGATCACACCTATGAAAAGGATCGGTGGCGACTCCTCTCTTATTTTAAAATCAAACTACGGTTTTCAAGTTTTCAATAAGTCGCCACAATTAGCGACCGAAAGCAAATTTTTACGTCGCTATAATGGAAACCTTCAAGTCTCCTAAAACTTCCTAAATTACTAGGAAGAGTAATGAATTGTGCTTTTCCCATAAGCATAATAAAACCCTTTTTGCTGTTATGATAATTTTGTTTTTCAGAAAGTAGAGTTGGAAAGGACGAGGCAAATCTCCGTTGCATTGATGGCCTTCTATGTACGAAAATTTGTTTAGTATTAACTGTTTCTCTGTCGCTTATAATTTTTGTTAACAATCTGTTTTGATAAATCCATGGTGTTTTTATTCAGATTAATAATACATTTCTCTTCGATTGCAGGGGCATAACTTTACTTCTTTTGACCGGGCATTCTAATTACGTTGTATATAACAATTTTCGATTATCCCATCTTCTATTGAGTGTTGAACTCAATTCTTTATTACAGGCCATAGAATAGTCTGCGTCGCAGAATTATGCGGGAGGTGGTCAAGTTTCAAGAGCTTCTGGAAGTCGTTTATAGAATGTTATTGGATTGGTGGGATCAGTACCGGTTCCAACAATCACGTTTCAACCTTCCATGGTTGATTTTGATCAGAAAATGAGCCACGCCTTGATTACATTGCTCAGTGTTTGTATTAATAGACTTGTAACATGTTCGCAGACCAAGACAACACCAGCATTACTGCCTTTACTGCTACTGGTCCCGCATATACTGGTAATCATGTTGGTTCCTCTGCTGCAGGTTTGCGCTCATCAGCATATATTTTGGTTCATCTCATTTACTTCACTCTTTTCCCCAACAATTGGCATAGGATTTACATGTGTTTTATGGTATTAAAGTTTTTTTTTTTTTTTTTTTTTTTGGGTTTTGTGTTGGTGAATTTTACTCTTGATTATAAGGTCTTTTCATGTCTTTCTAAATTTACTTGTTAATTTAGGAGATTGTGAAGAACTGAGCAGAATTCTTCAAGTAATTTCATTAACTTAGCTTGTAATACCTTAGGTTTACAAAGACTGTAACTGAAAACCAGGCTAACTTGCTAAACTAACTACTATTAACAACTAACTGGAATTGTAGTTTGGATTAATTCTGCTGCTGGCTCTTCCTTGGGTGCAAATCATAACTTGGCTAAGTATGGTGTCATGAACAATCACAATAACCTTTGCAACAGAGACTTTGCTGCAGGCTCTTCCTTGGGTGCAAATCATAACTTGGTTGAGTATAGTGTCATGAACAATCACAATAACCTTTGCAACAGAGACTTTACTGCTTGTAATAAATTGAGTATTTTGCATATACTACTTTGGTTTATCTTGTTTATTGTATTTTCTTTAATTACCCCCTCCACTGGGCAAAGAAATTACATGTCTTTCTATTTTTGGGGGTCTTTTATGTTGGTTAATTTCAGTCTCGATTACAAGACAAGGTAATCATCATATTGGTCCATCTTGTTTTGTGATTCTTTTTTAATTCCTCCTTCCAATTGGTAACATTATCATTGTACAAAAAAAAATGCCCCTAAATTTTCTAAGTTTTACAAACTGGTCCCTGAGTCCTAACTGTTTGGGACAGGTCACCTTCCTGTACCAGCTCTTACAATTCCACTTTTCCGATCATCACCATCACCAATATCCCTCACCTTTTGAGCTCAACTACCACTGCCACTCTTCATCTTAGACCTTGGCTCAAGCCCCTAACTAAAATGATAGCAGTAGAAAATTATTTTTGTGTATTTAAAATAATGGGTTTTTGGTTGGGTTGATTAACCACCTCAATGGTTTGATGAAAGTGGATTCAATTATTGTGATTCCCATCAAGGTTGATTTGGTTTTCACTTCTAAAATTTCTAAATCGGGCTTCCAACTTAAGTATGTATTTTTTTTTATAATTATATATATGATAATATATTAAATTAAAAACAATGCTTCATATTTATTACCCAACCCCATCCATTTTTAGTTTCACTATTTCACTTTCATTGCTTAATCAAGTTGTAACTTTGCATTTTATGTTCCATAGTTGTTGGATTATTTTAAATTTTAACTGTAAAATGAATGTTATTTATATTAATTTTTATTTAAACTTAGTATTCAATTAATTAAACCAAATAATAAGAATCCACCGAAGTATTTCATTGGTGTCTCCTGACACCTTTTCTTTTCTTTTCTTACACATCTTCAAATCTATGCCAACTATATTTAAACTCGAATGGGGTTATTGTTTGACAGTTGTCCTAAAAGGACTAAGATGCCTTTTGCTCCCTCATCAGCCGAATCTATAATAAAATAGCCAATGAGTTTTTTTAACGTCTAGCTTTCTTATTTTAACCTTTTATTTTTTTTATTCTTTAAATTTATATATATATTTTTTAAATCACTTCCAAATAGATAAAAAAAAAAAAGTTAAAATTTGTTAATTTTACTATTATGATATACATCACATAAATGACACATTATCATTTAACTAAAATTTTTAAATATAGAAAATATATTTTTATATATTTTATAATTTTTTAATAATTTTATCTTTTAAAATAGTTTTTATATTTTTTTGAATTTTTAAATTTTAAAAAACTAATTAAATATTAGTGTGTCATCCACATAATAATTTATGTGTATGTAACGTTATCAAAATAAATAAATAAAAAAGATTAATTTTATCTTTCATTTTGAGTGATTGACAAAATATCAAATTTAAAAGCTAAAAAAATAAAAAAATATATATATTAAATAAAAAATTAATTTTATAAAATTGGAAATTCAAATAAATTATTATTTTTTTAACATCAATTGAGTGATTTTTCACTCACATTTGAAGCCACTAAAATATAATTAAAAACATTATAACAACTGCATGGGGCTTGCGTGGCAATTTATATAAACATGCCGCCCATTTTATATAACACGTTGTAGGGTGTAATTTTTCAGTTTTAACTAGATTAACCGACTAAAAAACAAAAGTTCTTTTTGTTATTTCATCACTGTAATTGTGATGTCAAGTTTGTTAATATTAGATTATTAAATTATTAATTTACTAAATGTAATATCAAGTCATTTTCGTCTTGATGATACTCTACATTGAATTGTATGTTATCAATTTTTATTCTATCACAACGTATTTTGTCTAGGTTGTAATAGGTCATTTTTACCTGGGTCCAAACCAAACTAAATAAAATAAAAAATTTTAAATTCAAAATAAATACAGTCAAATTACAATATTACAAGCCCAAAACAAAAAAAAAAAAAAAAAAACTTAATGGCCCAGGCTCGATAGCCTAAACTAAGTTTAAGTAAAATCAAAAAACCCTAGCATCCATCGTCGCTACCCTCCACATGAACCGGCATGCCACCCGAGGCCTGACGCGCCTTTCCTGCCGTTTCACTAAAATGGCAAGGGCATACTTTTTGCCCCGTCATTGACTCTTCAAAGGTACCTGCAAAAAGAATGAAAAAGGACAACAATATCAAAGAAATAGTACCAACGCATAAACAAAAAAAAAATGTTGTAATTTCAAACTGCTATAAAGGCCGTTTTATTGTAAGACTCAAGGGGGGAAGAAAAATAAAAAAACAACAACTTTTAAAAGAGAAGAGAATAGATAGATCTTTTTTTTTTTAAATCTTTTTATATTTTATCTTTTATATATATATATATATATATAAATAAAAATGAAACCTTTTTTCCCTATATCGCCACTGCCGTCTTCTCCCTCGTTTTGAAATACCAACGGATCCTTGGGGATCGGCCTAACGGTCGCGACGGAAGAAGACAGAACCGAAAGGTTCCTTTGATTTTTTTCTAATTTTGGTAGGCTTTTGAGCATTTTGGTCTCAAATCGGGGTTAAGGGTAGTAAAGCAATCAAAAAGGCCCCTTTTTTATTTTGCCGGCCACCGTGGACAGCGGAGCCGTCACCGACGGTCGACGCGACGGAGCTCGACGACTCCCAAGGCTGGGCGAAGAAGGCTTTGAGAAAAAAAAGGGGGGACTTTCAGTTTTTTTTTTTAATGAAGGAAGAAATGATTTTTTTAAATTTCTTTTGGTTTAAATAGGCAGTCTAAACGGTACCATTTTGAGCCGATTTCTAGATGTCAAAACGACATCATTTTGACGTGACCCATGGCCCGACCCGATCCACTTCTAGGATCCGCGTGTTTTTCTTGAGAAGGAATATTTGCGCCTTTAGTCCTTTCGCCTTTTGAGTTGTTTTAATTTAGTCCTAATTTCATTATTTCTTCTTTTTAGAAATTTTGCCATTCAATTTTACCCTGCTTTCAATTAGGTCCTCGATTCGCTGATCTCCTGGAGAAGGGATGCGTGTCCTGAGGATTGGGATAATGGCTTATTTGGTCCTCGTTTGTTTTCGCTCTTTCATTTTGGTCTTTTATTTATTTATTTTTCCCGATTTATCCTTTTAATTCCATTTAAGTTGCAATTGAGTCCTTTATTTATTTACTTATTTATTGGTTTTTTTACCATTTTTTAATATTTAAAACTATTTTTATTTTATTTTCCTTTATCGTGCCTTTTTTACTTTTTTTTTTTATTTTTTTATTTTCTTTTGTGCCTTTGTTATCATGATCATTATTTTATTTATTATTATTGTTTTATTAGTATCCATATATTTATCATATTTTTTTTACATATACTCGTGAATTGGATTGTACACATACTTTTATTGGCACATTTTTATTATTGTCGTCGTTGTTATTTTATTTTTACTTTTTGGTGTGCTCTTATTACTTTACTATTTCTTTTATTATTTTTGGCATTCTTTTAACATGCATCTTCCATGTTCTTATTTATTTTAAGTTACTTTATTTATTATTACTATGATATGATTGTTAATATTATTATTATTAAGGTTATACTATTATTGTTATAGTATTTATTTATTTACCTATTATTTATCATTCCAATATTCTATCAATATAGTTATTTTATATTATTTCATTTATCACTATTATACATTAAGTTTAGATATGTCTGTCCATTGATGTATTGTATTCAAATAAAAAATACGCATCGTTTTAAATATGACATTTGTTATTGTTTAGAAAAGAAAATTAAAAAAAAAAAGAAATAAGACAAGGTTCCGTATTTGGAGATTTGAGAAGTCGTGCCCTAACTTACGGGGTTTGATTTCCTCATTGAACCTAGATAGTTGAACATCCCTTTTAAAATTAAATGGCATGAGTTTTAAATAACAGTTAAATAAAGAGTAAGCTTATTTTAGAGGACTCGAAATGGCATGTCCTAACTTACGGGATATGACCCTTTTGTTACCTCGAGATAAGAAGACATTTTAACATACGTTTTGATCTATTTAAGGGATTTTACTAAAAAATATATATATTAATACAAAGAGGGATCGTATATTAAATCCTTTTCGAGTTTCCAACTTTTGACATTAAGACATTAATTAATCAATTAGGTACCGATTTTGGGCGTTACGAGGGTGCTAATCCTTCCTCGTACGTAACTGACTCCCGAACCCATTTCCTGAATTTTGTAGACCAAAACTGTTGTTTTAGTAAATCAAGCCATTTATTAAAAACAATCAATTTACAAGGTAATCCGATCACACCTCATGAAAAATGATTGGTCGTAACTCCCATTTTCGTTTCTTAGATAAAAGTCAATTTTCAAAAAAAAAAAATTCGACATAGGTCAAATTCAATTTGATTTGACATGTCAGAGAGATTAAAATAAACAGAAAATCGAAAAAAGAATGTGTTCCAATCCAATTTTGTTAGGTTTTTGGATCTTTTATTTCATTCAGTTAAGTTAGTGGTATAAATCTTAAACCTCGAGCTTCAGTTATTTTATTATATTTGGTGAATTGAGTTAGTTTTATTGTAAATGTTTTTCACAATTACTATTTCTTACTAAGGTAGTTAGTATTACATTAATGGATGTACCAATTTTTTATTGGGACTAGTATATATCAATATTGGTTTGTTTCAGTGTTCTGTTTCAAATTTATCAATATTTTTAAAAATATTTAAGCTTTATTCATTGTTTGACCCGAACTATATCCATTTACCTATATTGGTACCTAGACTTTTGTTGTCCCATTTTGGTACCTAAACTATAATTTGTTAACGATGTTAGAAAAACAACAACCATTTAAGACACACCACGTGTCCCCATTGACCACTAATGTGGATGATGATATGACCGTTGATCGCATTTACCAAACCAAAAATTGTAAAAAAGTTTACTAAAAATCGTAATAATATTTAAAAATATGCAAAAATTTAAAACATATTTAAATTATTAAAAATATAGTAAAATTTGTAAAAAAATTAAATATTGTAAATAATTATTAAATATTGTTTAAAATATTTTTAAATTTGTAAAAATATTAAAATTTATAAAACATTATTAAAAATTGTAAAATTATTAAAAATTGCAAAATCATTTAAAATTGCAAATAATTATTAAAATTTGTAAAATTATTTAAAAATTGTGAACCAGTAGCATTTAATCAACAATTTCACAAATTTTAAATAATTTTTCCAATCTTTTAATCGAATCATATTTTGTTACTATTTTAAGACCTTGAATCTAAAAACAATAATGCCATAATAAATCAAGAAAAGAAAGTAGATGACAACATAGAAAATTTCTTTGTATTCTTTTGGAAGAAGTAGAAGAAGAAAATTTTGATTTGTTAGTTATTTACAATTTTTAAAATTTTTTAAAATTTTAAATATTTTTTATTATTTTTAATAACTTTTTACAATTTTAAAATTTTTAGCAATATTTAAATATTTTTTACACTTTTTCATATTTTTAATAATTTAAATATTTTTTTACTGTTTTAATATTTTTCTAAATATATTTTTATGATTTTTAATATTTATTTACAATTTATTGGTCTGGTTAATGCAATCAACGACCACGTCATCATCCACATCAATAGTCAATGAGACAAGTGGGGTGTTTTGATTCGTTGCTATTTTTTTAACACTATGTAACGCCCTAAAATTCATATTGTTGTTTCTGGATAAATTGGACACAACTGTATATTTGCTTCAGTGGTTAAGTGTTCTGGGAGTGTCTGAGAGGTTTTGAGTTCAGGCCCTATCTTTGGCAAATTTTGGTGTTTTCCAGACTAAAGCCTTATACTTGAGCAGTGCTGTTGGAATTCTATGTAGTGGGTGAGTGGATGAGTGAAATTAGGGATTTTGGGGAGATTGCTATCTTTTCTTCTTGAAAAATTTTCTCTTTCTCCTCCTAAGGAAAATTTATGACGTTAGTTTTCTCTGCCGCTCTTCCCTTGTCTCACTTTTGTTTTCTTTGTTCGCTTTTGTCGGCTTTTGCACCTTCGTTCTTGCTATATCAGTTTCCTACGTGCGTTTGGGTAAGTAAGGCTTTATTTTGTCTATAACTTGCGTCTTCCCATCATTCACTGAGGTTATACGGTTGTTTTAGGCAGCAGCATATTAAGGAGATTGTGTTTCTTCTCCTGCGAAATCGTCATCAGTCGCTCAGAGAATTTTGGTAAGTGAAAAGCGTTGATTTGAATAATGGTTGGGTTCAAGTTCTCGATTTAAACCGTGCTTTAAATCTGATTCCGAGCGTTGGTATGTTGATTTCTAGGTTTGGAGGTCTTAGGATTATATTGGCTGCGAAAATAAACCAGGTGTGTACCCTAAAACGCAGAAAATGGGGTTTCGACGAAAACTTAAAACCCCACTGTCAATGCCACATGGGGCATGTGGTTGTCCGTATAGTATGTTGTATGCCATAACACTGGCGTGTGATCGATGAGGCTAGGCAGTGCGTGCAAGGCACGGTCCTATGATGGTCAGGTAGGCCGTGTGCGACACACGGACTAAGCTAATTTGGGCCCTGTGGGCCACACGGACATGTGGGTCTACACAGGTAGTCCACACGGGCATGTGGAATTCTAGGCCAGGCTGTGTGATCCACACGGCCAAGGCCAAATTGGGCTGTATGGGCCACACGGGCGTCTGGGCCCACACGGGCAGGCCACATGGGCGTGTGAGCCCATTTAACTGAAATGTGTTCTAAGGTTGCACGGGTCACCCAAGTCGACTGTGAACCTATTGTAGGGTCGGTAAGCACTACTTAGACCCTTAAATGCATGAACTGTATGTATGATGTATGTACTGAGCATGATGTTTATATGAATGAATACTAAACTGTATGTATAACTGATAATCATGTAATTGCATGTCATATACTGTATGATGCATTGCATTGGGTTGGGATGTTGATATTTGGAGGAAGTGTACTGAAAGGCTCTTAAGCCTATTATCTGACAACTCAGTTGCAATTTATTGATTATGTGCCGCATTCGGTACTACTTGGAGTGTAGGGATTGGTGGGTGTTTTAAACCCCACATGAAGTGTAAGGATGGATGGAGATGGTATGTAGAGGCTGGTTGGGTAGAACTCTGTTTACTAATTAATGTATATATGATACTGTTACTGTGATGGGCTCAGGCCCTAATGCATATCTAATACTGAAACTGAAATGAGCTAAGGCTCGAACTACTATTGAAACTGAAATGGGCTTAGGCCTAGACTGCATTTGACTGTTTGTTGTGTTTGACTGTGTGCATGCCTTCTGTGAGGATTACACACTGAGTTTACGTAAACTCACCCCTCTCTATTTTATCTGTCCAAGTAATCCCCAAACTTAGACGGATCGGTGCGACGGAGGACTCGACGGTGACCACATGATTATTGAACTATTTTAATTTTGGTTATGGTATTTATTTCCTATTTATTTTTTGGGTTATTTTTATGTAAATTGGACTTTTGGATCGTTGCTTTTACTTTGGATTTTCAACTGTTTTCAATGATTTTTAAACTGCAAACCCAACAAAAGTTCGGTTTATTCAAAACGATGTTTTCCTAAACGGGAATGATTTTCTTTAAATATTACGGTTTTAAAAGCTTCCGCTACAAAATATGATTTTAAACGAATCAAATTAACGAGGAAATGATTTTGAGATTTATGAGAGATAAACATAAGATAATAAACGGAGATGATTTTAACTTGATAACTTCGATTTCAAATCTCATTCCATGTGACATCGTCGATTTGGCCATACGTTTAGGCGAATTTGGGGTGTTACACACTATTAACAGGAGGGGGCTAAAAGTGTGATGGAACCGTAGTTCAATTACTAAAATTGGACAAAAAAGTTTAGGACCAGCATTAGAAAATGGCTATAATTAAGAGGGCAAATAATGAATAAAGACAAATATTTAATAAATGTACGTAAATATATTTACAAATATCAAATGAATAAAATTAAATAAATTTTAATTATAAAATATTCATCAATTATATAAATTACTCATCTATAACTTCAACAAATAAAAATCTATCATTCAAATAAATCCAAAATTAATAACAAAAATCCATCATTAATATGAAATTTTAAAGATTTAGCTGCCTTCCTTTTCTTTTTCTTTTTCTTTTTATAAAAGTAATTGAAAGGTGAACAAAATATTTTTTCTTTGACAATATGTGAGTGGGTTTTTCTTAATTATATTTTAGTTTTAAACTTTACATTCTAATGTAACTTTTTTTATTAATCACATTCTAATTAAGTCTTTAGCATAAGAGTAAACAATTAAAAACTTTATATTTTTTTAATATTATTTATGCACTGGACAATACATTATATTCCGATTAGTTATTGGTACTAAAAAAGGCATTGAATATTCCAGTTTAGCATTGAAATTGTGCATATCGACCAATACCACTGAAATCAACTATTGTCGTGTTTCTAAAAGTATTTTAATGTTTATCTTTTACTTTTTTATTTTTTCATTTTGGTGAATAAAGAAGAGCAAAGTTCTAACAGCAACACGATTAGCGCGATTCGAACTCAGACCACATTTAGGATGAGCAGTGAATACTCTAACCATTAAGTCAACACTCAAAATTCTTTCTATTTTTATCAACACTTCATCATTAATGTTATTAACGTGTTGTCCTTCAATTATTTCACACGTGCACATTTAGCATTAAATTTGTTGATCATCGTGAATTCTTGGGGTTGAGAAGTTTTATTAAATAAAATATATTTTAATATGTCTGATTATGCAGTGATTAATATTATATACATGATTGGTTCTCATGTGATGGCTTGATGATTAAAGTGTTCACTATTCTAGATGTAGCTTAGTTCGAGTTATGCGTTAATCATATTTGATGTTCAAGTTTTATCTTATTATTATAATTAAAAAAATTATATACATGATTATATTGTTGATCCATTAATATGTTTAAATTTAAGTTATTATTTAATGATGGTTGTTGTAATATGAGTATGTTTATAAAAACTTTTCATTAACTTTAAAATAATGTAATATTCTAATAATAATTTGAGGGTTGGAATTCTGTCGTGACTTTCATTAATTATTTAGAGGAGAGAAATAATCTTTTGTAAACTCGAGGATTATTGTCAAGTTTCCACCGAAAATATTATCTTGAAAACAATTATTTCATTCACAATTATATTCTTATCTCGTATTTACTCCAGTTTTTATTCACCATTTTAATTTATTTGTTCTGCTTTCGTATGTGCAATTGGATAATGATTGCATGTGTTAGAAAATAAATTTAGTTGCTAAAGTATTTAATGGAAGAACTGCTTAGATTTATTCTGTGTGCTTGACCAAATATATATAGTTGAGCTTATAAAATAAAATATCCAAAAGATAATAAATTAAATTCAAAATTAGGAGGCTTATTCAAAGCTAACAACCCAGTATTATAGCAAAAGCTGGAGACGTATATAAACATATTCAATATTCCCACCCTAACACTGAATCATCCCATATATTCAGTTTACATTTGCTACAACTCTAGCTTACCTTGCATTCGAATTGTAACACTTTTATACCTAACTTGACTACCAAATCGAATATAAAAATGCCACATTTGAGCGCCCACTTTTAGCTAAATTTAATTATTTGAACCATTTTTCAATCATATTTTAACCATACAAACATATTTTTAACATATTTTCAGTGTACAACTTAAAATCGAGTAAAGCTTTTTAGTAAAACTTCATTTTGAATATTATCAAGAGTTATTATCCAATCACTTATTTCTTAAACATATGATATTTTGTAATGAATCTTATGATCATGCCATTAATTCTAAATTTATAAAATAACACAATTATCAACCTTTAAAAAATAAGTCCTTTAGAAGACCTACTCTGAAATAGTTTATTCTCTCTTCATATCATTATTATTATTAACATTTACCAATCAATTTATCAAACAAGACCTCCTCAATTCCTTTTATATCAATCACTTACTTAAAGTTCCAATAAAACATTTGTATTTCCTTTATGTATTAACAAAACTATCCTTTGTAACAATTTCTTAGTATTAAAATTTTTCAATTATTTTCCTCCTCCTCCTCTTTATCACTCATCCTTTTTGTTTATTTATATATTTATTTAAATCTTTTACTCTTAACATCTCATGCTTAGGTGTGACATTAATTAAGGTTTCTCTAATCTCACACTTACACTTATGAAATTTATCTATTAAGTGATAGTCACTAAAATATTTATATCTCGACCTACATGATTCAAAATTAAGTTTCGATTTTTGTTCTAAAAACTAGACTCGATGAATTTTCTACCATAAAATTTTTAGAATTTTTATTTAAGCCAATTGATACACTTTATTATTTAAATCTTACCCTGTTTTGCTGCTAGATAGCATTGCCCCCCCCCCCTTTCACTAAAAATATATTATCTTTTAGTACAAGTCTCATAATAAGATATTGTTTATTTTACTTGAAAATAGACTCATTAAGATTTTATCCATATAAATTTTATATCCTAAATATTTTTTTATAATTTATAATGATTTTTCAAAATTAGAATAAGGAAATCTGAAATCATTCTGACCTTGTGTCACATAAGTTATTATATCTCACAATCTACAACTTTGTTGCTTATACATTTTCTTCTATATGAAACTAGACTCAGTACTCTTTAATTATATTTTTTTGTTTAACCTCTAATTCGAACTCTACAATTTTTGGTGAATTTTCAAAATGAAACCACTGCTGCTGTCCACAATTGTTTGGTGCTAATATTTACTTTTTCAAGATTCTTTGCATTAATTTTCATTTAGTCACACATAACCATTATACTTTTAATTACCATTCAATTTAATCCTTATATCTCACTTATCATCACATATAGCTTTAAAAATAACTTCTCTTATTTCAATTATAAATTTCACCACTTTTACAATTTAATTCTTACTGTCATAAAAATTCATCATCTAATATAATTTCACTATAAAATCATTTTGTAACTACTTTACTAACACTCAAAATTTCATTTTAAACTTTTAAACACAACACTATTTCTCACACATAAACTTTTGTACACTTCATAATCTAATCATTTTCCTACTACTTCATTGTACTAATTTAAATTCATACATATTATTTGCAAATTCACAATTAATTAGATCAATTTAGTATACTCTATACTTGGTTTAAATTAAATAAAATAGAAATATTGAAGTACTTACCTCAATTGTTTGTATTCTTTATAATCTCTTATTTTCTCTCTCCTCTAAGACAACTATGGATGCTTATCTTATGGAATTGATGTAGCTACTTCACTTTTCTATTAATTTCATCTACTACTTATGGAGAAATTTTGAAGGTTAGAGCTCAATTGGTTAAGAAATGATAATAAAAAAAGGACTAAATTGAAAGGAAAACAAACCTTAAGTTCATAGCATGAAGGGTAACATAAGAACTATGGGGTGATAGGCTGATTTATATAGCCCTTTTCCCTTTATTTCTCTCAATTTCTCTAGACTCTTCTATATAAAAATCTAATCAAAATATCTTCTAAATTAATTATTTACACTTTGACCTTCCAATCATGTTTTTATGCACCAATTTTAATACTTAATCATTAAGTTTCCATAATTATCTTCTCCGATAATTATCATTTTTACCCCTTCACTTTTCTACAATTGCATGGATGATTCATATTTTCTTTTGGTAAATTTCTTCCCCTAGTCCCTCCTCATTTTTCCTTCAATTCCATTTAATCATTTTAACTTTAAATTTTCTCATTTTAGCCCCAATACTTTTCACTCTATTGTAATTTAGTCCTTACCCCGTTTATTTCTCTTAATATGCATACTTTTCTTGTCACCTTCAATACTTGTCTTTAATGTCTCATAACACTAATAATTCTTATTTTCTAGCTTTCTCAAATTTTGACTAGTTTCTCATTTATTTGTCACTGTTCCGAACTCCAAAAATTTTGGGATGTTACACGAACAATGTCTTCTAACTTAAGTGGCTTAGTCATGACATTTGCTATTTGTTCTTATGAACTACAATTTTGTAGTTCAATTGTTTCATTCCTTGTAAGATCCCTTAGAAAGTGAAAATGTACATGTAACACCCCAAATCAAGGCGTGAGACGTTATGGCTGAATCAAGGCGTGTTACATTGAAGTATTTTAGCGAAAACCGTGTTTTCATTGAAAACCCTTCTTAAAATAAAAGAAACCTTAATTAACTTAAAAAAACACACCTTTCAGTTGCAAAAACCTTGTTGAAACATTTGATTTAAGAAAACTTATCATTTAAAAATTTAATTGCGGAAACGTAGAAAACATACTATAATTTAGAAAACCCATATTCAACTTCTTGTAATTACATTAAAAATAATAATAATTCAAGTAATAATAACACAATGAAAACCTTATTACAATCTGGTCTGAAACATACTTAAAAAGAAGTAAAAAGCTAAATGCTTGGAAAAAAACCAAGTCCAAATCATCTTGCTAGTTGGCCACCCAGAGTCCTTCCAAACATCGAACCTTCTACTGAGCATCACCTGAAAATAAAATAAAAAAAGGGGTGAGTTTTCGCAAACTCAGTGTGTACAACCCTCGGCAAAAACAAGCATTCAAAAAAAACATCATTCATCAATCATGCAATGCAATCCCATCCAAATTATCCATCCGCTACACACCGGCTCCGTCCCCCGTTACACCATGTGGGGATATAAATATCGACCCACCCAACCCACACACCATGGTAGCCCGATTGCAGAACTACCTTCATTTACATATTGGGCTTTAAAAGCCGTCGGTCGATCCACGATTGTCAAGCAACCATGCGATCCTCATATACTTCTTCCATTCCATAATTCCCAACCCATATGCAACCTAAGCAGAATATCATATATATGCATGCCGCATCCATAAAACTTACATTTAACACTTAAGGGTATTTTGGTCATTTTTGCCCTTAGGGGCATTTTAGTAATTTTTCCTTAATTACGACTTTCACTTACCTTGGCCCGTTAACAAGTCCCGTGAGTTAATATGAACGAATACTATGCACCGTAGGATTCCGCAGAGAGAGGAGGTGGGTCATTAAGACCGCTTAAGTACCAAGCTCTCCTAGATCCAATCCTAGACATGCATATACCCGTTGCCACACCTAAACCCTTTGACTTGTCCACGGTCGCAATATATTAATTAAGTCTTATGTAGATATCATATACTAGGCCCAAAAACCCCTTACAAAGCCTAATAATTTCACATACATGCATCTGGCCCATTAAGCCCAATCATATTCGTATGGCCCATTAGGCCCAAATCACATTTATATGGCCCGTTAGACCCAGTCATATACATATTCATGCTCACATACAAATTCCTATCACATAGCATCAATATTCAGTTTTTACCTATTATGGGGCCAACAGCCCATCGGGCCCATTTAGCCCATTCTGGCCCATGTGGCCAAATCACAACCCAAGTCCACAGAATCGCCCGTGGGCCTCAGACAACCTATCAGTTTCCCTCTTACGAGTTTTTGCGAACTCGTAAGACTACCGTAGCCAAACTTTCGGCTTTTTGGTATTTCGGCTTTTCGGCTTTTCAGCTTTTTGGCTTTTGCCGAATCATTGTGGGTGTGCAGTGTATGTACACACTTTGTAAGCAAGCGTGATGCGATCTCCTTAGCCCAAACCTACAATCGATATCACCCTTCAATTAATCACATGCTTAATACTTATTTACTAAAAAACCGAAACCTCACCTTAACCTTACCTTGAGCCCAATCCTTAATCACTTTTTCCTTGATCACGTATTTCCTAGATTTGCACAAATCTTAACTATTAAAACCCGAATAATAGGTGACTCGTATCCAACACAAGTCTTCTTACCATAAATATGACCATTTGGCCACCTTAGCCAATGGGAGAAGAATACTTACCAAAACTGCAACACCTTAAGGAGCAATTCGGCAGAGAGAAAAAAACCAAGATCCGATACTAATTCCCTATCAAAGTTGATTAGAAAGAATGAGGGACAATAATTGATACTAAACAAAGAAAAATCGATTGGAAAAGCAACACTTACACTAGATTCGATCAAAAAGTATTCGACCCTTAGAAGATTCGATTTTTCGACTTTTCAAACTAAGTATGGTGAATAAGGTTTATTTGGTACAGATTAAAGAAGAAGAGTAGTAGAAGAAATCGGCAAAGAAGATTGTGTAGAGGAGAATAGAAATCGGCAGAAAGAAAAGAAAGTAAAATAGAGGGTTTTTCGACTTTTTGAATCTTGAAGAAAAAAGGGTTTCTGGCACAAAGTGAAGGGAAATTCGTCATTAACTTCTCAACCCTCCCATTCGGAACCTATTTATAGCCCTATAGCCGAATTCTTCAAGCCCAAGTTCCCAATTCAGCTCCACTTACTCCTCACTTCTCATCTCTTCGTTTTTCTCCCTGATAACCCCTTGATCCTTTCCTTAATTTTCTCTTTTGAACACTCCTCTTGGAGTCCATCTTCACGCCACTTCCATCCTTCTAGAAGGCCAAAATTAAATTCTAAAAATACTTAGCTAGGATTCAACCTTGGACCCTTGCTAGCTACTAACGCCACCTCACTACACCTTATGTGGCGTCACTTAGCCACTCCACCACAGTGCTCTTTTTTGTGTCCAATTGTTTCTTCATTTATTCAAAAGCCCACCTACTTGTCAGCCCTGATTCTTTTAATAATTAAATTATAATTTCTTCTACCCCTTAATTTGAACTCAACCTTAGCTAAGACCTACTAAAATTATCGCTTGAATAAGAATATTAAACACAATTTTTATCAAAATCAAAAATAAAGAAAATTCAAGATTTCGGGATTTTTGAATTTTTGGATTTCGAGATTTTTGGGGCGTTACTGAAGACATCAATGTGCTTGCTTTTCCCATGCATATCCGGATTCCTTTATAATTTGATGGTAGAACTATTGACGTAGTATATAAATCGTTGGACTTGTTTGATTTCTTCCTACTACCTCAAGTATTCGCCTAAGCCACACAACTTGACATGAGCTTATCATTGCAACTATAAATTTCACTTTAATCGTTGATAAACTCATTACCGGTTACTTGTTCAAGCTCCATGAGATAACAACCTCACTCATCATGAATACATAAACTGCTATACTTTTTTTGTCTTCGACATCATTAGCATAATCACTATTTGTATAACCAATCAAATATTTTTCTCTATTTCTCTAATAGAACAATCTAAATTCACATGCTCTTTTGAGATAGTATATGATTCGCTTTACTACTTGAAATTGAAACTTCTTTGGATTTTCCACGAATCGACTGACTTGACTCACGCTGTACATGATGTCTGGCTGCATGGTAGTTGCATACATTAGACTCCCAATCATGTACTTGTAAGGCGCATTGTCCACTCCTTTTCCATTTTCATCCTTGCTTATTTTAATTCCTGGAACCATTAAATTATGATTTGAGTTTGAGTTGCTCATTCCAAATCTTTGTAGAAGATCTGCATTGTACTTCTTTTAACACACAAAAAATACCATCAGCCTTTTGAGTTGCTTAAAGACTGAGAAAGAACTTCATTTTTCGTATATCATTCATAGCAAATTATAACTTCATGAATATCTTGAACTCCATCATCATTTCATCATCAATCCCTGTATGAATTAAATCATCCACATACAAACTCACTATCAAAATATCCATCCTCTCCACCTTAGTAAATAAAGTAGGTTCACACTCACATTTTTCAAAACCATGGCTAAGAAAATATCTTTCAATACAACTGTACCAATCCCAAGGGGCCTGTTTTAAGCCATATAGAACATGTTTTAACTTGTATACTTTTTCTTCTTCCGCCCCCTTTTTTTTTTGAATCCTTATGGTTATTTGATGAAAACATTTTCAGTTAATTCTTCATGCAATAAGGCATATTCTTGAGTATATCTCTGAACACCATCCATGATTAGTAGCTATTGCAATGACCAATCGAATAGTCTCCATGAGAGCTACAAGAGCAAACACCTCTTTGTAACCTACACCATATTCTTGAGTATATCCCTGAGCCACAGTCTGGCTTTATATTTACTAACATCCCTATTCTCATCGCACTTAGTTTTGAAAATCCATTTGACACCAATCCTTTTATCACCACTTGGAAGCTTAGTTAAATCCCATGTTCCATATCTCTCTATAGCTTTAATTTCTTCTTCATAGTGAACAAGACCATCTCCTCCGTTGACAGTAAGGTGTGATTCAAAATCATCATCAAATAGCCCTTCACCTATTACATAATCTCGCATCCAAGGAGGTTGAGTGTGTTGCCTTATTGGAAGTTGTTGTTTTAGAGCTTCTTCTTGTTATGCAACATCATCTTGTTGTGCAAAACCTTAATCAACATATTCTTCCATTTCCTCTTAATCATCATCTACTTCGACATTACTTTCATTGTCATTCTAATCTAATTTTGATTGAATTGAACTTGTGTATTCTTCAAACCAATTCCAATAGTTGTCCTCTTCGAATACAACGTCTCGACTAACTATTATCCTTTTATTAATGGGATTGTAGAGTCGATACACCTTTCATTCTTTGCTGACTCCTAATAAGACATAAGTTACGCTGCATTAATCTAATTTAGTTCAAGTGTTAGCTCCCACATGCACATGAGCTATACATCCAGAAACTTTAAAATATCCAACAGAAGGATTTTCCCTACTCCAAGCTTCCCCTAGCATCTTGTTCTGCATTACTAGTGTCGAACTTCTATTCAGAACATGTATTACCCAATTAATAGCTTCTGGCTAGAAACTTTCAGAATACCTTTTGCAATCATCATTCTTCGAACCATATTCATAATGATACGATTCTTTCACTCAGTAATGTCATTTTGCTATGGTGAATACAGAGTAGTAAGTTGTCTTTTTATCCCATTTTCAACACAAAAACTTGAGAATTCTGATAAAGTCAATTCACCTCCATGATTTGTTTGGAGACCTTAATTTGCATACTCACTTCCCATTCAGCCTTGGCTTTAAATTCCTTGAAAATTTTAAAATGCTTCTAATTTTTCATATAGAAAATAGATCAATGTCTTTCGACTACAATCATCTATGAAAGTGATGAAGTATCTCTTGATGTTGTTGGAAATTGGTTGAATAGGGCCATATAAATCAAAATGAACTAATTGCAGTGACAATTTAGCTCTCCACGAACTCTTCTTAGAAAAGAGATCTCATTATTACTTCCCATTCAGACATTCCTTGCACACTCTTGATGGTTTTATCAGTTGTGACAATCCAAACCATCTCCTTCTGCTGCAGGGTGTTGATTCCCTTGAAACTCAAATGACCATAACAATAATGCCATAATTCACCAATATCTTCAGTTATTGTATTGAACTAGGTTGTACTAGTTAGTGAGACACTACTGCAATTTTGAACATGTTATTGGGTGACATCGTAAATTTCATGATAACACCCATCTCAGGATGATAAATCTTGTAGCTATTGTGTTGCATAAGCACATCTAGACCCTTCTCTTGAAGCTGTCCAACACTGAACAAATTATTTTTCAAATCAAGCACATAAAATACTTCAGTTATTACCTATATTTGATTGCTAATCTGCAACCGCACATTCCGTTTTCCTTTTGCCACTAAGATTGCATTGTTTTCTAGCTTCACATTGTATACGAATTGCTCATTGAAGTCTGCAAAATATTCTTTTCGATTACACATGTGATTGTTGCAACCAGAGTCTAAAAACCAATCATTTCTCTCGAGCTGTTCATCCTCAACCTGAGCCATGAGCCAGGGGCGAAACTAAAATAATTTTTTAGGGGGGTTGAAATTAAATTGTAATTTTTACAAAGTAAAAATACAGTTTCACTATTTTAATAGCTTATATATTTATAATTTTTAAAGGATTAAATCAAATTTTATCATTTTTAGGGAGCCAAAGTGTAATTTTATCTTTATTAATTTAAATTTTAAAGACCTTTAAATGGCCTAAATGGAAATTTTTTCATTTTAGAGGGGTCGAGGCCCCTGCCAGCCCATTAGCTACGCCCCTGCCATGAGTAGCATTTCTTCAAGAATCTTTGTATGGTCGCTTTCCTTGCTCTGACATTCCCATTGGAAGTGCCCTAGTTTATGGCAATTGAAGCATTCAATAGCGGATTTATTAAAGTTTACCCTTCCACATCCACAACCTCGTCCTTGATAGCCACTACGACCTCATCTTCGATTAGAAGATACCTTATAAGTCACCTTCAAGGCTTGTTCCTCTTATGGGCTATTCATCCTTACACATACACTAGCAAACTGTTTTGCAGTTCATCTATAAACAGGCTGCTAGTGTCTTGTGCCTCCTCAAGAGAACATGTCAATAATTGAATTTCGAAGTCATAGATCACAATATCTTTTCCATTACTTCTCTGTCACTTTTTGTGTTCACCATTAGCCATCATCTTGTTCGCAATCATAAATGTAGAAGCAAAATAATCATTCACTGTTTCTTTAACCTTTATGCGGAGTGTCTTAAACTCCTTCCTCAATGCCTATAATTGTGCTTACTTAACCCATATCGAACATTGGTAGTTTTTCTTCATAGAGTCCCTTATGTGCAACAAAAATTCTAGTTTCCACCAAACTTCAGTATTCTTTTTAACATAGAAAATTCTCCATCAACATTGCCCAATGATCATAGTAACCATCGTACCTAGGAATTGAAGGTTGCATGAAGGTATTTTCGGTTTTCATCACTCTCTTAGTGTTTAACTGCTACATCTATGCTTTCCCAAGCCTAAACTTAGCTTGCATACCAAAATGTTAGAAAAGAGATTCAGTTGATAAAGTATTTGATAAAAGAACTGCCTGGTTTATTCATATGTTTTAACAAATATATATAGTCGAGCTTACGAAATAAAATATTCAAAAGATAACAAACTAAATCCAAAAGTATTTGTTGATTTCCAACAACTACCCAACTAGGAACAAAGAAACATAACTAGTAAAACTGGGAGACTTATTCAAAGCTAACAACTTCCAGTATTTTAGCAACAACTAGAGACTTATTCAAACATATCTAATAGCATGTTAATTCTATTATTTACATTTGTTGATGAATTTTTTTTTGAAAGGGTTCAAGAATTTTAATTGTAATATTTTTTCTTAAAATAAATATGGTAATGTTGCGGAGTGATGATAATTTTTGAGGTCATTATTGGATTTTAGTGATGCTTTCAATAATTATTTATTAAGAAAGATTACCCTTTTCATAGATAAAATGGATTTTTATCATTTGAAAATTGTTATCAGGTTTAGGAGCATCATATCACTATTCAAGAGTTTGTGTTTGTAATGTTTCTATGTCGATAGTAAATTATTTCTTTTATTTTGACATGTAATTAGAGATTTGCACCATGAAAGGAATTTGTAAATATTTAGATTTTAAGAATCTTAATGACTTCTTAAACTATTCAGACGTCTATATTAACCCTAAAATTATAAATTGTTTTCAAACTTGGGTATAAGCTTTTAATTGAGCTTTGAAATGGTTTTAAAATGATTCAAAATTATTTTTAAAGATGTATTCAAGATTTCTAAATGGTGAGAATGGTTTTAAAGAATTTTCTAGTCAAGAAATGTGTTCTTTTTTTTTTAATTATACAAATTAAGATAGTGTTTCAGTAGCTTCTTCTATCCGTACTGATCATCAAGATAGATATGGAGTGTTACATGGTAAAAGTATCATAGAGGCCCTTTTGTTAGGAGTTAGATTGTATTTTACTCTCTCTACTCAAACAATGAGCAAATTAGCCTTTGTACGTTAGGAAAAAAATGTAAATTGATCATTCTATTAAAATTTCACCATTAAACGATGACATGGAATATCCAAGGTGGAATTAAATTTTTTTATTTGAAAAAATATAAAATTCAACATGGTAAAAGTATCATGGAGGCCCTTGTACTAAGAGTTAGATCACATTTTGCTCCCTCCAAAAATATGAGGCAAATTAGTCTATTATATTAGATTAAAGAGCAAACTAACCCTTTTGTTGAAATTACATCTATTTCTATTGTTAAGTGATGAAGTGGTTGAAGAGCAACCAAACAATGAGACATGGTGTTCCACATGCACCTTATGCTCACATCAACAAATATTTACAAAATTTTAAAAATTCCTAAAATTAAATAAATTTTTAGAAATTATTTCAAACTTAAAGAAATTTATTAAGAATCTAATTATTAATAATTTTCTATAATTTTTATAATTATTTAAGAAACCACTCTAAAATGAACATGAACAAATGTTGTCCAAGCTCATTCTAGATGTTGTTTTTAATCATTTTTAAATAATTTCTTTAGGTTCTTATAACTCTTAATAATTTTTAAATAATTTTATATATTTTATAAATATTTGAAAAACCATGTCAAGAATTCATCTAGGATGTTTCTTTAAGCTAGCTTCTAATATCTCATGCATTGCATGTAATTTTATATTTTTAATATTTAATTAGTTTTTTAAAATTATATTAATGCAATAATTTACATAAAATAATATTTCTTATTCTAATTATTAAATATAATTAAAATATATTAAATTATCAATTCAAATATTGTAATAGAAAATTTTAAAATAATAATTAAAGCATTTTTAACATATTCAACCTACAATTTAGTTTTACTTTATGTAATTAATACAAAATAAAATTATTCTAAACAATAGCTAATTAACATAACTAACACTAATTAAGATGCTAAGACTTCTATTCAAGTAATAACTTTTTTTTACATCAATAAAATTAGTACGACTTTTGTTTACGTCAAAAATTTTTAAACTAATAATTGTAAATTATAATTATAATTATCACAACTTTTTTCCTAAATTTGATACTTAGAGTTCTATTCAAGTAATAATTTTATTTTAAAATTAGCATAACTTTTTAACTAATAATTGTACTTTAAATTCTAATTTTTTTGAAAGGAAATTCTAATTATTTTTAAATGTATAATTAACACAACTTCTATTAAATTATAATTCTTTTTAAATGTATAATTATCACAACTTCTATTTTTAAATTTTTTAATTAATAATTCTAAATTAAATATTATAATTAATTTTAAATGTGAACTTAATAATATGAAAATTAAAAGTATTCTCATCAGTTCAAAAGTTTTTTTAAACTCTTGTTTTTATATATATATTATAGACAATTATAAAAACTTTTATTTATGTTTAGGATTTTTAAGGTTGTTTAAATATTACCACATCAACATGAGGTATATGTGGCACACCACGTTAGCACTTAATAATATAAATAGATGGAATTTTAATAAAAGAATCAGTTTACTCTTTGATCTAATGTACAAAGACTATTTTTCACTTCTTTTTTTGTTTTTTTAGAAGGGGCAAAATGTAATCCGACTTTTAGTACAATAGCCTCCATGGTGCTTTTACCATATTGGATTTTATGTTTTTTTTTCAAAATAAAAAATTAATTTCACCTTGATATTACACATCATCGTTTAATGGTGAATTTTTAATAAAAGGATCAATTCATATTTTTTTCTAATATATAGGGAGTTAATTTGCCTATTTTTTGAGTTAAGGGGTAAATTACAGTTTGACTCCTAATATAGGGATCTGTATAGTAATTTCAACATAATTAAACTTAAATTTTAAAATATGAACCGTATAAAAACTAAAATCTTAAAAATAAAAAGAATAAATTACAATATATAAAAAAATTACCAACTTGGAGTATATTTAATTGTATTACATCCAAATTCACTCCAGACAAAAGGTTGGGGTAAATTAGAAAAAAAGAAAGCACTTTCTATGCGTTTTCAGCTTTAGGGAAATAGGTCGATTTTGAAGAGAGAAATAGGCCCCCAAATTTAGGGAAATAGGTCGATTTTGAAAAGAGAAATAGAAAACGCTTCTAGCAAGAAGTGTTTTCAGCTGACATGTTGGAAAACACTTTCTACGCGTTTTCAGCTGACATGTTAGAAAATACTTTCTACAAACGCGTTTTCTTTTGACATATTGACTCCTTCAGTTAGATAGTTAAATGTTAGTGGTTTTATACTTGAGTTTCGGGTTTGATTCTTTTTCTACTCACATTTTTATTATTTATTTCAAGTTGTTTTAAACTTCTTTTAATTTTTAATTAATAAATATATTGTTTTCGTTTTTAATTTATTTTTTAATTACTAACTCTTTTATTTATATAAATAAAATAATAAATATGTAATTATATAATAAAAATATATATTATATATGATTATGTTAAATATATTTTTAATTAATAATTTCTTTATTTATAAAAATAAATTTTTAATATTTTTGTCTTTTTTCATAATTTTGCCCAAAAAATTGCGCCTAATAAATTTACTTATAATAATAATATTATTCTACCATCAAACAGTTACTTACAAACAGGAGTGGCTTAATTAATTACATCTTTTACCATAGAAGATGTAAAATTTGTATTCATGTGATGTGGTATTATTTATTGATGGTAAGTGAAAATTTTTGAAATGAGAATTAAATCAGTTTTAACTTTTAGATTAAAATGAATAAATTTAAATTTTAGATTTAAGATTTAATTCACCTCACTAAAATAAAGAATACAACACCTTTTTTTTCCATGTAATACAAGTTTTAGTAACAATAAGATTATAATAACCTCTTATTTTCAGATTTAATTTGTTTTTGAAGAAAAAAAATTGAAAACAAATTTACATCGAAACAGAGATTAGTGTTATCAAGATTAAGCAATTTGGGTATTTGATATTGATTTTTCTTTCTTGAAATAAATTGTTGAGAATTTCACTTTAAAAATTTGTGAATTTAGTATTTAATTGTATTTCTTGAAATTCTTTGAGTACTTTTCATCAATCAAGAAAAAAAACTCTAAATATAGAAAGAAAAACAAATATTGAATATCCAAATTGCTTAATCTTGATAACTCTAGTCTCTTACTTTCAACTTCATTGAAATTAAGATATTACTCAATTTTTTTTAACCTAAAACTTGAATTACACTGTTAAAAAGGTAAAATATGAGTGTTATACTCTTTATTATAGTGAAGTAGATTAAATATTAAATCTAATGCTTAGATTTATTTATTTTGATCTAAGGGTTAAAACATTTTGATTCTCATAATTTTCATTTTAAGAGTTCTTACTATAATTGCTATCAGTATTTATTGTAATTGTTCTATTTTTTAAAAAATTATTAAAATAAAAAATAAAATAATTAAACAAAAGAAGGGGTCAAGATTAAAGGTGCTCATGGGTCGGGTTCAACCAAAAATTTAGCTCTATTTGCTAGGCCTGGGCCCGACTCAATCCGAAAAAAATGGGCCTAAAATTTTGTCCAATCCCGACCAGGATAAAAATGCTAAAACCTAGATTTGACCTGGCCTGCTTGTATTAATTTTGTTTATATTATTTTTATATAATTTTTAAATATATATAATACATAAAAATACTAAAAACATTGACATAAATATTTCCCAACAAATTGAGAATACAATTTAAAAAATATGTATACTTAAATAACACTAAGATAAATGCAACTTAACAAATAAATACCTCTAAAATAATAATAAAATTAACAATAAAACAAGTGTTATACAATATTTAAATAATAACAACAAAATAGTAATAACATAATAGTGAAATTGTAGCAAAATAAGGAGAAAACAATAGGAAAATAATACTAAAACAACAAAAAATAGCAATTTTTTTGTTCTTTCGTGAATTCTGGCCAGGCCCGGACAAAAAATGTCTTACCTAATACCTGACCCATTTTTTAAATGAGTCTTATTTTTTTTTGCCCAAACCCATTTTCAAATAATAACAAGCCAAATAATAACAAGCAAATGTTTCTAAAATAATAACAAAATTAACAATAAAACAAGTGTTATACAATATTAAAATAATAACAACAAAATAGTAATAACATAATAGTGAAATGATAGCAAAATAGAGAGCAAACAATAAGAAAATAGTATTAAAACAACAAAAAATAACAATTTTTTTTGTTATTTTGTGAATTCGGGCCCAACATGGGTAAAAAATGTCTTACCTAAGGCCTGATCCATCTTTCAAAAAGGTCTTATTTTTTGTGTCCAAACCTATTTTGGGCCTATATTTTTACTCAAACCTCTCACTTTTTAGATGAACTTTCGAGTTAAATTGGATGGCCTGGCTTATAAAGAGGTCTAGTCAAACCTCAAGAGAGAACAAGAATTGAATATTAAAAAAAAATTAAAATAATAAACGAAATATCCACAAATGCTAATTCTATTTTTTTTAAAATTACCTAAAAAGACGTAAAGGATTTGGTTTGCGAAAATTTAAATTAAATTACAAAACATAAAAAAATTAACCCAAATTTAATTTTTTATTTAAATGTGTAATTTTTTAAAATTTAAAAATTACAAAAACTATAAAATTCACTCAAGCACTTTTCCATGGAAAAAAAATTATGAAGAGAAAAAAAAGTTGACAACTACGATAAAAAAAATAAAAATGAGAAGGATGTTTTTAACCCTTAGATAAAAAATTAAATTTAAACCGATTTAATTTATTTCATTTTTTTCTTAATAAAGAGCACAATACAAGTTTTAGAGTGAAAAAAGATTCAAAACTTTTAAAATGAAATGATTAGTCATATGATATACTTGAAATTTACCTCACTTTTCATTTGATATGCTTGAGCTTTTGTTATCAATTAAGAAAAAAAAAATCAAAATTTTAAGAGTGAAATGCTCTGTAATTTTTTTTAGAGAAGACAAATATGGAATAATCAAATTATTTAATATTAATAACTTTAATCTCTTGTTTTTCTTCAAAAAGAAACTAAATATGAATGAAAGAGAAAATTGAAAAAATTTTAACCTAAAATCATGGTGAAAAGTAAAAAAGGAAAGATTAGGTGTTGTGTGTGTGTGTGTGTTTTAATAAATTAGATTAAATTCTAGATGGAAGGTTTAGATTATTCATTTTTAATTCTCTTTGATTCTCATTTTAAAGTTGCTGCTACAAAAATAACTTCTTATACATTTGTTGAATGAGGAAAGACTTAATATCTTTTTCTAACTTGTAAACCAAAGTTACCTTGTTTAATTAATCTAAAAGTTATAAAGAAAAATGATGATATGTTCACCACTTGTACGGATAAATTTATATTTATAAAAGAAATATCAAATTGAAGCTTCCAAGGTCGATTCCTATAAAATAAAGTCAATGATGCATCATTGGTCAATGGCAGTAGTAACGGTGGAGTTCTGGGTTCACCTCTGGGATAGTTCAGATGCTAAATTCGAGTCTCATATTACACACAAGTTGTGGGTTATCCCTGTTAGTTTTGCCTTTCAAAGACAAAAAAATGTCCCATGGAAACTCTCAAATGAGTGGTGGAGATGGATATCCAGTCAAGGTCGTGCGATTATGCAGGGAAAATAGCCGAAGTCGCGCGAGCCCGCCGACTAAATCTACAGTGAACTGATGCCAGCAATGCTAACATTGAGAGGCAATGGTAGTGTATACAGTGAAGCCGGGGAATATCCACTTTTTTTTTTTTCTTCTAAAATTCATATCATCAGTTTCTTTCTTTCTTCATTTTGTTCTCATCTAGGGGCCTTGATCCGCCAGAAATGGAGGGTACAGAGGAGACTGAGGCCAAAACCCTACCCGAACGAAGCGGTACCAAATCTGGGAAACAGAAAACTCAAGCTGAGAAGCAAAGACATAATGAGAGCTGTAGACGGTCTCGACTGAAAATGAAAGTACAGTAATTAATTAACCCATCATCAATTTCATTTTTTCCCTTCATTTATCTCTTTAATCAGTTAAATAATTAATCTTTGTTTCGTGTCTTTTATAACTAAAGACGATGCATAAGGACCGAGATCAAGAGTTCTTAAAGTTGCAAGCTGATCACAAGACGATCAAAACGGAGCTGCAGTACCAAGCTAAAAAGGGGATCGAGTACCATGAAAAGCTCCAATCTTTGGAAGAGGATAACCAAATACTTAGGATAGACCTTCACACCATGGTTCACCACTGCCCATTCTTCTCTCTTTTTACACTAATATGGTTTCATTACAGTAATAAAACTTAGCTTAAACAATCATAAATTTGTTTTAATCATAAAGTTGGTCTTGGATATACCACATATGAGGATTAATTTGGATCATGGAAACCTTCAAGTCTCCTAAAACTTCCTAAATTACTAGGAAGAATAATGATTTGTGCTTTTCCCATAAGCATAATAAAACCCTTTTTGTTGTTATGATAATTGTGTTTTTCAGAAAGAAGAGTTGGAATGGACGAGGCAAATCGCCGTTGCATTGATGGCCTTCCATGTACGGAAATTTGTTTAGTATTAACCTTTTCTCTGTCACTTATAAATTTTGTTAACAATCTATTTTTGATAAATCCATGGTATTTTTTTATTCAGATGAATAATACATTTCTCTTCGATTGCAGGGGCATAACTTTACTTCTTTTGACCAGGTATTCTAACTACGTTGTATAGAATAATTTCAGATTATCCCATCTTCATCTATTGAGTGCTGAACTCAATTCTTTGTTGCAGGCCGTAGAATGGTTTGCGTCGCAGAATTATGGGGGAGGTGGTCAAGTTTCAAGAGCTTCTGGAACTGGTTTACAGAATGTTAACGGGTTGGTGAGATCAATACCGGTTCCGACGATCAACTTTCAACCGTCCATGGTTAACTTTGATCAGCAAATGTATTTTGGTAATTATATAATCCATGAGCCACGCCTTGATTACATCGCTCGGTGTTTGTATTAATAGACTTGTAACATGTTCGCAGGCCAGGACAACGCCAACATTGCTGCCTTTACTGCTGCTGGTCCCGCATATACTGCTGATCATGCTGCCTCCTCTGCTGCAGGTTTGCATTCATCAGCATATATTTGGTTCATCTCATTCACTTCTCACTCTTTTTCCCCAACAATTGACATATTGAACTATTTTTTTTGGTTGTGTTGGTGAATTTTACTCTCGATTAAAGGTCTTCTCAAGTCTTTCTAAATTTACTTGTTAATTTAGGAGTTTGTGAAGAACTGAGAGAATTCTTTAAGTAGTTTCATTAACTTAACTTGTAATACATCAGGTTTACATGTTTATCTTGTGTTTTGTAGTTGTCACTTTGATTTATCTTGTTGATTGTATTTTCTTTAACTCCCCCTCCATTGGGCAAATAAATTACATGTTTTTTTTTTTTTTTTGGTCTTTTATGTTGGTTAATTTCACTAATCAAGGTAATCATCATATTGGTTATTGTTACATCATATTGGTTCATCTTGTTTATTGCTTCTTTGTTAGTTAATTTTACCCTTAAATTCACTTACCCTCTTTATTTTTTGGTTAATAATTTAGGAGTTTCGACTATTATTGGCTCCTCGCCGGGTGCAAATCCTACTCTGGTGTTTGGTTCCACAAATAATAATGAGAAAGATGATGATCTTTTCAGCTTTCTTAAATTCCATCTTCAGAGTTAGTTTGGAGATGATGCCGTGTTTCTTTCTATTGCTGGTTGCTGCCTTTTTTATGTTGATGGTGCGTTTGGATTGGTTGCAAGTTTGTTTATGTTGTAAGAGATGATTATTCGATTCCAACTTACCAGATGTACTATTAAGTCATCTTCGTCTTGATGATTGAGTCGACAATGAATTGTATGGTTAATTATTAATTTTCATATTTTGTTCAATTCAAACTCGATTTAAATTTGCATGCTATAGGGGTTAAAAAGGAATAGAAAATTGAAAAATGTGACCCAATCCTATTTTTTTAGGGCTAATTTGGTATTACTTTTGAAAAATGCTTTTTAAAAGTGATGTGGGAAAATACTTTTGAAAAGTTTGGTTTAAAATTTGAGTGTTTAGCATTGCTGTCAAAAAATACTTTTGAGAAATAAAATGTCTATTTTAGACCTGTTATTATCAAGTAACAAATATGCATTTAAATGATATTTAAATTAGTTAATATTATTATATTTTAATAAGAATATAAAAAAATTATTATAACTTCTTGTTAATATTTTAATATATAAAATATAAATTTTAAATATTTTTAAGCAATACATATTAATTATTTATAAAAGTTAATTAGAATATATAAACTATATTTTAAATATTTAAATATACTATTAAATATTTGTTATTAGTATTTTAAAAAATATATTTTTATTTTTAATTAATGATTTTAACACATTTGTAATTAAGTACCAAGAAAAAAAAGAGATAAAGTATTATATTATTAGAGGGGTGAAAAAGTAATTAAGCACTAAAAGTGCTTTTGGGAGAGGAAAAGCTAAAAATTTTAGCTTCTCCTTTTCACTGTAAAGCTAAAAAATTCAGTCAAAAGTAACTTGTTCTGCACAGCTTTTCTTCTAGAAGTGCTTTTAGAGCCAGAAATATTTTTGAAAAGCAACATAGAACTGGCTCTTAGACCCCTTGACACTTTATTTCGTTAAGTTGTTGGTATAAATCCTAAACCTTGATATTTAGTTATTTTGTTATTTGGTGAATTGGGTTTAATTTTATTATCAATGTTTTCCATGATAGCCAGTATCATATTGGTAGATGCATTGCTTTTTTACTAGAACTGGTACACATCGGTATTAGTCTGTTTCAATATTTTATTTCAAATTTATCAATATTTTAACAAATATTTACGCTATATTCACTGTTTGGTCCCTGAACTTTCCTCATTTTCCCAATTCAATACCTAAATTATAATTTTGTTACACTTTTTGGCCCCTATTGTTAACAGTGTTAAAAAAACAACCAATCAAAACACACCACTTGTCCCTGTTCACCGTTGATGTGAATGATACTGTTGTTGTTGACTGCATTGATTATGCGTTGATTGCATTGACCAGACCAAAACATTATAAAAAAATATTAAAAATCATAAAAAATATATATATTTAAAAATTATAGAAAAAAATTAAATTATTAAAATTTTAAAAATTTTAAAAAAATATTAAATATAGTAAATAATTATTAAATATCGTTTAAGATATTTTAAAATTGTAAAAATTTATTAAAAATTATAAACCATTATTTAAAAATTGCAAATAATTATTAAAAATTATAAAAATTATTTAAAAATTGTGAACTAGTGGCATTTAATTGAAAATTCATAGTTTTTGAATAATTTTTACAATTTTTTAGTCGAATCATATGTTGATACTATTTCAAGACTGCGAATTTGAAAACATTAATGCCCAAACAAATCAAGACAAGAAAGTGACAACATAGAAATCTCCTTGTACTCTTTTGGAATTTGTAGAGAAAATTGAAGAAGAAGAAGAACTTGATTTGTTAATTATTTACAATTTTTTAAATAAATTTTTTATAGTTTTTAATAATTTTTAAAAAATTAAATAATATTTTATTATTTTTATAACAATACTTTTTTTCAGTAGTGCTAGAAATGGTTGTTCTAAAACCCTAATAATCTTTGCAAGATTAGTATAAAAGTTAATTAAAATAGGGTCCTTAATTTTGTCAAATGGATGTAAAAAAATATTTGATGTAATACTTGCAATATGGCAGTGTTATCAGAAGTAGTCGCGCACTGGAAAAGTGGCCAATGTTGTGGAGAAAATAGATGGAGATGGCTGCCAATGTTAGAATGAAACCTTCAGCAGTTTATAAGGTGAAACACATGAGGCCACATTTTACCATTCATTTTCCAGAAGAAAACTGGGCGCTTTACAATGAACATAGAGGCCAAGCAAAGAGGTACCAAATCAAGGAAACAGCAAAGTCAAGCTGACAGGGCTAAACATGCCATATTTATTTATTTTTTTGACTACCAACCAAAAGCCCAATGTTAAAAGCTCAAAGCTAATTAAAATCAATTAAAATAAAATAAAAGTTCAAAAAATTTTGAAATTAAAAAGTAATAGTTCTGAATCAAATTTAGGTTGATAATAACAATAAAAAAATACTAATTAAATAATCAAATATCTCTTTTAACATATTGGAACATATTATTTTACACCCGAATTACAAAAATTACTAATTATAAAAGGATGACAAAGCCCTAACAACAATACAGTTAGTGTGACTCAAACTCAAATTATACCTAAAACGATAAAAATATTAACCATTAAACTAACCTACAAGATTCAATTAAATGATAAAATATTAAAAACAGAAAGCAAACATTAATTAAAGATATTAAAAAAATAAAGAAAGAAATTGATGATAGCTTAATATCACTGTACTTTTTCTTCTCAAAATTTTATAAAATTTATGTATAATTCGTGTTAATTGGTTACCAATTTCAGTGTTATACTTTTCAAAATAAGACAACAATTATATAAAAGTGTTTTTATCTTTCGCCAAAAAAAAAAAAAACACTTTTCAACTCTCACAGTGTTGATGTAGATAGGCTACTTAAACATGCCTTTAAATAGTGTGAGCACAATAGTAGAGATTAAAGTTGTACTTTGATGATTTCTTAACACTTTTAAATTACCATATTTAAATGTTTTTTTGTCATATTATAGAATGTTTTAATTTATATAATTAACTCATGCATCCAACGGCTAAAAAAAATTTAGTTTATGATAGTTTAAGCTTATTTTTTAAAAGTTAAAACATTCTGTAAATTTGAAATTTAATTTTTATATTTTTTATTTTTAGTAATTTAGTTATTTTACATTTTATACTTTTAAATTCAAATTCAATTATTATTATTATTATTAAAATTAATTTGTTAAATCTAAATTCATTACAAGATCAATTTTTAACTTTCAAATAAAACTTTTTATTTCAAAATATCATATTAATAAATTTAATAAAAATAATTTTTTAATACTTAAATTTAAATTTTAAAATCTAAAATCTAAAAAATAATGAAATTAAATTCTTAAAAATAAAAGCATAAAGATTAAATTATAGAAGTATATTTTAACATCATCTTCATTATTATGAAACCATATTAGTCTTTGTACTACAGAGTACAGACAAATGAAACCATATTAGCTTTTTAAAGGACAAAGAAATAAGGAGTGCAAAATCTGTGCCGGATATCATATTCTCTTAAGTTGTAGGAGGTCAAACTCCATTTTAAGAGAAAAGATTGTATGAAATAGAGATATTATTTATTTTTAATAATTTTATGTTATATCAGTAATTTTATCTTGAATGTCAAGATTTTAATTTAAATTTAATTTTGTTCAAGATGAAAATACTAAAATTCAATATAAAAATATTGATATAATATAAAATTATTAAAAACAGATTAAATAATATAAATTCACTGTTTCGTACAATTCTTTTCCCAATTATGGACTTCGGTTAAAAAAACACTAAGCAAACATTAATTAAATTAAAATTTCGCCAGATAATCTATCGCCTTCAGCCGCACACTTGACTTATTTTTCCCACTTTAAGATTCCATAGTCTTATCGGAAGTAGTCGCCCGCTGGATATGGTAGAATCGAGATGGCCGCCAATGTTAGAATGGAACCTTCAGCTGTCTATAAGGAGAAGCACATGAGGCCACATTTTACCATTCGCTTTCGTTGATTTGAAGACAACTGTGCGCTTTTACAATGAATACAGAGGCCAAACAAAGAGGTACCAAATCTGAGAAGGAGAGAAGGGCTAGACATGCCGCAATCTGTAGAGAGTCTCGACAGAGAATCAAAGTACATTGATATTAAGCCATTATCAATTTCTTTGTTTATTTTTTTAAAGTCTTTAATTAATGTTTGCTTGGTGTTTTTATAACTAAAGACGAAGCGTGAGCAACTTGAACAAGAGATCCCAATGTTAAAGACTGAATCCTTGAAGATGAAAATGGAGTTTGAAAATTACAAATCTAACACAGAGCTTGAGCTCCAACAACTTAGGAGAACTATTGTGGAACAGGTTTCGCAATCCCTATTTCTCTCTCCTTTAAACCTAATATGGTTTTTGCGAAAGATAAACGACAACATTGTGCTCTTTTGAAAAGTTGAGAAACATCATCTCTGTTCCAACACAACAATGCAATACTGAAATTAGCAACCAATTAACAGTGGAACTATACATAAATTTCATAAAATTTATTTATCACGATCTTGGATATACTATATATGAGGATTATGTTGGATCATGGAAACCTTTAACTCTCCTAAAAGTTCCTATATTACTAGGAAGAATAATGATTTGTGCTTTTTTTTCGCAAGCATAACCATTTTTGTTTATATGATGATTGTGTTTTTCAGAAAGCAAGCGAGGAATTGATGAAGCAACTCTTCATTCATTTGATGGCACCCCATGTAGGGAAATTTGTATAGTATTAACCGTTTCTCTCTTTTTCTTACAAAAGATCTGTTGCTTATACCCAACATTTGGTCAAATCCATGTTATATTTTATTCAAAGAGATGAAGATGAATAATGTATTTCTCTTCGATTGCAGGGGCATAACTTTGGTTCTTTTGACCAGGTATTCTCTAATTACGTTGTATATGATAATTTCCGATTATCCTATCTTCATCTATTGAGTGCTGAACTCAATTCTTTGTTGCAGGCGGTAAAATGGTTTGCGTCGCAGAATTATGCGGGAGGTGGTCAAGTTTCAAGAGCTTCTGGAACTGGTTTACAGAATGTTAATGGATTGGTGGGATCAGTACCGGTTCCAACAATCGGCTTTCAACATTCCATGGTTGATTGTGATCAGCAAATGTGTTTTGGTAATTATATAACCCTTGAGCCACGCCTTGATTACATTGCTTGGTGTTTGTATCAATAGACTTGTAACATGTTCGCAGGCCAGGACTATACCAACGTTGCTGCCTCTACAGCTGCTGGTTCCGCATATACTACAAATCATGCTGTCTCCTCTGCTGCAGGTTTGCATTCATCAGCATATATTTTGGTTCATCTCATTTACTTCTCACTCTTTTCCTCCAACAATTGGCATAGGATTTACATGTTCTTTATGGTATTAAAGTATTTTTTTTGGTTTTGTGTTGGTGAATTTGACTCTTGATTACAAGGTCTTCTCAAGCCTTTCTAATTTACTTGTTAATTTAGGAGATTGTGAAGAACTGAGCGAATTCTTCAAGTAATTCATTAACTTAGCTTGTAATACCTCAGGTTTACAAAGATTGTAACTGAAAACTAGGCTAACTTACTAAACTGACTACTATTAACAACCTGTAACTGGCATTGTAGTTTGGATTAATTCTGCTGCTGGCTCTTCCTTGGGTGCAAATCATAACTTGCCTGAGTATGGTGCCATGAGCAATCACAATAACCTTTGCAACAGAGACCTTGCTGCGGGTAATAAATTGAGTATTTTGCATTTATTGCTTTGGTTTATCTTGTTTATTGTATTTTCTTTAATTACCCCCTCCACTGGGCAAAGAAATTACATGTTTTTCTATTTTGGGGGGTCTTTTATGTTGGTTAATTTCAGTCTTGATTACATGACAAGGTAATCATCATATTGGTTATTGTTTGCATACATCATGTTGGTTCATCTTGTTTATTGCAATTGGTAACAAAATTTCATGTTTTTATCATGGTACAAAAAAAAAAAGGTATTGCTTCTTTGTTAGTTAATTTTACCCCTAAATTTACTTACTCTGCTTTATTTTTTTATTATTAATATTTAGGAGTTTCGACTATTACTGGCTCCTTGTCGGGGGCAAATCCTACTCTGGTGTTTGGTTCCATATAAATAATAATGAGAAAGATGATGATCTTTTCGACATTGTTAATTTCCATCTTCAGAGTTAGTTTGGAGATGGTCTCCATAAGACTCCATAGAAGCACAACATTAATCCATCTTAGGTCTCATCTTCGTGTTTTTTGAGATAATCGTACCGTGTTTCCTTCTATTGTTGGTTGCTGCCTTTTTATGTTTATTGTATCTTTTAATTAAACTCAAGTTTGTTAATGTTGAAAGAGATGCTTGATTATTCAATTACCAATTTACCAAATGTAATATCAAGTCATGCTCGTCTTCCCGACATTGAGAAAGTTACGGCGGCTGGCTGGCAATCATACTTGTGTTTAGTCAACCATCCCTTGCTCCATAGAGAATGAAAGTAGTGTGAGATTTTAAATATAAAATTTAATTATTGAAATAAAAATTTGTAAATTTTAATCCAAAAATGTAAACTATGAGAATTTAATCAGTTGGAATTAGTTACTAACAAACTACATCATCTTATTTTTGGCATATGCTAGTTTTCTTCTTTCTTTTTATTTTTTTATTTTTATTATTAGTATCAAAAACAAAAACAAAATCAAGACTCAAGACTCAAGAGAGAAAAAATAAAATTGAAATATCCTAAAAAAAAAATGCAGAAACAAGTGTAGTGGTTGGATTTGGGAAAAGCTCATTATTACAAAGTCTACAATTTCTTATCGCATCGAATTTAGGATGCTAAGTCACATCGGCCGTGCTCGCGTGACAAGGATTTCAACATGCCCCACAATATCCCAATTAATAAAACAATATATTACAAAATAAGTTACGTACAAAAAAGAAAAAATAAAAAATCAATTCAACCTTTCATTAAATTTGCACTCTATCTCCTTCTCATTAATTAAAATAATGATTTTTTATTATTTATCACCTTGATTGTTAAAATAAATTAACAAATTAATTAGATGATCACACATAATATTTTTTTATTTAATTTAATATTTTTTCATAAAACTATAAAAAAATTATCAAAAAATATAAAAATTATTAAATATTAAAAAATATAAAAAATTGATATGAATTTATAAAAAAATATAAAAAAATATAAACAAATTACAAAAATTATAAAATTGATAAAACATCATTATGATTTTTTAAAAACGTATTAAAATTCTATAAAAACCATACAAATCATAAAAATTATTTAAAAAAAGTATAAAAATGATAAAAAGTATTAAAATTGATATAAAGTTATAAAATTTATAAAAAAAAAATCATAAAAATTTCAATTGGATCGAATTATTCAATTAGATCGAAATTGATAAGAGTACCGATCCGAAGAAAGCCATTAAATCAGTTGACCTAGGAACTGAATGGTTGAACCAATTTTTTACTGTTTTATTTAATTGAATTAGACAAATCAATTGAACTAGCAAACCGGTGATCTAATCAATTTGACCACCAGTCCAATTCTAAAAATGTTGGTTAGAATATTTTATTGTGACATATGTTAATAGTTAGATAATAAGATTTTCGTTTAATAAAAATATTAAAAAATAAAAAAAATTGGTTCAATTGTTCAGTTCTTAGGTCAACCGGTATAATGGCTTTCCTCGGACTGGTACCCTTGCCAATTTTGGCTAACCGTTCCAGTTCAAGTTTTTATAATTTTTATATAATTTTTATAAGTTTATATCAATTTTAATATTTTTAATATTTTTTTATAATTTTTTATAATATTTTAAGATTTCTAATACCTTTTTTATTTTAAAGATTTTAAATAAGTTTTATTAATTTATATTTTTTATAATTTTTTATAATTTATTATAATTTATAATATTTATAAGTTTTTTTTATAATTTTAATAAGTTTATATCAATTTTAATATTTTTTATGATTTTTAATTATTTTTATGAGAAAAATATTATATCAAACCAAAAGTTGTCATGTGTCACCATCTGATTAGTTTATCAATTTATTTCAACAGTCAAAATGGCCAATGACAGGAACAGTTAACAGAGGGGTTAATTGATTATTTTAATTAACGATATGGGCTTAATTAGGTGCAAATTTAATATACGAGCTTAATTATTTTTTTGTGTTTTCTTAAGGGATTTTTTTAACATATAAGCCTATCATATTTATATATATATATAAAAGAAAGTACAAAAGAAAAATCGAAAACCTTTGTAACGATTCGATTTTCAATGTTGTCATAAAATTCAGTTTCAAATCGAATTAATCGAGTTGAATTAGTAAATAATTAAAATAGAATAATTATGTGTCAATTATAGTTCGTATAGGTCAAATTAATGAGTGATTGAATTAAAACGATTACTAAAAATAGTACGGGAACTTAATTAATTAGTGATTTAAATAAACCTGATCATGGGTTGCGTCGGACCAATGCAAAATTTTAGACCCATATTCTAGGATTGGGCTCGACCCAACCAGAAAAATGGGCCTAAAATTTTGCCCCAAGCTCGATCCAGATAAAAATACTAAACTTGAGTCCAACCCGTCGGTGTTAAAATTTTATTTTATTTTTTATATAAAAATAAATTTAAAAAATATAATACATCAAATACACTAAAAATATTAAAATAAATGTTTCCTAACAAATTGAAAATAATTTTAAAAGAAATCTTTATACTTAAATAACACTAAGATCATTGCAACTTAGCAAGCAAATGCCTCTAAAATAGTAGCAAAATTAATAATAAAACAAGAGTTATACAATATCCTAGCAATAACAATAAAGTAGTAGCAATATAATAGCAAAATGGTAGCAAAATAACAACAAAACAATAGCAAACAACAAAACAACAGTAAACAACACTGAAAAAACTTTAGGCAAATTCAGGTCGAGTTGGGCAAAAAAAAATCTTACACGAGGTTCGGCCCATTTAAAAAACGAGCCTTGTTTTTTGTCCAATCCTATTTTTCGGATTTATATTTTTATCCAAACCCTCCTACATTTCGAACGGGTCTTCAAACCTAAATGGATGGCCCGACCCATGATCAGATCTAAATTTAAATAAAAGAAAATTGATTTTTAATTTTAAAAATGCCTTAAATGACAATTAAACTAAGGTTATAGTAACAATTAAACCATTTTGAATGATATGATAATGCTTTATTAATGGTTGTATCATCACTTACCGCAAAGCATTATAAAGATTAATGAATAATTAAATTAGTGATTAATTAAGCTAATTAAACGATTAGTTATATATATATATATATATATATGTGTGTGTGTGTTAAGTGGGTGGAGATAATGAAAGCCCAAGTGTTGTATTAAAGATTTAATGAGTTTTAAATTAGTTCTCCATTGTTGAAGCTTAAATAAAATTTGAAATGTTTAAGCTTTAACATGGGTGAAGCTAGTTAACTTAAGCAAGAATATGATAAAAATGTGATGATAGTGAATTAAGCTTGGATTGAGTCAAAACAATTTGATAAATTATGTACTATTATGGAAAAAATTGTAAATGATAAAAACTATAAGGTTTAATAATAAATAATGATTGTTGGAGGTCCCTATACTATGCTTATTAAGTTAGATTTAGATTCGATCAAATGAGTGTTTCAGATATTAGGAATTTAAGGACTGAATCGAATAAAATGCATTCGTGTGTATAATGTATTGAATTGTATGATTAATGAATTTTTCATATTCGGAATTAATTTCATAGCTAAAGACAATGCAAGACCATCATGAATCCAAAATTGTCGATGAATAGATATTTTGGTTTGTGCTCTCGTAACTCAATCTCATTAAATAATTAAATATATATGTTCGAGAATGATTAACTATTAATAAGACTGTATTTGAAAAATATTTATATACTTGATTGAGTGATTTGTGATCAACTAGTTGAATGAATACACATATACATATATATATATATATATGTTTGATGATATGATACGATTAATAAGAGCCTTCTCATATAACGCTGACAAATTAGTTGGAGGCTTATTGATCAAATTGTACTTCAAGAACTGGTGATTTGTTCTAGACATGAAACTCGAAAAACAAATCCTTCAGAAACATCTTTTGTGACCTTTGTTGTTGCGTTGAACCTTTTGACAAAATCTCTCAAAGGCTCATCCTCACGTTGCTTAATATACATGAGATGCGCATGAGAGTGATTTAATGTCTTATTTTACAAGAACTTGCTCATGAAAAGGTCAACCAACTATTCAAAGTTCGTGATGGAATGTTGCGGCAGTTGCAAATACCATGCCTGATCTGAGTCTTTTAATGTAATTGAAAATTCCATGTTTTTAACTTCATCTGAAGCCCCAAATATATTCATATGGTTTACATAACGACCCAAATGGTCTTAAGGATCCCCTTGACCATCATACATCATCTTGGGGAATTTAAAAGTAAGGGAGAAATGATGCTAAATAATTTTTTTCAGCTAAAGACTCATTTTTATACTTTCTAACCCTGGGGATTCAACTTTTTGAAAATTCTGCAGATGCTTCTCTAACTTTTCTATTTTTAGTTGTAAGGTATTTTGATTAGAGTAGCTATAACTATCATCAAAATTTTCATCATAACTATCATCCATAATAATATCATCTACTAATAATATCATCTACTAAATCTTTGTTTCCTCGGCCTAAATACTGACAATCGCTTTTAGAATGGACAGATTCTTCCTTTCCACGCCTTAAGTTTTAACCATGATTCATCCAACCTGCTCTTAACTCTTCGATGAGCTTTTAACTTCTTTCATTTCTTTTGTCTACTCACTTTTGTCTATCCATTTGCTCCTAGATAAACTTCTATTATTCTTCGTATCTTTTTTGTTGGGAAGACATTTGCTCCTCCATAACTCTTATCCTCTCTTGCATGTCTAGATATTGTTGATTGTCGGATTGTTGATGTTGAGATCCTTGGTCTATTGGCGATGCTTCGACATGATGCCAATACTAGTTATTGTAATACCATTGGGGTATTGGAAAAATTGCTAGTATGGGTTTTGTTGGAATGAATTTTGCTGATTTTGGTTTTAAGGGTTGATTTGAGTTTTTGGATTTGTGTTTTGGTTACCATGTAAGGAGTTTGGGTATTGAGTTGTTCTAGTTTGGTCATTATTTGTTCCTATGTTACGAACAATGGGGTCTGTAACTTGGTCGTGGATGGGCTCAAACTTGGTGTTAGGAGGATAATTAACGACTGGATTTGACATGTTTGTCCACGCTCACTGCACCGATTGTTAACCAATGATGTAAACAAGAGGAAGAAGATAATGATTGAACGGGGAAGAATGATGTGAAGGTTAGGGAATGGTTTCAGTTTTGGAGATAGTTAGGGGGTCAAAAAGGAAGAGTGTCTATGTGAGTTCGTACAAGTCGTTTGCATGAGTCTTTAATAGTGGGGAACAAGCTTGAATATGTGTCATGAGATAATTAACGCGAAAGTTTGATTTGATACCCTTGACAGTGATAGTGATGCTACGTCCTAGGATGGGATGTTTTAGGGTGACTAGTAATCAATTACTCTAGGCTTCCACATGGCCCTCATATAGTCTTAGTGGAGTTGCTGCTTTCTAAATTTTTTCAAGTCGATGTTTGCAAGCTAACCCCAAGTTAACAGTGTAGTTGGTTTTATTGAGAGACACATGTTTTGTAATAGCCTAATTTTTAGTGGTGTCGGAGATAGTGATTCGAGATCACTAAATTCGACGAGTGAGCTTAAAATTTTAATAAATTAATATTTATTATTTAAGTGTGATTTTAGAAGTATGCTTGAATTAGTGAATTTTGTGATTTAAAAGAATTTATTTGGTAAATTGGGTAGAAAATGAGGTATCGAGACTTTGATTTCATAAACTGAGTCGTAAATATTTTTATAAATATTTATGGAGTGCTATTGAGTTAGTATTAAAGTTTCATTAGAAAATTTTAACGTTTTGATGGTTAATTAATTAAAAATGACTAAATTGAAAAGGTGCAAAATTTGCTAAAGTGGTTAAATAATTTAAGTGTTTAATAAGGGAGGATTAAAAGGGTAAATTAGCCCAAAGTGAAAGGTTTGGACGGCACAAGCAAAAAAATCAAGGAATTAGTGTGAACAAGGGGCAAAATTGGAAATAAATTAAAATCAAATAGTTAAAATAGGACTAAATTGAATTTCTAGAGATATCTTCACTTTCCTTCAGCCAAAAACACCATTGAAGAAACCTTAAGAAGCTGGTTTTCATATTTTACTGCATGTAAGTTCAATTTTTGTTTATTTCTTGAAATTTTTATATTTTTGAGACTTTTACAACTAGGTCCAACTATATGTTTCATTTGTTTTTGATTTCATGGGTAATTTTGAAAGTTACCATTGATGAGTGTTGTATGTTTATGATGAATTAACATAGATTTGAAGCTTTAATTTTGTCATATGATGATTTTATTAAGTAATTTTGATAGATAATGATTTTAGGACTAAATTGTGAAAAGGTTGAGAATTAGGGTTTTTTATTGATATTTTTTTGAATCAAAGGGTGAAAAATAGCTCAGAATGATGGAATAACTTATTAACTGAGAAAAATGAACTCAATTGATGGGTTAATTGATGAGGGACTAAATTGTAAAAACTATAAAGGTTAGGGTAAATGTGTAATTTCAAAAATTAAAAGGTATAAATTGTGAAGTGGAATGAGGCTGAAATATATGTGCTAATGAATGAATAATTTTATATTATAGATCAAGAGTCCAAAGAAAATCGAGGAAAAGATAAATTATCTTAATAGTTCCTGAGCTACAACAAATTTTACAAACTAGTCTAGGTAAGTTCGTATGGTTAAATTTTAGTGTTATTTATTTAATTGACGATCAATTTTTATGTTTATTGTTGAAAATAAAATTATTTCTAGACTATGTATATTAAAGTGAAAGTACGAAGTAATCAGAAGGCAAGATTGAGTACATTCATTCAATGTAAGAAAAGAATTGACGATAAATTACCCAAGTAAACTGAGGTTCAGCATTTGTTGCGAACTTTTATGTTTGCTTTCC
Organism: Gossypium longicalyx; assembly: GCA_025698465.1. Classification (NCBI taxonomy): domain Eukaryota; kingdom Viridiplantae; phylum Streptophyta; class Magnoliopsida; order Malvales; family Malvaceae; genus Gossypium; species Gossypium longicalyx. Next base: position 23,361,519 of record CM046996.1, on the reverse strand, counting down.
GTTGAGCTTACATAAGCTATAGTTAACTCGTATAAGTTTCAGTTTAACCCTATTGGGTTTTCGTTTAGCTCTTTCGAGCTTCAGTTTAACCCTTATAAGTTTTCGTTCAGCTCTTACGAGCTTCTGTTCAACCCTTACGGGTTTTTGTTTAGCACTTATGTGCAGCCTTTAGGCTTCTGTATATGATGTACTCATATCCGTAAGACGTTCTCTAATTTGACAAGGTTGGCAAGTGATATATGGAATTACTGTCTGAAGACTTAAAATTTTTTTGATATTGATCTGAAATAAATGAATTCATCGATTGAAGTTGTGTTTCGCAGGAATAGTATACTGAATGATTTACTTAAATGAATTATTTTAGTATGTTCGGTAAGATTTATGTTTAAAGCCAACGAACTTACTAAGCTTCATTAAGCTTACTTTAGTTGTTAAATGTTCTTTGTAGATTTTCAAGAAGTTCAGAGGATCGGATCAACACATCGGTTCACACTATCCAGATAACTCTGGTAGATTTTGTTATGCATCTTAAGGTTTATATGGCATGTATAGGGTTAAATTAAAAAAAAAAAGTAAACTTGTAATATGGTTGAGAATGACACATATACATATATGTATGTTTGTATGTATGTACTTAATAATAACTTATAGTAATCAATGAATGAAGTTAATGTGAAAAGTTTATGCAAATGAGTTGTGTGATGACATTCTAGGTCTAAAATTTGATTTTTGGCTTGTATTGGTTACTTGATTGGGTTATATTGGTATATGAGAGTGTTGTATGTAGGTTGATTGTGAAAAAGGGTGAGAAAAGTGGCCTTTAAATGGTCTATTTTTGTCCACACGGGCATGTGTCTTAGCCATGTGTGACACAAGGCCATGCACATGAGGCGTGTAATTTGGCCATATGTCCCCTGCATCTTAAAATTTAGAAACAGAATGCTCATAATTGAGTACATGGTTAGAGACACAGGCGTGTGTCTCAGCTGTGTGAAGCACACGGCCTAGTACACGAGTGTGTGGTTTTGTCGTGTTAAAATTGCACCTAATTTTAGGAAAATAAATTGGACACACGGCTTAGCACACGGGCGTGTGGTTGGCAGTGTGACCTAAGTTAGAGAGTTACACGTAGTAAGACATGGCCCGAAGTACGGGCATGTCATGGGACCACACAGGTGTGTCCCTTGGCCACACGGACGTGTGACCCCTGTACCTAGGAAAAAAATTGAAATTTTGCAAAAAAAAATTTGAGTTCCCGATTTAGTCTCGATTTTGAAATACATGCCATATAAATATGTGATAGTGTGATGTGTATGATCCAATCTAATTTTTATTTTTCTTATAGATTGAAAAGATGTCAGATAGACTTGAACGTGCTAAACAAGATGAAGCGAATAGTACAGTACAAACATCTGAACAAAGGATAAGTAGTAACGTCCCAATTTCTCTGATGCAAGAACAAGAATTTAAAAAAATGATCTATGGAGTTATGAATCAATGGTTTAATGATATGATGCTAGAAAGAAGTCAGGCTCAGCAACCTCCTCCCCCTACTGCACCATCTGTAGCACCCCCAGTTGCTCTTCCACCTCCCCCGGTAACTGAATCTAGTAAGCGTTCTCCGATAAAAATGCTCAAAAAATTTGGGGCTAAGGAATTTCGAGGTAGATCAAATGATGACCCTGTCAAAGTTGAGTATTGGCTCTAGAATATAGTAAGAGTTTTTAGAGAAATGACGTGTTCTTCAGATGATTATTTGAGATGTGTTGTTTCTTTATTAAAAGAAGAAGCTTATAGTTGGTGAGAGACTATAGAGGTTGCGGTACCGGAAGAGAAAATCACATAGGAATTTTTCCAGAGTGAGTTTAAAAAAGAAATATGTCGGTAAGAGGTATCTAGATAAAAAGAAAAGGGAATTCCTTGATTTACGACAAGAAAATCGATTAGTAGCTGAATATGAGAAAGAGTTTGTATACCTCAGCAATATGCCCGAGATATTGTACTAACTGAAGAGGAAATGTGTATTCGATTTGAGGAAGGGTTAAATGATGAGATCAGAATGATGATTGGGGGCACAGAGATAAGGGAATTTGTTGGTCTATCAGATTGTACTCAGAAAATAGAAGAGGTGTACAATAGAAAAATGCAACTAGAAAGAATAAATAAAGAATCCTATAAGAGAAGCTCCTCCAGATCATTTTCAGCATTTTCGGCTAAAAAATTTAGAGGTGATTCTAGTCAACCCACTTCAATGCTGGAACGATCTAACAAAAACAAGACAACTCAGCAAGAATTTGGGGTAACTATTAAACCTGCAGCTAGTGTGGGTAGTGTACAAAATGTTCCAAGGCCTAAATGCAAATATTGTGGGAAGTATCATCTGGGTGAATGCAGAAGCAAAGTGGGAGTTTGTTTTAAATGTGGAGCCACTGATCATTTCATTAAAGACTACCCTCATTTGCAAAAAGAGGAAGATGAACAAAAATAAAAGCAAATAGCCACTTCTCAAAGAAGTAAACGCTCAGGCCAAAGCAGTGTCACTAGGACTACCTGTTCGAATGTGAGAGATAAAGCTGCTCGGTCAGAAGCTCGGGCACCTGCACGTACATATGCTATTTCAGCTAGAGAAGAAGCAATAGCTCTAGATGTAATTGCTGGTACTTTCTATCTTTTTGATGATTCTGTATATGCATTGATTGACCCTGGGTCTACACATTTATATGTTTGCACTGTATTAGCATCAGAAAAGAAATTGTCTATTGAACCTATTGATTATGATGTTCAAGTCACTAATCCAATAGGCCATATTGTAGTAGCTAATCTAGTGTGTCGTGATTATCTATTAAAAATAAAAGGCTGCGAATTCCCTACTAATTTGATATTGCTAGCCTTTCAAGAATTTGATGTCATTTTGGGAATAGGTTGATTGACGAAGCATGATGCTGTAGTGAATTGTAAAGAAAAACGGATTGATCTAAAATATTAGACAAGTGAAATGATTATTGTTGAATCTAAGAATCTAAAAAAATGGTCAGGATTATTTCAACTTTATCAGCTCAGAGGTTAATGCAGAAAGGTAATGAGTCATTTTTAGCTTACATTCTTGATACTCGGGATTCTAAATCGAAGCTAAAACAGTTACAAGTGGTTAATAAGTTTATTGATATGTTACCTGAGGAATTGCTGGGTTTACCACCAGATCGTGAAATTGAGTTTGTGATTGATGTGATTCTGGGTACAGCTCCGATATGCATAACACCGTACAGAATTGCACTAACTGGTTAAAAGAGTTGAAGACACAGTTACAAGAGTTATTAGACAAAGGGTTCATTATACCGAGTATGTCACATTGGGGTGCACCTGTTTTATTTGTAAAAAAAGAAATATGGATCTTTGAGACTGTGCATTGATTACAGACAGCTGAACAAAGTCACAATTAAGAACAAATATCCATTTCCACATATTGATTATTTGTTTGATCAGTTGAAAGGTGCTGCAATATTTTCAAAGATAAACATCAGATCCGGGTACTATCAGTTGAAAGTTAAAGAGTGTGATGTGCCGAAGACTGCTTTCAAAACTCGGTATGGTCATTATGAGTTTTTAGTAATGTCATTCAGCTTGACTAACGCACCTGCTTCTTTCATGGATTTAATGAATTGGATTTTCCAACCATATTTGGATAGATTTGTATTTTTATTCATTGACGATATATTAATCTATTCCAAAACAGAATCTGAACATGCACAACATTTGAGAATTGTGTTACAGACTTTGAGAGAAAAGCAGTTATATGCAAAGTTCAGCAAATGCAAATTCTGGCTCCACGACGTTGGATTTTTAGGTCATCTTGTGTCAACTGAAGGGATTCGTGTGGATCCGAGCAAAGTATCTGCATTGGTGAATTGGAAAATTCCAAAGAATATAATAGAAGTATGAAGTTTTCTAGGATTAGTAGGATACTACCGCCGTTTTGTTAAGAATTTTTTGATGATTGCTTCACTGCTGACCCGTGTCGAAACCATTTTTTTGGAAAAAGGGGTCAACTTTATTTTGAAAACGAAAATGGAAATGGGAGTTGCCACCAATCCTTTTTATTTAGGTGTGATCGGATCACCTGGTAATTCAATCATTTTAACAAAAGTTTAAATTTATTAAAACGATGATTTTTGGTCTACAAAATCCAGAAAACGGGTTTGGGAGTCAATTATGCACGAGGAAGGGTTAGCACCCTTGATACACCCAAAATTCGTACCTAGCTGATTAATTAATGTCTTAGTGTCGAAGATTGAGAACTTTGAAAAGATTTAAAATACGATCCTTTTGTTAAAAAGTCACTTAATTTTATTTTAATACGATCCTTTTGTTAAAAAGTCACTTAATTTTATTTTCACGAAAATGAATTTATTTCAAATTAATCGAGAAAAATGATCACGTCCTGTAAGTTAGGACGCCATGCCTTAAATCCCGAAAACGAGAACAAATGCGAAGAAAAAAAAAAGAAAAAACTTATTTATTTTAAAATATATTCAATTATCTCAGTTTTAGAGGGAAATCATATTCCGTAAGTTAGAACATGATTTTTCTAAATTTGAAATAACGAACATTTGCCTCGGTTAAAAAATTCATTTTTTATGTATCGCATAAAAGTTAATGTAATATTTAAAACAGTAGACATTTAATTTATTCGGGGCATAATAGAAAAGCATGAATACATTTAAAACGGCTCGTGACGTAATACGTAACAATAATTAAATGATGGTGCATATAAACGAAGCGATGATACATCAAAAACAATAAATAAGCAATGGCATCAACTAATGAAATCTAATATTAATTAAGTTGATGGTCGTGAAACTAACTGAAAATTCAACTAAGGCAAGCGCACCTATCGAACAGTAGTATAGTTATGATAAGACCGGAAATATCGTATCCACAAGGATTAAAAGTACCAGTAATTACTATCTTTTTATTATCTAGCCTAAGAATTAAAAGGTTTTTTTAAACTAAAACTAATTATCTAATTAACTAAGATTACGGCAGAGAGTAAAGTTGGAAAAATACTTTTGGAAAACCGATGGAGAAGACAATACCCAAGGAAGAATCCACCTAGACTTCACTTATTACTTTTGAATTAGACGGTTTATTCACTTGACTTAATGTGTAGAAATCCCTGATTTATGTTAATATCTATCTCGAGACTAAAAACAACTGACTCTAGGTTGATTAATTGGAATCTTTTTCTAATTAAAACCCCTATTGTCGCATTAACTCGATCTATGGATTCCCTTATTAGATTTGACTCTAATCCGGCAGATTTATGTCGTCCTATCTCTAGGATTGCATGCAACTCCGCTTAATTATGAATGATCTACTCTTAAATAGAGACTTTTCCTCCACTGAATAATCACATCAAAAACCTGAATTAATATCCTAGAATATTAAAGCAAGGGTAAAACTCACAATTAAGAATAAGAACAAGTATTCATCATATAAATCAAAGAGTAATAAGATTCGTCTTAGGTTTCATCTCCCTTAGGTATTTAGGGAATTTAGTTCATAATTATGGGAAACATCGAAAAAATTGGAAAACAACGAAACATAAAGAAACCTAAAGAACTTCTAGGAAATTGGATGGAAATTTTTAGTCTTGATGTATATCCTCCTTCTGAGTTGATCCCGATGGCTATCCTTGAGTGTTTTTTCTTGCCTTCTACTCTCCTCCCCTTAATCCTCTTCTAAGGTGTTTATATAGGCTTTAGAATGCTTCAAAACCCTCAAAAGTGGCTTTTTTCGAGTAGAGTTAGACTTGGGCACGATAGGGACACGGCCGTGTGCCACGCTCGTGTACAAGTGCTCAGGCCATGTGCAATTCTGACTTGATTTCATGTCGACACGGCCATGACACACGGGCGTGTGGTCTACCCTTGTGTCACACACGGGTGTGTGGTCTACCCGTGTGTCACACATGAGCGTGTGGATCACCCGTGTGGAAGTGCCTAGGCCGTGTGCCATGCTGAGTTAGGCCCATTTTGTCCATTTTTGGCTTGTTTCTTGCTCTTTTTGCTATCCTAAGCTCTCCTGAGTATAAAACATGAAATTAAAGGATTAGGAGCATCAAATTCAATAAACCAAGGAAAAATCATCCATAAATATGCTAAGCATGGGGTAAAAATATGTATATATTATGGTTTATCAAATATCCCCACACTTAAGCATTTGCTTGTCCTCAAGCAAAATTCTCAACTCATAATTAAAATAAATACTTCTCAACTTATAATTCTCATCAATAATGTTCAAAATAATCCACAAGTAATCATACGTTAAGAGCTTAACTAAAAGAACATTAAGTTCTCAAACAATCCAAATTGAGCATTTCAATCATAAAATCATAGGTATCCCTCTTTATCTAAGTAATCACCTTTAATTCCAAATTGACAAGGTTGACATCCTCACTAATGATTCACTCAAATCACTCAAAGTGTTTAAGGTTCAATAATTAAGCACTCAATAGTCAAACATGAATGATTATTACAATAGGCTTGCATGAAAATCAAATCTCCACCATTATAAATGAGATGATACACAAATCAAAAGGTCTTTTAACCGAGTTGTAATGGGGCTTGGGTTAAAGGTGTAGATAAAGACTGAAAAAGAGGGTTAGAATCGAGCTTAATTTAATAAATTACCAAACTTAGAAAGAAAAAAGCTAATTGTTGATTTACAAAAAAAAAATGCCAGAATTCGAACCATCCGAAACTAATGATGTGAGCTTTTTCTCAATAAAACAACTTTAACTTATCCAAGCTCTTTAGAACAATATGTAACTGAATGAATATAAGTATACGGTTTATATTTTTTTTTAAGAATAAGAATAAGAATAAGTACAATAATGGAAAGCACATAATAAGAAATAATTCAGCAATTAGAATAAACGAACATAATCAGGTAACTAATCAAATCAAATCTCGATAAAAAGGAGTCAATGAAAAGGGAGAAATTCTTAACGAATCAAAAAGGGTTAAGTTGTGGGTTAATATTAAGGGAAAAATCAAGAAGTAATAGTTAAGGCTCAAAGGGGTTCACTAGGGGTCAATTATGTGGGTAGACTTTTTATGGGAACTAAGTACCTTTATCATTTTAGTATATCAAATCAAAGGTGTGGTTTCGACATGAATAATCGATGCAAGTTCTAGAATAGCAAACCAATGTTGGCACACTCATAAAAATAATCAGTGAGCAAGAAAGATATATGCTCTAAAAGGCTCAAAATCTCACAAAAGTTATGGGTATTTAATGTCAATCCTGTAAATTCAAAACTTCAAGATAATACCTCAATTCAGGAAAATAACTTAACAATTTTAATTCTCAAAAGTCAACTTATCATGCTTGATCCTCTAGTGTCTTAAAGTTTAAACAATCAATGCACAATTACCTATGATTTAATTCAAAACATATTAATAAAAATCATAAATCAATCAGAATTCATCCTAATAGTAATATGAGAAAATTATTTGAGAAATAGATAAAAATTTAGGGATTTTCTGATAATCACATAAATAACCTCCCCACACTTAAGATGTACATTGTCCTCAATGTACAAAGATAGATAATAGCAATATCAGAAGAGAGGGAGAGAAGCCAAATTGCCCTGAATTTTTGGATGAAATCCTTGGAAGAGTGAAAGCAAGAATTGTAGAGAGAGCCGAATGAAATGCATAATTCTGAGTTACTAATAATAAAATAAACACCACTGTGGAAGAGATTTAAGGGATCACTTAATAATAATAATTATAAAGATAAACATAGTTCAAAATATAAAACATAAGTCTTTAAAAATAAATAGGAGAGAAAATATGTAACATCTCGAAATAGGGCCTAAATGGAATAGTGGTTGCGAAACCACAAATCTGAGATAGAAAAGTTTATTTCGATTATTTTTTATGATTTATCTAGTGATTAGATGCATGTGTTAGAGTATTGATAAGAAATTTTATAGATTGCATGTTTAATTTGCCTATTAGGGCTTATTTGCGAGTGAAGTTGTTTATAATGACCGATTTAGGGCCTAAAAACGAACGATGGTTTTAGAACCACGAATTCGAAGTCAAAAAATTTATTCCGATTAAGTTTTAAGGTTTATTTATTGATTAAAATATTGTGTAAAAATATCGTTAAGTAATTTTACTGATAAAGTGCTTAATTGGACTTTTAGGACTAAGTTGCAAAAGTTGCAAAATATGTGTTCTAATTCATAAGTACTTGATTGAAATGGGGATTTAAATAGGAGGTCCTTAAATGGAAATTATACCATTATATTTCGTTTGGACAAAAATGGGCATGAATAGGACAAAATTTTAAAGAAAGGCCTTAAGGGCATTTTAGTCATTTGGTAATTAAAAGAAATAAAAAGGGAAAATAAAGCCAAAATTGACTCATTTTTTTCATGGAGGCCGAAATTAGCATGGGGGAAGCCATGACTAGGGTTTTCAAGGTTTCCAAGCTCAATAGTAAGTCCGTTCTAGCCTCGTTTTTCAAGTTCTTTACGTTTTTAGAATCTCGGTAACTTGATTAAGCTTATTCTAGCAATAATTTAAGCTAGGGTTCATATTTGGAAAAACACCCATAGGTGAAATGTGTTTATTTTGATGTGTTATGGTAGAATATGAAGGCTGAAATTATGTTAAACAACTTTTGCTAAGCGGTTTTAAGCAAAAATGAGTAAAACGGCTTAATCGGTAAAAGTTGTTATTGTTCATAACTATGTGTTAGAGTGAGAATTTGATGTTGCAATAGAAGGGAAAAATGATCAGCATGTCATAAAACATAAGAATAAGGGATGAAGTTTAAATCCTGAGCCTAGGGGCAAAAGTGTAAATATGCAAAAGTTTAGGGGCAAAATTGTAATTTTTCCAAAGTTTGAGTTAAGGACTGTTTTGAATAGTAAATTAATTAAATAAGTAAAATATGATGTTTTAGATCCCGGAAAATGAAGATTTGAACCTAGAATGGGAGAAAAATTAAAAATCGAAAAAGTTGGTAAAATGGCCGTTTTAGTATCGAGATAAGTTCATATGTATATAAGCATTAATTTATGCATTTTTCAATGTAAAATTGATATATTTACTATGATTTCCGAGGTGTTGAAAGTAAGTATAATTATGATGATTTAAATGTTCAATATTAATTCGACATGGAAATAAGAAAGTATGTAAGTTTGTATATAAATAATACATTATCTTTATTATGTTTTTATATTTCAGCATATTTTATGTATTGTAGCTGATTTTTGAATCATAATTGACTATTGGAAGTATAGAATCAAGTATTAGAAAGAGAGAGAAATCCCGGTTGAACCTTCGGAAAGATTGGATGATACAGATGGTATGTAGCTAGGTCACATGTATGGTGCTGAGTGCACATCATGTGTACAAGAGAGTTACGAGACAGTATGATGTAGCTAGGTCGCATGGGTGATACTATGTGTACACCATATAGACAAGAGAGCTACGGGATATATGTAGCTAGGTCGCATGCGTGGTTCCAGGTGAAGGACACCATGTAGACAAGAGAGCTACGAGATAAACTGGCTAGGTCACATGAGTGGTACTAAGTGTTCACCATGTGTACAAGAGAGCCAAAATTATGTGTACAATCGAGCTAGGTCACATGAGTGGTGCTAACTGAAGGCCACTATGTGTACAAGAGAGCTTCAATTTTAAAGGTGGGTTGTGTGCGATACCATCGCGTATCTGTTATTATTCCGAAGCGTTCAACTGGGAATTTGATTAAATGAAATTGTGTATGACTTTGTGATGATAAGTGTAAGCATATACGTGTGTAACTTATGAGCAATATGCTCGATATGTGATTGGAAATTGGAAAGATTGTAATGGGTAAGTGATGAATACAATTGAAGTGTGAAAGATCAAAATTGACAATAAAACTGTTATGGATAGTTGCAGTGATGTGAATCTAAAAATTTACCAAAAATAGTAGAAATTGAATCATAGACTGAATAAGATATAAAATTAAAGCTTAATGAGTCTATTTTCATATAACAGAAACAAAGCAAGCAAAGAAATTTTATATTATGAGATATTTAAGTTTTTAAGAGACTGGGTCAGAATGACTACGTGATCCCCTATTTTGACTTGGAAAAATCATTAAAAATTGTAAAAAAATAAATAGGGGATATAATTTATATGCTTGAAATCCTTAATGAGTCTAGTTTCAAATAAAATAAATGAGAACATCCTTTGAATTCTTTATGAGGAGAAAATTGATTCGTAGTGAAGAGTGGTCAGAACAGTTGAGAAGTGAAATAGGGGTAACTTCAATGAATAAACTGTACTAATTGGCTGGACAAAAAATTATGAAAATTTTATGGTAATAATATACGTGAATCTAGTTTCAATAAAAATTAACTTTTTGTAATTTGGAGTTCTGTAGCTCCATAAATAAATAATTTAGCTGCTGGTACTCTGCTAGACAACTTATTTTGAACCTGTTTATGATTGTAATAGTGAAAGTATGTGTGTGTTTGTGATGGTAATATTCCGGGAACATATTGTGACTTCATTTAAAGTATGATAATGTATTGTTTATTAATATTTACATACTTACTTACTAAGCTATAATGCTTACTCCCTTCCTTTCCTTTTTCCTATAGTGTCTCAAATGTTAGCTCGAGTTGGAGGTCGCCGGAGGTTAAATCACACTATCAAACTATTGATCGATATATAATAGTTTTAAAGTATTTTTAAGTTTTTGGCATGTATGGAGACTCGTTTAATTGTTACTAAGTTGCTAGGAATTGGCCTAAAATACTGACCTATGTTATTTGAAGGTCTCTATTGTATAAAGTCATTTAATGTAGATAGTCTTGATTATGTTATTAATTAAATGCAATTTATGAATGTGCATGCTTGCCTATGTTTGTGGTTGAATTAAAGCATGATATGGGCCTTGTAAGCTCTTTTTAAGGGACATCTTGAATGTGTTTGAAAAATTTTTAAATTAGAGTGAAATTATGAATCGGTTTTTATACGATGATTAGTGATTAAGTCCGGTAATGCCTCGTACCCTGTTCCAGCGTCGAACACGAGTAAGGGGTGTTACAAAATAGAATTGTAATAAAAATAAAAATAAAAATAAAAATAATAAAATAAAGGGACTCAAAGGTCCTTATCATCGGATGCCTCGTGGGTCGACGGTGCCGAAGGAGAGATGTGGAGGTGGTGGCAAATCTGTCAAAGAGTGGTATCGATGCTGTCGAACTGCTCAAAACAGTGCTACTCAAATCAAGTGAGTCGCTTAGATATATCGGTCAAAGTAGCAGCAGGAGGTTGATTACTCGGTGGTGGTGACGATGGTAGGTCTTCGTGAGGGGGAGGGACATCATTAGTAATGTCCTCTAGGTCACCCTAATCATCAGATTGGACGAGTCTGTATTGAGGGGATTGAATCCACGACGTTGCTCTATCATCCTCATGTGGATCATACTAGATATTCCTTGAGGAGACATCTAGCCTACTAGTGTGAGTGTCAATGACATCTCTGGAGTGTCGAAGAGGCAGAAGTGTCGAGCGAGGCGAGTCACATAGGGGCCAAGGCAAATGGGGCCCTTCCTATGGCGATCCGTCTGGTGGTGAAAAGCAAGGGCAATAAAGTATGCCAAATCGAATACATGGCCAGTCGTCATGCTCCATAAGAAGTACGCGTCAGTGGTGCTAACAACGCCGGTGCTCTCTCTCCTCCCAGTCAAGGTGTGAGCCAAGATGGCATGGATGTAACGTAATGCTAGAGGAAGAGAAGTTACCTTTGAGCGACTTGCGTCATAGGGAACCGTACTCGCCGTAAGGTCGGCCCAACAGTAAGAGGGCGAGTAATGGATATGACGGTGAAGCTGTAAAAAATTCTCTAAAGCCATGAAATCCTCCGTGTAGAGGCCCAAAGTAGCTCCAAACTTTGGTACACTCATGTGCCTTACGAGTCCACCAAGTCTAAAAATGATAGTACCAGCCTCGTCATGTGTATTCATCACATGCTGTAGATGGAAGATAGTGCAAAATTCCAAGGTAAGCTCCGAATAGGTGGGCTCGATGATTGCGAAAAACCGATCCCACGGGGCAGTATCGAGATGGAATCGAGCAAGGTGAGCAAGTTGGACTTGCTCCAAAGCAGCCCAATCAATACAATGGCCCACTCTCAATGGTCGTACCCGAAGAATCTGAAACAAGTCGTCCCGTGGGCTTGACAAAAATCAAAGCAAAGGGTGACGAGATTCAGTCGAGGCGCTCAAGGATGTTTCGCCAGGACCCTTCTGCTTTTTCGAAGCGGGAACAACAATTTTTTTGCCCTATGTGTTTGTCATTATAGGCCTACAAAATTAGAAGAGGGGATTAATAAAAAAACAAAATTCAACATTTAAATAGAATCCAAATAATCTTTAATAGTAATCTATTCCTAAAACCGCATATTCGAATATTAAAAACGTGCAAAATTCAAAAGTGAAATATCAAATGATAAAGAATCTAAAAGAAAGATGCAGTGAATATTAAAATATGAGTAATAAGTCAATATACTATACGTATTAGTAGGAGGCAGATATGACTAAAATAATGAACCAAGTATGGAGTTCCTAAAAGAATAGCAGCAATTTAAACTTTAATAGAGTTAGCCGAAGCTAATCTGCAGCAATATGGACATCAACTCAAAAACATAATAAGACAAAACTAAAGTGTAGAATAAGATAGAAATAAAGATAAATAAATCAAATTCATAACATAATAATGAAAATATTAATACTTATACTAATAATAATGATAATAAAACCAAAGAGAATGAGTAATAGGGGACTGACGGTGATAGCCGGAGTTTGGACAAATGGCGGCATCGACGAGCGAAGAGTCGGACGGGGGAGGGGGCTGCTGGTGTGGTCGGTGGCTAAAGGTGGCCGGAAGGATGGGGGTTTGAAGGCTGGTTGAGGGGTTGGTGTTTGCGCAAGGGAAAAGGGGGGAATTAGGGTGAGGGTGGTGCATGAGGGATAGGGGTTTGGGAGTGGGGGTCGGTCTGTTGGGCGAGCGGCGGTGGTTGGTTAGTGCGAGGGTTAGCGATTAAGGTTTGGGAGGGAAAATTGAAGAATAAGATGACAAAAATAAAGTTAAGGTTGGGGATTTTAAAGGGGACACGGTCATGTGAGGCCTGTGTGGCTCGAGTTTAGCTCGTGTTTGTCGCTAAAATTGAATGCCTAATCGTCACACGACTTGGGGACACGCCCGTGTGTCCGAACACACGGTCGTGTGCCTTACCCGTGTAACTCTTTGACTTGTTTGAAAATTGAAAATTTTGGCTCTAGTTTTCACACGGCCTAGGACACGCCCGTGTGGATTTATCGCAAGCCATGTGGCTCGATACTTGGGGATTTTGTAGCCCTGTTTCCACACGGCCAAGGACACGCTCGTGTGTCCACGCCGTGTGGGTCACTGTTCTTGCATAAAAAAACATGAAAACAGCTAAATAATCTAGTTAGTGGTATTAGTGCTCGGGTTGCCTCTCGAGAAGTGCTTATTTAGAGTCAAAGCTAGACTTACCTCTTATTCGCATGGTCATAGTGGTTCGAGGAGTTGAGACTCCTCACCTCTGCTATTAATTTCATCAAAATAGGGTCTGAGTCGAGTATTATTTACCTTGAAAGTTCCAATGTGTTACCTCGACTGTACCATGTGGGAAGACATTCAATGCCGTGAAGGGAATCATTTCGTTTGTATTGTGTGCTGAAGTAGCAATTCGAAAGTCCTTTTCATCTAATAATACTTTATCCCCGACCTTAAATTGCTTTGTTTCATCCCTTCGCTCATCATGGCGGTGCTTTGATTCCTCGCGTACTTTTGGTTTCTCCTTGACATGTGTCTGTCATTCATCTAGTTCATCAATTTGTAGTCTTCGGTCCTCATGACTCGTTTTGTTTTTGTCACATGGACTAGATTGTGGCTCCATCACGTTCTTCCTAGGGGTTTCCTGTAAAGAAGTTTGCGCCTTAGCATTACTCGAGTTAAGAGAACTTAAACAATCGTCTCGATTACTAGATATATTAGCAGAATCACGAGCTTGAATTGTAATCATGTCATCTCCTACACGGAGTATCAATTCACTTGTGCCAACATTTATGATAGTTCTAGCAGTTGCTAAAAAGAGTCTCCCTAAAATTAAAGGTATGTCACTATCCTCATACATGTCTAGAACAACGAAGTCAACTGGAAATATAAATTTATCAATTTTGACAAGTACGTCTTTAACAATACCCCTAGGAAATCTAATTGTTTTATCTGCTAATTGAATGCTCATCCTAGTTTGTTTGAGTTTCCCAAGACCGAGTTGTTTAAACATTTTATAAGACATGACATTAATACTCGCCCTTAGATCAGCCAACGCATTCTTAATATTAAGACCACCAATTAAATAAGGAAGAGTAAAACTCCTTGGATCTTTCAGTTTGTTGGGTAGCTTATTCTGTAGAATGGCTGAGCAAACTGCATTTAATTCCATGTGTGACACCTTATCTCACTTTCGTTTATTAGCCAAGAGCTCCTTTAAAAATTTCACTGCGTTTGGCATCTGCGAAAGAGCTTCAATAAACGGTAAGTTAATATGTATCTTTTTTAATAATTTAAGGAATTTACCGAATTGTTCGTCCATGTGGTCTTTCTTTGTCGTTTTAGGATAAGGTACACGAGGCTTATACTCCTTGCTTACCGATTTCTGTGTACCATTGCTTACATTAACCTTACCTTTATCTTCTACATTGTCTTGCCTCAGTTTCGGTTTAGCTTCAACTAACCCTTCATTATTGTGCATAGTAATGGCTTGAAATTGCTCCCTTGGGTTAATTTCAGTGTTACTTGGTAGGCCACCTTGTGGTCGTTCAGAAGTCAACTTAGCAAGCTGTCCTATTTGAGTTTCGAGCCCTTGAATCGACACTTGTTGATTTTTAAGCTCTAT
The DNA here is from genome assembly GCA_025698465.1 of Gossypium longicalyx. Classification (NCBI taxonomy): domain Eukaryota; kingdom Viridiplantae; phylum Streptophyta; class Magnoliopsida; order Malvales; family Malvaceae; genus Gossypium; species Gossypium longicalyx. The sequence goes on along the minus strand of CM046996.1, from coordinate 23,346,516 downwards.
TTCGGTATTCTGAAAACGAGTTTCTAACACCGAGATGAATTTTGTGAACAGCTCTTCAAGGTTCGATTTCTTCTCTAGTTGTTGAAAACTTGGAGGATGTTGTGGCCTTTGATTTCCTTGACCACCCCACGAGAAATTAGGATGGTTCCTCCAACCTGTATTATAAGTGTTACTATACGGGTTATTTTGAGGTTTAGAATTATTACCCATATAGTGGACTTGTTCCTCCTCGGTGCTAGGGTTGAAGGATGGATAATCTGTGTTGTGTACTCTTCCTCCATTTGAATCACACCTCATCACTGGATGTACCTGAGTAGAACCATACAAACCATCAATCTTTTTATTTAAAAGTTCTACCTGGTTAGATAGCATAGTGATAACGTCGAGGTTGAAAACCTTGGCTGCTTTTGTCGGTTTTGTTCTCATGACTTACCACTGATAGTTTTTCAGTGACATCTTTTTAATAAATTCGTAAGCCTCTTTAAGTGTTTTATTGTTTAAAGTTCCACCGGCGGCTGCATCAATCAGTTGCCTTGTTGAGGGGTTCACACCGTTGTAAAAAGTCTGAACCTGCAACCAAAGAGGTAACCCATGGTGATGGCACCTTCTCAATAAGTCTTTGTATCTCTCCCATGCGTCATAAAGAGTTTCTAAATCCATCTGCACAAAAAAAGAGATATCATTCCTCAGTTTAGCTATTTTAGCCGGCAGAAAATATTTAAGTAAAAATTTTTCGGTCATTTGTTCCCAGGTGGTGATTGACCCTCATGGTAACAAGTTTAACCACTGTTTAACTTTGTTCCTCAATGAGAATGGAAACAACCAAAGGCGAATGGCATCGTCAGAAACGCCATTGATCTTAAAGGTGTCGCAGAATTTCAGAAAATTTGCTAAATGAGTGTTTGGATCCTCGTCCTGCTAACCATCAAACTGAACAAACTATTGTATCATTTGAATCGTGTTCGGTTTCAGTTCAAAATTATTCACAGCAACAGCAGGTCTAACTATACTTGATTCAGCTCCTGTTAAAATAGGCTTAGCATAATCATACATGGTACGAGGAGTAGGAGTCTGATCTATTGGATTTGCAGCAACCATAGGAGGTAACAGATTATTTTGATTATTAGCCATCTCCTCGGTTGTAGTATGGATATCGTCTTCTAGCCCTTCCTCTATGTACTGTAGGTTTCGCCTTATTTCTCTTTGATTTTTGTGAGCAGTGCTCTCGATCTCACTGTCAAAAAGTAAAGATCCTGACGGGTTTCTTCTAGTCATAAACTATAAAAACCTGCCAGAACTAAAGAAAAGAAAAATTAGTAAAGAAAAATTAAACTAAAAACAAACAGTAAATTGCAATAAAAGTAAAAATGGCTAAAGTAATAAAAATCAAGCGTTCCTAATATTTTAGTCCCTGGCAATGGTGCCAAAAACTTTATGGTCGTGAAACTAACTGAAAATTCAACTAAGGCAAGCGCACCTATTGAACAGTAGTATAGTTATGGTAAGACCAGAAATATCATATCCATAAGGACTAAAAGTGATAGTAATTACTATCTTTTTATTATCTAGCCTATGAATTAAAGGGTGTTTTTAAACTAAAACTAATTATCTAATTAACTAAGATTACGACAGAGAGTAAAGTTGGAAAAATGCTTTTAGAAAACCGATGGAGAAGACAATACCCAAGGAAGAATCCACCTAGACTTCACTTATTACTTTTGAATTAAACGATTTATTCACTTGACTTAATCCGTAGAAATCCCTAATTTATGTTAATATCTCTCTCGAGACTAAAAACAACTGACTTTAGGTTGATTAATTGAAATCTCTTCCTAATTAAAACCCCTACTGTCGCATTAACTCGATCTATGGATTCCCTTATTAGATTTGACTCTAATCCGGCAGATTTATGTCGTCCTATCTCTAGGATTGCATGCAACTCCGCTTAATTATGAATGATCTACTCTTAAACAGGGACTTTTCCTCCACTGAATAAGCATATCGAAAACCTGAATTAATATATTGGAATATTAAAGTAAGGGTAAAACTCACAAGTAAGAATAAGAACAAGTATTCATCATATAAATCAAAGAGTAATAAGATTCGTCTTAGGTTTCATCTCCCTTAGATATTTAGGGAATTTAGTCCATAATTGTGGGAAACATCGCAAAAATTGGAAAACAACAAAACATAAAGAAACCCAAAGAACTTCTAGGAAATTGGATGGAAATTTTTAGTCTTGATGTATATCCTCCTTCTGAGTTGATCCCGATGGCTATCATTGAGTGTTTTTTTTTGCCTTATACTCCCCTTCCCTTAATCCTCTTCTAGGGTGTTTATATAGGCTTTAGAATGCTTTAAACCACTCAAAAGTGGCCTTTTCTGAGTAAAATTAGACTTGGGCTCGACAGGGACATGACCGTGTGCCACGCCCGTGTGCAAGTGCTCAGGCTGTGTGCAATTCTGACTTGATTTCATGTCGACACGGCCATGACACATGGGAGTGTGGTCTACCCATGTGTCACACATGGGCGTGTAGATCACCCATGTGGAAGTGCCTAGGTCTTGTACCATGCTGAATTAGGCCAATTTTGTCCGTTTTTGGCCTGTTTCTTGCTTTTTTTTGCTATCCTAAGCTCTCTTGAGTATAAAATATGAGATTAAAGGATTAGGAGCATCAAATTCAATAAAACCAAGGAAAAAATCATCCATAAATATGTCAAGCATGGGGTAAAAATATGTATATATTATGGTTTATCATAAGTAAAACAAATAAAAGGTGGAATATAAGATAAAGAAAACATGAAAGTAGAAAATAATAATAATAATAATAATAACAAATAAATAAGTAACAAAAAAATAAAAAATAAAAGAGTAATATAATGATGATGATGATAAATTCTGTGTGGTTAACAAATTATAAACAAACGAATTTTTAAGGATAAGAAATGAATAATAAACCGATAGATAAATAAATAAATAAATACGTGAATGAATAAATAAATATATAATACTAGATTTAATATTTTAAAGGTAAAAAAAATCAAGAATCTAATAATATTTTTTTAAGTAAGAAGTAAAGAATCGATAAACAAAAAAAAAAACAAAACAAGAAGAATTGAAAATTAATCGATGAAACCCAAAATTGAATGGACAACGAATTTAAGGGCTAAAATAGGGTTTAGGTGAAATTTAAGGGATAAAGTTTAAAATAAGAAATTAATGAAACAAAATAGAGGGCTAAAGCGACTTGCGCTAAAAAACTAGGGGGAAAGCATGAAATTATCCCTCACTCCCTAAGTGTGTCGTTTAACCAAGCTATAAGGCCAAAATTTCAAGAGAGAACAATCACCTCGTACCTGTTTTGTTTCAAAAAGCAAAAAAAAAAAAAAACTATTCTCTGTTTCTGGGCATAGCTCTAGGATCTGGTCAAGGTCTATCGGTCGTCCACCATCTCCAGCGACGGTGACCACCACCAGTGGTGGCCTGAAAGACACCTAAAGCCCAATCTAAACCCTTTTTTTTTCAAATGGAAACAGGTCTAGGATCGAAAGATTGCAGATCGAGCTCTTAAACTCTTTCAGAATGAACGACGTTTAGCCTCCTCCACCGTGGCTTTAACCGGATCCCTAGGGATCTGTCTGCCTTTGGACTGGAGAAGCAAACGCCGACTATGTTGACACAAAGCAACAGGTAAAAAACCTTCCTCTTTTTGCGTATTTGTATAATAGATTCAAAATAAAATAAGAAATAAAAAGAAAAATAAGAACAAAGAATGAACAAGTGAACCACCTTGAAGTGTATTCGATTCCTCTGTATTAATTTTTGTCTCTATATCTATAAAAAAAATTACATTTCTTTGCTGCTCTTTTTATAATCGAAAAAAATACAATATTTTTTTCTTCATCTTGCTATTGTTTGTCCTTTTTTTGCAGCTACAGAGGTGACGTGACACGTGTACGGAGGGCAGAGACTGCTGGTGGAGTGTACGGAGATCGCTGGTGGCTGTTGCGGCGTGAAGCAGGAGTTAGGGTTTTGAAAAAAATTTAGATTTTGGGCCAATGGCTGTTAGGGTTTGTTTGGGCCATGGGTTTGTAATAATTTGGATTATGTAATTTGGACTATTGTAAAATGACTTTTATTTGTTATTTTTTGTTTATTTTAGTTCTGGGTCAAGGCTAAATTGGCCTATTATAGCTGCCCCTCTTCGCTCATTATCGTGTAACGAGAATGGAGCAAAGACTCCCAAAAGGCCAATTTTGCTTGGTCTTCGAATCTCGACTTCTTTGGTGCTCCTCTTCTTTAAGTAGCCTCACTACAACTTCAGGAAGGTAAGACTTGTGGTTCGAGTTACTCCAATATAGTTTCAAGGAGAAGAGTTTTGTAGCTTTGATCTACTCCTCTAGAATTTAGAGGAGATAAGAATTAGTAATTTTAACCTGCTCTACTGCAACTTTAGAAAGATAAGGTTTGTGTATTTTCCTGCTCCACTGCAACTTCAGAGAGATAAGGATTGTGGCTTTGATCCGCTCCAATGTAATTTTAGGGAGAAGAGATTTGTAGCTTCGATCTACTCCGCTAGAACTTAAAGGAGATAAGAATTGGTAATTTCAACCTGCTCTACTACAACTTCAGAAAGATAAGGTTTGTGTATTTTCCTGCTCCATTGCAACTTCAGAGAGATAAGGATTGTGGCTTTGATCCACTCCAATGTAATTTCAAGGAGAAGAGATTTGTTGCTTCGATCTACTCCACTGCAATTTCAAGGAGATAAGTATTGGTAATTTAAACCTGCTCCACTACAACTTCAGGAAGATAAAGATTGTAACTTTTAGCTTCAATCTGTTCTGTGCGACTTTAGGGAAATGAGACTCGTTATCTTTAGTCTGCTCTGCTGCAACTTCAGGGAGATAAGGCTAGTGGCTTCAATCTGATCCACTGCAACTTCAGGGAGATAAGATTCGCCATGATGACTTAATTCGACCTACTGTAATTTCAGAGGTATAAGATTTGTGGTTTCATTGGTCTGTTACGTCGTTCTCTAGGGAACAGGACCTATAAAATCTATTTGATGAGCCTATGCTTATGCCAAATGATTAGGATGCTATGATCAGAATGAATCGAATGCTTCGAACTAGATGTGTATAAATGATATTTGCATGAATGCAGAATGTCATGAGAATGATCCCTTTTTAATATTTGGGTTGTCATTGCTCGCTGTTCATCAAGGTTCTGTCACTGATATGTTATCCTGCCTTCTTTGCTCAGCTGGTATCTTTGACAGAAACTTTGAAAAAATAATCACCATTTTCTTAGTTGGTTTGCTCCACTGCAACTTCAGGGAGATAAAATTTGTGGTTTCTTCCATCCACCCCACTGCAACTCAAGGGTATAGGATTTGTATCCCACTACAATTCATTGATCTATTACACTATTCTCTGGGTATCATGACCAGATGTGTATGCATGATATTTGCATGAATGCAAAATATCATTTTTTTGAGAATGATCCCATTTTAATGCTTAGGTTGCTCGTTATTTGTTAAGGTTGTATCACCGACACGATATCTTGTCTCCTCTTTCAATTGATATCTTTGACATAAAATTCGAAGAGATAATCACAATAATCACAATTTAGACTCCTCTTTCTTGAACATTTCCAACCCTTAGGTTTGGTGAGTTCTAAACAACAGTCTTGTTTCGGGTTCTTGTACTATTTAGAAGCCTCTAGAGTAATATGCATAACTTCTTTTGTGAAAGTTTTATTAGTCCATTAATCATTATTTTAATTCAAAATGCTTGAAAAATATCATAACAATGAACAAGAAGGAAATTGATTGGGAGCATAGCTTGAAATGAATAAATTAGTCAAAGATTACAGATGCAATAAGAAGAAAATTAACTCGAAATGAATAAGTTAATCAAAGATAGCAAATGTAATAAGAAGGAAATTGACTGGGAGCGTAGCTCAAAACGAATACAGTAATCAAGGATAGAAAATTCAATATGGGTAAGATGAAAATTAGGTGCCCAAGATATCACAACCTGAGCTTCTCTGTACGAACTTCTTGAGGACCATTTTGAGCTCGATATGTGTTTAGAAGATTTAGAGTACTTTGTCGATGCCCCAAGATGTAGCATACTTCCTCCTTGTTAATTTAGGCATAGTAAGACTACCGCATGCCCCACTTTTTATTTGAATTGCCTTTTACGGGTTTTTAATTCAAAACCCATTTGGTCTTAAAGCGCCCTTTGCAAGTTTTCGCCTTGGCCTCTCCTTTTTTCTTTTTCTTTTCTTTTTTTGTGTTTTTTTTAAAATACTAAATGTGACTGAATCTAAATTCACCAAATTGGGCAGGTCCTTGCCATCCATCTCGGTCAATATCAATGCTCCTCCAGAACAGGCCTTTTTTACTACATAAGGTCCTTCCCAGTTTGACATCCACTTTCCTCTGAAATCCTTTTGTATAGAAATGATCTTCTTCAAAGCTAGGTCCTCCTCGTGGAATTCTCTAGGAGGAACCTTTCTGTCGTAAGCTCGCATTATTCGTTTTTGGTACGTTTGACCATGACGGGTAACTTTCAACCTCTTTTCTTCAATTAAGTTCACTAGATACATTCTGCTTTGTTCGATTTTAATTCAGGAGAGAAGGAATCTCGATTTCAATGGGCAAACCGCTTTTATTCCATAAACTAATGAGAAATATGTTGTCTCGGTGAAGGTCCTGGCCGATGATTGATAAGCATAGAGGGTAAATGGTAACTTCTTATGCTAATATTTACAAGTTTCAGTTATTTTCCACATATTTTGTTTTTGTTTTTGTTTTTATATATTTTTTGTTTTTTGTTTTTTTTTTGCCTCTGCTGCACTGTTCATTTTAGGGTGATATAGCGTCTGATCTTGAACAGAATGCAAACTTTTGATATCGTGTTATTGTGCATTGTTAGATATGATCCTTTCTGACATTCCTTGTTGGTACATAATCTTTTTTTTTTGGAATTTAGTGATTGTCAACTTTGTAATATTGGCATATGAAGCGACTTTCATCTATTTAGTGAAGTAATCGACGACCACAAAGATAATGGTGTCTACTAGAAGCTTTTGACGGGATCGGCCCAATAACATCCATGCCTCACATAGAGAAAGTCTATGAAGAAATGAAGGAGGCACATGAATTTTGTCTCCATAAATTTGGCGTTTACGGTATAACTAATGCGATCCCCTTCCATGGTGGACCAGCAGTACCCGAACCTCATGATTTGTTTGGCCATTGTAAAACCATTAGCATGTGTTCTTTAGACACCTTTATGAACCTCTTCTAAGATTTTCTTAGCCTTAACAGCATCCTCACATCTTAGTAGCACAGGCGTATCTTGATACGATCGTGTGAAAACATATTTGAATTCTTAGAATAACTCAATGACGTCTCGCTTTGTCTTTGTGGTGATATAGGCTCCGATCTTCACCTTTTTCTCTTCTCCTAGGCTTGCAATGTCCATTGACCCTTTATAAGGTAAGATCTGTTTCTTGTCTTGTTCTACCATCCTTAACAAATCAGGAGATAGGCTACAATCTTTATCATCTTCAAAGTCCTGAGATCCCTCTAGACACATATCTTGCTTAAAAGGAGATTCTGGGTTAGTAGCAGCGTCGCTCATGTCATTATATCTAGAGACCTGTTGTAGGTACGAAGGAATATTCCAAAGACTAAATGAATCTAAAAATAATTATTTGTATAGTATGATCATGAATGAAGAATAAAATAATATTTGAAAGAAAGTCCAAAGAAGAAAAGAATCTAAGAATAATTGTTTGTATAGAATAAAAGAATATTTGTTCAAAGTGATAGCAAAGATGCATTTTTATTGAAATAAAAATTTTGGACATAAGCCTATTTCACAAAAGGATTCTTATTGCTTCTAGGCTTAAAGCAATAAGCGTGTTCTGAATATTACTCTAAATTGGCTCTAAGAAATATAGGGATCTCTTCTACAGTCTTATTGTTCAAAACACTCCCAAGTATGTAAGGGAAGATGCCTAATAAATTCTCTTCCCCATCTCCCTCTTCGGACACTGCGTTAATGTTTAGATTCCTAACATTCTTTCCGGGTTTCTGACCTCTTCAAAGAATTCCAACTCTTTGTTATCCATTAGACTTTGCACCAAAGCTTTGAATTCAACGCACTCTTGGATTTCATGACCTTCTTCTGTGTGGAACTCACAGTAGCTCCTCATCTCTTTGGGTATCTTCTTCGAATCCTGAATGATTAATCTCATGTCTATCATTTGTTTCAAAACCCATTTTAGTGAGGTTTTTACTTCTGCAACATTGGTTTTGGTTCTTTTTCCTCCCTTGTCAATTATCACGTTTACCCTTTGATCTGAATGATTAGTTAACAGATTCCCTACTACATGAGGTCCTGATGGATCATCGAATTTCACGATACCCATCTTAATGAACCTTTCGATTAACTTTTTAAAAGTGGTGCAGTTCTCAATTGAGTGTGCTGTTATTCCCGTATGGTACTCGTATTGAGCATTCGCATCATACCATTTCAGGAATGGAGGTTGCAAGGGTTCTGAGTTAAGCGGGGATACCACATTTGCGTCAAACAGATTCTGATACAACTCTTTATATGTTATCGAGATGGGTGTGAACTGAAGCCTTTCTGTATTTGGTCTCGAGTTTGATTCTTGCCTTGGAGGGCATTGATAGCTAATGGTTACGACTATTGGCTGGCCAACAGTGACCGATTTGGAATACCTTTTATTATACATGATCAGGTTATTCATTTCATTTTCCTTGTTCTTTGGGGTTGATCTTTTAACGCTTTCCCCCGCGTCTATCTTCCCACTTCTTATTGCGTTTTCAATTATCTCGCCAGACATTACTATATCTGAAAAGCTCTTCGTATCACTTCCTAACATATGGTTAATGAATGGGGCATTTAGAGTGTTGATGAAAAGCATCGTGGTTTCTTTCTCCAGAAGAGGTGGCTGGACTTGCGTTGTCACCTCTCTCCATCTTTAGGCATATTGCCTGAAGCTCATATTTTGCTTCTTCTCCATGCTCTGCAATGTGATTCTATCGGGTGTCATGTTTGCCACATGACTATATTGCTTCATAAAAGCTTGTGCTAAATCTTTCTATGAATTGATTTTGGCGCGACTCAGTTGGTTTTACCATTTGACAGCTGACCCGATCAAACTATCTTGAAAGCAGTGGATTAACAGTTGATTATTATTGACGTATCCTGTCATCCTTCGACAGAACATAGTGATGTGAGCTTCTGAACAACTAGTCCCATTATACTTTTCAAATTCTGGAGTCTTGAATTTTAGCGGGAGTACTAGATCTGGGACCAAACTCAAATCCTTGGCGTTAACCCCGCAATTGTAGTCAGTATTCTCCATTGCTTTGAGTTTTTTTTCCAACCACCTGCATCAATTTTCAAGTTGTTTTGGTAGTTCCACCCTTTTTTTTTCTATTTCTGCCATTTCGTCTAGATTAGGAACTACGAGATTGGTTGGATTGTCCCTTAGATTGGAAACTGAGCCTGTCGGGTAGTTCATTTGTACCGAGGTACCGGTCTGATATTGTTGGGGTCCGATAGTAACGGGTGCCCTTTGTGGATACGCGTCTGGTTGGGCTTGGGTGCTTGTCGGGATAAAGTCTGGAGGATAGGCAGGGTCTTCTTTATCATTCCCTGAGTTAACCGCAGTGCTATTCCCTTTTTCACGTTCTCTAGCCAACAATTGCATCAACTGGCTTATCATACTATTTTGGGACTCTTGCATTTGTTCCCTCATGTCTTGTTGGATTCTGGCTAATTGCTCTTGCATATTGCATTTCCTTTTGCATTTGTTATCCATCACTTTAGTTTTTCTTCGTGTACAGTAAGGATGCGTACTTGGTAGATTTTGTCGGTTTCCAGATTATTGAAATGATTTTTTTAATTAGGGTCCTTTTGTGAAAATCTAACACATGTGATACAATGTAATGCAGATGCATGAGATGAATGTGAAAAGAAAGAGAGGCATTGATTCTGAATTCAATTCTATTAGAACAACTTTTCTAGAAAACAAATCTTTTTACATAAAGCAGAAACATATACGGCTTTGCCCTCATACTCTAGGCGAAGACTTCGATCCCTTTCATCATATCCGGATGTTAATCTCGCGAACTTTCCAACAGATGCTTCTACTAGCTCCTTTTGTGACCATTGCTCACTCATCCCCGGGAGGCTTGTTAGCTTCTTTAAGAAAGTTGAGACGTTAACGACTTTCGAATAGTCTTTATCGGCTTGAATCCTTGGGTAATGAAGCAAAGTTGTGTATTCCTCAATCAGACTATCACCCTTCTCTCGTTGCGTTTTCTAGAACAATTTTCAAATAGCCGTATTGTATTCCACTTTATCAAGAAATCCATTTTCTATAACAAGCTCTCTATTTAGTAACTGAACGTGAATCAGCACCTCTTTTCTATGTTGAAATACCATGCAATCACAAGCAAAACAACACAAGTCAGTACAATTCATATGAATTTAAAGCAAGCAAGAAATAACAAGCAGAACACCTATTCGGATGACCGCTAATGGTTTAGTGTGGCTCTACCTAGGGTGGGCTCCTATGGGTCACTACATGTGGTTCGGTTCTAAAGATAAGGTACTTGAACAAGTAGATTCCTCGATCCTCACCCATTATAGGCTCATATAGATCGAGTTCGGTTCAAGGGAATACATTTCCCTATGGCTATACGGAGATGAAAATCTCACGAAGACATAGGTACGGATGTATCCTGAAAGTAATCCACTATCCTATACGAAGGTGAAAACCTCACGAAGGACTAGTTTCTCACTCCCAATTAAAGGGTAAGACCGAGCGGTCATGTAATGCCATATGCAAAAATATTTAAAGACTCGAACCAACAAAGCAGGTATTATGACCAAGATCACAAAGATAATAGATGAAATGCAATAAAAGGATTGTATTTTAAATCGAATTATCAATTTTTGACCAATAAGAAAAGAATTAATCAAATTGTGGCTTGACTATCTTATTTGTCTCCAGTGGAGTCGCCAAGCTGTCGAAACCCATTTTTTTTTTTGAAAAAGGGATCGACTTTATTTTGAAAACGAAAATGGAAATGGGAATCGCCACTAATCCTTTTTATTTAGGTGTGATCGGATCACCTAGTAATTCAATCATTTTAACAAAAGTTTAAATTTATTAAAATGATGATTTTTGGTCTACAAAATCTAGAAAACGGGTTCGGGAGTCGGTTACGCACTAGGAAGGGCTAGTACCCTCGATACGCCTAAAATTGCTACCTAGTTGATTAATTAATATCTTAGTGTCGAAGATTGAGAACTTTGAAAAGATTTAAAATACGATCCTTTGTTAAAAAGTCATTTAATTTTATTTTCACGAAAATAGATTTATTTCAAATTAATTGAGGAAAAGGATCACGTCCCGTAAGTTAAGGCGGCATACCTTAAATCTTGAAAACGAGAACAAATGCAAGATAAAAAGAAAAAAATTATTTATTTTAAAATATATTCAATTATCTCAATTTTAGAAGGAAATCATATTCTGTAAGTTAGAACATGATTTTTCTAAATTTGAAATAACGAACATTTGCCTCGGTTAAAAAAATTCCTTTTTTATGTATCGCGTAAAAGTTAATGTAAAATTTAAAACGGTAGACATTTAATTTATTCGGGGCATAATAAAAAAGCATGAATACATTTAAAACGGCTCGTGAAGTGATACGTAACAATAATAAAATGATGGTGCATATAAACGAAGCGATGATACATCAAAAACAATAAATAAGCAATGGCATCAACTAATGAAATCTAATATTAATTAAGTAAAACAAATAAAAGGTGGAATATAAGATAAAGAAAACATGAAAGTAGAAAATAATAATAATAATAATAACAAATAAATAAGTAACAAAAAAAATAAAAATAAAAGAGTAATATAATGATGATGATGATAAATTCTGTGTGGTTAACAAATTATAAACAAACGAATTTTTAAGGATAAGAAATGAATAATAAATCGATAGATAAATAAATAAATAAATACGTGAATGAATAAATAAATATATAATACTAGATTTAATATTTTAAAGGTAAAAAAATCAAAAATCTAATAATATTTTTTAACTAAGAAGTAAAGAATCAATAAACAAAAAAAAAAAAACAAAACAAAAAGAATTGATTATAGAAACATGAGTTTAATTAGTCGATTTATTAGTGAACAAGGAAAAATATTATCTAGGTAAGTAAATAGATTGACCTTAAAACAACAACGATTAATTACTATTGCTATAAAACAAGTTCGTATTTTATCTTCGTTACCCTTTCTTAATAATGAGAAACACTTTGAAAGAAGCGAGTCGACCACTAGAACTACTACTATTAGAACCATAAATAAATAGGCTTACCCCTTCAAAAGAATTGAATCCGGTTGGGGAAGAAAAAAATCTTTTTTTTATTGAGCGTCTTCGCACATCTTGTTTTGATGACCTTATCAGAATCAGAATTTTTTATCATATTAATTTCTACTCTACCTTCCTCGAGTTCATTCTCGAGGGAACCCCATTTCATTTAAAGCATTTCGTTGGATTCCTTCCGATCTCCTTATTTTCTAATCTCGTTGGAAATCATATAAAGACAATTCCTATTTGAGATAGCTATTTGTACAAGTATTTTACGATTCAGAAGCAACTGTTTCAGAAGGAAATCAACCCTTACGAGTTTTCGTTTAGCACTTATGTGCAGCCTTCAAGCTTCTGTATATGATGTACTTATATCCGTAAGACGTTCTCTAATTTGACAAGGTTGGTAAGTGATATATGAAATTAATGTCTGAAGACTTAAAATTATTTTGATATTGATCTGAAATAAATGAATTCTTCGATTGAAGTTGTGTTTGGCAGGGATAGTATATTGAATGATTTACTTTAATGAATTGTTTTAGTATGTTCGGTAAGATTTATGTTTAAAGCCAACGAACTTAGTAAGATTCATTAAGCTTACTTTAGTTTTTAAATGTTCTTTGTAGATTTTCAAGAAGTTCGGAGGATCGGATCAACACATCGGTTCACACTATCCATATAACTCCGTTAGATTTTGTTATGCATTTTAAGGTTTATATGGCATGTATAGGGTTAAATTAAAAAAAAGAAGTAAACTTGTAATATGGTTGAGAATGGCACATATACATATATGTATGTTTGTATGTATGTACTTAGTAATAGCTTATAGTAATCAATGAATGAAGTTAATGTGGAAAGTTTATGCAAATGAGTTGTGTGATGACATACTAAGTCTAAAATTTGATTTTTGGCTTGTATTGGTTACTTGATTGGGTTATATTGGTATATGAGAGTATTGTATGCAGGTTGATTGTGAAAAGGGTGAGAAAATTGGCCTTTAAATGGTCCATTTTTGTCCACACGGGTAGAGACACGGGCACGTGTCTCAACCATGTGTGACACACGGTCATGCACATGGGTGTGTAATTTGGCCATGTGTCCTCTGCATCTTAAAATTTAGAAACAGAATGCTCAGAATTGAGCATACGGTCAAAGACATAGGTGTATGTCTTAACCGTGTGAGGCACACGGCCTAGCACACGGGTGTGTGGCTTTGCTATGTGAAAACTGCACCTAATTTTAGGAAAATAAATTGGCCACACGGCCTAGCACATGGGCGTGTGGTTGGCCGTGTGACCCAGGTTAGAGAGTTACATGGGGTAAGGCACGGCCTGATGCACGGGCATGTCATGGGACCACACGGTCGTGTCCCTTGGTCACACGGGCATTTGACCTCTGTACCTAGGAAAAATTTTAAAATTTTGCAAAAAAATTTTTGAGTTCCCGATTTAATCTCGACTTGCTTATAATACTTAAACTGGGCCTCGAGGGTCCATTTAAGGGACAACATGATTAGTCTCGATTATAATGATAAATGACAATAATTTTTTTGTAATTATTCTGTAAACTCTTATAATACTCCGTAACCCTATTCTGGTAACTAACACAGGTTAATGATATTACATGTTTAGATCTATATGGATGCACATTGAGGTTAGCGAGGTATAGTGTAAGGTCCATGAGACTCGCTACACAAGATATAACACATGTTAAAGGATCAAAATAATATTATATTATTTTTGCTACTTTAATTAAAAAGCAAAATTATATTCTTTTAACAATAATTTTTTTTGGTAAATAAAGAAACTAATTACAGCTAGCCATGATTAAACTTGTAGCAGTCACCAATACTTTCTTGTAACACACCCCTAGCAATCTGATTAAGAAGATACTCATAAATTTTCAGACCAACCAGATCATTCTTGCTTAACTCTACCAAAGAATCTGCAATCATATTCGTTGATCATGGAGTGTATGATACCTTAATGTGCCAATCTCTTGCTAATTGTTCTCTGATGATTCGCACTAAGTTTGATCCAACTTCATTGGATTAACCACAAATTGTATTCACTAGAACTAAACTATCACTCTCTACTAACAGTTGTTGTATTCCTCTCCTCCATGCTATATCTAACCCATCCTTAATAGCCCAAAGTTCTGCTTCAACTATAGAACAAATACAAATATTTCTACTATATCCATTAATCCATTCACCTTTATGATTTCGAAGCAAACTGCCAGCTGAGGTTCTACCTGTCTGTAAGTGCTTAGCCCTATCTGTATTCAGCTTACACTACTCTTTGGGTGGTGGTTGCCAGCAAATTCGATTACTTTCCTGATCAGTCATCTGACACCTTATTCTATTAGCCATAGTAATTGATTTTGCATAAGCTAGAATATTAGCCATAATAACTATTATTTGACATTCCTCTTCTGCATCGTTCAGAGTTGGAGAGTAAGCGATTTTGTAATAAAAGCCAGAGAAACTACTGAATCCTTTGAGGAAGATTCAACTTCCAAACCAAATCTCTTTTTTATCTCGAACAGACCATCCGTCATGCTCAACTTTACTATAGCCAGTAGCCACTGTGCATTGACCATTTTCTGTCAACCTACACCAGAGGCGAATGTAGGGGCTGGTAGGGGCCCCGACCCCTTAAAACAAAAAATTGTTGTTTTAGCTCTTTAAAAAATTTTAAAATTTTAAATTAGTAAAGGTAAAATTACACTTTGGCCCCCTTAAAATTATGAAAATTTAATTTAATACTTTAAAAATTATAAAGATATAGACTATTAAAAATTAAAATTTCATTTCGCCCCCTAAAAAAGTATTTTTGCTTCGCCCCTGACCTCCACACCACTTGATTTGCTCCCGCATCATCTCGTGGGGATGAATACTTGCAATGTGCATTAGTACCTCCCTTGTTTGATTAATCATAGTTGATTTAAAATTAAATTGGTATCACACTTAAAAAATTGGAATAAAATTATCAATTGAGACTTAGCTCGATTGATATCGACATTATTCCTCTTGTATTAAAGCACATTATCCTTCTATTTAAGAGTTGAAGAGGAGCTATGAATAATTCTAAGTATTGTATAAAAATGAATAAATATAATAAAAATCTATAAAAGAATTAATATTAAAAAATTTTGCATAAAATTTTAACTTTAACTTTAACTTAAAAACGATAACTTTAATTTAAAAATATACTGATCTAGGATTAAAACCAATAACTTAGATGGGAAACATAAAAATTGCTTTAAAAAACAATAATATATATATATATATATATATATAAACATTAAACATGTGTCATGTAGGAAAACAGAGTTTTTATTGGTTGAAATATATGTCTTTAATTACATGTATAAGCAGAAGCACAAAATTACAACATCCGCCATCAAAATTTGGATATCAAAGATTCTCATATACCATTGAAATCGGTTCTCCAAATGCCAGTTTTACCTCTCTTTTTTGCGTACTCAACTAATTTTTTAAATAAAAATTATATAAATATGAAAAAAAACCCAATTATATTGTATTATATTTACATGGTGTAAAGTCTAAAAACGAAATCAGTATAAAATAAAATAGAAAACAAATTTATATTAAAGAAAATGCAAACATTAATTGAACGCGTTCTAATCGCACGACACTTAAGCCTGCTTGCAATTTGAAACGTGGCGACGAGGCAGGCCACAAGTTTCAGTTTAGATCAAACATCGCGCGTTGTGTCGTACGAGGCCGTCGCGAGCTAAATGCAATTTTAATGAATATTTTATGCAAATTCAATTTATGCTATCAACTCCGTTGATTGGTTTAGCGTCATTGGATGGCTTCTTGACGAAGAAAAGCGAAAAAAAGTGTGGGGTTTAAATTATAATTTATGTTATATGGATACCAAAATATCATACGCTGATTCACAAATTAGATGATTAAATATTTGTTTTTCTTTTAATTGTGGAAAGGGTAAATACAAAATCTTGTCATATTTTAACTTTTAATTGTGATTTTTTTATTTTTTATAAGGTATATTTTTAAAGCTTTGAATAAATCAATTTTAAATATATATTTAATTAATTAAATATATTTAAATTAATAGAAGCCAATGTTTAGAAATTTTAATAAAAAGTTTACAATTTTATTGCATCAATCAAAATAGTGAAAAGCATGGGTGGTTGAATTAATTATAGAATTTTTTTAGTAAAAAAAAAAATTTTTATGATCGAAAATTGTGATTAACCGTCTTATCGCGGATGCTTCAACTATATAATGTACTTCATTCCTATGTATAAGGATTAAACTTTTAACCTCATAATTAAGGGATAAGATAAGCAATTATCACATTATACTTCATGGTTAACTATAAACTTTTTATTTGTCTCATATTTTTTTTAATTATTAAAAAATAAAATGATTAAAAAATCAGAGTTAAGGGAGAAAAAAATTAAATATTCAAACAAAAAAATTAAAAGAATAAACTAAATATCCACAAATGCTAATTATTTTTTTCAGCAATTTACATAAAAAAATTAAAGTATTTAGTTTGTAAAAATTCAAATTAAATTTCAAATATATAATGATTTATTTGGTCCTCCAACTTTAAAAAAAATCTTTTTATTTAATTTTTTACCTTCTTAATCTTTAAACTTGTATTTTTTGTTAAATTACCTTTAAATGAAAAGAAATGTTAACGTTTTCTTAACCTTGTTGACATTACATTTTGATTTATAAAAACTATTTTAAAAAATAAAAAAATTATAAAAAAACTATAAACAAAAATATTTTTTTAAATTAATTAAATGTTGACGGGTCATTTACGTGGTAATCTACGTATGTCATGTCATCAAAGTTAATAAATGTTAATTTTTCTATCTATTTTGAGATGATTTAACAAAAAATATAAGTTCAAAAGTTAAAAAAAGAAAAAAAGTTAAATGTAGAGTTAAGTGAATTTTTTTATAAAGCTAGAAGGCTAAAAAATTTCAATTATAAAAAGAAAGCAACTAACATTTAATTTCTTAAATTTGAATATAGAAAATTTTAAAATAAAGCGAAACAAAATCATAAATTTCACCCAAAATTATAGCACAGTCCCATAGGCCCTTCCTTCAACTATAAAAGGTGATGATATCAGTATGTATGGATCATCGAGTTCCCTATTAATAAAATATCAGTGTGTTTTTGTATCTATGGCCTTCTAAATTCTCTCTGTTTCTCTAAGTCTTCTTCTTCTCAGAAAATTTTAGATGAGTTAACAATGAATTATAATAGAGTATGTTCTGTGCTTGCCATATAATGAATCCTGCACAACAGAAATATAAGAATTCTGACCAGTGATAGCAATATTGCTGAGGGTAACATATGTCTTGAAGATTAAAGGTTTGTAGCTAAAAGGCAGTGCCTGTTTGAATGACCAAATAGGAAATGTTTGTGTTTTTGACATAACATATCTGCTATATTCTCTTCTTCTTTGCAGTCTTATAGAATTTAAAATATTTATTGAAGTTTGTTTAGGTAATGTAAGACCACAAAAATAAATGATGTATAATGCGATAATGTGTAATTTGAATGTTAAATTAATAAAAATATCATAGATAAGACAAAACGGTGATGAATAGTCATGTTTAATTCAAATCTTAATGAAACTCAATAACACTTCAAATATATTTTCTATTTTCTATTTTTATGCTTATTGAATTCATTTTTAAATGCCATAATTTAAATTTAAAATAATTATTTTGATTTGCTAAGTTAATATTAGCGATGTCGCTATTTTTGTAGTAATTTAAAAAAAATTAAGTTTTAATTTAATTAATATTTTTATTATTATAATATTCAAAAGAATATAGATTGAATGTGTTTTTATTTTAATTTAAGGGTTGAATGAAAATATTCACGTAAGAAATTTATAAAAAAAATTATTTTAAAAATTAAATGTGAAACTTATGATGTCATTGATTCACATTTCATAATCTCCTCATGTGTATATATATATATATATAATATTTTTAGATTTATCAAAATATAAAATGATATAAATGTTATTAAAATAATATTTATTATTTTATAAAATAAATGTTTTTTTGATAATTTTTAATTGAGTTGGAACCTAATTTAAAGGTGATACTAACTTAATCATTTCAGTTAATATATAAATATATATATTATTTTATGCTATTATTTTTAATTTTAATAAATATTAAAAATTCTATCCCATGGAAACCACAAATATTAAAATAAAATTTTAGTTAAGTGAGAAATTTAAAGTTTTATTAATCTAATTGTCATGAGTTTAAATTTTATTATATGCAAAATTTTATTGTTTTTTATAGAAAAATAAAAAAATAAAGTACTCTCGAATAATAAAATTTATTTTAAATATGGAAAGATATCAAAGTAAATTCTTTAACTGAGTTGGTGTTCGATTGATTAGTAACACCAACTTGATCATGAACTTAAATAATAGTGTAAATATAGTTATTAAAAATAATGAAACCTGCATGTTAAAATTAAAATGTATAAATATTAAAATAAAATTTTAATTGCTAATTTAATTGTCAAAAA
This sequence comes from Gossypium longicalyx, assembly GCA_025698465.1. NCBI lineage: Eukaryota > Viridiplantae > Streptophyta > Magnoliopsida > Malvales > Malvaceae > Gossypium > Gossypium longicalyx. Next base: position 23,327,497 of record CM046996.1, on the reverse strand, counting down.
TTTAAATTCTATGATTGCATATTTTATATTTGTTAAATAAAAAATTAAACTACCTTCAAGTAATAAAAGTTATTTTTGTATAAAAGAATCGAATTGATGTGGGATTGGATGGTGATACCAATTTTATGATATTTTTAAAAAGAAATTAGGAAAACGGTATCGAGAGAAATTTTCGCGCGAGCAGATGAAAAAGTTGAGAAGAAAAACAAGCTTAATTCTATTTTTAGTCCCTGCATTTTTGTATATTTGAATTTTAGTATTTTTACTTTTTTTTTAATTTTAGAAGTTTAGTTTTTCTATTCTTTTAATTTAATAATCAAAGTTCAATTAATGACACCGTAACAAGAATTCTGTTAAATTGACAAGTGATTTAATAAAACGTCGGTTGTATTAGTAAAGTTGAGACTTTGAAATTTTAAATGCTTAGGTTCGAATTTCTGCCATATGTTATAATTGGAACTGTTGTATCTTAAATGTAACTTCAAAAAACATAGTATTAAACCAAAAATAAAAGGATTAAATTCTTAATATCAAAAGTAAAGAGATTAAATTTCAAATCAACATAGAGTATAGGGACTGAGTACAATTATATCAAAACAGAATTCTAACTTTGCACCTTGTTCTGCTATCTTTATATAACTCGACTGAAAGACTAGTTCTCTTCAAAATTTGAGATGATGAGTTTCTGTTCTTCACTGCCGATTTAGCCTTTCGGAGGTTTATCAGAAATGGACGGTTCTCACCTTTTCATCACTTTTTCTTCGTTTTGTTCTTATCTAGAGGCGTTGACTTGAAGTCGTCGTTTGTTTTTTTGAATCTTTGATCCATTCCCTAAGCAAGTTTTTTGAAAGATTCAATCAATTGTTTGGAATCGAAACTAGCGTGTAGAACAAATTTCGGGTAATCAAGTAGAGAGGCAGCTTTATTCTTGTAATCTAGTTTGATGGTGAAAAGAAAGCAGCAGCCGCCTCCAGAAATGGAGGGTACGGGCGGCGCTGAAGCGGCGGTGGAGGCTGAGACCGGAATCCAACCCAAACGAAGGGGTACCAAATCTCTGAAAACGCAAGCTCAGAAGGATAAACATAACGAGAACTGTAAACGATATCGACTGAAAATTAAAGTACAGTGATCGTCAACTTTTCCCCTTCGTTTATTTATGTCTTCAATTAATTAATTGATTAATTTGGTTTGGTGATTTTATAACTAAAGATGAGGCGTAAGGAGGAGGAACAAGAGATCCCAAAGTTGAAGGATGAACACCAGAAGACGAAAATGGAGCTAGAGGAATACAAGTCTAAAATTGGGGTTATGGGAAATGAGATCCAACAACTTAAGAGAAAGCTTGAGGCACAGGTTCTGCACTCCCATTCCTCTCTCCTTTTAGTTTCATTTCAATAATAATTAGCTTAAACTATCATAAATTTGTTTGAATCACATGTAAAACCTTGAAATCTCCTAGAATACCCATTTATATGACTGTTTTTTAATCTTATTTTGTGAAATCATAATTGCTTTTTTATAGACAGCAAACGAGGAACAATTCAGGGGAATCCCACTGGATGGAAAGTTGTACGGAAATTTGTATTATATAAATCTTTGTTTTTAAAAAAAAATACTTGTTCAGCAAACTGTTTCTTGTAAATTTTTATAATTTATGTTTATTGCCATTTTTACTTAGTAGTTAGTACTCAACATTTGGTTAAGTTTATGTATCTTTTATTCAAAGATTTTTCACTATTTATTTCTTTTTTATGATAAGGCCATAACTTAGTAGTAGAAAGGAAATTAGGGGAATTTTTAGATCCCTTGTTTAAGTGTCATTGGATGTAGTTTGCTCTATATTTATTTTGTGGATTTGTTCATACATACATATTTATATTAGTTATTAGTTATCAGTCAGATAATTCATTGTAATAATTGATCATGTTTGTTTCTATAGTCGAATGCATTGATTGTAATTATTATTGTAATTTCATGGACGGTTTCTCTTCGTCCAGCTGAATTGGAAATGTGTTACAGCTTTTTGGATGCTCTTTTTGTACCGAAATACGTTTTGTCGTCTCTTTTCATGTTTGGGAGGGTTTGTTCTCACCATTTTTTTGGTTGAGGTAGTATTCTCTTATGTTAGATAAAGTTTATAATTCATCTCTCTTCAATTGCAGGGGCAAATGCTTACTTCTTTGGAAAAGGTATGCCGATTATGTTGTATATTGAATATTTGAGTTTCTGATATTCTATTGAGTGTTGAATTGAATTCTACATTGCAGGTGGTAGAATGGTTTGCGTTGCAGACCAATGTGCAAGGTGGTCAAGTTTTAGCAACTTCGGGAGCTGTTTTGCAAAGTGTTAATGAATTAGTGAGTTCGGGAGAGACAGGGGCAACATACTTTCAACCTTCCATGGCTGGTTTTCTTCAGCAAACATGCTTTGGTAATTATATAAGTCACGAGCCACAACTTGATTAAATTGCTTGGTGTTGTATTGATAGACTTTTTTAACATGTTTGCAGACCAGGACTACAACATTACGGCACCTGCTGCTGCTGCTGGTTTTGCAGATCATAACTTGCCCTTTGGGTTTGATGGCCCAAATAGTCAGGGTAATAAAGCAGGTTTTTGTACTCATCATATATTTTTGGTTTGTGTCTTTTTTCCCCCCAATTTGTGCGAAGGATTTTCATGTCTTTTCAGTATTAAAATTTTTGGTTTTATGCTGGTTAATTTAACTCTTAATTTCAAGGTCTTTCTCACGGCTTCCTGAATTAACTTTCTTGTTAATTTAGGAGACTGGACTAATTCTGCTACTGCAAATTATAACTTGCCTGAGTATGGTGCTACGAACAATCATGATAACATTTTCAACAATGTCGTTGGTGCTGGTAATACATTGAGATTTTCTTTTTCTTTTTTTTTGCATTCATCATATTAGTTTATCTTGTTTATTGTATTTTTTTTTTAATTCTCCTCTCCAATTGCCACATGTTTTTATCACAGCTAATAGTCCAGTGGTAAATAACTTGTGGGGGTTTAAGTTCTACCGGCATGATCTCCACTAGTCTAGTGGCAAATAAGTTGTGTAGTTTTAAGTTCTGTTGCCATGATATCCATGATTCAAATATGTATATAGTGCTATTCTCTCTCGTCTCCTCCCAACTTAAAATGTAATGAAAGCTTAACAGTACCCGCAAAAAATGCTTCTTTATTAGTAAAATTTACCCCTATGGTTACTTATTTTTTTATTTTTGGGGTTAAAAATGTAGGACTTCTTCCTACTGGTTCCTCCTTGGAGGCAAATCCTGAAGCGTCCTTCATGTTTGATGCTGCAAATAGTCATGAGAATGATGGTGATCTTTTACCCCATGGCCACGCTACAGGTAATAAATCAAGTTTTTGCATTTAGTATATTGGTTCATCTTGTTTATTTCTTAATTCTCCCCTCTGATTGGCAAAGGATCATGTTCTGCTCATTCTTGATTAATTTTCCTTGTTAATTTAGGATTTCAACTTTGTGAAAATCCTTCTTCAGAGGCAGTTTGGAAATCTTCTCCATAAAACTCCACAGCTCAAGCAGAGCATTACTTGGCCATTTATGTCGTCTTATTTTTATTGTATTATCGTGATTGTGCTTCCCCCAATGTTTCTATTGTTGCTGCAACTTTTTATGTTGAACATGAGTTTTGATTTATCTAAAGTTTGAATATGCATGGTACTATCAAAACATCTTTGTCTTTGTTGACCTAAACCAGCTGCTAAACTGTAAGAAACATATTATGAGCAAAAGTGATGGTGAAAGCAGATATTGATGCAATCATTGCGTAAACCACAGTAAACCGCAGTGAAAATAGGGGACAATAAATTGTTTACTTAATTTGGTTTCTATATGTCAACCGAGCTTAACTCGGTAAGATGAATCTACCGTATTTGAAATTAATACAACCAACAATCCTACCTCTAATGTATCTTAGTGAAGAATTCTCTCTTATACTTCAAAGTTTAGATCTCTCACCCCTAAATTTTTTCTTTAAGAATTTAACTTGTAAAATCAGTCATATAAAAGTTTTATTGTCGAAATGCATTCTAACAAATATCATTACTTACTAAATAGATAATTGCTCTTAATAATTAGTATAACTACCTATATAAGTCTATTAAATATATAAAGATTCTTTAGATTTGTCAAGGTATTAAAGATCAATCATAATTTCTTCTAAACAATTGCTAAAATAACTAAATACAATATAATATTAGCAACTAGAAAAAAAGATGGTTGGTAAATAAATCTTCAAGTTTTGAATCGATACAACTTCCTTTAGTCCAAAGAATTTTATATAAACGACCCGATCTTCAGGATATGTTTCTCAAGTGAATTGATCTTCATTAATAGGCTTCAATCGTCACAATCCTAAATTTTAGTTCAATAAATTGCCAATATTCTAATTATTGACATATTATTAGTTTTGGGGTATTTTACTAATAAAGGCCCATTTCTAACTTTTTTTACGGAAATGGGCCGATTTCTTAATTATTTACCGGAATAGGCCGAAAACGGGAAAATCACGTCCACGTCAGCGCGAAGTCAGGGTATTTGCCAGCAAAGCGCGTTCCTGAGGAAATGCTTTGCCCGTGTTTTTCAAACGGTCAAAAATTTGACCGTTGGGCCCCCAATGGTAAAAAAAAAACTATAAAACCCCATTGATTTTTTACACAAAAAAGTCCTCCTATCCAAATTCTCTCAAATTCTTCCAAAAATTCTCTCATATTCTCTCAAATTTTCTCAAATCTATCTTTAATTTTTGTAAAAAAGCTCTATTTAAATTTTTTTTTGAATTACTTGTATTTTAAATTAAATTTTTGCAATGGAAAGGGAATTAATTCGTCTCGATAATAAACACATCTCCGTCGATCAAATGACAATGATAAGTGATAATTTTAATATTTCAATAGTATTTAATATTTTTTAATTTATGCAATTTTAATTAATTTTTCAATACAATTTAATATTTTTTCATTTATGCAATTTTAATTTTAATTTTATAATTTTTTATAACAGTCTGTAGATCGGGTGTTGCAATGCTATATTCGTAATATGTCTGGTCCTCCATCGCCGTTAATAGAGGGTTACCTGCGGGACGCTGGTTTTTGGCACGTGGCCACGATAGGCCGGGGGTGCAAGTTGGACCCGAAACTAATCAGTGCATTGATAGAGAGGTGGAGACCCGAGACGCGCACTTTCCATCTTCCATGCGGAGAGTGTACTATCACTTTGGAAGACGTGGAGTTGCAATTGGGATTGCCAGTGGATGGGTACGCGGTCACTGGGTCTGCTTATTCTGCTGATTGGAGCACCGTATATTACGAGCTTTTGGGTGCTATTCCGGATAATATTAACGGAGGTCGGATAGAGATGGGCTGGTTACGAGACACATTTCCGGAGCCGGATAATGATTCGACTGAACTAGAAAGAATACGATATGGTCGGGCATACATTCTTGAGATGATCAGAGGTTATCTAATGCCGGACTTGTCACGAAACCGCGTACATTGAGATGGCTACTGAAACTCGTTGATTTTAGAGCAGCTGGTGAACTTAGTTGGGGGTCTGCCGTGTTAGCAACATTGTACCGGGAGATGTGCGAGGCGACGCGACCGAATAAAGTCAAAATCGGAGGTTGCCTATCACTACTGCAATCATGGGCACGATTTCGCTTTCCATTTTTACGTTCTCGAGTGGACCAACCATATACATTCCCACTTATAACGAGGTAAATTTTAAATTAGATTTTACAATTATTACGTAGATTTAAAATATAATTGTATGCTAAAAATTTATTTAATTAGGTGGAACTATTCAGCGAGTTATGTTGGAATACCTACATCTCTTGAAGATATATGACTTCTATTAGACCAACGGTCGGAAGCACAAGTAAGTTTTAAATAAAATATATATAGATAATAAAATACTCGTTTCGTATTTAGTATTTAATATTTAGTATTTAGTATTTAATATTTAGTATTATGTATACAACTAATATTTTTATTATGTTCATATAGTTTCAATGGACACCATATGAGGATCTGGCAATTCGGGCAGTAATTTCGGATGAATTATTTCAAAATCCGAATGTTTGGCACGTGAAGGTCCCATTGGTCAACTATGCTATCGTGGAGATGCACCAGTCAGATCGAGTATTGCGGCAATTTGGCTTCCGAAAATCGATTCCCGTGGCACCTGAGGTGCTCGATGATGAGCACAAAATGGACTTACGGCAATTACATATGGATTGGCCGAGATTCCACTCAGCATATATCGAAATGTGGGAGAATCGGTATGATTATATACCTACTCAGGAACCGATCATCGTTCCTGAGTTAGCGTGCGTGCCGGAATACATGCCATGGTTTAGGATCCATGGGAAGCCATATTTACTGTCCGAAGAAGAGAGGCGACGACAAATTCGTGTCCAAAGGGAACAATAAGGCCTTTAAATCCAAGAAGAAGGGATAACGACCCGGGCCCATCAACAATGCCCATACAATCAGCTGGCCCATCAATAGCGCCTACACAGTCAGCGGGCCCAACACTTCAACCGACGACACCCATATTACAGCCTTTTCAAATTATGCCAGGTGCGTATCCTAGCCCTTATATATATATCCTAACCCTTATATGTTTCCTTTTTCCAGTCCTATGGCAGGTTGGAATGCATGACCCGGTTCATCTCCGTTCCCAATTACTCCGAGTCAACCATCGATCTATAGGCTACCGTCGCACGAGGCGCCGTCGGGGAGCTCTTCTTTTTACCAATCCCCATCGCCTTATGGGATTCAAACACCTCCGCCATGGGTGATGCAAACACCTCTGCAGTTATTATTCTATCAAGGTGGCTCATCCTCCCAACACCCACAACTAGATCTCTAGCCGGATGAACCACAATCCCTGCCGGAGCAACCAGAACCCTCTCTGGAACCTGAACCAAGGAGGAATCAAGCGCGTAATCGTCGACGACTCCCATGTGGCACTGATTCCGATCGACACCAACATTGATTTTTTTAATATGCTTGTATAAAATTTTTTATATTCTTTCTTTTAATAAAATAAAAGTTGTTTTTAATATTTTAATTATAATTTACTCTTTTATATTTGTAATAAAATAAAAGTTGTTTTTAGTATTTTAATTATAATTTACTCTTTTATATTTGTAATAAAATAAAAGTTGTTTTGAATAAGGAAATATTTTTAATGTTTTCCATCATTTTAATAAAATGTAAATAATGCAACATAATTTTATTACAACAACTATCAGCTATTTCGATTTGGACATGATCCAGTTGTATGGCCTGGGTTCCTACACCATCCGCACAACTTGTGTTGGTTGGTTGTTTCTCGAATATCCATAATGTTACGTATTCTAGTCGAGCAAGGTCGACCATTTGGTTTACGATGCAAATCACTATCCGATAACAACTTAAATGGAGCAAGCGATACAGACGGCCATTTACGTTCATCTGGGACCAGTGGGAATACTTGTCTCCACACGTTGTACATGTATTCTATTTTGTACACTTTGTCGACATAGCTCATGGGATCCAGATGGAGATTTTGATAAGCTGTAATTACATGAGGGCATGGATAACGAACTGCGTCAAACCTCCCACGGTCGCAGGTCTTATTTGTCAAGTGTACACGATATTGCCTACCAACAATACCTTGGTTCGGTCTGTCAAACTCCGTCACATGAAACCATAAGTTGTCGCGGTCGTGACACATTGTGTGCATGGTGTTGGCCCGTGCCTTCACCTTGTTAATTTCTTGCAATACCTTTGCGCACCATACATGGCCTCCCTGCATTTCGCCTTTATACCTCGTTGCTCACTTTGGAAATAATGCTGCTAAATGAAAACACGTCTCTCGCACAACCGATGTTATCGAAAAATGACGCGTTCCTTTTAGAACAGAATTTATGCATTTAGCCAAGTTCGAGGTCATTTGACCATATCGTAGGCCGCCGTCGTATGCTTTTGTCCACTGCTCGAAAGGTATGTTACAGAGGTAGTCATGGCCTTCTTTATTAACTGAACGCAAAACCGCCAACATCTCATGAAAACGGTCCTTATTTATCTCATACCCTGCGAATATAAGATGATAGCAAAAATTACATACCACTCTTCCATTCAGAATAAATTGAATATTACAAAAGAAATTATATTAGTAAAGATTAAATACCCATGTTGGTCACTTGTCGTCATTCACTTGTAGATCGAAATTGCCAGTAATAGTTTGACGCAACATGCCTTAGGCAATACCGATGGTGTGTGCGATACCATAGGCTACCCTGACGCTCAATTGAGGCTAGTATTCCGGTGCCCCAATCCGATATAACGTAGATATCAGGTTGGGGGTAGACATGCCTCCTTAGCCTAGAAAGAAAGAATTCCCAGTCATCAGCTGACTCTACCGGTGTTATTGCAAACGCAATTGGAAGGATTCTCCCATTGCCATCTTGTGCCACAACTAATAGTAGTCGATGGGTATATCTACCATACATAAATGTACCGTCAATTTGTACTAACGCCTTGCAGTACAGAAATGCGTCTCGGCATTGCTTAAAGCTTCAGAACAGATGCTTGAACACTTGGCATCCACGGAGCAATCGGTCGTTGTAGTACGCAGGTGCCATTTCAAGGTCTGTTATGCAACTAGAGACATATCTCTCCAGCACCTGACACCACTGCCACACTTCATTATATGAAGCATCCCACCCACTATGCATCTTTTCCAATGCCTTTTGCTTAGCTATCCAAGCCTTGCGGTAAGAGGGTGTGTACCTCAATTGGCTACGAATATTAACGATTAAGACCGGCATTGAAGTCTTGGGATCTGCCTTCACCGTTGGTAGTATTAAGTCAGCTAACATATCTGAATCCATCTTTGGATGATCTTGTGAAACACCTGTAAACAAAGTACGTTAAATAATGCAACATTATGTAATAACAATATTATTCAGAAACCCTAGAAGTTTAGTGAAACTGTACCGCCAGCACATGTATATGGACCTTTGTACTTTTTAATCTCCCACAAGCCTGTCTTTTTCCTCAACGAGGCCATAATTTTCCATGAACATGTGTTGTCTTTCACTGCACACTTGGCTTCAAACTTATCGATTTTGGATTTAACCACGTTGTAGTTAACCCCGTCTATGATGTTATGTTGTTTCAATGCACCAAGAAAACTATCTTTATTGGAAAACACCTTACCAACTTCCAGTTCACTCGAATCCAATGATGAATTTGTACGGTCACGCCTTCTGTGTGGTAGATCTGGAAAATCCAACGCATCATCTTGAGATAAATCGACATTATGCATGTGGGCTGGAGGCGAGTACGCCTTGAATCGTGGATCTTCTTCTTCTTTATCTAAACCACCTTCAACATCTTCAGGTATGGTTGGAATAGGCTCTAGTTTAGAAAATAATGCAACTTCTGCACCATCGGGCCCAGGCTCTCGAGGTGGATCCACATCGGACTCATCATCCGACCCACCATCATCTGTAACGATCGAGGTTCCCTCACCGGTGGACGTCATTGAGAGTAAATAGTCCCTTCTTGTGGACGTTTCATAACATCCCCAATCAGATGTTGATTGCCAACCACTAGTAGTTGATGTTGTTCCCTAGTATGTATTTACAGTATCAAACGTCGACCCACCGAGGTGCATGTCCCATGCACTAACGGAGACTCGACTGGAGGTTGTGTATTCCATATTATTACAAAACACGGACACTTCCGTGTTTTGCCACCCACTAACAGAGTCTCGGACAGAGGTCGTGTATTTCTCTTGAACAACAATAGATGTTGAAGTCGCAAATGCATCATTTGACGATGCAAATTGTACATATAACTCGAGGTAGGGTGATCCACTAGCAAGACGAGTCTCCACCATTGCCTCCAAGCTACGAGGACCTTTGATGTCGAATGAGTCATATCTCATGGGATCAACCGAAGCACAAAATCGATACTTAATAGACAAAACTTTTATTGGAGTCATTTCGAAGATTTTACGCCTAATTCTTTTTCGAAGTTCTGTCAAATCTATGTTCTGGTTAAAAACCAGTCGCGTTGTGTTCTCCGATAAAAAAACAACACCGTTCTCGGTGTCATGGACCTCACTATCATAGTAAATAACAATACTAATACGTTCACTCATCTTCAGTGTTTATTCTATTTTAACTTAAGTTTTTCTTGCTGTAACTTATGCAGCCTGAGAACGAAATTTGACTCATTTATAGTCTAAGGCCAAATAGGAACTACTGTAGAAAAAGAGTGTCCACGTGGGAGCTTTTCTCAGTAATTTTGCTGAAAGTGCATACTGCATGAAGCGTTTTTGACACTATTTGTTCAGAAAGGTCATCTCACAATTATTTTTTTCAGATACCACTGTATCAAAAGAGCATCCACGTGGGAGCTTATTTCAGTACTTTTGCTGACAGTGCATCCTACTTAAAGCGTTTTTTACACTATTTTTTCAGAAACGTCTTCTCAAAATTATTTTCTCAGATACCACTGTAGAAAAAAAAGCATCCACGTGGGAGCATTTTTCAGTAATTTTGCTGACAGTGCATCCTGCTTGAAGCGTTTTGGATACTATTTCTTCAGAAATTTCTTCTTAAAATTTTTTTTCCAGATACTACTGAAGAAAAAAAAACCAAAAATTTATTTTAAATACACTAATACATAATTTATATTGCATATATTTTTTTCCAAAACCCTAAATATTGCATATATTTTTTTCCAAAACCCTAAACACAAATTTAATTACTTAACCCTAAACTCAAATTTAATTGATTTTTTAATTAATATTTAATTTAATTAATTAATCTTACACCATAATTTAATTAATTAAACCCTTACAAAAACTATAAACCTTAAAAAAAACCTAACCCTAAACCATAAAAACCTTAACCCATCCTAACCCTAACCCTAAAAAACTTTAATCCCAACAGATGAAAAACACGGGCAAAGCGCGTCTCTGAGGAAGCGCTTTGTCCACATCAGCACAAATCGCGTCCTCAGGGAAGCGTTTTATGCTGATGTGGACAAAGAGCTTCCTCAGGGACACGCTTTGCTGGCAAATACCTTGACTTCACGCTGACGTGGACGCGATTTCCCTGTTTTCGGCCTATTCCGGTAAATAATTAAGAAATCGACCCATTTCTGTAAAAAAAGTTGGAAATGCGCCTTTATTGGTAAAATACCCTTAGTTTTGATATTGTGAATTATTATTTATCCATTTTAAATAGTGGGTCTTCTATGACAGAAATTAATCATTCTAATATTATTTTGATCTCGAAACAGTCTATGCTCGGACTATGTCTCACTTTAGGTTGATCAACCTTTGTACTGTTATTTATAAGATTATTTTCATTGCTATTGTAAGTAGGCTTCAAGTACTTTTGCACCATTATAGAGGCTCAAAATGCTTTTGTTCCTAGAAGACTTATTTCTAATAATATTGTAGTGGGTTATGAGGTTATGCACTCTTTCAAGAAAAGGCGCATAAGGTGAAAGGGGTCTTTTGCTCTCAAGCTGGATAGAAGGAAAGGTTATGATTGTGTTGAATGACAATCGCGTATATGTTGCTTAAAATGGGCTTTGTGGATTGTGGTTTGTTTCTTCATTTCAATATTTTGTTGTGGTTAATGGGTCTACTAGAGTTATAATTACCCCATTTAAAGGTCTTCAACACCCATTGAATCTCTCATTGTTTCTAATTTGCAATGAGAGCTTTTCTACTCTTTTACGAATTGCTAATTATGTGGGTGTTCTAAGAGGGGCTAAAGTTGGTAGGGCTGGTCCTACTATAACGCACCTTTTTTTTTTCAATGACAATATCATTTTTGGTGAAGTCACGTCGAGGGAGCTAATGTGGTTAAAGGGATAAATAGTGAATATGAGCAGTGTTTTGGGAAAATTGTTAATTTTGAGAAATCTCTTATATGCTTCAGTGCATACGTCTAATAGATATTTGGTAACTCAAACCATAACATCCCTTGCGATGGTCGGTTTGAATGCAAGATGCTAACGAGACATTTTTGGAGCAAAAGCAATACTTTATTTAAAAAAAATATAGGATAAAATATTTTTATAAAATTATGTAAAAATATTTAAATTCTATTTAAAATGAGTTTTATGCTTTCAAATCAAAGTTCAAAAATTATATAATGCTAAGTAAAACAAAAGAATTAGGTAATTTGTAAAATATAAGAATGTTAATTAATTTTTTAAAAGTTACTCAGATCCTTAAAGAATTTATAAGAAATTAAGTAAAACAAAAAAGAGTAAGAGTACATTAAGTTGCCACCCAAGTGGCCAAAGCTCTCGCTTAGGCGATACTGGAGTTATTTTTTTGGCTAAGGAGCCACTCAAGCGACTTAAGCCACTGCTCAAGCCACTAGAGTTTTACACATTTTTGAACATTAACTAATTTCTTAATCCTTCAGCCACTACACCATACCCAAGTTCCAAGTACTATTTGACATATGAAGTTACACAATGATGCCTTAAGTACATGTCATTCACATTACAATCTTTATATTCATCACGATACTTAGTATATGTAACACCCTTTACCCGTATCCGATGCTGGGATAGGGTTCAAGGCGTTACCGGACTTAAACATAAACATTTATACAAAACTGGGTGATAAAATTTGGACCAAATCAAATTCATCCAACCACATGCATATCGTCCCTTATACGGGCCTACGAGACCCAAAACATACGTTGGGAGTGGTTCAGGACTAAATCGAAAACTTTTGGAACTTTTACTACACTTAGAAAAGTTTCCTACTTTGGAGAGTGACATGCCTATGTGGGTAGAGATACGCCCGTGTTCTTAGCCCGTGTAACTCTCTGTTTATGACGTCATGCATAATTTGGGGTCACACGGCCAAGTCACACACCTGTGTCTCGGGGCCGTGTCCTTTACACGGCTGAGACACACGACCGTGTCTCTACCCATGTGGCCAATGAAATGGCTATTTACCCAGCCATTTGCCACCCTCATTTGCACACTCACGTACACACTTTCAATGGAACTTAACATGGCATAATTAAGCTACCAACACAACCATAATCAAGGCTTAAACATATCAAAACAATTATTTACTATTCATAACAAAACTGTCCACTTGAGTCATAGTCACTAAATTATTTATATCTTGAGCTACAGAACTCTAAATTAAGATCTGCTTGATTTTTCCGAAACTAGACTCAAATATCTTCCTACCATAAAATTTTTAGAATTTATGGTTTAGCCAATAAGTACAGTTAATTCTTCAAATTCATCCCTGTTCTGCTGTTTGATAGTTTCGACATTTGTTCACTAAAAATTTATTATCTCTTAGTACGGCATTCGGATGATGTTCCTATTTGTTTCTCTTGAAATTGGACTCATTAAAAAATTAAACATATAAATTTAAACACCTAAGTATTTTTATACAATTTTTAAATGATTTTCCAAATTCAAAACAGGGGAACCCAAAATCATTCTGACCTTGTGTCACAAAAATTCAAATATCTCTTAAAATTAAATTCTTTTGCTTACACCGTTTCTTCTATGTAAAACTAGACTCAATAATATTTAATTTCATATTTTATTCAACCTCTAATTTGGTTTCCAAAATTTTTGGTGATTTTTCAAAGTTGTATTACTGCTGTTATCCAAAACTGTTTTAATGCTAATTTTACTCTTTCATAATTCCTTTGTACTAACTTTCATTAACATACCATTATAAACCACATCACACAATGACATTGGCATAGGCATATGAGTAATTAATATGTTTGCAACCCATTAGCCAATATAAGCCAATTTATATGGCTACATACCAAATCAGATCCTTATTCATTACAAGCCAATACATTTGGCCATATCATAATGACAGATACACAAAATGATTAAGTCTCTATACATGCCATAGACTCAAAGGTTTGCGTTCATTTACCCAACATGATAACTTGATAGTATGATAGAATCTCCGATGATCTCCAGCCCGAGCTAGCTGAATAAACCTATAAGAGGTGGGAAAAAAAAGGGGGTAAGCTATATAGCTTAGTAAGTTCACATGCAAATAATAAGCAACATACATCATACAATTAACATAAGGCAAAGTTTCATAAATGTCATCAAGTCTCATAAGCATAACTTTCTCATATGTATTCTTACCACATGTTCATAGGATATCGAGATCTTTAATCATGAGTTTATGTACATACCTGTACCAACTTGCACATAATACTTACTTTCTCGTCTTTGATGTGTTCATTAAGATTACCCATGGAACTTCTCTTTGAACTACCCGTTGAACACTTGGAATGCTATCAGATACATCGGAATCTCACACCTAAGTGCCCTATATGTAGCCAATGCTACCTTATATCACATATCACATATTGCTCGCTTTCGAGCTACTCACGGGTCTGCTCTCACAAGCTGACGGTTAGGATGTAGCTACATGGGCTTCTCACACAAGCTGTCAGGTATTTGCTACACATGCTGGACTACTCAATCACCGGTAGAACATACAAGACCAGTACCCAGAACGCAAAAACATGTGTAACATATATCATGAACTCAGACCACAACTTATGAGCTCAGATTACATAGTTCCTAGTGACATGTCACTTGTATCCTAAACTATTTCTAAGGTTCAAACGAGATTTCCTTATTACACGTCTTCGTTGAACTTGTCCAGAGGACCAATCATATAACTCATGATAATGATTAATCACATAATTCGTTATAATGATAATAATAAAGATAATCACATTTAAACATGAAATTATAACTCATCACAATGTCATCAAGTATCATAGACATATTTTTGATCATATCATTGCATTGTGTATCATAAAATCTCATGGTCATTTTCATAATACCGTACTCCATAGCATTCTCATTTCATTTTAATAATAAGGCATTTATTGAAATTATATCAATTAAACATTTATACATGTACAATTAAATGCTTATTAAATATACAAACTTACCTCGATATTAAAAATGGTGAAAAAGACCTAACAGTCAAATAACGTTTTTCACCCGTTCTAGGTCCAAACCTCATTTTTCTTGATCTAAAAGATTACATTTAGCTTATTTATTATTAAAATTATTCATTGTGACCCAAAAATCATATTATGGAAAAATTATGTTTTTGCCCCTAAATTTTGTCATATTTGCATTTTTTCCCCTAGTCTCATAAAATGATTTTTATTCAATTTCTTTGTACTTTACGCCTAGCCAAACCATTTTCATAACTATAAAAGCCTAAAATTTCCACTAGAACACACTTTTACTTCATATTTTATAACTTTTACAATTTAGTCCTTTTAAGCATTTTCATCAAAAATCACATAGCAAAAGTTGATTCTCCAACCATAAACATGCATAATCTACCATTAAACATCAAAATGCACAAATTTGTAACATGGGTCAAACCCTAGACCTTCATTATAACTCAAATAAATGGTAGAAATAAGTAGATCTTGTTACGAGGATTTCAAAAAAATAAAGAACATTAAAAACGGGGCTAAGGAGCACTTACAATCAAGCTTGAAATGTTCAAATCCATAGCTATGGAGAGCATGAAATTTTCGGCACCCCTTGGAGAAGATAAACACCATTTTTGACTTGATTTTCCCATTTTATTCTTTTATTAACCAAATGACAAAAATGTCCTTATGGCCTTTCTTTCCAATTTTTCCTATTCATGCCCATTTATGTCCAAAATTTTAGAACTTGGTCAAATTGCTATTTAAGGACCTCTAATTAATGATCCAATACAATTTCATGCTTGAAGCTTCTAGAACACAAGTTTTACAACTTATTCAATTAAGTCCCTAAAGTCAAATTAGACAACTTAGGCATAGAATTTCTTCATGAAAATTTCACTCAAACATGCAATCATATCATGGACCATCAAATAAGCATAAAATAATTATTTTGAATTTGAATTTGTGGTCTCAAAACTACTATTCTGACTAGACCCTAATTCGGGATGTTATAGTATACATCCCACTAATATAATACAAATTACACTTTAACATTTGAAAAAGAACCTTATAGGATCATCGGGTGATGTGATGCTTCGTAACTATCATAGCAACTTCTTGGCAAGTCTGCACCTACGCGTTTTAAACCACTAACAGGTGAGCTATAAAGCTTAATAAGTAACAAGAATAATCAAAGTTTATCCTAAGTCTTTAATAACCTTGAGCTCTTTAGACGAATCATTGTTTTAAGTTTATTTAAGCCACATTGTTATAAATTTAACCATTTCATGTGAATTTGCAAGTTAAGCCTCAATGTAACACCCCAAACTCAGCCCAGACGTTATGACCGAATCTGGTGTGTTACATTGAAGTGTTTTAGCAAAAACCATATTTTCATTGAAAAACCTTCTTAAAATAAAAGAAACCTTAATTAACTTAAAAAAACACACCCTTTCAGTTACAAAAACCTTGTTGAAACATTTGATTTAAGAAAACTTATCATTTAAAAATTTAATTGTGGAAACGTAGAAAACATACTATAATTTAGAAAACCCATGTTCAACTTCTTGTAATTACATTGAAAATAATAATAATTCAAGTAATAATAACACAATGAAAACCTTATTACAATCTGGTCTGGAACATACTTAAAAAGAAGTGAAAACTTAAATGCTTGAAAAAAAAACCAAGTCCAAATCATCTTGCTAGCTGGCCACCCAGAATCCTTCCAAACATATAACCTTCTACTGAGCATCACCTGAAAATAAAATAAAAGAGGGGGTGAGTTTTCGCAAACTCAGTGTGTACAACCCTCGACAAAAACAAGCATTCACAAAAAGCATCATTCATCAATCATGCAATGCAATCCCATCCAAATTATCCATCCGCTACACACCGGCTCCGTTCCCCGTCACACCATGTGGGGATATAAATATCGACCCACCCAACCCATACACCATGGTAGCCCGATTGCGGAACTACCTTCATTTACATATTGGGCTTTAAAAGCTGTCGGTGGATCCACGATTGTCAAGTAACCATGCGATCCTCATATACTTCCTCCGTTCCATAATTCCCAACCCATATGCAACCTAAGCAGAATATCATATGTATGCATGCCGCATCCACAAAATTTACACTTAACACCTAGGGGTATTTTGGTCATTTTCGCCCTTAGGGGCATTTCGATAATTTTCCCTTAATTACGATTTTCACTTACCTTTGCCCTTTAACAAGTCCCGTGAGTTAAGATGAACAAATACTATGCACCAGGTAGGATTCCAGAGAAGAGGAGGTGAGTCATTAAGACCGCTTAAGTACCAAGCTCTCCCTAGATCCAATCCTAGACATGCATAAACCCGTTGCCACACCTTAACCCTATGACTTGTCCACGATCGCAAATCATTAATTAAGTCTTATGTGGATATCATATACTAGGCCAAAAACCCCTTACAGAGCCCAATCAAATTCACATACCTGGATCTGGCCCATTAAGCCCAATCATATTCATATGGCCCATTAGGCCCAAATTACCTATATATGGCCCATTAGGCCCAAATCACATTTATATGGCCTGTTAGACCCAGTTATATACATATTCATGCTCACATACAAATTCCTATCACATAGCATCAATATTCAGTTTTTGCCTATTATGGGGCCAACAGCCCATCGGGCCCATTTAGCCTATTCTGGTCCATGTGGCCAAATCACAACCCAAGTCCATGGAATCGCCCGTGGGCCTCAGGCAACCTATCGGTCTCCTTCTTACGAGTGTTCACGCACTCGCAAGACTACCGAAGCCAAACTTTCAGCTTTTCGGTATTTCGGCTTTTCGGCATTTCGGTATTTTAGCTTTGCCGATTCATAGTGTGTGTGCAGTGTATGTACACACCTGGTAAGCAAGCGTGATACGATCTCCTTAGCCCAAACCTACAATCGATATCGCTCAAAGATTAATCACACATACTTATCAAATACTTTACCAAAAGCTGGAATCTTACCTTAACCTTACCTGAACGCCAAGCCTTTACTAGCTTCTATTTTGATCACTAATCACGTATATCTCTCAGATCTAAAAAGAAAATCGGTAGGAATCAAAAATCGAGATCTGACACTAATTCCCTACCAAAGTCGATTAGAAAGAAGTGAGGGACAATAATCTATACCTAGCAAAGAAAATCGATTGAAAGAGCAACACTTACACTAGATTCGGTCAAAGGTAATCGTCACTTGGAAGATTCAGCTTTTCGGCTTTTCAAACTTAGTATGGTGAATAAGGTTTATTTGGCACAGATTGAAAAAGAAGAGTAGTAGAAGAAATCGACAAAGAAGATTGTGTAGAGGAGAATAGAAATCGGCAGAAAGAAAAGAGAAAAAAAAAACAAAAGGGTTTTCGGCGTTTGGAGACAGGGGTTTCTGGCAACAAGGTGAAGAAGAATTTCGGCAGTAGCCTGGCAACCCTGTATTCGGCCCCTATTTATAGCCCTTATAGCCGAATTTTCCATGCCCAATACCCAATTTGGCTCCATCACTTTTCCCTTCTCATCTTCTCGTTTTTCTCCCTGATAACCCCTTGATCTTTTCCTTAATTTTCTCTCTTGAACACTCCCCTTAGAGTCCAAATTCACGCCACTTTCATCCTTCTAGAAGGCCAAAATTAAATTCTAAAAAATACTAAGCTAGGATTCGAACCTTGGACCCCCTTGCTAGCTACTAACGCCACCTCACTACACCTTATGTGGCGTCACTTAGCCACTCCACCACAGGCACTTTTTGTGTCCAATTGTTTCTTCATTTATTCAAAAGCCCACCTACTTGTCAGCCCTGATTCTTTTAATAATTAAATTATAATTTCTTCTACCCCTTAATTCGAACTCAACATTAGCTAAGACCTACTAAAATTATCGCTTGGATAAGAATATTAAACACAATTTTTATCAAAATCAAAAATAAAGAAAATTCAAGATTTCGGGATTTTTGGATTTCAGGATTTTTGGGGTGTTGCACTCAACTTATAGCTTGATGATTTATTGACTGTTTCTATTATGCATATATTCTAGTTTTGACATTTGATTCATTTATGAATCTTACCTTTCAATTTTAATTTCATTTTTCATCCCAAGGTCTTGCACAATTATTAACTCACCTTAATAACGCATTAAGGCTTTCAATCATACCACAATATGTTATGTCATTCATTTACACCATTTTCTTAGTAGCTTATATTTCTATTCAATTCTTTACAATTCATATAACTTATTAGCTTTTTATTATGTACCATTATTGATATTTATTTTCTTATTTTCGTGGTCAATCTTATTAATCAGTTTGCAATTAATTACACCATGAGTAGACTCAAAGACAAAGGTTGGATACTCAAGGCTAACCACCCAACACATCATAATAACAAAAACATCATAGAATTAGTGTTCGAAAACCATAATAGAACCACACTAAAGTGCCAATAATAGAAGCACCAAAGTGTTAGTAACAAAAGTACAAAAGTATTAATAACAGAAGTAACAAAGTACTAGTAACAGAAGTCATCTATTGACATGTCAACCGCATCCTAGCTAACTCACTAAGCTACTAGGAGTTTGTTTTATTAATTCAGTTTATCAGAAGATTTCTTATCAAATTATTATTAGTTTCAGTGCAATTTTCAATTTCATTTTAATTTTTAGTTTCAGTACAAATTTCTCATGGTATTTGACACTCTACTGGGATTTAGTAAAGATCAGGTGACTTTTGACACTTTAACATAAATCAATAAAATTTACATGGCTCATGCCATTAAAATAGAAATTAGCAGTTAGTTTCATTTCTCATAATATGTGTATATTTATCTTGGTTATAAACATGATTTACATTCCCTTATATTATTTTATTTTAGTTTACATAGCTCACACTACTTTTAGGCACCCAAATGCCTTCACATATACATTTCATTTTGCATTGTTAATTAGGCCTTATACAAGTTTTCAGTGTTCAATTTTCCTTTGTCATGTTATGGCCATTTCCATATTATAGCTTCTATCTGTTCTTGTCAATATTAAGGACTTTAAATTTTAACATAATTTAGCCATAATGACATTATTCAACTTTTTCATATTAGTGATATGGTTCACACATGTTCACTAATACATTAACATGCCTAGAATATTTCCACTCATATATTTTCTTCCATATTTTAGAGTTTTATCATACACATCATGCCATGAAATTTCACATTTTATTAACAATACTACACACTTAATTGCAACATTAATTCATAACTTCAAGCTTACTAACTTAGGAGAAAGAAGAGTCTCCATGATACTTACTTCAATGGATGTTTTACAACACTAAATCAAACCTTTACAAGTTTTATTCCACCATAAATCAAGTTTGAGCATCCACTAACCACCATTTCCTCATTTTCCATAAACCAAAAATATAACCAAGAATTAATATAAATTCATTCCAAGCTTTTTCATATCATTTCTCAACAAATATCAATTAATAGACGTGTAGAAAACCATTCTTACCATTGCTGAAGGTTTCTCACTCTAGCTTCATCTTACCTCACAAAAGCTCCATAAACCCTAAGCTAAAATTGGTGAAATTGATGATGGTAATGAGTTTAAGAGGTAGTTTCCATAGAGATTTTATCAAAATCTTAAGATGGGTAGTGGAAATTTTGAGAGAAATTGGTGAAATGAGCAAGAAAATGGAAGAAAGGAAGTGAACTTTCCATATTTTTTTGTTGTTTTGTTAGAGAAGAAGAGAATAAGATGATGTGTTTCTTTCCCATCTTTAAACAACAAATGGGTTTTGGGCTCATGTTTACATGTTTCAAGTCCATTTTATGCCAATTTGAAGCCTATTTTCATTAATACGAGGTTCAAAAGATCCAAAATAAATTCCAGATGCCACATATCATATTTAAATATTACTTTCAGCTTTGAAGTCTCAAGCATTGATTAAATTATCCTTTTCAACAAAATTACCATTTGACACATTTTACCCTTTTTAGCGTTTCTTTTCAAAATTCCATACTTAGACCAATTTAAGTTCATAATTGATCATAAATAATTATTATAATTCCATGAGTAATGAAAATCTCACTTTGGCTTTTTTCCCGACATAAATGGGAAAATTACAATTTAGTTATTGTACTATTTAATTTAGTCCCAAAAGTGATTTTCATCACACCAAATCACATTCTCATCCATTTTATAGCCAAAAAATCCACAATAATTAATATTTTCCACATTCAGATAATTTTTTACATTAGTTATCATACTTTTTAAAATTTACAATTTGGTCATTTTTGTCATATTTTCACTTTTACTATTATTTTCACATGCTTCCATTTCCAACATCAAATTTCTTTCATAAAATTCTTATATGGTTCATTTCATAAATTCTCATAATTTTCTCGATATTCAAGCTCAAAATTTATGCCACTTGTCATATTAGAATTTTTTGGGCGTTACAATCTTTTGGCATTAGAAACTCTGCTAATTTGGAGAAGTACTTAGGCCTCCCTATTATGGTAGAGTGTAATAAGAAGCTAACTTTTCAGTGCTAAAACATCGTATTCGTAGCAAGATTAATAGTTGTAGTATTCAATTGGTTTTAGGGGGTAATGAGGTTTCTATTAAGCCTATTCTATAGACTATTCCCACTTATACTATGGCATGTTTTCTTTTATCGAATTCTTTCTGTATTGGTGGCAAAGATCTCATGTAAAAAGAGATGCATTAGTGTTCATGAGATGTTTTGTGAGATTTAAAAGAGGTGGGTGGTTTGGGGTTTCAAGATTTAGCGAAGTTTAAGGTTGCTTTACTGGATAAAAAAGGTTGGCATCTTCTTTATAATCATAGTTCTCCTGTTGCTCGTGGTTTAAAGGCAAAGTATTTTGCGAATAAATTTTTTTACGAGTTGAGTTAGGAAATCAACCTTTATCTAATGCAGTATTTGGTTAGCAATGGGCATACTGTAGAAAGGGATCATATGGAAAGTAGGCTTAAGAAATTGTATTACTGTATGAAATAATAGTTGGTTGCCTTGCAAAGTTACTTAGAAGGTGTAATTGGTTAGATTTAATGATATTGAATAGGTTGTTGATCTTATTCATTCTAACAGGAAATGCTAGAATAAAAACTTGGTATGTTCAATGTTTCATGTAGAGGAGGCAAATATAATTCTCTATGTTCCCATTCTACAACATGGCTAATATGATCAATTGTATGGTCTATTGAGAGTACTAGTGTCTACATGGTCTGTAGCGAGTACAGATTGCTGCTACGGGGTTACCCTATGACTAGGGAGGACGGTTATGTAACCATTGGTTTGAACTTTTGGAACATTTACAACCAATTATGGCTTTTGGTTGCCCCAACAAAAACTAAAATTACGCTGTGGAAATTTCTGAGTAATTTTGTGCATACTAGATCTAATCTCTATATTAAATGACTAGTAAAGGATACGACTTGCTATGGATGCATGCAGGTGCCTGAGTGTGTGTTTCACATGTGTAGATATTGTCAGGTGGCTACACAAATTTGATATAAATTGGTATTTAGCTATATAATTTATTAGGACAATGATCGCATCTTAGTTTCGGTTCATAATTTTTTCTAATATTGCTCTGTAAACCCAAAACTTCTATTATTATTACCATCTAGGCCCTCTGGTTTTCTAGGAACTTATATGTACATAAGGGTAAGAACCAAACTACTCAATAGATTTTTACCATTATTATGGGCTAAATTAAGAAGAGCAGAATCCAGTTCATTGGTTCCTGCCTTCATAGTCTTTTGTGAAAGTTAATTTCGATGCGGACTTCCAAGAAAATGCGAACACAAGTACTAGGGTCTTTATTCATAATTTGGAGGATCTAGCTACAGGGGCTTGGATTAGATGAAATTTTAATATACTTTATGCATTGGCGGCAAAGGCTCTTGAGAGTGTTTTGGTTGTCCGGTTTGAGGTGGAGATAGGCTTCTTCTTTGTTGAGCTTGAAGGAGATTTGTCGATCGCATTTAATTGATTAAGGTCAAATAAGGTGGATTAATAAGAGATTAGTGCATATTCTTGGGATGCTAAACATTTACCTGCTGCATTTGAAGAACTTAAGTTCCAGTATCAGAAGAGGGGGTAGTCGAGTATGTTGGAAAAATATGACTACAAAACAAAATCATTAGTACTGACTGGAAAATAAACCAAGCGTAAATAAAAGAAAGAATCACTATGTTGTGGAAGAACCACTGCATTAGAAGCAAATTCACCCTGGTTAGTGGAATCGTATAGTGGACGTTGCCCTTCAAGGTTAACACAAAACTTCAATTTTCGTACACCCAAATAAGGAAGGTGGAACATAATTGATATTGCTCTTCTCTGAGGTATCAGGAAATAAGATAAAAATAAAGCTTTAAAGATAGTCGAAAAAACTTGGTGAGAAAAATCATAGTATGTAACACCCTATACCTGACCCAATTGTTGGGTCTGGGTACCAAATATCATAATTAAATCGTATTACTTAACAACATATTTCCAATTTATTTAATTCTATGCCAGATTGAGTAATACGTTCTCATACAACTTAATCCAATTAATTAACTAGTCATAACATTTCCATTAATGAACATCATATAGAACTTCTTATTATACAATTTACTAACTAAGTAGATTAAGGTTCTTTACAAACATACTAATTTACTAAATATACTTATACACGTAATCTGACGAATTGGACTATGTTTAGTTACATATTCAATCCTTGAGGCGCAGCCTCTAAGGGCATACTTATATATGTTCACTGCATCAAAAAAGTCCACTTGTGTTCCGTGAGGTCTGGCTTGGTTCCTTCCCACATATTCTATAACAGCCTTTGATCCTGCATTTAAGATAAACCACTCATAAGATCAAATGAACTTTGTGAGATTCCATACATCAATTATTAATTAATAACTCTTAGTATCACGAGTATAAAGAATTAATGTATGTAATTAAACTCGAGTTTCGAATAAGATTTTGCAATTTGACTGCAACAATCGATGCTTGTACGTTATTCCTAAACAAATCATTCGTGGATATATTTGTTGTATGATTCCGCTAAATTGGGTGATTCCCGACGAATCTTACAAGAGACCTAAACTTTATTTCAAATTTAGAGTCTTTCTCACTTGATAAACTTATTTGATATCTCGTCTCTTGAGCTAACATACGTATCATTTGTTAACTCTGGCGGACTAGTACACACTTTGTCCTAGTGGCGAATTCTTATCCATTACTCTTCATTTTCTAAGAATTTTTGATAAACACATGGTATAATTTGGATCTCTTTATGTATATAACATAGCTAACTTAGATACCTAGCTAGAAGGAAACCTTTATGTATTTAATCTCGATGGGAAGCTTTTAAATCAATTGTTTGGTGGATTATCGTATGATTAAACCCCTTTCTTGGAGAATTGTATAAGATAGTCCCAATGGACTTTCCTTTAACAAGATTGTCCTTGAAGATATTCCCATATTCAAGATAGCACTTGGTGAACTTCTCCTTCATCAACTAATCCTTAACAGATTTCCCAAAATAAATAACCCTTGGTGCACTTTCCCAGAGCAAATCATCCTTACAGATGTCCCCTTCATTCAATAATCCCTGGTAGGTTTTATAGAATAGATAGTCTTTGGCGAACATTCCACGTAAGATGGTCCTTGGCGGACTTTCCACATAAGATAGTCATTGATGGAATTTCCCTATTCTAGCGACCTCTTTGCTAAGAAACACTTAGAAATAGTCTAGAGAACTCTCCCATTTTCTCACAACCAATGTTAACTTGTTCGTTACCTTTGATAGACTCTTAATAGTGAATACATACTTGTAAATATTCTAAAGGAAAATCTTTTTTTCCACGTACAATATGCTTTCACATATTTCTATTGCCTTCACGTCTGTGTGAACCTCTTATCAGCACACTTGCCAGTGTTCCTATATGTGCTATAGCCATTATGACGGGCTTTTCATCATGCGAGTAATTAGTGGTTTTCACGTATATGCTCTGATAGGCTTCCCTGTTTACTGTCTTGGCGGATTTCGATTTTTCTATAAAGGCAAACCTGTCCTCCACTAGATCATGCCATGTCTAGCCGTGGACTTTCAACTCTGGGGAGTCAGTAGACTATTTTCATGGTGCTGCTATGTAGAGCCAATAGATCATTCCCATGATACCACTCCGTAGAGCCAACAGACCATTTATCCAACAAAATCTCATCAAATCTTTCTTATTAATTCAAACACCTATGTGTTCACCTGCAAGGTTGGGCCATTATCATATTTTAGTGACTCCGATTCCCTTTCAATCCGCTTATTCCTCCATTGTGCCAATTTTCCCATCTTCAACTAACCCCCCAAATAATTCCTTCAATACCTTACTTTTTATAATCATGCATATCACACATATCATTGCAACCAATACTATTTATTCATACTATATCATAGAGTACACCACCTACCAATTCATTGATACACAACCCTATCATGAAATCAAAGAACATACTTACAAACATTCATGCAATTGCACAACTTTATACATGCTTTGATGGAAAAAAAACACGGATTTGGAAAATGTAACGGAAAATAAATTTAGGGAAAAACCAGAGTTTAAATTTTTTTTCCAAGATCTTGGTTGTGATATCAAAAGTAATAAACATTTAATCAAAATTGTACCTTTTCGATTTGTTTAGGATGAGTGCTTCAACCGAGTAGTCTTCTCCACTATCCTGAAGCTCACATCTGCCGAGTGTGAGCTCGCTTCAAATTAGAAATTTTTTCATAAAAATTACCAGTGGGGTAATTTTATAATTTCTCTAAACTTTTGGGTCAAGTTGTAAATTAGAAAATTATCTCTAGAAATTTTTTGGAATAATCTCTTTAGAGAGTTTTCTCTCTCTATATAGGGAGAGTTTAGAGAGTTCAAATATGATTAAACTTAATCGCTTTAATATTAAATTAATATAATTTTTGTAATGATAAATATTAGATTAAATTTAATATTAAATCTTATTAAAATAATAGAATGTTTATCTACAATATAAACATTAAATTTAATTTAATTTAAGATAATCACTTTAATATTAAATTAATAAAATACTATTAAGATAAGTATTAAATTAAATTTAATATAAAACTATTGAAATAATATTATTTTTGGAATAGTTAATCTAAAATCAAATTCTCTGGTAGAGTTCTAGTAGGAGTGTAACTCTTCTACTATTTAGCCACCGAAGACCAACTGCCGTTGGCAACTGGGACATCACCGCCGACCACCAAGACGCCGCCTGCACTGTTGTGTCTAGTAATGTAGGTGCGACACCCTTACGCCACCCTGAGCCGATTTGGTCCGAGTCAGTGATGACCCAACTAGTTTGGTCTAATCATCAGTTGGACTGTTGGCCCATTTTCACATACTGAGCTTAGTTCGACCAGTTTTGGGTCTTGGTCTCGATTTTGGGCTTTCGGGCCCAATTTATATTCTCAAGTCAAAATTTCAAGTTTAATTACCCATTGGGCCAATTGTCTAACTTGAAAATCAATTTCTAAAAATATCATATTTATTTTAATTAATTTGATTAATTTAATTTTACTTGATAAAAAATAATTTTTCCCAAAAGTCACTTTGATTTTCCAAATTAATTTTTCAAGAAAATTCTTGAATCAAATTTTCTAGTTGAATAATTTTTACGACCACCTAATTTAATCCCACATCGAATAAATTGACTCAATTAAATTTTTTCGAAGGTCGTAGAATTTTGTTTTGATTCAAATGTAGTCCGATCGAGCTTTTGTTGAGCTAGCGAAGGGACCAATCGAACATATACAATTAGGTCCTAGAAATTGTAATTATGTCTAGAAGCATCATTTTGATAATTCGCAATTACTTAATTGTAACACCCCTCACCCGTATTCAATGCCGGAATAGGGTTACGGAGCATTACCAAACTTACAATACATTTAATCATACTTTTCACATACATTTAAACCAATCCATACAATCATCATTCAATCTCAATCAATTTGTCCCTTATACGAGCCTACGAGGCCTTAAACATGCTTTGGGAGTGGTTCAGGACTAAACCGATATCTCAAGAAACTTCCACAAAACTTTCAAAATTTTACTCGAAACAGGGGACACAAGCCCGTGTGGCCTGGCTGTGTGTCTCACACGGCCACTAGACATGCCAGTGTCATACGCCGTGTAGACAATCGAAATGGGAGCACATAGCCGTGTCCCAGCTGGTGTCCGACCCCGTGTAACTCTCTGAATTGGGTCACACGACCAATAGACACGCTCGCGTGGCTAGCCCGTGTGCCTTAAAAATGGCCACACACGCCTGTGTGCCAGGTCATGTGCTAAGCCGTGCCAAACCTGTAGGGTATACTGACTTATGCCACACGTCCAAGTCACACGCCCGTGTGTGAGGCCGTGTGTAGCATGCTAACTTGATTTCTAAAACCACACTAGGGGACACATGGTTATGTACTTGATCGTGTGTCACACACGGCTGAGACATACGCCCGTGTCTCTGCCCGTGTGGACAAAAATAAGCTATTTACCAAGCCAATTTGCCACCCCATTTGTGCTCAACTACACAACCAAAAATAGAACCAATTCATAGCATCAATAGGCATATATTTCAACTCCAAACAAGCTTAACTTATACCATTTCAAACACCAATCAACATAATATTTAAATACCATAATAAGCTAATCAATTTCATACCAAATCTTACCTTCCCAAATCAATAAAATGACCATAAACAAATATGCATTATTTGGCCTCCTTTCACTAGTATACCAACATCTACAAATCATCAATTTAACATTCATAATGCCTATTACCATCAATCATCACACAACCATCAACCAACTCAATTCACAAGACATAGTTATAAACATATGTATAAGGTTCGAACATACCAAATAAACCAAAATAAACCATCATCCATGGCCAAATATATACATACCAAACATAACATTTACAATGTCAATTCATATGGCCAAAACCACTAGCAAGTTATAACCAAAATGACCCAAAAATACCTATACATGCCATATACTTATAATACCAAAGTTCAAAGGTTCCAAGTGATAGGTAGATAGTGTGAAGCGGTCTTCGATGATCCCTGAATCTGAGCTAGCTCGATTACACTATAAAACACGGGAAAAATAAGCAAAGTAAGCTATAAAACTTAGTAACCTCGTATGTTAACAATAAGCAACTATCACCATTCATTAATCATTCAAATAATAGATAACAATATACATTGTTCTATTAAATCTCAAAGCTATCAAATGATCATTCACATTACTTACCAAAGACTTGTCAATTCCAAAGTTTCAGAAATCAATTCATTATCGTACATACCTGTACCATCTCGTACCCACCTCATACACAACCACATCTTTCATTTACCCGTTGAACCATTCAGAATAGAAGTCGAATACTCAAGGATCTTACATCATAAGTACCAATACCATGGCTCGAAGCCAAATCAAGGTAACTTATCCAATACTGATATCATGGCCCGAAGCCAAATCAGCTGATATGCATGGTCCGAAGCCAAATCGGTTTATCTCACACCCAAAGTGCTATATCATGGCCCAAAGCCAACTCAAAGTATCCCTAATGACATGTTACTAGCACCCTAAACTATTCCTAAAGTTCAACTGAGATTTCAACTGTCGAATCTTTGTCGAATTATTTCTGAAATTGTCCGTAATCACATAATCACAATTCATGCTATATCAAAGCACATAAAATACATTTGAAATGAAATTATAACATACAAACTTACCTCGGATGATAAAACAACGAATCAAGTCTATTAGTCGATAACTTTATCTTTTCCCCTATCCAAATCCGTATTTCTCCTTTCTTGATCTAAATATATTTAAAATTAACTTATTTAATCATCTATTCATTCAATTTAGTCCAAAACACACTTTAAAACATATTTACACTTTTGCCCCACATATTTCACATTTTTCACAATTTAGTCCTTATCTCATAAAATCACAAATTAATGAAATTCCAAATATACCCATGCTATCCGGATTACCATAATGCCCCTAGCAGCCATAATTTTCATTTATTACACATTTTAACCGCTAACTTTACATTTTTCATAATTTAATCCCTATTTTGCATTTTCACTAAAAATCACTTAACAAAACTTGTTTAACTATCAAAAACTATTCAAAATCTATCATCAAACTTCCAAAATCATACATATTCATCAATGGCATCATTTAAAATCTTTAACAGTTTTGCAAAATAGTCCCTGGGCTAGCTAGTACTAAATGCAACGATTACAAAAACATAGAAATCATTAAAAACTGAATCAAAATCACTTACCAATTTAACCATGCAATTTTCGAACCCTAAATAGCATCCATGAATATTTTTATTCTTGTTAAAAACAACTAGAAGAGATGAATGAAGAAGAAATTGTTTTGTTTTATTTTAATTATCAATTACCATATTAACCTTTAATATTAATCACTTAAAACACTTATTATAAGCCCATATTTGTCCACACACCATTATAATGGTATAATTACAACATAAGGACCTTGAATTTAATAAACCATAGTTATTAGACACCTTTAGCTATTAGAACTCAAGTTTTACGCTTTACGCGATTTAGTCTTTTTTATCAAATTAACTATTCAAGCGATAAAATTTCTTCACGAAACTTCCACACATACATACTATCATGCTGTAAACACTTAAAATAATATTAAAATATTTTTACGACCCCAGATTTGAGGTCCCAAAACTACTATTCTGATTTGACTAAAAGCGGGTTGTTACACTAATCATAGATTCAATCCCCAAGAAGTACCATAATTGAAATTTCCTTATTGTATACTCTTCATAAAAGCAATTCATCCAACTGATTTATCCAATTACCTCGTCATGTGTGTATTATCCTCATATGATATCCTTGACTCCTTTGAGTTAAATTAGTTCACTCAATACAATCCTATTTTATCTTATTGTCACAATTGTGTCTTCTTAATGATTAATATGATCACTGTCAGCAAATGACTGTGATAAATTGCTCATTCAAGAACAAGCAACTCATGGCCACATTCTATATTTAATAATCCATACAATGCCAATGGGAGGATATCATTGACTCTTTAATTAAGCTATGAATTCCACTGTTGCTAGTAAAGCCATGACATACACAAGTCATGTACCCAACATACCGGCTATGGGCTCAATCATCTTTAGAGCATAAGCCTCCACTTATTCAAAGCACATAAGTTGTATACACATAGCCAGTGACTAAATCAGGATTTAAGTAAATCACACCATGAATGTCACAAGTGAATTAATTCACAAACAGATTCAGAATTTATTCATCTTGGGTCCAGTCCAATGCATCACTTTATTAATGAATACATCTATTTCTACTCATGGAGTTAACTACTCCAATAGCCAAGACTAGCCATCTCCCCAATTTGAATTGTAGACAGCATAATAATCCTTCTCAGTATTTAAATAAAATACTCACTTTGATTCTTTTATGGGATTACAGACTCAGTTAGATTTGCTATTGAAGTAAATTGTCTTTCTTGCAATGTAAATGTACTTATAGTGCCACTTATCTTTAGTTTGAACTTAAGACAATCAATGAGCTAATATTTGCTTGCCACAATTTCTCTATGCATGCAAAATATAAAAGACGGAAAATACAAAAGACATAATAGTGAAATGTGAAATTAGCTTTAATTATTTATTCGTCATTCAAATAAAGAAAAAACAATTACATGTTTATTTCAATATGGGCACATTTCCCAACATGCTTAACTTTCTCACTCAACCACAATCGTATACAATCATAGAATTTGACCAAACTCAATATAAATCATGCAAACAACACAATAGCCAGAAAACACCTAATGGTGGAGTACAAAAACTCATCTGTTGTCCTTCCTCCCTACAAACTTAGCTTTTCCAAATACCAGACTCTCCTTCATCCTGGTTAACTAAGCATGACAACCAAATATACCAATCAAATCGAAGACATTCATGCTTTAAAATCCAGAATCTAGAAACTTGTAAAAACCTTTCAAATTTTTTAGAAACCCTAAACTTCTTATTTTCTAAAATCCACAAGTATAGAAAGGTTAAGAAACTTACCATGAAACACACTAATGCTCACGAGTTCAAGGTTATGGTGCCTAGTCTTAAATTATTTTGTTTGAAGAAATAGTATCCGCCCAAGTATTTTTTTTTCTTACGTACAGGATGAGTGTATTCCAATCAATGTGTAAATTAATGATGGTTCTATGTTAGATTACTATGCTAGTTGGAATAAGATGTCAACCAAGTAAAAAAGTATATTATTGGATGAGTTCACGCTAGAGGTATAGTGCACCTTATTTGTCTAAAACACTATGCAAGCTAAGTTGCAAGGTAAGCCGGTTAAGAACCAAATGGATGATAAACAGGTAATTAAAATATTAGATTTTCATTTATTTTTTTCTCAAATGTTGTAGACCATTAATAAAGGCAATCCTAAAAGAATGTGACATATGTCAAGTTCCACTTTGGGGACATGGATCTTATATATATATATTTGAATATGGACATGAGAAAAGGAGTTTTATTCTTTCTTCCATTAAAATGTTGCGATTTATTTTCTTTAGAGTTGATTGTAGTCTCTCTTGTTAAGATGAAACTAAGGATTTTATCTTAAGAAGTGGATTATTTCATTTTTGGGTAAGTATTATAGTTATGCATGTTAAATTCTAATAGTGTAACAGCCCGTTTTTAGGGTTAATCAGAACAGTGGTTTCGAGACCACAAATCTGACATAAAAAATTTATTTTATTATTATTTTAATATTTACAACATGATATTAGAGTTGTGTGAAATTTTTGTGAATAAATTTTACCGTTTGAGTGGTAAATTCGGTAAAAAAGACTAAATCGCATAAAGTGCAAAAGTTGTGTTCTATAAGCTAAAGGTGTCAAATAGCTATATAACTTTAAATTGAAGGTCCTTATGTGGCAAATAGCCCATTTTTGAGTTATTGGATGATAGTGGAGTGGCATTTGGTGTAATTTCAAATGTTTTAAAAGGTTTAGTAGGTAAATAAGTAATTAAAGTTAAAATTAATAAAACGAAAAGCCATATTTTATTTCTATCATCATCCCCACTGAAAATTCATGCTTTTTGATGATTGATGATGACATATGGAAGTTAGATGATTGATGATGAAATATGCAAATTATGGACTAATTTGTGAAATTATGTGGTTAAAAGTACGAATAAAGTGAAAATATGGGCTGATATATAATTGGGTAATATTTGACTAAGCATGGAATTGTTCAAATTTCATGAATTTTATGTTTTATGTGTTATGGACTAAATTGAAAAAAATGTGAAATAATAGGGCAAAAGTGTAATTTTGAAAAAATGTGTAAATTGTGTTAAATTGAATGAATTAATGATTAAATAAGTAAAATTTGTTATTATATAGATTGAGAAAAATAAGATTCGAATCTAGAACAGGGAAAATAAAGTATCGGATTAGTTGACCTAATTCGTCGTTACAGCGAACGAGGTAAGTTCGTATGCTAATAAACGTATTTAAATTGTGTTATAAATGCTTTTTTATTATTAAATTGAATTAAATGTTGAATGGTAATGATTACGAGTAAGAATCGACAGGGTTACAAAGCTAGGAATAGTATAGGATACAAATGTCATGACAGTAGGTTACCGAGATGTGATTACATGTGAGACCATGTCTGGGACATTGGCATTATATTGCGATCACGTGTAAAACCATGTCTAGGACATTGGCATCGTTAATTGATTTCGTGTAAGACCCTGACTGGGACAGTGGCATCGATATATGATAACATGTAAGACCATATCTAGGATATGGCATTGTATGAGCTATATGTGATTACCGAGTATCCTTAACGATTTCAAATGATTCAACGGGCAAAGTTAAGATGACAATAAAAGTACAATCGAATTAAGTGATACATGTATGTACATAACCTATATGAAAACCAAATTAAGGTAACTTGGTAAGTTCTTGGTGTATCACGTATATGAAATGAGAAAGATTTATGTATAGGTATGTTTCATGCCAAAATATGTTTATTTGGCTATAATGAAGTATGAAGTGAATGATATGTGAGATATGAATTATAGTTGTTTTAACTAAATATACATATGGCATAAAAGGTGCGAAATACGTTATTTGATGATATTTCACATAATTCACTTGGCTAAAGAAAAGGTGATGGAAATTGAATTGAATAAAGTTTATATATATAATTTCTTATGCATATGAAGATGTGAATGAATTGATAAGAAGTATTCAAACCATATGTGTTTTGAATGAATGAACTCATGAAAATCTTAATTAACTATGCGCATGAATTTGAGATAAAATGGTGCAAACATATGAATTATATCATGTTTTGAATAATGGTTTTAAATGCAGTTATTTAATAAAATGAGTTTATTACTATACGAGCTTACTAAGCTTTATAGCTTACTTTGTGTTATTTTTTTATGTTTTATAATGATTCAAACGTTCACTCGGGTTGGAAGTCGATGGAGATCGCATCACACTATCTGGCTTTGATTTCGGTATTTATACACTTGTGACTTGGTTATATGGCATGTATAGGCTTGACTCTTTTTGATAAAGATTTTGGTGATGTATTTGGCCATTTTATATGGCTTATTAATAACTTATGTTTGATGTGTAATTTGCCTTGTGTAGTGGCATAATTTGGTATGGTTGGTGATGGTTCATGTTGATCATTTAGTCATTTGGTATATGATGAGTATTTACTTATAAAAAGCATGATTTTAGACTTGATAAGTGAATGGCTAATAAATGATTTATGAGTCAAGCTTTGTGTGTGATTGATGGTAGTAAAAATACATATTGAAATAGGTTGTATTGATGAGTATGATATGTACTTTGGTATATGATTGAATATGTGAGTAATGAGGAATGAATCATGCTAGTTTGGTATGTGTTTGAATGTACAAATAATATTGATTTGAGTTGATGAAATGGATAGAATTGGTATTGTAAGTTTGGTGCATGAAATAGCATGGTTTGGCTGCTTATTAATGTATTAAAATGGCATGAAACGTGGTGTTTTAGGTATGCTTAAGAAGGGTGAGAAATGTGGCTTCAACCAAGCCTATTTTTTCTCCACACGGTCGAGCATACGGGCATTTGGCTTGACCGTGTGTGACACATGGCCTTGGTACACGGCTATGTGTCCCTTGGGGTAGCCCTTCGAATTAAGTCAGTATACCCTACAGGTTTGGCACGGCCTAGACACACGGGTTGGCACATGGACGTGTGGCCAGCCGTGTGACCCAAGTCAGTAACCCCTCTAGATTTCCCACGGCCAAGCCCCACGGGCATGTCTCCGGCCGTGTGGTGCAAGTCAGTATGTATGCCCTGTTTTTACACGGCCTATGGCACGGGTGTGTCTGGTGGCCATGTGAGGCACACGGCCTGTTCACATGGGCGTGTGACCCCTGTATGCATGAAAATTTTTTAAGTTTCCCAAAGTTTTTGAATGTTATCGGTTTAGTCCCGAACCTCTTTTAAGCATGTTTTAAGGTCTTGTAGAGCCTTATAAAGGACAATATGAATGATTTGAATATATTTTGATTATGAATGCGTATACGTATGAATTATGTTGTGATTGATCGGTAATGCCTCGTAACCCTATTTCGGCTATGAATACGGGTTAGGGGTGTTACAAAAAGAGTAAGTCTGTTAGAAATGGTTGAATAATAAGATAAATTATAAGACTTTGCATGGGAGTTGTTAATGCTTGTGATGATGGTAAAATGTATGTGCATGGGTTTTAATGGTATTTTATGTTCTGTCAGCAGTAGTTGCTGCTAACTGCATATTAGATGTTTAGTCTAGATTAAAGCTGCTGCAGGTAACTCTCTATTTTGACTCTTACATGTGATTAATATTCTTAGATGATCTGGATAATGATGAATTTTGAGAAGTAAAGGAATGAGTAAAACATAGGAGAAATGTTTCAAGAGCAAAGATAACAGGTGCGTAATTTCGTGAATAAGAGGTTGAGTGATGAGTATGCAGGTAAAGTCTAATTATGGAAAAGAATGAATTAGTCAGGTGAACTCTTAATATGAACTTTTGCAAATCTTCTAGGTAAGTCTATTATGACCTATATTCTGGAAATCATGATTGAGTATATAAAGGATTGATAAAGAGTGTATGTATGTGTGATAAGAAGTTAGATAGGTCCAAATGAATGATAAATTACATATGAGTACTTATTATGTTTAAGTACATTTATATTTATGTGTTTGGAATGCATAGTATGAGTTCTAATGGTTCTATGATGTGTGATTAAAATGTTGAGTTTGGGTTGTTTTGTGTTGTGAGTTGTCATGTGAGTCTGGTAATCATGGTGGTAATTGATGAAGTTCATTGGGAAAAAAAACACAATCTCTAATATGAAACTCTGAAAAGAAAGTCCATGGCCATAACACACTCTGAAAAAGAAACAATGGACGACATCTGACATTAGGGGTTCTCTACGTGTCCCAGAGCGGTGATGGGCAAACCTCACGCGATGTGAGTTTAGGCAAATCCATATCGCAAACATGACAACCTTGGAATGTCTAGGTGGCATTCTGTTAGCCTTTGTTGCGAACTTTGAAATAATTACCTTTGTGGCAAACTCCGAATGGACATTCTTTGTGGCAAATTTTAATGCCCCAAACCTGACCTGATCCACTAGATTCGAATCCAATGTGTTACGCCTTATACATATGTTACCTGTACTTTTACTATCTATTCTGCCTATGTAACTTGAAATTTCCTCTTTTCGTTTAATTGTATAAAATGTTTTATATATGAATAAGATAGAATTTCCTATAAGTGTACATTGTATGTTTGCGTATATATTTTGAAATAGTAAGATTTTACATCAACTTCTATTTTATCTTTTATACTATCGAGTATCAATTGGTTTAATACTTAACACATTCCTATTTCTTTCTCCTCACCTATTGAGATAACATAGAAGTGCCACTTAGTACTTCTACACAGACTTGATCATGCCACTTGACGTCCTCTATACGCATAGCAGCCCAACGTACTGCTTCCCTTGGCGTAGCCCTGGCATCGTTCCTTAGCACTCATTCATTTACGACTTGAAACATGAAATAACTTTTGTAAGTTCACATGAACTTACAAAATCTCTAATACCTATTTCTGTAACAGCCTGTTTATCAGTGGTGTCGAAAATAGTGGTTTTGGGGCCACAAATCCGACGTGTGAGTCTACAAATATTTAATTTTTAATAATTAATATTTATGAGTCAAATATGATATTAAAATAAATTTTAAATTGGCAATTTATGCTATTTGAATGAATAATTAAGTTCAAGTGGTATGACCCTAAAGTCAAGTGGTTTTAGAAAATGAGGTGTCGAAATTTCGTTTCTATGAACTGAGATGCAAATATTTTATTAAATATCTTCGGAGTGTTATTAAGGTTTTATTAAAGTTTCGTTAAGAAATTTTAATGTATAGAATAGTTAATTAATTAAAAAGGACTAAATTGTAAAAGATGCCAAAGTTAAATTCTATTAATTAAAGGTGTCAAATAGCTAAGGAAAGGAAATTAAATGGACTAAAATGGTAAATAAACCATACTATAAATTAGTGGGCGGTTGGTGACTAATTTTTATTAGTTTAAATGATATATTTTAAGGTTAATAAAGTAAATAATATGTATTAAATAAGGAAAAAGAAAAACAAAGCATAATTTCATATGTTCTTCTTCTTGGACGGCAAAAACTCCATTTTTGGAGCAAGAGAGATTCGACCAATATTCAAGCTTTGCATGTAGGTGATATTCTTATCCATTTCTCATAAATTTTATGTTTCTGAAATCGTTGCAACTAGGTCTAGTTAATCCAAGGGTTAATTTGTAAAATTGCTAAATGTTGTAAATTATGCCATTAATAGATTTGATATGTTTTTGAAGTTTTATGATAGATTGTTAAGTTTAGTTGTTAAATAAACATGTTTTATTAAAGTAAATTTTGATGATTTTAAGGTATAAGGACTTATTTATGAAAATGGTAAAATTAAAGGAAAATATTGAATTTTTTTTATAAATATGGGCTATTATAAAAATAAGTAAAAATTAGTTTGCATGAATTTTTTTTAGAAATGATGAAATTGTAAGTTTCAAATTTAGGGACTAAATTTCAAAAAGGGTAAACTTTGAGGGTAATTTTGTAAAATGTCAAAAATGACTTAATTGCATAAAATGAATTCATTTTTTTTGTTAGAATTAATGAATGGAATGAAATTATTGATTTAGATCAAGAACGAGTGGAAAATCGAGGAGAAGAGAAAATTACCAAATAGCCCTATACTTAGTCATTACTGCAATTTAGACACGTAAGTTCGCATGAACTGTAACTGTTCTATTGTTATATATATTGAATAATTATTATGTCATTTTAATATAAATGAATTACTATATAAATGTGTCAATGCTATGATGAATTGACGGCTATTAAGTCCCGATTGAATCTTAGGAATTCTTAGGATACAAATGATGTGTCATTAGGGATTTCATGTTTCAGGTGCTGGTCTTGAATGTCCTACCGATGGTTGAGGTCCTGCATTTGTTGCGGATACTCCACAGCTCGTGTGAGCAGCATCGTGTAGCTTACATTCTAACCCACAGCTTGTGTGAGCAAGCCCATTACACAGCTCGTGTGAGCACTGATGTAAAGGAAAGTTTACGGTTATATGTAAAAGCACAGTATGTGTGAGCTTTTCGGAGTATCCGATATAATTCTAGATGGTTCAACAAGCATGAAAAGGACACGGAATGGTAAGTATTCAAATGAAATGAATCATGAAATTATGAAAAGGATTCATGAATCAAATAGTGTGATTATGTGTATATATCTACTTCTTTTATGGATGAATGTATTTGAATCATTTACAAGTGCAGTAACTTGTGAATTGATGATGTTTTTTAGGCTTATGCTAATCATTTGGAATGGAATGGTAAGTAGGTAAATGAAAAGGTTGATGATTAAGGTATAGTTGATGAATTAAAGGTTATGTTCATACATGGTAAATATCATATATTATGGATGATCTCATATGTAACATGATATTATAAAAAGATTGATAAAATAAATGGTGTGTTATTATATATGGAAAATCTACTTATGCTGTGGATGAATTCATTTATATCATGGATAAGTGAACTTACTAATTTATGAGTTTGATGGTGTTCCAATACACCTATACTAAGCTTATGGCATTGGTAATGATTTATATTTAATTTATGAATTGCTTATTAGAAACGGTAACTCGCGTTTAAGTTTATATGAACTTACTAAGCATTTATTGCTTATGTGTTTTCTTTTCAATGTTTTATAGGTCATCGGAAGCTCTTTTTGGTTAGAAGCTTGTCGGAGATCTATCACATTATCCAGCAATCAAATCGGTAGTTTTTGGGTATTATGTCTTAGGTTTATAATGGCATGTATAGGTCTTTTATGTTGATGGCTCATGGATGTATTAAATGGTTGAACTATTATGCTTATGTCTTGAAGTTTATGTTTATATGATGGACTTGTATGGCTTGATAAGAAGGGTCGTCTTGACCACTTTTAGTGATTGAAAATCATGATCTTATGGTATGATTTGAATGGTTGATGATGGTTAAATGTGGTATGTTTTAGTACCTATATGGATTAGGTTGGGAAGCATGAAATGTAGCTTATGGACATGTTTTGGTGATTCAGTTTGTTATGTTTGGAAGATTAGGTTTGGTTGATGGACTTGGAAATGCTTGTTAAACTATGTCATTCTGGTACTTTTAAGTGATAGTGTATATGACTCATTGGGATATTGTGATGGCATGGAATTAGTTATTTATGTTGGCATGTGATGGTTAAATGAACCAGATTGTGGAATGAGAAATGGTTAAATTGCTCTAGTTTAAGTCTCGATGTTTATATATTAAGGTGCCTTTGAATGACATATTGGTTAGGTGAATTAGGTTGTTTGAAATGGCATATTTATGTATGTTTGGATGATGTTTAGGTACCTTGAATGTGTGCTTAAGTAGGTTGAGTGATTTTGTATGAAATGGTATTGTAATGACTTGATTTTAGGTATATTTTGGGTTCACACGGTCTGAGACATGGGCATGTGACTCAGTTGTGTGAGACACACGGCCTGGCGACATAGTCGTGTGTCATTTGAGGATTTCAAGTGGTGCAAGTTAGTGATTTACACGGCCTGACACACGGGCGTGTGACCTGGCCTTGTGATCCTACTCAAAGAGTTACATGAGTGAGGAAACGGGCTGGGACACGGCTGTGTGTCCCTAGCTCAATGGTTACATGGTCTGAGACATAGGTGTGTGTCTCAGTCGTGTGAGGCACACGGCCGTGTGAGCCTGATTTGAAAATTTTACATGTTTTTCCTAAACTTTTCAAATTGTTTCCATTTGGTCCCGAATTGTTTCTTAGATATTTTTTGGGCATCGAGGGCTCAATTTAGGGATAGTATGCATGTGAATGTATGATTTATGATATTATTAAGTTATTGAATGTTATCAAGTTTATATTTCTTCGATTGTTCTATAATGCTCCGTAACCCTATTCTGGCGACGAAAACAGGTTAGGGGTGTTACAGTTTCATTACGTTGTATCGTACTAAACACTTTGTGTGTTTCTCATTCTCTTGGGACTTTCTTTTACTCTTTGGCGGGTGCTTTCCCTTACCATTCCTCAATGAGTAGTCTACATTCGAACAAGTAAGACATCCTTAAGAGTGTACTACATGCATTATTCTTTACTTTCTACATCCTTTCATATCTTATCCACACTGAGTCTTTAATCACTTCGGTTGCCTTATTAACGAACTTAGAACCCTTGTCTTATGCTTACTGAACTTGTGATTACCTTTAGGACGAGGAAAACTATGCCTACTAATTATCACAGAGTTCGTCACATTTTCTATACTGGCGTTATTTCATCTCATTAAACATTTTCTTTTTTTTCCTATACAGAGTCTGCCTTGTCCTTAACATTCGAAACTTTTCTGTCAGAGTTCTCTAGTTACCTTAGCTCACTATCTCACTTCTTCGGAGTTTCTGACACTTGCCACGCTTCAGGGCCTTATCTTTACTTCACTCTCAAAGAGCCATTCATTCATACTTCATCGTGTAGGTATTCCTTTAATAGAGATCACCATGGAGGTGTTTCCTTTACAGAGACAACCACAAGAATGTCCATTAACAATGATAGCTACAAAGGTTCCTTTTCACAGAGATAGCCAAAAAGGCGTCCATTCCAAAAATAAATAGCCATAAGGGTGTCCACAAACATTAGATTTAGTCACAAAGGTTTCACTTTTAAGTAAATGGTGTTTTTGACGAATAGAGATTTGCCTAAACTCACCATTGTGAGGTTTGCTCCTCATTGCCTGGTACTCACCCAACCATCCTTTTCATATCCTTCCACATGACGCCATAGTCCCAAACTAGGTCTTACACTATGTGGTCTTCAATTCCCTTTATGATGCCATAGCCATCGGACTAGGTCTTACACTATATGGTCTTCGAATGCCATGGTCATGGACTTTCCGTATCAGATGTTTGTGTTTGTTGTCTAGACGGACCCTTTAAATAGACTCATTATGCAAACTCATGCTTGATAGACTTACTCTTTTAGGCTTCATCAGACTAGATGCATTCACATTTGGCACACTTTTCTTTACCATCACACGTAGACTTTTTTATGCAGAGACTTATTCATAACAGACTCATAGCATACTTTCTTCTCATATCAGAGGCATAACATCATACGAACATCACATACAAACTCATCAAACATTCATATTTCACAGAACAAATATCATACTCATATAGCTCATGTTTTAGTTTCACAGGTTTATCTTTCAAAAAAAAAAAAAAAAGAGATTAACATGCAAGCATACATGCACACATAAAATAGGCACTTTAGAGGCTCACCTGATAGCCTCAAAAGTAATTTAAAACTTTAGATTTAGTCTCTTTTTTTTTATGAAATTAGTTGCTTAGATCCAACTCTATCTTTCAGCTAGACAGTACAACCTCATTTTCTCTCAACAAACAGAGACACTTCATTTTAACTCATTCAGGTAATCCATTATCATCACTTTTAACCCAGACATAACCTAATTTCTTCATGCATACTTACATATTTGTGTTTTCGACAAGCAAACTCATGAATCTTACCTTGATATGAGGCAGATCACTTAGCTAAAACCTAGAGTTTTTTTTTTAACTTAGCTTCCAGAGAGACATTTCTCACTGCCTTCAACCTCAGATTTAAGAAGGAAGACAACCCTCTTTTAACTTAACCTGAGTATCCTTAAACTTAACCTAAGTCTCCTTTGGAATTGGGTAATGTCACATCAAAACTGAGTTATTTTGATCATTTTCTGCTACTTTCCAAAACTTATTTGGTTATCTCATTGGCCTTTAACTTCTCTAGTTCTCATTGAGTTCACTATTTAGACTTCACTTATCATCATAATTTGACTGAGAATTCATGTCCACCTATTTTATATCGGAGTTCACCCAATCTATACGCCCAAAAGAGTGCATCTGGGTGATTACCATCTCGCCAATCATACTTTATCCTTCTTATGACAAAGGGCCTTACGAGTAGAACATTCTTGGTTTGCTTACACTATTTACCATAAGAGGACTTTTGGGAAAACACTACTTCACCACTCGTGCTTACTTATAACTATGTGTCATACCATATATATACATGTTATTCTTCCTTGATACGTTATACTTACATTTCTTAAAATTTGGCCTTGAGTTTTTATGAACATCATTCGATCGTGGAACTTTGCCAGGTAGGGTGTTACCTTAACTATAAAGAATTTCCTTTGTGGTGAACTCTAGATGGACAATATTTGTGGCGAACTTTGAATATATAGCCCTTGTGACGTATTCTGATTAGAATGCCCTTGTGGTGTGTTTTGTATGAAGTTTTGTGCTGTATTCTATATGATTCACTTAATAAAAATAATATGATATGTGGTAACTATCAGTTACATGGTAAGTACTATGTAAGGCTAAGATTTGACTGAAAATAATGAATAGAAAAAATACAGAGAAGTAATGGGTTAGCATTGAAAGTGGTCCTGAATAAAGGATTAAATCTGAATGCTCAAAAAAGTATTCGTTAACTGTGTATATGCTCATTT
This sequence comes from Gossypium longicalyx, assembly GCA_025698465.1. NCBI lineage: Eukaryota > Viridiplantae > Streptophyta > Magnoliopsida > Malvales > Malvaceae > Gossypium > Gossypium longicalyx. The sequence continues at coordinate 23,285,088 of CM046996.1, read as the reverse complement.
GTGAGTTGTGATTGTACGCTGGTTCTGGGTTAAGTGCGCGTATGAAATGATATTTTGGTTGCATTGAAAGGAAGTTGTCTTAGAGATTCGAATGTTAAGATTAAAGGAAATAAGTAAAGGATTGAAGTCATCGATAGGAAGTGGAAATGGGTTCGAAGTAAGGTAAGGTACCTAGTGTGTATAAAAAAGAACAAAGTTTGAGGAAGTATTCACCAAAAGCAAAATGAAACACAAAAAGGTCAACATGATGAACTGTCAACTAACATACTCAAGTAACAGTTAAGGTAAATTATGTATTTTCTCACTAAATTCTTGAGAACTTATCTGTATTTTATGTTTTGATATAAGATTGTTGAGATAAGATTGCGCCTGAAGGGATGATGCTAGGATTATGCCAAATGAGTGGCGTATCGGGTTATTATGCATACAATGCAAGCTAGGTGGCGTTTTCATTTTAGTAGTGTCTATAGAAGTCTCTACTTTGGATGATTGTAATAAATTAGGATATTATATTGGAAATCTTTGTAAGTTAAATCATCTTATTTAGTGACGTGTATTTAGTTAATATTTAAATTTACGTTTGAATCTATAAGTGGTAAAGTTGTAAATAATCATAATTTTGTATTAGCAGTTTGGTTTCTTGTCAATTTTTGTGTGGTAACAACCGAGACTTGGATCTGACTAATCGAATTAGGTTAAGAGTGTTACATACCAGCTCATCAAATTCTCATCTTTTTAGACTCACTCTTCATGCTCATCGCTCCATGTAAAGCTTTCTTCAACCTTCTCTTCTTCAGAGTAATAAAAGAAGATAATGCAAAAGAGAAGAAAATGAAACAGAATTAAGGAAAATTCACCCTGGGAGTAACATGTCTCAACTATATATATAACCTTAACATATTGTCACTGAAGGCCATACCAAAACCAGTGGTCGAAACTCATTATGCTTCCTACTAAGGAACTTACCAATTCCAACGTAACCAAAACAGATTTAGAATCCAACTAATTTTGATTCAGTCCCTGCATTTTTCAGATTTTACCATAGAGTTCGTTGAACCCACAATTTCTTTCAATTAACTCTCAATTCTTCCTTAATTTTGAACTTTAATAGAAACCAGGTGTGACACACTAGGTTTAGTTCCCAAGAAAGGTTGGAAGGGTCACAGACGATCCTACTTAAAATCCAATCTCCTAGACAAAATTTTCCTCTAATGTAATTTTTGTAAGATGCTAAAGTTTTAGAGAAAAAAAAGATGAGAGAAGATCTGATTTTTTGTTGCTCGTAAAAATGAGAAGAAATGACCTCTTATTTATAGGATTCTCAAAAGGGCAAAATGGTCTAAATAAAAACTAAATTATTCGTTGATCTAGAATAATATTTTTAATATTTTATTATAAATTTTAATAATATACAAATAAGTTTAATGTTAGCTTATAATAAACACTTTTTTTATTCAATTAAGTCATTCTTGAGGGTGACTCTCGGTCTGTTCTCTCCTGATTAGTTGTCGAAGGGTAGATCAGAAATGTTCACTCATATTCAAAATGAAAAATTATTGATGAATTTTTTCATGTATGTAAGATTTGTCAAAACTATAAAAGATAAAAAAATTCATAAAATTTTTAAAAAACTATAAAATACACATAAATTACTATACAAATTGACATGTTTAAAAATATAATGTTTTAGTAGGTATTTACTAATTTATAAAAATATATCTCTTACAACATATTTTAACAATAAAAAATTGACAATTGAAGAATCAAACATCTCTTACAACATATTTAAATACACTATATTCAATGGGACATGACGTAAATGACACTATCATCATTCGAAAGTTGCCTTGGAAGATGGATTTTCACAAAACTGAAATTCTAAATTAATAAGAGAAAATAATCAAAGGATGAATACATTTTTGAAAGCACAAAAAAAAAGAATAAAAATGATAAATGCAAAAAACTTGATTTATTACTAACATCGCCTTGACTGAAGAGAACATCATTCTCCAATTCAAGATTTACCGACAAAGAGGAGCCAGCAGCATAATTAGTCAGGACTCCTAAATTAACCAAAAAAGAATAATCAATATAACGGTTAAATTAACCAATAAAGGAGCAAAAAAAATGTAACATGATAAAAACATGTAATTTCTTTTAAAATTAGAAGGGATGAATTAAAGAAAATACAATAAACAAGATCAAAATCAAATTGATAAATGAAAAAAAAATCAAGTTATTATCGGCATCAATGTCACTATTGAAAACGTTACCAAGGTTGTTTATGGCACTGTACTCAAACAAGGTAATATTTGCACTTGAAGAAGAGCCCGTAATAGAATTTATCCCAACTCCTAAATTAACAATTTAAAAAATATATATATGAAAAGTCCTTGTAATCAAAAGTTAAATTAATCAACATAAAAGAAAAAAAAATCTTTTAATACTATAAAAACATGTAAAACCTATACCCAAAATTCGGATGGCGGGGGAGAAGAGCAAGTTGTAAACAAGAAAGACTAAAATATATGATGAAGAATACAAAAACCTACTTTATCACCATGACTATTTGGTAGAACAAAGGAGGGGACAACATCTATAGAGGCAATAATGTAGTTTTGGTATTGGTCTGCAAACATGTTTAAAAAGTCTGTTAATACAATACCAATAAATTTTAACGAAGGTGTGGCTTAAATAATTACCATAACCCATTTTCTGATACGAATTGTCCATGGAAACTTTTATGCTGGTTGCCCCACTCATCCTTAATCCCACTATTCCATTAACATCTTGTGAAATAGTTTCACAAGTTATAGAAACTTTACCGTCTTCCACCTTGGTCTGTGAGGTAAGCAATTGTTCCAATTGTAATGAAGAATTAAGTTTGGCACTGAATAGAAGACCGTAGACTCACAAATTATATACAATATGATTAACAAACCTCTTCAAAAGTTAAGTTTTACCCCTGCAATTGAAGAGAAATATTATTTTTTATTAAGTGAATTAACGGTAAAAATGACTTATATTAATACAAATATTCTTACATTGACTTTCCATTTAGTGGGAATGTGCCTTGTTGTTTCCAAAACCGCCCCTTAAAAAACACAAACCTTATTCCATTATTTGGAGAAATTATTAGGTAGGTTATGTAGCACTCCTAAAATTGTTATACCATAAAATCAATAATAAATCAATCTTGTGTATGATTGATTTCTCGATAAAATGAAATAAGGAAAACAAAAGTGATAAAAGAGAAAGTTGAATGATGTCAAAGAAGGCTGAATTGAGAAGTATGTTGTGGTATACTAAATGAAAATAAGGACTAAATTATAAAGATGTAAAAAGTTTTGAGGTTCAAGTATAATTCTTCAAAATTTGAAGGATTGAAGCATAAATATGAGAAATTTAAAGGACCAAAAGTGAAAATAACCTAATTTCTTATAACATGGGAATGGTGTACAGGGACCAAATTGAATAAGTGATGAAATATGAAGGACTAAATCATAATTTACCAAAAGTGAGGTTATTCAAGGATGGAATTTTGAAGAGACATGAAGGGTAAAATGGTCATTACCCAAAATAAATAATTATATGGTGTAATAATTAAAGAAAAAAGTGTTCAAATATGATTGGTTGAATATTTTATTGTCATTTTATTATATGATATTTCAACGTTCTAATTAATTAATTAAAGAGATATTTGTATGGAAGTACGAAGGAAGTATGAAGAAATTTCTTCATACGTTTCATGCACCAACTTGACCACCATTATAAAATGGGAGAAGTTCTCTTTTTCTTACAATTTGGTCATTTACCGTAAAATCCCACTAATTCTCCCAAATTCCTTAAAATTTCCATAACCACCCAAAAGGAGAAGTGAAATAGATATACTAGAGAGGTAGAATATCAAACTAGAAGCAAGAAATTGGTAGATGAAAGTGAAGAAAAATAGAAGAAAAGAGGACTGTGATGAAGTTAATAAAGAAATAGAAGAAAAGAAGGATAGTGATAAAGTTAATAAAGAAATAGAAGAGAAGAAAAAGAGGTAAGTGTTCATGTAACACCCCTAACCCGATTCTGTCGCCGAAATAGGGTTATAGAGCATTACCGGAGTTTACAGAACAAATAGACAGAAATTTCAAACATTTCACATCACATAATATACATGTCAGAAACCAATCAAAATTATACATATTGTCCCTTATACGAACCCTCGAGCTCAAAATACACATTAGAAACAAGTCGGGACTAAATCGGGTACTCAAGGAATTTTTTGAAAAACATTGAAATTTTTCTAAGGTGCAGGGGACACACGCCCGTGTGGCCGGGTTGTGTGTCTCACATGGTCAAGAGACACGCCCGTGTCTCAGGCCATGTAGGCATTCGAAATTGGGACACATGACCGTGTCCTAGTCCGTGTCCTAGCCTGTGTCCAAAAATTGTGAGCTTTCTGACTTGGGTCACACGGCCAAGCCACACGCCCGTGTGTTAGGCCGTGTGAGTATTCTATTTTGTGCAAATTAAAGATATAGCAGACCCCGTCTGGACAAAAATAAGTCATTTTGCTAGCCATATTTCTCACCCAATTTGTCATCAACCTAAATCAACATTTTTGGACATCAACAAGCCCTAACAAGGCATTCAAATCAAGCCAAAATCAATATTTAAACATGTAATACTATCACTGTAATAGTCCAGTTTAGACCCTAGTCAGAATAGTGGTTACAAGACCACAAATTCGAGTCAAAAAATTATTTTAGTATTATTTTCTATGCTTATAAAATGTGATTTAATATGTGTGAAAGTTCCAAATAAAAATTTGATCGTTTGTGTGCTTAATTTAGAAAAAGAACTTAATCATGTAAAATGAAAAAGTGGCCTTCTATTTGATTAAGCGTCGAATTGATGTGTCTTATTAAATGTGAGGTCCTTAAGATGTAAATGGACCATTTTAATTATGCATGGACAAAGTTGGACATTACTTAGTGGTTTTTAAATGAAAATAAGGTTAAATTAGTAAATGGCTTATAAATGTTTATTTTATTATAACAAAACATGAGATTAGTGCATTATTCATCTTGTTTGCCGAAAATACAAGAAAGAAAATAGGGTTTATGTGTTTAGAAGCATTCGACACTCATATTGGTTAATTGAGGTATGTAATTTACTCAGTTTTTGATGATTTTTTCGTTTTTGTGATCGTTGCTTTGTAATCTATCAAGCCCATGCCTAAATTTTAGAATTTGTTGATGATTTTGAGTTATGCCATTGTTGAAATTGTAAGCTTTATGATGTTAGTTGATGGAAAATGAAAGATTGTATTCGGTTAATATGTTTTGTATTGAGATTTTTGATAAATTTGAGTATTTTGGACTAATTTGTGAAAATGTGAAATTGAGGGGCTAAAATGTGAAATAAATGAAATATATGGGCTTATTTGGGCTACATGAAAATTCAGTTAAGCATGTATATATAGAAAATTTGTGTATTTTGTGATTTTATAAAATAATGACTAAAGTGTTAAAATGTGAAAATAAGAGGGCTAATTCGTATAATGCCCTAAATATGTGTATATGGATTGATTGGGATGAATGTGAGATTGAATAAGTAAAATTTGAATTAAAATAGATCAAGAAAGGAGAAATTCGGATCTAGATCGAGGCAAAAACAAAGTGCTCGATTGATCGACTAATATCATCGTCTTTTATTTTACGTCTGAGGTAAGTTCACGTATAGTACATATTGTTTAAAAAATGTTTATATGTGATGAAATGAATATAAATGTGATTTCAAAGTTTGAGTATGTGAATTATGGATTGAGAAATTGAGGCACTAAGTGTGCTAGCTACGGCTACTAAAAAAAATGGCATTGAGTGTGCGAGTTTGTAATAGCATTGGCTGAGTAAATGGCACTATATGTGCGTCACCGATATAAATTTGGTTTAATCTTAGTGCGATATTATTATAGCTTTGGCTAATTAATTGGCACTAAGTGTGTGAGTTCATTGAATGTTTAATGATAATTGAATGATATAGTGTATCGAGCATGGAAGTGGTAAATGTGATAGATAAGATCGTGATGGTACAAGTATGTACAGAACTTATGTGGTTGATGATATTAAATACGAAGTAGATGAAAGATTATGTAAATGAATGATGAAACAAATAGATTGATTAGCATTGTGAATGCTTGATATAAGCTAAAAGATGGGTTATGAGAGTAAAATATAGTCTTGAATAAGTATGAGAAATGTGATGAGTTGTATTTAATGTTAGTTAAATGATTGAATTATATTCAATTGATAAGTTAAATGTATTATATCATGGACTTACTAAGCTTTAAAGCTTATTGTGTGAAATCTCCTATATATTACAGTGATTTAAAGCTAGCTCGAATTCGGGGATTGTCAGCGACTCAATCACACTATCGGACATCTATTTTGGTACCATTTTGATAGTTGTATATATGGTATATGGCATGTATAGGCTAGTGTTATTTTGGTATGTTTTGTGTTATGAAAATAGCCATGAGATTTGGTTTGTAAATGTTAGTATGTATGGCCTTTTAAGTTGGCCTAAATGGTGTGTTTGATAATTAAGTTATATAATGTATATATTGCTTATGTGATGGTTTGATTATGAATTGTTGAAATGGTAATTTTTGTGGTAGGAAATAGGTGATAAGATGATGAGTTTATGTAATTGAAACATATGTAAGTGGTGATGATTTTGGCATATTGTTTGGTATGTTTTGATTGTAGAATTGAGTAATGAATTGAATGGTATTTATATGGCATGGAATATGTATAAATTGGCTGATTTGGTTGCCTATAGATGTATGCAATTGACGCTAAAAATGTTGTGGTTTTAGTGTGCATGAGATAGGTAGGAAATGTGGCTTAAACCAAGCCTCATTTCACCCAACATGGTTGAGCACACGGGCGTGTGTGCCGACTGTGTGTTTGTTGTATCTTAGTTATACAAGTCAGTTTCGAGCACGGGCTTGACACACGGGCGTGTGGTCAGCCGTGTGGTCAAGTCAGTAACCTCCTTAATTTTCACATGACCTGGCACACAGGCGTGTCTTGTGGCCGTGTGTTAAAGTCAGTATGTATGCCCTGTTTTGCCACGGCCTGTTCACACGAGTGTGTGACCCTTAAAAGTTTAAAATTTTTCTAAGTTTCTTAAAGTTTGCTAATGTTATCGGTTTAGTCCCGAACCTCTTTTAAGCGTGTTTTAAGGTCTCGTATACCTTTATAAGGGACAATGTGTTTATGAATGAATGAGATTTGATGATATATGTGAAGAGTGTATGAATTTGTATGTGAATGATGTGGAATGATAAGTAATGCCTTGTAACCCTATTCTGGAAGCAGATAAGGGTTAGGGGTGTTACAATCACATACAAAAGATATGCCCTTAGGTTCTTTAAATGACAACATAACTCATATCAATCCAATAACCAATTTCACCTACATGACCAAATACATATATGCATAATTTACCAAATATACCTATTCAACCCAACCATCAATATACCTATAAGATTACCATCATTCAACCATTTCAAACACACATTAAACATGATAAGGCCACTTATATACACATCAAAATTTATCCATCACAAGCCATTCAAATGGCTAGTTCCATCCAAACATATATATGCCATCAATGACCAAGTTAACCTATACATGCCATTATAACCAAAATTAATTTACTAATTATATTGAAAAGGCTATAAATAGTGTGAAGTTGTTCCGACCAACTTCCAACCAAAATGAGCTTCCGAATTACTATAAAATATGGAAAATAACACAGAGTAAACATTTAATGCTTAGTAAGTTCGTATAACAAGAAAAATAACTTACCATTTAATCACATTCAAGGTAAGCATGTTAATATAACCAAACCCATTTGGCCAAAAGCCTAAACACATATCCTCAACTTGTTAGCCATGTAACACTTTCAATAACCAATAAACATAGATGTACATAATAATTAGGCAAGTTTCACATGCATGTATCATCCTTATCATATTTCAATATATCATGTAATATCATTTCCATGTAATTCAAGTATATACCCGTAATTGTTCATTTCGAACTCATATTGTTTCATATCAGAACTTTGCCCGTTGAACCATTTAAAATATTTGTTGGATACACGGGTAGTACACACGAAGTGTACAAATCTGTAATCCGTCAATTCATGTACTTGTATGCTTATACAAGCATGTAAACAGGAAGCTCTTCCGAGCCATATAACGGGAAGCTCATGTGAGCTGTATAACGGGAAGCTCTTGCGAGCCAAATATTGAGAAGCTCAAGAGAGCTGTTAATCAGGAAGCTCATGAGAGCCAAGTATCGGGAAGCTCAAGAGAGCTGTGGTGTGTCCGCAACGCATGTAGGATCACAACCAAATCGGGAACCGTAATGACATGTCATTTGTATCTTTCAAATTTCTAAGGTTCAAACGGGACTTGGTATTTTTTAGATATGTGATCATAATTATACATGGCAACTTGTACAAATCACACACAACAATATTCAATTTAAAACATTTAAATGTACAATTTAGTTACACGAACTTACCTCGATAAGTTTTCATAGATACGAAGGCTACTAATTCAATAGTTTTTCTTTACCTCGATCTAAATCCGTATTATGTCTATCCGAATCTATACGAATGAATTTAACTCAATTTAATATAATTCATATTCAATTCAGTCTAACACATATTTTTGGTAAAATTACTATTTTGCCCCTATACTTTTAATTTATTACGATTTAGTCTCTAGGCTCGAAAAATGAAATTCATACAATTTAATCCTTATTCAAGCCTAGAAAATTTTCATACATATCAATAGCAGCCCATGTATTTCACAAAATTTAGAATTTTCAAAATTCAGAATTTTTCCATAAATTTTTCATCTTTTCAATTTAATCTCTAATTGATAATTTCATCAAAATTCTCTTTACAAAAGTTGTTTATCTAACAACAACCTTTCATTTTCTATCATAAAACTTCAAATTTCAACTACACTTATCCATGGAAAAACCCTAATACTTTAACGGTTTTGCAAATTAATCTCTGAGATAGCTAGATTAAACTATTACGATCTCGGAAACATAAAAATTATTAAAAACTAGACAAAAATACATACCTAAATGAGCAAAATAAGCTTGCTAAAACTCAAGTTCCCATGGCTAGGGTTTCCATGTTTTTGATGAAAGATGATGAGAATAGATGATAATAATAATTATTTAATTTATTTATCATCATTTTATCATTTACTTTCCAAAATTAACCTTAATATTTTCTTCAATTTCCAATGATGAATAATCATACTTATCCACTAACTCCTCTAAATGGTCTATTTTCTATTTAAGGACCTCTAATTTTAAATTATATAGCTATTTGATACATTTAGCTACTAGAATTCAATTTTCACACTTTATGTAATTTAGTCCTTTTTATCAAGCTAGGCATGTAAATGGTAAAATTTCTTAACAAAATTTTTCTACGATATTTCTATCATACTGTAGACCATAAAATAATATTAATATAAATTTTCTTCCGACCTCGGATTTGTGGTCCCGAAACCACTGTTCCGATTTCACTGAAAATGGGCTGTTACAATTCATTTTAATTTCATTGATATTTCAAAGTATTAAACTAAGGTATGTAATAAATTGAATGTTAAATATGTGAATTTTATTTAAGTAATAGTGATGGAAAGTATATTATAAATTTTAATCTATACATAGTGATATAATTTATGTTATGAAAAGTTACGATAAAACTATATGTTGATTATATGTGAGCTTAAAGGATTAAATTGAATAATAATTTAAGTGTGATGATATACATAATCAAGTTATCTTGTATAAAAATTTAATAGTTGATAAGTAAAATAAATGTTAAGTGTTGGTATGAGTGACATAAATCATAACAAGTAAATAAATTCATTAAAACAAATTTCGACAGCAATAGTAGTTTAACTTTGAAAATTCACCAAAAATTGTAAAACTCTATTTAGAGGTTTAATTAAATATGGAATTAAATTTTATTGAGTCTAGTTTTTCATAAAGGAAACTGTGTAAGTAATGAAATTTTAGATATGAGATATTTGGATTTTTGTGAGACAATGTCAGAATGATTTGGGTTCCCATGTTTTAACTTTGAAAAATTATTGCAAATTGTACAAAAAATTTTAGGAGATTAAATTTATATGCTTAAAATATTGATGAGTCTAATTTTAAGGTAAATAAATGACAAAATTATACGAATCCCATACCGAAAGATAATTAATTTTTAGTGAAGAAGGTCAAAGTTGTCTAGCAGCAGAATAGGTGAAGTTAAAAAAGAATACTGTATTAATTGGTTTAAGTGAAAATTATGAAATTTTTATGGTAAAAATTTCATTGAGTCTAGTTTCAAAAGCAACAAATGGATCCAATTTTTGAATTCTGTAGGCCAAGATATAAAGAATTTAGTGATTGCTACTCAAGTAGACAATCTTGTTAAGAGTATATATGTAATTAGTAAAATCATAATTCATGTTGCATATAGGCATGCTATACTAGAAGCCATAAATTCTTGTATAAATACATGCACTTATAGGATGTGGAATGGAGAGGAGGAGGGAAAAAAATAATAGAAGAGTTGTAATATTAAGAAGTTGTTATAAGTGATGGAATTGCTAATATATAAGAGAAGTTTAAATGAAGTTAAAGACATTAAGTGAATAATTGTTATATGATGTATTAATGAACTTATTTGTAAAACTTTAATAGTCATATTAACCTAATAAATTTCATTGAGAATCATATGATGTTGAAACTGGAAACAGATATATGGGAATGATATGCTGAGTGAAATTGGTTGAATTGTGATATATAAACTTGATTGTAGGTGATGAGAAATAATAGAATGGAAATCAATTGGACACAGAATTGATGTCGCGAGCTCAAGTTAGTAGGTGACGTCGCAATGAGGAACCCTAACATTGAAATGTCGGCTTGAGGTTTTGAAAATTTTGTAATTTGGTCCTTATTCAATTATAAACTGTTACAAGAGCTATCAGAAGCTCGAATTGAATTTAGATAAGTTTTTAAATTGTATTGTAAATGCTAATTAATCTTAGTAGTTCGATTAAAATGATAAAATGGATTGAATTTAACAGTAGTTGCTCCAGCAATGAATGTAACACCTTGGTACCGTGACTCGATGATCGAGTCAGGTATGAGGGTATTATAAGCTTTTCCTACCACATAGGTCTCAATCATCAAGTAAGCTTTTTTTTTTTACAAACCTTATCTCATTATATGGAGAAATTGTTTGGGATTCAATTAAAATTTTCAAATATTTAAATATTTGACTATCAATTATAGATATTTTCCATCTCCCAAGTATATTTTTTTCACGTAACTTTAGTAGATGTTTGTTTCTCACAATAATAATTAAAACGACTTATATTATTAATAATATGTGACAAACGCTATGTTAATACAATTATCTATATCCTATATACTATATTTAAGACCAAGCATGAGATTCAAACAAATTCATGAATGTTCAAGCTGCTTATTATTATTATGAAACCATACTAGGTTTAAAGGAGAGAGAAATAGGGAGTGCAAAACTTGTGCCAGAATAGTTGTCCTAAGTTGTTGGAGCTCAACCTCCAACTCCATTTTCATCTTTTGATATTCAACCTTCAACATCGGGGTCTCTTGTTCAAATTCCTCACGCTGCCTCTTTAGTTATAAAAACACCAAGCAAACATTATTTAAAGATTAAAAAATAAACAAAGAAATTGATGATGGCTTAATATCACTGTACTTTGGCTCTCGGTCGAGACTCTCTACAGATTGCGGCATGTCTAGCCCTGTCAGCTTGACTTCTCTGCTTCCCTAATTTGCTACCTCTGTTTAGCCTCTGTATTCATCGTAAAAGCGCACAGTTTTCTTCAAATCAACTCTGAGAAAAGGATGGTGAAATGTGGCCTCGTGCACTTCACCTTATAGACAGCTGAAGGTTCCATTCTAACATTGGTAGCCACCTCCGCATCTTTCTCCTATGCAAACATAGCCATGTGGAAAATGCTAATGTAACTGAGCAAAGAAACCCTTCCAATTTTTTTTCAACAATTTGTGTAAGAAATATTTAACAATTAAATACTTGACGCAACATTTCCATGTTTGTTGAAAAATTTCAAAAAAATTATAAAACTACCCATTATAATACTAGCAGAATGTTTGAAAAGTACTATAAGGATTTGAAAATTACTCTACCCATTACAACTCTAAGGTCTTATTTGACGGTTTGGTTTCTTTTATCTTTAGTACAAAGATTAATATTGTTTAATAATAATAATGTTAAAATATGTCATAAGCCCATATACTCTTCATAAATTTAGAATTTATTCATTGTGCTTTTATTTTTAAGTTTATTATTGTGCTTTTATTTTTAAGAATTTAGTCCCATTATTTTTCAAATTTCAAAATTTAAGTCCAATTATTAAAACAATTATTTTTTTGTTAAATTTCTTAATGTGACGTTTTGAAATAAAAAAAAAACTTACTTGGTAGCTATGTAATTGAAAAATGACTTTGTAATGAACCTGAATTTAATAAGTTAATTTTAATAGTATTAATGCTTGAACTTAAATTTTGAAATATGAAATGTAGAATGACTAAATTACTAAAAGTAAAAGTACAATAATTAAATTTTAACCATCCATGAACACACATGGTCACTGGGTGCCAAGCCCATGGTTACGCATCCCTCTAAAAACACAGCTGGGCACTGAGTGTCAAGCTCGTAAGCTATCCATGTAACACCCCTAACCCGTATCTTTCACCGGAATAGGGTTACAGAGCATTACCTGAAATTCTTAACTTAGGACATTCGATTACAACCATTTATAAAACACATTATAATCCATTCAAACACATGCATAACGTCCTTTTTCCAAGCCCTCAAGGCCTTAGAGACACTTTAGAAACGGTTTGGGACTAAATAAAAAATAGTTAGAACTTAATGGAAAAATGTAGAAAAATTCATATTATAGGGGTCACACAGCTGTGTGGCCAGGCTGTGTGGGCATTCGAAGTAAGGACACACGGCGGTGTCCCAGCCCGTGTTTGAGCCCGTGTAACTCTCTGACTTGGTCACACGGCCAAGTCACACGCTCGTGTGCCAGGCCGTGTAACTCTCAAAATGAAACCTTTAAAAACCTATAAGGGACACACGGCCGTGTGTCATACACGACTAAGACACACGCCCATGTCTTAGGCCATGTGGACAAGAAATAGGCCAAATTCAAGCCATTTCTTTCATCCAATTCAAACACACCCTTACAAGTCATTTGCACCTATATTCAAGCATTCAAAATGTACCTAACATATGCATCTTTATGCTAGATCATCATAGTATTTAATCTTACAACCAATATGCCCAAAAGGCACCTTAATCACAACAATCAAACAACTAACCTTTATAACTAATTTTATGCCAACATTTACGACAATGTTTACATACCAATATCATACTCAAAAACACCAATTTGACTATTCAACACCTGTCATCACTATCTTAGCAAACTTGACCATATGTCAACACATCCAAACACACCAAACTAGCCATTTATTAACTCAATGTTCACTATCAATTTCCATACCTCAATGGTCACATTCAAGCATATCAAAGAAACATTTTATAGCATGCATTTTATATACCATTCTAACTCCCACCCTTTAAGCACCAACATGCCAAAATATCAACCATCATAATACCATATATACATGCCAACATAACAACTAATGCATCATCCAAAATACCATAATTCCAAACCAAACATAATGGCTATATCATCAACACAAAACACCTATATATGTGCATATTTAACCATTTTTCAATTAACTTGTTTCTATATCAAACATATCAAAATGACCTTACAATTGACAATACTTCTCACATGCATCAAAACCATTTAAATGTCATTATTCTAACCAATTCCAAATGGTTCTAATAACCAACATATATACATACCAGATTATGTCCAAATGGTCATAATTCAAACAAACAAACTTGACTAAATTTCATATCAAAACATGCCCTAAATGATCACTTTGCAAACATGCCAACTCTTACCACTTTGGCCATAAAACCATGCATCAATTTGATCTTATAAACACCAACCTTTAAATATCAAAGTGCCAAAAGCACACAAATCATCAAAGCATCAAATATCATAAGTTTCACAAATTCAAAGCAACATTACATGCCGATATCATTAACTAAACATTAGACATACGTCCACCTATACATGTCATTATAACCATGACCAAAACATCAAAATCTATCGATAAAATCGATGGATAGTGTGATGGATCTTCGACTAGCTTCCAACCCGATCGAGCTTCCGGTAATTTGTAAAGCAAGAGAAATATAACTACGTAAGCAATGAATGCTTAGTAAGCTCGTATAAACTATAAGCATAATATTACATTTCACTAATGAAATTTATACATTAAAAGTAAACCTATACTAATGTCTCGAGATTTATCAAACTATAATCATCAACTCACAAATGAGTAAGTTCATTAATGTCGCATATATATATTGACCATTCATAACATGATAGGATTTCATGAGATATAATATATAATCATCTACCTTTTTATAAGATTACATATTTTTATATTTACTTACTTCCTATTTCGTCCCCAATGCTTATTATAAGCCTAAACAACATAATTAATTTTTAATTCAGTGTATTTATCCATGACACAGATAGATTTGTTCTTAGCATAAGCAATTTGCTCACATATAAATACATCATTTATCACATTAAACATTTTATAACATCATAATACATCCCAATCATGTACTTACCGTTTCATTCCCTTTTCTTACCCGTTTCATATGCATAGTACAAGTATAATTATAAACATCAATTATATCCACAAGCTTGGCATAAGCCTAAGCACATCAACAACACATGTTAGTTCATTTAAACATGATTCATATGAATTTAACATGGATAACCATTATACCTGAGCATAATTCAATTGGATTTATCATCCATCTCAACATAACATATTTTTCACGTAGCTCACTATTTTAAAGTCTTTCATACGTACATGTCTTGGTTCATATAGAACACTTACCATATCCTTATAAATTTCATGTCCGTTGAACCAAATAGAATACCATTGGATATGTGGGATAGCTCACATGAAGTGTGCTCACACGAGCTGTGAATAAGTATGCTCACACGAGCTGTGAAAATGGGCTTGCTTACACGAGCTGTGGGTTGGAACGTAGCTACACGATGCTACTCACATGAGTTGTGGAGTATTCGCAACACATGCAGGAACTCAGCCACCGGAAGGACATTCAAGACCAGCACCTAAAACATGTAAACCTTAATGACATGTCATTTGTATCCTACGAATTCCTAAGGTTCAAACGGGGCTCGATAATCGTTGTATGTCGTTGGATCTATGTTGCTTCATAACATGATAAATTGTATAATAACATATATATTGATTAATTTCTCATAAAATCATATAATAACATTATACATAATACAGTTCATACGAACTTACCTGGCAAAATTACAAAAATGTCAAAGTATAGGGGCATTTTGGTAATTTTCTATTCTCCTCGATTTTCCACCCGATCTTGATCTAAATTAATAATTTCATTCAATATATTAATTTATACAGTAAAACAATGTATTTTATGCAATTTAGTTATTTTTGACATTTTTACAAATTTACCCCTAAAGTTTTACTTTTATTCAATTTAGTCCCTGGGCTAAAACACGCAAATTAACCATTTTTACCCAAAATTGAGCATATTTGAATACTTATGGCATCCAATAAAGCCCACTATTGCAACAATTCTCATCAAATCCTTGTACTTTTACTATTTCAACAATTTAATCCTAAATCAGAAAATTCATAAAATATCACTTAATAAAATACTTTTAAATAAAAATAATATCTCAAATTCATAAATTAACATCTAAAATCACAAGGTTCATCAATGAAAACATTAAAAATCTTTAACATTTTAAAAATCGAAAGTACGGGTTAGCTGGACCTAGTTGCAACGATCTCAAAAACATAAAAATTATTAAAAATAAATAGCATAGGGACTTACATGCACGAAATGAAACATGGCCGAACCTAGCTTCCATAACCATGGCTTTCGGTTGAAAAACAAAAGAGAAAGGAAGATGACAACCTTTATCTTTCACTTATGTTTTATTTAATTTAATTAATTATCAAATAATCATTTTAACCTTGGTTAATAAATAAATAAAACACCAAAGTCATGTCCATATAAGTCCACTAACTCATCAAAATGATTTAATTACCATTTAAGTCCCTTTTACTTTATTCAATAAACCATTTAATCACTTAAATCAAATAGTGTTCAAAATTTACATCTTTTACGATTTAGTCCTTTTTAATTAATTAACTATTGAAACGTTAAAATTTTCCAACGAAACTTTAACAATACCTTAATGACACTCCGTAAATATTTATGAAAATATTTACGGCTCAATTTAGAGAAACGAGGTCTCAAAAATAAAATCACGTTTGACTCGTAAATATTAAATAATAATATTTACGAACTTGTCGAATTTGGTGGCCCCGAAACCACTATTTTCGGCACCATTGAAAAACGGGCTATTACAACACATTTTCCCAGAACACACCTAAATCTTCATAGAGATAACTCGATAATCCGCAACAAATGTTGGATTCTGGTACAATCAATGAATATTTCGTACGTCAACATCTCATCTCATATAAAACTCGTACAATGCGCGAAATAACCCTATTGGCATGCCAATTGTATCATATCCTATGTTCATCTAAGCTAAATATACATGTAAAAAACAACCTTTACAATTCAATCCTTTTTATCACCTTTTGTATCAATTTGAAAACATTTTTAAAATACATTCAAACATCATAATCCACAATTCAAACATAAACATTACAAAAATGCACATAACTATACCATATGAACTTATCATATACAAACAACAATAGTAGAAGTGTCCCTCAATTGATTCAATTCTTAATCTATACTGTAATTCATTTCAAATTATCAGTTCTAAATACCTTATAATAACTTATTTAATGCATATGATATCATATCATCACTTTTAACAATTTCTCTAAAGTTTTATAGTTTATTCAATTTAGTCCCTAAGATCGAAACAAGTATATTTTTCATATTTAAACCCCAAACTTTAAATCCGACTTCAAACTCATCCTTAGACAGAGTTTATAGAAATTTCATGCCAATATCAACATATTTTCATTTTAGCCCCTAAACTCAAAACTAACAAAATTCACTTTGCAAAATAGTCTTATTTCATATCAAAGCTTCAAACCCAACCATTTAACATTAAAAAAAACTTCAAAAACAACAATGATACCTTTTAAAATCTTTGACAGTTTTACGATTTAGTAATCAGGTATGCTAGATTAAGCTACAATGATCTCAAAAACATAAAATTTACGAAAAACAAACTTAATTTGCTTACCATACACCAAGGTTGAATGAACTCAGGGGCGAAGCTAGGGGGGCCGGCACGGGCCCCGCCCCCCCTAAAATGTAAAATTGTATTTCAGGCCGTTAATTTTTTTAAAATTTTTAAATTAGTAAAGGTAAAATTGCACGTTGACCCCCCTAAAATTATAAAAATTTGATTTAATCCTTTATAAATTATAAAGATATAAAATATAAAAAATTAAAATTTCATCTGACCCCCTTAAAATATTTTTCTAGGTTCGCCCCTAAATGAACTTGAAGAATGACTATGACTTCCTTAGGTTTCTTTTAGGTTTTCGGTTGGGGAAGAAAGAAATGAAAATGGATGACACATTTTTGTTTATTTTAATATAACATAAAACTTAATTTTTAACTATATTATAACATATTTTTTCTTAGAAATCTCACACCAGCCGCCACTATCTTTTAAATGTGGTAAATTTGTAATATTAACACTTGCATTAATAATATTTAATCTATTTAACTAGTTAATCAATATTAATTAGTTTTTACAATTTTTATGATTTAATTTTTATATATTAATTAATCAATTAATCACTAAAATTATTAAACCAGAATTTAATATAATTTTATTATAGACTCATAAATATTATTTAATATATAATATTTACTAATTTAATTATCAGAAAATGAGATTTGAAAATCACCAATAATACTAAAAACAGATTGTTACAAATATAACCTGGGGATGCACGATTAACTTTTATTTGTTAATTTAATTTTAAATTTCAATTCACTATATATTTAATATTAAAAATAAAAATGCCTAGCTTACTTTACCATTTCAAAGTTAAGATCTATTCCTCTATTTTCATTTTTACATGTAAAAAATAGTTAGAATTAATTAGCTGTCATTTAATTTTAATAAAATATTGAATGGCTAACATTGATTTATAAGAAGAGAAATAAAAAAAAAAAAAAAACAAGTAAAACAAAATGTTTATTAATAAAATTAGCATACTCGCTAAAAAAATGACGCTTTCATAATTTTTTGATTAGTGTATTTTATAGAAGTAATAGTATAAAGAATATTTGAGAAAAATAAATAAAAACTAGATTATTCTTTCATTAGAATTAATATTTTTAATATTTTATTATAAATTTTAATAATATAGAAAGAAGTTTAATGTTAGCTGATAATAAATAATTTTTCTATTCAATCGAGTCATTTTCGAAGGTGACATTTGATTTATTCTCTCATGATTAGCTGCCGAAGGGAATGATAGATTAAAAATGTCCATTCATATCCAAGATGCAAAATTATTCATGAATTCTTTTCACAGTAAAAATTATAAAAGTTATAAAAAATTCAAAAAAATTCAAAAAAATTTAAAAAAATATATAAAATACATGTAAATTGTTATAACATGTTTAAAAATATAGTGTTTTAACCCATATTTATTAATTTATAAAAATATATATCTTACAACATATTCGAACACTCAACAATTAGAAAATTGATAATTAAATAATTTACACTATATTAAATAAGACAAGTTGTAGTCTCCAGATTTTCACAAAGCTGAAATTCCAAATGAACAAGGGAAAATAATCAAGGGATGAATATTTGAAAGCACAAAATGAATCATCAAAATGATAAATGCAAAAAACTTGATTTATTACCAGGATGGCCTTGAGTGAAGAGAACATCATTCTCCGAAGCGAGATTTGCCCACAAAGAGGAGCCAACGACACAAGTAGTCGGGACTCCTAAATGAACCAAAAAAGAATAATCAATTTAACAGTAAAATTAACCAACAAAGGAGCAAAAAGAACAAAATGTTACATGATAAAAACATGTAATTTATTTTTCAATTAGAGGAGAAGAATTAAAGAAAATACAATAAACAAGATAAAAACCAAACTGATAAATACAAAAAAAAAAAAAAAAAAGAGCTCAATTTATTACCGGCATTAGTGTCAAAAAAGTTATTGTTGTTCATGGCACTGTACTCAAACAAAGTAATATTTGCACAAGAGCCAACAATAGAATTAACCCCAACTCTTAAATTAACAATTTAAAAAAAATAAATATGAAAAGATTTGTGATCGAGAATTAAATTAATTAACATAAAAGAAAAAAAATCCTTTTAATGCCATTAAACATATAAAATCTATACCCAAAATTTGGGGCGGGGGAAGAGCAAGTTGTAAACAAAAAACAACAAAAAAAAAAACCAAAATATATGATGAAGAATACAAAAACCTGTTTTATTACCATGAATATTGGGTGGAACAGGGGAGGGGACAGCATCTATAGAGGCAGCAATGTTATGGTATTGGTCTGCAAACATGTTAAAAAAGACTATTGATACATTACCAATCAATTTTAACGACGGTGTGGCTTATATAATTACCATAACCCATTTGCTGAGCTTCCATGGAAGCTTGAAAGTTGGTTTCCCCACTCATTCCAAATCCCCCAATTTCATGAACATCTTGCACCTTCTGCGAGGTAAGCAATTGTTCCAATTGTAATGAAGAAATAAGTTTAACTCCGAATACAAGACCGTAGAATCACAAAAAAACATTAACTTTATTCCGTTATTTGGAGAAATTATTAGGTATACTCTTTCTATTATATAGGTTTCAATAATTATGCATCAAGTTATTTTTTTCTACAAACTTTATCTCATTATTTGGAGAAATTCTTTGGGATTCTATTAAAAATCTCAAATATTTAAATATATGAAAATCAACTATAGATATTATCTATCTCCAAAGTATATTTCTTTCTCGTAACTCGAGTAGACATTTGTTTCTCAATATTTAAATATGAACATATACTCAAATATTATCCTATTAATAATAATAATTAAAACGAGTAATCAATAATATGTGACAAACGCTATATTATATAGTATATTCAAAACCAAGCAAGTGATTAAAACAAATTTATGAATGTTTAAGCTTATTATTATTATTATTACGAAACCATATTTGGTTTAAAGGAGAGAGAAATAGGGAGTGCAAAACCTGTTCCACAATGGTTTTCCTAAGTTCTTGGAGCTCAACCACCGTTTTGGATTTGTAATCCTCGAAATCCTTTCTAATTTTTAGGATTTCAGATTTCAACATTGGGATCTCTTGTTGAAGTTCCTCACGCTTCCTCTTTAGTTATAAAAACACCAAGCAGACATTAATCAAAGACATTAAAAGAAAATAAACAAAGAAATTGATGATGGCTTAATATCACAGTACTTTGGCTTTCAGTCGAGACTCTTTACAGATTGCGGCATGTCTAGCCCTGTCAGCTTGACTTCTCTGTTTCCCTCATCTGTTACCTCTTTATGTTGCCTCTGTATTCATTGTAAAAGCGCACAGGTTTCTTCAAATCAACTCCTTTAAAAAATAAATGGTGAAATGTGGCCTCATGTGCATCACCTCACTTTATAAGCAGATAATGGTTCCAATCTAACAGTTGCAGCAGCCACCTTTCCCCTATGCTACAAAAGCCCCAAGGCAGTATTCTAATGCAGTTGAAGAAAGAAACCCTTCCAATTTTTTTTCAACTATTTGTGTAAGAAATATTTAACAAATAAATACTTGACGCAATGTTGCCATATTTGTTTAAAATTTTCAAATAAATTATAACACCATCCATTATAATACTAGCAGGATGTTTGATAAGTACTATAGAGGATTTGAAAATTACTCTACCCATTATACTACTAGGAGGAGGTCTCATTTGTCTTTAGTACAAAGACTAAAACGGTTTGATCTCACTTGTCTTTAGTACAAAGATTAATATCGTTTCATAATAATAACAATCATAATAGTACAAACATTAATGTGGTTAATGCGATTCGAGATTTGTTGAATCGTAATTGAGATTTCAATTTAAAATATGTGTATTGAGAATATAATAGGCTAGCTGATTGTTTAGCAAATGCTACAAAAAGAATGAGCATTGGCGTTTATTGTTGGCTTCAACTCTTGATTTTGCTCTAAATGCATTGCATGAAAATCTTAAGTGTTTATCTACTACTAGACTAATTGCCATGTAGTAGTCTGTATTGCTCTTTTCTAAACAAAAAAAAAAAAAAAAAGTCATAAGTCTATGTCCTCTTCATAAATTTACTCTTTATATATTTAAAATTTAGTCTTTATGCTTTTATTTTTAAGAATTAGTCCAATTATTAGAACATTTTTTTTTAAAAAAATTGTTGATGCAACATTTAAAAAAAAACTCACTTGATAACTATGTAACTAAAAAAATAACTTTATAATGAAACTGAGTTTAACAAATTAATTTCAATAATATTAACAATTGAACTTGAATATTGAAATATGAAATGTAAAATGACTAAATTACTAAAAATAAAAATACAATAATTAAATTTCAAATTTATGAAAAATACTAAAATTTATGGCATATTTTAACCTAATAATAATAATAAGTTTAGACTTTCATAAACTAATTTTCTTACCCCGTTAATTGTATAAACTAAAGCATTTTATAATATGAAAAAAATATTTAAATATGGTAATTTAAAAGTGTTAAAGAATTCATAATTTTATTCCAATAAGTAATTTTTAAATTACTAGTTTATTTAAAATTTACTTGAAAACGCTAGCCTGTTTAAATTATTAATAGTCATGCAATTACTTAATAATAGGAAAAAAAATTGCAATTACTTTAATAGATAACGATAATAAAAGATAATTATGACAAAAACATTTTATATTATATCAGATCTATGAATTTTGAGACTAAATGAAGTTTTAAATATTCAATTATGGTTCTCTTAATATTAAGAATTGTGATGCTACACTCATATAAAAGTAAATAAATGATTTATGAAAAAAAAAATTTTTTGGAAAAACTAATATTTTTTTATATTTAGATGAATCTGTATAAAATAATTTTTTTTTACAGATTTCTTAAAAATATTTCATAAACGCTATTTTCAATTAAACAAACATACATTTTAAATTTTATTACATTTTTATTATTTAATTGAATTTATTTTATATCTATAAATTTATATTTTACATTTTTCTTTGTAAAACAAATATGACATAATATATTTTATAAAATATTATAGAGCAATTTCCTTTTAACAATCAAAATTTTTTTTATAATAAGAAAATATTTTGTAATAATTAATGTCATATATAAACTTAATAATAAATAATGCTTACTTAAAATTTAATTTAAATTACATATTGATAGTACATATTGACACATTAGAATTGTAAGAGATAAATGGAGTTATGTATTATTTAAACAAATAATCATATTTATATACTTAAAATGTTCATACTGTTATTGTAATAGGCCCATTTCGCCCGGACCCACACTGTAGCGACGTAAAATTTTCGCTTTGGTCGCTAATTGAGGCAGTTTATTGAAAATTTGAAAACTGACTTTCGATTTTATTAAAAAAGGGAGTCGCCACTGATCCTTTTTCCTAGGTGTGATCGGTCACCTAATAAATCATCTTTTTTTTAAAAGAAAATTTATTTTTTTAACAAAAAGAAGACCGAGTTTAGGTCTACGTCAAAAGCCAGAGAAAAATAGGGTTCGAGAGTCGGTTACGCACGAGGAAGGTATTAGCACCCTCGCAACGCCCAAAATTGGTATATCGTTAAACATGCATTGTCTTGATTTTCAAAAACACGAGTTCAATGTAACATTTAATCGTGATCCAATCAAAACACGAGTTCGGTTTCTTTTGAGAAGGACGTTCTGTTTTTAACACGAGCCGATTGATATTCACCCAACATAGCGATGAAATCGAAGACTTAATGTTAAATCGGTACGTTGCCTTACTTGTTGAAATTAATTTAAAAAAACATGAATGAAAATATTTCTAGATAAAAAATAAAAGTAAAAGAAAACTAATATTGATGTTGAAATAAGATGTGAACTAATATACTAAATTCGAAACAGACAAATAATAATAAAAAGCTAAGAATATGTGAAGCAAATAATGTATAAAACATTAACAACGTATATGTGATAATAATAGTAATAATGCAAATATGAAATAGTAGTGAACATATATATATAAAACATACAATACTAGATTTAAAAGAAATATATACAATATATATTAAAAATAGTAATAATATAAAAATAACTAATAATAACGATATATAAATATATACATATATGTATTAAAATATATACATAATAATTGGAATAAAAAGTATATACATAGTATTAAAAATATGTACATAATATAGCGTTAAGAATACAGACATAATATATAGTTATTAAAATATATACATAAGATAATATGTAAGAAAAAATATAAATAATATAGTATTAAAGATATATACATAATATATACAAAAAAATCATATATACATGATATATATATTAGCAACAATAATGATAAAAAAAATAAAAAAATAAAAATACACTAATATATAATAATAATAATAATAATAATAATAATAATAATAATATTGAAATACAAAAAGCAAATATAATAAAGATATTAAAATAAAGTAATAAAAATAATACTATATATAAATATATATACATATACATATATAATAAAAATATACACTAATATATAATAATGATAATAATACTAACAATAGCAATGAAATACAAAAAGGATAAACGTAATATAATAATAATATTAAAAATAAAGTAATTAAAAATAGTGTTATATATAAGTATATATATATATATATGTACGTATATAATAAGAATATACATTAATATATAGTAATATTAATAATAATAATATTGATTAGATTAATAATATTAGAAATAATAATAATAATATTGAATAAAGAAACGAAAATAAACAAAAAGGACTAAAATTGAACTAAAACAGAGTTTTGAGGCAAATTTAAAAAGAAATGAAGGGAGAGGGACCAAAATGCAACACGCATGCAACTTGGAAGGACCAAAACAGAAAATATTTCTTCCCATCAAAACGCAGCGCATCAGCGGGGACTAAATTGAAAATCGCGATAAATTTCGGGGCCAAATTAAAAATAAAAGACTTAATTGCAAAAGCTTGAAAAAGCGGAAGGGCCAAATGCGCAAATTGCCCTTCCGCTCAAAAACACGCGGATCCTGGCCTGGAGCGGGTCGGATCGGGTCGGTGCATGGGTAAAGGGCAAAATGACGTCGTTTTGGGGGCTATAAAAGGCCCAATTTTTTTCAAAAAAATCATTTGCAGCAGAGTGAAGAAAAAAAAAGAGGGGAGAGGGAGAGGTTCGATTTCTGGCCACAGAGCCGGTCACCGTCCGGTCGCCAGACCGCCGCCGGCCACAGTGCACGGTGGCCGAAAAAGGTAAAAATTTCCCTTTTTTATTTTTTATTTTCCTTTTTATTATACTATTTATGAAAATATATATGTATGTATGATTCGAAAATAAGTAAAAATAAAAAGATTAAAATCACCTTAGGCTTTTGATATTGGTGTTTGGTTGCCCGATCGGTGTTATTCTTGTGTTTTGATTTTCCCCGAATCACTGCTTGTGTATGTGTTTAAATCTAATTTTTGTATTGATGGAAAAAATAGCCGAAAGGATCCCCCTTTTACAAAATTTGATTTGGGTTTTTATAACCCTTTTACATGTATTTTCTATGATTTCTGTCTTTTCTTTCTGATTCATTGCAGGTGCAAGTGGGCGACGGTGGCGTGTTGCGTGGTGGTGGTGGTCGTGCGAGCGCGTTGGCGAAAGTCGTAGGGTGGTTGCGCGCGCATAAGCTAGGGGCTAGGGTTAGATTTAAGTTTTTTTTTTGTTTGTTTCTGATTTTGGGTTTTAGTGTTTGGGCTGTTAGGAATTGGGTTTGGGGTTTGGGTTATTGTTGGGTCAAAATTGTAAGGGGTTAATTTAAGTGTTGGGCTTCTGTTGGGTTTTGATGTAAATGGGTTTAAGTGGGTTTGATGGGTTAAGGGTTTTGGGTTGGTTTGATTCAATTTGGGTTTGGGTTAGGTGGGTCAAAATTGGCCTGCAACAGCTGCCCCTCTTTGCTCATTGTTGTGTAACGAGAACAGAGCAAAAACACAAAGAAAGGCCAATTTTGTCCGGTCTTGCCTAGTCTTGACTTCTTTGGTGCTCTTCTTGTTCAGCTAGTCTCTTTCCAGTCCACCGCATCTTGTAGCTTTGGTTCAATCCACTATAAATTCGGAGATATGCCTTGTAGCTTTAATCTGCTCGCATCTTCAGGGATATAAGATCCATTGTCTTCTATCTGCTTCGCTATATCTTCAGGAAGATAAGATCTGCAACTTCAATGTGCTCCACTGCAACTTCGATTAGCTCCATTGTAACTTCAGGGCTCTGCTACAACTTCAGAGAGATAAGACCTGTAACTTCAACCTGCTTTACTGCAACTTCAAGTAGGCAAAATCTGTGTCTTCGATTAACTCCAATTTTTATCCTCAGCATGTGACCCGAGACTCAACTCACCTCTCACAATATGAGCTGACTTTTGATAAAAACAGAATTTGAAAAACAGAAACTGAAAATACCTCAACGTGTCCCGAGGCTCAACTCACCTCTCGCAATATGAGTTGATTTTTGAAACATAAATTGAAAAACGGAAATTGAAAATACCTCAGCGTGTCCTGAGGCTCAACTCACCTCTCGCAATATGAGTTGATTTTGACGAACAGAAATTGAAAAATGGAAATTGAAAATACCTCAGCATGTGAGCCGAGGCTCAACTCACCTCTCGCAATATGAGTTGATTTTTTTGATGAACAGAAATTAAAATTACCTCAGCGTGTCCTGAGGCTCAACTCACCTCTCGCAATATGAGTTGATTTTTTTGAAAGACAGAAATTGAAAATACCCTAACGTGTCTTGAGGCTCAACTCACCTCTCGCAATATGAGTTGATTTTTTTGAAAGACAGAAATTGAAAATACCCCAACGTGTCTTGAGGCTCAACTCACCTCTCGCAAGATGAGTTAATTTTTGAAACAGAAATAAAAACATCAGGATACCAAAACATGTCATCTGGTGGAACTTAGGTGTCTTTTCCTTTGATTCAGTATAGCTATCATCACATCCTCTTGCTCTACTGGAGTACCTGTATATGTCATGCATGATGTTATCATGAAATGCACATGTTTGCCTTAAATGCCTGCATGCCTACATGATTATGCTATGCGCCTTAGGCATGTTTGTCGTATGTCCTTTTTCGTCACGATTTTTGTGATGATCTGCATTCATTACTTCAGCTCTTGACTTTCTCTTTAGGCCCTGTACCCATCCTCAAGCTTCACAAAAAATCTGCGTTTCTCAGATATCACTCTTTTGCCCCTGGTTGAACTTTGTCCTTGCTTTGAGGCTCTTGTACTTATCAAATTCTTATCCGGGTAATACTTAACATTTCTTTTGTTTAGAGTATGTCATTTCACTATTTATCATGTAAATAAACCACATAATGAGATGCACGAAAATGGTCAGGTAAGGACAAAAGGGATACCTCACATTTATTTATTTCAAATATAGCAAACAAAGAAAGTTAACCAATGATAGTAAAAAAGTGTCATAAAGAGAAAGGGTATCGCATTCAACAGATACAAATGCTCTAGATATTCAACGCATGAACTCTTCTACGTTCCTCAATCAAGAATCTTTTCAAGCATGGCTTCTTGCGCGGAAGATTTTGAGCTGCTGAAAATGATTCAAATACTGTAGTCTCACTGTTTGACCCATCGTTCAAAACACCTTGCTTTTCAAGCCCAGTGTTTGCTTCATTAGAACGCCCTTTCGGGTTTTCATCCTAATCTTTCGTGTTAATCAAGACGCCCTTTTCAGGTTTTCACCTTGATCTTTCTTTCTTTTTTTTTTCTTTTTTTTAAAGCATAATATTTTTTTACAGCATCTGAGTTCACTGGATTCGGTAACTCCTTCCCATCCATCTCAGTGAGAATTAAAGCTCCACCCAAGAAGGCCTTCTTTACGACATATGGTCCTTCCCAATTTAGTGCCCATTTTCCTCGCTAGTCTTTTTGTATTGGGATAATCTTTCTCAGTACGAGTTCTCCTTCGTGGAATTCTCTTGGCCGTACTTTCTTGTCATGGGCCACGATGATTCTCTTTTGGTACATCTGTCCATGACAGATTGCCTTCAAACATTTTTCTTCGATAAGGTTTAACTGGTCATATCGAGCTCGAACCCATTCTGCTTCCTCTAGTTTCGACTCCATTAAGACTCACAGAGAAGGGATCTCAACTTCGATGGGTAACACAGCTTCCATTCCATAGACCAGGGAGAAAGGAGTTGCTCCCGTAGATGTCCGCACAGATGTGCGATATGCATACAAAGCGAACGGTAGCTTCTCGTGCCAATCTTTATATGTTTCGATCATTTTCCCAATAATCTTCTTAATATTCTTGTTGGCCGCTTCAACTGCTCCATTCATTTTTGGGCTATAGGGTGAGGAGTTATGATGCTTTATTTAAAATTGCTCACACACTTCTTTTATCATCTTGTTGTTCAAATTCAAGGCATTATCTGAAATGATTCTTTCAGGCAAACCATATCGGCAAATGATTTCCTTTTTTAAAAACTTGCAAACTGCAGTCTTTGTCACATTGGTAAACGAAGTGGCTTCTATCCATTTTGTGAAGTAATCAATAACCACAAGAATGAACCGGTGTCCATTAGAAGCTTTTGGAGAAATTGGCCCTATAACATCTATGCCCCACATAGAAAAAGGCCATGGAGAAGTCATGACATGAAGGGGCGAAGGGGCTACATGAATTTTGTCACCATAAATTTGACATTTGTGGCATTTACGTGCAAAATTAATGTAGTCATTTTCCATCGTTAGCCAGTAATAACCGAGCCTCATAATCTTCCTGGCCATAGTAAAACTATTGGCATGTGTCCCACAGATTCCCTCATGGACATCTTCAAGTATTTTTTTGGCTTCAACAGCATCTACACATCTCAAAAGTACTTGATATTTTCCTTTTTTGTACAGAATGTCCCCATCAAGAACAAATCCTACTACCATTATTCTGATTGTTCTTTTATCGTTCTCATTTTCCTGTTCGTGATACTTTTGATTCTTGACATATTCTAAGATATCATGGAACCATGGCCGTCCATCTGGCTCTTCCTCAATGCTGAAACAATGTGCAGGGACTTCATATATGCTCATTTGGAGAGGCATTATCTCTGTTTATCCGTTTGCTTTGAACATTGAGGTTAAAGTGGCTAGGGCATCAGCCAATTGATTTTCTTCTCGTGGGAAGTAATTAAAAGTTATTTCTTTGAATTCTTTAATCAGTCCTGCCACTAGATCGCTGTATTTAACTAATTTTGAATCTCTCACTTCCCAATCTCCACGGATTTGGTATATCACCAACGCTGAGTCCCCATACACCTCTAAGATTTTGATGTTTCGTTCAATAGCTGCACGAAGTCCCATGATACAGGCCTCATATTCCGCTATGTTATTGGTACAGAAGAAATTCAGCCTGGCTGTGAACGGATAATGGTTCCCTTCTGGTGATACTAAGACTGCTCCAATCCCATGCCCCAATGCATTCGATGCACCATCAAAGCTCATCTTCCATGACTTCTCTTTTGATGACTCGCACTCTTTTTCTATAATGCACATCAAGTCTTCATCTGGGAAATCAAATCTCAATGGCTCGTATTCATCCGTTGTTCGAGTTGCTAAGAAGTCAGCTATTGCGCTTCTTTTTATCGACTTTTGACTCACATAGACGATGCCGTACTCCGATAGTAAGATCTGCCACCGTGTCATTCTTCCTGAAAGTGCAGGTGATTCCATCATTTACTTTATTGGGTCCAACTTTGAAATTAACCATGTCGTATGATACAACATATATCGCCTGAATCTCCGAGCTACCCAAACCAAAGCGCAACAGAATTTTTCAATTGACGAGTACTTTGCCTCATACTCTGTGAAATTTTTGCTGAGATAGTAAATCGCCTTTTCTCTTTTCCCTGACTCATCATGTTGCCTCAGTACGCAACCCATTGAATTTTCGAACACAGTCAGATACAATATTAACGGTCTTCCTGGAGTTGGCGGTACTAACACTAGGGGACTAGACAAATACTGTTTTATCTTGTCAAAAGCCACTTGACATTCCTCGTTCCATTCTCCCGGATTATGTTTTTGAAGGAGTCGAAAAATTGGGTCACACTGGTTGGTAAGTTGAGCAATGAACCGAGCGATGTAGTTCAACCTCCCTAAAAATCCTCTGACTTCTTTTTGCGTACGCGGAGGTGGTAGTTCTTATATGGCTTTTATCTTATCTGGATCAAATTCAATGCCTCTCTCACTGAAGATGAAGCCTAGCAATTTTCCCGAGGTAGCCCCAAATATACATTTGGCTGGATTTAGCTTCAATTGGAAATTTCTCAGTCTTTCGAACAACTTCCTGAGGTTCCCAACATGCTCTCTTTCCCCCTTGGATTTGGTGATCATATCATCGACGTAGACTTCTATTTCTTTGTGCATTATGTCATGAAACAACATCACCATAGCCCTCTGATACGTTGCCCTAGCATTCTTTAATCCGAACAGCATCACCTTATAATAGAATGTTCCCCACATCGTTACGAAAGTAGTTTTCTCCATATCCTTAGGAGCCATCTTTATCTGATTATAACCCAAGAATCCATCCATGAACGAAAATAATGAATGTTTGGCTGTATTATCCACCAATGTGTCGATGTGTGGCAAAGGAAAATTATCTTTAGGACTTGCTCGATTCAAATCGCAATAATCTACACACATTCGTACTTTGACATCTTTCTTTGGTACTGGGACTATATTAGCTACCCATTGTGGATACTTGGAGACTTGTAGGAAGCCAGCATCGAATTGTTTCTTGACTTCTTCTTTTATTTTTAACAACATTTCAGGTCTCATTCGTTTTAGCTTTTGTTGAATGGGTTTGCATTCTGGTTTCAGTGGGAGTCTATGGACCACTACATCCTCATCCAATCCTGACATGTCCTGATACGACCATGCAAATACATCTTTGTACTCATGGAGCAAAGCGATCAAATCATGTTTAGTGTTATCTGAAATGGAGGTCCCAATCTTCACTTCTTGCCTGTTTTCTTCATTCCCCAAGTTTACTATCTTAGCAAATTCTTGATGAGGTAGAATCTATTTATCTTCTTGTTCTACCATTCTTAATAAGTCAGGAGATGAGACATAGTCTTCAACATTTTCCTCAGCTTCGAACTCTTCTAAACAAATAGCTTTCTCGAAATCAATTTCAAGATTTGTAACGGGTTTGTTCATATCGTTGATATCTGAGCACCTAAAAGTTGAATGGAAAAGAAAACTATAGAGGAGCATCAAAGTGTTGAGACCAACAAGCAAAATGGAATGATATGAGATATGTGCAATGACAGGCTGTGAGAAAAGGGAAAAAAGTATGAAGTTAATGAGAATGAAAAGATCATGACAAAATGTGTCTTCATTAATGTTCATTTAAATGATAAAGAGCAAATCATAAGCTCTTACAAAAGAATCCCTACTATTACTTAGGGACACACAAAAAGAAGAGTGTTAACATTGAGCATTACTCTGGAGAAGACTTAGTAACTATAAGGAGATCCACAGCAGTCCAATTGTTCAAAACGAATCTAGGAGGACAAGGGCGTATCATCGAAACATCTTTAATTGCATCATTTCCTTTGTCAATGACATTTATACTAACATTCTGAAGACCCCTTTCAATTAATAACAGCGTGCTTCATGGATTATCTTCCTCGGGGTATATCATTCTTACAAATGTAAATGTTTTTGACAAAGGAAGGTACGTCATGGGCTCTCATTCTAATTCTTGACCTAAGGCTCTTGCAATCCACCTTTCTCGATCTTTCTGCAACTGTTTTCTTCTTTGTCGCATATCAGGTTCGAACCCTAAACCATATCAAGCCTTATGGGGCACTGGTCTTAGAGCTCTAGCTATCCCTTGCTGATATCTTCCCAAACCTTTCCTCACTCGGGCTCCCTTCCCCACAGTCAGCTTAATTCCCATCTTGGTATTCCTTGACAGCTTAGGCATGGGAATCTTATTTCCTTCAGCAACGAACATAACATTGATAAATTCGAAGGAACGGAAGGAACATTCTACTGCATCCTTGCTTACTTCGAGGTATGGTGTATCCGCAGAGATAGATGCGACAATGTCTTTCTCACCCACGACAGTGACCAAAAGACCATTTATGATAAACTTCACTTTTTGATGGAGAGATGAAGGAACTGCCCCAGCAGAGTGGATCCAAGGCCTTCCTAAAAGGCAATTATACGAAGGTGTGATGTCCATGACCTGAAATTCGATGTCATATATATAAGGGCCCACTTCTAGAAGAATTTCAATTTTTCCAATGACTTCTCGTCTTGTCCCATCGAATACTCTTACTGTAGAGTGACAAGGCCTCAGATAAGATAAATCAATTGGAAGTCTAGAAAGCATAGCCAAAGGCATGACATTGAGTGCTGACCCGTTATCAATGAGCATATTCGGTATTATATAACCCTTGCAACGGGTTGTGATATGTAATGCTTTTACGGAGCCCTTACCATTTGGTGGTATTTTGTCATCACTGAAAGAAATAAAATTATCCGCGTTCAGGTTATTCACCCACCTATCGAGCTTTTCGACAGATATATTGCTTGCCAGGTAAGCTTGATTTAACACTTTCAACAAAGCATTCCGATGTGGTTCTGAATTCAATAGTAGGGATAATATCGAGATTCGTGTCGATTGTTTGCTTAACTGTTCCACGACATTATATTCACTGTGTTTGATGAACTTCAAGAATTCATGTGCTTCCTCTTCATTCACAGGCCTTTTAACTTCTTGTTCGGACGGAGTCTCAAGTTCAACCTCGGCATCATGCATCAGTGCCTTTCCTTTCTGCTTCAAGTCATTAGTCTTCTTCATTGGTTCAACCACTTTAGAGTAACACCTCCCGCTGCGGGTGAAGTGTCCTACTTCGCTAACATCTCCGGTCGTGACTTTGGATTTTTCACCTTCAGGTATGATAATGTTGACATCATATTTCCATGGTACTGCCTTGTTGCCTTTGTAAGGGAAAGGAGATTGTACCTCAATTATCATTTTTGGTTTCACTTGCTCCTTTTTTGCATCGTAATAAATCACCAATGGTCGATCGGCACTATAAGGGAAACCTGATGATTGATTATCAAAAGTGCATACTTCTCCTTCATCGTCCTCTTTCATTTTCTTAAAGATCTCAACTTCCTTGTTGTCCATCATGTCTTGAAGTAGTTTTCTGAATCCTTCACAAGACTGAATGTCATGCCCCTCGATCCCATGAAAATCACAAAAATATTGACTTTTTGTATTTCTTTCTTTGAAGATTCTGTTGGAATGACAGAACAACCCCTTTTCAACCATTACCTCCCAAATCTTTCGCAGCGGTGTCTTTATTTCTGAAACTCAACTTTTGACACGCCACTTGTCTTCTTTTGTCATCGCGCTCACGTTTCCTTCAGTGGTTAGGGAGCGAATTTCTAGTCATATTACCAGCACCATCAAATCATAGAATGCCTGCATCGATAAGACCTTGAACCCTCATTTTAAAAGCTAAACAAATTTCTGTAGAATGCCCCTAGTTTCCGGCATAGTACATGCAACTAGCATTAGGATCATACCATTTTGGGTATGGAGGCTTCAGGGGTGCCATATAATGTGGGGATATTAATTTTTTCCAACAATTTTTGGTACAGCTCTCCGTATTACATGGGAATTGGGGTGAACTGAGGTTTTTCAGGATTGGATCTTGTCGATCTTTGTTCATTTTTGGGATGGCCTTGAGCAGGCATGGTATTTAGTGGGAACATGGCAAATGGTCTTTGGTTATCTGTGGCGTAGACGAAGTAAGGAGGAGGTGCTTGATAGTAAGGGTTTTGAGGTGGATAATAAAAGTTTGGAGGTGGGCGATATCGAGGTCGTGGTTAGACTGGGTAAGGATTAGAAGTGTGATGGTTCTCAGTTCCCACCATATGGGCTTCTGCCTCTTTTTTCTTTATAGGTGCTGCCCTTTTCGAGCTCTCGGAACCTTCCATTTTTCCACTTTTGATGGCATTTTCTATAAGTTTCCCGGATATTACAATATATGCGAAGTCTTTCATGGCACTTCCAACCAACTTATAATAAAACGGTGCTTTCAAAGTGTTGATGAAGAGGACCGTTATTTCAATTTTAGTCAATGGGGGTTCTACTTGAGCCGAGATATCCCTCCATCTTTGTGCGTATTGCCTAAAAGTCTCCACCGGCTTCTTTTCCATCATCTGTAGGGTTAAACGATCAGACACCATGTCAGATACATGCTTGTATTGTTCACAAAATGCTGACGTCAAGTCTTTCCATGATCAGATCCTTTCTCTACTAAGTTGATTGTACCATCGAAGGGACGATCTGACCAAGCTGTCTTGGAAACAGTGCATTAGCAATTTATCTTCATTCACGTAACCAGTCATCTTACGGCAGAACATGATAAGATGCGCTTTTGGACATCTCGTTCTATCATATTTTTTAAAATCTGGTACTTTGAATTTCGGAGGCAGAACCAAATTGGGCACCAAACTAAGCTCTTTGGCACTTAATGCAGAGAAGGCTTCAGTACCTTCTATCGCTTTGAGTATTTCTTCCAAACTCCTATACTTATCCTAAACATCATGATCATCAATTTTTAACCTGGCTATTTCTACCGGATCATCCAAATCTGGAACATTGGGATCGGCAGGATTAGCTCCGAGGTTCGATACGAATATACCTTGCCCTAGATGAGCAGAGGGTATGGGTCGTTGCTCCAAGCTTGCAGGTTCTCCTCGAGGACATTCTCTTTGCATTACATGTACATGAGGTGGAGTGAATCTTGGGGGATAGAGCGGATCCTGATCATGATTAGTTCTTGGCTGAGGCTCTATAGTGTCAGGGCTCTGCATAGGTCCTTTTCCTTTGACCAAAGCTGTCATCAACTCCATCATTTTGGCCATTTGATCCCTTTGCTCTAGCGATTCCTCTCGAGATCTTAACATCAGATCTCTTGTTTCCTGTTGTGACTTGGTCAACTGCTCTTGCAATTCTCTCCGGGTCATTTTTATCCTTTCAATTCTCTCATTGAACTCGGCTTCCATAATTCTAGTTTTCCGGCACGTCCTATAAGAATGGCGTGGTTCTAGACTTGTAGTATCACAACTGAAAATTATACGGTTTTAGCCTCAGTGAATGATTATGGTGATATATACATGCAATGAACAAATGAATGAATAAATGACTAATGAATGTTAGTCATGAATAAATATGAAAGAATTTTGGTGTTGATTTCAAGATAGCCCCATACTTAGGCATTTCATTTATCAAAAGAGTCTATTACAAAACGTTTCGCCATTTTTTTTATTCAACAGTTACACAACTTTCCTAGCCACATCGCCTTGTTTCTTCACTCGTTCTAAAAACTCTGACATGCTTGATCTTTGGCTCGGATGGAATTGGCAACTGAGAGTTTCAGCTTCATCTAATAATTGCACAACTTGCATAGCCGCCTTGCGAATTTCATTGATCAAAGAGCCGAGTTGCATTTCCTTTTCTTGGAGAGCTCTTTCGTAGGCGTGAGTGTCTATGTCGTACTGACTATTCTTTTCTCCCAGGGCTTTTAGGAGATTATCTAACTGTTACTGTTGAGCTTGCAGCGTATTTTCTAAATCTCGTATTTTTCTCTTAGCTCTTGACGTTCAGACTGACTAGTCACAAATTCTGCAGTCATAGTTTCATACTCAGCATTCTTCTTTCTTAACTCCATTATAGCACGCACAGCTTTTTCCTCTTCTTTCTTTGCCTTCCCTTTCCAAAATTTCATCCCATCTTTGATGTTGCTTAGCTCTTCTTTCCATTCTGTCGACGATTTGCCCAACCCACTATTTTTTATAGTGCTTCTTAATTTCTTATTTTCCAAATGAAGGTCCCTTAAGTCATTTCTCACGATCTCAGCTTCTCTTTGGATTTTCACGGTTTGGGACTTTTCAATCTGAACATCAATCTTTAGCTGGTATTTTTCGTCTTGAAGAGAGCTGATATCCAGTAACAACTTAGCCTTTTCACGTTCAAATCTGTGTCTTGTTACTTCCAGCTCGGATGGCATTTCTTCCGAGAAAGGATTCTGGAAAGTGTAATTCGTCGATGAGACTTGTTGACTATTCACTTGTCGTTTTCTCCATATATCATAATCTTGAGTGATAGTATCAGCATAGAGAGCTAACTCTATTAGGTGAATTTCTTTTCAAGCCTTTGCAGTCTCCCGGACTCTTTTCATGTAACCTTCACTTGTAAAGGCAAACTCTAACTGTGTCAACCCTCCGGTGGCGGGTATGAACTGCTGTGAAGCAAACTACCTTTGAACCATTAATGGAGCATATCCAACCCCTCCCTATAATCCGAGTAAAGGCACCCAATCTTGGCTTCCGCATTTATATATTAGAATTGAAGGACGAATCTATGGTGCTCTCCAGGTTATCTCTTCAGCGCGAAGGTTTTGAAAAACTGAAACCCAGTGCTGCTCGGTGACATCTTTCGGCCAATCTTTCTCAAAGTAAGCCTTTAATGGGGCGAATGTTTTTGAAAACATGTGGAAAGGTGTGCGCTCTACTTTCCAGAAATGGCTCAGAATCCAGACATTAAGTAAATGCGCGCATCTGATAAAACGTCCTTCCCCTTTTCTCCTACAACTACTCAGAGATCTAAAAGTCTCGGCCAAGATAGTTGGGAGGGGGTTGGTCCTTTGCCCCAACCTTTCGAAGAAATCCACTACCGCGACTTCTATATGACCTAAAACCTTTGGAAAGACGATCAATCCATAAATGGCCAAAGCAAACAGATCCATTCTTTTCGCAATATCTGGATGGTTTTGAACTAAGTCTCGCAGAGAAAACCACGGAACACAACTGACTTTATTCTTTTTCTTTATCTGTTTTTCAGCCCATATGTCTGTCATTTCGGTCAACCTCATTAGCTTTTTTCTTGAAGGTCATTGGCTTAGGCTCTTTCACATATATCTTTTTGAATTGCACGTTGTCAACACGAAGCAAAGCAACATATTCTTCTATGGTCGGAGTCATATCTTCCTGATTGAAAGTAAAGCACTGGTAAGCTGGGTCCCAGAATCAAACCATGGCTTGAATCAATTATTTGTCTACGTTGATGGCGATCAAGTGAGCTATATCCCCGTATTTTTTAGTGAAGATGCCCCTAGTGTCTGAATTCCACTGTGTCCAAATCCGACTCAAATCCTCGAGGTTATTCTGATGAGCATTCGAAGTTACATGCTCAGGAAGATTGAAGATACATCCTTTCGTTAGACTGTCCCCTTTTGCTTTCTGAATTTTCAAAGACCAGTCTTGAACCACGACATTTTTCTCGGTTACTTGTGTAATGGACTCCTCCATCAGAAACTCATTTTTTGGCAACTAATCTCTAGTCAACACCTTCTTAATTAAGATGCCTATGATGCATGATGAAAAATAAAAAAATAAAGACAAACAACCTTGGTTAGTAATCACAACAAACAAGAACTGAGAAAAAACTATAGAAACTCCAACAAATTAAGCTACCCGGTTCAATTCCTTTGCATAAAAAGTATAAATGTAAAGGAAATGAAAGGCAAGAGGCATTTCTCCCGTGTACTTATTTTGGTGATAATTAACGGATGGAGGTTCAGCAAGGCTCTAGTTAGGTGGCTCGTATGGTTCACTATATGCGGTTTTAGTTCTAGACAGGTACTCGAATTGTTCGTATTATCGTCTACTAAGACTAGTACGAAGCCTCGGTCGTAGCCCATCACAGGCTCACGAGTTCAATTCGAGGGATTACATTTACTTATGCCTATGCGGAGAGAAAAGTTAACTCACGAAAGCATAAGTCATAAATAACCAGGAAGTATTCACTAGCCTGTGCGGAGGGACGAGTTAACTCACGAAGGCATAGTGTTTACTTCCACTTAAACGGACAGAGCCCGAGTAGAGAGCTTATGTTATGCAAGTGCACGGTGTGCAGGGAGAAACTCAAAAACCTTTCATTTTATTTTAAAACTACGAAACTAAAACTATAAAGACTTAGAGCTGAAAAACATAAGATAAAACAAGTTAGAAAAATATTTACAACATGATGCAAATGCATGATTTTTTGAAAACAAAATTTGAGGATCACGACTAAATATTAATTTGAACAAAGAAATTCAAAAATTTTGACAACATGCGTTTAATTCGACTCGACTCTCAAGAATGTGTCCCCAGTGGAGTCGCCAGCTGTAGCAACGTAAAATTTTTGCTTTGGTCGCTAATTGAGGCGGTTTATTGAAAATTTGAAAACAGACTTTCAATTTTATTAAAAAAGGGAGTCGCCACCGATCCTTTTTCCTAGGTGTGATCGGACACTTAATAAATCCTCTTTTTTTTTAAAAGAAAATTTATTTTTTTAACAAAAAGAAGACCGAGTTTAGGTCTACGTCAAAAGCTAGAGAAAAATAGGGTTCGGGAGTCGGTTACGCACGAGGAAGGTATTAGCACCCTCGCAACGTCCAAAATTGGTATCTCGTTAAACATGCATTGTCTTGATTTTTAAAAACGTGAGTTCAATGTAACATTTAATCGTGATCCGATCAAAACACGAGAAATTTTAAGTTTTGGTTTCTTTTGAGAAGGACGTTCCGTTTTTAACACGAGCCGATTGATATTCACCTAACATAGCGATGAAATCGAAGACTTAATGTTAAATCGGTACGTTGCCTTACTTGTTGAAATTAATTTAAAAAAACATGAATGAAAATATTTCTAGATAAAAAATAAAAGTAAAAGAAAACTAATATTGATGTTGAAATAAGATATGAACAAATATGCTAAATTCGGAACAGACAAATAATAATAAAAAGCTAAGAATATGTGAAGCAAATAATGTATAAAACATTAACAACGTATATGTGATAATAATAGTAATAAAACAAATATGAAATAGTAGTGAACATATATATATATAACATATAATACTAGATTTAAAAATATATATAATATATATTAAAAATAGTAATAATATAAAAATAACTAATAATAACGATATATAAATATATACATATATGTATTAAAATATATACGTAATAATTGGAATAAAAAGTATATACATAGTATTAAAAATATGTACATAATATAGCGTTAAGAATACATACATAATATAGTTATTAAAATATATACATAAGATAA
This sequence comes from Gossypium longicalyx, assembly GCA_025698465.1. NCBI lineage: Eukaryota > Viridiplantae > Streptophyta > Magnoliopsida > Malvales > Malvaceae > Gossypium > Gossypium longicalyx. The sequence continues at coordinate 23,246,267 of CM046996.1, read as the reverse complement.
TATGTAAGAAAAATATAAATAATATAGTATTAAAGATATATACATGATATATACAAAAAAAAAAATCATATATACATGATATATATATTAGCAACAATAATGATAAAAAAATACACTAATATGTAATAAAAATAAAAATAATATTGAAATACAAAAAGCATATATAATAAAGATATTAAAATAAAGTAATAAAAAATAATACTATATATAAATATATATACATATACATATATAATAAAAATATACACTAATATATAATAATGATAATAATACTAACAATAGCAATGAAATACAAAAAGGATAAACGTAATATAATAATAATATTAAAAATAAAGTAATTAAAAATAGTGTTATATATAAGTATATATATATGTACGTATATAATAAGAATATACATTAATATATAGTAATATTAATAATAATATTGATTAGATTAATAATATTAGAAATAATAATAATAATAATATTGAATAAAGAAACGAAAATAAACAAAAAGGACTAAAATTGAACTAAAACAGAGTTTTGAGGCAAATTTAAAAAGAAATGAAGGGAGAGGGACCAAAATGCAACACGCATGCAACTTGGAAGGACCAAAACAGAAAATATTCCTTCCCATCAAAACGCAGCGCATCAGCGGGGACTAAATTGAAAATCGCGACAAATTTTGGGGCCAAATTAAAAATAAAAGACTTAATTGCAAAAGCTTGAAAAAGCGGAAGGGCCAAATGCGCAAATTGCCCTTCCGCTCAAAAACATGTGAATCCTGGCATGGAGCGGGTCGGATCGGGTCGGTGTATGGGTAAAGGGCAAAACGACGTCGTTTTGGGGTTTAATGGCCAACCCCAAAACGACGTTGTTTTGGGGGGCTATAAAAGGCCTAATTTTTTTCAAAAAAATCATTTGCAGCAGAGTGAAGAAAAAAAAAGAGAGGAGGGGGAGAGGTGCGATTTTCGACCACAGGGTCGGTCACCGTCCGGTCGCCGGACCGCCGCCGGCCACCGTGCACAGTGGCCGAAAAAGGTAAAAATTTCCCTTTTTTATTTTTTTATTTTTTTATTTTCCTTTTTATTATACTATTTATGAAAATATATATGTATGTATGATTCGAAAATAAATAAAAATAAAAAGATTAAAATCACCTTAGGCTTTTGATATTGGTGTTTTGGTTGCCCAATCGGTGTTATTCTTGTGTTTTGATTTTCCCCGAATCACTGCTTGTGTATGTGTTTAAATCTATTTTTTGTATTGATGAAAAAAATAGCCGAAAGGATCCCCCTTTTACAAAATTTGATTTGGGTTTTTATAACCCTTTTACATGTATTTTTTATGATTTATGTCTTTTTTTTCTGATTCATTGGAGGTGCAAGTGGGCGACGGTGGCGTGTTGCAGGTGGCTGGTGGTGTAGAGGGCAGTTGGCCGAAAGTCAGGGGGCGGTTGCGGCACCGCAAGCTAGGGGGCTAGGGTTAGATTTAGGTTTTTTTTTTTGTTTCTGATTTTGGGTTTTAGTGTTTGGGCTGTTAGGAATTGGGTTTGGGGTTTGGGTTATTGTTGGGTCAAAATTGTAAGGGGTTAATTTAAGTGTTGGGCTTCTGTTGGGTTTTGATGTAAATGGGTTTAAGTGGGTCTGATGGGTTAAGGGTTTGGGGTTGGTTTGATTCAATTTGGGTTTGGGTTAGGTGGGTCAAAATTGGCCTACAACACACACCAAAACTAAAACAAAACAAAAAATAATAATAATAAATAACATATTTCAGTCCATTTACACTTACAACCCAAATAAATCCCTTAAGCCCAATAATAAATTTAACCCAATTAACCCAAATAGCCCAACACCCAATGGTCCAAGACTAACCCTAACCAAAAAGACCCAAACCCTAGCCTACTGCTTAGCGCTGCAACAGACACCAGCAGCTTCCTCGCGCCGCAAGCAGCCACCAGTGGCTTCACGCTCTATCTCTGCAACGGTCTCCACACGCGCCACCTTCCAGCTGTACTTGCAACAGATTAACAACCGAAAATAGCAAACAAGCAATGGACCGCAAATAACAGCAAATTACAACAAGGAAATTTGTATTTTCTTATTTATTTTATTTATTATTTTTCGGCTATAAAACCGAATGAAATGGAATGTAAATGGGATCTTCTTTTCAGAAAAATACATTAAGTGCACTGAATACAAAGAAAGCCATTAAAATCCTTAAAGGTGATTTCTTCTCGAGTTTTTTGAGTTTTCTTCTGATTATTTCTTTTGGTCATTTGTTTTTGCATTTAAAAATCGAAAAGAAGAGGAAAATGAGGCCTGACCTTGAAAGTACGCCATGAGATTCCTTTTTATTCGTCGAAATCGAAGTATAGAAGGGGTCTTAAGGCTGAAAAAGGCAACTCCGAGGCTCGCGCGGGCTAGTCGCCGTTCATGGTGGCGGATTGGCCCCTAGAGGAGCACTTAGGGTTCGGCTGAGAAATAAAATGGAGAGGCTATGGCATTGTTAGGGTTCGGCTAAATGAAGGAAATATTTAGCCTTATAAGGAAGCAAAAAACACGCCGTTTAAACCAACTTCAATGGTTTAAAAACGACGTCGTCTGGAAGCCATGCCCGATGACCCGCTTCAATGCCCTCAGGATCCGCGCGTTTGCTGCGTTAAAGGGCAATTTGTGCATTTAGTCCCTTCCTTTCGCGCTGGTGTTTGATTAGGCTTATTCTAGATTTCTTTGTTTTTTAATTATCCCCAGAATTTGCGTATTATTTCAATTTAACCCGCGCCTCAACGCAGCGTTTTAGAATCTAGAATATTTCCAGATTTGGTCCTTGAGCATTCGCATGTGTGGCGCGCTGGTCCTTTTTTTCTTCAATGGATTATTTTATTTATAAATTATCCTTTTTATTTTAGTTCAATTTTAATTTGTTTTTTTTATTTGTATAACTTACTAATTTAAAATTTATTTAATATTTTTATGTGAGGATTCATTTTAATAATTTTTGCTTTGTTTTATTTGTGTAATTATTTTGAAGTATTTTTATCATATTACGTTAACATTTTGTGCAATATCTCATTTAAATATTTTATATATACTTGCACATGTATTATTTTAATTGAGTCTTTTGTTCATTATAATTTTAAAATCCCTTTAGTTTTTTTTATATGTGTTAAATTATTTTAATAACTTTACTTTGTTTTATAAAATTATTCTTTTGGAAGTTTATTTTTATATAATATTATTTAAATTATTTATATAACATTTCGTTTAAATGTTTTTATGTATATTTGTACATATATAATGCATGATAAAATTAATTTGATCCTATGTACATATTTGATCCTATGTTTTTTTTATATATAACTGCTTCTAAATTTATTTATGTATATACATATATGTTTTGTAAATTCACTATGCGTATAGTTTATTTCAAAGGATTATATCTTATTATAATTTTTTACTATTATTTCATATTTTACATATTATTTAAATTTTCCTTTATTATATGTATTTAAACAAATGTTTTTTTAACACTTTGCATATTATTTGATTCAAATGTCTTCATTCTCTAATATTCATTTTAATGATTGTATATATATATCCCTAGTTTTTTATTCAAATAATTTCAAATTCATCAATTCCTCAATTCATATATATTATATATATATATATATATATATATTATGTGTTCATTAGTTCATCACTATTTTAAAATTGTCTTATACCATATTGGTTCCTATTCTCCATTTTGTTTTGTATTGTGTTATATTAAGTTATGGATCATTATTGTATACTATTTTTTGTTCCTTATTGTTATATCAATTGTTCTCCATAAATGCTTGGAAAGTTGATTTCATTTTGCTTAGATTAGTTATATTCAATTGTTTGATTTGATTGGTTAAATAATATTATGTTATCTTCATTTACCAAGTATTGTATTTTATGCATGCATATTATCCCATGATTATTATTTTTCTTTTGGTTTACAAATGTTGCTTTATAATTTTCAACTCGTTAAAATCAATTATTTCATTTTATTAAGGCGTTTTGAACTAGTTTATAATCATTTATTTAAAAAAAATTTTAAACAGGGCAATGTTCTATATTTGGAAATTCAGAAAATCGTGCCCTACCGTGCTGGGTTTCGATTTCTCGTTGGACTAAATATCTGGACATCCTTTTGTAATTTTTAACCTAAGAGCTTTTGAAAGTAAAAAATCAATCGAGTTTTCAAAGGAATGAAGAATTGTATCCAATCGAGCTGGATGTGATGCTATATACCTTTGAAACGAGAGGATTTCGACGACCAGCTTGAACCACTCAAATGTTTTAAAAGGAACCATATTTCAAACTTTAAAAAAAAAAAACCCTAGACATAAGGACAACACTTAATCAATCTGGTACCAGTTTTTGGGCGTAGTGAGGGTGCTAACCCTTCCTCATACGTAACCGGCTCCCGAACCCATTTTTAAATTTACGTGGATCAAAATTGATTTGAATGGAACAAAATGTTTTAGTAGATGATCCAACCACACCTAAACAAAAAGATTGGTGGCGACTCCACATTTTGCTTTAAAAGTCGATCCCCGTTTTTTCCTAAAATAAAAAAATGGTTTCGTCAGTTATACTACGTTAAAATATGTCATAAGTCCTTGTACTCTTCGTAATTTAAAATTTAGTCAATGTATTTTTATTTTTGGGTTAGTTCTACTTTTTAGATATCAAAATTTAGGTTCAGTTGTTAGCATTATTAAAAATATTTTGTTAAATTCATATTCATCATAATGTCATTTTTTAGTAACATGAATACCAATTATTTTTTCATTTAAAAATGTGACATCAACAAAATTGACAAAAAAAATTAACAATGTTAACAATTGGACTTGATTTTCAAATCTCAAAAGTAGGACTAAATTCTAAATTTGTGAATAGTACATAGACTTATGGCATATTTTAACCTTTATACTACAAAACATTTATTATTAATATATTTATAATTGTAATAAATATTTAATATTTAAATATTAATATTGAATTTTTTTCAATAATATATGAAGAATATTATTTAAAATTTTTATTTTTAATTTATCATTAAAATAAAATTGAAATATCAAATAATTTATTAAAATAATAAATTATCTTAATAATTTATTATATGATTAGATATAGATAATTAAATATGTATGCTTAATAATATTGATAATATTTTATATTAATATTTTATTAATTTTAAATATTTTTAAAAATAAAAATTTATAATAATATTAAGTTTGATTTAAGTTACTGTTTATATAAAAATAAAATCACTCATAAATTAACTCTTTCCTGAAAAACGATTTGTGCTTTTCAAAAGAGAAAATCATTTTATAAATAAAAAGATTTATTTTCCGTTGACCAAACTGTTTTTGATAAAATTAACCTAAATAAAATACAAAAAATATTTTTCGAAAATAATTTTCAATAAAATAAACGGAAGCTAAGTGTTATATAATGAAATTACCAATGCAATCACCAATGCAATCATACATTGCTATGTATGATAGGAAAAACTTATATTATCTCAAAAAATCTTAATTTTTAAGCATCAATAAAATAAAATCATATAATCCATTCTAAATTGTAATGGCCTAAATTCAAGGTTATCGGAACAGTGGTTTCGTAACTAAAAATCCGATTTAAAAAGAAATTTATTTTTATATTTTTGCATGAATATTTATATAATAGAAAAATGTATGAAAATATCGATAAAATTTTTTTTACCGATTTAGTGGTTAGTTAGAAAAAGAAATTATTGAAGAAATTGGGTAAAAATAAAGTATCGAGACCTCGATCTCATAAAAACAAATCGAAAATAATTTTATAAATATTTATGAAATGTTAGTAATGTGGTATTAAAATTTCGTTAGGAAATTTTAATGTTTGGGTAGTTAATTAAATGAAGAGTACTAAATTGTAAAAGGTGTAAAAGTGGATGGGATGATTAAATAGCTTAAGTGTCTAATGAGAGAGGATTTAAAAGGCAATTAGACCCAAAATTTATTTGGGCTGGACGGCAAGGGCATGAAATCAGCAGGAAAATTGATAAATTAAGGGCAAAATTGGAATATTGCAAAATTAACTAAATAAAGCTAGGACTAAATAGGAAATATCTAGATTTCTCTTCATTCCTCTTCAATTCCAGCAGCTAAAAACGCCATAGGAGGGTTTTCTAAGCTGTTATTCCATAATTTTTGCACCAAGTGAGTTAATCCTTGCCTTTTTCTTGTAATTTTTGTGTTTCTAAGACTTTTACAACTAGGTCCTACTATTAAATTCATTAGTTTTTGATTTCATGGATGAAATTGAAAGTCACCATGGTTGACTTCTGTAAGTTTATGATGAAATAGAATGAAATTGAAGCTTTAATTTATTTATGAGATGATTTTACTAGGTAATTTCAATAGAAATTGATTTTTAGGACCTAATTGTGAAAATGTTTGGAATTAAAGTTTATTGCTGAAATTTTGATTCCTAAAGGTTGTAAACTAGTTTAAGGTGATAGAATAAAGTGTTAATTGAGAAAAATCAGCTCAATTGAGAGGCTAATTGAGTAGGGACGAAATTGTTATTTATTAAAAGCTTAAGGGAAAAATGGTAATAAATAGCTTGCACTAAAACAATATTGGACAGCAGCAGTAGACTAATTTTAAAAAATAACTATAAATTGTAGGAATCTAATTAGAAGATGAAAAAAATATGAAATTGAAGCTTATTGAGCCTAGTTTCTCATAAAAGAAACGGTGTAAGCAATGGATCTATAAATCGTGAGATATAATAAATTTTGTGAGATAAGGGCAGAATGAATTCGAGTTCCCCTGTTCTGATTTTGAAAAATCATAAAAAATTGAATAAAAATAATTAGGGGATTAAATTTATATGTATAGAATCCTGAATGAGTCTATTTTCAAGAGAATCAAACAGGAACATCATCTGAATTCTGTATGAAGAGATAATTAATTTTTAGTGAAGAAGGGTCAGAACTGTCAGAAGCAGAACAGGGGTGAATTTAAAGAATAAAATGTACTTATTGGCTAAATAAAAAATTCTTAAAATTTTATGATAAGAAGATATATGAGTCTAGTTTTAGGGAAAATTAACGGATCTTAATTTGGAGTTCTGTATCTTGAGTTATAAATAATTTAGTGACTATGACTCAAATAGACAGGTTTGAATAAACTATAAATAATAATAATGAAATTATAGAAATTGTTGCATATGAACATGAAATGTATTAAATTGATAATTAAATTTATTTATTTAGATCCAGAAGATTCAAATACGAAGCTAGATCGAGGAAAGGAAAAAGTTCAAGATTAGTAGATTTTTGTACACGAATAAGTATCAAGGTAAGTTCATGTAACTTGAATTATATTCTTAAATGCTTGAAATGCATGTTTTTGATATGAACATGATTTGAATGTTCATTATATGGAAATTTATGAAACATTGATATATTTGATAAAAAAAGGAAGAAATCCTAGTTGAATGAAAGGAAATTTTGATGGATCTCTGAAAAGGAATTGACGGTAAAAAAGATCTAGCCCGGACGGGTGATCCTATCCTGATATAGCCCTCCCGAAGAATATGTGAAAAATAGATTTAGCCCGGATGGGTAATCCGAATTAGGGTCTGAATTTAGCCTGGACTGGTAATTCAGATCCAAGCTCATTAGAGTAATGGTCATTGCAGGGGATTTAGCTTGGACTGGTAATCCTGCTATAAGGATGAGGTTCGCGGGAGTGTGCTCTCTAAAATGGAAATGTGCGCACATGAATATGAATTGACGGATCCGAAAATTTACACTAAAAGTGTACCTCTGAAAATCCATCGAAAATTCTAAGAAATTCAATGGGATAAATATGGAAAAATAATAAAGGAATGGTAATCATGGTATTGATGAGTTCATCAATCATGGTATAGATTATTGACATATGAAAATTATTGGATTAACTTGAATGTTGAGTTGTGTATGTTAGGGTAATAATGCATTGAATGGATATATGAATGTTTATTACATTGTATTGAAAATATTAGGTAAGTATGATTCTTGTTACATGGGCTTACTAAGCACAAAGTGCTTACCCTGTTTCATTTTCCCCTGTTTTGTAGTGTTAAGAGCTCGGAGGTCGGATTTGGTCGGAGACACATCACATTATCAACCTCAGGATTTCGGTATATAAAGAAACTTTATTTTGGAAATCAATGGCATGTATAAGCTAATAATGTAAATGATTCTGTGAAATGAATGTAAAGTTAGCCATTGGTATGGTTAACAAATCTGGTTTTGGGTATGTGATGACGTTATCTTATAAATATGTATGAATTTATCTTGAAAATATGTTGAATTGGTTCGGTTGATGTGGATTGGTCTCGGTTTAAAATTTGCAGGGAATGTTAGATGTCTATAAAAGGGAATATATTGAGTAAAAAAAATTATTATAAAAAAAATCGTAAACTCCGGTAATACCTCATACCCTATTCTGGCAATGAGTACGGGTAAGGAGTATTACATAAATATATTAAAATTTTATTAACAAACATTCATATACAATTTCTTCTTAACTCATTTAACTTTAATTAAGTTATTTATAAAATAAATAATTAAAAGTTTGAAAAAGAAAACATAAATATTGAAATTTCTCTAGCATTTATTAAAAAAAATTTGTCAGCAACCAAACTTCAAATCTATAAAGGTACAAATCTTTTTCTTTTCTTTTTTTTTTTTTTGTGTGAAAAGGTGCAAATTTATTTTCATACTATTGATATAACCGTAGTCTCTACTATTGTGTTGTTGACCATGATTAATGCACTATTGAAGGCATGGTTAAGTAGCCTACCTACGTCAAATACAATGACAATTAAAAAGTTCTTTTTTAAAAAATAAAAGAATATCTTGTCTTATTTTAAGAAGTCGAGAAACATCAACTCTATTCCAATTATGTGTGAGCAAAATTTAATTCAATTTGAAAAAATAGAAAAAAATTTAAATTTCGAGTTAATTGAATCGAGTTATTCGAGTCAACTCGAATAAAAAATTTTAGATTTTGAGTTCGAGTCGAGTTGAATTTTTACTGTAACACCCTAAACCCGGCCTAGAAGTTTAGACTGAATCCCGGATGTCACATTGATCACCAGAGTGATCGTAAGTAAATTTTTACAAAACAAGTTATCACGTCGAATCGAAACATTTTATCATTTAAAATCCAGTAAGTAGAATTACAGTTAAGTTAAACATATAACCAAAACTAAATAAACGAATAAAAATTAAAACGAAACTTGTACCACAGCTTTATAAAATTTTACAGTTCAAAAACCGAATAACCAATTAGAAACTAAAAATACAAACTAATGATAATTTATTTTCATCGAGACTGCCCGAGACCTCCGCAACAAGTCCAGCGTCAAAATTCAGAAATGTACCTGAAAAGGAAACACTAAGAGGGGGTGAGCTACTCGAGCTCAGTGTGAGTTCGAACGAAAAACAACGTACTTATAGAAAAAAGTTCCAGACGATAAAACAGTAGCAGAATATACTTACGGATATATATAAAACTAAAACAGTACAGAATCAACACCTCAGCACACATAACAGTCAGAGCACACCCAGAATATACAACACAAGTGTTGTTCAGACAAACAGATGCATATGACTGTAGTCAAATAAAGAATCCCACCCATCTAGCAAACACACCTCTCCGTACCCCGATCACACCCCATAAGAGCTGTTTAAGCTCATCCAACCAGAACACACTACATAGGACCTCGAAGGCCCATCCAACCCTACACACCCATATATGTGGAATAAGCCACTTAGATATTAACACGCACAGAGCTGACGTATATGTAGTACAGTGCAATGCGGTAATCCACTGTATAGACGTGTTGCAGTTTAACCTGCCAGATTAGATAAAAGTGTGCAGCAAAGCTGACGCACATGCAGTGCAGTGCGATAAATCGCTATACAAAAAAATTACAGTAAACGGCTGGATCAGATCAGAATCAGACACCCTTCTCTTCACAATCCCACCCAAGACTTTACTTTATGCAAGTGTATGTATGCACACAATCTCACAGAATAGTGACACATTCACAGACAGTCAGACAAAACAGATATGCACACACACACCCAGCTAACCGGGTTTAGAGTCAAACATCTCACACAACAATTACAGATAACACTTAACCACCGAAGCCCAAATCGAAATCTTATCGACCCTTACTAGAGCTTAGACAAGGGTTAAAGCACACAGACACATTTTCAAAACAGAAACACATACAGAACCAAAATAAGTGCATTAGAACCATACGCCCGTGTGCTCTGGCTGTTGGGAAATGCCTAGGCCGTGTGGGAGGTCTAAACCCTGTGTGAAGAGGGGAACACGGCCATGAGGCTGAGGCACACGCCCGTGTGAAGAGAGGCACATGGCTGTGTGACTAAGGCACACGCCCGTGTGAAGAGAGGCACACACCCATGTGGACTAGAGATATGGCCATGGGAATAGGCCATTTAACTCTCTGTCCAATAGAGCTAAAATAGAGTACAGGGTTGACACGACCGTATGAGGGTCTTACACGCCCGTGTGCCTACTAGACATAGCCGTGTGTCCAAAACGCACGCCCGTGTGGTATCCCTAAATCCTCAAATTAGCCACACGACCATGTGGCCAGGCTGTGTGACACAAAATCACTCAAGCCCTAATTCCCAAACATACACAGTCGTGTAAAAAACAACTAATTTCCCCAAATCAGCCACACGGCTGTGTGGCCAGGCCATGTGGCACCAAAACCTACCCGAAAATTCTAATTCCTAACTCCACACGGCTATGTGAACAGGTACATACCTATGTGGCCGCCCATGTGGTCACGAAACCCCATCGAAACAAGCCAAAATCTTCGTTTCAATCGTCAAAATAGTCCCCAACTTTCGCAAAAATAAGAGTATAACGAAATACATTGTATTCCTTGCACTTCCTCCATAACTAAAACCCAAAACAATTGAATAAATACTCATGAAATGCCAAAACAATAAATCGTGAAGTAAAACAGTTAAGGTTCGAATACCACACTTGTTTCATGAACGAAAATGTTTAGATGCTGACCTGATGACCAAGTAAATCAAGTCTCTTGAAAATCACCACTTTTCCAAAAAGAAAAGTGAGGAAACAAAAAGAAACCAAAAGAACAAGGCAAAAAAAGAAAGAAAAGATAACGTCCTACCACCACAAAATAGAAAATAGAAGTAAAAAGAAAAAAATAATTATAAATATTAACTTAAAACAAACCAAAATAAAATGTCTCTCTAAAAAGTGCACACGAAGACTCAAACCCAGATCCTCGAGGTAAAGCATCTCTAACTCAACCACCAGACCAGCAGACCCATTCTGACACTTAAACACGCGACTAAACACAATAACACACCCTTCTCTATGACCCTAACCACAAAATCCCAAAACTTCTAACCCTAAAATTTGGGGTGTTACATTTACGATTCGAATAACTTGAATAATTCGAATAACAGACTAATATAAATATCGTTTTGGTCCCTGTCAATTTTGAAAATGAGCAAATTGGTGTATCTTTTAACAAAAATTACAAAAAATTCAAGGTAATAGAAATTCTAAAATTTACATTTTTAAAAAAATTATAAATTTTTAAAAAAATCTAAAAATATATATAAAAAATTTAATAAAATAATAATTTTAGAATCTAAATAAGTGATTAATTAATCAAGTTTATCATACTAAAATATCTTCTTTTTTTTTTTTTATTTTGCTTTAAAAAAGTTTTCAAATATATATTGTTTCAAATTTTTGTGTTCTAACATGGAAATAGTTATATTGTACAAGATTTTAATTTAACATTATTAAATTTTCTAACTTAACTCAAACGGTTTAACTCGATTCAATTGAACGCTCACCCCTAATTCGAGTTATCCAAAAATTCAAATAAAAAAGGCAAAAGTCGTTTTGATAAATGTTTACCTTTTCGAAATTTAAAAGTCAAAACTATCAAGTTAAAAGGTAAAACTATTGATAAATGATTATCCATTAGTCTTATTTTCCTTCCCAAATCGCCCCACTCTCCTTTTTTCCTTTACTCAAAATTAATCTAAAAGCTTGTACTTCGTCTACTAATAAAATAATCGGTCTATATAAACGGAACATTGAGAATAAATAAAAAGGTTCATTAATTTGACTCGACTCGACTTGGAATTTTTTGATTCGATTCGAAAAAAATCAAATTGAGTTCGGTTGCTAAAATATGATTCTTCAACTCGACTAACTTGAAATTTTTTAACTCAATTCGACTTGACTCGATCGAATACTCACCCCTAGTTCCAGCACACCAATACAATAACATCGAATTTAGCAACCAATTAACACCGAAATTATATATAAATTTTATAAAATTTTCACAAGATTTATAAGATGAAAATTTAATGAAAAATGAAGGAATAAATTTCGCGTTGGTTTCAAGTCTATTCTAAATGCTACAGTACTCTATTAGTTTGGTTGTCTAAATACTTTTCAGCAGAATAGCTCATTACAAGACTATTACTTAAAGTCTCTTAGTAGCTATTCCTTACTTCATCCTCTAATTGATTATTCCAAACAATTCAGAATAGGCATAGTACCATAAAAGGCCCATTTTTTAAATTATTTACAGAAATGGGCCGCTCCAAAAAGTATTTAATGGCCTGGACCGAAAACACTAAAACGCATTTTCATGGACGTATTTTTAGGGGAAAATGCAGAAAAGTGCACTGACAAGGATGCACTTTTCCTCGTGTCAGTAAAAGCGCAGTGACATGGACGCGTTTTATCAAAGGCGTGTTTTTCCTCGTGTTTGGTTAAGGTTTTTGGGATATTTGCACATTAAGGCTTAGGTTTAGGATTAGAGTTAGTTTAGGGTTTAAAAAAATTAGGATTTAGTATTTGTTTAAGGTTTAAGAAAAAATAAATTAGAGTTTAGGGTCTAAAGTTTTAGGGTTTAATTTTTTTTAATTTTTAAGTATTGTTTTGGAAGAAATAAATTTGAGAAGATGGGATATGAAAAAATAAATTTGACGTGATGTGTTCTAAAAAAATTATTTTGACTAGATGGATTTTGTTTTTTTTTTTTGTACAATCAGTAATAGTACAGAAAAAGCTTCCAGTTGGACGCTTTTTTGTACTGTTGATTATGAAAATATAATTTTAAGAAGATGGTTCTGAAAAAATATCCTATGATTCCCGAGAAATCTAATAACTAGGGTTGAAAAACACTTCAAACAGGATGCAGTGTCAGCAAAAGTACTGAAAAAGCTCCCAACTGGACGCTCTTTTCAGTAGTGCTGGTGACAGTGCATTCCACTATCCCTTAGGCGATAAATGACTCAAATTTCATTCTTTTGTTGCATAAGTTACAACAAGAGAAATTGAAAAAGTTCAAAAGAATAAAAATTGAAGAAGTTGAGAAGGTATAAGTTGATTTATCCTATTAATATTTATACGAATTATTATATTTTTGCATAATGTTTTTTTTTTAATTTCTTTCGACAGATAATTTGGTAGAAATTGAGTGGACGTATTAGTGTTGTTATTTACTACAATGGTGAGGTTCGTGACACCGGGAACAACGTTTTTTTATAGAAGAACATAGCGTTATTGGTTTTTAACTAGAACATAGAATTGGCAGAACTTCATAAAAGAATTAGGCACAAAAAGTTCATAACGACGCCAATGAGAGTTTCGTCTATTAAGTATCAATTTTGTGCTTCTGTTGATCCCGTGATATATGACTCATTTGATATTAAAGGTGCTTGTGGCTTGGAGGCGATGGTGCAAATGCACCTCGCTAGTGGATCACCCTATCTTAAGTTATATCTAAAATTTTCAACACCAAATGAAGCATTTGTGACTTCAACATCTACTACTGTTAGTGAGAAATACACGATCCCTGCTCGACACTCTGTTAGTAGGAGGCAGAATACAGATCCGTCCATTTTTTGTGGTAAGACGGAATACATGACCTTTACATAACACTCCGTTGGTGGATAAGACAGACACCTCGGTGGGTTGATGTTTAATGCTAGAAATACTTACTGGGGAATGGTATCAACTTCTAGTGGTTGGCAATCTACATTTGATTGGGGATGTTATGACATATACACAAGAAGGGATAATGTACTCCCTACGACGTCCACTGGCGAGGGGACCTCCTACATTGCAGATGTTGGTGGGTCGGATGATGACTCCGATATGGATCCACCCTAAGAGCTCGATACCGTTGGTGTAAAATTTTTTATTATTTTCTGAACCGGAGCCTACTCTAACAGAACCCAAAGACGGTGAAGGGGGTCTAGATGATGATGATGATGAAGATTCGCGATTCATGGCGTACTCGCCTCCAGCCCACATGCATAATGTCGATCTATCGGGAGATGATGTGTTGTAGTTTCCAAATCTACCACACGGAAGATATGGCCACACAAGTTTGTTATTGGATTCGAGTAAATTGGAAGTTGGTAAGGAGTGTTCTAGTAAGGATGGTTTTCTCAGTGCATTAAAGTAAATATAACATCATGAACGGGGTTAACTACCACGTGGTTAAATTCAAATCTGAAAAGTTCGAGGCCAAGTGTACAGTATGAGACAGTACATATTCATGGAAAATCATGGCTTCAGTTAAGAAGAGGACAGGGTTGTGGGAGATAAAAAAGTTCACTAGTCCGTATACGTGTGTTGCCTCTTGTATAATATCACTAGGTGTTTAGGGTTTTTGCATATTACTGTTATTATTTAATGTTGTATTATTTAACATACTCATGGGTTGACAGGTGTTTCACAAGATTATCCCAAGCTGGATTCAGAGATTATAGCGGGCTTAATACTACCAATGGTGAAAGCGAATCTCAGGACTATTGTGTTGGTCTTAATTACCAATATTCGTAGCCAATTCAAGTACACACCTTCTTACCAAAGGTCTGGATAGCTAAGCAGAAGGCGTTGGAGAATATGCACAGTAGGTGAGACGTTTCATACAATAAGGTATAGCAGTGGTGTCAGGTGTTGGAGCGATATTTCTCAAGTTGCGTAAAAGACCTTGAAACGGTTCCTGTGTACCATAACGATCGCTTCCTTCATGGATGCCAAGCATTCAAGTGTCAGTTTTGGAGCTTTAAGTAATGTCGAGACGTATTTCAGTACTACAAGCTATTGGTACAAATTAACAGTACCTTTATGTATGGTAGATATACCCATCGGCTATTGCTAGTTATGGCACAGTATGGTGATGGGAGGATCCTTCCAATTACGTTTGCAATAACACCAGGTAAGTTAGGTGACGATTGTGATTTCTTTCTTTCTAGGTTGAGGAGGCATGTCTACCCCCAACTTGATATCTACATTATATCATATCAGGGTACTAGAATAATAGCTTTAATTGAATGATAGGGAAGCCTTTGGGATCGCACACACCATCGGTATTATCTAAGGTACGTTGCGTCCAACTACTACAAGTAATATTGGTCTACTGTTGAACGATGACAAGTGATCAACATGGGCATTTAATCGCTACCAATATTATTTGGTTTGTAATATTCAATTTGTTCTAAATGGAAGAGTGGTATGTAATTATGGCTATCCATTTATATTAACAGGGTACGAGATCAATCATGACCGTTTTCATGAGACAATGATTTTGTAGTCAATTAACAGTCAACGCGCAAACTACCTCTATAACATACCTTTCGATCAGTGGACACAATCATATGATGGCAGCCTACGATACGGTTAAATGATCTCAAACCTAGCTGAATGCATCAATTCTATTTTAAAAGGAACGTGTCATTTACCGATAACATCAATTGTGTGGGAGATATACTTTCGTTTAGCAGTACTATTTCCAAAACAAGCAGTGAGTTATAAAGGCCAAATGTAGGGAGGCCATGTATGTTGTCGGAAGGTAGTGCAAGAAATTAATAAGGCCAAGGCATGGGTCAACTCCATTCACATAGTGTGTCACGATCGCGACAACCTATGGTTTCGTGTGACAGAGTTCGACAGACCGAGTCAAGGTATTATCGGTAAACAATATCGTATACACCTAAGAAACAAGACTTGCGATTGTGGGAGGTTTGACACACTTCATTATCAATGTGCTCATGTAATTGTAGCTTGTCAGAATCTCCGTTTGGATCCCATGAGTCATGTTAATGAAGTGTACAAATTAGAATACATGTACAACCTGTGGAGACACATTATCCAAGTGGCTGTCTATATTGCGTACTCCGTTTAAGTTGTTACCGGATAGAGAATTGCGCCGCAAACAAAAAGGTCAATCGTGCTCGACTAGAATATGTGATAATATAGATATCCAGGAAAGATCAAACCAATAGAAGTCATACGGATGGTGTAGGAACTCGGTTCAAACAATGGCAACATATCCACATCGAAATAACTCCTAATTTATTAAATGAAATAATATAAAAATAATTTGAACAAACATATTCAAAAGAACTTCTATTTTGTTAAATAAAACAATATAAAAATAATTTTTACAAAAATATTTAAAAGAACTTTTATTTTATTAAATGAAATAATATAAAAATAATTTGTACAAAAATATTCAAAAATAAATCAATGCATGTACTGGTCGAAATCAATGCCACATGGGGGTGGTCGATGGTTATGCATTGGATTCCTTCTTAGTTCAACTTCCGGTTAGGGTTGTGGTTGTTCGGGAGAATGACCCACATTGATGGAACAAAGATTGCAGAGGTATTTTCATCACCCACGGTGGAGGTGTTTGAATCTCTTAAGGCGATGGGGAATGGAAATGAGTTGAGCTCCCTGACGGTGCCTCATGCGGTGCCTCCTATAACGATGGCCTATATATCGTTGGTTGACTTAGAGTCATTGAAAAATGAGATGCACCGGGCCATGCATTCCAACCTTGCATAGGAGTGGAAAAAAAACATATAAGGGTTAGGATACACATAAAGGTTAGGATAAGCATCTGACATAATCTGAATGGGCTATGGTATGGGCATCATTACTTGCGCTATTGGGACCGGTGATTGCGTGGGCACTATTGATGGGCTTGCCACGCCAGCCCTTATCCTTGGATTTAAAGGGCCCCATCATTCCTTTTCGACACGGATTTGCCAACTCCTCTCCTCTTTCGAGAGAAAATATGGCTTGCTATAAATCCTAAACCAGGACATGTAATCCGTATCGCACACTAACTCTAGAATGATAATTGATTTGTAAGTTGGTATATTATCATACTGATTTTCCCACACTTAGATATATTCCAAGCGAAGACCGGCCAATGCGTATTCGGTCACCATAAGTCGATTTTGTGCTCATCATCGAGCACATCAGGTGCCACGGGAATCTGTTGTTGAAATTTAAATTGTCGCAACACCTTATCTATAAGGTGCATCTCAACGGTAGCATAGTTTACTAATGGGACTCTAATATGCCAAATGTTCGGATTCTGTAGGAATTCATCCAGAATTACTACCTGAATTGTTAGATCCTCGTACGGTGTCCATTGAAATTATATGAACGTGATAAAAATATTAGTTATATACATAATACTAAATACTAAATACGAAATTAACTATGTTATGTATATATAATTCAAAATGAAATAAATACTTACATGCGCTTTCGTCCTTTGATCTAATAGAAGATGTATTTTTTCAAGAGCAATAGGTATTACCCCGTAACTCGGTGAATGGTTCCACCTATTTAGATAAAATTTTAATATAAAATTATATTTTAAATCTACTTAATAATTGTAAAACCAAATATAAATTTTACCTTATTAAGAGTGGGAATGTATAAAGCTGGTCCACTCGATGACGTAAAAATGAAAAGCAAAACTGATCCCATGATTGTAGTAGTGAGATACAACCTCTAATTTTGATTTTATTTGGTTGCGTTGCCTGACACATCTCCTGGTACAATGTTGACAACACGGCATAACCCCAACTGAGTTCACCAGCTACTCTAAAATCGATGAGTTTTAGCAACCACCTCAGATGTACGAGGTTTAGTGACTTGTTTGGCATAAGATAACCTTCAAGGATCTGAAGGATGTACGCTTGAGCATATTGTACTCTTTGTGCTTCAATCGAATCATCCCCTAGCTCTGGTAATGTGTCTTGCAACTAGCCCATATCGATCCGACTTCCGTAAAAAATATCCAGAATCACACCCAAAAGATCGTAACATATGACTCCTTAATCAGCAAATTGGACAGACCCGATGAGTACGGACCCATCTACCGTAACCACAATTGTAATTGCATATCCTTCAAAGTGATGGTACACTCCCCACATGGAAGATGGAATGTGTGTGTCTTGGGTCTCCACCTCTCCATAAACACGCTAATGAGTTTCGGGTCCAACTTACATCATCGGCCTATATTAGCGATGTGTTAAAAACTCGCTTTCCTCAAGTAATTTTCAATCAACAGTGATGGAGGATTAGATATATTACGAATAAACATTGTAACACTCGATCTACTGACTGTTATAAAAAATTATAAAAATATTTAATTAAATTAAAAAATGAAATAAAAATATTAAATAATATTTAAAAAATGAAATTAACCCTTGCCATTTACATTTGGTCGACAGAGATATGTTTATCATTGAGAAGAATTAATTATCGGGTCATTGCTAACACAATCAAATATCTTAGAAATTATAAAAAAATATTAATTTAGACAAAAATTAAAAATTTAGAGTTTTGAGAGCTTTTTTGAGAAATTTGGAAGAATTATAAATTGGAAGAAATTTTTTGTGAAAAAAATGGGTGGGGGGTTTTGTATAATTTTTTTTCCTGACCGTTGGGCCAAATGGTTAAATTTTTAAATGACTGTTGGAGGTGACTGTTGCGAGAAAATACGGGGAAAAATGCATTTTCCCCTGAAAATGCGTCCACGTCATTGCGTTTTTGTGTCTTCGGTCCATTCCAGTAAATATTTTTTTGGAGTGACCCATTTTCGTAAATAATTTAGGAAATAGACCTTTTCTTGTACTATGTCCTTTAATCTTATTCTAAAAAAAAAAAATCAAACTTTACATGTAAAGTCTTTATAGAATAATATAATGTTAAAATAAATAAAATTGAATTAATTAAAAATATTTTCCATTAAGTAGAAGTGTTCATGGGTCGAGCTTAAGTATGAATTTGACACACATTATGCTTGCCCAAGTCTAATTTGACCCAAAATGTGGACCTAAAATTTTATTCAAGTTCGCCTATATTTATAAATGACTAACTCAAGATCATTTTAGGTTCGCATATATTATTTTTTGAAATATTTAAAAAAACATATTTATATTATTTTTAATTTAATATTTTATATTATATATATTTTTATTAATATTTTATATATAGGCACCTTAGTTTTTCTTATATTTACATTATTGTACTAAATGCTGTTGAAATGTCAATACACCATATGGCGTAGTAAAAAGAATAATTATGACAATCACAACCCATGAATCTAAGTATGAAGAATGAATTCAGGTTGAAAAAGTTTGAAAATATACCAAATCTATGTGAGTAGAGTAAATTTGAGTCGAGTATGAAGCCTTTACCAGAATAACAAACTGTAGCCACAACAAATCATCCCGACCTCTACGTGATCCACTTAGAAAAAAATTAGAAAAACTTTAAATTTTCAAAGAATTTTCGAAAAGTCTCTTTCTTGCTAGTCTGTTCATTTTAGATAACTACAAAAATGGGTCAACACCTACCTTGTATTCAAAATGTCATTGAATAAAAAAAACTCAATAGGGGGATTTAAGATATTTTCGTAAAATGGTGAATCCTTTTCATAAAGGATATCAATTTCCATCTTTCCCTAAAACGTTTCTTTGATTGAAAATTAAATAATTTTGATAAAGATATTAATTACGTCTCGACGTGTATGCACTGAGGTTATGAATAAAAACGAATACAATAAAAATTTTATCGATGTACTACAAATGTGACAAATCAATTGTAATATTTTTAAGTGTGACAATGAAAAACATCGAACACTTTAAGTTTGGAACCCAAGAGAGTTCGAGGACAAAGTGATTAATGTGGAAAGATATGTAAATAGGAAGTTTAGCTAACTACTCACCAAGTATCATATTACGAAAAATTTATTCAAGGGGTAATTACACTAATTAACTATTTAACACTAAAAAAGACTAAATTGCAAAACAATTAAAATTACACAATAAACAATTCACTTAACAAAAGCGGCTGGTTAACTTTCGTATTGCTGCTTAATTTTTGGATTAAGGGTCTAAATAACTTAAACTTTTAATTGGTTAAATTTTATCTCTCGGTCACCATTTTACCAAATGAGACGATTAAGTGAAGCTAATAATATTATTAAGACACATATATTAGATTTTACAATTATTAAATAGATTTAAAATATAATTTTATACTAAAATTTTATTTAAATAGGTGGAACCATTTGCTGAGTTACGGGGGAATACCTACCGCTCTTGAAGATATATAGCTTCTATTAGACCAACGGTCAGAAACGCACGTAAGTATTTATTTCATTTTGAATTATATATACATAACATAATCGATTTTGTATTTAGTATTTAGTTTTATGTATATAACTAATATTTTTATCACGTTCATATAGTTTTAAATGGACACCATATGAGGATCCAGTAATTCAGACAATAATTCCAGATGAATTCCTACAAAATCTAAACAGCTGGCATATTAGGGTCCCATTGGTTAACTATGCCACCGTCGAGATGCACCAGACGGATAAAGTGTTGCGACAATTCAAATTCTGGCAACCGATTCCCATTACACCTGAGGTGCTCGATGATGAGCACAAAATTGACTTACGGTGACTGGATATGCCTTGGTCGGTCTTCCACTCAGAATATATCAAAATGTGGGAAAATTGGTATGATAATATACCTACTCGCAAATTGATTATTGTTTCGAAGTTAGCATCGATATGGATTATATGCCATAGTTTAGGATCCATGGCAAACCATATTTCCTCTCGAAAGAGAAGAGGTGTCAGAAAATCTGTATAAAAAGGGAACAACAGAGTCATTTAAATCCAAGGATAACAGTTGGCGAAGCGGGCCCATCAACAATACCCACGCAATTATTGGCCCTAACAGCGCAAGCGATGATGTGCACACCACATCCCCTTCAAATTATGCCAGGTGCGTATCCTAACCTTCAAATGTTTTCCTTTTCCACTCCTAAGCAAGGTTGGAAAGCATGGCCAGTGTATCTCATTTCCCGATAACTTCAAGTCAACCGACGATATATAGGTTATCATCCTTGGAGGGACGGCACGAGGCACCGTCAGGGGGCTCAACTAATTTCCAATCCCCATCGCCTTATGATTTTCAAACACTTCTGCCGTCGGTGATGCAAGCACCTCCGCAATCTTTGTTTTATCAAGATAGGTCATTCTCCCAACACCTACAACTAGAAGCTGATCCCAAATAACCACAACCTCGGGCGAAAGCTGAATCAAGAAGAAATCTAGTATGTAACTGTCGACCACCTCCATATGGCACTGATTTTGACCAGCACATGCATTGATTTATTTTTGAATATTTTTGTACAAATTATTTTTATATTGTTTTATTTAATAAAATAGAAGTTCTTTTAAATATTTTTGTACAAATTATTTTTATATTGTTTCATTTAATAAAATAAAAGTTCTTTTGAATATGTTTGTACAAATTATTTTTATATTGTTTCATTTAATAAATTAGGAGTTATTTTGATATAGATATGTTGCCATTGTATGACCTGGGTTCCTACATCACCAGCATAACTTCTGTTGGTTTGTTCTTTCCCAGATATGCATATTATCACATATTCTAGTCGAGCATGGTCGACCTTTTAGTTTGCGACGCAATTCTCTATCTGTTAAAAATTTAAAAGCAGCATGTGATACAGACGACCACTTACGTTCATCTGAGACTAGTAGGAATACGTGTCTCCACGCATTGTACATGTATTTTAATTTGTACACTTCATCGACATAGCTCATGAGATCCAAATGGAGATTCTGACAAGCTGCAATTACATGAGCGCATGGATAATGAAGTACGTCAAACCTCACACAGTCGCAAGTCTTATTTCTCAGGTGTACACGATATTGCTCGTTAGGAATACCTTAGTTCAGTCTGTCAAACTTCGTCACATGAAACTATAGGTTATTACGATCGTGACACACTGTGTGTATGGAATTGGCCCGTTCCTTGACCTTATTAATTTCTTGCACTACTTCCGGCACCATCCATCACTTCATTGCATTTGACCTTTATAACTCGCTGCTCGCTTTGAAAATCGTGTCGCCAAATGAAAGTATGTCTCCCACACAACCGATGTTATCAAAAAATGGAGTATTCCTTTTAAAACAAAATTGATGCATTCAGCCAAATTTGAGGTCATCTGACCATATCGTAGGTTGCCGCTGTATAATTGTGTCTATTGATCGAAAGATATGTTATAGAGGTAGTTTGCGCCTTTATCGTTAATTGACTACAAAATCATCAACATCTCATGAAAACGGTCCTTATTGATCTCGTACCCTGTCAATATAAATAGATAGTGATAATTACATACCACTCTTCCATTCAGAACAAATTGAATATTACAAACCAAATAATATTAGTGGTGATTAAATACCAATGTTGGTCACTTGTCGTCATTAAACGATAGACCGATATTTCCTATAGTAGTTGGACGCAACGTGCCTTAGACAATACAGATGGTGTGTGCGATCCCAGAGGCTTCCCTATCTTTCAATTGCAACTAGTATTCCAGTGCCCTGATCTAATATAACGTAGATATCAGGTTGGGGGTAGACATTCCTCCTCAATCTAGAAAGAAAAAAAATATCAATCGTCATCTGACTCCCCCGGTGTTATTGCAAACACAATTGGAAGGATCCTCTCATCCCCATCCTGTGCCATAGCTAGCAATAGCCGATGGGTATATCTACCATATATAAAAGTACCTTCAACTTGTACCAATGGCTTGCAGTACTAAAATGTGTCCCGGTATTACTTAAACCTCTAAAATAGACGCTTGAATGCTTGGCATCCACGAAGCAAGCGGTCGTTGTAGTATGCAGGAATCGTTTCTAGGTCTATTACACAACTTGGGACATACTTCTCTAGCACTTGACACCACTGCCACATCTCATTGTATGAAGCGTCTCACCCACAATACATCTTCTCCAACGCCTTCTACTTAGCTATCCAGGCTTTGTGGTAAGAAGGTGTGTACTTGAATTGGCTACGAATATTGGCAATTAAGACCGACACAATAGTTTTAGGATCATCCGCTTTCACCATCAGTAGTATTAAGCTCGTTATCATCTCTGAATCCAACTTGGGATGATCTTATGAAACACATGTCAACCTATGGGTACGTTAAATAATGCAACATTAAATAATAACAGTAATATTTAAAAACCCTAAACACCAGAGGCAACACATGTATGCAAACCGGTAAACTTCTTTATCTCTCACAATCTTGTCCTCTTCTTAACCGAAGCCATGATTGTCAACGAACATGTACCGTTTCTCACTGCACACTTGGCCTTGAACTTCTCAGATTTTAATTTAACCATGTGGTAGTTAACCCCATTTATGATGCTATATTACTTTAATGCACCGAAAAAATCGTCCTTACTGGAAAACTCCTTACCAACTTCCAATTCACTTGAATCGAACGACGAACTTGTATGGCCACGCCTCTTGTGTGGTAGATCTGGAAACTCCAGCGCATCATCTACCAATAGATAAACATTATACATGTGGGCTGGAGGCGAATACATCGTAAATCAAGGATCTTTTTCTTCTTCATCTAAACCCCCTTCACCCTCTTTAGGTTCGGTTGGAACAGGCTCTGGTTCAGAAAATAATACAACTTCTGCACCATTGGCATCAGGCTCTCTGGGTGAATCCATATTGGAGCCATCATTCAACCCACAAATATATGGAATGTTGGAGGTCCTTTCATCGGTGGACGTCGTAGGGAGTACATCATCCCTTCTCATGTACATTTCATAACATCCCCAATCAAATGTGGATTGCCAACCACTAGAAGTTGATGCCACTCCTCAGTAAATATTTTTAGCATTGAACATCGACTCACTGAGGTGCATATCTTATCCATAAACTGAATGTCGTGCAAGGGTCGTGTATTCAATCCTACTACAAAAATGGAAGGTTCCGTGTTCTGCCTCCCACTAACAGAGTGTTGGGATGGGGTCGTGTATTTCTATCGAACATTTGTAGATGTTGAAGTTGCAAGTGCTTCATTTGGCATTGAAAATTCCACATATAACTCAAGATAGAGTAATCTACTAGCGAGATGCGTCTGCACCATCGTCTCCAAGCCACGAGCACCTTTGATATCAAATGAGTCATATGTCACGGGATCAGCCGAAGCACAAAATCGATACTTAATAGATAAAACTCTCATTTGCATTGTTTCGGAGATTTTGCGCCTAATTCTTTTACGAAGTTCTGTCAATTCTATGTTCTGGTTAAAAACTAGTCCGACTATATTCTCCGATAAAAAAACAATATCGTTCTCTATAACACCCCTAACCCGTATTCGTCGCTGGAATAGAGTTACGGAGTATTATTAAAGTTTTTAGAATATTTACAGATAATTCATGTAATTTATTGTTCATTTCCCAAGATTATTCATAACGTCCCTTAGATAAACCCTCGAGGCCCGATATGAGTATTAGAATCAAGTCGGGACTAAATCGGGAACTAAGAGAATTTTTCACAAAATTTTAAAAATTTTCCTAGATGCAGGGCACACACATCTGTATGGTCTAGGGGACACGCCCGTGTGACCTTAGGACATGCCTGTGTTGCGACCCGTGTTTGAAACCAAGTAACTCTTTGACTTGTGCCACACGGCCAGCCAAACGCCCGTGTGCGAGGCCATGTGGTTAATTAAAAATTTCAAAATTAAGTACAGATTTCACATTGCCAAGACACACGCCCATGTTCTAGGCTGTGTAGCACACCTAGCTGAGACACACGCCCGTATCTCTGCCCGTGTGCTTAATTCTGAGCATTCTGTTTCTCAAATTTAAGATGCAGAGGACACACGGCCTAACCACACGCTCATGTACCAGGCTGTGTGTCACACACAATCATGACACACACCCATGTGGACAAAATAAAACCATTTCCTAGCTTTATTTCTCACCCAAATTTGCCAATAACACCAAAATTTTCAAGTATATAACAGCCAATTCAAGCATTATAACCAAACTAATTTTAACATCTAACATGGTATATCATACATGCATACATATTTATAGTTTTATCTTTATTAAGTATATTCATTTAGTATAACTCAATCAATCCGTAATATATACTCATGATATTGCCAGAGAATAACCTTATTAGATATACCAAAGCATAAACATTACTAGCCATTCCAATGGCTAGATTACAAACAACATTTATAAGCCAATTATGGTCAAGTTACCTATACATGCCATTATACCAAAATAAGTTTACTATTTGTACCAAAACAAGTTAATGGATAGTGTTATGGTCAATTTTGGGATATTTACCCGATATTTAAAATGTATTTAAAATCGCTGCATCATGTTGGGTTAACCAGTCCATTCCCAAAATCACATCAAATTCATTAAATGACAATAATATCAAATCAGCTGAAAAGCAATAACCCTTTACCATCAATGGATAGTTTTTACAGACATTATCCACCATAACATACTGGCCCAGGAGATTTGAAACTTTAGCAACAAATTTAGTGAATTCAACAGGTAAATTTTTAACAGACACTAAATTTGTACATATGAATGAATGTGTGGAACTAGGATCAATCAAAGCAGTAATATCAGTATCAAGTAGAGAAAGTGTACCAGTGATGACTTCTGGTGTAGAGGCTTCTTCTCTAGCACGATTAGCATATGTCATTGCCGGTGCTCGTGCCTCAGATTTAACTGTTGTATCCCTTGTAGTACATCGACTACCACTGACATTGCCAGGATGACGGGGTGGTCTGTCTCTTGAAGTGGGATTACTCGGCTTTGAATTTTAATCAATATCTTTTTCATTCCTTTTTGGGCAATCCTTGAGAAAATGATCAAGAGAACCACATTAGTAATAGGCTCCACTTCTTAAAAGACATTCCCCAAAATGAAATTTGTTACAAAATTTACATTTCGGTTAGAGCGTTGAGAGCCTCGCTCTTTTCTAGAATATCCCACTAATGTTGTAAAACGATCATAATACTTCTTTGATTTCTTAAAAGTAGATGATTATGACTTGCTCATAATTCTTTTACCAGAAACCCAAGCTTCTCTTTCAACTTGTTTCTTTTATTTACTTAATTCTTCAGCTTTATGTGCTCGATCGGCTAACACCATAAATTCCCTTAATTCAAGAATTCCAATCAACAGCTTAATGTCTTCATTTAAGCCCTCTTCAAAACGTTTACACATATCAACCTCGATTGAAACCCACTCTCTAGCATATTTACTCAATCGAACAAATTCTCGCTCATACTCAGACATAGTCATGTTTCCCTCTTTGAGTTCTAAAAATTCTTTCTTTTTCTGATCCAGAAATCTCTGACTAACATACTTCTTTTTAAATTTAGTCTGGAAAAATTCCCATGTAATATTTTCTCTCGGTACCACAGAAGTTATAGTATTCCACCAATGATAAGTTGTGTCTTTCAGTAAAGGTACTGCACATTTCAAACATTCAGCTGGTGTGCAAGATAATTAATCTAAAACCCGGATGGTATTTTTCAACCAAAACTCAGCCTTTTCTGGATCATCATCTGCAATAGCTCTAAATTCCTCTGCCCCAAACTTACGGATTTTATCTACCGGAGGCTTACCAGTTCTAACATGTTTAGCACCTTGTGGCATCTCAGGAACCGGTTGTGGAGCAGGTGGGGGAGGTTATTGTATGTGGGATTTGTTCTTATATACTGAGTGAACCATTCATTCATCATTTGAAAGAAGAATTGTTTTGCCTCGTCATTTCGGCCCTCAGATATGAACATTTCACTACTAGATGCAACTCTTTGAACTGAAGCCGAAACATTGCTCTCAGCTTCCTCGGATTTAGCTCTAGCTTGGTTGGATGACATTACTATATGAAAAACACATTTAAAATGGTTAGGAGATATCCCATTATCACAATTTATATAGCTAAACTCATACTTACTATGTTCAATCTAAGAATCGACTAAATTGCAGCTCTGATACCAATAAATGTAACACACTTAACCCATATCTATCACCGGAATAGGGTTACGAAGCATTATTAAAGTTTTTAGAATATTTACAGATAGTTCATGTCATTTATTATTCATTTCCAAGTATTATTCATAACGACCCTTAAATGGATCATCGAGACCCGACATGAGTATTAGAATCAAGTCAGGACTAAATCGAGAACTCAGAGAATTTTTTGCAAAATTTCTAAAATTTTCCTAGATGCAGGGCACACACACTCGTGTGGTCCAAGGGACACACTTGTGTGACCCTTCATGCTGTAGCCTATTTTCGAGACCATGTAGCTCTTTGACTTGTGCCACACAGCCAAACACACGCCTGTGTGTCTACCCGTGTGGACAAAATAAAGCCATTTCCTAGCTTTATTTCTCACCCAAATTTGCCAATAACCTACACCAAAATTTTCAAGTATATAACAATCAATTCAAGCATTATAACCAAACTAATTTTAACATCTAACATGGTATATCATTACATGCATACATATTTATAATTTTATCTTTATTAAGTATATTCATTTAGCATAACTCAATCAATCCATAATATATACTCATGATATTGCCAGAGAATAACCTTATTAGATATACCAAAGCATAACCATTACTAGCCATTCCAATGACTAGATTACAAACAACATTTATAAGCCAACTGTGACCAAGTCACCTAAACATGCCATTATACCAAAATAATTTTACTATTTATACCAAAAGAAGTTAGTGAATAGTGTGATGATGCTCCAACTGATCTCCAACCTTTGTGAGCTTCCGAGCACTATAAAACAGGGAAAATAAAACCTAGCAAGCATTATATGCTTAGTAAGTTCGTATAACAGGAATTAAACTTACCAATATCATTTATTAAAATTAAGCATACAATAACATGTTTTTCCATCAACTTGGCAAATTGCCAAAACACATACACTTAATCAAACAAGTTAGTTACATAAGTCTCATGTATATCAAATAAGCATAGATGAGCTCATCATAAAACAATTCATCAGATTACTCAAAATCATTCAAAATATAATTTTATTTATCTCATCGCTTTCTCTGGTTAGGAGTTTTATCCATTAAATTACTGAAATATCGATGAATACTTAAATAGTACACTCAAGGTGTACATAACTATAAATCGTTAATTCTTATTCAAGGAGCATACTCTCGAGACACATGTTAGGATGTTCAAACGAGCCATGTAATCATGTAACAGGACACTTATCTGAGCCAATCAGGAAACTCATAAGAGTTTTTACTCAGAAAGCTCGTAGAGCCTTTCAGATATCTCCGAAGAGATAATATCAAGGAGCTTCGGATAAGGTAACAGAGAGTTCAAGCGAGATTAATAGGACGCTCATGAAGAGCTTCATTTGTGTTCGCATCATATGCAGGATCACAACAGATCGTATGTCAGGACGCTCACAAAGAGCTACGGTAGTGCGCAACACATGCTAAATCACTACCGATCAGGATGCTCGCAGGAACTATATAACAGAATGCTCAATAGGCTATATTGGGATTACTCATCCTAGCTAAATCCCAATGCAACATATGCTGATTCACATTTATGTACAGGAAATCATACATATCCATCGATTTTCATTATTCCAACGGAACTTAACATTTTAAATACAATTCCAATCATGAAATCATTTAATGCATTTATAACATTCCATAAATCACATAACATATATCATATTCAACAATCAATTTAACATGTTAATATGCATAAATAAGTTACACGAACTTACCTCGATAATAATTCGTACAAGAATATCTACTAATCCGAAACTTTCTCTTTTCCTCGATCTAGTTTTGAATTTGTGTTATCTACATCTATATAAATGAATTTAATCATCAATTTCTCACATTTCATATTCTATTGAACACAATTTACACCCTAGGAAAAATTACCATTTTGCCCCTAAACTTTCCATAAATTCCAATTTTGTCCCTAGGCTCGGAATATGAAATTCATGCAATTTACTCCTTATTCCAAGCCTAACCAAAATTTCAATAAAAAATTTACAGCACATGTATTCTATAAAATTCATAATTTTCTTTAATTTTCACAACTTTACAATTTAGTCTCTAAATCACAATTTCATCAAAATTCACTTTGTAAAAGTTGTTTATCTATCAACAACCTTTCATTTTCTACCATAAATTTTAATTTTCAGCATATTCATCCATGTCATAACGTCTATACTTTGATAACTTTTCAAATTAATCCTCCAAATAGATGAATTAGACTATCTCGATTTCAAAAATATAAAAATTACTAAAAATGGGGCTTGAATACTTACCCAATTATGCCAAGAAAGCTTGTTTTCTCTTTCCTAGGGTTTCCATAGAATATTTGGGGAAAAATGATATAAAATGATTTTTATTTCTTATTAATTATTTATCATTCATTAATTTTTTTCTTTTCAAATTTAGTCCTTGCCTTTTTTTAATTTTTCCATGGATGAATTATCAAAAATATCTACTAACTTTTCTTTAATGGTCTCCATATAAGGACCTTAAGTTTTGAATTCCATAGCTATTTGATCCTTCTAGCTACTAGAATCCAACTTTTGCATTTTATGCAATTTGGTCCTATCCGTAATTAAACATAAAATTGATAAAATATTCTTATCAAAATTTTCTTATGACATTCCTATCAAAATACTAACCGTGAAAAAATATAAAATAAAATTTTCTCTCTAGCTCGGATTTGTGGTTCCGAAACCACTGTTCCGATTTCACTGAAAATGGGTTGTTACATTGTCGGTATCACGGACCTCACCGTCGTAGTAAATAACAACACTAATTCGTACACTCATTTTCAACCAAATTATCTGTTGAAATAAATTCAAAATAAAAAGACATTATGCAAAAATATAATGATTCGTATAAATATTAATACGATAAATCAACTTATACCTTCTCAACTTCTTCCATTTCTATTCTTCTAAACTTCTTGAATTTCTTTTGCTGTAACTTATGCAGCAAGAGAATGAAATTTGGGTCATTTATAGCTTAAGGGATAGTGGGATGCACTGTCACTAACACTGTAACAACCCAATTTTGGGTCTAGTGAGAGCAGTGGTTTCGGAACCACAAATTTGACGAGGAAAAATTTAATATTATTATATTTTTATGGTTTAAAATTTCACGGAATGATTTTTGAAAATCTCGTTAAAAAATTTTGATGTTTGGGCACTCAATTTAGTCAAAAAGACTAAATTGTAAAAAGCACAAAACTTGAGTTCTAGAAGCTAGAGATGTCTAATTGCTATGAAATTTTAAATTGGAAATTTTTAAATGGTAATTAGACCATTGGTTAATTATTTGGACAAAAATGGACATGAAATAGGTGAAATAGAAAATTTTTAAGTTAAGGGCATTTTGGTCATTTAGTAATTAAAATGAATTAAAAACAAAATTAAAAGCCAATATTTGTCCATCTTCAACCCCATGGCAAAAAATTGCATGGAGAAGACATAGCTAGGGTTTTTCAAGCTTCCAAGCTCGATTGTAAGTCCGTTCTAGCCCCGTTTTTAAAGATTTTTACGTTTTTGAAATCCTTGTAACAAGATCTAGCTATTTCTACCATTTATTTGAGCTAGGGTTGATGTTTAAAAATTTACCCATGTATGTCATACATGTATTTTGATGTCTAATGGTAGAAAATGAATGTTGGGTGTTAAATAAATGACTTTTACTAAGTGATTTTCGGTGAAAACGTCTAAAAAGGACTTATTTGTAAAAGTTGAAAATGTGTAGTAAAAGTGTGTTCTAATGAAAAATTTGGGCTGCTATAGTTATTAAAATGGTTCAGCTAGGCTTAAAGAACAAAGAAATTGAATAAAAATCATTTTACAAGCCTTGGGGCAAAAATGTAAATATGACAAAGTTTAGGGGCAAAAATATAATTTTACCAAAAATGAATTTGGGCTAATTGGAGTAAACTAATGATTAAATAAGCTAAATGTGATGTTTTAGATCAAGAAAAATGAGATTCGGACTTAGAACGAGGGAAATCAAAGAATATGACGATTATGTCTATTCGTCATTTTTATGTCAAGTTAAGTTCGTAAGATAATAATAATGCAATATATACTTGAATTTTAATGCTTTATTATTATTATTATTATTACATAAATTATATGATTGATTATACAGATGCATTCGTTGAGAAAGAAGATGATATTATGTTATAAGGTGAGACAAACAAGAGGTTCACATGTGATGAATTCATAGTATGGATGAAATCATGGTAATATCATGATTAACTAAGTTCGTGTAACTTAATCGAGTATGTAAATATGTTGATTAAATTGTTGTGCGGAATTGAATGTGAAATGTAAGAATATTGAATTATGAGATAATGTTCATAAACTCGGAATTGATTGAATAAGGGTTGAAATCTGTTTGAATATTGAATTTCGATAGATAAGTTATTTTTTATGTAAAATGGGATCCTGCATGTGTTGCAGAAAGGATTTAGCCCGGACGGGTAATCCTGAAATGAGCCTCTTGAGTATATGTTTCAATTAGGATTTAGCCTGGACTGGTAATCCTAATTGACTGGATTTAGGCTAGACTAGTAATCCAGACTGGACTCTATAGGGAATTCTTTGTCATATAAAGGATTTAGCCTGAACTGGTAATCCGACAAATCCCTTAGAGTATATATTACAGTTAGAATTTAGCCTACACTGGTAATTCTGCTGTATGATATGTACTTAGTGAAATTATCTATAATTGATGGAATGTAGGGTAAAGTATGCCCATGGGAATTAAAGATGTTTATATTAAGCTCTCTTGTTTAATTGAGTATGGGATCCATGAAATGGTGATTTCATGTAGCTAAAAATGATTTTATGATAGTTATCATTATGTTGTACTAAAATAATTTTGGACAGCAGCTGTAGTCCAACTTTGAAAATTCACCAAAACTTGTAGAAATCAAAATAAAGGTTTAATTAAATATGAAATTAAATCTTATTGAGTCTAGTTTCACATAAAATAAATGGTGTAAGCTAAATAATTTCATATTATGAGATATTTGAGTTTTCGTGAGATAAGGTCAGAATAATTTTGGATTCCCCTGTTCTGACTTTGGAAAATCATTAAAAATTTTATAAAAATAATTATGGGTTATAATTTATATTATTAAAATTATTAATAAGTATATTTTCAATAGAAATAGACGGGAACATCATCCAAATCTCGTACTAAGAGATAATTAATTTTTAGTAAAGAAAGGTCAAAGCTGTCAAACAGCAGAATAGGGGTAACTTTAAAGATTTTACTGTACTTATTGGATAATCCATAAATTCTGAAAATTCTATGTTAGAAATATATATGAGTCTAGCTTCAAAGACATTTAACGGATCTTAATTTAGAATTCTGTAACTCAAGATATAAATAATTTAGTGACTATGACTCAAGTAGACAGCTTGACATGAACATGAGTAAATAGTGGAATTTTGTGCAAATATGATTGTATTACCTTGAGAGCATATTGTAAGAATTGGTAAAAGCATGTGAATAAATTTCTTATTATTTTTCATACGGACTTACTAAGTTATATAGCTTACCCCCTTCCTTTCCCATGTTTTATAGTGTTGCCAGACTAGCTCGGGTTGGAGATCGTCGGAGATTCTATCACACTATCAAGCTAATAATTTAGTATTAACGATTTCAAGCATTTTAAGTCTATGGCATGTATAGGGACTTGATTATTTTGTTATATGTGTCATTATTGATTTGACCAAATGTTTTAATGACCTATTTTATATGTAGCACGCCATGGTGATTGGCTTATATTGCTCATAAGTTCTTTTATATGTTAATGTCATTTGTGAATATGAATTTAGCAAGATTTGAATTGATAAAGTATGATGTTATATGCATTATAGATGTTGGCATTAAGATGACAAGTCATTGCCTTGATTATGGTTGTGTTGGTGACATGATTATGCCATGGAATGTGTCATTGAGGTTGTGTTTAAGTATGTATAAATGAGGACGGAGAAAGGCTTGGTAGATAGCCATTTTCTTTGCCACACGGGCATGTGACTTGGCCGTGTGGTTCATTTTGTTGATGTCGTCATAAACAGAGAGTTACATAGGTAGAGGACATGGGCGTGTCAAGGGCACACGGGCGTGTCCCCTGTATCCACACGGGCGTTTGGCACCCTAAGCATGAAATTTTTTATGTTTTTCCCTAAATTTTTAAATATTTTCGGTTTAGTCCCGGATCACTTCCAAAGCATGTTTTGGGCCTCGTAGGCCCATAATAGGGACGATATGATTGAATGTGCATGATTTTATTTTGAATGTAATTTTATGCTTCGATTTTGCATTAATATTCCAATATAAGTCTGGTAATGCCTCGTACCCTATCTCTGCCTCAGAGATGGGTAAGGGGTGTTACAAGCACTACTGAAAAGAGCATCCAATTGTGAGCTTTTTCAATACTTTTGCTGATAGTGCATTTTACTTGAAGTGTTTTTTAACCTCAACTATCAGATTTCCCGAGAATTCTGGGAATTTTTTTTAAAACCATCTTCTCAAAATTATTTTTTCAGAATCAACAGTACATAAAAAGCGTCCAGCTGGAAGCTTTTTCTGTACTATTACTAATTGTACAAAAAAAAAACAAAATGCATCTCGTCAAAATAATTTTTTAGAACACATCACGCCAAAATTTTTTTTCATATCCCATCTTGTCAAATTTATTTATTTCAGAACAATACTTAGCAATTAAAAAAAAACCCTAAAGCCCTAGACCATAGACCTTAATTTATTTTTTTAAAACCCTAAACAAACCATAAATCCTAATTTTTTTCTTAAACCCCAAACCAATCCTAACCTTAACCTTAAACCTAAGCCCTAATATACCCTAATCAAACACGGGGAAAAGCATGTCTTTGTCAGTGGTATTTACTAAAGCACGTCCCCGTCAGTGCGCTTTTTTGTGTTTTTCCTTGAAAATGAGTCCACATCAGCGCATTTTAGTGTTTTCAGTCCATTCCAGTAAATATTTTTTGGAGCGGCCCATTTTTATAAATAATTTAAGAAATGGGCCTTTTCTGGCACTATCCCAAGATTAAATGTTTAAAAATTAAAGAAAAATAAAATAATATTTAATAATATTTCATACTTAATTTAATAATTTAATAATATTTTATACTTAATTTTAAGTAATATATCAAACATATTTTATAATTTATATTTTTAATAGTTAATTTTAACATTTTTTTAATTTATTAAACAATACCTTAATTAATTTCAAATTTAAAAATTTATGAGTAATTTGAAACAATGAATAAAGAAACATAGTAGTATGAGGTGGAGTTAATAATAAGAAACTTGATTATTATTAAGTTTTGTGCACAAGTTTTATGAATAAAACAAATATTAGAAGAATTTCTTATTGAATATCGAAAACGTTACAGGTTATGTCGGCCACCTATCTATCCTTGTGTCAAATAAAAAACTTGAGTGCTAAAGTGGCGACGAGGCACGCCACGCTTGCTATCCGACGAGATCGTCGTACGAGTATCATCGCGAGGGAGAATGATTTGTCATATATGGCTGCTGGGTAAGTGAGGTGCTATTTCTTTTATTAAATAGTATTTTCTTTTTGCCTTTAATTTATTAATTTTCATATAATATATGTTTCAAATCCATTTATTCGTTTGATTTCGACCATTCTTATCATATAAAATTTTTTAATATTTTTATCATATATTTTCTTTTTAAGACAATATTTAAAATTATTTATAATCCTTTCTTAACTCATAAATAGAAATATAATAAATTTCAGTATGCTCAAATTTATGTCCTCGTATATTAATAATAATACATATGCCAATTGACTAATATAATTAAATTTACTAATTTAGCATACATAAATCAAAAAGTGAATAATTTTTTTATTTATATTTCGTGACCGATAAATTAATTTTTTAATAACCATGCATTTAAAAATTAATTTTTAAAATAATGACTACAAACAAAATAATTTTTAAAAAAATCTACAATTTAAAATCTTTGAAGAAGATTTCTTTTATTGAATCCAAAGATCAAAACCTGCAACAAAATCATGTATTGCGAAAAAAGAGCTTTTGTAATTCAATTCTTTAAAAATGGATTGGAACTTAATTCAATTTTATTATAACAATAAAAAATATATAAATTCGAATGTATTTAAAAACGTATTTTTAATTTGTTGAAATTTAATAATAATTTTAAATTTTGTGTGTGATATATAATTTTATGCATAAATTTTTTAGAAAATCAAATTAAATTTAAAACCTAAAAACATAAGAATTCATTATTATAAATATCATTATCGTAAAAGAAATATTTTGATTTATTTATAATATTGTTTTATAACATCATGTTTTACGCTTGTCTAAATAGCAAAAGTAATCCTGCCAACAAAGGGAGAGACAAAATTAAATACGGAATGTTCGCGCGAACACAGAGCTCGCGATGAGACGCGAGTTTAGTCAACCTTCCCTTGCTTAATATAAAAGGGGGAAGCTGCCAGTGGCCACTTTATCCTCGTAAATCTCAGATCATCACCTTCTTTTTGTTAGCCTTTAGACTTTAGAAAGGTTTATCATTATCTATTGAGTTATCTCCCCTGTTCTTTTTTTTTTTTTCTCTTCCTTTTGTTCGTATCTCCCTTGTTCTTCAGTTTTGTTCTTTATCTAAAAGCGTCGACTTCGAGTCAATTATCAAGTTTTCGAAAGATTCAGGCAAATCAAATGGTTTGGAACCGAAAATAGTTGATAGTAGAAAATTGTGGGTAATCAAATCGAGATGCAGCTAAAGTTTTACAACAGAAAACAAGTCAAAAACTTAGTGAAGGTTAGAAGAAAATAGTGATATATTACTGAAGCTCATTAATGGAGGGTAAAGGTACCAAATCGGGCAAAACCCGAGCTCAAAAGGATGCTCATAACGCCCGTTGCGTACTGTACAGGCAGAAAATTAAAGTACAGTGATTAACCCATCATCAGATTTCTTTCTTTCCTTTTTTTCCCATTGTTTATTTATGTCTTTAATTAATTAATGAGTGTTTATTTATAATTGAAGAGGAGGCTCGAGGAGCTTGAACAGGTGAAGACCAAGTACAATGAAATGCTCCCAATCTTCAAGCAGATGCAAACCGAAAACCAGCAGATGAAAATGGAGTTGAAGCAAAACGAGTCTATAATTCAAGATATGCAAAATTGTATTCAACAGTTTAAGACTACACTTGAGGCACAGGTTCAGCTCTCTCTCTTAGATTATTATTGTTGCATTAGAATAATAATTAGCTTAAACAATAATAAATTAGTTGGTCAGTCGGTCAATATATGTCAGGGTTGGCCTTGAATACATACATATATGATCATTACAATTAATAGTATCTTGGAACATGGGAAACCTTGAAGTCTCCTACTAATAGGAAGACTTGTGCTGATTCCTAAGCATAACCTAACACTACCCATTTTTGTTTATAAGATAACTGTGTTTTTCAGACAGCAAACGAGGCATTGATGAGGCAAATCCCCATTCGATGGGAAGTTGATGTACGGAGATTTGTATTTTATAAACAAATTTCCCATTAAAAAAATTGCTTATATATTTTTGTGATGGGTCAATTTATTTTAAAAAAGTGTTTAAAGTATTATCTGTAACGTAGTTGATCGATCCCTAATAATTAAAAGTATTATCTCTCAATGAGAGTTTTGTATCCCATAGTATACCGAGAGCCAGTGTGCAGTTAGCAACCACTTGGTAGGGCGTTTTATTTCTAGTACTATACTGAGAGTCAACATATAGGGAGTGATTGTCCAAATGGGTAGGGACAAAAGCAAGGGTGCTCTTTTAATTTTTATAAAATTATATGTTAGTATAATAGTTAAATTGGATTTCGGCCCTCTAATAATTTATGATTCATTTCTAGCTTTTAAAAGTAATTTTTTGGCTTTATCTTTGTCGATGGATTTAGTTTACTGAGTCAAAAATACTTCAGTTGGTGGTAGCTACAAGACTTAAAAGAGGCGTTAATATTGTGCTTGAAAATAATTATGAAGCTACTTAAACGAAGAAGACTCAAACCTCCAACTTGAGATCTATAGCTCAATTACTTGCAACCATAGTACCACTTGAATTACATAGTTCAACAATTTTTATAATAATCTATATCTATTAGGATTTTTGCATAGCACTCAAATTTTGGTTTAATCTATGTATCATTTATTCAAAAAGTGGATATGAATAATACGTTTCGGATATGAATAATACGTTTCCCTTCCATTGCAGGGGCAAAGCTATACTTCTTTTGATGAGGTATGCCAATTATGTTGTGTATAATTTTTTAGTCTCCCATCTTCTATTGAGTGATGGACTTAACTCTTTATTCCAGTCCATAGGATGGTTTCTGTCTCAAACCAATGTGCAACATGGTATAGTTTCATCAGCTTCTGGAATTGTTGTACAAAATGCTAATGAATTATTGGGATTGGGAGTGAGTGGGGCAACCAACTTTCAAGCTTCCATGGACAGTTTGTATCAGCAAATGGGTTTTGGTAATTTATATAAGCCACACCTTTACTGAATTGCTTGGTGTTGTATTAATAGGCTTTTAACATGTTTGCAGGCCAGTACTATAACAACACTGCTGCCTCTATTGCTGCTGGCCCTTCCTCTGTTGCCCCAAATAGTCATAGTAATAAAGCTGGTTTCTGCATTCACCATCTTATATTTTGGTTTTTCTTGTTTATGTCTTGCTTTTTTATTCTCCCCAAAATTTGGGAAAGAATTTGCATTTTCTTTTGGTGTTAGATATGCTGGTTAATTTCAAGGTCTTTCATTTAATTGTCTGTTAATTTAGGGGTTGAGATTAATTCTGCTGCTGCTGGATTCCTTGGTACAAATCATGATTTGCCCGAGTTTGATGGTACGAACAATCACAATAACCTTTTCGACTATGAGCATGGTGCCGGTAATAGATTTTTATTTTTTTGCATTTATCATATTGGTTTCTATCTTGTTTATTGTCTGTTAATCTAGGGGTTGAGATTAATTCTGCTGCTGCTGGATTCCTTGGTGCAAATCATGATTTGCCCGAGTTTGATGTTACGAACAATCACAATAACCTTTTCGACTATGAGTTTGGTGCCGGTAATAGATATTTATTTTTTTGCATTTATCATATTGGTTTCTGTCTTGTTTATTTTATTTTCTTTAATTCCCTCCTCCATTTGGGATATAAAGGTTAAATTTTGTTATTAGTTTACATATTCTGTGAAAGTTGTAAATGCAGTCTTTGTACTTTAATTTGGTAATTTTTAGTCTTGTATTTTTAAAATTTTAAAATTTTAATCCTCACCAAACTATAAGTATTAAATTCATTAAGTTAAGTTTTGATATTTTAAAAATATGATGCGGCAAACATATATAATGCCATGTCATCTTGTTATTTTCACATATTGAGAATTCAATTAATAGGTTAGCAACTGTCACTTGAGTCCAAACTACAATTTTAAAGTTAAAAAAAAATAGAAATTTAGAATGATTCAATTGGAGAATATAGATTAAATTTACAATTTTACGCATAGTACATGATTAGTAATTGAATTTAAACAAACGGATTTAATTACTATTGTTTGGGTCAAGATTAAAACTTTAAATTTCAAAAACTAAAAAAAATGGATACTAAAATTGATCAAATTTAAGTAAAGATATTAAATTTACAACTTTCGTAAAATACAAGGACTAATAACAGAATTTAATTGAAAATTTATCATGGGAATAACGAAAATTACTTTTTTTTTTTTAGTTGGATTTACCCTTGAATTAATCTTCCTGTTCTTATTTTTTCGATTTATAATTTAGGAATTGTGCCTGATTCTTCTGTTGGCTCCTCCTTGGAAGCAGCAAATCCTGAAGTGGAGAATGATGGTAATCCTCCTCCTCATACCCTGTTTCAGGTGATAAATCAAGTTATTGCATTTATCATATTAGTTCATCTTGTTTATTTCTTAAGAATTTTACATGTTTTTTTTATTGGTGCAATCTCTTCTCTTTTGGCTTTCTAAATCTACTCATGATTAAATTTTGTTGTTTGTGAAAATCCATCCACAGGGTCACTTTGGAAATGATCTCCACAAGACTCCATAACTCAAGTTAAACGTTACTTAGCCATTTATGTCGTGTCCGAGTTGGTTGCTGCAACTTTGTATGTTGAATGCGTGTTCTGATTTATCTCGTGAAAGAAGCTAAACTATTCAATAAGCAATTTACCGTACAGCGTGCTTATGTTTAAACGTGTGTTTCCCCTCCTTTATTTCAAGCTTGCTTCTATCTCTTCAATGCTTGATTAAGTGAATGGGTGATTATGTTGTTCTCGTTTGTAATAGTGGGTTTCCACTTAGAACAAATGCCGTTGAATATCCAACACAGATCTTGTAACATATGTTATATGTTAATAAAAAAAAGTATTCTTAAATTCATAAAATTATACAAAGTTGCAAGGAAAACATCCAAAATTTAAATGAAAAATAGTATTAAAAAAATAGAAAATAGAATATCATCATACTTTTTTATGTAGAAACTAGTAGCTCTTCCTTTTTTTTCTTTCTGAATTTTAGGTTTTAAATAATGTGTTGTTTATATTTGGGTTTGAATTTTAGAGAGTGTGAATTTAGGATTCGATAAAACAAGACCTTCATTTAATAAGCACCGGTTCTTTACAAGTGACAACCAGCTGATGAGCAAAGAAAAAAATAAAACATAAAAGCTTGGTTTGTAAACATCGCCACTAGCTAGTAGTGAAAGAACGAAAAAAACAAAACTAGAAAAGGCCAAGCAAACATAGAGTAAAAAGTCAAAGAAAAACCTATTTAGTTGAACCGAATCAAACCAATTTGGTCAAATTGCGGAATTGGCTTGATTTGGTCAATTAAGTTAGTTTTAATAGTTAACTGTAATATATGATATACTACTACATAATATGATAACATATTATATAATTATTACTAAAACTATTGATGCATATATACATAACTATAAACATATTATAGATTATAGTAAAAGATATAACATTGCATGTATAAACTTTTGATATTTTATATTTTATATGATGTGATAGAGCATTACATAATATAATAATAAATAATACATATATAATATTTAAATATGTCATGTATTACTAAAAATATATAGTTAGTGTTATGTAATGAAAGTTTCCTATGGATACTTTGTGATTGGCTCCAATCCCACTCAACTGAACAAAAACCTTGGTCGTTCGACCAAGAAAGTCTGTTAGCGACCAACGAATCCGCTTGATTTGGAAGATCCGATTGTTGATGAGAATGGGGTGAAAGTGGATGGTTTGAAAGGTGAGATGTCCTGGAAAGATAAACTTGTAAGGACTGGTTCTTAGGAGACAAGAGCAACCTGAGAGGAGGAATTTAAACTTATTGATAGAGATGTGACAATGGAAACTGGGGATGAGATTCCATCAATTACTTCCATAGAGAGGGTACATAAGCATATTGAGAAGTGTATGACAAAAACTATGATTATCAAGCTGATGGGTAGAAAGATAGCCTTTAGTAAGCTTATTGGGAACGTTCAAAGTCTTCGGAAACCAAAGAAACCGATACAATTGATGGACCTAGAAAATGATTATTACTTGGTGAAATTTCAGGATGAAGACGATTACTCTGCTATTTTGATTGGTGGACCATGGATCATGTAGAAACTAAAGTCGATAATGGCAATATAGAACGATCGCAAAGCAATAAGAAAAAGAAAAAATAAAACACACAAATTTTATGTGGAAAATCCTTTCGAGAAAAGTCACGGGCAGATGAGAAGAAAATTCACTAATGTTGAACTCGAATGATACAAGAGGAGTTTAGGCTACATCTATTTATAGGTTGAAAAACCTTACTCTAATCAATATAAAATAAAAGAAGTATAGTTCTATATAGATTTTACTTTTATTTTATTTTACCACTGTATTTTATTTTAATAAGGATTCGAGTCACTCAACTTTAACAATCTCCACCTCGACACGAATTTTCAACGAATAAGTTCTTTACCATGAACTCTCAACGAACAAGTTCTCCACCTCTTCCACGAAACCTTTTAAGGGGTGTTTCTTCAACGATGAACACCAACCAAGTACAAGCAATGCTCAAACTTGGTTATAGGAAGTGACTTAGTCATCATATCTAAAGGATTTTCATGAGTTCTAATTTTGCTCACAACAATATCTCTATGAGTAATAATATCATGCACAAAATGATACCGAATATCAATGTGCTTTGGTCTTTCATGAAACATTTGAACTTTTGTAAGGAAGATGGCACTCTGACTATAACAAAACACTGTATTGATCTAAAGGTCTTTACTGAGTTCACCAAAGATTCCCTTTAACAAAATAGCTTCTTTACAAGCCTTAGTAATCGCCATATACTCAGCTTTAATAGTAGACAAAGCAACTGTAGTTTGCAAAGTGGCTTTCTAGCTGATTGTGCAACCCTCAATAGTAAAGATATACCCTGTGAAAGATATTTTTTTATCAAGGTCCCCAGTAAAATTAGAGCCAACATACCCAATGACTTCATCTTTAGTTCTTCCAAACTGTAAGCAAACATCAATAGTACCTTGTAAATATATGAAAATCTACTGAACTGTTTTCCAATGTTCTTTACTGGGATTTGCCATATATCTATTAACTACACTAACTACATATGATAAATTTGGATGTGAGAAAAGCATAGCATACATAAAAGATCCCACTACACTAGAATATATGTAACACCCCGTATCCGTAGCTGGAATAGGGTTACAGAGCATTACTAAAGTTTACA
Organism: Gossypium longicalyx; assembly: GCA_025698465.1. Classification (NCBI taxonomy): domain Eukaryota; kingdom Viridiplantae; phylum Streptophyta; class Magnoliopsida; order Malvales; family Malvaceae; genus Gossypium; species Gossypium longicalyx. Next base: position 23,204,057 of record CM046996.1, on the reverse strand, counting down.
GATCAATTACAGTTAATTTATGTCGTTTGCTATTCATTTTCGAAAATCAATCACATTTAATCATAATGTCCTTTATATGGGTCTTCGAGGCCCAAAATACATATTAGAATCGAGCCGGGACTAAACTGGGATCATAGAAATTTCTTTGTGAAATCTCAAAATTTTGCTTAGGTGCAAGGGACATATGCTCGTGTGGCCAGGCCATGTCAATCACACGGCTAATGACATGCCCATGTCCCAGGCCCTGTGGGTATTCGATGTGAGGCACATGGCCGTGTTCCAGTCCGTGTCCTTACCCGTGTAACTCTCTGACTTGGGTCACACGGCCAGCCACACGCCTATGTGCTAGACCGTGTGGACAATTTAATTTTCGAAAATTAGGTGCAGGGGTTACACAGCTTGGACACAACTCATGTGCTGGGCCGCGTATCTCATATGGCTGAGACACACGCCCGTGTCTCTTCCCATGTGCTTTATTCTGAGCATTCTGTTTCTCGATTTTTAATATGCAGGGGACACATGGCCAAACCACACTTCCGTGTGTCATACACGGTTTAGACACACGCCCGTATGGACAAAATAAGAACATTTTTCTAAGCCTTATTTTTCACCCTTTTTACCTCGCACCTACATGAACACTTCTACATATTTTCAAACCAATTTGGTACATAAAAACCAAGCCAAAAACAAGTATTATATATGTTATATTAACACATATGATCAAATGTTTAAATTTCCACAATTATATTATGTTTGTTTATTTGCAAGTTATTCAATTATACTAACTCAAATCCATTCATAATTTGCTTTATATATATATATATATATATCTTTTACCATTTAGCCATTCCAACACACATCAAACATGATATGGCCTTTTATAATTACATCAAAATATACTTTCCACTAGCCATTCCAATGGCTAGTTACAACCAAACATTTCATCATTTTACCTAACTTAGCTTATACATGCCATTATACTAAAATAAGTTTGCTATTTGTACCAAAATGGGATGAAGGATAGTGTGATGATGCTCTGACCAATTTCCAACCCTAGCGAGCTTCCGAGTACTATAAAATAGAGGAAAATTAAACAGAGTAAGCATTCAATGCTTAGTAAGTTCGTATAACAAGAATTTAACTTACCAATCATGCTCGTATAAATAAATATATATAACATGCATCCCAAAACATTTTAGCCAAATGCCTAAGCACAAGTTCTCATCAAACAAGTTAGTCTTATAATTCTCATGAATATAAAAAAAAAAGTGATGAGCTTATCATATAAAAATTTCCAAGTATTTCAGCGTATCTGAGAGATAACTCATATTTAGCTCATATTTTCTTTTATCAGGAGTTTTATCCATTGAATCGTTGAAATATCGATGGATACCCAAGTAGTATACTCGAGGTATACAAATCAGTGACCCGTCAATTCATATACAGGGGTACCCTTTAGGGCACATAATTAGGAAGCACACTCTCGAGCCGTATAACATGATGCTCAGATGAGCCATGTAACAGGACGATTATTCGGGCTAAATAGGAAAATCATAAGAGTTTAGAATAGGAAACTCATAAGAGTTTAGAATAGGAAGCTTATTGAGCTTAACAGGTAGCTTTGAAGAGTTATTAACAAGGAGCTTCGAATAGCATAACAAGGAGTTCAAGCGAGCCATGATAGGAAGCTTATAAGAGCTTATATTAGGACGCTCACGAAGAGCTGCTTTTGTGTCCGTAATAAATGCTGGACCACAACCAATCGAATCGTGTAACAGGATGCTCACAAAGAGCCGCGGTATTGCGTAACACATGCAGGATCACTACCGATCAAGATGCTCGCAGGAACTATATAACAGGATGCTCGAGAGGGCTTATAATAGGATTGCTCGTCCGAGCTATATTCTGTCCGCATTATATGCAGGACCACATTCAATATGGGAAATCATGTTTCTATTGAATTTCATTGTTCAAACAGAACTTAACATTTTTTGGACATTATCGGACATGTGCTTATTTCATACATTTATAACATTTATATAATTCACATAAATACATACCACACTCAATTCAATCATAAAAATAAACACAATTTAGCTACACGAATTTACCTCGACACTTGTTCGTTTATGAAAATCTACTAATCCATCACCTTTTCTTTTCTTCGATCTAACTCTTTATTTGATCTTTTCGGATCTATATAAATGAGTTTAACATCAATTTAATCCTAGGAAAGTTACCATTTTGCCCTTATACTTTTCATAAATGACAATTTTGTCTTTAGGGTCGGAAAATAAAATTCATGAAATTTAATCTTTATTCCAAGCCTAACCAATTTTTTTACATGTTTTAATAACAGCCCATGGATTTCACAAAAATCAGAATTTTTCCATGGGTTTTACCATTTTTCAATTTAGTCCTTAAATCATAATTTTATCAAAATTATCTTTGTAAAAGTTGTTTATCTATCAACAACTTCATTTTCTACCATAAATTTCAAAATTTCAACATTTACATCCATGAAAAAATTTCTATACTTTGATACCTTTACAAATTAATCCTCAAAATAGATAGATTAAGTTACTACGATCTCGAAAATTTAAAAATTACTAAAAATGGGACATGATTACTTACCCAATTAAGCTTGCTTGATTTCCTTTCTCTTTCCTAGGGTTTTCATATATTTTGGGGAAGAAGATGATAATAATAATATGATATTTTTATTTAAATTTATTATCATACATTAATTTTTCAACATTCCAATTTAGTCATTTTCTTTTTCTAATTTTCCATGGATGATTCATCAAAAATATCTACCAACTTTATTTAATGGCCTAATTGCCATATAAGGATCTCAATTTTTGAATTCCATAGCTAACTAATCCTTATAGCTACTAGAATTCAATTTTTACATTTGATGCAATTTGGTCATTTCCGTAATTAAACATGAAATCGATAAAATTTTCTTATAAAAATTTTCATATGTCTTTCCTATCATAATGCATACCATGCAATAATATTAAAATAAATTTTCTTTATGACTTGGATTTGTGGTTTCGAAACCACAATTTCGATTTCACTAAAAACGGGCTGTTACAATATAGAACATGTGACATGTAGTCAATCTCATCATTTGATTGTAGAGATAAAGCCGATGAAAGTATAAAGTGGGTTGCTAACGGAAAACTAACAAGCTTGGCACTCTGCATATTGAACCTGCAAAGAACTTTCTCGATGTAGCTCTTTTGGCTTAGGTACAATTTACACGCTTTTTTATCTTTGAGAATCTCCATCCCAAGTACCTTGTTTGCTGCTCCCAAATCTTTCATCTCAAATTCTTCGTTAAGCTAGGCTTTAACCTTTTTTATGTCTTATTTATCTTTGGTTGCTATCAACATGTCATCAACATAAATGAGTAGATATACAAAAGAACTATCACTGTTTTTCTAAAAATAAACACAACTGTCATATTTTGATATCATGAGTAGTAATAAATGAATCAAACCTCTTGTACCACTGTCTTGGTGACTATTTCAGGCCATAAAAGAGACTTTTTCAGCAAGCAAACATAGTCCTATTTTTCTGAGGCTATAAAATCCTCTAATTGTTACATGTATATATCTTCCTCAAGTTCTCCATGCAAGAATATTGTTTTTACATCTAACTGCTCAAGCTCTAAATCATACATGGCCACAATACCAAGCAAGGCTCGAACCGAACTATACTTCATAACTGGAGAAAACACATCTGTGAAGTCTACAACTAGAACCTAACTATAACCTTTTGTAACCAACCTTGCTTTATATCGGGGTTCTTCAACTTTTGGAGTCTCTTCTTTCTTTTTGAACACCTATTTACAACGAACAATCTTTTTACTTTTAGGAAGCTTCACTAGATCCCATGTTTTATTTTTATGGAGCGATTCCATCTCTTCTTACATGGAAATCATCCACTTTCTGAATCTTTACAGCTAATTGCCTTGGAATAAGTAGATGGCTCTTGATTTGCATCTATATCTTCAGTCACATTTAAAGCATAAGCAACTAGATTAGCCTTGACATACCATTTTGGAGGTTTAATTTCTCTTCTAGGTCTGTTCTTGGCAATAAAATATTATGGTGCTGACTGTGGTGAAGAAGCAACTCTACTCTGAGTTTTTATTTTAACCTAAGAAGTAGACTCTGTTGTAGATCCTAGATCAATCTGAAGCTCCACCTGCTTTTGCTAGTCTTTATTCGAAGAGTCTTTAAGAGATAAGTTAGGTAGCATAGCAGTTTCATCAAATATAACATCTCTGCTAATCACAACTTATCTATTTTTAGGACATCATAACTTATACCCTTTAACACCAGCCTTATAACCAAGAAAAGCACATTTAATGGATCTAGATTCCAATTTCCCATTATCAACATGAGCATACGCAGGACACCCAAAATTCTTCAAATTAGAATAATCAGCAGGAGTACCAGACCATACCTTTTGTGGAGTCTTTTTCTCAATAGAAATGGATGGTGATTGATTAATCAAAAAATATGTTGTAGAGGTTGCTTCAGCCCAGAATGACTTTGATAAATGAGCATTCGACAACATACATTGAACCTTTTCCATGATTGTTCTATTCATCCATTCTGCAACGCGGTTTTGCTGTGGAGTATGACGAATTGTCAAGTGTCTCTGATTCCTTTTGATTTGCACAATTCATTAAACTCATTAGAATAGAATTCCAAACCATTATATGTGTGGAGGTGCTTTATTTGTTTTCTTGTCCAATTCTCAATCATAGTATTCCCATTCTTAAACATGGACAACAAATCACTTTTCTACTTTAAGAAGAATGCCTAAACTTTTTTGGAAAAATCGTCAATGATCGTCATCATATAATTAGCTCCACCCTTTAAAGGCACTCTAGATGGCCCCCAAAGATTAAAATGAATATAATCCAATGTTCCCTTTATGTTATGAATTCCTCTGGTGAACTGAGCTCTCTTTTGCTTCCCAAAAATGCAGTGATCACAAAACTTTAGTTTTCTAATGCCTTGTCCATCAAGAAGTCCTCTTTTTTTTTTAATACTGTCATGTCGTTCTCACTCATATGCCCTAGATGCATATGGCAAAGTGTAGTAACATCATCATCTGACAAAGAAGAGGAAGCAACGGCTTCATCACCAGTAATAGTAGAACCTTGCAAAACATATAACTTTGTAGTCTTTCTCTGCTCTTTCATCACAACAAGGGAACCCTTGCTAATCTTTAGAACCCCACTTTCAGCTGTGTACTTATGCCTTTTTGAATCAAGAGTACACAACAAAATCGAATTCTTTTCAATTCTGGTACATGTCGTACGCCATTAAGTATTTTGACTACTCCATCAAACATATTAATTTTGATCGTACGAATACGTGTGATTTTACATGAAGTATTATTTCCTATCAAAACAACACCTTCAGACACAGTTTCATATGTGGAAAACCAATCCCTGTAACACCCCTAACCCGTATCTGTTGCTAGAACAAGTTTATGGAACATTACTAGAGTTTACGATTCAAAAGGACAGAAATTTCAAACATTTCATGACATATCAATAAACATATTAAATCCAAGTCAAATCATACATATTGTCCATTCTATGAGGCCTCGAGGCCCTAAATATGCATTAGAAACAAGTCGAGACTGAATAAAAAATTTAGAGAATTTTTCAAAAAACATTGAAAATTTTCAACACTGCAGGGGTCACACGGCCGTGTGGCCAGGCTGTGTGACTCACACGGCCAAGAGACACGCCCATGTCTCAGGCTATTTGGGCATTCGAATTAAAGACACACGACCATGTCCCAGGCCATGTCTGTGCCCGTGTAACTCACTTACTTCAGTCACACGGCCAAGTCACATGCCCGTGTGCCAGGCTGTGTACCCTTCGAAGTAACCCAACATGCCCGTGTACCAGGTTGTGTGCTAGACAGTGTAATAGCTTGACTTGCAACTCTTTGAAAGCTACAAGGGACACACAACCGTGTCACCTGGCCGTGTGTCACACATGGCTGAGACATACGCCCGTGTGAATGAAAATAGGCCATTTTACAAGCCATTTTTCTCACCCAATTTGGCATATACCTACATACAACATTGCACATACTTACAAACCATAACAAGGCATCCAAATCAAGCATAAACAAGTTATATACATATCGTATATGTAGCACCCCTCACCCGTATCCAACGTTGGGATATGGTTCGAGGCGTTAACAGATTTAAACATTCAAAACAACACATAACATATTACCAACCATGCATGGCAAACAAGCATATGCACATCATCAATATCAAACATAACATAAATAGCTAGATTTATAAGTCAGAATCATTAGCTCACTAAAGAACAACATATTTGGCCAAATTATAATAACACATGTTATAAAACTAGGTCCCTATACATGCCACTCATTTGATAAGTCTAGCATATGTGTTTATACCATCAAGGTGTTGGCTTGATAGTGTGATGCTGCCTCCGACGATCTCCAACCCTAAGCTAACCTGGCAACACTAAAAGAAATGGAAAGGAGGGGGTAAGCTTTATGCTTAGTAAGTTCACATGAAATAATAATAATAAGCGATTTACTAACATGCTTTCCATAGTAAAACTAATCCAATTGTACATTTACACATGTTTTGGTTAAGCTACTTTATTGAGTCACAGTCACTAAATAATTTATAACTGGAGTTACAGAACTCTAAATTAAGATCTGTAAATTTTATCAAAAACTACACTCATATATCTTTCCACCATAAAATTTCCAGAATTTTTGGTCTAGCCAATTAGTACGGTTTATTATTCAAAGTCTCCCCTATTTTGTTGTTTGACAGCTTCGACCTTTCTTCACTACGAATCAATTTTATCCTCATACAGAATTAAAAGGATGTTCTCGTTTATATCATTTGAAACTAGACTCATTAAGAATTTCAAATATATAAATTATATCCCATAATTATTTTTGTACAATTTTTAATGATTTTTCCAAGTCAGAATAGGGGATCATGTAGTCATTCTGAACCAGTCTCTCAAAAAATTAAATATCTCATTATATAGAATTCCTTTGCTTGCTCTGTTTCTGTTATATGAAAATAGACTCATTAAGCTCTAATTTGATATCTTATTCGGTCTCTGATTCAATTTCTACCATTTTTGGTAAATTTTTAAATTCACGTCACTGCTACTATCCAAAACAATTTTATTGTCAATTTTGATCTTTCACACTTCAATTGTATTCATCACTTACCCATAACAATCTTTCCAATTTCCAATCACATATCGAGCATATTGCTCATAAGTTACACACGTATATACTTACACTTATCATCACAAAGTCATACACAATTTCATTTAATCAATTTCCCAGTTGAACGCTTCGGAATAATAACAGATACGCAATGGTATCACACACAGCCCACCTTTAAAATCGAAGCTCTCTTGTACACATAGTGGCCTTCACTTAGCACCACTCATGTGACCTAGCTCGATTGTACATATAATTTTGGCTCTCTTGGACACATGGTGAACACTTAGTACCACCCATGTGACCTAGCCAGTTTATCTCATAGCTCTCTTGTCTACATGGTGTCCTTCACCTGGAACCACGCATGCGACCTAGCTACATATATCCCGTAGCTCTATTGTCTACATGGTGTACACATAGTATCACCCATGTGACCTAGCTACATCATAATGTCTCGTAGATCTCTTGTACACATGATGTGCACTCAGCATCATACATGTGACCTGGCTACATACCATCTGTATCATCCAATCTTTTCGAAGGTTCAATCGGGATTTCTCTCTCTTTCTAATACTTTATTCCATACTTCCAATAGTCAATTATGATTCAAAAATCAGCTTCAATACATAAAATATGCTTAAATATAAAAACATAATAAAGATAATGTATTATTTACATACAAACTTACATACTTTCTCATTTCCATGTCGAATTAATATTGAACATTTAAATCATCATAATTATACTTACTTTCAACACATCGGCAATCATAGTAAATATATCAATTTTACATTGAAACATGCATAAATTAATGCTTATTATACATATGAACTTACCTCGATACTAAAACGGCCATTTTACCAACTTTCCCGATTTTCAATTTTTCTCCCATTCTAGGTTCAAATCTCGTTTTTCGGGATCTAAAACTCATATTTTACTTGTTTAATTAATGTACTATTCAAAACAGTCCTTAACTCAAAATTTGGGAAAATTACAATTTTGCCCCTAAACTTTTGCATATTTACACTTTTGCCCCTAGGCTCGGGAATTAAACTTCATCCCTTATTCTTATGTTTTATGACATGATGATCATTTTTCCCTTCAATGGAAACATCAAATTCTCACTCTAACACATAGTTATGAACAATAACAACTTTTACCGATTAAGCCGTTTTACTCATTTTTGCATAAGACCGCTTAGCAAAAGTTGTTTAACATAATTTCAGCCTTCATATTCTACCATAAAACATCAAAATAAAAACATTTCAACTATGGGTATTTTTCCAAATATGAACCCTAGCTTAAACTATTGCTAGAATAAGCTTAATCAAGTTACCAAGGTTCCAAAAACGTAAAGAACTTGAAAAACGGGGCTAGAACGGACTTACTATTGAGCTTGGAAAGCTTGAAAACCCTAGCCATGGCTTCCCCCATGCTAATTTCGGCCTCCATGAAAAAGATGAGTCAATTTTGGCTTTATTTTCCCTTTTTATTTCTTTTAATTACCAAATGACTAAAATGCCCTTAATGCCTTTCTTTAAAATTTTGTCCTATTCATGCTCATTTTTGTCCAAACAAAATATAATGGTCTAATTACCATTTAAGGACCTCCTCTTTAAACCCCCATTTCAATCAAGTACTTATGAATTAGAAACATATTTTGTAACTTTTGCAATTTAGTCCTAAAAGTCCAATTAAGCACTTTATCAGTAAAATTACTTAACGATATTTTTACACAATATTTTAATCAATAAATAAACCTTAAAACTTAATCGGAATAAATTTTTTGACTTCGAATTCATGGTTCTAAAACTATCGTTCCGTTTAGGCCCTAAATCGGGCTGTTATAGCAACTTCTGTAAATAAGCCCTAATAGGCAGATTAAACATGCAATCTATAAAATTTCTTGTCAATACTCTAACACATGCATCTAATCACTCGGTAAATCATAAAAATTAATCGAAATAAACTTTTCTATCTCAGATTTGTGGTTTCGCAACCACTATTCCATTTAGGCCCTATTTCGAGATGTTACATTTCTCCCCCCTTTAGGGATTTTTGTCCCCGAAAATCTTTCCAGTAAAAAGATTCAATGTATTTTCTCAAAATTTCTTAAACATCTCCAAACAAGTTTTCTTCAAAGCAGTACTTTCAAAATCACCCCACTATCAAATTGAAGTCCAATATAACTAAATTTCAACTCGGTATGACCTCTATATTAATCGAAAACTATTTCTAATTCTCACATTTGCTTTCACTTTTTTTAACCAAAAACTCTGTATTCAGCTATTAATATAGCTCAATCATTATTCTTCTCTCTAATTCTATCATTACTAAATCTACATTATCTCATTCACAATCAAAATTTATTTAAAAAATCCAGCAATCATATACTTTAAGCATCATACCTGGATGAGTTAATTAACTAAGTCTAATCTTTCTTTAACTGTAATATTTCAAAATTCAGTAACACTTCTAACTTGCCTCTTATATATTCATGCATATAACTTAACACTCATCAATATATATATTATATAATTTGCTTCAAATAACTCAACATGCATATTCATTTTACACAACCCTCCTATCATCTTATACAAACAAATACACTTATACATGCGTTCATAATTCTCAAATAGAATTACTCATAACATTCATTTAATTTCACAAGTTACACTCATAGCATCACACAATTGCCAATCAACATGAACACTTATCATAATATAAACTTTCCCTTCATCTCATCTTTCATATTCCAAGAGAAATTCTTATTCACGACTCATTCATTATCACATAAACATCATGAACTAGTACTCTTATCTTTTACGAGTCTCATTTCATCTTAATATTATCATAGTTATATAATTCACTTTAGACAGACTTACACACATATTCATATCTTAAAACAAATACACTCAAACATACATTCCACAAATTTGAGTAAATCTATTTATCACATTCACTTAGTCAAATAAGTTAGACACATAATATCATGTCAATGTCAAACAAACATGGATGAGTTTATAACGATGTAAACTTTCGTTTCTTTTCACTTTTCTATATTTCTCCACTTATGTCTATTTCATTTTACACTTGATCTCACACATATCATCACAAGTCACCAAGATCAATTTTTAAGTACACTAATATATCCACCAAATTATATGAACTTACTTAACCCCTTTTTACACTGTCGATGGTAGCTTGGTTGGAAAACACTTCTGTCTCAACAGAACTATTTCATCGGGATCAGGAGGCATCACACTATCACAGGTAGTAATATGGCATGTATAGATTAACTCTTACACATGCTAGATTAGTCTGAGAACCGACTACACTATAGCTCTGATACCATTAAATGTAACACCCCTCACCCGTATCCAACGTCGGGATAGGGTTCGAGGTGTTAACGAACTTAAACATTCAAAACAACACATAACATATTACCAACCATGCATGGCAAACAAGCATATGCACATCATCAATATCAAACATAACATAAATAGCTAGATTTATAAGTTAGAATCATTAGCTCACTAAATACCAATATATTTGGACAAATTATAATAACACATGTTATAAAACTAGGTCCCTATACATGCCACTCACTTGATAAGTCTAGCATATGTGTTTATACTGTCAAGGTATTGGCTTGATAGTGTGATGTCATCCTCAAACGATCTCAACCCTAAGCTAACCTGGCAACACTAAAAGAAATGGAAAGGAGGGGGTAAGCTTTACGCTTAGTAAGTTCACATGAAATAATAATAAGCAATTTACTAACATGCTTTCCATAGTAAAACTAATCCAATTGTACATTTACACATGTTCTGGTTAAGCTACTTTCTTGAGTCACAGTCACTAAATAATTTATAACTGGAGTTACAAAACTCCAAATTAAGATCCGTAAATTTTATCAGAAACTAGACTCATATATCTTTCCACCATAAAATTTCCCGAATTTTTGGTCCAGCCAATAAGTACAGTTTATTATTCAAAGTCTCCCCTATTTACCTGTTTGACAGCTTCGACCTTTCTTCACTACAAATCAATTTTATCCTCATACAGAATTCAAAGGATGTTCTAGTTTATATCATTTGAAACTAGACTCATTAATAATTTCAAGCATATAAATTATATCCCATAATTTTTTTTTTACAATTTTTAATGATTTTTCCAAGTCAGAACAAGGGATCACAAAGTCATTCTGAACCAGTCTCTCAAAAACTTAAATATCTCATTATATAGAATTCCTTTGCTTGCTCTGTTTCTGTTATATGAAAATAGACTCATTGAGCTCTAATTTGATATCTCATTCGGTCTCTGATTCAATTTCTACTATTTTTGGTAAATTTTTAAATTCACGTCACTGCTATTATCCAGAACAGTTTTATTGTCAATTTTGATCTTTCACACTTCAATTGTATTCATCACTTACCCATAACAATCTTTCCAATTTCCAATCACATATCGAGCATATTGCTCATAAGTTACACATGTATATACTTACACTTATCATCACAAAGTCATACACAATTTCATTTAATCAAATTTCATTTAATCAATTTCCCAGTTGAACGCTTCGGAATAATAACAGATATGCAATGGTATCACACATAGCCCACCTTTAAAATCGAAGCTCTCTTGTACACATAGTGGCCTTCACTTAGCACCACTCATGTGACCTAGCTCGATTGTACATATAATTTTGGCTCTCTTGGACACATGGTGAACACTTAGTACCACCCATGTGACCTAGCCAGTTTATCTCGTAGCTCTCTTGTCTACATGGTGTCCTTCACCTGGAACCATGCATGCGACCTAGCTACATATATCCCGTAGCTCTATTGTCTACATGGTGTATACATAGTATCACCCATGCGACCTAGCTACATCATAATGTCTCGTAACTCTCTTGTACACATGATGTGCACTCAGCATCATACATGTGACCTAGCTACATACCATATGTATCATCCAATCTTTCCGAAGGTTCAATCGGGATTTCTCTCTCTTTCTAATACTTTATTCCATACTTCCAATAGTCAATTATGATTCAAAAATCAGCTTCAATACATAAAATATGCTTAAATATAAAAAATAATAAACATAATGTATTATTTACATACAAACTTACATACTTTCTCATTTCCATGTCAAATTAATATTGAACATTTAAATCATCATAATTATACTTACTTTCAACACCTCGACAATCATAGTAAATATATCAATTTTACATTGAAACATGCATAAATTAATGCTTATTATACATATGAACTTACCTCGATACTAAAACGGCCATTTTACCAACTTTCCCGATTTTTGATTTTTCTCCCATTCTAGGTTCAAATCTCATTTTTCGGGATCTAAAACATCACATTTTACTTGTTTAATTAATGTACTATTCAAAACAGTCCTTAACTCAAAATTTGGCAAAATTAAAATTTTTCCCCTAAACTTTTGCATATTTACACTTTTACCCCTAGGCTCGGGAATTAAACTTCATCCATTATTCTTATGTTTTATGACATGCTGATCATTTTTCCCTTCTATGGAAACATCAAATTCTCACTCTAACACATAGTTATGAACAATAACAACTTTTACCGATTAAGCCGTTTTACTCATTTTTTGCATAAAACCGCTTAGCAAAAGTTGTTTAACATAATTTCAGCCTTCATATTCTACCATAAAACATCAAAATAAAAACATTTCAACTATGGGTATTTTTCCAAATATGAACCCTAGCTTAAATTATTGCTAGAATAAGCTTAATCAAGTTACTAGGGTTCCAAAAATGTAAAGAACTTGAAAAACGGGGCTAGAACGGACTTACTATTGAGCTTGGAAAGCTTGAAAACCCTAGCCATGGCTTCCCCCATGCTAATTTCGGCCTCCATGAAAAAGATGAGTCAATTTTGGCTTTATTTTCCCTTTTTATTTCTTTTAATTACCAAATGACTAAAATGCCCTTAAGGCATTTCTTTAAAATTTTGTCCTATTCATGCTCATTTTTGTCCAAACAAAATATAATGGTCTAATTACCATTTAAGGACCTCCTCTTTAAACACCCATTTCAATCAAGTACTTATGAATTAGAACACATATTTTGCAACTTTTGCAATTTAGTCCTAAAAGTCCAATTAAGCACTTTATCAGTAAAATTACTTAACGATATTTTTACACAATATTTTAATCAATAAATAAACCTTAAAACTTAATCGGAATAAATTTTTTGACTTCGAATTCATGGTTCTAAAACCATTGTTCCATTTAGGCCCTAAATCGGGCTGTTACAGCAACTTCTGCAAATAAGCCCTAATAGGCAGATTAAATATGCAATCTATAAAATTTCTTGTCAATACTCTAACACATGCATCTAATCACTCGGTAAATCATAAAAATTTATCGAAATAAACTTTTCTACCTCAGATTTGTGGTTTCGCAACCACTATTCCATTTAGGCCCTATTTCGAGATGTTACAGTATAATATCATACAACCAATATGCCCTTAGGCACCTCAAATGACAATATGCAAACATGTATAATCATGTACTCATTTTGGTCAACGTGATCAACTAACTTCCAACTAGATTTACATTTAGTTTACTTACCAAAACTTCTCAATTGGTACCAAATATGCCATTATAAACTAGCACCAAATTACCGTATAAGTCTTGTATACTATAATACCAATTCACCACAATTTCGTCATATCACAAAAAAATATTTAACTATCATTTCACCTTTCATTATTCAATCACAAAACAAGCCAGACATCAACCATGTTAATGCTACTTATATTCATACCAAAATATGTCAAAACACAAGCCAAATCAAATGGTCGTATTAACAACAAAACATATAGGGCAACATTAGCCAAAATACCTATACATGCCATTATAACCAAATTAAACAACCGAATATACCAAAAGAGCCGATGGATAGTGTGATATAGCTCCGACAAGCTTCCAACCTTAACTAGCTTCCAATTTACTATAAAACACAAAAAATAACATAGAGTAAACATTTAAGCTTAGTAAGTTCGTATAGCATAGAATTTAACTTACCATTTAGTCATATAATAGGTAAGTAAACCAAGCATATTCCAACACAATTTGGACAAATGCCTAAGCACATATCCACCAACCATGTTAGCCATGTAAACACATATATAAGCCAATAAACATTGTAACACCCCTAACCCATATCTGTCACTAGAATAGGGTTACGAGGTATTACCGGACAAGACATAAATTCTGAACAATCGTATGCGTACACTTGCTCAAACCCTTAAAACAATCAAATATTAACATATATAACTAATTTAAATTCTTTACGAATCATATCATAAAATTTTTCAAACATATATCCAGTTATATAATTCATAAGAAAATAGTGCCAAATATATCATTTTACCACGTAGCATATACGCATATCAAAGATATTATAAATAATTCAATCAATTATTACAAACATGAATTATATGAAGTAAACATATTTAAGTACATATCATTTTTAGCAAAACTCTATTCGGCACAATAAGGATATAATAAATTTAACCAAATCATTCATGGCATAAGTACATTACTATATATATACATGGTGTCAAATGGCTAAATCATAAACAAGTCTACTTATAAGTTCATCTAAGTAGATTGCGCAAGACTAAAAGGTCCTGTATCAATTTAGACATATATTAAAAGAATACCGAATGGTCTAATCATCAAAATACATATAACCATTCACATTCACCTATTTTGCATAAAAACAATCATGATTCCTTATAACTTAAATTACTATTCATTTGGTCATTTTACAAAGCCTTAGCCGAATGTAATCATGCTTATTACTTATGTTTATTTTAATGTCCACTTTCAACTTTACTCAATCACATTACGTGCATGTAATCTCACATAGAATCAAATCTATATATTAACCATAATTTGCATTTCACATCAAACACATCACAAATATGTATATATATACATACAACATAGCAAACACTTGTTTAATACTTTAAAATACCAAAACCGAATCTAAACATGTTAATATCACTTATCTTGCAAAATAACAAAGGTCATATTCAATACCAATTCAATGATTACATGTCTGGATAAGCACATATAAATATATATATCAAACCAACACATCATATGCTTATATATATATAAGTGCCGAATCATGATTAATTTACTAACATAATTCATATTCATTTCTTCACTTAATGAAAGCATATTGAACTCACTTTTATCACATGCCATAACCGAATCACCTTGTTACCAAAATTCATGGCAAAACTAAATAAATCATGTTTCACATATATATATACATACATAACATTGCCGAATCATCAATTCAATAATTTTATTACCTAAATTCAACATTTAACTGAATACACTCATCAATCAAATTAAATCATTACTATCAAATACAAGACATAGCCGAATCATTTAACAATAGGTAACATATCAAGCATAATTCATACTTATATATATATCATAGCCGATTCAACCAAACCAAATAAAATCATCATTTGAGCATAGCATACAAACCAAACTTAGCACACACAAGAACCATGATCAAGATAGCAAATACTTATATATCAAATTAGCCATTTTCGCATGGCATATTATATACAACACTTCAAACATATCCGAAAAGTAGTATAGCCTATACATGCCATAGGTTTAAAATTTAGCTTTTAAAAATACCGATAAATAGATGATAGTGTGATAGACTTCGCTGACGATCCCCAAGCCCGTAACTAGTCTCCAAAATCTATAAAACAGAAGCAAATATACACACACAGTAAGCTATCACAACTTAGTAAGTCATAAGCAAATAAACATCTCAATGACATAATCAACTCAATTTAACAAAACCATTTCATGCTATCATAATCACATTTAATCTCAAACCTGCAAATTCATATTCAACATATACATTCATGTATCAACTTTAACTTGGCTGAAATACATATATATCCATTATCAAAGTTATCATTTACTTCCGATGTCATAATATCATCATATAAAGGAATATATATACACATTCATATATGTATACACATGTTTCACACTTTAATATCACATACTTATATCATTTTGCTGAATATATAGATTTGCATTCAATATACATATAACCAACTTTATAACATGATTCATATCATCACTTCAAATACCAAAACTTACCTTAATTTCAATACATTAGCTAACACATACCTGTACCTTTTAATTCGATTTCGCATTCGATCTTTACTTAACATTGCCCGTTGAATCATTCGGAATTAAATAGGATACTCGGATAGTCGCACATATCGTACAATGCCAATGTCCCAGACGTGGTCTTACATGTAATTACATATCGATGCCACTGTCCTAGATAGGGTCTTACTCGTAAACACATATCGGAATCACCTCTCGATGGTAACGTATTAAATGTGGTCTTACTCGCACACACATATCAGAATCACATATTGATGCCAACATATTAAACGTGGTCTTACTCGCACACACAAATCGTAATCACATATCGATGTCAATGTATTAAACGTGGTCTTACTTGCACACATATATCGAAATCACATATCGATGCCAACATATTAAACGTGGTCTTACTCATAATCACATATCGATGCCAACGTCCCAAACGTGGTCTTACACGTAATCACATATCGATGCCAACGTCCTAGACGTGGTCTTACACGTAATCACATATAAGAAATCCTATGTCATGACATATGTATCCTAGCTATTCCTAAGGTTCGTATGGGGCTTTCGGATGTCGTATCTCGGTCTAATCGAGTTCGTAAACATAGCTCCCAAGCATTTACATATTTAGCTACCACATATATACTTTCACATAAATCATTTCAGCATATATAACTCATATTTATTTAAAATTTACAACATCTATTTGCTTATAAACTTACCTCGGACAACGATAATCGAAACAGAACGATTATTCGACAACTTTGTTTTTCCCTCGATCCAAATCCGAATTCTTTGGTCCTTGATATAAACATATTCAAATTAAACTCATTCAAACATAATTTCATTCAATTTAGCTCAAAAACACATAAATGGGCAAATTACCATTTTGCCCCTAACATTTTACACTTTTTACAATTTAGTCCAAATTGCACAAAACACAAAACATGCAAAATTTGCACACACCATGCTTAGGTCGAATGTTACCCATGCTCATCCAAGTCCATACATTTCATTTATTTCATATTTTAGTCCCTCAATTTATTATTATTGTAATTTAGCCCTAATTACTCAAATTCATCAAAAATTCTAATATAAAATATATTAATCCAAAACATATATTTCATAATTCATCATCTAACATCACAAAGCTCAATTATTCATCAATGGAATAACTCAAAATATTCATCAAAATCAGAAATTCAAGCATTTTCTTTGTACATTACATTGCAATGATCTTAAAAACGTAAAAATTATAAAAAACTGAGCTAGTTACGTACCTTAATCTAGCTTCAACGATGGTCGAACCTTAAAGCTTTATTTTTATTTCTTTCTTTTTCATATTCGGTCAAGTAGGAAAGATGAACACATGATTTTGATTTTTTATGTTTTATTATTATAACATTATTATCATTTTACCTATTTAACCTTTGTTATAAAATAATAAACCATTATAACCATGTCTTAAACCGTCCGTCACTTTAACTATGGTAATATTGCATTATAAATACCTCAAATTAAAAAGACAACAACAATTCAACCCTTTCACATTTAACCATCAAAATTTCATTTTACGCGATTAAGCCCTTTTATTAAATCGGGCACTCAAACGACAAAATTAAAACACGAAAATTTCACGGATATAAATTCACACATAATAAACATAGAAAATAATTTTCAAAAAATTTTTTTGACTCGGATTCTTGGTCCCGAAACCACCGTTTCGAATAGGGTCTAAATTGGACTGTTACAAATATGGATGAATACAACAATTGATCAAGTTCTAAATACATGTATCAACCAATTCAAGTTTCTATATACCATGTAATAACATTTCAATGTAATTCATGTATATACCTGTAATAGTTCGTATCAACACTTATCATTTCGTATTTGAACATTGCCCATTGAACAGTTTAGAATACCATTGGATACCCGGATAACTCACAAATAGTGTGCTAGCTCATATAACTGTGTGCTAGCTTATATAACTGTAATCCGTCAATTCATGTACATGTATGCACATACAAGTTGTGAATCGGTATGCTCACTTGAGCAATAGATTGATATACTCTCACGAGCTATAAATCATTATGCTCACATGAGCTGTGGGTCGGGACGTAGCTACACGATTCTCCTGACACGAGATGTGGAGTATCCGCAACACATACAGGACCTTAGCCATCTGTAGGATGTTCAGGACCAGTACTCAAATCATGTAACCCTAATGACATGTCATTTATATCTGATAGATTCTTAAGGTTCAAACGAGACTCGGTATTGATCGAACTTCGTTAGATACACAACCATTTATATTTATAACAATTCACCATTCATAAATAATTCAATATAAAATATATAAATTCAATTTAATGACACGAACTCACCTCAACAAGTATACATAAATACGGAGGTGATTAATCTGAAACTTTCTCTTTGCCTCGATCTAAAGTCGTACGAGGTCTGTCTTGATCTATACGGATAAATTTAACTCAATTTAATATATAATTCATTCAATTTAGCCCAAAATCATATTTTGGTAAAATTACTATTTTACCCTTATACTTTTAATTTCTTTGCAATTTAGTCCCTAGCTCATAAAAATGGAAATTTATGAAATTTCACCACACCCCACTATGGCCCAATACCAACTAGGTCCCTAGCATACTCTATATTTTATTTATTTCACAATTTCACCATGAATAATTGTAACACCCCAAACCCGACCTAGACGTTATGGCCGAATCTGGAGATATCATAACGTAGGGTTTTGAAAACGAAGTCATTTCATCATACCATTCAGGTTTCAAAACTCATATTCGTTTATATCTATTTTTTAAAGCACTTGCTTAACTTATTTATTTGCCAAAACATAAGTTACAGCAGAAGTCATAAAATATTTAATTAGAAAATCTCGTTTGTGTTCTCAGAAAACCTTTGTTTTGATAAAACCATATTTTATGCTAATCATCTCAAATAAAATATTTGAATCAGAAACTCAAATCCAAAATAAAACCAAAATTCCGAAGAGTCAATCTTTTTTACAAAACTCCCAAAATAATCCTTAAATTAAACTAAAACCATAATCATAAATTCAGTTCATAGACGAATGGTCAGAATAGAACAGACAAATAGACGTAAGTTTTCGTAAACTCAGTGTGTAACCCAGCAAAAATAGACATGCCAACATACAGAAATCTCATATACAGTCAATTACAGATTTGGACTCATGTCCATTTTAGATACTCCCATCCTCTACACACCAACTCCGACCATCCCATCACACCATGTGGGGTTAAAAACACCCACCCATCCCTACACACCTTATCTTGCCATTACAACATATATCACATAAAGTGTAGCCAAGTTGCCAGAATATAGGTGAAAGTCACCATACAGAACACTTCCTCCATGTATACAATCCCACCCCAAAAATAGATACAGAATACAGATACAGATACAGATATAACATGCTTATCATGTTTGTGTACAGATATCAGATATGCGTATAACAAAATAATCATACACGCATAACAATGTTCTACTCAGAGCATACTATCAAAATTACAGGCCACATAATCTAGGGTTTACTTAGCCCATACCGACCCTACGGTAGGCCCACAGTCAATCGAAACGACTCATGCGACCTTAAGAAAAATTTTAGAACTATGGGCCTACATGCCCGTGTGGGCCCACACACCCAGATTGGCGTTGCCCATGTAGCCCACACAGCTTGGCCCAAAATCTACATACCCGTGTGGAATGCCCGTGTGGGCCCACACACCTAACTGGGCCTAGCCTGTATGGCCCATACGACCGCACTCATACCACCACATAGTCATGTCTTGCACACGGCCATGCCTTCGTCGACCATACGGCCGTGTCTCGCATACGGCCAACCACACTGCCAGACATACGCCCATGTGGCGTCGATAGTGTGATTTTTTGGCTTTCGCTGAAGCTCATTTTTCTGTGTTTCGAGTACACTCCTATTACAGTTTTGATACGAAAAATAATCTGGAGTCACACAACACTTAAAATTGACCAATAAATCACTGAATTAGTCGCTTAAATTAACACTAAACCGAACTACATCATAATAAACAACCCTTTAATCTAACAAAAACCCTTACCTTCGAACAAGAAACGATGATTCCATACAATTAAAATGTCAATTTGAAACCGCCAGCCCCTTGGTCTTCTCCTAAACACCAAATGAACCCTATTAACCAATGGTTCACTAACCAAAACAATAATCGCACTTACCCAACTTTCTAGAAATGCACAATTAGCACTGAAATAACGAGATACAAAAACAAAAATAAAATCGCTAGAAAGGAAAAAAAGAAGGAGAAAATGGGAGAGAACAGAAGGAAAAAAAAAGGCAGATTCTTTGGGAATTTTTTTTTGGAAGAGAGGAAATTTTGAAAAAAATAAATTAAAACAAAAGATATTCACATATCCCTTAATTATCTCATACTAACCCACTACTTATAACTCCCTCAGAATTTTAACTCCACTGAAACTCTATCAGACAACCGAGCAAAAAAATTAACATCCACTCTTGCACAGGGATTAGAACACAGGACCTCCAACACACCAACTTCTTTACCACTCGAACTAGCATGCTCATTCTGATATAGATTAACATACAATTTTATGTAAGCCCACTCCTCAAGGGTAAGGCTTGGATTAGAAAAATAACAAAATTGGCAAAAGGGAGACTTAAACCTAAGACCCCACACACACACCTAGAACACTTAACTGAAGCAGATACACATTTGTGTCAGAATTTACAGATACTGAAATAAATTTATCAGGGCGGTACAACTCTACCCCTTAAAAGAAATTTTGACCTTGAAATTTACTTGATCAGAATAGATGAGGATACTATTGACGTATCAAGTCCTTAGGTTCCCACGTCGCTTCCTCAGTGCCATGATTCCTCCACAGAACCTTTACTAACAGAATAGACTTCCTTCTCAGAACCTTAAAATCACAATCCAAAATCTGAACCAGCTCCTCTTCAAAAGTTAAAGCCGATCTAATCTCGATCTGTAACACCTCTTACTTATGTCTGACGCCAGAATAGGGTACGAGGCATTACCAGACTTAAACATACATGTTCATGCAAAAATCGAGCCATAAAATCTCTTTTAATTCAAAACCTTTCAAACACATGCATGTCGTCCCTTATTTGGGTCCACGAAGCCCAAAACATTCATCATAATTGATTCAGGACTAAACCGAGAACTTTAAGAAGTTTCAAGAAAACTTAAAAAATTTTCCCATGAAACAGGGTCACATGCCCGTATGGACATAGGGACACGCCCATGTGCTTTTGGCACGCCCGTGTCCTCAGGCTGTGTAACTCTTTGTTTATGACGTCAGCATGCACATTGAACCACACTGCCGTGTCACACTCCCGTGTCTCTAGGCTGTGTTCCTCACACGATTGAGACACACGGCCATTTCTCAGCTCGTGTGACCAACACTTAGGCTATTTTCCAAGCCTTCATATTACCCATAATCTCTTACAACCTTATGCACATCAAAATCGCAAATCATGGTATCATTTTAGTGATTAAACACTCTTTATTAAGACATATCCTTAACATTAACATGACCTCTTACAAGTAATGCATCTACACATGTAATACCAAGTTTAGATTCCTTATTTCACATTCATAAGACTTGTTATTTTGATGACCACTTTTACCATTATACTATGGTTACCAACTTATCCATCAAGCACTCATGTTCAATCATTATCTCGTCTCAATTGGTCATAGAGCATACATCCAACACACATGTCATATTACTAACCATGCATGGCAAACAGACATAATCACATTATAAACATTAGACATGACATGAATAGTTAGGCTTACAAGCCATAATCAATATGAGCTACATCTCATGGCCATATACATATAACTCAATATAAGCTAACACATTTGGCCAAGGCAAAATAATACATGTCAATCAACTAGATCCCTATACATGCCACTCACTTGAAATTTCTAATATATGCTTCATTATTCCAAAGGTAGCGACTTGATAGTGTGATGCTGCCTTTGATGATCTCTAACCTTGAGCTAACCTAAAAACACTAAAGGAAAGGAAAGGAAGGGAGTAAGCTTTATAGCTTAGTAAGACTGTATGTGTAATAGCTCGATTTTGGGGCTAGTCAGAATAGTGGTCTCGAGACCACAAATCTAAAGTTAGAGAAATTATTTTATTATATAAATAGAGTCGTAGCATGTTTATATTAGTGCATGAAAAATGTGGTGAGCTAATTTTAATGTTTGTGAGCCCAATTGCGAAAAATGACTAAATCGCATAAAGTGCAAAAGTCTTAAATTGATAGCTAAGGGTGCCAAATTGCCATGTATCAGAAATTGGGGGTTTTTAAAGTAAAATTGGGCCATTAGATAGGTGATGGTCGGCCATGGTAGATGGAAATGTTGAAAAGTCAACATTAGGCGAAATTTGATGTCATAAGGTGTCATATAATAATACCTAAGCCTAGCTATCATATTTTTCTTTCATTACCTCTTCATTCCATCGATTTTTCAGCCATAGTCAAGGGTTTTATGCTTCAAAAATTTCAGCAACTTATTCCTCTCACAAGTAAGTGATTTTAATGAGTTTTCTTGAAGATTTTTACATTTTTGAGACCCTTGAAGCATGAGCTTTCAAATGAGGGTACTATTTTGTAATGTAATTAAGAGTTTAGGGTTTTTCCATGGAAGGATTTGTGATGTTTGCTGAGTATTTATGGAAGAAAATGAATCTCAGGTGTCTTATAAACAACTTTTGTGAAATGTGTTAGCATGAAAACACCTAAAAGGACTACATTGCATAAGTTGTAAAATAGATGTTAAATATGTGAACTAGTGAGAATTTAGAGTTGCTATAAGAGTAAAAAGGGTTTGGATAGCCTTAAAAAATGAAGAAATTCGATAAAAATCGATTTTCAGGCCGAGGGGTAAAATGGTCATTTTGTAAAAGTTTAGGGGCAAAATGGTCATTTTGCTCAATTATGAATTGTTGAGTGCCTAAGTTGATAAAGTGACTAAATAAGTGTGTTTTGCTATTATAGATCAAGAAATACCGAATTCGAACCTAGACCAGGGGAATGCCAAGCAAATTGACTAGTCATCATGTTTTGTATTCCGAGGTAAGTTGTATGTAAATAATACAACTACATTTCCAATGTATGTGCTAAGTTATATTTGATTTAATATAGCATGAATTTCTTGAGTATGGAATAGAGATAGTATAGTTCCTGTTCGAATCTAGGAAATAGATTGGATATTCATGCCATAACATTTGGGGTCACTTGTGTGAGCTAGTGTAAGACATGTCTAGGACTTGCATCAGCCACATTATGAGAGCCAGTGTAAGACCATATCTGGGATATGGCATCAGCATTGAGACGAGTGCTAGTGTAAGACATGTCTAGAACATGCTTCGGCCTCGAGATGTAAGCCAGTGTAAGACATGTCTGGACCATGCATCGACTACGAAATGATAGTCAGAGTAAGACCATGTCTGGGACATGGCATCGGCATCCTACCCCATGTTTAAGGTTCGTCGAATATCCGATAAAATTTTGTATGGTTCAACGGTGAGATGTGCAATTAAGCTAATGAGTATTGTATAACCGTGTTGTGAGTGATACAGGTACCTATCTGAAATGTATGAGATATGAGCTCAATATAAGCTATATGATGTGTATTGAATATTGATAAGTAAGTTTTACCTATGCTCAAATTGTATAATATAAGTTTTACCTATGCCCAAATTGTGTAATATGATCTTGTTGATAAAT
Source organism: Gossypium longicalyx (assembly GCA_025698465.1). NCBI lineage: Eukaryota > Viridiplantae > Streptophyta > Magnoliopsida > Malvales > Malvaceae > Gossypium > Gossypium longicalyx. The sequence continues at coordinate 23,179,733 of CM046996.1, read as the reverse complement.
GGTAAAGTTGTGTTGTATATTTATTTATGTGCAACTTACTAAGCATTTATGCTTACTCCTTTTTCTTTCCATTTCCTTCCAGTGCTGCCTAACTAGCTCAAGGAACACCGAAAGTCAGAGATATCAATCACACTATCAACCGAAGCATTCGATATAGTTGGATTTATATTTTTGAGTATGGCATGTATAGGACTTAGACTTTATTATTTTGTGTCATTGAGGATTGGCCATATGTATTGGCTTGGGTTGAAAACCCTTCAATTTGTATTAAGCCTTGAATGATGGTGAACTTTCATTTTGAATTTATAAAAGGTGCACTATCATGGTTGAATGAATGTCTATTGTGGCTGATTTGATTATGGAAATTATGCTTGTTTGATATTGGTTGTTTTTTGTATGGAATTACATATGTAAGGATGGCAATGGGGCTTGGTAAATAGCCTTATATTGTCCACACGGGTGGGCACACAGGCGTGTGTCCCCTGTACGTAAAATTTTCAAGTCAGTATGCATGATAGTAAACATACGGGCAGAGACACGGCCGTGTGTCTCAATCGTGTGAGGGACACGGCCTAGCACATGGGTGTGTGCCTTGCCCGTGTGACATTCTGGAGTTGCTGACATCAGAAACAGAATGTCCATGTTTTTGCACACGGGCTGGTACACGAGCATGTCATAGTCGTGTGAAGGACATGGGCCAGGGACACTAAGCGTGTGCCAAGCCGTGTGAAAACCCCTGTAGATGTGCATTTAGAATTTAATTCCACAAAAGGGGAGGACACGAGTGTGTCCCTGTATTGCTTAGGCCGTGTGAGCCACACGGGCCATCAGCACGACCATGTTGAAATGGTCACACACGGGCGTGTGCCCTATTTTAAAGGCAAATTTTTAAAGGTTGGTTTAAGGACCCGGAATGGTCTCGAATAGTTTTCAACTATCGATTTGGGGCTCGTAGGCCCATAATAAGAAGTTTAAGTAGAAATTAAAAAAGTTTTAATTTGGATTGAGTCTCGGTGAATTGAGATTATTTGTATGCATAAGATCATGTTAGGTAATGCCTCGTACTCTGCCTCGGCATGGGTTGCAGGTATAGGGTGTTACAGTATGAAAATAATAAGCAATTTATCAACTTGCTTCTCATGGTAATACAACCCTGTTTGCATTTTTACTCATGTTCCAGTCAAGCTATTTTTTCGAGTCACAGTCACTAAATTATTTATATCTAGATCTACGAAACTCCAAATTAAGTTTCTCTAATTTTTCCTGCAACTACACTCAAATATCTTCTTACCATAAAATTTTAAGAATTTTTTGTTTAGCCAATTAGTACATTTTATTCCTTAAAGTTACCCTTTTTTGCTGTCTAACAGTTCTGACCCCTCTTCACTAAAAATTAATTATATCATAATACGGGAATCAGATGATGTTCCCGTCTATTTATCTTGAAAATAGACTTATTAATAATTCTAATAATATAAATTATAACTCATAACTATTTTTTTACAATTTTCAATGATTTTCTCAATTCAGAACAGAGGATTTCGAAGTCATTCTGACTCTGTCTCACAAAATTTTAAAATTTTCATAATATGAAACTTTTTTGCTTATATAGGTTATTCTATGTGAAACTAGACTCATTAGGATTTAATTTCACATTTTATTCAGCCTCTAACTCAATTTACAAAATTTTTGGTGGATTTTTAAAGTTGGACTATGACTGCTATCCAAAACTGTTTTAGTGTAAATTAACGATACTACGTTTATCACACCATATTAATTCATTTTCACCCCATTGGTAAAGTTACATATTCATACATCATAAGTATAGACCTATAATCATAAGGTCATCACAAAATCATTCTCATAAGCATGAATTACCTATTTACATCTTCACTAAATGTGCATCATAAACTGAAATCATTTCTCATGAGCTTGGCATACATACCTGTGTTACTCAACATGCTCATATTCATTCCTTACTAATCATATAACATGAATTGAATTCACATCTCATCAATTTCATGTAAGTACCTGTACCACTCACAATATGGTCATAACCTTTCTTATTTAGCTTAAACTGTAACTATCACTGTTGAACCATTCAGAAAGCTATCAGATATTCACTAAGCCTCAAACATAGGGTATAATGTCGATGCCATGTCCCAGACATGGTCTTACACTGGCTCATCCATCAAGTCGATGCCATGTCCCAGACATGGTCTTACATTGACTATCGAAACTGAGGCTAACGCCATGTCCCAGACATGGTCTTACAGTGACACATCTCGTAGCTGATGCATGTCCCAGACATGTCTTACACTGGTTTACATCTCGAGGCCGATGCATGTCCCAGACATGTCTTACATTAGCTCTCGTCTCAATGCCGATGCCATGTCCCAGACATGGTCTTACACTGGCTCTCATAATGTGGCTGATGCATGTCCCAGACATGTCTCACACTAGCACACATATCACCCGAATGTCATGGCATGAATATCCAATCTATTCCTAAGGTTCAACCGGGAGTTTATCACGATAAGTATCCTCTTACCATACTCATAACCACATTCAAGCATTATATGCAAAATCTAGCATTCAATGCATAATAAGATAAAGTTGTAATATTTACGCACAACTTACTCGTTTCAATGGAATATCATATTCCATCAAATTTCCAATGTATTCAATTATTACAAAAATGTTATTAACATTTTGTACCACTTTCTCATACATAACCCCATCAACATATAATTCAATACAATCATAGCAAAATAGGTTTCGAGTATATTAATAATAACATGTTTATTTAGTCACATGAACTTACCTCGAATGCAATTTCGGCTAATTACTCTATTTTAGTCCATAACCTCGTACTTTTTGATTTAAGCCCAAATCTCAATTTTCTTGATCTAACATAATGAAATTCACTCATTTAATCCTTACATTAATTAAAACATTTTAAAATTCACAATTTGGCAAAATGACCGTTTTGCCCATAGACTTTCATAAAATTATGATTTTACCCCAAGGCTCGTAAATTGATTTTCATCAAATTTTCTCACTAAACAAGCCTAGCCGAATTATTTTTATACTAGAAGCAGCCCACAATTCCAATTATTTCACACATTTACAACCTATTTTATAAACTTCACAAAATAGCCCCTTTTAGGTGTTATCATGAAAATCCTTTCATAAAAGTTGTTTATTACACAATCAAGACTCATTTTCTTCCATAAAAATTCAGCAAACAACATAAATGCTCTCATGGAAAAACCCTATACTTTCAACCATTTTGCAAAATAGTCCCCCCTTTAGTTAGCTCATGCTACAAGGGTTCCAAAAACATAAAAATCAACAAAAATGATCATCAAAATCATTTACTTGCAAGAGATGGAAGTTTCTGAAATTTTGAGCTCTGAAAAACCCTATTTTGCTGATATTTTCAGTGGAGGAAGGAAGAAACATGAAAAGATGACATCTTTTTCTTTTTGTTTTATTTTAATGCCAAATAAGCCACCTAATGCACACCAACTTTGAGTTTTCAACCCTTTTTTGTCTCCTTGATCAGCCACTAACATATTTATGGTCTATTTACTCAATAAAGACCCTAATTTAATGTTCTATAGCTATTTTACACCTTTAGCTAGCAAAACAAAACTTTTGCCCTTTACGCGATTTAGTCCTTTTTCGAAATTAAGCATAAAATCACTAAAATTATTTCACCAAAATTTTCATGCACTCATATAATCATGATATAACACATGAAATATCATTAAAAATAATTTCTATGGCCCCAGAATAGTGGTTTCGAAACCATTGTTCTAACTAGGCCCAAAATCAGGCTGTTACACGATCTCCTCAATTGAAACAACGTGAGATGGATCAGACCGATACCACCTCAACATCGAGACATGAAATACATCGTGGATACGATCCAACTCTGGAGGTAGCTCCAAATAATAAGCGACCAGTCCCACACGCTTCAGAATCTGATACGGCCTAATGAACCTAGGGCTCAACTTGCCCTTACGACCTAACCTCAGAACTTTCTTCCACAGAGAAACCTTAAGAAAAACGAAGTCACCCACAGAGTACTCAATATCTCTCCTCTTCAGATCTGCATAAGAATTCTATCTACCAGAAGTCACCTTTAGATGATCCCAAATCAGTCTAACCTTATCTTTGGTCTCAGAAACCAACTCAAGACCCAAAACTCGACACTCACCTAACTCAGTCCAACATAGCAGAGTACGACACTTACGACCATACAAAGCCTTGTAATGTGCCATCTAGATGCTAGACTGAAAACTGTTATTGTAGACGAACTCAGTTAGAGGCAGATAATCCTCTCAACTACCTTAAAAATCTGTCACACAACTCTGAAGCATATCCTTCAGTATCTGAATCACCCTCTCAGACTGACCATCGGTCTGAGGATAGAACGCAGTACTGAAGTCCAATCTCAAACCCAGAGCTTCATGCAAATTTTTCCAGAATCGAGAAGTAAAGCGAGGATCTCTATAAAAAATTATTGAAACAGGAACCCCATAAAGTCTTATTATAGAACTTCGCTAATTTTTACAGAGAGTAGTCCGTCCGGACTAGAATAAAATGAGCAGACTTGGTCAATCGATCCGCGATGACCCAAACAGAATCCTTCTTAGTAGGTGTCAAGGGTAATCCACTAACGAAGTCCATCGTCACTCATTCCCATTTCCATAAAGGAATCTTAACCAGTTGGAGCAAACCCGAAGGCAATTGGTGTTCAACCTTGACTTGTTGGCACGTCAGACAATGAGCAACGAAATCTGTAACCTCATATTTCAAACCTGGCCACCAATTTAGTTCACGGAGATCCCGATACATCTTACTACCACCGGGATGCATAGCATAAGGGCTACTATGTGCCTTTCTTAGAACCGACTGCCTCATATTAGAATCATTTGGCACACAAATCTAGCCTTGAAAACACAAAACTCCATCTCTATTCAGCCCAAAATCTGAAGTACTATAACTTTCAATCTGACAAAACCGCAAACCCAGAGACTTATCCTAAATTTGATCTATCCAAGTTGGCTTAACTTACAACTTGGCTAACAGACCCCCATCATCAAACAAACTAAGGCGAGCGAACATCGCCCTCAAATCAATCATCGCTCTACGATTGAGAGCATTGACCACCACATTGGCCTTACCAGGATGATACTCTATCATGTAGTTATAATCTTTAAGCAGCTCAATCCAATGATGTTGTCTAAGGTTCAACTCTTTCTAAGTAAAGAGGTATTTGACTTATGATCAGTGTAAATGATACATCTTTCACCGTACAGATATTGCCTCCAGATCTTCAATGTAAAACCACAGCAACCAATTCGTGGTCATGCGACAGATAATTCCCTTCGTTCGTCTTAAGCTGACGGGATGCATAAGCCACAACCTTACCATCCTGCATCAGTACACATCCCAAACTGACGTACAACGCATCACTATATACGACAAACTCTTTACTAGATTCAGGCTGTATCAGAATAAGAGCCTGAGTCAGAACAGACTTGAGCTTTTCAAAGCTCGATTGTTGCGCATTAGTCTAGACAAAAGGAACACCTTTGCACAGAAGCTTATTTAGAGGAGCTACAATTAGAGAGAACGCCTCGACAAACAACTGCTAATATCCCTCAAGACCTAGAAAACTGTGAATCTTAGATACGTTCGTAGGCTATTTCCAATCAAGCATAGCCTCAATCATTCTAGGATCAACTCAGATCTCTTCAACAAAAACTACGTGCCCTAGAAAAGTCACCTCTCGCAACCAGAACTCACACTTGCTCAACTTAACGTAGAGCTGTTTCTCTCGGAGTATCTGAAGCACTGCTCTAAGATGTTCATCATGCTCATCTTCAGTCTTAAAGTAAACCAAAATATCGTCAATGAAGACCATGATGAACTGATCCAGATATGGCTGAAAGACTCGGTTCATCAGATCCATGAATGCAGCCGAAGCATTCGTCAGACCAAAAGGCAGAACAAAGAACTTGTAATGTCCATAACGAGTCCAAAATGCAGTCTTATGAACATCAACCTCCTTAACTCTAAGCTGATGATACCCAAAACGAAGATAAAATTTTGAGAACACTAAAGCCTGTAACACCCCAAACTCGGCCTAGACGTTATGATCGAATCTAGCGTGTCACATTAAAATGCTTTTTCAAAAAACTTTGTCTTATTAATAAATCTCGCTTGAAAGAGAAAAGCCCCTTTGTTAAATTCTAAACTCAACTTAATTAATTGTTAACCATTTTAAATCAGCCTTACTTTAAAAAACATGTTTGTTGGGGAAGCATTTCAACAATGTTGCATAAACATGATGTTATGAAAACAAATATCATTTTGGAAAATTGCGCTCTACCTTTAACAGGAATAAATCATAATAGTTAAAAAAAACCCCAGAGAAAAGGCCTCATTACATCATAAACCCAAAGAGAAATTAATTTAAGTAATGTAAAAGTAATCACGAAAATTTAAAGTTGTTCGTAGTGTGGCCACCTCCGAGTCCTCCCATACGTCGAACTGCCTACTGAGGATTACCTAAAAAATTTAAAAGAGGGGGTGAGTTTACAAAAGCTCAGTGTGTACAACCCTCATCGATCATAAAGCATGCATCACATCAATTAGGGCCTAAGCCCATAACAATAACGGTGGCACTTGACCTTAGCCTATAGTAGCCTCAGTTGGGCCTGACCCCATGTCACAATCAGAATCATATTATGCAATGCACAAACACCCAACCAACCTTGCACTCTGTATCCCGTCCAACCCTACACTCCTATGGGGATTTAATCGACCCATCCATCCCTACACTCTTGCTGTAGCACTGGTTGCGGCACTAACCAATTTCGCAGCAGAGTTGCCAATCACATAATAGCTTTAAGTTGTCAGTGGATCCACAGTCGTCAAGCGACCATGCGACCCTAACAAATCATATACTTCCTCCAAATCAATGATCTCATCCCCCATACAACATAATATCACGTGAATGAAAACATATCATAAATGGCATACAATAATAATCATATAACATATAGGGGCATTTTAGTCATTTTACCCTTCGAGTGCATAACGGTCATTTCAAAAATTAGGGTCTAAGTACATTTACTGACCCATCAGTAGGTTTACAGTCGTCTTGCGTGACCCGTGCAACCTTTAGCAAACAAACAATGCGATTGGGCCTAAAGCCTATTTAAGCAGGCCCAAAGGCCCTCACGACCCATTAGCCCTCCAAGCCCGAATCCTATCCAAGTCATGTGAGTGACACGGCAAGTCCAATGTTTTCCCACCTATTGGTGAGTTTTACACATTTAGGGCCTATGGCCCAACTCGGCCGAACGTGGCCCATAACGGCCACAACCCATGATTTCGCTTATGGTAGCCTCTAATATCGCATCAGATTTTCCACATGTACGTTCGCGCGCTCGTGTAGTAACCGTTGCTGTTCTTTCAGCTTTTCAGCTTTTTAGCATTTCGATATTTGCTACTCTACAGAATATTTAATGTGTGAATACACACCTGTTATGGAGTTGCAACCAAACCACTTCTGAATCGAGAACCTATGATCAACCACAACCCCTCACCATCAGTCATATTTACGGTTAATCCAAAAACCAAAGCATCACAGAAACTTTAATCGAATTATCGTTACTTACCAAATTAAATATTGTAGGGCCCCTCTCGCTCCTAAAATCCATATATCTTCCCAAAGCTTCAACCTTCACATGAAACAATCAACCAATTCATCAAACTCCATAATCCCACATAACTATGTCTAGGATTTAAGTTACTTACCAATAAAGAAGGTACCACTTGTAGGGACAGAGTAATCGACTTAGCACCTTGATTATAGAAGTCGAGTCCCTAGCAATAATCACACGAAAAATGGGTTAAAAGGTGCTAGATGATTACCACCCCAAGGTAGGAAAGAGAGAAAGCAATCATTCGGCCTAAGAGATGCCAAATATCGAACCTTTGAGAAGAAACCAAATGTGATTCAGCTAGGGGAAACACAGCGCAGAACATTTACCCAAAAGTCAAGAAATTTCGGTAGCACTTCAGCAAGATTCGGCCAAAAGAAAGATAGGAAGAGAAGGGAGAAAATAATTTGGCTTTTATAATTTTGGCTACCCAAAGACAGAGGGTATTCGGTTTGGAGAACAGAGAAGAAGATGTGAACAATACTTAGGGTATTCGGCCAATAAAGAAAAAAAGGAGGAATGATTCGGCTTGACAAAGAACAGTGAAAGGAGGAATAAAATAGAAATAAAAAGAGTATTCAGCTTGTGAGAAGAGGGGACCAAGAAGAAGAAAAGATGAAGAGTAAAATGCCACTTAGGTATTCAGCCAAAGAAAATGAACAAGAGGCTGAGAGGTTTTCAAGAGTCTTCGATTAGAGCCAAAACAAAACAAAAGAAGTAAAAATTGCCAACCTGAGGTATTGAAATGAAAATAACCTATGGTTAACTAACACCAAAACGGCACCCCAAAAGCCTATAGCCGAATTTTCATGACCAAAACACTTCACAAATTTGTTCAGCCTTCAGCACATTAAACACCTCCCCGACACCAACATAACCGAAACACTAAGTGCCAGAGTTCAAACTCGGCAAGACACTCTTCTTGTGACAGCCCTAATTTGACCCTAGTCGGGAAGTGGTTTTGGGACCACTAAACCGAGTCGTGAAAATAATTGAATGTTAAATTTCGTGCTTAATTTGTGTGAAAATGCATATGTGAATTTGTGGTGCTTTGATTGAAATTTATTGAAAGGGACTTGTGTGAGAATTTTGAAAATGTGCTAGGTATTTATGTGATGGCTTATTACTATATGGTTTAAAAATCATAAGGATGTGCATGTCAAATTGCCATTTTTTTTATAGTGGCCGGCCATGTGGTTTAGTAGTTGAAAAAGTATAAATTTTATATGTATTTATATATATAAATGTATTATAATATGTAATAACAATTTTATATTATAATAAAATAAGTAAATGGGTGAAAAGAACAAGGTTAATTGCTTTTGTTCTTCATTGCCGATTTCTTAAAAAGAAAAAAAAAAGAGGGGATAGGAGAGATCAAACTTTCGACTATTTTAGCATCCAAATTAAGGTATGTTTCATGTGCTATCTTCAAATTCTTGTGAGAATTTAGTTAATTACATAGTTTCCTACGTAGCCCATGTTAAAACTTTAGTTTTGGTTGAGGATATAGCATTCGGACATTTACGTGAGTTTTGCTAAATTATTGATAGTTGAATGTTGGTTTTAAGGAATGAATAATTGTGATTGTAATGGAGTTTCATGTTGCTTACGTGATGAATTAAGCAATTTTTGCATTTGGACATATTGACGAGATGCAAGGATTTTGCTTTATTATAAATGCAAATTCGGTCATGGAATTTGATGTATTTCTTATTAAATTTTGATGAATTTCGTTATAGGAGAAATTAAGGATGAATTTGAGTTGGCTATTAGTGATTTGTATGAATCATTTAGCTAAGTGGGGTATTCGGCTAGGTCCATTTGAACAAATGTTTTGGTGTTGGCTATTTAAATGATATTATTTTTGTATTAAGTTGAATTGGAAGATTGATGAATGTGTTAAAGATGACTCAAGACTTATATAAGCATTCGGCAATAGCTAAGGGGTGGGAATTTTTGATAGTTAATGTATATGTGTAATGAGTAGTGTTATATATATGTGATTTATTTGATAATAGAAAATTTGGCTAAAATGATTAGGGTGTTTCTTAATAAAATATTTGCGATGGTTAAATTTGAGTATAAGAAAGCAAGATAAGCTATGTGAGTTTTGCTTGTGTACGCGAACTAGGTATAAGTTGAATAATCGGTTATTAGGGTTATATGATCATTTTGTGCTTGAGCTATAAGTGATTTTCATGGCTTGATAAGTTCTTGCCATTTTCTGTTATAAATAAATATGAAATTTGAATCATGGCATATTTATATAAATTATAATACATATTGAATTTGATATGTGATTGCTGAATGTGATTAAGAAGTAAATAATATTGGTTAAGTAATTAAACAAATCTATTTGTTTTAATTAAGCTCAAGAGCAAGGAAGATCAAAGTTGGATAGGGGAAAAGAGAAAGTAATAGAGTAGCCAATCCGCGACCGTTCGAATATACCGAGGTAAGTTTTGAGTAATCACATTTATTATATAATTGATGATGTCATGAGATAAGTATGATAGATGAATTGCGACCTATTGTCTCTACTTGAATAAGGTTGTTTGATAAATAAATTGAGTATATGGCATGTAACCGAATGGTTATTAGGAGTTAAGCTGGGATAGTGAAATGGTTATGTGTTCTTGTGTATGAATATTAAACCGAAAGTTATGTTGAAGGTGTATTTTTTTTGTGCTTATATTTGAGTGAAGAAATTGAATTACTAATGTGATGTGTTATGTGAATTGAGTTATCATGTGAGTAAATATGCTTGGCACTCGATACATATCCGGGTTAAGTCCCGCAGGCTTCGTGCTGGTAATATATCCGAGTTAAATCCCGCAGGCTTCGTACTGGTAATATATCCGGGTTAAATCCCGCAGGCTTAGTGCTGGCACTATATCCAGGCTTAAAGTCCTGCAGGCTTTGTGCTGGTGACTGGATTCGGGTTTTAAACCTAGCAGGCTTAATGTCGGTGATTCGAGTAAGATTATGAATTCGAATGTTCGAGGTAAACTACTATTGATTATGTATGATACATTATGATGGCCAGGTACGTATTATGTACTCATATGTGCATTGATTTTAAAGTGAATTATTAGTATCAAAGAACGATATATGTGTGTGGATGATTACTATATCTACGAATAAGAGAATGACCTACTCGGCTGATGTCTGTCATTATATGAAAGTATGTGACTTAAATTTATTGTATGAGCTATAAAGTAAAGTAAAGTATGTGTTGAAATTTCTTTGTGTATTCATATATATATATTCGGCCAATAGGCTTTATAATTAGTGTACTTGTGTATAGTCGGCCAAGTGATTTGTAATTAAAATACGAGTTTTGTGATACTAAATGCTCGATTTAAATGACAAGTTTTAATTGTTTGTATTGCTTAAAACTTACTAAGCTTATGAAAGTTTACTCTACTGTTTGTTTCTCTGTTTTTTTAGATTGTCGATTTTGGCCGCCGACTCGTGGATCGTCAGCAGTTCATCACACTATCGATCATTTTGGTACTATTATATTTTGGAGTTGATGTGGCATGTATAGGTTAGACTGTTGAGAATGATATTTTGTAAATGTAATTATTTAGCCATACGAATATGGCATATGATCTTGAATGTTTGTATAGTTTTCAGCTTGATTTTGGATTGTGTTTAATGACTATGTGAATGTGATAATTAAATGTTTAGTTCGGTAATACCTCTTAACCTTAATCTAGCGATTGGATACGGGTTAGGGGTGTTACATTTTATTGGTATCAGAGCTACGGTTTAGTCGATTCTAGGACTAACGTAGCGTGTGTGAGTCTAGCCATACATGTCATTATGTGATAATACGATAGTGTGATGATTTCTGACAGTTAAAAATGTGTTTTCGTATAGTAATGGATCCCGATCCCGATCGAGCAGTAGCTGATGATATCGATAGTGTAGCGCCTGCTCGCGCGCATGGGACAGCGCCGATGGACTCTCAACCTATCGTAAGCAATCAGAATGATGAGGCTAGACAGGCCTTTTATAATGTGATGAATGACTGGTTCAACCAATACATTCGAACTAATACGGCTACTCCACAACCCCCACTCCCGAATAATACACCCCCTGCACCTACAATACCTCCGGTAATTGATTAGATGAGGTTGAATAAGCCCCCAGTTGATAGAATCTGAAAGCACGGGGCTACTGAATTTAAGGCTACAGATAGTGATAATGCTGAGCAAGCTAAATTTTGGTTGGACAATACTATCCGAGTGTTCGATGAATTGTCTTGCACACCCGATGAATGCCTAAAATGTGCTATATCTTTGCTACGTGATTCTGCCTACTATTGGTGGAATACATTGGTTTCTGTTGTGCCCAGAGAGCGAGTGACTTGGGAGTTCTTCCAAACCGAGTTCCGGAAAAAGTATATCAGCCAGAGATTTATCGATCAGAAATGAAAGGAATTTCTTGAACTTAAACAGGGTTCCATGTCAGTTACTGATTATGAACGAAAATTTGTGAGACTTAGCCGGTATGCCCGGGAATGTGTTTCTTCAGAAGCTATAATGTGTAAACGTTTCGAAGATGGATTGAACGAAGATATAAAACTGTTTGTTGGCATTCTTGAAATCAGAGAGTTTGTAGTACTTGTCGAGCGAGCTTGCAAAGCTGAAGAGCTCAGTAAAGAGAAAAGAAAAGCTGAAGATGGAGCTAGAGAGTTTCGTAAAAGATCTTTGGGAAAGCCCTTTCAGCAGTCACCAAAGAAATTCTGAGATGATTCGGGCCGATCTAAGAACACTTCAGGCTTTTCCAGACGAGACTGTGATTGACCCTCTGTGAGTAAGCGAGCCACTTTGGTTGCCAGTGTTGGAAAAGATCGTCGGGACAGGACCGAGTGCAAGTATTATGGAAAATGGCATTCGGGGAGTTGTAGATTTCATGACCGCTCCTGTTATTAGTGTGGATCAGCTGACCACTTTATCAAGGACTGCCCGAGATTGTCTGAGCAGAATATGAATCAGAGTGGGAAATCGAGTACTACTATAGCATGAGGTAGACCACCTAAAAATACGGGAAATGCTAGTGGCGGTCAGAGAGGGTCTAGAGATGCTATGACCAGATCCGAGGCTCATACTCCTGCTAGAGCTTACACTATACGCGCACGCGAGGATGCTTCTTCGCCAGATGTTATTACCGGTACTTTCACCCTCTTTGATACTGATGTGATTGCTTTGATTGACCCTGGTTCTACTCATTCATATGTGTGTGACACTTTAGCATCCACTAAGACTCTACCTATTGAGTCTGCTGAGTTTGTGATTCGAGTGTCGAATCCCTTGGGTCGTTATGTGCTAGTCGACAAAATATGCAGGAAGTGTCCCCTGATAATTCGAGGTTCCTGTTTTTCGGCCGATTTGATGCTTTTACCGTTTGATGAATTCGATGTTATTCTCGACATGGATTGGCTGACTGTACATGATGCAGTTGTGAATTGCAAAAGAAAGACAATTGATTTGAGATGTTTGAATGATGAAATAATCCGAGTGGAGTCTACCGATTTGAACGAGTTACCGGTAGTAATATCCTCGATGTTGACTCAGAAATATGTGAAAAAGGGGTGTGAAGCATATCTTGCGTACGTACTTGATAGTAAAGAGTCAGAAAAGAAGCTTGAATCAATGCCAGTGGTTTGTGAGTATCCGGATGTTTTTCCCGAGGAGTTACCAGGATTACCAGCTGTTCGGGAGGTAGAGTTTGGCATTGAACTTGTACCTGGGACTACACCGATTTTGATAGCTCCGTATCGTATGGCACCAACTGAATTAAAGGAATTGAAAGCTCAGTTGCAAGAGTTGACGGATAGAGGTTTCGCTCGACCGAGTTTCTCACCTTGGGGTGCACCAGTATTGTTCGTGAAAAAGAAATACGAAACCATGAGAATGTGCATTGACTATCGTCAATTAAATAAGGTAACGATAAAGAATAAATATCCATTACCGCGTATCGACGATTTGTTTGATCAGCTGAAAGGAGCCTCAGTGTTTTCGAAGATAGACTTGAGATCAGGTTATTATCAGTTGCGAGTTTGTGATTCAGATGTGTCTAAAACCGCTTTCAGAACGAGATACGGTCACTATGAGTTCTCAGTGATGCCGTTTGGGCTCACTAATGCCCCTGCGGTATTTATGGACTTGATGAATCGGATTTTCAGACAGTATTTGAACCGTTTTGTAGTTGTGTTTATAGATGACATCTTGATTTATTCACGTGATGAAACTGAACATGCCGAGCACCTGAGATTAGTATTACAGATTTTAGGAGACAAGCAGCTATACGCGAAATTCAATAAATGCGAGTTCTGGTTGAGAGAAGTTAGCTTTTTAGGGCATGTGGTATCCGCATCGGGTATTCGAGTTGATCCGATAAAAATTTCAGCTATACTTGATTGGAAGCTTCCGAGAAATGTTACTGAAGTTCGGAGCTTTTTGGGACTTGTCGGATACTACAGACGGTTTTTAAAAGGTTTCTCGATGATAGCCACGCCGATGACGAAGTTACTCCAGAAAGATGTTAAATTCGAGTGGTCAGAAAAGTGCCAGAAAATTTTTGACCAACTAAAAACCTATTTGACCGAAGCTCCAGTGTTAGTGCAACCTGAATTCGGTAAAGAGTTTGTGATCTACAGTGATGCGTCCTTAAATGGGTTGGGTTGCGTGTTGATGCAAGAAGGCCGAGTTGTAGTTTATGCTTCAAGATAGTTGAAGCCACACGAGAAAAACTATCTGACCCATGATCTCGAATTAGCTGCCATTGTCTTCGCTTTAAAAATATGGCGACACTATTTGTTCGGGGAAAAGTGTCATGTGTATTCTGATCACAAAAGCCTCAAATACTTGATGACTCAAAGCGACTTGAATCTGAGACAAAAACGTTGGCTCGAATTGCTGAAAGATTATGAGCTTGTCATTGACTACCATCTGGGAAAGGCTAACATGGTTGCCGATGCTTTAAGTCGCAAATCACTATTTGCTTTGCAAGCGATGAATGTACACTTGTCCGTGTCTGCCGATAATGTGTTAGTACCAGAGTTAAAAGCCAAACCGTTATTGATTCAACAAATCTGTGAAGCTCAAAAGGATGATAATGACTTAGTAGCAAAACGAGCATTTTGTGTTTCAAATGAGAATTTAGAATTCATGATTGATAGTAATGACTGTTTGAGGTTCAAAAACCGAATATGTGTTCTGAGAGATTCAGAGATTATTCAGATAATTTTGAGCGAGGCTCATAGAGTCGGATATCAGTTCATCCGGGTAGTACAAAAATGTACAATGATTTGAAATGTCAGTATTGGTGGCATGGTATGAAATGTGACATTTCTGACTTTGTATCAAAGCGTTTAATTTGTCAACAAGTGAAAGCGGAACATCAGGTGCCTTCAGGATTGCTCCAGCCGATCATGATACCCGAGTGGAAGTGGGATCGAGTTACTATGGATTTTATGTCTGGGTTGCCTTTGTCACCGAGCAAGAAAGATGCGATTTGGGTCGTCGTGGATAGATTGACTAAAGAGGCCCACTTTATTCCCGTACGTGCGGGTTACTCACTCGAGAAGCTAGCTGAATTGTATGTTTCTCAGATTGTCACATTACACGGGGTACCTATTTCTATTGTGTCTGACAGAGACCCAAGATTCACCTCGCGGTTTTGGAAGAAATTACAAGACGCTTTGGGTACCAAGCTACATTTTAGCACCGCGTTTCATCCTCAGACGGACGGTCAATCAGAACGAGTAATTCAAATACTCGAGGATATGTTGAGATGTTGTATCCTTGAGTTTAGTAGTTCGTGGGAATGGTATTTGCCTTTGATTGAGTTCGCTTACAATAATAGTTTCCAATCAAGCATCAAGATGACACCTTACGAGACTTTATACGATCGTAAATGTCGTACACTGTTGTTTTGGACCGAGCTCATTGAAAGTAGAATCTTCAGGGTTGATTTAATTAAAGATGCCGAGCAGAAAGTAAAAGTTATCCGTGAAAATCTTAAAGCAGCATCAGATCGTCAGAAATCCTATGCGGATTTAAAAAGGTAAGACATTGAATATCAAGTC
Organism: Gossypium longicalyx; assembly: GCA_025698465.1. Taxonomy (NCBI): domain Eukaryota; kingdom Viridiplantae; phylum Streptophyta; class Magnoliopsida; order Malvales; family Malvaceae; genus Gossypium; species Gossypium longicalyx. The sequence continues at coordinate 23,163,884 of CM046996.1, read as the reverse complement.
AGAGATAAAGTGTTTCTTAAAGTTTCACCTTGGAAAAAAATGCACAGATTCGACCGCAAAGGCAAGTTGAGTCCGAGGTTCATCGGGCAGTATGAGATATCAGAATGAGTTGGGCCGGTAACGTACAGATTGATTTTGCCCCCTGAACTTGAAAAGATTCACAATGTTATTCATGTCTCGATGCTTTGACGTAACAGATCCGACCCATCGCATGTGATTAGTCCATCTGACATTGAGATTTGATCTGATTTGAGTGACGAAGAGGAACTAGTTCGTATTTTGGCACACGACGTGAAAGAGTTGCGGAATAAGAAAATTTCACTAGTGAAAGTGTTGTGGGTCAAGCACGGGGTGGTAGAAGCTACTTGGGAGCTTGTGGACTCTATAAAAGAACGATACCCTAATTTATTCGCTGGTAAGATTTTCGGGGATGAAAATTCCTAAGTGGGGGAGAGTTGTGACAGCCCTAATTTGACCCTAGTCGGGAAGTGGTTTCGGGACCACTAAACCAAGTCGTGAAAATAATTGAATGTTAAATTTTGTGCTTAATTTGTGTGAAAATGCATATGTGAATTTGTGGTGCTTTGATTGAAATTTATTGAAAGGGACTTGTGTGAGAATTTTGAAAATGTGCTAGGTATTTATGTGATGGCTTATTACTATATGGTTTAAAAATCATAAGGATGTGCATGTCAAATTGCCATTTTTTTTATAGTGGCCGGCCATGTGGTTTAGTAGTTGAAAAAGTATAAATTTTATATGTATTTATATATATAAATGTATTATAATATGTAATAACAATTTTATATTATAATAAAATAAGTAAATGGGTGAAAAGAACAAGGTTAATTACTTTTGTTCTTCATTGCCGATTTCTTAAAAAGAAAAAAAAAGAGGGGATAGGAGAGATCAAACTTTCGACTATTTTAGCATCCAAATTAAGGTATGTTTCATGTGCTATCTTCAAATTCTTGTGAGAATTTAGTTAATTACATAGTTTCCTACGTAGCCCATGTTAAAACTTTAGTTTTGGTTGAGGATATAGCATTTGGCCATTTACATGAGTTTTGCTAAATTATTGATAGTTGAATGTTGGTTTTAAGGAATGAATAATTGTGATTGTAATGGAGCTTCATGTTGCTTAGGTGATGAATTAAGCAATTTTTGCATTTGGACATATTGACGAGATGCAAGGATTTTGTTTTATTATAAATGCAAATTCGATCATGGAATTTGATGTATTTCTTATTAAATTTTGATGAATTTCGTTATAGGAGAAATTAAGGATGAATTTGAGTTGGCTATTAGTGATTTGTGTGAATCATTTAGCTAAGTGGGGTATTCGGCTAGGTCCATTTGAACAAATGTTTTGGTGTTGGCTGTTTAGATGATATTATTTTTGTATTAAGTTGAATTGGAAGATTGATAAATGTGTTAAAGATGACTCAAGACTTATATAAGCATTCGACAATAGCTAAGGAGTGGGAATTTTTGATAGTTGATGTATATGTGTAATGAGTAGTGTTATATATATGTGATTTATTTGATAATAGAAAATTTGGCTAAAATGATTAGGGTGTTTCTTAATAAAATATTTGCGATGGTTAAATTTGTGTATAAGAAAGCAAGATAAGCTATGTGAGTTTTGCTTGTGTATGCGAACTAGGTATAAGTTGAATAATCGGTCGTTAGGGTTATATGATTATTTTGTGTTTGAGCTATAAGTGATTTTCATTGCTTGATAAGTTCTTGCCATTTTCGGTTATAAATAAATATGAAATTTGAATCATGGCATATTTATATAAATTATAATACATATTGAATTTGATATGTGATTGCCGAATGTGATTAATAAGTAAATAATATTGGTTAAGTAATTAAACAAATCTATTTGTTTTAATTAAGCTCAAGAGCAAGGAGGATCAAAGTTGGATAGGGGAAAAGAGAGAGTAATAGAGTAGCCAATCCGCGATGAGATAAGTATGATAGATGAATTGCGACCTATTGTCTCTACTTAAATAAGGTTGTTTGATAAATAAATTGAGTATATGGCATGTAACCGAATGGTTATTAGGAGTTAAGCCGGGATAGTGAAATGGTTATGTGTTCTTGTGTATGAATATTAAACCGAAAGTTAAGTTGAAGTTGTATTTTTTTTGGTGCTTATATTTGAGTGAAGAAATTGAATTACTAATGTGATATGTTATGTGAATTGAGTTATCATGTGAGTAAATATGCTTGGCACTCGTTACATATCCAGGTTAAGTCCCGCAGGCTTCGTGCTGGTAATATATCCGGGTTAAATCCCACAGGCTTCGTGCTGGTAATATATCCGGGTTAAATCCCGCAGGCTTAGTGCTGGTACTATATCCGGGCTTAAAGTCCCGCAGGCTTTGTGCTGGTTACTGGATTCGGGTTTTAAACCTAGCAGGCTTAACGCTGGTGATTCGAGTAAGATTATGAATTCGAATGTTCGAGGTAAACTACTATTGATTATGTATGATACATTATGATGGCCAGGTACGTATTATGTACTCATATGTGAATTGATTTTGAAAGTGAATTATTAGTATCAAAGAACGATATATGTGTGTGGATGATTACTATATCTACGAATAAGAGAATGACCTATTCGGTCAATATCTGTAACTATATGAAAGTATGTGACTTAAATTAATTGTATGAGCTATAAAGTAAAGTAAAGTATGTGTTGAAATTTCTTTGTGTATTCATATATATATATTCGGCCAATAGGCTTTATAATTGGTGTATTTGTGTATATTCGGCCAAGTGATTTGTAATTAGAATACGAGTTTTGTGATACTAAATGCTCGATTTAAATGACAAGTTTTAATTGTTTGTATTGCTTAAAACTTACTAAGCTTATGAAAGCTTACTCTACTGTTTGCTTCTCTGTTTTTTTTAGATTGTCGATTTTGGCCATCGACTCGTGGATCGTCAGTAGTTCATCACACTATCGATCATTTTGGTACTATTATATTTTGGAGTTGATGTGGCATGTATAGGTTAGACTGTTGAGAACGATATTTTGTAAATGTAAATATTTAGCCATACGAATATGGCATATGATCTTGAATGTTTGTATAGTTTTCAGCTTGATTTTGAATTGTGTTTAATGACTATGTGAATGTGTAATTAAATGTTTAGTTCAGTAATACCTCTTAACCTTAATCCGGCGATTGGATACGGGTTAGGGGTGTTACACTTCTAAATTCGAATCTTTCTCGATTTCCTCCTTAAATTTCTCCCATCCATCTCTTCAAATTCGGCTAACAACAACCCCAACCAACTCTGTTCAAATCCTTGGTGCTTTAGTCAAACACAACTTCCTCCTAAAGCCACCGGTAAAAATATTCCCCGTTTGCACAAGCAGGGATTCGAACCTCAGACCTCTAGCATATACAACACGCCACTTACCACTAGATCAGTAGGGTTTTTGTATCATAGTTTACCAAATTTTATTTATAACCCAACTGACCAAAGATAGGGGTTTTATCCTTAAAAACCAAAATTTTGTGGAAGCTAAGACTTGAACCCATGACTTCCCAGACACTTCCAGAGCACACAACCACTGAGCCAAACACTTAATTGTGCCACTTTCTTGCACAATTAAATATTTATGTGTAGTCTCCTAACTGCACCCCTGCTCAAAACCTAATACTTCTAGGCCCAAATTCATGGCGTTATAGCTCTACCCCCTTAAAGAAATTTTGTCCTCGAAATTTCCAACTATCCAATAGTCGCACCACCTAGGTTACACCACTACGCTTCTGCTGCGCATTCTAATTCTAATTTCAAAATAGATAAATAGTACACTTTGGATAAAGTACGTACTAGTATTCGCATTTGGAGAGTCTTCGTCCTCTCGGTGGCGTACTGCATAGACCAAAGCTGGCTGCCTCGCCTCAATATTATCAGCACCTCTTTCTGGTGCTCCACGACCCAAACCGTTTCCACACCTGGACTGACCACGACATCTAGGCTGCTGCTGCCCACCTCTCGGTGGGTGTACATTACCTCTACCAAAGACTTGCCTCTGATCTGGTCTTTTGGGACACTCCCTGAGACGATGCTCCATGGAACCATAACTCAGACCGACTCCTGTTCTCCTCCAGCACTCTTCTGTATGACTTTTTCCACAAATAGCACATGGTGGTAACCTAGTAGCAGTAACAGGGGGCACCGCTCTGACCGGCCCATCCACTCTGGCCCTTCTCTTAGGCCTCTAATCGTAATTGGAGGGCTCAGAATCCCTTTTATTTTTGCCCCTTTCTCTTTCCCGATTTAGGCGCTCAGTGCGCTTTACATCTTCAACGATTTTTGCTTTCTCCACCAATGCTACGAAATCCTGCTCCCTATAAGGAGCAATCAGTACCAGAAGACTATCACTGAGGCCGTCTTCAAACCAAACACAACGTTCATAATCTGTTGCCACTATTCCTTTAGCATACCAACTAAGTCGTAAGAACTCTGCCTTGTACTCCGCCATAGATCGGTCTCCCTGAGTCAAGTTCAAGAATTCCTTCCTCCGGGCATCCACGTAGCTTGCGCCCAAGTATTTCCCTTGAAACGTCGATTTGAAGAACACACAGGTTATCTGGTCAGGCTGAGTGCCCTCTTTCACAGTAAGCCACCACTGGTAAGCTTCCTCTCGCAGCAGCGACACTATTCCTTTCAATTTTTGCTCGGAAGTGCAATCCAAGTTGTCCATTATTCTTTCGGTGGCCTCCAACCAATATTCAGCCACATTCGGTGCTACTCTCGTAATACCCTTGAAGATCTCGAATCCATTTGACCGGAATCTCACATAAATCGACCCTTGGTTCCCAGTACTAGTGTTGGGCCTAGCAACCCTTTCTAGAATCCTTAACATTGCTTGGGACAATGTGTCGTCCCCAACTGCTCGATCATACGACCCTGTCTTGGGTACCAGTGGAGCCGGTGTTTCTCTTAACTCAACGTTGGGCATGTGACCTGATGCCGAAGATCCAGCCCTAGCACTTCCACGGCCTCTGCTACGGTCTCTCGTACCCCTTCTAGTGCTCATTATCACTTTTTGTATAATCTGGTTTAGAAATTTTATGCAATTTAGCTCATATTTTCAATAATTAAGCAAATGTTTTATGACAGTAGTAGTTAAGAGTTGTTTTTGCAATCGTAAGCTCGCTACAGTTTTAGTTTCCTATAGTTTCTAAGTTTACTCTAGCTAAAGAGTCTCAGTATAGTCTATCATCTAAAGTAACCCTAGTAACTATCTATAGTATAACAATTTAAAATAGATTTCGGTATCAGGAGAACTTACTTGGTTCGACGCTGAAGACTCGGTGAACCACACAATAAAAATCCTTTAAAATGCTTCGGAATCGTTTGTAAATAAATTTTAAAATTGAAAATTAAGGCCCATTTCCCAGCCGAGTTTTGCAACTTGACTCTGATACCATTAAATGTAATACCCCAAACTCGGCCTAGACGTTATGACCGAATCTGGCGTGTCACATTAAAATGCTTTTTCGAAAAGATTTATCTTATTAATAAATCTCGCTTGAAAGAAAAAATCCCATTTGTTTAGCTCTAAAGTCAACTTAATTAATTGTTAACCATTTTAAACCAGCCTTACTTTTAAAAACATGTCTGCTGCGGAAGCATTTCAACAATGTTGCGTAAACGTGATATTATGAAAATATATATCATTTTGAAAAATCGCGCTCTACTTTTAACAGAAATAAATCATAATAGTTAGAAAAAAAACCCCAGAGAAAAGGCCTTATTACATCAAAAACCCAAAGAGAAAGTAATTTAAGTAATGTAAAAGTAATTACGAAAATTTAAAGCTATTCGTAGTGTAGCCACCTCTAAGTCCTCCCATACGTCGAACCGCCTATTGAGGATTACCTGAAAAATTTAAAAGAGGGGGTGAGTTTACGAAAACTCAGTGTGTACAACCCTTATCGATCATAAAGCATGCATCACATCAATTTGGGCCTAAGCCCATAACAATAACGGTGGCACTTGGGCCTTAGCCCATAGTAGCCTCAGTTGGGCCTGAGCCCATGTCACAATCAGAATCAGATTATGCAATGCACAAATACCCAACCAACCCTGCACTCTGTATCCCGTCTAACCCTACACTCTTGTTGTAGCACCGGTTGCGGCACTAACCAATTCCGCAGCAGAGCTACTAATCACATAAAGGCTTTAAGCCATCGGTGGATCCACAGTCGTCAAGCGACCATGCAACCCTAACAAATCATATACTTCCTCCAAATCAATGATCCCGTCCCCCATGCAACATAATATCACATGAATGCAAACATATCATAAATGGCATATAATAACAATCATATAACATATAGGGGCATTTTAGTCATTTTTCCCTTCGGAGGCATAATGATCATTACAAAAATTAGGGTCTAAGTACATTTACTGACCCATCAGTAGGTTCACAGTCGTCTTGCACGACCCGTGCAACCTTTAGCAAACAAACATTGCATTGGGCCCAAAGCCCATTTAAGCAGGCCCACAGGCCCTCACGACCCATTGGCCCTCCAAGCCCGAATCTGATCCAAGCCATGTGAGTGACACAATCAGTCCAACGTTTTCCCACCTATTGGTGAGTTTTACACATCTAGGGCCTATAGGCCCATTTAGCCCGAATGGCCCAACCATGTGTTCGCTCATGGTAGCCTCTACTATTGCATCAGATTTTCCACACATGCGTTCGCGTGCTCATGTAGCAACCGTTTTCGTTCTTTCTGCTTTTCAGCTTTTCGACATTTTGGGATTTACTGCTCTACAGGCTATTCAGTGTGTGAATACACACCTGTTATGGAGTTGCAACCAAACCACTTTTGAATCGAGAACCTATGATCAACCGCAACTGCTCACCATCAATCATATTTACGGTTAATCCAAAAACCAAAGCATCACAAAAAGTTTAACCGAATCATCGCTACTTACCAAACGAACTATTATAGAGCCACTCTCGCTCCTAAAAGCCACATATCTTCCCAAAGCTTCAACCTTCACATGAAACAGTCAACCAATTCATCAAACTCCATAATCCTACATAACTATGTCTAGGATTTAAGGTACTTACCAATAAAGAAGGTACCACTTGTAGGGACAGAGTAATCGGCTTAGCACCTTGATTACAGAAGTCGAGTCCCTAGCAACAATCACACGAAAAATGGGTTAAAAGGTGCTAGATGATTACCACCCCAAGGCAGGAAAGAGAGAAAGAAATCATTCGTCCTAAGAGATACCAAATACCGAACCTTTAAGAAGAAACCAAATGAGATTCGGCTAGGGGAAACACACCACAGAACAATTACCCAAAATTCAAGGAATTTCGGCAGCATTTCAGCAAGATTCGGCCAAAAGAAAGATAGGAAGAGAAGGGAGAAAATAATTTGGCTTTTATAATTTCAAATACCCAAAGACAGAGGGTATTCAGTTTGGAGAATAGAGAAGAAGAAATGAACAATACTTAGGGTATTCGGCCAATAAAGAAAAAAGGGGGAATGATTCGGCTTGACAAAGAATAGTGAAAGGAGGAATGAAATCGAAATAAAAAGAGTATTCGGCTTTTGAGAAGAGGGGACCAAGAAGAAGAAAAGATAAAGAGTAAAATGCCACTTAGGTATTTGGCCAAAGAAAATGAACAAGAGGCTAAAAGGTTTTCAGGAGTCTTCGATTAGAGCCAAAACAAAACAAAAGAAGTAAAAATTGCCAACCCGAGGTATTGAAACGAAAATGACGTATGGTTAGCTAACATCAAAAAGGCACCCCAAAAGCCTATAGCCAAAATTTCATGACCAAAATGCTTCATAAATTCGTTCAACCTTCAACACATTAAACACCTCCCCAACACCTACACAACCGAAACACTAAGTGCCAGAGTTCAAACTCGGGAAGACTCTCCTCCAAATACGAATATTTCTCAATTTCATCCTTAAATTTCTCCTATCCATCTCTTCAAAGTCGGCTAACAACAACCCCAACCAAATCTGTTTAAATCCTTGGTGTTTTAGTGTAACAACCCGATTTAGACCTAATCGGAACGGTAGTTTTGGGACCACGAATCTGAGTCAGAAAAATATTTAAAAATTATTTTCTGTGTTTATTTTGTGTGAATTTATATCTGTGAAATTTTCGTGATTTAATTTTGTCGTTTAGGTATCCGATTAAATAAAAGGACTTAATCACGTAAATTAAAAATTTGACGGTTAAAAGCATAAGGGCTGAATTGTTAGTGGCTTTCCAAATGGAAGCCTTTATGTTGCAATTAGCCCAATTGAAGAAAGAATGGACTGTAATGGGTATGTATTATATGATTTTATAATTTTATTTCTAAGGTTATAATAGTAAATTAGGTAATAATAAGTATATAATATAAACATATAATTAAAAGCCAAAGTTTTATTCTTGTTCTCATCATCGGATATGAAAAAAAAGAGAAAATAATAGGTTCTCAAGGGTTCGGCCATCTTCCAAGTTGATTCAAGGTTCGTTTTTACTCGATTTTTGATAATTTCTACGTTTTTGAGATCGTTGCTTCGAGTACTACAAAACCCAAGCTTTAATTTTTTATTTTGATGAATATTTTGAATTGTGCCATTGATGATAACTTGTGATTTTTGTTGTTTGATGATGAAAAATGGAAGATATGTTTTAGATTAACATGTTTTGTATTGGAATTTTTGATGATTTTGAGTAATTAGGACTTAATTGAAAAAATAATAATTTAAGGGACTAAAATGTGAAATAAATTGAATATATGGACTTGTTTGAGAATTGGAAAATTTGACCCAACATAAGTATAGGGAAATTTTGTGTATTTTGTGTTTTGTGTAATAGGGACTAAATTGTAAAAATTGTAAATGTTAGGGGTAAAATAGTAATTAGCCCATTTATGTGTTTTTGGACTAAATTGAATGAAAATATGTTTGAATGAGCTTAATTTGAATATGTTTAGATCAAGAACCAAAGAAATCGGATTTGGATCAGGGAAAAATGAAAATTGTCGACTAGTCATCCCGTTTCGTTTTACATCGTCCGAGGTAAGTTTTTAAGCAATTAGACGTACTTAATATTAATTAAATGTGACTTATATATGCTAAAATGAAACATGTGAATTTATATCTTCAATAGCCGAATGTATACAAGCTTGACTACTATATTTTTGAATTCATTTCGACCGGGTTATGACGTCCAAAAGTCCCATATGAACCTTATGAATAGTTAGGATACATATGTCATGACATAGGATTCCAGTATTCATGTGCGAGTAAGACCATGGCATCGATATGTGGTTTCGATATGTGTTTCCGAGTAAGACCCTGCCTGGGACAGTGGCATCGATATGTGGTTACATGTCAGATCACATTTGGGATGTTGGCATTGTACGATATATATGTGATTATCCGAGTGCCCTATCCAATTCCAAATGGTTCATCAGGCATAGATAAGCTGTGATCAAATGTGCAAAAGTGAGATAAAATGATCAGGTATGAATTGGTTTATTACCTAATCGAAATAAAGTGAGTGAGTTGCTTAATCTTTGATATAAAACATATTTGAAGTAAAGTAAAAATTTTATGTGAATGTGGAAAAATGCATTCGGCCTTGTAAATATTTAATATGAACATTATTGATTTTTTTTTAAATATATGCAATTGGTAGTATTTTCGGCCAATAATATAAAAATATGTATGATTGTTATACTTCGACTTATGAGTGTATGCATATAAATGTATATGTATTTGGTATGAAAAATGTGTTTTGGCTTGATCATTGGAAGATAGTTAGTAATGTATCTTTATATATAAAAGTGTTCATTCGGACATCACCATATTATGCATAAGGTGCTGTATTTTGATTTATGAGTATACATATATGTGCTCACATATTGATGTATAGCTTTGAAATTGGAGGATGTTTTGCTTATAAAAATGTATGTGTATTCGGCCATATAATATAAATATGTATGTGATTATTATCCCTGACCTATGAATTTATGCATATAATAGTATATGTACTAGTTATGATAAAGATATTTTGGTTTGGAAATTGAGTGATAGTTTGATGAAATATATATATGTTCATTCGGCTATGAATAATATACATGTGGAAGTAAATATAAAATACATGAATTTGTAAGTTTAAGATTTAAAGTAACTATGACAGTATAATTTGGTCTAGTTTAATGATTTGATTACGTATTTATGTCGTTCATTTGCTTATGACTTACTAAGCTATAAAAGCTTACTCTGTGTGTGTTCATGTTTACCTTTGTTTATAGACTTTGGATTGCAAGTTTCGAGTTCGGGAATCGTCAGAGAAGCTTATCACACTATCGACTGTCATCGGTATTTTATAAGCTAAATTTTCGAACCTATGGCATGTATAGGCTAGATTATAGTTTGAAATGTTATATATTTGGTTTTGTATAATATAAGCCATGCGAAAATGGCTTATTAATAAAGTTAATGTTTGTGTATTTTTGGGCATGGTATGAGTATATTTTGGGAAGTATGTTTCATAGTATGTGTGTGTATGGTGATTTTGGATGCGTATATTTGGGTGATTTAATTATAATAAATGGATATATAAACATGTATGAGAATTCGGTTGTCATACCTAATGAATGTTTTATATGTGATTTAGTATTAATGAGTATTTGATTATGTTCGAACAAGGTAAAAGGTTATTATAATATACTTAATACTTGGTATATAAGTTTTGAGTGTTTGGGTAAATATATTTGAAATTGGTTAAATGATAAAATATATAAGTTAAGGATGTTAACTATATGAGTTTTGGCTTTTATGTTTATGAAATATGATAAATAGTTTTGTCTATGGAATGTCTAATGAAATAGATATGCCATGTGTTTAAAGATTGATTAGTGTCTTGGTGAGGTGTTTGCATTTTAAATATATGTTTGTGATCCTTATCAGTTTTATTATATATTATGCTATAAAGGTAACTTGTTATAAAGGTATGATGTATATTAGGCCATGAAGTTAGCTTAATTTAAAAGGTGTGTTTTTCTTTGATGCGTTTTGGTGTGATGTTTGGACTTATAATTCGGCTCGGTAATGAGATAACAGATGGATGTATGTTTGGTATATGGTATGTATTAAATTGGTTAAGTAATGTATGTCATTGTTGGTATTTGGATATTAGGTTTAGTTAGTGAAGGTAAGAAATGAATATGCTACTTGACTGTTTTGGTTAAGTGTTTTGGTATAATTTTAAATGGTAATTGAGGATTACGATAGGTATGTTTTGGTTAGCTTATAACGAAATATTTAAAAGTGTAAAATATAAAGTTTATATTCCACTAATGATAGGCAAATTATGTATAAATAAATATATGATATGTTTTGTTTGTGATTCGATTTTTAACGTTAATAGACGAATTAGTACTAATATGGTCCCGTGGAATTGGTTATTTATTAATGAATGATAAATGGTGCACATTCATATTCGGCTATAGATAAGTAATTGAATATATTTATAAATGATGCATATGACATGTTTGCATATGATTCGGTTTGTAATGATAAGAAAAATATTTGTGTCATGAATGATTTGGTTTGATTACATGAATGATATATATTAAAGGAATTTTAATGCCATAATATTTAGACAATAAGTTCGGCTAATTAAACTGTAATGTATTTGTAAAATGATGTGTTTAAATTGGGAGTTCGAATATGGTTCAATTGATAAGTACATATATGCAAAATTTTGAAATGAGAAAATGGGTATATTTGTTCATATTGACTATTGCTAATGCTATATATGTGAATGGATATTAAGTTGTGTAATATGGCTTATTTGGTTTTAAAATGTGCATGTGTATTGATTTCAAAGTATGGAAAGTAATGAATGTCTGTTTGAGTTGTGATATGACTGGTAATGCCTCGTAATCCTATTTCGATGACGGATACGGGTTAGGAGTGTTACATTTAGTCAAACACAACTTCCTCCCAAAGCCATCAGCAAAAATAATCCCCCTTTGCACAAGCAGGAATTCGGACCTTAGACCTCTAGCATATACAACACGCCACTTACCATTAGATCAGTTGGCTTTTTGTATCATACTTTACCAAATTTTATTTATAACCCTACTGACCAAAGACAGGGGTTTTATCCTTAAAAACCAAAATTTTGTGGAAGCCAGGACTTGAACCCATGACTTCCCAGACACTTCTAGAGCATACAACCACTAAGCCAAACACTCAATTGTGCCACTTTCTTGCACAATTAAATATTTATGTGCAGTCTCCTAATTGCACCCCTGCTCAAAACCTAATACTTCTAGGCCTAAATTCATGGCATTACAAAGCCCCTCGGAACTGATCAAACAAATCATTGATCCTCAGAAGTGGGTACTTATTCTTCACACGTTCTAGGATCAACTCAGATCCCCTCAACAAAATCTACGTGCCCTAGAGAAGTCACCTCTCGCAACCAGAACTCACAATTGCTTAATTTAACGTAGAGCTATTTCTCTCGGAGTATCTGAAGCACTACTCTAAGATGTTCATCATGATCATCATCAGTCTTAAAGTAAACCAAAATATCGTCAATGAAGACCATGATAAACTAATCCAGATATGGCTGAAAGACTCAGTTCATCAAATCCATGAATACAGCCAGAGCATTCGTCAGACCAAAAGGCATAACTAAGAACTCGTAATGTCCATAACGAGTCCAAAATGCAGTCTTTTGAACATCAACCTTCTTAACTCTAAGCTGATGATACCCAGAACAGAGATAAACTTTCAAGAACACTGAAGCCCTTCGGAACTGATCAAACAAATCATTGATCCTCGGAAGTGGGTACTTATTCTTCACAGTTAGCTTATTCAACTGTCGATAATCGATCACATCCTCATAGTGCCATCCTTTTTCTTCACAAATAGAACCGGTGCCCCCACAGAGACACACTAGGGCAGATGAAACCACGATCCAGAAGCTATTGAAGTTGAGCCTTAAGCTATGTAAGCTCATTCGGTGCCATACAATAATGAGCAATGGACACCAGAGTTATACTCGGTAGAAACTCAATACCAAACTCAACTCCTCGATTCGGAGGTAAACCTAGTAACTCCTTAAGAAAGACACCTGGAAAATCCCTCACTATTTTGATATCCCCGACAAAAGAGTCCCCATAAACAAAAACATTGACAAAAGCCATATACGCCTTACACCCTTTCTGAACCAGTTTCTTAGCCATAAGAGCGGAGATCACATTGGACAGATAGTCTTGACGCTCACCGATCACAACCACCTCCTTATCATCCTCATTTCTCAGAACTATCCTCTTAGTTATGCAATCCAAGCTAACTCGGTGCTCAACCAACTAGTCTATACCTAGGATTATATCGAACTCCCCAAACGGAAGCTCTATCAGATTTTCCAAAAATACAACCCTTTGCACTTCTAACAAAACATTCTTATAAAGTTTATTAACCCGAACAGACTGCCCCAACGGGCTTAGTACAATAATCTCACTAGAAGTGCTCTGAATAGAAATCCCTAGGTTTTTAGAAACAAAACTAGCTACATAGGAGTGTGTAGAACCTATATCTATTAGAGCAATATAAGGTATATCAAAAATAAAGAACGTACCAGTGATAATGTCAGGAGCGTCTCTATCCTCTTAGCATTGAGTAGCATAAACCAATGCAGGCTACCTCGCCTCAGTCTGACTAGCACCTTTGCCTGGTGCTCTCTGTCCAATACCCATACCGTTACCACCCCTAGCCGGTCCACGACCCCTAAATGGCTACTGAACTGGCCTCCTAGACTGTACAAAACCCGGTCCCGAAGCTTGTATCTGATTTGCTCACTGTAGACACTCTCTAATACGGTAATCTAAAGATCCATATCTCAAACAAGTCCCTAACCTCCTCAAACACTCACCTGGATGGCGCCTAGTACAATCCCCACACAGCTGAATCCTAGTAGGGGAAACAAGAATCCCCACTCTAACCAGCCCATCAGGTTTGACCTTTTTCTTAGGCACTAGAGAGCTTTGACTCCCTCTTATCCTTACCTCTCTCACAATCATTGTTCTTGCACTCCATGCGCTTAACCTCTTTGGCGATCTTCACCTTTTCAACCAAAACTGTGAACTCTCACTCCCTTTGTGGAGCAATCAGTACCCTCAAACTATCCCTCAAGCCATCCCCAAAGTGGATGCATTTTTCATACTCAGACGCCACCATGCCTCAAGCGTAGCGACTTAACCTCAGGAACTCGGCCTCATACTCGGCCATTGATCTATCACCCTGCATGAGATTCATGAACTCACGTCTACAAGCATCAATGTAGCTTGCACCCATATACTTCCCCTGGAAAGAAGTCTTAAAGAAATCCCAGTTCAAACAATTCAGTTGAGTACCCTCCTCAATTGATAACCACCACTGATACGCTTCGTCGCGAAGTAAAGAGACTGCACCCTTAAGTTTCTGCTAGAGAGTACAATTTATATCGTTCATAATCCTCTCGGTGGCCTCCAACCAATACTCGACCACAGTAGGGTCGACTCTAGTGACACCCTTAAACAGCTCAGAGCTATTGGACCGGAGTCGCTCAATTACTGACCCATGGCCCCCAGATCTAGAATGAGGTCCAACGACCCTCTCCAATACCTTCAACATGGCTTGGGACAGTGCGTCATCCTCAGCCAAATGGCTTTGAGACCTAGTGTCAGTAGCAGGCGAAATCGGTGTCTCACTCATGTCTAAATTTGGCATACTACTCAGAGAGAAAGACTTAGTTCGAGCCTCTTACGGCCTCTACCACGGCCACGAATACCACATCCGCGAGTTTCACGAGCGCTCGTTGTGTATATCAAAATTTATCTACATTATAAAATTTTATGTATCAGTTCCAGTATTTATTAGCAGATATTTTGTGCATAAATTATCAAAAGTTCAGAAATGTTTTCAGAGGTTTCAATCTCTAACTAATTCAGTTCAGTTTTAAAAAGTGATAACTATAGTGTTTTCAAAATATTCTATCTAAAGTTTAGAGATACTTACAGTATCAGGGTCGGAGACTCAGTGCACCATATACTTTCTTGAATTAGCCAAATTATTATGAAAATCAGTTCTTTTTGAAACAAAATTTTGGAACCCAAAATTTCATAGCCCGAGTTTTGCAACTTGACTCTGATACCACTAAATGTAACATCCTAAACCCGACCTAAACGTTATGGCTGAATCTGGAGATATAATAAGGTATTATTTTGAAAACGGAGTTGTTTCATCTAACCATTCAGGTTTCAAAAGTCATATTCGTTTATATCTATTTTTGAAAGCACTAGCTTAACTTATTTATTTGCCTAAATGTAAGTTGCAGTGGAAGTCATAAAATGGTTAATTAGAATATCTCGTTTGTGTTCTCAAAAAACCTTTGCTTTGGTAAAACCATGTTTTATGCTAACCGTCTCAAATCAAATATTTAAATCGAAAACTCAAATCTAAAATAAAACCAAAAGTCTGACGAGTCTAATTTTTTACAAAACTCCCAAAATAATCCTTAAATTAAACTAAAACCATAATCATAAAGTCAGTTCATAGACGAGTGGTCATCGTGAGAAACTACCGCTCCGATCCACCTAAGTCTATGGATTACCTAAACAAAATAGCCAAACAGACATGAGTTTTCATAAACTCAATGTGTAACCCAACAGAAATAGACATGCAAAAACATAGAAATCTCATATATAGTCAATTACAGATTTGGACTCATGTCCATTTAAGATATAGATAATAGAAACAGATATGCATATCAGATATATAGAATCCTACCCCTACCCTCTGCATACCAACTCCGACTATCCCATCACACCATGTGGGGTTAAAAACACCCACCCATCCCTACACACCTTATCATGCCATTACAACACATATCATATAGAGTGCTTCTAAGCTGCCAGAATATAGGTAAAGGTCACCAAACAAAACACTTCCACCATGTATACAATCCCACCCCAAAAACAAATACAAAATATAGATACAGATATAAATATAACATGCTTATAATGTTTGCATACAGATATCAGATATGCATATAGCAGAATAATTATACATGCATAACAGTGTTCGACCTAGAGCATACTATCAGAATCACAAGTCACATAATCTAGGGTTTAGTTAGCCTTTACTGACCCTATAGTAGGCTCACAGTCGATCGGAATGACCCATGCAACCCTAGGGAAAATTTTAGAATTATGAGCCCACATACCCGTGTCGCCCCACATGCATAGATTGGCTTTGCCCATATGGCCCATATGGCCTGTCCAAAATCCACATGCTCATGTGGCCCAT
The DNA here is from genome assembly GCA_025698465.1 of Gossypium longicalyx. Classification (NCBI taxonomy): domain Eukaryota; kingdom Viridiplantae; phylum Streptophyta; class Magnoliopsida; order Malvales; family Malvaceae; genus Gossypium; species Gossypium longicalyx. The sequence continues at coordinate 23,147,511 of CM046996.1, read as the reverse complement.
ATGGCCATCGTCACACCACCACACGGCTATGTCTTGCGCACGGCCATGCCTTCGTCGACCACACGACCATGTCTCACACAAGGCCAACCATACGGCTAGACACACGCCTGTGTGGCATTGACAGTATGATTTTTTGACTTTCGTTGAAGCTCGTTTTTCTACATTTCGGGTACACACCTATTACGATTTTGATGCAAAAATAATCTCGAGTCAATAGTACCTAAAATTGGCCAATAAATCACCGAATTGGTCACTTAAATTGACACTAGACTGAACTACATCGAAATAAACAACCCTTTAATCCACCAAAACCCTTACCTTCGAACGAGAAATAATGATTCTGTAAAATTAAAATGCTGATTGGAAACCTCCAGCCCCTTGGTCTTCTCCTAAACACCAAATGAACCCCATTAACCAATGGTTCACTAACCAAAACAATAATCACACTTACCCAACTTACCAAAAACACACAATTAGCACCAAAATAATGAGATATGAAAATTCGACAGCAAATAGGAAAACAAAAACAAAATCGCTGGAAAGAAAAAATGAAGGAAAAAATGCCAGAGAACATAAAGAAAAAAATAACTTCAGATTCTTTGGGAATTTTTTTTGGAAGAGAAAGGAATTTTGAAAAAAGAAAAAAAATAAAACAAAAGATATTCACGTATCCCTTAATTATCTCCCACTAACTCATTACTCATAACTCCCTTAGAATTTCAACTCCACCGAAACTCTATCAGATAACCGAGCAAAAAAATTAACATCCACGCTTGCACAAGGATTCAAACACAGGACTTCCAACACACCAACTCCCTTACCACTCGAACCAGCAGGCTCATTCTGATATGGATTAACAGACAATTTTATGTAAGCCCACTCCTTAAGGGTAAGGCTTGGATTAGAAAAATAACAAAATTGGCAAATGGGAGACTTGAACCCAGGGCCCCACACACACATCTAGAACACTTAACCACTGAAGTAGATACACATTTGTGTCAGAATTCACAGATACAAAAATAAATTTATCAGGGCGTTACAATTATTTTCTATTTTTCAATTTAATCCCTACTTGACAATTTCACAAAAAAATCCTTTATAAAAGTTATTTATCTAACTACAACCATCCATTTTCTAACATCAAACTTCAAAACTCATATACATACATCAATGGTAAAACCCTAATAATTTAATAGTTTCACAAATTAGTCCCTAGGCTAGCTAGATTAAGTTACAACGATCCTAAAAACATAGAAATCATTAAAAACAGGATGAAAAATCTTACCACACAAGCAAGAGAAGTGACCAAATGATAAAGATCTCCAATGGCTTTTTCTTAACCTTAAATTCGGTTGAAGATGATGGAAAAAGATGATACTTGGTTTTGTTTTATTTAATTTATCATTTATTTACTAATTTACTTTTATAACCTTTAAAAACTTTAAATTTTACACAAAATGTCAAGCCATCATATTCCACTACCTTATATATGGTTTAATTACCATATAAGGACTTCAACTTTAAAGTTCTTTAGCTATGTAACACCTTTAGCTATTAGAAGTCAACTATTGCACTTAACGTGATTTAGCCCTTTTTATCAAATTTAACATGTAAAAAGTAAAATTTCTTAACAAAATTTTTATTCGGTACTACTAAATGCTGTAGACAATAAAATAATAAAATAAATTTTTGACTTTGGATTTGTGGTCTCGAAACCACTATTTCAATTTCACTAAAAATGGGCTATTACAAACCCCGATTGGGATTGATATGGAAGATGCAACCAGAATCGAGGATCCACTCCTCGCTCACTTTAGATTTGTCAGCAGAAGCAACTAGAAGTTTACCATCATTGTAGTCTTCTGCTACATCAGCTTCACTGGATTATTCTGGTCGTTTTCCCTTTGATTCGCAGCCTCCCTTTTTGATATTGTTCTGTAACTTATAACACTTAGATTTAATGTGCCCTTTCTCCTTGAAGAAGTTTCATGTTTTACCTCTGTTTGAAGATCTCGACCTACCCCTAGATTTACTGCAAGGATTTCGTTTATATGTCCTCCCATGATTATCATCAGTATTTCGTTCTTGTCTCCCACGAACAATGAAACCCTCTCCCTAAGAGTTGGATCCAACCACAAGATGTTTCATCTTGTCATACGAGGTTAAGGAAGCATAGAATTCATCAACTATGAGAGATTCATGGCTATACAAAATCTTCTTTATCATATTGAACCTCCGTGGCCTATAAGTTTGAAAGAATTTCTTTAAACACAATTAAATGTTTGTTCACAGATACATATTTCTCCAAACAATGAGCATAAAGACGCTGCTTCATATGCAACTTGCTGGTTAGGGTTTTCGACATGCATAGCTACTGCAATTTTGCCCATAATGCAACAAAAATCTTCTCCTTCATCACGTATTGTAGAATTTTATTCAAAAAATGCAAATATAATTGCATTAAAGCCTTTCGATCTTTATGCTTATTCTCTTCCTCCGTCAATGTTGAAGGCATATTATCTACCCTAGCAAGGCATCCTCCAAATCCATTTTTGAAAGAACTGCTTGCATCTTTATCTACCACAATGTAAATCTGGTGTTGTGATCCAACAACGGAATATCATACTTTAATGTTACCATTACCATGATTGAGACAAGCAACCTGAAAAGCTCTGATACCAGTTGTTAGGGACTGACCCGATTAAGCAACGAATAAGTAAAAAATATTAGAAGAAATTGAGAAATTGAACTCACAAATTTAACGTGAAAAACTCTTTTGGGAAAGACTACGAGCAAATGAGAAGAAAATTCACTAATGTCAAATTTGAATGATACAAGAGGAGTTTAGACTACATCTATTAATAGGTTGAAAAACCTTATTCTAATTAATGTCAAATAGAAGAAGTTAGTAAGGTTGAAAAACCTTATTCTAATCAATGTAAAATAAAAGAATTATAGTTCTTTATGAATTCTACTTTTATTTTATTTTACTACTGTATTTTATTTTAACAAGGACTCAAGTAACTCAACTCTAACAGATCATTTTTGGGCAATACCTTATGATACGACCGTGGTCTGCTCTATTTTCCACAACTCAAGATAGCTCCCCAAAAGATGGTGGTTTGGATCCGATTACTAAGATTATCTGAAGGACTTAATGAACAGTACCTCTTGAATGTTATTAGTGGAGCCATTGGACTGATTTATAAGGTTGATGATAACATAGGCAGTAGCATCAGAAGACTGCTTGTGAAACTTGTTGTGTTCTTTGACTTGGAAAACCTTTATTCTCAAAAGTTAAGATTGATGGAAAAATGCATCTTATTGAATATGAATCTCTTCTCAATGTTTGTTTTGGTTTTGGAAGATTTGGCCATAACCAAGACATATGCTAATTAAAATCTAGAACAAGATTGTCGATGAGGGAAAGGCTAAATCAACCATTGTTAAAGATGAAGGCCACAACCGACGAAGAGTCAAGGGAATAGTGGAGACGGTGGATGCAATGAAGGTTCATGTTTCAAAATTTTAGGTAAGAATCAAGGGAATAATGCTGCTGATAGAAATCCTAAAGTTGGAAAGAATATTGGAAATTTAGAGGGTGAGATTTTGGGGATTGAGATAGATAGTAATGCAATCAAGATGGAACTAATAAAGAGGTTTCTAAACAAGCAATTTAAAATTCTAAAGGAAAATGAATAGTGGTATCAAGTGGGCCGAAAACTACTCTAAATATTTTAAAACCTTCAAATAGGAAAGGGGAGTCCTCCATGGGTCAAGTATCCAATTCTTTTGATGATGGGTCGCAGATGGGGCATAAAACTACTGATGTTGTAAGCGAGCCAACTATCTTTCAGGCTATTAACGTGAGTAAAAAAGTTAGATGTTAACAGGAACAAAGCAGTGAAATTTGTGGAACTAAAAATAAATTGCCTTCGACGATGGGTAATGTGCCTACTTCCGTGGAAAAAATCAAGGCAGTATGGGAGAAAATACTAGACAAATACCAATAACAATTGAGATAGTTACAATTGGGGAAAACTAGGGGCAGAAACCTATATAGAGTATGTTCGAGGTGAAGCTACCTTACTTATGTCTATGGCATTGGCAGGTATAGCTCAGAGACTATCTTAGGTTGTTGAAGGAGACTCAACTACATATGGAGGCAATGGTTTGGATAATGTGTTGGATGGCGAGACTCTTCTCAATGCTAATTTGGCCTAAGTTGTTTTTTCTAATTTTCATAATTTATTGTTATATTATTATGATTATGAATCTCCGAATTTTTTCTAAAATTGCCAAGGGTGAGGTCATCCTTGGTTTCATAATTTTCTTAAGGAATATAGAAGGGAGTTTTATCTTGATCTTGTTTCTTTATTTGAGACATGTATTAGCGTAAAAAGAGTAAATGATGTTATTACTAAGTTGGGGTTTGCTAATTTTTTTCGAGTTGAAGTTAATGGTCATGCAGGTGGTCTTTGGATATCTTGGAATGATAATATTTTTGTGAAAGTTCTAATAGTCCATCCTCAATTCACCCACATGCGCATTCAAAGCAATTTTGGTCTTACATCATTTTTGTGTACAACAATTTATACAAGCCCACATCCGACCAATCGAAAAATTCTTTGGGATATCTGGATCTTCTTGCTAACCATAAGTCATGGCCGGAGATTTTAATTTCATTTTGAATTGTGTAGAGAGGAAATGAGGTACAATAACTGGATGATTGAGTTGTAATTTGTTTCGCTCTTTTTATTTCAACATGACATTCATGATATGGGGTTTCAAGGACTTATGTTCACTTGGATTCAAGGAAATCTCTTTGAAATCCTTGACAGATCTCTTAGTAATGATCATTGGGACTCCTTTGCTCCCAATGCTACAATCCATTATCTCCACAAGCTTAAGTCTAATCACCAGCCTCTTTTAGTGTTCATAAACTTGACTCCTTCAACTTGTGGTAAATGTGTTGGAAAAAATTTGGTTTGAAAACAGTTTTTTTGCACAGCAAAAAATTAAAATTTTAAAAATCGACACAGTTTGTGATATTTATAGCAATAAACCTTAGACTGAAATCGTAGTTGTGTTTTCGGATAAGCAGATCCTTGATTTTTTTGTCTTCAACCAAACGATCTTCTTTGTTATTCTTGTACCACGATCTACTTTGAGTGAGTGTGGGCTCTAACCAATTGAATTAAAACACATAACTAGAAAAAGTTTTCTTTTCCTTTTGGGGGTGAAAACAAAAAGCTCTATTCTTTAATAGAAACTAGTAGAATTGTTATTCTGGAAAAATATATTTAATAGTTGAGAATAAATTATCTCTATTTTTTGGTAGAGTAACAATCTCTTAAAGTTGTGTAAATATCTCTACCGGTGCCATCTGTTTATAGGGAGAAAAGGTAAAGCCCTTGTTGAGTTGTAGAGGTTTATTTTAAGTAGAAAAGCAATTTCCTAGTCTAACCAGGAAAAAGAAAGGGGCTAATAGAGTGCACTTTCCCTCATATTTATTATGATGGGGACTTAGGCCTCTCATTGTATTGGGCTCAATTATATGTGATTTCTGGACTTTTAACCTAACACTTTATAATTTAATCGAACCTAATACATATTTTTCTATTTTCCAAAGTAAACATTAATTTTTCAATTAAATAATTTTCTCATCCCAATTTTACCCCTAGTAAATTATGACGATTTTACCCCCAATAAAATTTCTAAGAAAATATATTCAATATTTCACAACACAATTTGTTCACTATGATAGAATTGTTTATTTTATTTACAGGCTTTAAAACTACTCAAAAACATAAACTCATGCTTTTGGTAATTTCTGAGTAATCCATAAACATTTGGAAATGAATCATTTCTAATCCATTTCGGAGAAAACAATAATCATTTCTGAATGTCTTCCATTTCTCTATTTGTATTCATTATGTTCATTTTTTATTCAACACACAATTTATTTATAGTTTCAACGAGCTAGCGGAAGGACTGGTTGGACATATGTAATTAGGGTTTAAATGATTTATAATTAAGTTTCGACTTTCATCTATTAATTATAAACTCATTTAGTCACAAAGTCATTCCACTATAGTATCATGACTGAGCTCTCCCTATCGACATATGATTACAAAAGCATCTAATCAGTGCTCATCCAATTACCTTGTCATAAGTGTGTTACCCTTATAGGATATCTTTGATCTCTTTAGGATAATATCTGCTCTCCTAATATGATCCTACTTGATCCCATGGTAACCATTACATTTTCCTTCATGAAAAGTCAATCACTACCAAATAGAAATAAAATCATTTATCACGAATATGAACAACCCCTGACCATGTTTAATTTTCATCAACCATGTAATGCCAAGTAGAGGATATCATTTACCCATGTCTCAGGCTATGAATTTCACTATTTTGAATGATGCTATGTACTATAGAAGTCATACACCCAATGCACCATCTTTCGGTTCCATATCTATTCAAACTCAGGCTTTTACTTACATCAAAGTGTATGATTCACGCATACATAGTCCACCATCCACTCAGGATTTAGGTATGTGACACTATGAACGTCATAAGTGAATAAGTCCATAAACAAATTTTGGATCTATTTTGCTTGGGTCCTATTTGATGTACTGTCAGTCTAGTTAGTCATATCTATGCCTCTATCTTCTGGGAGTCATTTGTTTTTATTCCCAAGACAAGACATCTCCCTAATTGGACTTGATAGACGACATATTAGTCTTTCAATCGATTTTCTCATTTTCAATTGAACTAAGGACATGTAACACCCCTTACCCATATCCAAAGCAGGGATAAGGTTTGAGTCGTTACCGGACTTAAACATCCACAAACATTCAAAATTAGGCCATAAAATTTCATCCAAATTAAAACTTTTCAAACACATGTAAATTGTCCCTTATACAGGCCTTTGAGGCCTAAAACATACATCGGGGTGGTTTGGGACTAAACTGAGAACTTTTGAAAGTTTTAGGAAAACATAGAGAAATTTTCATGAAACAGGGTCACACGCTCGTGTGGACACAGGGACACGCCCATGTGGACACAGGGACACACCCGTGTGTCTCCAACATGCCTGTGTCCTGTGGCTGTGTAACTCTTTGTCTATGACATTAGTAAAACAAATTTAACCACACGGCCAGGCCACATGCCCGTGTGCTAGGCCGTGTCTCTACCCGTGTGGCTAGCACTTAAGCTATTTTCCAAGCCCTTTTATTACCATTTATACTTCACATACTTAAGTACATTATAGACACATATGATGTGGCATCAAATAAGTGATTAAACATCCTCCATTAAGACTCAATTGTACTATTCATATGTCATCATACATGTGCTTTGCTTACTCATTTTATACCAAGTCTAAACACACCAATTCATAATCAATTGAACATGTCATTTTGATTATTACTTATACATTTATACCATGCTTGCCTAAGTCATTCCACACCAATTTTATGTTCAAGCATCATTAACTTTTCCATATCACACTTTTATTCTCTGATTATGACCACTTCATTTGGTCATAAGACATTCATCAAGCATACATATCGTAATACTAACCATTCATATCAAACAAATATCATCACATGACCACATCACCAGGCATCAATACATAACTTGGATAAATAGGCTTACAAGCCATAACCATCATAAGCCACATCTTATGGCTATATACAATGTACTAATATAAACCAACATCTTGGACAAAATATAAGAACACATATCAATAATTAAGTCCCTATACATGCCACTCATTTGAAGACATTAAGATTCATCAATTCTCCAAAGGAGGTAGCTTGATATTGTGAGGTTGCCTCCAACGATCTCCAACCCTAAGCTGACCTGACAACACTAGAGAAATGGAGAGGAGGGAGTAAGCTTAAAGCTTAGTAAGTCCATATGAAAATAATAAGCAAATTATCAACATGATTCCATGGTAATATAATCATAATTACACTTTTACTTATTTTCTGGTTATGCTATTTTCTCGAGTCATAGTTACTAATTTATTTATATCTGGAGCTACGGAACTCCAAATTAAGATCTGTAAATTTTCCCTAAAACTAAACTCATATATATTTTTACCATAAAATTTCCAGAATTTTTGGTCTAGCCAATAAGTACAGTTTCTTCTTTAAAGTCACCCCTGTTTCGCTGTTGGACAGCTTCGACCTTTCTTCACTAAAATTTATTTATCTCATAGTACGGGACTCGGATGATGCTCCTGTCTATTTCTATTTAAAATAGACTCATTAAATATTTAGTGAGACTAGATTCAATAAGCTTTATTCTCATATGTTATTCAGTTTCTAATTCAAATTCCACAATTTTTGGTGGATTTTCAAAGTCACACAACTGCTGCTGTCCTATACTGTTATAGTGCAAATTCATAATAACTAACATAAGTTCATTGTCACATTGATCATGGACTCATCATTTCATGGATCCCATATTCAATTACACAATATAAGTTAACATGATATTGCAACAAAATTCATAATCATAAGCATAAGGATGGTTCACCATTCAAAACTTTTTACTTGTTTATCATATATACGCATACATATGCTTCCTCATCAGAAGTCATCATTTACCGAAGTATTACTCGTGAATTTAGCGTACATACCTGTGCTCATCATAGTCTATCATATAAACATACCTCTTAAGATGCCCTTCTTGGGACTTTCACCACATTCATCGCATATCAATACCCGTTGAACACTTGGAATACTATTGGATACACGGAACCTTACACATATAGAAACCGATCGAGGTGTAAGTACATGGGCTGCTCACAAAAGCTGACAAGTATCCGATCGCTCAAGGATTACCTAGCCACCGATAGAACACTCAAGACCGTTGCCCGAAACTCAGTCACAGGCATCACATCCATAATGAACTCAGACCACTCAATGAGCTCAGATGCTCGTATCCATAATGAATTCGGACCACTCAACGAGCTCAGATGCCACATATCTCATGAACTTGGACCACTCAACAAGTTTGGAATCTCATACATATCACGAACTCGGACCACTTAAAGAGCTCGGATGCTCGCATCCATAATGAAATCGGACCACTCGATGAGCTCAGATTGCTTAATTCCTAGTGACATGTCACTTATATCCTAAACTATTCCTAAGGTTCAAACGAGATTCTTTCTCACTTGTACATGGCATACTTTATCATACTGGCTTATGATGTCGTATGCAACAACCATATGTCATTCAGGCTTACAATAGTACCATTTGCCCATTCATAGCATCAATCACATATTCATGGGGTAATCAAAGCACATCCCATAATAAGAATTTAAGCATTAAACACATGGTACAACATTACATTACATTAATTATGTATACACACCATAATATAAGCTTTCATTTCATTTCACTTTTTCATATTCTAATCAATTCATCACAACTAAATTAACATACCAATTTAGATTTTAGCCATAAACAACAATAACATTAACAACTTGCTAATTTCATCATATCAACTTACCTCGGGTTCGAGTACAACTACTTATTTCGAATTAGTTCATAACCTTGTTCAACCTTGTTCTAAGCCTGAATCTTGTTTTCCTTGATTATTGAGCTTGGAAGCTTGAAAGCCCTAGCCATGGTGTTCTCCTTGCTAATTTCGGCTGAATGGGGAAGAAGATGGACAATTTTGGCTTATTTTCCCTTTTTAATTCATTTATTTACAAAATGACTAAAGTACCCTTAATGCCTTTCTTTGAAATTTTATCTAACCCTGTCCATTTTTTTTCCAAATTTTTAGAACTTGGTCAAATTACTCTTTAAGGACCTCTAATTAATAATTCAATTCAATTTCATGCTTAAAACTTCTAGAACTCAAGTTTTACAGTTTATTCAATTTAGTCCTTAAAGCCAAATTAAGCACTTTAGACATAAAATTTCTTCATGAAATTTTTACACAAGCATATAAACATGTCATAGACCTTATAATAATCATAAAAAAATTATTTCTAATTCAAATTTGTGGTCTCGAAACCACTGTTCTGACTGGGCCCTAATTCAAGATGTTATAGGACATGTTTAGGTTTGTTTACTAATACAAATTAACTTTTCGTATTACGATCCGACCTCATAATATCGCTTAGTATTAGTTAAACATTAGACAACCAATCAACAACATTTTCTTCCATTTTGCTTTCATGAAAAAAGCATTTGAGGACAACAATAGAAAGTATATTAATTGTAATCAATGAATTTTTTTTATTAACCAATTTGATCGAAAAAATTACAAGTTTACAAATGAATATGCTACACTTAGGGAACCAGGTCCAACAGTCTCCCACTTGCCTGAGTGAAGTAGATGAGCCATATTTTGTATTCCCATGCTCTCCACCTGTTTCTCAAAACTTTTAGCTAGTAGAGTCTTGGTAAATTGGTTCGCAAGGTTGTCCTAAGATGTAACCATGACTATATCCACGATTTCGTCCGCAACTGCCTCCCTTATGATATGATACTTTCGACCGATATGTTTCATCCTCTTGTTGATTTTCATCTCCTTGGTATTAGTTATTGCCGTATTGTTGTCACAATACAATGTGATAGCTTTTCCCATACCGAGAACGACTTCAAGATTCGTGAGGAACTTTCAAAGCTTTATTGCTTCTTTGGTAGCCTCAGAAGTAGCCACATATTTGGCCTCCATAGTGGAGTCAGCAGTACAAGTCTATTTTAAACTTTTCTACACAATGGACTCGTCTTTTAGGATAAAAAATACAACCCGATGTCTATTTTCTCGAATCCCAACATGTTTGGAAGCTAGAATCAATATATCTAATAGGAGTAAGATCTTCTCTGAAATACACAAGTCTATAATCCCTCTTTCTCCATAAATACTTGAGTATATGCTTGACTGCTTGCCAGTGCCTTAGCCTTGGATTCACATGATATCGACTTGCCAACCCTACTACAAAATAGATATCTGGGTGTGTGCATAACATACATACATGAGACTTCCTACTGCTGAAGCATAAGGAATCTTTCTCATGTTCTCTCTTTCTTCCATTGTCTTAGGACAGTCCTCTAAAGAGAGATGAAATTTTGATATAGTGGGCTGATTTCCCTTTTTTGAATCAGTCATTGCATAACACTCCAATATCTTGTCTATGTATGAAGCTTGAGACAGTACTATCACTTTATTCTTTCGATCCTTTAGGATTCGAATGGCTAGAATAAAATTAGATTCTCTCAAGTCCATCATGCTAAACTGTTGGGTTAACACAATTTAACTGATGACAATGTCCCTACATCATTCGTAATGAATAGAATGTCACTGACATATAGAATAAAAAAGAACACTTTTCCATCCCCTTAATATTTGTAAACACAAGGTTCATCTACATTTTGCTCAAATCCAAAAATTTTGATCACTTGATCAAATCTTTGATTCCATGAGTGAGATGCTTGCCTAAGTCCATATATGGATCTAAGCAGTTCACAAACTTTATGCTCATTTCCTTTAGTTATATATCTAATGGGTTGCATCATATAAATACTCTATACAAGACAACCATTTGATTGTACTAGAAAGAACATATGCTTTATCCCTACTTATTGGTTAATTTGTTCCCATTTAGTTATCTTTAGCATATATTTTAGCATTTTCAGTTTAGTAAATTGCATTTTATAACCCAGTGAATCCTAGCCTATTTTATCTTTAATTTTTCTATCTTTTTGCACTAATGTCGCTGCATTAGTTAATTACTGATTTCGTCCAGAATTGTTGTCGCAATTGACAATTGTCTGGATAAAAAAACCAAAAATACGTGAGTTGTCTAGTCCAATGTAACTACCCTGTACGAACAAGGACAGAAGAATCCTGAGGGAAGGGCACCTGTATTTTTGAGGAAAACATAAAAGGTTAACGTGAGAAGAATGAAAGGAGGAATTCTTTTGACCACTATTTTTCCTTACCCTATTTTTGAAGCTTGCGGCTATGGCAGCTTAAACTTTCCTTGGGTGAGGCAACGTGAAAGCTGATGTAGATCCATTCCTGACGAGGAGTTCTAAGTGCAACACAAAAGAAAATCGAGATATTCAGTTGAGCTAACTAGGAATAGTCTTCTCTACTCGATTCTTTCCTATTTCTTTGGAAACACTAGTTATTAATCTATATTTTCTATTGTATGGAAGTACAATGAATTCTTGGTTAAATGTTATCTTATTAAATCTATTTTATTATTTAATCTTGGGGGTTTGAATGTTTTAACATGGAAGTGTTATTGCAGTCACTAACACTGGAAGGTCCAGTGACAGTTAAGTAAGGGCTAAAGGAATTTAGTCCACTTGTTCTTAATAGTGTTCTATTACCCTCATCGAAAGGTGAGGTTAATGTGCATGGTTAAGTCCCAGATTAAATAGAGGAGTGGTGTTTGGTAAGACATATATTGAATTTTATTGCGTCAACAATCACCCATCTTTTATACCTTGCGAGTACTTAGTATTCTGCTAAAGATTCATGTTGGGGATCCCATTTTATCCACAGCATGATTTATCTTTTTTTTTTAAGTTATTACTTCGACAACTATCCTCACAATTTATCTCATTTCTATCTAGTTATTGTATCAACATTAATAGATAAAAGACAACCTTCCATGTGGGATCGATATCTAATAGATTCACATTTGTCTACTATACTTGCATCGACAGTATACACTTGCACATTATTGTTGCAACGTTTATAGCTGATCAAGTTTTTTGGTGCCGTTGCCGGGGATGACACTTGTTTAATGTTTATTTTGTTTTTGTGTGTTTTTTGCGTTTTGTTTTCTTTGTATAATATTTAGTACTCACTAACTAGTTTTTCTTTGTTGTTAATTCTTCAACTTCGTTTTAGGTGTTTTATGACCCAAGGCAACTTGAATTTTCTTGCTGACTTTGATCTAGAAATTGAAAAAATTGTTTGGAGAAGACTAAGGGAACAAAGAAATATGGATTTACCAGGGGACGATGCAGCCATACCCCCGATGCAACAGTAAAATTTTCATAACCTATTGTTGCCGCATAATGCTGACATCCAAAATAGAATTGTACAAGACTTTGTAGTACCTGTCTTGGATGATTTACAACAGGAAGTTGTCAGGCTAATAATACAAGCTAGGAATTTTGAACTCAAGCTAGTGATGTTTCAAATGCTGAACTCCAATGGCCAATATGATGGACTGCTGTATGAAGATGCGAGAGAACATCTTAAATCCTTTTTATTGATCTGTGCTTCCTTTAGCCAACAAGGCATTCCTAATGATGCCTTAATGATGCAATTATTTCCTTATTCTTTGTAGGGAAGAGCTCGCACTTGGTTTCTTGGGCTACCTACCAGATCAATTACTTCTTGGAATGTTCTAGCCATGCAATTTGTTTTGCACTTTAACCCACCGATAATGAATGCTCATTTTCAAAATGATATTACTGATTATCATCAGCTGGATGATGAAAATCTTTACACCACATGGGAAAATTATAAGTCTTTGCTTTGATGTTGTCCCATGCATAACATTCAATCAAAAACACAAATTGATAATTTCTATAATGGTCTGAATTCTCATTCAAGGAATCTTGTTGACGCATCAGGTAATGGACCTCTTCTAGATTGTACTTATAATGAGGCTATGAGAATTCTTAAGAGAATTGCTCAGAATGATTATCAATATCCCATCTCTAGAGCTGCACCAGCAAAAACTACTCCAGGATTTATTGAACTAGATGCAATATCTGTGCTAAGGGCCCAAGTTTCTTCACTTACAAACATGATTAAAAATATGCAAGGGACTAGTGACGTCGCGCCTATACAGGTGGCTTAACAATTAGATGTTCATGTCTTCTGCTGTGAGATTTGTGGTGACAATCATAGTTATGAAGATTGTCCGCAACATGCAGAAAATGCATGCTATGTCAGTAATATTCAAAACAATTCTGATGCAAATTTTTTGGGGAACTCAGAATGTTGGACAAAATGCTGGGACATTCAAATACGGGAATACACCACGACAAGGGAATTATAATCAACAATAGAACTACAATCAGTATCCTTAATTGTATCCACAAAAAGGTCAGATACAATCACATCAAACTCAGATACAAACACAAATAATGTATCCAAATAATAAAGGATTGCGACAACAACAGTATACACAAGCTTCTACTTCTGACCCATTAACTGCTCTTGAGGCGCTAATGTGGGAGCATATTACTTGCATAGAAGCTATTGTTCAAGGAAATTCATCTTTTATTCGAGCATTAGAGGCACAATTGGGACAACTTGCTTCAAATCTGAATACACGACCACAAGGCTCATTACCTAGTGACATTGAAAATCTCAATCCGAGAAGGAAAAAGCACTGTAAATCCATCACTCTTAGGAGTGTTAAAAAAATGGTGAGCCGGTTATAGATTCTACTATAGCATCCCCAGACATTAATGACGTAAGCCCTAATGGGAAGGGTACATCTAAAGAGCTTATTGATGTATCCGACAATGAAGTACCGCGAACTGTCACTCACATGCCTTATATTCAACCCTCGAAATTGTGGACGCAACCAAAAGTGCCACCGCAGCCGAATGTACTTCCACCTGTACCTTTTCCACAAAGATTTAAGAGGAATGAAAATGATAAACAGTATTAGTAGTTTTTGGATAAACTGAAACAACTGCAGATCAAAATTCCTTTAGTGGATGCTCTGGTACAAATTTCAAGTTATCAAAAATTTATGAAAGACTTTTTGTCCAAAAAGAAAAACGCACTGATATTGAAACTATTGCACTCACAGCAAGCTGTAGTGCTACTTTGACAAACAAGTTGCCCCCTAAATTGAAAGATCCTGGAAGCTTTACCATTCCATGTTCGATTGGAAACCATTATTTAGGCAAGGCTTTATGTGATCTGGGAGTTAGAAACAACCTTATACCATTATCTACTTTCAAAAAATTGGGAATTGGTCATATGAAACCTATTGCAGTGACATTGCAACTGGCAGATCAATCTTTAGCTCAACTTGAAGGGAAAATCAAAGATGTTTTAGTTCGTGTGGATAAATTTATTTTTCTGGCTGAATTTATCATACTTGACTGCGAGGCAGACAATGAGGTTCCCATAACCTTGGGACGACCATTTTTAGCCATTGGCTGAGCTCTCATTGATGTTTATAAAGGAGAACTAACCATGCGACTTAACGATGAGCAAGTTACCTTCAATGTTTTCTAGTATGTTCATCACAAGGATAAAGTAAAGTGCCATACTATTGATCTGCTAGATGATTTAATTGAGGAAGAATTCAACAACCAAAGCATAGTCCTTGCTGAAGAAATTGCAGTGACATTTGAGGTGAAATCCTTAGACAATTATGGCAGCACAGTTGAAGCTAGTAATTTTGAAATCAAGCACATATGGAAAATTGAATCCTTAGACTTAACCAACAGAACAAATCCAATTTTCAAACCATCGATTAAAGAAGCTCCTACTCTGGAATTGAAACCACTACATCATCATCTCAAATTCATTTTTTTGGGTGATCACAATACCCTTCTAGTTATTTTCTCTGCAACACTGGATGAAACACAAGAAAAGAAATTTACTCACAAACGAGCTATTACCTAGAATATTGCGGATATTCAAGGTATTAGTCTTTCTTTTTGCATGCACAAAATCAAGTTAGAAGATGAAAGCAAGCAATCGATTGAACCACAACGAAGGTTAAATGAGAAGATGAAAAAAGTTAACAAGAAAGAAATCATAAAATGGCTTGATGCAAGAATTATTTACATGTTATGATAGCAAGCGGGTGAGTCCAGTGCAATGCGTCCCGAAAAAGAGTGGCATCACAGTGGTTCATAATGATAATAATAAATTAATACCTATACGTATCCCCACGGGATGGTGAGTTACTATGGATTATCGCAAATTGAATGCGGCCACAAAGAATGATCATTTTCCACTTTCCTTCATTGACCAAATGTTAAATCGGCTTGCTGGAAAAGCTTATTATTGCTTCCTAGAAGACTATTATAGGTACAACCAAATTGCTATTGCACCGGAGGATTAGGAGAAAACAACTTTCACCTACCCTTTTGGTACTTTTTCTTTTTGTCGTATGCCTTTCGATATTTGTAATACACCAGCCACATTTCAAAGGTGTATGATGGCGATATTCTCAAATATGATCGAAGACTCTTTAAAGGTTTTTTTTGGATAACTTCTCAATTTATGGGAATGATTTTGATCGTTGCACTGACAATTTAGATAAAGTATTGAAGTAATGTGAGGACACTCATCTTGTTTTGAATTGGGAAAAATGTCATTTTATGGCAATTGAAGGCATTTTGTTGGGCCATCATATCTCTAATTAGGGTATTCAAGTAGATAAAGCTAAGGTGGAAATCATCGAGAAATTACCCCCATCGAAAAATGTCAAAGGTATTCGTAGCTTTCTTGGACATGCAAGATTTTATCGGCAGTTTATTAGGGATATTTAAAAAATTGCAAAACCATTGTGTTCATTGCTGGAACAGAATTGAAAATTCCTCTTTAACGAAGCATGTCTGGATTCCTTTATTTAGTTAAAGAAGCAGTTGGTTAATGCACCCATTGTCATTGCACTGGATTGGTCTCAACCTTTCGAAGATATGTGCGATGCAAGTACTTTGCCGTAGGTGCAGTGCTGGGAGAATGCATGGGAAAAATATTTCACGTCATTTATTATATGAGCAGAACTCTTACAGAGAATCAATTCAATTATACCACCACAGAGAAAGAATTGTTGGCTGTAGTCTTTGCTTTCGACAAGTTTCGCTCTTATCTTGTCGATGCAAAAGTTATGATATTCTCTGATCACTTTGCATTGCGCTATCTCTTTGCAAAAAAAGATGCCAAACAAAGACTGATACGATGGATATTATTTTTGAAAGAATTTGACATCGAGATAAAATACCAAAAGGGTTCAGAGAATCAAGTTGCCGATCATTTGTCTAGATTGGAAATTGGCAGCGAAGACGGAAAAATACTTCAAATTGTTGTCATATTCCCAGATGAGATGTTATTCACTATCAATGCAACTCCTTAGTATGCAGATTTGGTTAATTACTTGGTGTGTGGAAAGAATTTATTGAGTATTAAGGGCCATAAAAAAAGAAAGATTTCTTCGTGATGTAGTGAAATACCACTAGAACGAGCCGTATGTATTCAGGGTATACAATGACAACATTATTCGGCATTGTGTTCCAGAAGAGGAGATGCTTTCAATTCTTAAGCACTCTCATGATGCTCCTTATGGAGGTCATTTTAGTGGTATGAGAACTGCTGCTAAGGTCCTCCAATCAGGATTTTACTGGTCATAATTGTTCACGGATGCTCATAACTTTGTGAATCAATACGACAAATGCCAGCGCATCAGTTCTATTTCTCGATGCAATGAAATGTTGCAACAGCCAATTATGGAAGTTGAATTGTTCGATGTTTAGGGAATGGATTTTATGAGACCATTTCCAAATTCATTTGGAAATCTTTATATATTAGTTGCTGTTGACTATGTCTCATGGGTAGAGGCTGTTACTGTCCTAAAAGATGATGCAAGGACAGTGCTTAATTTTTTTCACAAGCATATACTCACTTGTTTCGGTACACCAAGGGCATTGATTAGTGATCAGGGTACACATTTCCATTGCAACTAAGTGGCAGGTGCATTAAAGAGATATGGAGTTAATCATAGAACAACCACTACCTATCATCCACAAACTAATGGACAAGCTAAAGTATCAAATCGACAAATTAAGAACATTCTCGAGAAGGTTGTGAACCCTTCGAGGAAAGATTGGTCTTCCCGATTGGTTGACTCTATATAGGCTTTACGGACAGTATACAAGACTCCATTGGGGAGGGTAACAGGTTATTTTGCATGACAAGATTATTTTGCAGCGATAATTTATCGCAGGGTAACAAGTTTTATTATTCAATTCTCGACTTAAATGGCACCCATGTAAATTGCGTTCACGTTGGTCTGGACTGATCGAAGTTGTCGACGTATTTCCTTATGGTAAGGTCACAGTTTGAGATTTACGTGATGGATACCAGTTCAAAGTCAATGGAAAGAGATTGAAACACTATTCTGGAATAAAACTCAAGAGCAGGCAGATATCATTAATTTGGTCTAAAGATTTTAAATTTTAAATTTATTATTCCGAGATTTCATCCTATTTTATTCCTGTTTTGTAAAGCTTGTTTTCTTTCCTTTTTGCAGAATAATAAGGTACCAATGTCAACACAACAAGATTTGGTTTTCAACATATTCCGTACCACTGTGTTACCATTAATCAAAATTAAGGGAAATTCAAACTCCACTGTTAGACCAAAACCCACCCAGCCATTTGATCTGTTTGAGCAGGCACAATTCTTATTGGATACAACTCTTCCCGATAGCTTTGTATCTCTCCATAAAACATCACGACTCTACATCTTCCTCTTTCACTCTCTATAAAGTCTACACCATTGTGCCGACTGTAAAGCATCCAAGCAACCATTTTATTCTTTTTTCTTACTCAAGATCCTACCTTTTTCACTTAAAATCGTCTTCCCTCTACAAAAGATGGCAAGAACAAGAGGTTCAACCAAGAAAGCCAACAAACCTGTAACGCCCCAAATTTTGGGCCTAGAAGTATTAGGTCTTGAGCATGGGAACATTTAGGAGGCTGCACATAAATATTTAGTTGTGCAAGAAAGTGACACAAAAGCATGTCTGCTTCAGTGGTTAAGTGTTATGGGAAGTGTCTGAGAAGTCTTGGGTTCAAGCCTGGGCATGTGCAAAAAGTTTTGTTTTTAAAGGAATAAATCTTATCTCTAGTCAGTAGGCTTTTAAATAAATAAGGGTTAAACATGACAAAAAAGAGCCTGTTGGCCTAAGGGATAAGTGGCGTGTGACTAATTTTGGAGGTCTAAATTTTGAGTCTTGGGTTTCGCAATGGAATTTATTTTTACTGTTGGCCATGAAAGAGTTCTTGTTTGACCAAAACTTGGGAGTTTGAGGAGTGTGGGGAGTTGTGGACGAATTTTCAGAGATTATGGAGGGATTTCGGTTGTTAAGGGGATTTAAGGAGTGTTATGGGGAGGAAAATTTGGATAGAAGAGGTTGTGTGGAGTTCAAATTAGTTGGTGGAGGAATATAAGGAGATTTTCAAGGAATGGATCAAGAGAAGGGGAGTGGTGTGCTGAAATTAAACTCTTTCTCAAAAGAATTCGGCTTTGAGTATAGTAACTTTGCTCTCCATTTTCGGTTGCTGTGAACTTTTGGTTGTTTTTCTCTTCTCACCCTCGGTTCCTAGCAAGTGTTTTTTTTTCTTTTTATTTTTTGTTTGGGGTAGCCGAATATTGACCATTCGGGTACTTTTCGTGTTGTTTTTACTCTTCACTACAATGCTTGTACCGATCAATTTGATTCTCCCCCTCTATTCCCCTAGTAGCCATTCTCTAAATTTTCCTTGCTTTTGCCGAATCCCCATTCTCTCCACTCCCTCAATCGGTTTGTTTGGCCAACTCTCTCTCTGCTCTCCTCCTAATTCTTTTTCCTCTCCTCATTTTGTGTGGCCGAATACTCCACCTCTCCTCTTTTGGTTCTTTCAATTTTGGCATTATCTTTTGATCAAACAGAGTATATTAGTGCTAGCCTTTTTCCTTTGTGGATCGTGTGGCTATGGCTATTGTTTTGAGTGGGGGCTGATTGTGTCTTTCCCCTATTCAGAGTTTCGCACATTTAGTACGTAGGTATGTGTTGGGATCAAACTATTGGTATATCTGAATAATGGTTAAAGAGGTTCGGTTGGAATACAGGTAACCCCTAAGGCCTAATAGTTTGACTCTTGCAACGGATTAAGTGTGCAAGCCTTAAACAATCTATTAAGGCAAACGATAGGTAATGTTTTGGATAAGTGTTTTGGTTAAGGGTTCTTGTTATTTCGATTGGTAAGCAATTAACCGAGGCTTGTGATTGATTATAGGTTGGAGTGCTCGTGGGTTACTTGCACTTTTTCGCTAACAGGTGTGTAAAACACTACCTCTACTCGTAAATTGGCAAAAGCCGAAATAAGAGACCGTCGACGCTGCACAGACGTGCACTCACTCATGTGGTAATCCGAACCCATAGACATGGGCATTTGATCGTAAAGGCCACCAAGAGCTATTTCATAGGCTGAGGCCGTTTTGGGCCACGTTGGGCCAAAATGGGTCGTGTGGGCCTCACAGGCCTATGGGCCCACACGAGTAAATGACACGAATGTGTGGAAATTAATGGACCAGGCTGTGTAATACACACAGCCAAGGCCATTAGGGGCTGTGTGGACCACACAAGCATGTGAGCCCACATGGGTCGCAATATGGACTTTGGGCCCATTTTCTCTGTTTGACTGTTAAGGTTGCACAGGTCGCCCGAGACGATTGTGGACCTACTATTGGGTCGGTAAGTTTGCTTAGACCCCCTATATATGA
Source organism: Gossypium longicalyx (assembly GCA_025698465.1). Taxonomy (NCBI): domain Eukaryota; kingdom Viridiplantae; phylum Streptophyta; class Magnoliopsida; order Malvales; family Malvaceae; genus Gossypium; species Gossypium longicalyx. Next base: position 23,126,979 of record CM046996.1, on the reverse strand, counting down.
TAAAATGACTATTTTGCCCTATATATGATAGGATGACTATTTTTCCCTATATATGATAAAATGACTATTTTTCCCTATATTTGATCAAATGACTATTTTGCCCTTATATGGTAAAATGACTGTTTTGCCCTTATGTGATGTATGCTTATATTTTAGCATGCTATTTGTAACTGTATTGAGTACATGTAAAATAATGTGATATGACATGACATGTTGCATGATGTATTGCATGGGAATGGGCTTTATATGATTGGAGGAAGTGTCTTTGTCTTGTGACTCTCATCAGAATCACCGATGGCTCTAAGCCTATATTATCGCGACTTTGCCGCAAATATCATTAGTGCATAATCGGTGCTATTTTGGAGTGTAGGGATAGGTGGGTTAATTATATCCCTACATAGAATGTAGGGTTGGACGGAGATGGAGTGTAGAGGCTGGATGGGCAGTACTTGCATACTGTTAAAACTGTTACTGCACTAATTACTATTACTATAATAGGCCAAGGCCCAAACACATGACTGTTTCTATATTGAGATGGGCTAAAGCCCAAACTGATATTGTCACTGTTAATAAAAAAGGGCTTAGGCCCAGACTGTGCTTGTTTTCTAACTGTTTGCTTATATGGGATTACACACTGAGTTTTCGTAAACTCACCCATCTATTTATCTGCGCAGGTAATCCCCAGTCTTAGGCAGATCGGTGCTGCGAGGGACTTAGAGGTGGCCACACATTCGCATTTGTTGTCATATTTGCTTTATTTTTAGAAGTAATTTTATTTTGGGTATTTTGTCTGTAATAAGGCCTCTTGGATTTTATTTTAATTTGGGACTTTTAATTGCTTTGATTTATGACTGCTAGTAGTAGGAAAAGACGCGGTTTTTCAAAAGATAAATGTTTTTCAAAACACCATGTGTATGTAACATATTTTAAAAGCTTCCGCAACAAACCATGTTTCAAAAATTAAAGACGTTTTAGCATGAGTAACCTTTTATAAACGACATGTTTTAAAATCATCTTTTAGAACACATAACAAATGTAAATATGGAAAAAGGGTTTTCTTTCAATATCAAGCTTTACAAAAAACACTTCAATGTGACATTGCCAGATTTGGCCATAACGTCTAGGCCGAGTTTGGGGTGTTACAAAATCTGTTGAAGAGCATGCGTCCTCTACTACCATAGTTCGTGAGTCGGAATCCCCTAGGCCAGTGTAGAAAAAGAAACTAGTAATCTTTTTGAATAAAGTGGTAAGGGAATGATTTCAAGACAGCAAATTGTGGCGAAATTTTCACCCCGAACAAGGCATTTCCCTGTCACAACAACAGAAGTTGGGCAAACAAATTCAGCAAACCATTTCTAAACTGAAATGGGGAAATTTTTGTGCACACCCTTGAAGCTATTCCCCTTCCCTGGTATGTGAGTTCTATGCCAACCTCTATGACCAAGAATTAGAGTTTATTTCTGTTCGCGAATGTCTCATTCCAAGGGACCCCAAAACAATCAATGAGCTGTACAACATTACGGTCGATGTCGATGAACACTCTAATTTCTTTATGAAAGTGAAGGACAAAAAAAGGAACCTGCTGGTACATGACTTGTGTATTGAAGGAGCAATATGGGCAGGGTCACATTCAAAGAAGTTTACGATGCACCGCTGTTTCCTAACGCTACACGGTAAATTTTGGTTTCACTTTATTAACTGTAGGCTGCTGCAATCTACCCACACACCACTGTTAACCTTGATAGAATGTGTCTGATACATTCCATTATCAAGGGTAGAAGAATTGATGTCGGTATAATATTCCATCGAGAAATTGCTAAATGCACCGCTAGGTAGACCGACATTTTAGTTTTTCCATCATTGGTCATGTAACACTCCTCGCCCGTATCTGGCACCGGGACAGGGTTCAAGGTGTTACCTTTCTTGACTCAACCAACTATACAAAATCGGGCCATAAAAAATTTTTAAACAATTTAAAACTTCTCTTTTCACATGCAATCTATCTCATATACGGATTTACGAGGCCCGAATCATACATCTGGGGTGGTTCAGAACCCAACCGATAACTCATGAAAAACTTAGAAAAGTTTTATGCATCAAGACTCTATACGCCCTTGTGGATATAGAACACACGGCCGTGTGCTAGAGACACGCCCATATCCCGATCCCGTGTCTGAAAACCTGGGCATTCTGCTAAAACCACACGGCCCAAGCACACACTCGTGCCCTATAACCGTGTCCTTCACACGGCCATGTCTCTTGCCCGTGTACTACTAGCATGCATACTGACTTTATGGCACGGCTTAGGCACACGCCCATGTGGCTTGCCTGAGTACTAAAATGACTTTAAAGTTTTAAGTGCAGGGGACGCACGGCCACAACACACACCCATGGGCGTGAGCGGTGTGTCACACACGGCCTAGACACACACCCGTGTGTCTTACCCGTACGGACAAACTAGGCTATCTTCCAAGCCATTTTGTCACCCATTTTGCACAACCTACACAAGATCATTTCAATATACAATATTCATCATAATGGACACCAATTCATCCATAGAAAGAACATTGTATACATTCATCAAAGTGAATAATAGTCATTGTTCTAGGCTTGATACAAAATGAAGGGCTTTTGACTTGAGCCAAAATACATAAATAATTCTCTTAATCCAACATCCTAGTCTAGCCCTATACATGCCACCTTCAAAAATATAAATCAAGCTATACTGAGTATTGTGGATGATAGTGTGATTGATATCTCTGACTTTAAGGGATCCTTAAGCTAGCTTGGTGACGCTGAAATAAAAAGGAAAGGAAAGGGAGTAAGCATAAAGCTTAGTAAGTTGCATATAAATAACTATACAACAATCTCACCATTTACCGTGTGGCTCATACGATTGAGAGAAATGAATTTAGATAGTGAATAAGATATAAAATTAAAGCTTGTTGAGTCTGTTTTCATATGAAAGAAACAGAGTAAATAAAAGGGTATTATTTTATGTGATATTTAAATTTTTGTGAGATAGGGTCAAAGTGATTTCTGAATCCCTATTCTAACTTTAGAAATTCACTAGAAATTGTGCAAAAATAATTAGGAGTTATAATTTATATGTATATATTCCTTTCTGAGTCTACTTTTAAGATAAATAAATGGTATGGTTATTTGAATTCTATACAGGGAGAAAATTAATTTGTAGTGAACAAAGGTCAGTGCAGCCAAACATTGAAACAGGGGAAATTTTAACTAATAAATTGTACTAATTGGCTAGACAAAAAATTCTGAAACAAATCTAGTAAGAATGTATATGAGTGTAGTTTCAGAGAAAATTTACAGATTTGAATTTTGAGTTTCGTAACTCGAGTTATGATTTATTTAGTGACTATGACGCAGATGGACATTTTATTTATGTAAGATAATATAAATTGTTTTGATTTGTTTAAGTGATCAGAAATTTTTATTGATTTCGGTTTGTTCCTGAACCGTTTCAATTTCATGTTTTAGGGTCTCGAGGACCCTTTTTAAGGACATATTGAATGAATCAAACTAAATTAATTTTAAAAGCAAATTTTTATGCCCAGAATTAGTAAGCTAAGTCTGGTAACGCCTCGTGCTCGACTCCTGCGACGGTCTCGGATAAGAGGTGTTATATTTATTGGTATCAGAGCAATGATTTAGTCGATTCTTAAAATATTTAGTATAAGTAAGAGTCTAGATATACATGCCATACTTATATGTTGATAGTGTGATGACTCTTGATGGTTTTAAAATGTTTTCTTTTATAGTTATGGATCCCGAACAAGCTGGTGCAGATGATGTAGAAAGTAACACACCCGCTCCCGCAGAAGGGACGGTGCCACCAGATAATAGTGAAAGGCCCGTTACAGTTAGTCAGGGTGGAGGGGCTCGAGAAGCCGTCTTTCAAGCTATGAATGAATAGTTTGACGAGTTAGTTCGTACGAATCCGGCTGTTAGACCTCTACCCCTCATGATCCTTAGACCACCCATGTAGCTCCCCCAGTCATAGGTACAGTCATAAGAGAAAAGCCACCAGTTGATAAAATCAGAAAACAATGAGCCGAAGAGTTTTGAGCTACAAAAGATAATGATGCAGAAAAGACAAAATTTTGGCACGAGAATACTATCAGAGTCTTTGATGAGTTATCCTGCACACCTGAGGAATGTATGAAATAGGTTGTATCACTTCTTAGAGATTCAACCTACCATTGGTGGAAGACACTTGTATCAGTTGTACCAAAAGAGAGAGTCACTTGGGATTTCTTTCAAGAGGAATTCCGTAAAAAATACATCAGTCAGAAGTTTGTTGACCAGAAAAGAAAAGAGTTTCTAGAGTTGAAATAGGGCAATATGACAGTGACTGAATATGAGCGCGAGTTTGTTAGACTCAGCAATTATGCTCGAGAGTGTGTGTCTACAGAGGCTATTATGTGCAAAATATTTGAGGATGGGCTTAATGATGATATCCGATTGTCAGTTGGTGTCCTAGAAATAAAAGAGTTTGTTGTCCTAGTTGAGAGAGCCTGTAAGGCAGAGAAGCTGTTAAAAAGAATGGGCAAAGTTGAAATTGAGATGCAAGACACGAAGAAAAGACTAATGAGCAAGTCATTTCAGTCTACATCCAAGAGGCCTAGAGAGTTCTCCACTAGATCTAATTTTTCAGCTAGATATTTTAGCCGAAACAGAGGCAGAAGATTTATGAGTCCGAAAGCTCAGACCACTTCGATTGCAAGTGTTGGCAGTGTTCAGCCTGATAGACCAGAGTGTCCCCGATGTGGTCGACGTCACCCAGGTCAATTTCGAGCAACTGATACATGTTTTTTTTGATGTGGTGCACCAGACCATTTTATTCGGGAGTGTCCCGAGATGATTAAAAGAGAAGCAATACCGAGTGTAAGATCAGGCAACGCTCCTGTCAGAGGTAGACCACTGAGAAATCTGGGAGCTGGCGCAAGTAATAGAGGTTTATCTAGAGATTCAGTAGTGAGGCCAGATGTTACAGCACCTGCGAGGACCTATGCTATACGTGCTCGCGAAGAGGCATCCTCTCCCGATGTGATTACGGGTACATTTTCTCTCTATGATACTAGAGTTATTGCTTTGATTGATCCGAGTTTGACCCATTCATATGTTTGCATGAAATTGATGCCTAGTATGAGTATGCCTATAGAATCTACAGAATTTGTGATTAAAGTATCGTATCCATTAGGCAAGCATGTATTAGTAGTTAAAATATGTAGAAATTGCCCTTTGATGATTAGAGGTTACTGTTTTTCGACCGATCTCATGTTATTTCCATTTGATGAGTTTGATTTGATTCTTGGTATTGATTGGTTGACTACACATGATGTGATAGTGAAGTAGAAAGAAATTCATTGAGTTGAAATGTAAAAATGGTGAAATTCTTCGGGTTAATTCAGAAGAGTCAGATAGTTCAGTTGCCATGATTTCTGTTATGTCTGCTCCAAAATGTTTGAGAAAAGGGTATGAAGCTTATCTTGCTTTTGTGTTGAACACTAAAGATCTAGAATTGAAAATTGAATCAGTACTTGTGGTATGTGAGTTTCCCGATGTGTTTCCGGAAGAACTACCTGGTTTGCCTCCTATTAGAGAAGTTGAGTTTGGTATTGAGTTGATTCCAGGTACCACACCCATTTCTATTGCTCCTTATAGAATGGCCCCATTGGAATTGAAAGAATTGAAAGCTCAGTTGCAGGAATTAATAGATAAAGGCTTTGCAAGACCCAGTAGTTCACCATGGGGTGCACCAGTGCTATTTGTGAAAAAGAAAGACGGATCGATGAGATTGTGCATTGATTATCAATAGCTTAATAGTAAAGAACAAGTATCCACTACCTAGAATTAATGATTTGTTTGATCAATTGAAGGGAGCCATTGTGTTCTCCAAGATAGATTTGAGATCCGGAAACTATCAGTTGCGAGTTAAAGAGTCAGATGTCCCGAAGACTACTTTCCGGACTAGGTATGGTCATTATGAGTTCCTTGTTATGCCATTTGGCTTAACTAATGCTCCTGCCATTTTCATGGACTTAATGAACCGAATTTTCAGACCGTACTTGGATAAGTTTACAGTTGTGTTCATTAATGATATCTTGATTTATTCTCATGATGAGACTGAGAATGCAGAGCATTTGAGAACAATTTTATAGATTCTGAGAGATAATCAGTTGTATGCCAAGTTTAGCAAAAGTGAGTTCTAGTTACGAGAAGTTGGTTTTCTTGGACATATTGTCTCAGGTGAAGGTATCAGGGTTGATCCGAGCAAGATTTCAGCCGTTGTTGATTGGAAGCCTCCTGGAAATGTAACAAAAGTCAGAAGTTTTCTTGGTCTTGCCGGATATTATAGACGATTTGTAGAGGGATTTCCATGATAGCTACCCTGTTGACAAGATTGCTACGAAAGGATGTCATGTTTGAATGGATTGAGAAGTGTCAATAGAGTTTTGACAAGTTAAAGGAATTGTTGACTGAAGCTCCTGTTTTAGTAGAACCAGAACCAGGTAAGGAGTTTGTGATTTACAGTGATGCATCCTTGAATGGACTTGGTTGTGTACTTCTGCAGGAAGGAAAGATAATTGCTTATGCCTCTAGACAGCTAAAGCCACATGAGAAGAACTATCTGACACATGATTTAGAGCTAGCTGCCATTGTTTTTGTGCTGAAGATCTGGAGACATCATTTATACGGTGAGAAGTGCTGAATATTCACTGATCACAAAAGATTGAAATATTGATGACTTAAAAAGATTTGAACTTGAGGCAAAGAAGATGGCTAGAGTTGATTAAAGATTTTGAGCTAGTGATCGATTATCACCCAGGTAAGGCAAACGTTGTTGCTGATGCTTTAAGTAGGAAATCTTTGTTTGCATTAAGAGCTTTGAACACTAGTCTAGCCTTATCAGATGATGATTTTATCTTAGCTGAGTTGAGAGCTAAATCGATGTTTCTTGAAGAGATTTGTGAAGCTCAGAAAAATGACAGTGAGTTGCTAGCCAAAAGAGCTCAGTGTGAGTCGGATATAGAGTCAAATTTTCATATCAGTTCTGACGGTTGTTTGATGTTCAGAGACAGGGTATGTGTACCGAAGAATGATGAGCTTATTCGAAAGATCTTACAGGAAGCAAATAGTAGTTCTTTTTCTATTCATCCAGGTAGTACAAAGATGTATAATGATTTGAAGAAAATGTATTGGCAGGTAGGAATGAAAAGGGACATTTCAGAGTTTGTTTCTAGATGCTTGATCTGTCAGTAGGTAAAGGCTGAACATCAGGTACCTTCAGGTTTATTGTAGCATGTGCTAGTCCCTGAGTGGAAATGAGCCCGAGTTACTATGGATTTTGTGACAGGATTACCGTTGACACCGAGAAAGAAAGATGCTATATGGGTTGTTATTTATAAGTTAACGAAGTCGGATCATTTTATCCTAGTTCGTATGGATTATTCGCTTGAGAAATTGGTCAAGTTGTAAATTTTAGAGATAGTCAGACTACACGGGGTACCATTATCGATCATTTCAGACAGAGATCTGAGATTTACTTTACGGTTTTGGAAGAAGTTACAGGAAGCTTTGGGCACAAAGTTGAGTTTTAGTACAGCTTTCCATCCTCAGACCGACGGTCAGTCAGAGAGAGTTATTCAGATACTTGAAGATATGCTTAGATGCTGTGTACTGGAATTTCAAGGCAGTTGGGAAAAGTACTTACCATTAGTAGAGTTTGCCTACAATAATAGTTATCAGTCGAGTTTAAAGATGGCACCTTATGAAGCTTTGTATGGACGTAAATGTTGCACACCTTTGTATTGGATAAAGATTAAGGAAAATCAGATTTACGTGGTTGATCTAGTTAAAGAAACATAAGAGAAAGTAAAAGTCATCAGAGATTGCTTGAAAGCAGCTTCAGACAGACATAAGTCGTATACAGATTTGAAGAGAAAAGAGATTGAGTATCAAGTTGGTGACAAAGTGTTTTTTGAAAGTATCCCCGTGGAAGAAAGTTCTCAGATTTGGCAAGAAAGGAAAAATAATTCCACGTTTTATTGGACCGTTTGAAGTGATTGAGAGAGTCGGACCATTAGCATATCAGTTAGCTTTGCCGATTGAGTTAGAGAAGATTCATGATGTATTTCATGTGTCTATACTACGTCGTTATCATTCAGATCTGTCACATGTGATTTCTCAGACAGAGGTTGAGATTCAGCCAGACATGACTTACGGTGAAGAACCGATATAGATTCTAGCTCGAGAGGTAAAATAATTAAGGAACAAAAGTATTGCACTTGCGAAAGTATTATGGAATAGAAATGGGGTAGACGAGGCTAAATGGGAGCCCGAAGAGGCTATGCGAAAACAGTACCCAAATCTCTTCACAGGTAAGATTTTCGGGGATGAAAATCCCTAAAAGGAGAGAAATGTAACATCCCGGAATAGGGCCTAAATAAAAAAGTGGTTGCAAAACCACAAATCTGAGATAAAAAAGTTTATTGCGATTAATTTTATGATTTACGGAGTGATTGGACACAGGTGTTAGAATACCGATAAGAAATTTCAGTGATTGCATGTCCGATTTGCATATTAGGGCTTAATTGCAAAAGTTGATAAATATGAGTTCTAAATGCTAAGGGATTAAATTGATTTACATAATTTAAGTAGAGGTCCTTAAATGGTAATTAGACCATTATATTTTTATGGAGAAAAATGGATATACATAAGTAAGAATAACTAAAGTTTTAATAAAGGGTATTTTAGTCATTTTGTAAATAAAAGAATTAAAAAGGGAAAAATATGGCAAAAATGTGATCATCTTCTTCCTTAGGTCGAATTTCAAGGGTTCGCCATAGCTATGGTTTGTTTCAAGCTTCCAAGCTCCATAGTAAGTGATTCCAAGCCCCATTTTTAATGTTCTTTACGTTTTTAGAGTCCAGGTAACTTGATTAAGCTTATTCTAGTAATAATTTAACCTAGGGTTTATATTTGTAAAAATACCCATAGGTAAAATGTGTTTATTTTGATGTTTTATGGTAGAATATGAAGCTTGAAATTGTGTTAAACAACTTTTGCTAAGCGATTTTACGTGAAAACGAGTAAAACGACATAATCGGTAAAAAGACCTAATGTTCATAAGTACATGTTAGAGTGAGAATTTGATGTTTCCATAGAAGGGAAAAATGATCATCATTTCATAAAACATAAGAAAATAGGATGAATTTTAATTTCTGAGCCTTGGGGAAAAAGTATAAATATTTAAAAGTTTAGGGGCAAAAGTGTAATTTTGCCAAAGTTTGTGTCAAGGACTGTTGTAATAAATGTGAGTATTAAATAAGCTAAATTTGTTATTATAGATCAAGAAGAACGAAATCTAGAGTTAGACCGGGGAAAGAAAAAGATAGTGGACTAAATCGATATAGTTGATCGTATTTTGTTTCGAGGTAAGTTTTGCGGTAAATAAATGCAATATTCTATTATTTTATGTTAATGTTGTTAATTTCCAGCATGTGTATATTTATTTTATGAAATTATTCAAAGAATACTCAAGCATGAATTGACAGAGAATTAATTTCAGAAAGTCCTGGTTGAACCTTAGGGATGTGTAGGATACAAATGTCATGACATTAGGGTTTAAGGATTCCATGTAAGACCTTGCCAAGGCATGGCAATTGGTAAGATTTCTAAGGCAAGGAAATCATGTAAGACCATGTCAAAACATGGCACTGATAAGTTACTATAAGGCAAAGGTCCCATGTAAGACCATGCCAAGACATGGCATTGATGAGTTCATAAGGCAAGGATACCATGTAAGACCATGTCGAGACATGGCAATGGTAAGTTTCAAAAGGATACCATGTAAGAACATGACAAGTCATGGTAATGGTAAGGTACCCGTGTATCCTTAGTATTCCAAGTGGTTCAACGAGAAAATTTAAAGAGAATATCAAGGTAAGGTAAGGTAAGACGAGTTATACTAAAAAGGTAAGACAAGTTCATGCTAGAAGAGTAAAGGTATGTATATAATGTTCATGTACGCTTGATAAGGAAAGAGGTAATTAAAATGTATTAATAAATTTGATTAAGTAAGTATTTAAGTAAGTGGGTAAGTGAAGAAGTTTAAAATATGTCTATGACAATTAATGAAGTTGCATTAAGTAGTATCATGCCAAGTAGTAAGATAATTCTTATGAGTGTTGTTATTTATTTGCATGCAAACTTACTAAGCTTAATGCTTACCCCCTTTATTTTTATTCTTTTTATAGTTTTATCAAGCTAACTCGGGGATCGTAAAGTACGTCGGAGGTTTGTGCACACTATCACAAGGATTATTTTGGTATAACTAGACGTTTCATTTTGAGTATGACATGTATAGCATCGTAGCCATTTTGTGTGTATGATCTTATGATATGGCTAATGAATGGTATGTAAATGCTTGATAATGATTAGCTATTTGAATAGCTAATCAAGGACATATTTGGTGTTATGCATTCCTATATGCTAGTTATTCCATGGAAATCATGAAAAAGGTGAAATTAGCTTTAAAATAATTTCGGACAGTAGTAATGATGTGAATTTGGAAAATCACTAAAAATAGTATAAAAAAATTTAGATAGTAAATAAGATATAGAATTAAATATTATTGAGTTTATTTTCATATGAAAGAAACAAAGTAAATAAAGGAGTTGTATTTTATGAGATATTTAAATTTTGGTGAGACAAGTTCAGAGTGATTTCTTAATCCCCTGTTCTGAAGTTAGAAATTCACTAAAAATTGTAAAAATAATAATAATTAGGAGTTATAATTTATATTTATAGATTCCTTATTGAGTCTAATTTTAAGATAAATAAAGAGCATGGTTATTTGAATTCTTTACAAGGAGAAAAATTAATTCATAGTGAACATAGGTCAGAGCAGTCGAACACTGAAATAGGGGAAACTTTAACTAATAAACTATACCAATTGGCTAGACCAAAAATTCTGAAACAAATTTCGTAAGAAGATATATGAGTCTAATTTCAGATAAAATTTACGGATTTTAATTTTGAGTTTTGTAACTCGAGTTATGATTTATTTAGTGACTATGACGCAGATGGACAATTTATTTATATAAGATGAAATAAATTGTTTTGATTTGTTTAAGTGATCGGAAAATTTTTATTGATTCCGGTTTGTTCCCGAACCGTTTCAATTTCATGTTTTAGGGTCTTGATGACCCTTTTTAAGGACATATTGAATGAATCAAACTAATTTAATTTTAAAAGCAAATTTTTATGCCCTGAATTAGTAAGCTAAGTCCGATAACGCCTTGTGCTCGACTCCGGCAACGGTCTCGGGTAAAGGGTGTTACACGGACACTCTCTAATACGGTGCTCTAATGAAAAACACTGAAACAAGCCCCAGTTATTTTCCAGCACTCACCCTGATGGCGTCTACCACATTCAGTACACGGTGGCTGTCCAGTAACAGTAATAGGAGCCCTAACTCTAATCAGCCCATCAACTCTGGTCTTTTTCTTAGGCCTCTAAACGGAACTAGAGGGCTCCGAATCCCTCTTGCTCTTACCTCTCTCTCGGTTCTGGTGCTCAGCGCGCTTTACTTCCTCGGTGATCTTCACCTTAGCAACGAGTACAGCAAAGTCTCGCTCCCTCTGTGGAGCTATCAGAACCCTCAGATTATCCTTGAGGCCATTCTCGAAGCTAACACATCGCTCGTACTCAGTCGCCACCATACATCGCACATAGCGAATCAATCTAAAAAATTCGGCCTCATACTCGGCCATCGATCTATCACCCTGGGTTAAATTTAGGAACTCTCCCCTATGACCATCCACATAACTGGCCCCCCACATACTTTCCCTGGAAAGCAGTCTTAAAAAACTCCCAAGTCAGTCGATCGGGCTGAGTGCCCTCCTTAACAGTGAGCCACCACTAAGAAGCCTCATCACGTAGCAGCGATACAACACCTTTTAGTTTCTGCTCGGAGGTGTAGTCTAGATCATCCATAATCCTTTCTGTGGCCTCAATCCAGTATTCAGCCACATTAAGGGCAACTCCAGTAATAACCTTGAAAAGCTCAGCTCCATTAGACCGTAGTCGTTCCGTAATCGACCCTCAGCCTCCAGCACTAGTATTGGGCCCAGCAACCTTATCTAAAATCCTTAACTTGGCCATGAGACCCAAATCCAGTCTCAGTCACCGATGAAACAGGCGTCTCACTAGTATCCAGGTTAGGCAGGTTGCCTGATGATGAGGACCCAGCTCGAGGCCTTCTACGGCCTCTACCACGGCCTCTTGTACCTCTTCCGCGAGTACCTCGTGTGCTCATTATCTAATCACATTTATATGTATTAGCAGTTTTATGCATCAGTTTACAATTTCTGTAATTATCAACAAAATTTTTATGCAGAACAGTATCAGAAATTTAGAGTTCATTTTCGTACCATGTAGTGTCTATCAGTTTAACTATAGTCTCAGTGTACACTAACTAAAGTGTTTTTAGTATAGTCTATCTATAATAGTTTCAGTTAAAACATATAACAGTTTGACACAACAGTTTTAGAGAACTTATTGGACCGACGTTGGAGACTCAGTGTACCACACATTCGGTAAAAATATTTCAACTATCAGAAACCAATTCTTTAAAAACCTAAATCTATAGTCGAGTTTTATAACTTGACTCTGATACCACTAAATGTAACACCCTAAACCCAGCCTAGACGTTATAGCTAAATATAGTGATGTCACATAATAGTGCCTTTGAAAACATAACGACGCTAAAACAATTTCTCCGTTTAAACAACAACTCATTATCCTATATTACTTCTAAATCATGTCATTTATTTCCAAAACCTTATTCATTTTCAAAACATTATACTTTACAAATCATTATTCATTTCCAAAACATTGTACTTTGCGAAAGCTTTAAAAGCAGTTTGCGTATATGTGGTATTTTGAGAAAACATTCATCTAATTTGGAAACTCGAGTTTTACCTAATACTAGTAGTTATAAAACATAAAGCCGTATAAAATCCAAATTTTAAACTAAAAATCTGTAGAGGCCATAATTACAGTAAAATACCCAATTAAATTTAGAATCATAATTATGCAATAAACAGTTTAAAAGAGATCGTGTGGCCACCGCTGAGTCCTCCGCTGCCCCGATCCTCCTAAGTCTAGGGGTTACCTGCACAGATTGAACAGAAGGGTGAGTTTTCGAAAACTTAATGTGTAAACCCCATGCACATAAACAGACAAAACAGTTTGGGACTAAGCCCTTTTCTGGTATTGGTATCAGTCTAGTATGGGGCCTTAGCCTTTCTCAGTACAGAATCAGTCATGCAGTAGGGCCTTAGCCCATCATAGTATAATAGCAGTAACAGATATGTAGTCACAAAATTCTACCCAGCTAGCCTCTACACATCTTCTCCGTCCAACCCAACATTCCATTTGGGGATATAATCAACCCACCCATCCCTACACTCCATAATAGTAATGAAAGCAGAACTAGACAGTTATTTGCAGCTGAGCTGCCACTATTAGGCTCGAAGCTATCAGTAAATCACAGTAGTGCTGCTAGTATATTAGGCTTACAGCCTTTCAGTACACTTCCTCCACATATATCATCCCATCCTTATGCAATGCAACATACAGTCATGGCATGCTAACACATAGTGTCATGCATATAATCAGTACGGTATTATAATCATGCTCAGTAAACAGTCACACATATATTGTTCAATCAATTAGGGATCAAGGCACTGCTTACTAACCCCACAGTAGGTTTACAGTCATCTCGGGTGACCCGTGCAACCTTAGATAATAAATCAGTAAATTGGGCTTACAGAACCATGTGATCTGCTCGTGTGGGCCCACACGCCCGTGTGGCCCACAAGGCCTAAATTGGCCTTGGCCGTGTGGATCATACGACCTGGCCTAACATCCTACATGCTTGTATGGTTTGCCCATGTGGCCCACATGGCCTAATTAGTGAAGCTCGTGTCTCGTACACGGCCTCATCGCCCATCACATGGCCGTGTCATATGCCCGTGTCATGTACGCACGGCTTGGCTCGTCGATCACACGGCCATGTTCCTTTACACAGCCTACCACACGGGCGAGCACATGCCCGTGAGACATCGACAGAATACTTTTTTTGACTTTTGTTGATTCTAGTTTTCTGTACAATCTAGTACACACACTTGATTTTGATTTACTGAGAAAAGTGCCCCGAGCCTTCAAGAACCTAAATATGCCCAATCAATCACCAAATAATCACTTACACCCTTACTCAATCGAAAACACATGAGTTAACCAAACGCTAATTTAACAACAACGTTACCTTCAATCAAGAAAGAAGGGGGTTTTGCCCACTTTAACGCCAATTAACGATCTTCAACCCCTCGAATAACTCCTAAACTCCAACCAGAATTTGATAAGCATTGATTTATCAGGAAAAAAGATAACAGTACACTATTTACACTTACCAACAACGTGGAAAGAGTACCCAATAACGAAGTACAAGATTTTATCCGTAAAAAGAGAACGATAGCCAGAAAAATAGAGAAGGAGAAACAATTGGCTACAAGAGGAAGAAAAGAAATGGGAAAAATAAAAGGGAAGGAAGAAAAGAGGAAGAAGGTTCGGCCAAGAGAGGAGGGAAACGTTTGCTCTCTCTTTTTTTTCCTAAAGAGTAAAAATTTGAGAAGCCACAAAGTTCTTCTCAATCCCCACTACCCTCTGAATCCCTTAATTTCCTCCCACAAAACCCCACTACCAGATTCCCAGTTCATTCAAACTCTTGACGAAGTCAATAGCAAAAATTATCACCTTAGCACAAACAAGGATTTGAACACAGGATATCAAGCATAAACAACACTCCACTTAACCACCAGACCAGCATGCCCATTCTATTAATAATTTACCAATAATTAACTAAGAACCTACTGACTAGAGATAGGGATTTAATCAAAGAAAAACAAAAATTTTTCCCAGTTCATGGCTTGAACTTGGGACCTTTCACACACATCCAGAACACTTAACCACTGAAGCAGATACACTCTTGTGTGTCATAAATATATAGAAATAAATATAAGATATTTTTGGGGCGTTACATAACTGTTTAATTGAAATATACATTTACACACATAGAAATTTAATTATACAATCCAATACTATAAACTTACTTCGACAACTAACGCGTAGGAGTACGACCGGCTAATCTACAACTTTTACCTTCCCTCGATTTAAATCCGGTTGAGGTTTATCTTGATCTAAGTAAATAAATTCAACCAATTTAATAACTATTATATTCAATTCAATCCAAATTCACATGTTTGACCCCATAATTTTGATTTCATTACAATTTAGTCCCTAACTCATAAAATGAAAATTCATGAAATTTTCCATAAACCCACCATAGCTGAATTTCATGTAGGTCCCTAACAAGCCCTACATTTCATTTATTTCAAAATTTTACCATGTATATTTTCTATTTTTCAATTAAATTCCTATTTGACAATTTCATCAAAGATACTTAACAAAAGTTGTTTATCCAACAGAAACTAACTGTTTTCTTCCATAAAATATCAAAACACATACACATTCATTCATGGAAATATTCTAATAGTTTAAAATTTTCACAAATTAGTTCCTGGGCTATCTAGATTAAGCTACAGTGATCTTGAAAACATAGAAATCAATAAAAACGGGAAAAAATCTACTCACATGCAAGCAAAAGAGTGATGGTGAAAAGTTTCAAGATTCCATGGCTTCTCCTCCTTCAATATTCGGTTGAAAAAGAAGAACATGCATGCTTTGTCTTTTGTTTTCTATATTTTAATATCTTTTAAATATCAAATTACAACATTAGCCTTATTAATTAACCTTTATAATATCATTTTAATGACCATAAAAGTACACTAGCAATTTATATGGTCTAATTGCAACATAAGGACTCATACTTTAAAGTTCTATATCCATTTAATACATTTAGCTACTAGAACTCCACTATTGCACTTTATGTGATTTAGTCCTTTTCATCAAATTAAGCGTGCAAATGATAAAATTTCTTAACCATATTTTTATATGGTAATGCTAGCATGCTGTAGACATTAAAACAATAATAAAATAAATATTTTTATGTTAGATTTGTGGTCCTAAAACCACTATTTCGATTTCACTGAAAACGAGCTGTTACATATGGCATGGAATGAAACCCGCTCTAAATCAATTTAGAATATGGGGTTGTTCAGCACACGTTCTAATGATGCAAAGGATTTGGATGCATAGACATAATTGTGCATGTTTGTAGGATATCCAAAAGGAACAAAGGGAGGATTATTCTACAATCTGAAAGATAAATACTATTAAAGTTTCTATTCATGCTACTTTCCATGAGGAAAGCTGCATGGATAACTTTAAGCCTCAAAGTAAAGTGGTACTTGAGGAAATTTCGAGAGTGGTAGAACAATCACCAAGTTCAATTCTCGAGAAAGTTGTAGAAATACCTGCAAATAATCAACAACATTGGGGAATCCATCGTAGTGGGAGAGTTTCTAAAAAATCAAACTTCTTCATCTATAATGGTAGTATTTATAATACTGAAGCCAATCATGAGGATGATGATCCACTCACTTACGATGAGGTTATTCAGGATGTTGATTCCAAGCTATGAAAACAGGTCATGGATGCCAAGATAGATTCTATTAGTTAAAGGTATCTAATAGCTATAGAACCTTAAATTTAAGGTCTTTATATGGTAAATAGACCATTAATTAGATAGTTGATGATAATGACTTGGCATAATTGAAATTTTGAATTAATAATAAGGTTAGTTTAGTAAATTAGTATATAAATGAAAGTTTTAATTGTGAACATCTTCTTCAAAAGACAAAAAGCAATTGATTTTATTGAGAAAAATAGGGCCAAGGTTTGGCACTCTTATTTCCATCAATTAGGTATGTGTTTTTGATCCATTTTTGATGATTTCTATGTTTTTGAGATCGTTACAACCAGGTCTAGCTAGCCAGGGACTAATTTACAAAATTATTAAAGATTTTGAATGTTTCTATTGATGAATAAGTATGTATTTTGAAGTTTCTTGTTAGATTATAATGTTTTTGGATAGATATACAAGTTTTGTTAAGTGATTTTTAATGAAAATGCAAATTATGGGCTAAATTGTGAAATGTGTAAATTTAATGGTTAAAATGTGAAATAAATGAAAATTTTGGGTTGTTATAAGCATAATAAATATTTGGCTAGGCTTGGCTTGTGATGAAATTGAATGAATTTTATTTTATGAGCCTAAGGACTAAATTGTAAAAGATGTGAAAAATTAGGGGCAATTATGTAAAAATGCTTTAAAGTGAATTTTGGACTAAATTGAATAGAGAGATGACTAAATAAGTTAATTGTGATTATATTTAAATCAAGAAACGCGAAATATGAACTTAGATTGGGGAAAGAACAAGGTTACGGAATAGTTGATTTGTTTTGCTGTTTTAGCATCCGTGGTAAGTTCGTATGTGATAAATTTCATTATAAATGTATTTTAAATGCTTTGATATTGCATAAATTGTGATTACAAGACTACGAATATGTTCGAAAATGATTCAACAAGGATTAGGCTTTTGAAATCCTAGTTGAACCTTAGGAATAGATTTGGATACTAGTGACATGTCATTAAGGGATTGTTGTGATTATGTGATCTGGGTGTTGGTCCTGTACGTCCTACCGGTGGCTGAGTAAATCGGCATGTGTTGCAGTTACTTGAAAGCTTGTGTGAGCAGCACCGTGTAGCTACGTGTTGACCCACAGCTTGTGTGAGTGGGTTCGTTGATAGCTCTAGTGTGAGCAGTATATGTAATATGAGATTGAGATAGCTTCTGCTATATATGTGACACTTCAAGTGCGAGTTTCCCATGTATCCAATAGTATTCAGAATGGTTCAACAGGTAAATGAAAGACGTGGTTGTGTATAAGATTGATACGATATGGTACAGGTATGTACATGAACTGTATAAGTTTAAATCAAAGAAGTTGTAAAGTTCATATATACGATTATGATTGAAAATGTGAAAGGTTTGTTAGTTAAATGAATTACATGTTGATATGTTCAAATTGATAATTTGTATATTCATGTTAGGATTGAGTTTATTTCATACGAGCTTACTAACCTATATAGCTTACTTTATTTATTTTCCATGTTTTATAGTGAATTCAAAGCTAGCTCAGATTTGGGGATCGTCATAGACATCGTCACACTATCCATATATCAATTTGGTACTTTTGAGTTGGTGTTTTGGTCATATGGCATGTATAAGAATATGGTCATCTTGATATGTATTTTGGTAGTGAATTTTGTCAATTGAGTTGGCTTGTAAATGTATATGTTTTAGTTGCAAATATATAGCCATGAGATTTGGCTTAAGTTGGTTATTTTGGATGTATATGTATATATGTGAGAATGGCCTATGATGTGGTCCACAATTTCTTGCAAATAGTTTGTGGTAGTTTAGTATTTATGGTAGCTAATGGTTAGAAATGGTTATTGTATGTTTGTGATTTTAGGTAAGCTAAAATGTTTGGTTGAAATAATGCATATAAGTGTTTTATGATTAATGTGTATAGAGAATGGGAGTATTGAATGTGCATGAATTATGTTTGATTTGGTTGAATTGAAATGCCTTTTGATGCTACGTATTGGTGACTTTGAGTTTGATGTAGGTGAGCATAAGTTTGGGTGGCAAAATTGCTTGGTAAATAGCCTATTTTTGTCCACACGGGCAGAGACATGGGCGTGTGTCTCAGCCATGTGTGACACACGGTTATGTTACACGGCCGTGTGTCCCCTGATGTTGAATTAAAAATTAAGTCAATATACTCCACACGGCCTCACACATGGGCGTGTGACTTGGCCGTGTGGCATAAGTCAGTATACGCTACAGGTTTGGCATGGCCTAGCACACGGTCTAGCACATGGACCTGTATGGCCATTTTTAGGGCACATGGGCTAGCCACATGAGCGTGTGTTGGCCGCGTGACCTAAGTCAGAGAGTTACATAGGCTCGGACACGGGCTAGAACACGGCCATGTGCTTCCATTTCGAATGTCCACATGGCCTGTGACACAGGCGTGTCTGTGGCCGTGTGAAAGACACGGCCATGCCATACAGGCGTGTGTCCCTTGTTTTTGAGAGAATTTCTTAAATGTTCAAAAAGTTTCCAAAGTTATTGGTTTAGTCCGAATCATTCGTAATGAATGTTTAGGGCCTTGTAGGCTCGTATTAGGGACAAAATGATTGTTTGTGAATGAAATGTATATGATTTGATTAATTGTATGTGAAATTTATATTTAAAATGTCATATAAGTCCAGTAATACTTCGAAACCCTATTCTGGTATTGAATACGGGTGAGGGGTGTTACAGGTAGTGTCGAGTGTGAATGTGTAATGCAAATATGCAAGTATACACGTCGAATCAAGTAATAAAGTGATGAGTGAGTCTTTCTCCACAAGGATTAGAATTGACTAAAATAATTGGTTATGCTATTATTATGAAACTGACTAATTAAATTGTGCAAAAGGAATAGGTGATTAATTGATAAAGTGATGTAATGAAGGATTAATAAAATCAAGTACGACTAAAAATATGTTAGGGCAATTAAAATACTGTGGCAATTCTCAAAAATAAGTGGGAAAAAGTTTGTAATGTTGAATGATAAAGGTTGGAATTACTTGGGTTTATTTCTATAACATAATAATGCCATGGAAAAATCTTGACCATTCTACTACTGAGGGAATCACTATTGCAGTTTGTTTCTTTCAACAGTCAGACTTTGAGTTATCATTCTGAGTTTTTGTATGTCTACGGAACTCAAGAATGATATCTAGATTTTTCTCCCTTTCCCTGTACAGATTGTAACTTCTATGTCTAGAGTGCTACAAATATTCCTTCGAATACTTACCTGTATCAACTGATTAGAAACCCAATCTAATTAATCTTTTTAGAATTAAAATAGATCTAATAACATGCTACACAATCATCTATGTCTAGAGCTTGCATGCATGCATTAAAAATAATCACAAATCGAATGAAACAGTGTTCTATTCAAAATCAAACCATAGGTATTAAAGTTAATAAAAATTCACCCAGAAAAATTCCAACCCAAAGAAAGTTAGCTCATGGGTTGAACATTCGAATCCATAATAAAACCATTCAACAACATCGTTTAAATTCATGAATCACAAGTTCAAATCAGAAAAAAAAGGTAGAACTGTAGGAACTTTCACTACTCCAGCTTTAACTCAAATAATGAGATTTCATGCAAAATCCAGGGCAGATTTCTCTTCCCCTTCTTTGCGTCTATAATTCTTCTGCTTTGTAAGCTGCTACGCTCTCCACTTTTTCTCTGAGAATTCACGAGAATTTGATGCAAAAAGATAGAAACTATTTTCTCTCTCTCTCTGATCCTCATATTTTTATTTTCTTTTTCCTTCTTTATTAGGTAGGTCCCTCCCTCTCAGCTCACACCTTTTGCTTCCTCTTTTCCAGGATGGTTTATCTGGTGCAAGTATAGCTGGCTGAGAGTGACATGGACTGAGTGTTGCGTCAACTTACTAGAATTGCATGGCATTTGTGTTGGCAATCTAGCCACCATTTTTTCATGGCAATATTTCACTTCCTTCATTTTCCTATCCTTTTCTCTTCTCTTCTTCATCCTGCACCTACTACTAACCACAAACAACACCTCTTTTCCTCAATAATAGAAGTAAGAAATAATAACATGTATAGCACAATTCAATATTTGTTATGTAATGTTCTAAAACTATCTAAAAATGCAAGTATATTTACTTAGTTACAAACAATTAATTCAAGTCTATCCGCATACTCTTATCCATTGTTGCTGCTCTCAGTTACGAGATTTAGCAGATGGATGTGAAGGCAACATTCTTGAATGACTATCTTAATGAGACCATTTATATGGCTCAACCCACTCGCAATGTGAAATGTGAAATTAACTTTATTTATTTATCCATCATTCCAACAAATAGAAAACAATTACATGTTTACTACAATATGGGTACATTTCCCAATATCCTAGTCCCTGTGGGATCGATTGTGCTTCTCTATACTACTGTTTAGTTTAGTTAGAGCGTAGGAAATTTATATTTGGTGGCATCGACAACCATTAAAAGAAGTCCAAACCTTTCTAGGTACAATAGTCTTCCAAACCATGATAGCAAATTGGTAGTCCCGTATAGTGTGAATTGTTGTTTCCACATGTTCACCACACTGCACACTGTGAGCATCATCAACCATTCCACGTCTCACTCTCTCCCCATTTGTAAGCAATCGAGTATGTCGAAGCTGCCAAAAGAAGACCCTTACTCGTTAGGGAGTATTAAGTTTTCAAATCATCGATTTGTCGCTTTATGGTAGTAGATCTCTTCTCTCAACAAGTTGTTTTTATGTTTTAGAAGAAGAGAAATAGCTAGCAGATGACCATCTCCATACATGTCGATTAGGACTTATGGCTTGTGTAGGTGACAAAATTGCTACAATACAAACTAGAATGTGTTAAGGAAGAAGCAATTCAAGTCAATGCCAATTCCAAGTTGCACCAGTTGAGACCAAATTACAAACTCGAAGAGTTTCATCTATGTATACTCTACCTATATGATGCATTCAAAGAGGGTCGATATATTTCACCCAATGATTGTTTTAAAAATTTGCTAGTCGTCTGTCACCAATAAACCATATGGCATAATCAATAACTTCATGCTAAACACTCATGAGGGATCACCAAATATATGAGTAGTTACTACATTCTATGGATGTTGGAACAACCCCATATATATTGTATTTGTTCCTCAGAACTCAAACCCAAAGAAAATTTGTACTAGCAACAATATTGTAGCAAAATTTTAGAAGGAAAATATTATTTTGATCATTTAGACTTCGAATGCCCAATCATCCTTTCTCAATTTGATCCCCATATAAAACTATATGCAAAATTTTCAACTTCTTTGCACACTGAAATGGGAATACGAGCAATATTCATAAATTAATTTGATATATTAAGAAACATCGATTTGGCAAAAGTAATTCTTTCTACCATCGAAAGTCTTCGAGCATCCCACCCATTACGTTTGGCACAAAATTTATCAACCACAAACTGGAATGTATCAGTACAAACTTGTCTTGGAACACAAACATCCCTAGATATTTTCCAAAACCATCCACCCTTGAGAAGCCGAGTCTATCACCCACATTTATAGCCACTACTTCAGGAGTGTTGGATGAAAATAAAATTTGAGTTTTTTTTATGTATTTACTTTGTTTCCTGAATAAGAGAAAAAAGTACTCAAATTAGAATTAATCTACACAACACCTTGGCTATCGGCTTTAGAAAACAAGATCAGATTATTTGCAAAGAAAAGGTGTGAAATACTCGGACCTCATCTACAAAACAAAAGTGGTTCCCAATCATTTTTGTCAACTACTCTATCTATTAAGTGTCACAAACGCTCTATTCCTAACACAAATGTATAAGGAGATAAATGATCTCCTTGTCTCAACCCTCGCGTTGGACAAAAAGGTTCTGTGACTGTTTTATTCCATAAAACCTCCATGGTGGTCGAATTGACACTGTGCATAATCACCTTGATAATAGTATTAGGAAAGTCTACATCCATAAGTGTATCTTCCAAAACGTCCCATCGAACTCTATCATATGATTTTTAAAGATTAGCTTTGACAACCATCCAATACTTTTTACTCTTTGTCATCTTCATTGTCTGCACTACCTCTTGGGCAATGATAATATTGTTTGATATTTTACAATCTGCTATAAAACTAGCTTGATTTTGTCATATTAATTTTTTTCATGAGAGCACAAAGGTTGTTCACCAAAGTCTTAGTGATGATCTTGTAAAGTAAAGTATAGAGATTGTAACACCCTAACTTGTATCTATTGCTGAAGTAGGGTTATGGAGCATTACCAGAGTTTTCAAATCAAACGAACATAAATATCAACTTATCAAATAATATCAATAAACATTTTAAAACCAATTCAAAACATGCACATTGTCAATTAAATAAGTCCTTGAAGTCCTAAATATGCATTAGAAACAAATCGAGACTAAATCAGAAACTCAGAGAATTTTTTAAAAAATAATAAAATTTTAACACTGTGGGGTCACATGGTCATGTTGGCATTCAAAGTATGGACACATGGCCGTGTCTCAGCCCGTGTCTGTGCCCGTGTAACTCACTGACTTGGGTCACACGGCCAAGCCAAACACTGTGCTATCTTTATGGATTTGATGAATAGAATTTTCAGACCGTATTTAGATCAATTTGTTGTGGTATTCATTGATGATATATTGATTTATTCACATGATGAATCTGAACATGCCGAGCATTTGAGAATAGTGCTACAAACTCTACGAGATAAATAGTTATATGCAAAGTTCAGTAAATGTGAGTTCTGGTTGCGAGAAGTTGGTTTTCTGGGCCATATTGTGTCAGCATCGGGTATTTGAGTTGAACTGAACAAAATTTCTGTTATTCTAGATTGGAAGCCTCCGAGAAATGTTTCTAAAGTCCGTAGTTTTCTGGGACTTGCCGGCTACTATAGACGATTCGTAAAAGGTTTATCGATGATTGCGACTCCTTTGACAAAATTGCTCCAGAAAGATGTAAAGTTTGAATGGTCTGAAAAGTGTCAGAATAGCTTTGATCAGTTGAAAGCTTTATTGACTAAAGCTTTGATTTTGGTACAACCTGAATCGGGTAAAGAATTTGTGATTTATAGTGATGCTTCGTTGATTAGTTTAGGATGTGTTCTAATGCAAGAAGGAAAAGTTATAGCTTATCCCTTGAGACAACTAAAGTTGCATGAAAAGAACTATCTGACTCACGACCTTGAGTTAGTTGCTATTGTGTTTGCTTTGAAAATCTGGCATCACTATCTGTTTGGTGAGAAATGTCACGTGTTTTCTGATCATAAAAGTCTGAAGTATTTAATGACGCAAAAAGATTTGAATCTACGACAGAGAAGATGGTTAGAACTGCTAAAAGACTACGAACTTGTGATTGATTATCATCCGGGAAAAGCAAATGTTGTTGCCGATGCCTTAAGTCAGAAATCGTTGTTTGCTTTGTGTGCAATGAATGCTCATTTGGTTCTGTCAGATAATGGTTTAGTTTTAGATGAATTAAAAGCGAGACCTTTATTCTTACAATAGATTATCGAAGCTTAGAAGGTTGATAATGAATTAATAGCAAAACGAGCTCAAAGTGATTCTAAATTCTGAGTTGACGTTGATGATTGTTTGAGATACAGAAATAGACTTTGTGTTCCGAGAAATCCGGAGTTAATTCGAACGATTTTGAGTGAAGCTCACAATAATTGTTTATTTGTACATCTGGGTAGTACTAAAATGTATAATGATCTGAAGCAGCATTATTGGTGGTCCGGAATGAAAAGAGATATCTCTAATTTTGTTTCTAAATGTTTAATCTGTTAGCAAGTTAAAGCTGAACATCATGTGCCATCTGGGTTATTACAACTGATTATGATTTCGGAGTGGAAATGGGATCGAGTGACCATGGATTTTGTTTGGGGTTTGCCCCTGTCTCCGAGAAAGAAAGACTCAATTTGGGTTGTAGTTGATCGTTTGATGAAATCAGCTCATTTTATTCTGATTTGATTTGATTACTCACTCGATAAATTAGCTGAGTTATATATTTCTGATATCGTGAGACTACATGGTGTGCCATTGTCGATAGTGTCAGACAGAGACCCGAGATTTACATCGCAATTTTGGAAGAAATTACAAGATGATCTAGGTACTAAATTGCATTTTAGCACTGCTTTTCATCCGCAAACAGATGGTCAATCTGAACGGATTATTCAGATACTCGAGGATATGTTGAGATGTTGCATTCTTGAGTTTGAAGGTACGTGGGAACAATATTTACCTTTGATTGAATTCACTTATAATAACAGCTTTCAATCGAACATTAAAATGACACCGTACGAAGCCTTATACGGTAGAAAGTGTAGAACTCAGTTATACTGGTCTGAGCTCAGTGAGAATAAGATTTAAGGTATTGATCTAATAAAAGAAACAGAACAGAAAGTGATGTGGTATGTGTCTCATGTATCGATGCTTCGACGATATAGATCCGATCCTTCGCATATAATTTCTCCGTCTAATATTGAAATCCAATCTGATATGGCTTATGAAGAAAAGCCGATCTGTATTTTACCTCCTGAGGTTAAAGAATTACGAAATAAGAAAATTTCGTTAGTCAAAGTGATGTGGCATCGACATGGTTTTGAAGAGGCTACGTAGGAGCCTAAAGATTCAATGAGACAACAATATCCGAATCTGTTTAACGGTAAGATTTTCGGGGATGAAAATCCCTAAGGGGAGAATTGTAACAGTCCGATTTAGACTCTAGTTAGAACAGTGGTTTCGAGACCACGTAACCGATTCTAAAAAATATTTTAATATTATTTATTGTGTCTGTGATATGTGAATGTATATCTGCGAAATTTTTGTGATTTAATTTGTCTGTTTCTGTGCTTAATTATGAAAAAGGGATTTAATTGCATAAAAGGTGAAATTAGCATGCTATATGTTAAATGTATGTATTTGAAATGGCTTTGGACTAATAGGTCCTTATGTGGTTATTTGACCATGTAATGTATTAAATGACTTTGTTGGACATTAGCAAATGGTTTATTAATGTTTAAATGCAAGGGTATTTTAGTAAAAGGTTTAATATATGTTGTTTAATAAAAACAAAACATAAATGGCCATAAAAAAATTTACCTCTTGCCCGATTATGAAGGAGAAAAAGGAAAGCCATTGAAGCATTTTTAGATTCGGCACTTGCATGCTTAAATTGTAAGTTCATTCGAGTTCGATTTGTGATAATTTCTACATTTCTGTGATCGTTGCTTTATGTTCTTCAAAACCCATGTCTGAATTACTGTTTCTGTTGAGGATTATGAAATGTGCCATTGATGATTATATGAGCTTTGTAATGTTTTTATATGGATTATGAAAGATATATGTGAGATTATCATGCTTTGTTCTTGAATTTTTGATGGAATAGAGCTATTTGGGCTAATTTGTGAAAATGAGGTTTTGAAGGACTAAATTGTGAATTAAAGATGTTATTTGGGCTTGTATGGAAGCTATGTATATTCAGCCAAACTATGGTCTTGGTGAATTTTGCATATTTGTGATTTTGTGAAAAATAGACTAAATTGTCAATGTGTGAAAATGTAAGGGCTAAAATTCAAAGTGCCCTAAATATGTGTTCATGGATTATTTTGAATGAAATGAATGATTGAATGGTTGAATTTGAATTGTATTAGATTAAGAATAAAGAAAATCGGACTTAGATCGAGGGAAGTCCAAAATAGTTGAATAGCCGACTCGTTTCCGTCCGAAATCCATACGAGGTAAGTCAAAATACAATTTCGTGTTAAATCGATTGAATGTTGTATATACTAGTTATAATCTGTATTGGACGGCTGTGAGAGCCTGATGAATGAATTCTAATTAAATTCCGATAATATGTTAGTATCTGAAAAGCTCTGTATGTTTCTAAAGGAACATTGACATCGATCTGAGATATCATGTAAGACCGTGTCTGGGACACAGGCCTCGATTTAAAATTTACGTGTAAGACCATGTCTGGAACATCAGCATCATATCTGATTTCGTGTAAGACCCTGTCTGGGATAGAGGCATCGATACTGAATTATATATAAGACCACATCCGAGACGTCGGTATTGTACCCGTTTATGAGTATCTGTATCGTTTCTGAACCGTCTGATGATAGAGTATGAGATATGGGAATGATTATATATGAAATGTATAATCTATACAGGTACGTTTGTATCGTACTAAATTTTTGAATATGAAAGACTCTGTTTCTGTGAAATAATGAATGCAAAGTATGTATGAAATCATGGAAATGAAGCATGACATGTATACAAGCAAATGAGCATGATTAAGCTCATGAATTACTCTGTGAAAGGGTTATGAATTCTTACTATTGACTTTTACTTTATATGCTTTAATAGTTAGACCAGTTGTATTTGGCTTACTAAGCTCTTTGTAGCTTACTCTATGTGATTTTTGTCTGTTTTACAGTTATCGTAGCTACTGAAGGCTCGGGGATAGTCGAGGATTGTCACCATACTATCGAACTCATTTTGGTACTTTTGAAAGTGTAAATATTTTTTAGTATAGCATGTATAGGCTAGAATGTCTATGTATTTAAGCTTTAATTTGTATATATGTTATGCCATGAGAGTTGGCTAGCAAATGGTATGTTTGTGCTTAGTTTTGGTAAATGGTTGTGATGCCAAATTGTGTATGCTTGTAATGGTTATATGGCCTGGTATGTGGTAGTCGTTTTGAAATATGCCAAGTTGAAGAAATGGTAAGTTTAAGCATGAGTTAGAAGTTGCCATAAGTGAGTTATGAAATGAGCATTTTGGCATGTTGTTGTAATAAGATTTTTAATGTGTTTTGGTATGGATTTGAATAGGTTATTGAACGATGATGATTTAGTTATAATGAAATATGTTTTAAGCATGGAATTTTCTGAAAATTGTGGCATGAATGTTGTTTAATATTGCTTGTAGGAATGCCTCAAAAAGGGGTGGCAAGTTGGCTTAAACCAAGCCTGCATTGTGCCACACGGTCAGGGAACACG
Source organism: Gossypium longicalyx (assembly GCA_025698465.1). NCBI lineage: Eukaryota > Viridiplantae > Streptophyta > Magnoliopsida > Malvales > Malvaceae > Gossypium > Gossypium longicalyx. Next base: position 23,099,208 of record CM046996.1, on the reverse strand, counting down.
AGCGTGCTTCGTGGCTGTGTATGCAAAGCAGTAACCTCTTAAGATCACACGGTTAAGACACATGGGCGTGTCATATGGCCGTGGGCTTAAGTCAGTAGCCAGCTAAGTATTACATGGCCATGGCATATGGCCGTGTCTGTTGGTCATGTGTAAAATTTAGTATATATACTCTGTTTTGGCACGGCTGGATCACATGAGCTTGTCTAGTGCCCGTGTAATGCACACGGCCTGGTCACACGGGCATGTGACCTCAACAGAATTGAAATTTTTTTTCTTAGTTTTAAAAATTCTGAATGTGTTCGGTTTAGTCCCGACCTTTTCTAAAAGTATGTTTTAGGTCTCGTAGACCATCATAAGGGATGAATTGTTGATTATTGCTTATGTATTAATGTTATGTGATATCTGTGGTTTAGAATTGGTCTGAAATGTTCTGTCTGTCCGGTAATGCCCCTTACCTATTCCGACGACGGTTACAGAATAGGGGTGTTACATTAGCATTGAACCTACATCCAAATTTGCAAATATATATTAAATAATAAGAAATCCTAATATGTTATAAACACATCCAACCAATATGCCCAAAGGCACCTCAATTATAATATCAAACCATGTACAACCATATATTTAAATTTACCATAGTATTCACTACTTTCAAAACTAAGCTTACCTCATCAAATGCCACTTAAATTACCTAACATCCAAAATCAAAAAAGTACCAAATCACCTCATTTCAAACATATCACATAACCTTTATAACATAATTTTTAAACTAGTCTTCCATCTTTATTTATTTAAACACCTATTCAACATAAATACTAGTATAACAACCTAAATTCATCATCATTAAACCATTCACAAGTGATTACATCCACATCATTTTATCAAGTCAAAAGATACATATATAACCTAGAAACAAAGGGTCCAAACACATAACTTAATAGTTTATTTTTACACCAAAATTAACTAGACACATATACATGACACAATCCCAAAAGAGTTCAAAAGCTACTAACGAAGATGGATAGTGTGAGCCAAAGTTTCGATCTGTCCCCAGTCAGAAGAAGAAATCTACAAAGCGACACACAAACATGTATAAGCTTATAAAGCTTAGTAAGTACATAGCAATTCATTTAACTTAACATTAAATGCATGAACTTTTATTTTATTTGATTAATGCTACCGAAACGTAACCATGTCGCAAAAGTACTATCAAGAGTACCGAAGTACAATAGAGGCACGTAAGTGCGATCAGGGATATAATTATATAATAATTAACTACTTGATTATAAAATACAAATACATCAATAAATCAAATGATATAATTTAATTACTATGAACTTGCATTGATAACTATCGCATAGGAGTACAATTGGTTATTCCGTGATTTTTGCCTTTCCTCGATTTAAATCTGGTTGAGATTTATCTTGATCTAAATAAATAAATTCAACCAATTTAATAACTATTCTATTAAATTCAATATAAATTCACATGTTTGCAAAATTACTCTTTTGACCCTAAACTTTTGATTTCATTTCAATTTAGTCCCTAGCTCATAAAAATGAAAATTGATGCAATTCAACCTCAACCCATCCTAGTCGAATATCAATTAGGTCCCTAGCAAGTCTGATATTTCATTTAGTTCACAATTTCACTATTTATAGTTTTCTATCAATTAAATCATCATTTACCAATTTCATGAAAAATCACATAACAAAAGTTGTTTGTCTGTCAACAACAAACCATTTTCATCCATAAAACATCAAAAATCTTACACATTCATCAATGGCAGAACCCTAATAGTTTAACAGTTTCACAATTTAGTCCCCGGGCTAGCTAGATTAAGCTACAACTATCCCAAAAATATAAAAATCATTAAAAACTAACTTAAAAAATGAACACATGCATGGTCCAAGCTAGCCGAAACTTCAAAGCATCAAAAATGGTGTTTTTCCTAGCTTATTTTGATGGAGGATGAACATAAAAGATGATACTTTTATCTTTTCTTTAGTTTAATTAACTTTTTTTACTAAATTACACATTTAACCTTTTAATTAACTTTAAAAACAACATATATAATGTCCATAATTGTCCACTCATTATAACCATGGTATAATTACAACATAAACCCTCTAAACATTTAATATCATAACTATTAAATCACTTTTGCTTATAGAACTCATGTTTTGCACATTTTGCAATTTATTCCTTTATACCAAATTAAGTATGTAAACGGTAAAATTTCTTAACGAAATTTTCATACAATAATACTAACATGCTATAGATATTAAAATAATAATAAAATAATTATTCTCACATCAAATTTGTGGTCCCGAAACCACTGTTCTGATTTTATTGAAAACAAGTTGTTATAGAGACTGATTAGACGAAATTGGATAAGGGACTCTACGCCCATGGTCTTCGGAATTAAAGATAGAAATGTCTTGTATATACCAAGATCTTGGATGCCCCATTCCATAACATGTCAGACAAGATGATAGACATTATTACCCACCAAATCCCATTAAGATTGATAAAATTTTGCATGAAATTCATCAATACCTAGCGCCTTCAAGGGTGACATACTAAACAACGCCTTCCGAACCTCTTCCATTGAGATTGAAGGAATTAGATTCACCTTTTCATTCTCTAAGAAGATTGAAAATTGACCTCTACAAGGAAAACGACCAATAGGTTGAAGCTCCACCAAGTAGAATTATTTATAAAAACCAACTGCATGCTATTAAAGGACCTCATCATCAAAACACCACCTAGTTTCAGAAATTTGAAAAGCTTCAATCCTATTTTGCTTTTTGCAAGTAAGAGTACGACTGTGAAAAAACTTCATGTTTTAGTCTCTACCAGCTAGTCATTCACTTATCTACTTTTGGTACCACAAAACTTCTTCTTAGAATAAAATGTTCTCTAAATTAGATATGAGATTCAATTCACAGGCTCGAAGTTGTATAGCATCACGAAACTCCAAAGCCCTTTGAACTCATTCTAATTTCGCTGCAATTTTCCACTTTCTTCCAAAAATGTTACCAAAGACTCATATATTTCAATCTTGAATAGTAGTGGCAAACCTCTACAAGTTTGAAACAACATCCACTAAATTATTCCACATATATGGAACTAAGTCCTTGAATCGTGGATGCATAATCTAACTTACAAGGAACCGAAAAGGGTATTTTATTATACTTGATGCCCTGAGCGTATTATATTCATTTGTAAACTTGTAATTTTTCAAACATATTGGTTAATAAAACAAATTCATTGATTACAATTAAGATACTTTGTATTATTATCCTCAAATGGTTTTTGCATACAAAGCAAAATTGAAGTAAATGTTGCTCATTGGTTGTCTAATGTTTAACTAATACTAAGTGGTATTATGTGGTCGGATCATAACACAAAAGACATCTTGTATTAGTAGAAGAACTTAAACATGTCCATAGTCTAATAAAAAATGAGCAAACCAATTAAAAGACTAATATGTTATTTATCAAGTCCAATTGTGGAGATGCCTTGCCTTGGGCACCAGAGTGGATAACTCCTAGAAGATAAAGACATAGATGTAACTGACTGGACTAGCAGTACATCGGACAAGACTCAAGTAGAATAGATCCTAAATTCGTTTATGGACTTATTCACTTGTGACGTTCATAGTGTGCCATACCTAAATCCTGAGTGGATGCAAAACTATGTATGCGTGACTCACACACTTTGATGTAAGTAAAAGCCTGATTTCAAATAGATAAGGAACCGAAAGCTGGTGCATTAGGTGTACGAATTCTATAGTACATAGCATTATCCACAATAGTGGAATTCAAAACCTAGACCCCTAACCCGTATTTGTCACTGAAATAGGGTTACAGAGCATTATCGTAAAATTTTAACTTTAAACATTCAATTCCTAACATTTCATAAATCATAACATAATTCATTCAAACACATGCATATCATCCCTAATTCAAGGCCTTAGACAAACTTTAGAAATGATTCGAGACTAAAGAGAAAACATTTAGAACTTCATGGAAAAATATAGAAAATTTCACATTACAAGGGTCATACGACCGTGTGACTCACACAGTTGAGACACACGCCCATGTCTCAGGACGTGTGAACATTCGAAATAGGGACACATGGTCATGACCCAACTTGTGTCTGTGCCCTTGTAACTCTCTGACTTAGGTTATACGGCCAAGCCACATGCCCATATGCCAAGCCATGTAACTCTCAAAATGGCCTTACATGCTTGTGTGTCAGGTCATGTGCTAGGCCGTGTAACTGTCTAACTTGCAACCTTTTGAAACCTACAGAGGACACATGGCTATGTGTCACACATCTTAGGCCGTGCGAATAAGAAATAGGCCAAATTCAAGGCCTTTCTTTCACCCAATTCAAGTACACACCTACAAGCCATTTGCACATACAATCAAGCATTAAAACATACCTAAAACATGCATAATAAAAACAATTCAATAGGTCATTTATCTATACAACCAATATGCCAAAAGGCACCTCAATCACCAATCATCAAATCAACCTAAACATAAACATATTTATGCATGAATCAACCATACACAACAACCTACTTCCATACCAAGCCATAGCACAATTGACCATATACCAAGTCACAATCAAACATACCAAATTGGTCATTCAAAATATACCTTCACTTGACCATTGATCATGTTATTTTGTGACAGGTTTTAAATATTTTTAATTAATCATTCTTGAAACTAACTATTATCACGATGTAGGCAAGTGTACCTATCGAACAGTAGTATAGTTTTAGCAAGATCGGATTGTCGAACCCAAAGGAACTAAAAGTACTAGTAATGACTGTCTTTTTATTATCTAGCCTAAGAATAAGGGGGATTGTTTTAACTAACTAATTAACTAAACTAAGAATTCACAGAAAATAGAATTGGGGGATTACTTTTGGAAAACTATTAAATTAAGACAATACCCAAGGAAGAATCCACCTAGACTTTACTTGTTATTCTGGCTCCGAATTGGACTATTTATTCATTTGACTTGATCCGTAGAAATCCCTAAGTTATATTATTATCTCTCTCGAGACTAACAACGTCTAACCCTAGGTTGAATAATTGAAATCTCTTTCTAATTAACTCCCTAGGGTTGCATTAACTTGATCTATAGATCCCTTTATTAGGTTTCACCCTAATCCGGCAAAATCTTGTCACCCTATCTCTAGGCGCACAATCAACTCTGCTTAATTATGACAATTGTACACTTAGACAGGGTCTATTCCTCCTCTGAATAAGAGCGTAACTTGAATCAATATCCTGGAATATTAAAACTGTAATATCCCGAATTAGGGCTTAATCGGAATAGTGGTTTCGTGACCACAAAATATGAGATAGAAATAGTTATTTTATGATTATTTTGAGGTCTATGATATGATTGCATGATTGTGTGAAATTTTCGTGAAGAAATTTTATGCATAAAGTGCTTAAATTGAAATTAGAGACTAAATCGAATAATTTGCAAAACTTGCATTCTAGAAGTTTCTAGTATGAAATTGTTTTGAAATATTAATTAGGAGGTTTTAAATAGCAATTTTACCAATTTCTAAGTTTATGGACAAAAATTGGACATGGATGGAATTTTTGGAAAGTTTAGTAGTAAGGGCATTTTGGTCATTTAGGGGTAAAATGAATTAAAATACAAAATTAAAAGCCAATTTTGCTCATCTTCAACCCCATGGCCGAATATAGCAAGGAAAAACCATGGCTAGGGTTTTTCAAGCTTCCAAGCTCGATTGTAAGTCCATTCTAGCCCCGTTTTTCAAGTTCTTTACGTTTTTGGAGTCCAGGTAGCTCGATTTAGCTTATGCTAGCAATAATTTAACCTAGAGTTTATATTTGGAAAAATACCCATAGGTGAAATTTGTGTATTTTTCTGTTTTATGATAGAATATGAGGTTTTAAATTATGTTAGACAACTTGTGCTACTCGGTTTTAAGTGAAAACGAGCAAAATGGCTTAATCGGTAAAAATACCTAAAAGTCACAAGTACATGTTAGAGTGAGAATTTGATGTTGCCATAGAAGGTAAAAATGATCAGCATGTCATAAAATATAAGAAAATAGGCTGAAGTTTAATTTACGAGCTTTGGGGCAAAAGTGTAAATATGCAAAAATTTAGGGGTAAAATTGTAATTTTTCCAAAATATGATTTTGGGTCAATTTGAATAATGTGAGTCCTAATTAGACTATATTTTAAACTATAGAGAAAGAAAAACTGAAATTCGGGCTAAAATGGGGAAAATACCAAGTTGTGGACGAAATGGTAAAAGTAGCCATTTTCGCATACTAGGAAAGTTCATATGTAAATGTTGGTAACATAGTTATTATTTTAAATTTTTTTATGTTATTTAAATGATATGATAATTATTATGAAATATTATACTCGTGATAATTGTTTGATAATATGTCAAATTATGTGATATACTTGGAAAATGTGAAATACTACCGAGTATGGGGATCAGTATTTCGTAGAAGATGGTTGAGACACATGACTGGGAAAAAGGTCCCGTTGAACCTTAGGAATGGATTAGGATACAAGTGACATGTCACTGGGATATTTGGGCATCCGAACTCGTTGAGTTGAGTCCGAGTTCACTTATGGATGCGAATGTCCGAACTCGTTGAGTTGAGTCCGAGTTCGTGAGATGTAACTAGGCATCCGAGCTCGTTGAGTTGAGTCCGAGTTCACTTATGGATGTGAACGCCCGAGCTCATTGAGTTGAGTCCGAGTTCGCTTATGGGCGGGTTACATAGTAGCTTGGCTACATATGTGGCACTTATGTGCAAACTTTCCATGTATCCGAATTATATTCCGATGTGTTCAACGGGTAAAGTTCTACTCAAATGGAGGAATACTCAAGATGAAAGGGAAGTATTGGTAAGTGTTGTGAAATGGATACTTTGAACAGGTATGTACTTAACCCTCGGGTTGAAAAATCGATATAACAACAATATCGTAAGATGATAAATGAAAATTGATATGAATGTCTTGGTGATGATTATGCAAATGATGTTTTATGTTTGCTTATATGGTTATGTTACTTGCTATTTGCATGTGAACTTACTAAGCATTTATGCTTACTCCCTCCTTTTCATTCCTTGTAGTGTTGATAAGCCAGCTCGGAAATCGAGAACGGTCGGAGGCAAGTTCACACTATCCGTATACCATCTTGGCATAATGGCTTGTATATTTTGAGTATGGCATGTATAGCATTATAATCATTTTGTATATATGGTTTTATGATATGGTTATTGAGTAGTATAAAAATGCTTGGTAATGATTAGCCATTGGAATGGCTAATTATGATCATATTTGGTGTTATGTATGTCAAATTGCTAGTTAATCCATGGAAACCATGAAATAGGTAAAATTTAGCATAAAATAGATTCAGACAGCAGTAGTGACATCAATTTGAAAAATCATTAAAAATAGTAGAGATATAATTAGATGATGAATAAAATATGGAATTGAATAACTATGAGTCTATTTTCATATGGAAGAAACGAATCAGGTATATGAGTTATATTTTATGAGATGTTTAAATTTTTGTGAAACAGGGCCAGAGCGATTTCTGGATCCCCTATTCTGATTTTGAAAATTCACCATAAATTGTATAAAAATAGTTAGAAGTTATAATGTATATGTACAGATTTCCTATTGAGTATAGTTTTATGAGAAACAAACTTCATAGTCATTGAAATTCTGTACAAAGAGATATCTGATTCGTAATACACAGAGGTTAGAGCAGTTGAACCCTGAAATAGGGGAGACTTTAACTAATAAACTGTACTAATTGGCCTAGCAAAAAATTCTAGAAAAAAATTAGTAAATAGATATATGATTCTAGTTTCAGGAAAAATTTATAGAATTGGATTTTGAATTTCGAAACTCGAGATATGAATTTTTAAGCAACTGTGACGCAGTTAGCCAGCTTGTCTGGAAGTTCTAAAATTAAATTGTTTGAGCTGTTTAAGTAATGAATTAAGTCTGTTAACACCTCGTATTCGAATCCAGCGACGGTCTCGGGTACGGGGCATTACAAAAACAATAATTAAGAACACATAATTAAGAACAAGTCAAATATTTATCATACAATTCAGAAAATAATAACAAGATTCGTCTTAGGTTTCATCCCCCTTAGGTATTTAAGGGATTTAGTTCATAACTAAAAAGGTAAACATCTCAAAAGAATAATGAATACAAAACATAAAGAAAAACACAAAACTCCTGAAGGGGAATTGAAGGGAGATCTTCAGTCTTGACGGTGAATCCGGCTTCTGAGATGGATCAATCGACTTTCCTTGAGAAATTCCTTGCTCCCTCTTCTGTGTGTGTCTCCTCTTCTCCTCCTTTAAGGTGTATTTATAGGTTTTAGAATGCCTAAAAGCCCTCAAAATTAGCCTTTTTCCGAATTGGACTCAACTTCGGTTCGGCAGGGACACGCCCGTGTGACACGCCCGTGTACGATTACTTCAGGCCGTGGTCAAGCCTGTTAAAATGGCACAGCCGTGTGCGATTACTTCAGGCCGTCTTCGAGCCTATTAGAATGGCACAACCATGTGGTCTACCCGTGTGAGTCGTGCTTCGATTCTGCCAAATTGACACGGCTGTGTGGTCTGCCCGTGTGAGGAAGTCCAGGCCGTGTTGATCTCATACGTTGGCCCATTTTCTCTATTTTTGGCCCATTTCTCGTTCCTTTAGCTCTCCTATGCTCACTAAGTATAAAACATGAAATTAAGACATTAGGAGCATCGAATTCACCAATTCTAAGGAAAAATCATCCATAAAATGCGCTAAGCATGGTGTAAAAATATGTATAAATGACGATTTATCAACCATTTCAACACCAACCATTTAAGCATCAAAATACCAAAAATTCACCAACCATAATACCACATATATACATGCCAAACATAACAACTAGATCATTAATACAAGTCCACCTATACATGCCGTTATAACCATGACCAAAACATCAAAATCTATCGATATATTTGTGGGATAGTGTGATAGGTTTCCGACAAGCTTCCAAACTGAATGAGCTTTTTATTATCTATAAAAACATAGGAAAGAAAACTACGTAAGCATATAAAGCTTAGTAAGTTTGTATAACATAAAACATAACTTACCATTTCATTACATAACATTAAAATTTAACATGATATAATCTAACCAATAGCTTAGCACAAGCCTAATCACCACCAACAACACATGTTAGCATACTTGAACATAATTCATATGAATTTAACATAGATAACCATTACACTTGATCATAATTCAATTTGATTTATCATCTTCCATAACATAACATATTTTCCATGTATCTCACCATTTTAATCTTTTTCATAAATACATATCTTGGTTCATATTGAACACTTACTATTTCATTTCCAATTCATGCCCGTTGAACCGTTTAGAATATCATCAGATACGTGGGATAGCTCACACGAAGTGTGCTAAACATATAATCGTAACTTTTTCCTTTCCTTTACATCACTGCTCACACGCATTGTGAAATAGGCCTACTTCACACGAGCTATGGGTCAAAATGTAAGCTACACGATGTTGTTCACACGAGCCGTGGAGTATCCACAACAATGCATGACCTCAACCATCGGTAGGACATTTAAGACCAGCACCCGAAACATGAAAACCCTAATGACATGTCATTTGTATCCTATGAATTCCTAAGGTTCAAACGGGGCTCGATAATCATAGTGACATTGTTGGATTTACATCATTGCATGACATGATGAATTACATGATAATCAACAATTTACATATATCTCAAAAGATATCATTAAAATATTGCAAATTACACTAACGTACCTCGACGATAAAGGCATAGAAACAGAGTCAACTAATCCGAAGCTTTATCTTTACCCCAATCTAAATTTGTACGAGGTCTAACTTGATTTAAATAGATAAAGTCAATCTATTTCATATTCATTCTATTCAATTCAGTCCAAAATTCATACATTTGCAAAATTATGATTTTGCCCCTATTATTTTGCCTCGATCTAAATCTATACGAGGTCTAACTTGATCTTACGATGCTAGTCGAATTCAATATAATCCCATAACAGCTCATACAAATCATTATTTTAAAATTTCACCATGTATTTTACACATTTTACAAATAAATCACTAATTTCCATTTTCAACAAAAATCACTTTACAAAAGTTGTTTATTTATCAACAAAGATTCATTTTCTTCCATCAAATCACATTAATACATTCATGGAAAAACCCTAACCCTTTAACAATTTTGCAAATTAGTCCCTTGGCTAGCTAGATTAAGCTACAACAATCCCGAAAACATAAAAATCATTAAAAAAAGGGACAAAACTCACTTACATGCAAGCTAGAGATTGAACCGAATGCTTCAAAGCCCTAAATGTGTTCTTTCTTCTTCAATTTCGATGGAGGAAGAAGTTGAATGAAATAAGATAGATTTTGTTTTATTAATTTAACCTTAATTACCTATTTACCTTTATACCTTTTAAAAACTTTAATAATTTCCATAAAACCAAACTCATAAATGTCCAGTAACACAAAAATGGTATAATTACCACCTAAGTACTCTTTTATTAACGTTCTATAGCCATTAGTTACCTTTAGCTACTAGAACTCTACTTTTGGACCTTTTACAATTTAGTCCTTTTGACTTAATTAAGCATGCAAACGTCAAAATTTCTTGAAGAAATTTGAACACGACCCTAATATAGTCCTATAAACAATAAAATAATAATAAAATAAATATTTCCATGTCAAATTTGTGGTCCCAAAATTACTGTTCTGATTCCACTAAAAACGGGCTATTACAAGACATGTGTAAATGATACTCTCATTGGCATTACATGGTTGATAAAAAGTAATTATAGCTATGAGTTGCACATCCTTGTGACGAATGACTTGACCACTATTTGATAGTGATTAACTTTTCATGAAGGAAGATGTAATGGTTACCATGAGATAAAATAGGATCATATTGGAAGAATGAATATTATGCCAAAAAGATCAAGGATATCTTATAAGGGTAACACACTTATGACCAGGTCATTGGACGAGCACTGAGTAGAAGCTTTCATAGTCGAATAGGGAGAGCTCAATCATGATACTATAGTGGAATAACTTCGTGACTAAATGAGCTTATAATTAATAGGTGAAAAGCCAAAACTTAATTATAAATCATTTAAGCCCTAATTACATATGTCCAATCGGTCCCTTTGCTAGCTCATTGAAACTATAAATGAATTGTGTGTTGAATAGAAAATGAACAGAATGAATAGAAATAAAGAAATAAAAAATATTTAGAAATAATTATGATTTTTTCCAAAATGGATAAATGGAATCATTTGAAAACGAATGTGGTTTTCTCAAAAATAGAAATGGAAATGGAAATGAAAATGAAAATGAGAAGTGATTCATTTGCAAATGTATATGGATTACTTAGAAATGATCGGAAGAATGAGTTTATATTTTCAAGCAGTTTTAAAGCATGAAAATGAAAATAAATCATTCAGTAATAGTGAAAAAGTTGTGTTATAAAATATTGAATATATTTTCTTGGAAATTGTACTAGGTGCATCATAATTTTACCGAGGGTACAATTGGGATAAGAAAATTATTTAATTGGAAAATTAATGTTTATTTTAGAAAATAGAAAAATATGTATTGAGTTGGATTAGATTATATAGTGTTGGGTTAAAATTTCAAAAAGCACATATAATTGGGACGAATAAAATGAAAGGCCCAAATCCATATCATAATACATTTGAGGGGAAGCACACCCTATTAACCTATCTCCCTCTCCCAGTTGGACTAGGAAGTTATTTTTCTATTTGAAATAGACCTCTACAATTTAACAAGGGTTCTACCTTATTTCCCTATAAATAGATGGTACCTTTAGAACTATTTACACAACTTTAAAAGATTGTTACTCTGCCAAAAATTAGAGAGAATTTTTTCTCAACTATTAAATATATTTTTCCAAAATAAAAATTCTACCAGTTTCTATTAAAGAAGAGAGAATTTTTATTTTACAAAACATTTTTCTACTTCACTGTTTTGATTCAATTGGTTTGAGCCCACACTAGAAGCAATTCGTGGCACGAGAATTGTAATGGCTCATTTTTAGTGAAACCGGAACAATGGTGTCTGGATCACAAATTCGAGGCCAAAAGAAAATTTATTTTAATATTATTTTATAGTCTACAGTATGATAGAAATATCGGATGAAAATTTCGTTAAAAATTTTTACCGATTACATGTTTAATTTGATAAAAAGGACCAAATTGCACAAAGTGCAAAAGTTAAATTCTAATAGCTAAAGGGATCAAATAGCTATGGAATTCAAAATTAGAGGTCCTTATATGACAAATAGACCATTTAGATGAATTAGTAGATAAGGATGATTAGTCATCAATGGAATTTAGCAAATTATTAAGGTTTGTCAAATAATTCTTCCACTAAGCAAGCTTTAACCACAAAGAGTTCTATACCTTTTCCCTGTTTGGCTAGGTAATCAAAATACTCCTTGCAGTTTGATTTGAAATGCTCTTTCATGTTCCAGAAGAAACATTTGATCTTTTTAAGATCTTTTGACTTCTTAGTCTTCTTCCTATCCATACAAGGTTGAACCAAGACTTAGTCGGTTTCTTCTTTCCCTTTGCTTTTTGTTTCCCCTTAAAGGACAAGGGGCCTACAACTAAGTTTGCCTCAGGTTTCTCCTGAAATTATTTACCACCATTCAACACCAGCTCATAGGATTGTAATTACTTCATGAGCTGAGTCAAGATAAGCACCTTGTTCCCCAAGTTGTAAGCAACCCTAAAACCAATAAACTCCTCAGTTAAGGATTTGAACACTATTTCAATTTGAGTGTTCACGTCTAGTTCAGCCCCATTGTCCTCAGCTTCCACAAAGAATCCCATAAGCTTAAGCATATGTTCTTTGATCAAAGTACTGATTTTCTGTTAAGAATTAAAAAAATTGTAATAGCGGATTGTCGAGCCAATCTGACTTAGCCTCCAAGCAAATCTTCCAAATTTTTCATGATCTCTTTGGTAGTATAGAAGTTCTTGTGTTTCTTTTGCAACACACTACTCATGTTCGCTAACATATAACACTAAGAAATTGAGTCACAATCTCTCCAGCGATTTCTCGTTTTGGGCTGAGCCTCAGGTGGACACGTTTCGTCAAGAACAATTCTGTGTTTCTCATAGCTGAAAACTATCAGCAAGTTCCGTTTCCATTCTTGAAAGTTATCCCCATTTAAATTATTCTCAATAAGAATGCTAATAAGAGTAGGAGACATATTTGAAATGAAAAAAAATAAAAAATGTCACTAATTACTATCTTTGTATTAAGCAAATATTTTTCATTTCAACAACATATCAAGAATGCAGTATGATGCATGCCTCTTGTATTAAAACCTTTAAAAAAATTCATTGCTACGATCATTCTCACACCCATCAAACATGTCACTTTAGGGTCCCATGATTAACTAGCAAGAACATGTATTACATTTAATCAGTTCATGAATCTTAATTCTCAAGACTCCACACGAACTAACGATCGTTTAACATTTAGTCATCATCTCTAGCTTAAATATCATTTCTTGGGAAACTATTTAATAATAGATGATCTTGAGTGTGTAACCATTGAGTCAACACCCATCATGTACATGTTTTCATTTGTGAATCTTCTTGGGATAATCTTTCTGAAAGTAATGTGTGACTAGTTTTCCTTAAAAGGAAACCCCACCTAGTGAACCCATATAACAAAGTTTACCTTGGGGTGTGGCCAGGGTAGGAATTAGCTTGAAACTTTATCATGCTATCACTTAGGGACCATCAATGGAGACCATAGGTCTTTTTCAAGGGCCTTCTCCCACTCAATATTTTAAAAACATGCAAGGTTTTTTATCCTAAATTTCAAGAATGATCATACAATAGTCCTAGTGGTATTCTTACCTAATTTAAGTGACATGCTTTTAATATTTGCATGGCATGTTATGGCAATTTTATAATATTCACATTCATTCGCAAGAATCAATCAATCATAAAAACAAATAATTTTGATTCTCCACAAATTTTCTTTTAAAGGAAAAACTGAAGAAGTGAATGCGAACCGTGCACCAGGTAGGGTCCTAGAAAAGGGAGGTGAGTCAAATTTAACATCTTAAAAACCAAACCTTTCCTAGCTAGAGGCAATCCTAGACATGCACCTTTTCATTACCACACTTCTCACAGTTATCGAATAATCTAAAGAAGTGAATAGAACAATATAACACATGTATTTTCTCATCACCACACTTCTTATTTTTAATCGATCAACTTTGGATCATCTCATATATATATCACAATTATAACATTACATAATATAAATATTTTAAAAATTTATAAAATAGATATATAATGAGATAGGTAATTAAAATAAAATTGTCAGCCAATGTTTCCATTATTCTATTTCTAGAAAATAAATGGAAAAATAAAATTACATAATTTTTCGCCACAAAGCATTCATTGGGTCTTCAACTGCCATCACATCTTTTCCTCGTCATGGACTCCTTTTGGCAAAATTATATTTAAGTTGTACGTTTGTTTCCAGCTCTCAAGAATTCTATGAATTTTAAAAAAAATATAGCCCTACGTGGAGATGATAGTCCACGGTCTATTTCCTAAGAACCACAACCTTGATAAAAAATAATTATATACTAATACATAATATTGCATCCATTCCCATATATAACTCAAAACCTACATAAGATCTAAATAATGTCACTTTCTATGTAATCAAGTCATTCAAGAAGAAGAGAAATTTATTTTGATTATCTGTTTATACTTATAGATAGAACACAACTTAGCTTATGATACCAATTGTTGGAAAAACGGGTTTGGAAAATGCAACGGAAATAAATTTAGGGAAAAAACCAGAGTTTTAATTTTTTTTCCAAAACAAGATCTTAGTTGTGATATCAAAAGTAATAATCACTTAATCAAAATTATACATTTTCGATTTGTCTAGGATGAGCGCTTCGACTAAGTAGTCTTCTCCACCATCCTCAAGCTCACGTCTGCCGAGTGCGGGCTTACTTCGAATCAGAAAATTTTTCACAAAAATTTTCAATGGGATAATTTTGTAATTTCTCTGAACTTTTGGGTCAAGTTGTAAATAAGAAAAATATCTCTAAAAACTTTCTAGAATAATCTCTTTAGAGAATTTTCTCTCTACAACTTTCTTTTGAATTCAAGTGTGTATAAATAATGACTCAAGGCTCTCTTTATATAGGGAGAGTTTAGAGAGTTCAATTATGATTAAACTTAATCACTTTGATATTAAATCTTGTTAAAATAATAGAATATTTATCTATAAGATAAACATTAAATTAAATTTTATATTAAAATAATCATTTTAATATTAAATTAATAAAATAATATTAAGATAAGTATTAAATTTAATTTAATATTAAAATATTTAAATAATATTATTTTTGGAATAATTAATCTGAAATCAAATTCTCTGGTAGAGTCCCAGTACAAGTGTAACTCTTCCATTGCTCAACCACTGATGACCAACCACTGCCGGCCACCGGGACGCCACTGTTGTAGCCACCGACACTACCATATCTTATGATACAGGTGCGACACCCTTACTCGCAAACTGTTAAGATTCATTTATTGACTTAAGCAGGTGTCCCACTCATGGAATAGAATATTTGATCAAACGATCAAGACTTTTGGATTTGAGTGAAATGCTAATGAACCTTGTGTTTATATGCATATAAAAGAAAAAAAAAAGGTGGTCTTTCTTGTTTTGTATGTCGATGATATTCTACTTATCAAAAACGATGTAAGAGAATTGTCATCGGTTAAATTATAGTTAGCTCAACAGTTTAGCATAAAGGACTTGGGTGAAGCTAGTTATATTCTTGGAATTCAAATCCTTAGGGATCAAAAGAATAAAATGATAGCTCTATCTCAAGCTTCATACATCGATAAGGTACTAAAACACTTAGCAATGACTGATGCAAAGCTAAACGTTCAACCGACTACATCAAGTTTTCATCTTTTTTTAGATGACTGTCCTAAGACAGCGAAAGAAAGAGATCATATGAGTAAAGTTCCATATGCTTCGGTAGTTGGAAGCCTTATGTATGCGATGCTTTTCACACATCAAGATATCTATTTCACAGTAGGAATGGTTAGTCGATATCAAAGCGAATCCAGGTCTCAAGCATTGGCAAGGTGTAAAACATATATTAAGGTATCTTAAAAGAACCATGGGTTATATGCTTGTGTATTCTGGGGAACAGCTTACTCCTGTTGGATACACAGACTCAGACTTCCAAAATTATAAAGATTCAAGAAAATCAATGTCAAGAAATGTATCTGTTCTAGGCCATAGAGCCATAGTATAGAGAAGTGTAAAACAAACTTACACTACTAACTCTACTATGGAGGCCGAGTATATGGCTGCTTCTAAGGCAATAAAAGAAGCAATATGGCTTTGAAAGTTTTTAACCAAACTTGAAGTTATTCCTGGTATGGTAAAAGCTAAAACATAGTACTATGATAACAGTGCTGCAATAGCTAATACCAAGGAAATGAGAAGTCACAATAGGACAAAACACATTGATCAGAAGTATCACTTGATACGAGAGGCAGTAGCCGAAAGAATTGTAGATGTGATGAAAGTATCTTCTAAAGATAACCTTACGGATTCATTTACTAAGACTCTTGTAACTAAGAGTTTTAACAAACACGTTAAGGATATGGGAATGCAAACATGAAAAATTTAATTCACTAGGGAAAGTGGGAGATTGTTGGGAAATGTGCCCATATTGTAGTAAACATGTAACTGTTTTCTATTTATTCGAATGATGAATAAATAAATTGGGTAAGTGACATTGTAAAGAATGCTTACATTGTGAGAAAGATAACTTACTTCAGTAGATAATATAGATGAATATGTAGTCCCATAAAAGAATAAAAGTGAGCATTTGATTCAAATAATGAGAAGGATTATTATGTTGTCCACAATTCCAATTAGGGAGATGGTCAATCTTGGCTATCGGAGTAGTTGACTCCACGAGTAGAGATATAGATGTATTTATTGGTAGAATAATACATTGGACTGCACCAAAAATGTCGTTAGTAACGTTTCCTTAATTAGATATGCAAAATATATGTTGGGAATTTAAGGAGACGCATTGTTTGGAATTGTATTGGAATCAGAGTTGTGCAGCGAAAGCTTGGTGGCCTGGTTTGAAGGAAAAGGGGTAACAGATTTTACCAAGAAAATTTCAAGGACAAAATTTTTTTAAGGAAGGGAGAATTGTAACATCTCAAAAATCAAAAGTTAGTAGAATCGGGTTTGTGAATCAAGAGAGAGTGGTCATGCCTTAATTTTTGAAATTTATTCATTTTAGGAAATAAATGAGGTATTGTTTGTTGGTTAAATGTTAGTGAAATGTTCTTTGAAACCCAAGTTCAAATCCCTTCTCTCTCACTATTTTTATTATTTTGCAAATTTTTCCTTAAACCCTAGTATGTGACATGCCTTGTTTTTTAAAATAAAATTTTCAAATTATATCAAGAATGAGTTATTGATTTGATGGATAAACATTAGTGAATTTATCCTAGAGGTCCTAATTTCAATTCCCTTCCCATGCAAATAAATATTAATTTTTCACTAATAATTAGCCTTTAATCCTCCTCATCTTTGCCCTAGCCGTTCCTCTCCTCCTTTTTCTTCTTTTTGATTTTAATTTTTTTTCCTTTCCTCCATTGTTGTCATCCCCCACACCTAGTTTTATCATTTCTTCCTTTTCTTTTTCTTTTTCTTTTTGCCACAAGATTTTCTAACATATTCTCCACCATATTGCTAACGTTTTTCCTTATTAAAATTATCCTAAAACTAAAATCTTGAACTCCAAGATCGATCCCAAACATTGCCAAGAAAGTGTCATTGCCATTTCTCTCGACTAGTTTAGGTAAGGTCTCTATTTTCTTCAATTTCTGGATTAAATTTTTAATTAAAAACTAAAATTTCTAGATCTTGAATTTGGTTAATTTTAAATGATTTCAAAGGTATTTTTCTAGATTTTAATGAAATCTCAAAGCGTTTTAAAATTCATCCCCAATTTTGGCCACCACAAGTGGTGGTGCGTGCACATATGGGCAAGAAAAGGGTGTAACACCCTGAATTTGGACCTATAAGTATTGGGCCTTGAGCATGAGAACTGTTAGTATGCGGCTTATAAATATTTTAGTTGAGCAAGAAAGTGACACAAATTGCATGTTTGGTGTGGTGGTTAAGTGAATTGGGTGTGTTTGAGTATGTCTGAAAAGTCCTAGGTTCAAACCTGGGGTTTAGCAAAAATTTTGGTTTTAAGTGAAGAAAATTCTGGATGCTTGGATGAAGGCCTTTTAAATTATTGTGTTAAATAAATGATACAATAAAGCTTGTGGTCTAGTGGTTGTGGCGTCATTTAGGGTTGCAAGGGAGCCTAGATTCAAGTCTTGGCTCTTGCAATTTATTTTAGTTTTTTCTCTTAAGTGAATTTGGACGCTAGCACATATGTTTTATAGTTAATTGAGGATTAAGTGTGGAACAAGAGGACCCTGTAGTCTAGTGGCAATGTGGCGTCAAGGGTGGTATATAAGGACTTAGGTTCGAGTCACCCTTTGCGCAAAAGAGTATTTATTTTACTCCTTTGCTGTGAGGTGGTGGAATTCGAGTGAAATACTATTTAAAAGAAAGTTTGAATTGGTCTTGAGTTGTTGGGAGAAGATTATGGAGCAAATTAAGGAGGGATTTGTGGAGAAAATCAAGGAAATTTGAAATTGGGAAGAGTTGTGGGCGAATTGGGTAGCATGTAGGTGCAAAATTCGGCCAAGGGGGTTTGGGATGTGCATTTCGGCAATTGGTATAGGAGTAGGTACGAATTCTCCCTCTTATATTTCAGGTTTTTGTTCTTTTGGCATTTTTGGCTCCTTTTCTCTCTAGTGCCGAAATTGCAAAATAACCATTCGTGCCTTTTCTTTTCGGTTTCTAATTTTGGTATTTCTTCTTTGCTCTTCTCTTTGTTGACTACCCGATACTGTTTCTCTCTTAGTATTCCTTCTCTCATAATTAATCTTCTTTGGCCGAATACCCTGTTTTGATGGTGAGCCGACTTCTTTCTTCTTTACTCCTTCCTCTTTCTTTTTAGGAATTTTGGCCGAATATTCTTGGTCACCTTTTTTATTTTGTTGTTGGTTAACAAGGGTGTGGTGATTGTTTGGGGCGAGCACATGGTTCTCTCCTCTCACTCTAGAATTTTGGTGTTGGTCGTATATTGCTAGGTAAGTTTCGACTGTTTCTTCTTCCCTTTTTTTCGACACCTTACTGAACTGTCTTCTTACAGTATCTCTTCTGGCCGATTATTCTTTACTTCTTCCAGATTAACCCCTATTCCTTGTTTGGCATGCATCACATCTTTGGTCTGCAATCTGTGTCATCATGTTGGTAAGTGTGATACGTTTATAAGTGTGTTCATGTGACTACAAGTGTGAGTTTAATTATGGATAGTGATGTCCTTTATGTAGGTAGTGATCAAGTTGATCGACACATCCCCTAGGAATCAAGGGTCCGTTTGTGAGGGAAGACTTTTGGTAAGAAGGTAGAGATTGTTTTAGAACTCCATTGGTTCTTTTTGGATCATGGGTTGAATATTGATCTATCGATTATTGATTACTCTTCAAGGATAGGAGTGGTCGGAGCAGATTTACTCCAAATCGCAAAAGGTGTGTAATCGTTCATCACTCAATTACTACCAAAGCCAAAAGAGGTGTGTAATCTCACCCCTGTTAAACTATGATTCGGCAAAAGCTAAAATGTCAAAATGCCGGCATTCGAGGCCTCACGAGCGTGCGAACGCACATGGGGTGATCCGAACCCACAAAGCGTGGGCGATAGGCTGTGGAGGCCGCCACGAGCGCTCTCGTGGACTTGGGCCTCGATGGGCCTGTGAGCCCGCTTGTGTAAATTTAACTGTAGGTGAGAAGTAGTTGGGCTTGTCATGTCGGGTACATGGCATAGGTTGTTTTAGGCCTCGATGGGCCAAAATGGGCCATGTGGGCCCAATGGGCTCGTGGGCCCCACATGGATGAAATCTGCGGTAAGTGACAAATAATTAATTGGGCTATAGTGTTCTCATAGCCGTGACTAAAATTAGGCTAAATGGGCCACGCGAGCGTGTGGGCCCACTTGGACCGAGTAATGGGCCTTGGGCCTATTTACATCATTTTGACTGTTTTGGTTACTTGAGTCGCTTGAGGCGACGAATGACCATCTATGAGGTCATAATCTATATTGGGATCCCCCAAATTTAGTAAAATGACCAAAATACCCCTAAAGGGTAAAATGACTATTTTGCCTTCGGGGGTAAACGGCTGATTTGTCTGTGATTTGTATGACTGATTCGTGCATGACATGCTCATACATGACATACTGCTTGGGATTGGGATATTGTTATGGAGGAAGAAATCGTATTGGTGGCTGTGCCATATATTCTGATATTAGCGCCTTTGTCGCGACTCTGAAGTAGTCTGTGCCGCAACCGTGCTAACATCAGACGCCTCTATGGATGGCGTGGGTGATTTATTCCCCACAGGTAGTGCAAGGTTGGACGGAGGCAAGTGCAGGGTTGGATGGGTTTTCATGCATTATTCATATAGGTTTGAAATTGAAATAGGCTAGGCCCAACTGATATTAATTCTGAGATGGGCTAGGCCCAATTGATACTGTGATGGGTTGAGACCCAAAAGTTAATAAATCGGGCTTTGGCCCACATATATTCTGAATTGGACTGTCTGGTTATTGAATAGGGCTCAAGCCCAGATAGGTTCTAAATCCTATTTTTGACTGACTGTTTAGATGCCAGGGGATTACAGACTGAGTTTTCGTAAACTCACCCCGTTTTTAAATGTGCAAGTAATCCCCAGCTACAGGTGGATCGGTGCTGCGAGGGACTCGGAGATGGCCACACACTGCTTATGTTTTCAAATTTGTTTATTTACTGTTGCATATTTTTTATTTGGGTTGTAATAAGGCTTCTCTTAATTCTGGTTTTTATTTTAAACTTTGGGATTTTATCTACTATGTTTTATAATTGTTAGAAGTAGGTCGCAGTTTTCCAAAACAACAATTGTTTTCAAAACACTACGTTTTCACAACTTAACTTTTAAACATCACGTTTTCGTAAATCGGTTACTTTTAAAATTAGCTTCCGCAACCCAAAAAGGAATTTTGGGAATAAAATTAATAAGTTTTCAATGTACTACGTTTTAAATAAGAAGGGATTCTAATGAAAATATGGTTTTCAAAAAACACTTCAATGTGACACACCAGATTCGGGCCTAACTTCTAGGCCGGGTTTGGGGTGTTACAAAGGGGCTGTTTTGTTTCTTGGTTCTTGCCTATATTTTTCCAGCATTTATTTGAGTTCTTGAACCGTCCTAATTAGCTTTTAAACCCATTTCAATTAGGGAAAAATGTTCTTGATCGATTGGCCATTCGGATCCCACAAATTGTGAAGTATAAGTGTAATTAAGGGTAACTAGTTTGTTATTTCGACATAGTTGTTGGGTAAAGGTTATGAATTGATTAAATGAAGGAATTTAATCATTAATTATCTACTTATTTTCCAGTATATTATTGAATTATGTGCAGACCCAAACACCCCAAATCATCCGTAAAGGTGAAGAACATTTGTACGTATGGTTTGCATCGATACAGTGTAAGGAATCTAACTAGTTTGGATTCATAAAATAGTTATAATTCCAACGCTTGGTTTGAACTCATAAGTGGGTGTTTGGGGCTGGTTTAATGGTAAATTTATTGTATTTATATTGAATTTTTGTTTAGGTTTCTTTAAGGAATTATTAAGGAAAATTGGAACATTCGCTAGTGTGCTGTGAGGAAGCGAAAAATAAAGTGTGGGTCTTAAACTCAAAAAATTGTTTGAAAATATTAAATATCATGTTATATTTGATAAATTAGCTTATTGATTGGGTAGGCCTAATAGCCAAATTATTGATTTTCTGAGTGGCTGAACAAGGTATGTTTAGAGCCTTAAAAGATTGACATGTTGGAAAAATTGCTAGTTTGATAGTGTGATTGTTTGATTGATTTTATAATTGCATATTTGAGTTATGAGATATGAGAATGTCTGACTGAATAATATTGTAATAGCCTATTTTTATTCAAATAGGAATAGTAGTTTCGAGACCACAAACCTGAGATCAAAATAATTATTTTATTATTAAATTAAGGTCTATAGCATGATAATATATTTGTGTGAAAATTTCGTTAAGAAATTTTATTGTTTGAGTGCTTAATTTAGCAAAAAGGACTAAATGGTGTAAAGTGTAAAAGTTGAGTTCTATTAGGTAAAGGTGTCTAATAGTTATAGAACTATAAAGTGGAGGTCCTTATGTGGTAAATAGACCATTGTTTATTTGAGTGGACAAAGATAGACACATGACTGAGTGATTTTAATGTTAATAGCGAAGGTTAGTTTAGTAAATTAATAAATAAACTTAAATAAAATAATTAAAAACAAAGTCATCATCTTTGTTGTTTACATCTTCCACCAAAAATCAACTAAGGAAACACCATGAATGAAGCTTGAAATGTAACACCCCTAACCCGTATCCATCGCCGGAATAGGGTTACGAGATAATACCTATCAATATATATTATTCACATACATTTAAATTGTAACGCCCCGTACCCGAGACCGTTGCCGGAGTCGAACACGAGGTGTTAACAGACTTAATTCATTGCTTAAACAGCTCAAACAATTTAATTTTAGAAATTCCAGACAAGCTGGCTAACTGCGTCATAGTTTCTTAAAAATTCATATCTCGAGTTCTGAAACTCAAAATCCAATTCCGTAAATTTTCCATGAAACTAGGCTCATATATCTATTTACTAATTTTTTTCTAGAATTTTTGGCTAGGCCAATTAGTACAGTTTATTAGTTAAAGTCTCCCCTGTTTCAGGGTTCAACTGCTCTGACCTCTGTGTATTACGAATCAGATATCTCTTTGTACAAAATTTCAATGACTATGAAGTTTATTTCTCATAAAACTATACTCAATAAGAAATCTGTACATATAAATTATGACTTCTAAATATTTTTATACAATTTATGGTGAATTTCCAAAGTCAGAACAGGGGATCCAGAAATCGCTTTGGCCCTGTTTCACAAAAATTTAAACATCTCATAAAATATAACTCATATACCTGTTTCGTTTCTTCCATATGAAAATAGACTCATAATTATTAAATTCCATATTTTATTCATTATCTAATTATATCTCTACTATTTTTAATGATTTTTCAAATTCACGTCACTACTGCTGTCTGAATCTATTTTATGGTAAATTTTACCTATTTCATGGTTTCCATAGATTAACTAGCAATTTGACATACATAACACCAAATATGATCATAATTAGCCATTCCAATGGCTAATCATTACCAAGCATTTTTATACTACTCAATAACCATATCATAAGACCATATATACAAAATGATTATAATGCTATACATGCCATACTCAAAATATACAAGCCATTATGCCAAGATGGTATACGGATAGTGTGAGCGTGCCTCCGACCGTTCCCAATTTTCGAGCTGGCTTGTCAACACTAAAAGGAATGAAAAGGAGGGAGTAAGCATAAATGCTTAGTAAGTTGACATGCAAATAGCAAGTAACTTAACCATATAAGCAAACATAAAACATCATTTGCATAATCATCACCAAGACATTCATATCATATTTTCATTTATCATCTTACCATATTGTTGTTATATCGATTTTTCAACCTGAGGGTTAAGTACATATCTGTTCAAAGTATCCATTTCACAACACTTACCAATACTTCCCTTTCATCTTGAGTATTCCTCCATTTGAGTAGAACTTTACCCGTTGAACACATCGGAATATAATTCGGATACATGGAAAGTTTGCACATAAGTGCCACATATGTAGCCAAGCTACTATGTAACCCGCCCATAAGCGAACTCGGACTCAACTCAACGAGCTCGGGCGTTCGCATCCATAAGTGAACTCGGACTCAAATCAACGAGCTCGGATGCCTAGTTACATTTCACGAACTCGGACTCAACTCAACGAGTTCGGACATTCGCATCCATAAGTGAACTCGGACTCAACTCAACGAGCTCGGATGCTCAACCATCCTAGTGACATGTCACTTGTATCCTAATCTATTCCTAAGGTTCAAACGGGATTTTCTTCGAACACATATCCTTGCCGTCTTCCGTAGAATACTGAAACCAATACTCGGTAAGAATTTATATTTAACAAGTAGCTCACATAATTTACATTTTGTTCGAAATTAACCACAAAGCATATATTTCATGATAAAAATCATCATATCATATAATTGACATCAATAACTTAAAAATAACAATTATGCTACATTATTTACACATGAACTTACCTCGATACTAAAACGACCATTTTACCAACTTTCCCGATTTTCGATTTTTCTCCCATTCTAGGTTCAAATCTCATTTTCCGGGATCTAAAACATCATATTTTACTTATTTAATTAATGTAATATTCAAAACAGTCCTTAACTCAAACTTTGGAAAAATTACAATTTTGCCCCTAAACTTTTGCATATTTACACTTTTTCCCCAAAGCTCGTAAATTAAACTTCAGCCTATTTTCTTATGTTTTATGACATGCTGATCATTTTTCCCTTCTATGAAAACATCAAATTCTCACTCTAACATGTACTTATGACTATTAGGTATTTTTACCGATTAAGCCCTTTTGCTCGTTTTCACTTAAAACCGAGTAGCACAAGTTGTCTAACATAATTTAAAACCTCATATTCTATCATAAAACACAAAATACACAAATTTCACCTATGGGTATTTTTCCAAATATAAACCCTAGGTTAAATTATTGCTAGCATAAGCTAAATCGAGCTACCGGGACTCCAAAAACGTAAAGAACTTGAAAAACAGGGCTAGAATGGACTTACAATTGAGCTTGGAAGCTTGAAAAACCCTAGCCATGGTTTCTCCTTGCTATATTCGGCCATGGGGTTGATGATGAGCAAAATTGGCTTTTAATTTTGTATTTTAATTCATTTTACCCCTAAATGACCAAAATGCCCTTACTACTAAACTTTCAAAAATTCCTTCCATGTCCTAATTTTGTCCATGAACTTAAAATTGGTCAAATTGCTATTTAAGACCTCCTAATTAATATTTCAAAGCAATTTCATACTAAAAACTTCTAGAATGCAAGTTTTGCAACTTATTCGATTTAGTCCCTAATTTCAAATTAAGCACTTTATGCATAGAATTTCACACACGAAATTTTCACACAATCATGCAATCATATCATAAACCTAAAAATAATTATAAAATAATTATTTCTATCTCGGATTTTGTGGTCACAAAACCACTATTCCGACTAGGCCCAAAATCAGGATATTACATAAATATTCATAATCAAAATTCAATCATCTCAATCATAATGTCCCTTCCAAAGTCCTACATGACCTTAAAACATTCTTAGAAGTGGTTCAGGACTAAACCGATAACACATTCAAACTTTGAGAAACTTAGAAAATCTTCATGTTTTCAAGGGTTACACACCTATGTGAACAGGCCGTGTGGCTCACACGACCACCAGACACGCATGTTGTACAGAGTGTGTGAAAACAGGGCATACATACTGACTTGGGTCACACGGTTGACCACACGCCCGTGTGTCTAGCCCGTGTAACTCTCTGACTTGTACCACACAGCCAGTCATAGGCCCATGTGCCAGCCCGTTTGTCACACATGGCCAATAGACACGCCCGTGTGTCTAGGCCGTGTCAAAATTGTAAGGTATACTGACTTAATTCGAAGGGTTACCCTAGGGGACACACGGCCATGTAACATGACTGTGTGTAGCACATGGTTGAGACACACGCCCGTGTCTCTGCCCGTGTGGACAAAAATAGGCCATTTGAAAGCCAATTTGCCACCCTTATCTCATTCACACATAGTAACTAATTTGGTACCAATTCAATACATATATAAGCAACCAAAACATGCTAATTCATACACATAATCATGATATTTATCCTTAACCAATTTATCGACTATATTCCACATTCAAACTATACTAAATCATTGTGCCAAAATCAACATAACTTACATATACTCCATATTCATTAATTCATCATAATATCATCTATTTAATATCACAAAACTCATCATATCATCATCTCAAAACTAACCAATTCATAAAGCATTATATACATCACATATAATACTTACCCAACACATAATTCAAGCCAACTTAGATGGCTATACATACCACATTTACAAACCAAATCTCATGGCTAATATCAAGTCTCCAAAACATATCATAAAAATACTAGCCTATACATGCCATATACCATATAGACAAACATCAAAAATACCAGAAAATGATCGATAGTGTGACAATGCTCCTGATAATCCCTGAGTCCAAGCTAGCTTTGATTATCTATAAAACATAAACAAATACCACACAGTAAGCTTCATAGCTTAGTAAGTTTGTAGTTAAGCAATTCAATTCATCAAATAAATATAATTCAATCATATACACATTACCAAAACAACATCTCATTAACACAAACCTTCCTATCATGTCTCAAAACATGATTCATTAACATCTCATTGATCTTTCTTAACATAATGCTCAAAATAGGTTCCATACGTACCTGTACCACCTCGTACTAATCTCTTTCTCAAACAAGTCAATCTTTTATCCTTTGAACCATTAGAGATAGAAATCGAACACTCATGAATCACAATCAATAAGTACCTATACCATGGCCCATAGCCAAATCAAGGTAACTCCTCTCAAATACCTTTATCATGGCCCATAGCCAAATCGAAGTATTATTCACACCCAAAGTGCCGATATCATTGCCCGAAGCCAATGCATTAACTTAATGACATTACATTATCATCATTATTGTACTTAAAGTTTAACCGAGAAGTTTTGCTTGTCGATTTCATCATCGAACACTTTCGTATATTCGTATTCACAATTCAAACATTATCCTCAATCTCATAAACACATTTTATGCAATATCAAAGCATATAACATTCATTTATAATGAAATTAACACCTACAAACTTACCTCGATCATAGAAACAACGAAACTAGCCGATTAATCGAGTACTTTGTTCTTGCCTCAATCTAAGTCTAAGTTCCAGTTTTCTTGATCTAGATGTATTCAAAATTAATCCATTTAATCATCAATTCATTCAATTTCATCCAAAAATACACATATGGGCATTTTTTCACTTTAGCCGCTAAAATTTCACATTTATTCAATTTAGTTCCTATTTCACAAATACACGAAATTCACAAAATTCACTCTAACCCATGCTTGGCCGAATTACCATAGTGCAACTAGTAGCCTAAAATTTTTCATTTATTTTACATTTTAACCCCTCAGTTCATATTTTTTCTCAATTTAATCCCTATTTAACTTTTTTGTCAAAAATCACTTTACAAAATATGTATATTCAGCACCAAACTTTCATATTTCACCATCAAACATCCAAAAACACATGAATTAATCAATGGAAACTTTCAAAATAACTAAAAACTTCAGAAATTAGGGTACGGGCTAGCTAGTACTCAAAGCAACGATCACAAAAATATAAAAATATCAAAAATCAAGCTCAAAACATACCTCAATTAAACTATGCAAGTGCCAAAATTTCAAACCCTATTTTTAGCTTCTTTTTTGCTTCATTTGACCATGAAAAGATGATAATGGAACCATTTTAATTTTTGTTTTTACTTAATTATACATTAATAATCAAATTACCAATTTAGCCATAATTAAAACCATTTTAAAACATCAGATATAAGACCATTTATGTCCATTCCCACTATCAATGGTCTATTACAACATAAGGACCTCCCATTTAATAAGCCATGACAAATAGACATCTTTATCATATAGAATACAACTTTTGCATTTTATGCGATTTGGTCCTTTTTATAAAATCGAGCACACAAACGATAAAATTTTCACACGAAATTTTCACGCATATCACATATCATGTTTTAAGCACAGAAAATAATATTAAAATATTTTTTGACTCAGATTTGTGATCCCGAAACCACTGCTCCGATTAGGGTCAAAACTAGGTTGTTACATGAAATTTTGGCTAGGATTCATCTTTGCATGTAAGTGCATTTTTGCTCGATTTTTAATTATTTCTATGTTTTTGGAGTCATTGTAGCTTAGTATAGCTAGCCCAGGGACTAATTTGCAAAACTGTTAAAGGTTTAGGGTTTTACTATTGATGAATATGTGTGTGTTTTGATGTTTGATGATAGAAAATGAATTGTTGTTGTTAGATAAACAATATTTGTTTAGTGATTTTGGTTGAAATTGCAAATTAGGGACTTATTTGTAAAATATGAAAAATTCATTGTTAAATTGTGAAATAAATGGAATATAGGGCTTGCTAGGGACTTAATTGATATTCGGCTAGCATAGTTATAAGTGAATTGCATGAATTTGCATTTTTATGAGCTAGGGGTTAAATTGTAAAGATGTTGAAATATTAGGGGCAAAAGTGTAATTTTACCATAATATGAAATTTGGATTAAATTGAATAGAATGATAATTAGATAAGTTAAATTTGATTATATATAGATCAAGAAAAGTGAAGTTTGGATCTAGATCGGGGGAAAAATAAAGTATTGGACTAGTCAATCCATTTTGTCGTTTTTGTGATCGAGGTAAGTTCGTATGTTAATAAGCATTAATATAATTGTGTTTTAAATGCTTTATTATTGAATTAATTGTGAATACTATTCTACGAAAATGTTCGACGAAGATTCGGCAATGTAAAACCCCGATTGAACCTTAGGAATAAATAGGATACAAATGACATGTCAATGGGGGTTATGTGTGTTTTGGGTGCTTGTCCTTACGTTCTACCGGTGGCTGAGTTTTTTTGGCATGTGTTGCAGATTCTCGTCAGCTTGTGTGAGCAGCACTGTGTAGTTACATCTTGACCTTCAGCTTGTGTGAGCAGACCTATTGATAGCTCGAGAGTGAGCATTATATGAGATTGAGATGACTTCGGCCTGGTATTGGCACTTAGGGTGCGGGATTCCCGAGTATCTGATATTATTCCAAATGGTTCAAGGAGTATATTAAGAATATGAAATGGTGAGAGACAGATACATTTCAGTATAGGTATGTACGGAAATCATATGAGCATTGAATCCATGAAATTGTGAGTTCATGATTAATTATATGAATGAATAAATGTTAAATTTGTGATTAAATGGTTTTGTAGTATATTATGTTTATATTACTTGAATGGTGAATAAATGGTAAGCTTTACTTATTAACTATACAAGCTTACTAAGCTTTATAGCTTACTCTATTACTTTTCCATGTTTTATAGTGATTATTGAAGCTTGCTCGGATTGAGAGTTGTCGGAGATCTCATCACACTATCCAACTATCATTTTGGTACTTTTGAGCTTATGTATTTTGGTTATATGGCATGTATAGGAGTTGTGGTTAATCTATGGTCTATATGTTGATAATGGATTTTGCCAATTGATTTGGCTTGTAAATGAAGTATGTTTTGGTTATATGTATAGCCATGTGATTTGACTTATTTTGATATATTTGATTATGTATATATATGTGCAAATGGCCTTTTGTTATGTGGTTGGTAATTGGTATGAGAATGCTTGTTGTGGATTGGTATTTGAGAACCAAATAGTTGAATTGTAAGATATGGTATGCTTGTGGTTTTAGGCAAAATAATGCATGTTTGAAAGTGACCATTTAGGTGATTTGTCAATGTGAAATTGGTATGTTTTGAGTTGGCAAAACATGATCTTATGAGCATTATAGTTGTTGATATTGGTACAGCATGATTTTAGGCTTAAATGAGATTGGTTTGAATGCCTATTCATGCTATATTATTTTCCATTTGACATGTTTAGGTTGTTGCAAGTTTGGGTGAGAAAAATGGCTTGGTAAATGGCATATTTTTGTCCACACGGGCATAGACACGGGCGTGTGTCTCAGCCGTGTGAGACACACGGTCATGTGACATGGCCGTGTGTCCCTTAATGTTTATTTAGAAACTAAGTCAGTATGCTCCACATGGCCCATCACACGAGCCTATGACTTGAACGTGTGGCATAAGTCAGTATACTCAACAGTTTTGACACGGCCTAGCACACGGGCGTGTGAGGCCATTTCGAAGGGTATATGGGCTAGTCACACGGGCATGTGGTTAACCATGTGACCTAAGTCAGAGTGTTACACGGGGTCAGACATGGGCTAGGACACAGCCATGTGATCACATTTGAATGTCCACATGACCTGTGACTGGGGTGTGTCTTTGATCGTGTGAGACACACGATCGGCCCACACGGGCGTGTGTCCCCTGTATTTTGAAAATTTTCTATGTTTTCCAATTTTTTCCTAAGTTATTAATTTAGTCCTAAACCACTTCTAATGAATGATTTGGGCCTCGTAGGCTCATATTAGGGACTGTATGACTGATTGTGAATGACTTTATTTGGAAATGAAAAATTTATGTGAAATGTATATTTGTTTAAGTAATAAGTCTGGTAATACTCTGTAACCCTATTCTGGCTATGAATACGGGTTAGGCTATTATATTTATTAGTATTAGAGCTACGGTTTAATCGATTCTAGGAGTTTCGTAGCGTATGTAAGAGTCTAGCTATACATGTCATATATAACCTGTGATAGTGTGATATCTCCTAACAATTTTAAATCATGTTTTCATATAGCTATGGATCCCAATCGAGCATTGGCTGATGATGTTAAAAGTAATGCACCAGCCTCCGTTCATGGAGCAGCGCCGTTTGAATCGAGACCTGTGTCTAGGAGTCAAAGAGGAGAGGCTAAGGAAGCTTTCTTCCAAATGATGAACGAATGGTTCACTGAGTTTGTTCAAACTAATCTGGCTGCTTAGCAACCTCCACCCCTACCTATTCCCCAACCGGTTCCCGTAGATCCTCAAAGTTTGGAACCTTTATGTTTGAATAAGCCACCTGTGGATAAAATTCAAAAGTATAGGGCTGAAGAGTTTAGAGCTACCGTTGAAGATGATCCTGAAATAACTGAGTTTTGGCTTGAGAATACGATCGGGGTATTTGATGAATTATCCTGCACGCCAGCTGAATGTGTTAAATGCACTGTATCACTTCTGAGAGATACTGCATATTAGTGGTGGAACACTTTGATATTTGTGGTGCCGAGAGAAAGAGTCACGTGGGAATTCTTTCAAACTGAGTTCAGAAAGATATACATAAGTCAGCGGTTTATTGATCAAAAGTGAAAAGAATTTCTAGGGTTGAAATAGGGTCGTATGTCTGTGACCGAGTACAAAAGAGAATTTGTGAGACTCAGTAAATATGCTCGAGAATGTGTCTCCACTGAGGTAATTATGTGTAAGTGTTTTGAAGACAGGTTAAACAAAGACATTAGACTTCTAGGGATTTTGGAATTGAAAGAATTTGTTGTGTTAGTTGACAGAGCTTGCAAAGCCGAGGAACTTTGCAAAGAAAAGAGAAAAGCTGATTCTGAGGCTAAAGATTCGAGAAAGAGGCCAATGAGTAAACCATATCATTCTTCTTCAAAGAAATCATGGGATTCGTATAGTCATTCAAATGCTTCAGTGGGGTATTCTTATAGAGATCGTGGGAAGCAATATACGAGTCCTAAAGCTCAAAGCACTTCAGTATCGAGTGTTGGTAGTGTCAGAATCAACAAACCTGAGTGTCAACAGTGTGGAAGATGGCATTTTGGAGACTATTGGATGAATAACAAAGCTTGTTTTAGATGTGGCTCGCAAGATCATTTTATTCATGATTGTTCTGAGTTACTCGAGAAAGACAAATTTCTTAATACAAGACCGAGCAATACAGCTGCCAGAGGGAGACCACCTAGAAATACAGGAAATGTGACTAGTAGCAAAGGTGCAACAAAGGACTCTACTATAAGATTTGAGGCTCAAGCACCAGCCAGAGCTTACGCTATTCGCGCTCGCGAAGATGCGTCATTACCAAATGTTATCACTGGTACGTTTTCTCTTTATGACACTGATGT
Organism: Gossypium longicalyx; assembly: GCA_025698465.1. Lineage (NCBI taxonomy): Eukaryota > Viridiplantae > Streptophyta > Magnoliopsida > Malvales > Malvaceae > Gossypium > Gossypium longicalyx. Next base: position 23,066,933 of record CM046996.1, on the reverse strand, counting down.
AATTTCCTTGATTGATCTTGGTTCGACTCATTCATATATTTGTATAAATTTAGTGTCTCGTAAGAATTTAGCTATTGAGTCTACCGAATTTGTGATTAAAGTATCGAACCCCTTAGGCAAGTATGTCCTAATGGATAAAGTTTGCAAGAATTGTCCTATGATGACTCGGAGTCCGGCAAATTTGATGCTTTTACCGTTTGATGAATTCGATGTGATTTTGGGTATAGATTGGTTGACTTTGCATGATGCTATTGTAAATTGTAGACCAAAGACTATTGAATTGAAATGTCAGAATAGTGAAATTCTTCGAATTGAATCCGATGAGCTGAGTGAATTGCCTATAGTGATATTGACGATGCTAGCTCAGAAATATGTGAAAAAAGGTTGTAATGCTTGCCTTGCGTATGTACTAGATACAAAAGTGTCTGAATCGAAGATTGAAACAGTGCTAGTGGTTTGTGAATACCCGGCCAGAAGAGTTACCTTGGTTGCCACCGATCAAAGAAGTCGAATTTGCTATTAAATTAGTACCGGGAACATCACCGATATCGATAGCTCCATTGTAATATCCCTAACCCGTATCCATCGTCAAAATAAAGTTTCAGAGTATTACCGGAACATTGAAAACATTTTACAAATAATTTATGTAAATTACCATTCATTTACTGAGATCATTCAAAACGTCCCTTGATTGGACCCTCGAGGTCCAATACGAGCATTAGAATCATGTCGACACTTAATTGAAAACTCATAAAACTTTTTGTGACATTACATTTTAAAAATTTTCCAACTCTCTGACTTATAAGGCATGAAAAATTAAAGTCACACGGCCAAGTCACACGCCTGTGTGCTAGGTCATGTGGTGAATTTTATTTTCAAAATTTAGGAGCAGTTTTCACACTACGGTGTAACACACTCGTGTTTAAGGCCGTGTCAACCACACTGCTGAGACACACACTTGTGTCTCTGCCCGTGTGCCCAATTTTGAGTATTCTATTTCTCATTTTTAAGATGTAGGGGACACACGGCCAGACCAGATGCCCATGGGACGAGCCGTGTGTCACACATGGCCTAACCGTGTAGATAAAATAAGGTCATTTCCTAGCCTCATTTGTCACCCAAAACTTACCACTTTCCTACACCACAACTCAAAAGCATATATCCACCAATCCAACATCATATTCACATAAAATTTGACATCAATCATATAATATCATCTCATGCATCAATGGATATAAACTTACTCTTATCATAAACTTATATGCTAACATAATTCCATGAAACCAACACACAATAAGCATTTGTGTAATTACCAAAACATAACTTTTGAGATAACCAAATTAGATCATAACTAGCCACTCAATGGCTAGATCACCTAACAACAATTACAAGCCATCATTGGCCAAATAAGCTTATACATGTCATTATACCAAAACGAGATTTCTATTTATACCAAAATGAGATAGTGGATAGTGCGATGATTGCTCCGACCGATTTCCAACCTTCGTGAGCTATGAGCACTATAAAAAGTTAAAATTAAATGGAGTAAGCATTTTACGCTTAGTAAGTTCATATAACAGAAAATAAACTTACCAATCATATTGATCCATACCAGCATACATGGTCATACTTTCCATAAATTTTGGATGAGTTTACCTAAAGACAAACACTTAATCAAACAAGTTAATCACATAACCTTATATAAATATCAAGTAAATATAGATGAGCTAATCACATTACAGGCTTCCGTTAAATTTCACCTTTCCACATTACAAGAGTCTTTTCTAATGAACTATTGAAATTTCGATGGATGTTCGGGTAATATACTCGTGCAAAAGTAACCATTAGGGTACATAATAAAAAGGTACACTCTTAAGCCACACATTTTACAACAGGATTACCAGTCTAGGCTAAATCCTATCTATAGCATATGCTTTAGAGAGCTTAATTTGGATTACCCGTTCGGGCTAAATCCAGACTATATCAAAAGCTCAAAAGGGCTTACATTAGAATTACCCGTCTGGGCTAAATTCTATCTGCAACATGTGCAATATTATTCTTAATCCATCGAAATTCAACATTCAACCGGAACATGATAATTTGTACATATTTCACAACTTTGGACTATTTCATTATGTATATATCATCTCACACATATCAACACAATCATACAATTCAATTCAAACATATTAACATACATATTTAAGTTACACGAACTTACCTTGAAAATGGTTCGTATTTGAATTTCAACTAATCTGAAACCTTTTGCTTTCCTCGATCTAGTTCCGTGGTTGGTCTTTTCGGATTTGTATGGGTAAATTTAACTATTAATCTATCACATTTCATATACATTTGCATCCTATTACATCCTAGGAAAAATTACTTTTTTGCCCCTATCTTTTTCAAAAATTCTGATTTCGTCCCTAGGCTCAGAAAATGAAATTCATGAAATTTAACTCTCTTTCCAAGCCTAGCCAAAATTTATATACTACATTTATAACACATACATTTCACAAATTTTATAATTTTCCATGGGTTTTTCCACTTCATTTTTGTCCCTAAATCAAGCTTTCATAAAAAATTGCTTTGTAAAAGTTGTTTATCTATGAATAACTTTTCGTATTCTACCATAAATTTCTAATTTTCAGCATATTCATCCATGACCCAAATTTCATACCTTGATAACTTTTCAAATAAATCCCCTAAATAGAAAGATTAGACTATCCTGATTCCAAAAATATAAAAGTTACTAAAAACATGACTTAACTTTATACCTTATTAAGCTTGAAAAGTTTTCTTCCATTCTCCTAGGGTTTCCATAGAAAAATTGGGGAAGATGCTATAAATATAGATGATTTTTTTCTTTTTAATTGATTATCATCTATTAATTTTATTGATTTCCAATTTAGTCCCTACCCATTTCTAATTTTTCCAAGGATGAGTCATTAAAATATCTACTAACTACTCTTCAATGGTCTAATTACCATATAAGGGCCTTAAGTTTTGAATTCCATAGCTATTTGATACCTATAGCTACTAGAACCCAACTTTTCCATTTTATGCAACTTAGTCCTTTTCCTAATTAAACACACAATCGGTAAAATTTTCGTATCAAAATTTTCATGTGAACTTCCTATCATGATACCAACCATAAATTAAATTAAATTAAAATTTTATTTTTGGCTCAGATTTGTGGTCTCGAAACCACTGTTCCGATCTCACCGAAAATGGGTTGTTATAACTCTCTCCCTTAGAAATTTTCGTCCTCGAAAATTCTTACAAAAAAAGAGGTTAAGGTATTGTTTCCTCATAGTATCCTCTGGCTCCTAGGTAGCTTCCTCTAATCCATGCCGTTGCCAGAGAACTTTTACCAATGCCACATTTTTATTTCTTAGCTCATTTGTCTCATATGTAAATATTTTAATCGGTTCTTCATTGTAGGTCATATCAGGCCGAATCTCAACTTCTACTGGAGTAATAACATGTGAAGGATCCGATCGATATCGTCGTAGCATGGACACATGAAACACATTATGAATTTTATCAAGCTCTGGTGGTAATGCTAACCCATATGCAACAGGCCTAATTCTTTCAATGATCTCATATGGCCCGATAAACCGTGGACTCAGTTTTCCTTTACGGCCGAATCGGAGAAATTTCTTCCAAGGTGACACTCTCAAGAATACTTTATCTCCAACCTAAAATTCTATCTCTTTCCGCTTTAAATCGGCATAAGACTTTTGATGGTCTAAAGCCGCTTTTAAACTGTCTTGAATGATCTTCACCTTTTCTTTGGTTTTCGGGATCAAGTCATCTCTGTTTATCTTTTTCTCACTTAACTCTATCCAATACAATGGGGTTCTACATTTACAACCATATAGGGCCTCATACGGCACCATTCTAATACTGGACTGATAACTGTTATTGTAAACAAATTCAATCAAAGGTAAGTATTTTTCCCAGTTACCTTTAAATTCAAGTACACAACACTGAAGCATGTCTTCTAAAATCTGTACCACGCGTTCAGATTGTCCATCTATTTGAGGATGGAATGCAGTATTAAAGTGTAAACGAGTGCCCAAAGCTTCTTGCAACTTACTCTAAAATCGGGATGTAAACCGAGGATCTCTATCTGAAATAATAGAAATTGGCACTCCATGTAGTCTTACAATTTCAGAAACATATAATTCAGCCAATCTATCCAATGAAAAATCCATACTTACTGGAATAAAGTGTGCAAACTTCGTTAAACAATCAACAATTACCCAGACGACATCTTTCATTTTCTATGATAAACGTAATCCCATTACAAAGTCCATGGTAATTCTTTCCCATTTCCATTTCGGTATTGTAATTGGTTGCAATAATCCTGAATGTACTTGGTGTTCAGTGTTCACTTGTTAACATATCAAACACTTTGATACAAATTCAAAAATATCCCATTTTATTCCCGGCCACCAGTACATCTTTTTCAGATCGCTATACATCTTATTACTACCAAGATGGATAGACATGTTATCATTATGAGCTTCACTCAAAATCTTCTGTACTAGTCCTGAACTTTTCGATACACATACTCTGCTTCTGAATAACAAACAACCATCGGTCCGGACCTGGAATTTTGAATCAAGAGTCATTTCACTTTGTAGTCATTTTGTTTGCAACTTACTATCATTTTACTGAGCTTTAGAGATCTATTGTAAAAACATCGGTCTAACTTTTCACTCAGCCATTATTGAACCATCATCAGATAAAGACAACTGGGTGTTCAATGACCGTAAGGCAAATAAGGATTTTTGGCTCAAGCCATCAGCCACTACATTAGCTTTTCCCGGATGGTAATCAATAATGAGATCATAATCTTTCAATAATTCCAACCACCTACGTTGTCTCAAATTTAATTCTTTTTGTGTCATTAAATACTTTAGACTTTTGTGATCCGTAAAGATGTGACATTTTTCACCGAAAAGGTAATGCTACCATATTTTCAATGCAAAAACAATAGCTGCTAATTCAAGATCATGTACTGGGTAATTTCTTTCATGCGGTTTTAGCTGCCAAGATGCATAAGCCAATACTTTATCATCTTGCATTAATACACATCCCAAACCATTCAATAAGGCATCGCTATAGACTATAAATTCCTTACCCGATTTAGGTTGGACTAATACGGGCGCTCTCGTCAATAAAGCTTTCAATCTATCAAAACTCTACTGGCACTTGTCAGTCCACTCGAATTTCACTTATTTTTGCAACAATCGAGTATTCGAAGAAGCTATCATTAAAAACCTTTTAACAAATCTCCGATAATATCCTGCTAGTCCTAGAAAACTTCTGACTTCTGAAACATTCTTCAATGGCTTCCAACTTACAATAGCTAAAATTTTGTTCGAATCCACCCGAATACCCTCTGCAGATGCAACATGTCCAACGAAACTAACTTCTATAGCCAGAATTCACATTTCCTGAATTTAGCATATAGATGTTTCTCATGCAGAGTTTGCAATACAATTCTTAAATGCTCAGCATGCTCATTCACATCCCAAGAGTAAACCAAAATATCATCAATAAAAATAACCATGAACCTGTCCAGGTATGGTCTGAAAATTCTGTTCACTAAATCCATAAATACCACAGGGGTATTTGTCAATCTGAATGGCATCACCAAAAACTCATAATGCCCATATCTAGTTCTGAAAGCTGCCTTCCACACATCTGAATTGTAACACCCGTAACCCGTATCCGTCGTCAGAATAAGGTTTTGGAGTATTACAGGAACATTCAAAACATTTTACAATTAATTTACATCAATTACTATTCATTTATCGAGATCATTCAAAATGTCCATTAAATGGACCCTTGAGGTCCAATACGAGCATTAGAATCAATTTGGTACTTAATTAGAAACTCATAAAAAATTTTGCAACATTTCAAAAATTTTCCAATGTGCAGGGCTCACACGCCCGTGTGGTCTAGGGACATGCCTGTATGGTCGGGTCGTGTACTACACACGCCCGTGTCCCTAACCTGTGTAACTCTCTAAATTTTATAGCATGAAAAAATTTAAGTCACACGCCCATGTGCTAGGCCGTGTGGCGAATTTTACTTTCAAAATTTAGATGCAGTTTTCACACGGCCGTGTAACACGCTAGTGTTCAAGGCCGTGTCAACCATACAGCTAAGACACACGTCCGTGTCTCAGCCTGTGTGGCCAATTTTGAGAATTCTTTTTCTCATTTTTAAGATGCATGGGACACACGGCCGGACCACTTGCCCTTGGGACAAGCCATGTGTCACACACAGCCAAGACACACGTCCATGTTCAGGGCTGTGTCAACCACACAACTGAGACACTCACCCGTGTCTCTGCCCGTGTGCCCAATTTTGAGTATTTTGTTTCTCATTTTTAAGATGCAAGGGACACACGACTGAACCACATGCCCATGGGACAAGCTGCGTGTCACACACAGCCAAGACACACGTCTGTGTGCCTGCCTGTGTGGACAAAATAAGGCCATTTCCTAGCCTCCTTTGTCACCCAAAACTTACCATTTTTCCTGCACCAAAACTCACAAGCATATATTCACCAATCCAACGTCATATTCACATAAAATTTGACATCAATCATATGGTATTATCTCATACATCAATGGATATAAACTTACTCTTAACATACACTTATATGCTAACATAATTCCATCAAACCAACACACAATAAGCACTTGTATAATTACCAAAACATAACTTTTAAGATAACCAATTTAGATAATCTCTAGCAACTCCAACGGCTAGATTACAAAACAACAATTACAAACTATCATTGGCCAAATAAGCTTATACATTCCATTATACCAAAATGAGATTTCTATTTATACCAAAATGAGATAGTGGATAGCGTGATGATTGCTCCAACCAACTTCCAACCTTTGCGAGCTTTGAGCACTATAAAATAGGGAAAAATTAAACGAAGTAAGCATTTTATGCTTAGTAAGTTAGTATCACAAAAAATAAACTTACCGATCATATTTATTATTGCAAACATAGATAAATTTACATTCCATCGATTTTGGGTGAGTTACCTAAACACATAGACTTACTTAACAAGTTAGTCACATAATCTCGTATGAATATCAAGTAAACATAGATGAGCTCATCACATTACAATCTTCTATTAATTTCATCTTTCTACACTTCAAGAGTCTTTTCAGTCAAACTATTGAAATCTCAATGGATGTTCGAGTAATATACACATGTGCAGAAGTACCCATTTGGGTACATAATAAAAAGGCACACTCTTGAGCCGTACATTTTACAGTAGGATTACAAGTCCAGGCTAAATCCTATCCGTAGCATATGCTCTAGAGAGCTTAATATGGATTACCCGTTCGGGATAAATCCAATTTATAACCTCAACTCAAGAGGGCTTACATTAAAATTACCCGTTCGGGCTAAATCTTATCTGAAACATATGCACTATTATTCTTAACCCATCGAAATTCAACGTTTGACCGGAACATGATAATTTGTCCATATTACACAACTTAAGACTATATCATTATGTACATATCATCTCACATATATCAACACAATTATACAATTCAATTCAAGCATATTAACATAAATATTTAAGTTGCACGAACTTACCTTGAAAATTGTTCGTATTTGAATGTCAACTATTTTGAAACCTTTTGCTTTTCTCTATCTAGTTCCGTAGTTGGTCTTTCCGGATCTTATTAAGCTTGAAAATTTTTCTTCCTCTCCTAGCATAGAAAAATTGGGGAAGATGATATCAAATTAGATGATTTTTTTCTTTTTAATTAATTATCATCTAATAATTTTACTGATTTCCAATTTAGTCCCTACCCTTTTCTAATTTTTCCATGAATGAGTCATTAAAATATCTACTAACTACCCTTCAATGGTCTAATAACCATATAAGGACCTTAAGTTTTGAATTCCATAGCTATTTGATACCTATAGCTACTAGAACTCAACTTTTGTATTTTATGCAATTTAGTCCTTTCCCTAATTAAACACACAATCGGTAAAATTTTTGTACTGAAATTTTCATGTGAACTTCATATCATGGTACCAACCATAAAATGAAATAAAATAAAATTTTATTCTTGGCTCGGGTTTGTGGCCCCGAAACTACAGTTTCGATATCACCGAAAATAGGTTGTTACAACTCTCCGCCCTTAGAAATTTTCGTCCTCGAAAATTCTTGCCAGAAAAGAGGTTAGGGTATTGCTTCCTCATAGTATCCTCCAGCTCCCAGGTAGCTTCCTCTAATCCATGCTGCTGTGAGAGAACTTTTACCAATGCCACCTTTTTATTTCTTAGCTCTTTCGTCTCATATGCCAGTATTTTAATCAGTTCCTCATTGTAAGTCATATCAAGCTGAATCTCAACTTCTGTTGGAGTAATAAAGTGTGAAGGATCCGATCGATATCGTCGTAGCATGGACACATGAAACGTATTATGAATTTTATCAAGCTTCGGTGGTAACGCTAACCGATATGCAACAGGCCCGATTGTTTCAATGATCTTATACGGCCCAATGAACCGTGGACTCAGTTTTTCTTTACGGCCAAATCGAAGAACTTTCTTCCAAGGTGACACTTTCAAGAATACTTTATCACCAACCTGAAATTCTATCTCTTTCCGCTTTAAATCAGCATAAGACTTTTGACGATGTGAGGTCACTTTCAAATTGTCTATAATTATCTTCACCTTTTCTTTCGTCTGCCAGATCAAGTCAACTCTATGTATCTTTTTCTTACTTAACTCTATCCAATACAATGGAGTTCTACATTTACGTCCATACAAGGCTTCATACGGCGCCATTTTAATACTGGACTGATAACTGATATTGTAAGCAAATTCAATCAAAGGCAAGTATTTTTCCTAGTTACCTCCAAATTCAAGTATACAACACTAAAGCATGTCTTCTAAAATCTATATCACACGTTTAGATTATCCATTTGTTTGAGGATGGAATGCAATACTAAAGTGTAAACAAATGCCCAAAGCTTCATGCAACTTACTCCAAAGTCGGGATGTAAACCGAGGATCTCTATCTGAAATAATGGAGACAAGCACTCCATACAATCTAACAATTTCAGAGACATATAATTCAGCCAATCTATCCAATGAAAAATCCATACATACTGGAATAAAGTGTGTAGTATTTGTTAAACGATCGACAATTACCCAGATGGCATCTTTCTTTTTCGATGATAAAGGTAATCTTGATACAAAATCCATGGTAACTCTTTACCATTTCCATTACGGTATTGTAATTGGCTGCAATAATCCCGAAGGTACTTGGTGTTCAGCCTTTACTTGCTGACATATCAAACACTTCGACATAAATTCAAAAATATCTCATTTCATTCCCGGCCACCAGTACATCTTTTTTAAGTCACTATACATCTTATTACTACCAGGATGTATAGACATGTTACCATTATGAGCTTCATTCAAAATCTTTTGTACTAGTTCTAAACTTTTCGATACACATACTCTGCCTTTGAATAATAAACAACCATCGGTCCTGACCTGGAATTCTGAGTCAGAAGTCGATTCACTTTGTATCCGTTTTGCTTGCAACTTACTATCATTTTTCTAAACTTCGGAGATCTGTTGCAAAAAAATGTTGGTCTGACTTTTAACTAAACTATGAGTGAACCATCATCAGATAAAGACAATTGGGTGTTCAATGCCCGTAAGGCAAATAAGGATTTTTGGCTCAAGGCATCTGCCACTAGATTAACCTTCCCTGGATGGTAACCAATAACGAGATCATAATCTTTCAATAATTCCAACCACCTACGTTGTCTCAAATTTAGTTCTTTTTGTGTCATTAAATACTTCAGACTTTTGTGATCCATAAAGATGTGGCAATTTTCACCAAAAAGATAATGCTGCCATATTTTCAATACAAAATCAATAGCTGCTAATTCAAGATCGTGTATCGGGTAATTTCTTTCATACGATTTTAGCTGCTTAGATGCATAAGCCACTACTTTACCATCTTGCATCAATACACATCCTAAACATTCAACGAGGCATTGTTGTAAACTATAAATTCCTTACTTGATTCAAGTTGGACTAATACAGGCACTTCCGTCAATAAAGCTTTCAATCTATCAAAACTCTCTGGCACTTATCAATCCACTAGAATTTCACTTATTTTTGCAACAATCGAGTCATCGAAGAAGCTATCATTGAGAACCCTTTAACAAATCTCTGATAATATCCCGCTAGTCCCAGAAAACTTCTAACTTTTGAAACATTCTTTTGTGGCTTCCAACTTACAATAGCTGAAATTTTGTTCAGACCCCCCGAATACCCTCTGCAGATGCTACATGTCCAAAGAAACTAACTTCTTGTAGCCAAAAGTCACATTTACTGAATTTAGCATGCACCTGTTTCTCACACAGAGTTTATAAAACAATTCTCAGATGCTCAGTATGCTCATTCACATCCCGAGAGTAATCTAAAATATCATCAATAAAAACAACCACGAACCTGTCCAGGTATGGTATGAAAATTTTGTTCATTAAATCCATAAACACCGCCTGGGCATTTGTTAATTCGAATGGCATCACCAAAAACTCATAATGCCCATATCTGGTTCTAAAAGTTGTCTTCGGCACATCTGAATCTTTTATTCGTAGCTGATAGTAACCAGATCGTAAATCAATTTTTGAAAATATAGTGGCACCTCTTAATTGATCAAACAAGTCATCTATACAAGGCAACGGGTATTTACTCTTTACTGTGACTTTATTAAGCTGTCTGTAATCGATGCATAATCTTAATGATCATCTTTCTTCTTTACAAACAATATCGGTGCACCGCATGGTGAAAAGCTGGGTTGGGCAAATCCTCTATCAATCAACTCTTGCAGGGTTCAGCAGGAGCCATTCTATATGGTGCTATAGATATCGGCATCGTCCCTGACTCAAGGTCTATGGAAAATTCCACCTCTCTAACTAGAGGTAAACCAAGTAGTTCTTCTGGAAATACCTCATGAAACTCGCAAACAACCGGCACAGATTGGATTTTCAACTTTGATACTTTGGTATCCAGTACAATAGCAAGATAAGCCTCATACCCCTTTTTTAATATATCTCTGTACTGTTATTGCTGAAATCACATTAGACAACCCATCCAGTTTTCTAGATTCAACCCGGAGTAACTCACCATTCTAACACTTCAATACAATGTATTTATGCTTACAATTCACCACTGCATCATTTTGAGATAACCAATCCATTCCCAATATTACATCAAATTCATCAAAGGGTAACAACATCAAGTTAGTCTGAAAACAATAACCCTCTATCTTTAATGGACAATTTTTACAAATTTTATCCACCATAACATGCTGACCCAAGGGGTTTGCAACTTTAACCATAATTTCAGTGAATTCAACAATCATATTTTTAACAGACACAAATTTTGTGCATATATATGAGTGTGTGGAATCAGGATCAATCAAAGCAATAATATAAGTATCAAGTAGAGAGAATGTACCAGTGATAACATCTAGTGCCAAAGCATCTTCCCTTGCACGTATTGCATATGTTCTTGTCAGAGCCTGAGCCTCAGATTTAGCTGTTGAATCTTTTGCAGCACTACGACTACCACCGACATTTTTGGAATACCGTGGTGGTCTATCCCTCGAGACAGGATTACTCGACTTCAGGGTCTATTCAATGTCTTTCTCAACCCTTTCCGGGCAATCCATAAGAAAATGGTTAAGAGAACCACACTTAAAGCAAGCCCCACTACTTATCCGGCACTCTCCAAAATGCAACTTATTACAGGCGTTGCATCGTGGTTTGGGTTTTCCAACACTCCTAACATTGGTTGTTAAGGGAGACGAAGACCTCAGGTTAGTGCGTTTAAAACTTCATTCCTTTCCTGAATACTCCCTTGATGTAGCAAAACGCTCATGAAAATTCTTTGATTTCTTTAAAGTAGATGATTGTGTCTTGTTTATAAATCTTTTGTTCGTAAGCCGAGCTTCCCTTTCCGCTTGTCTCTTTTCTTTGCTTAATTCCTCGGCCTTGTGTGCTTATTCAACCAACACCACGAATTCTCGTAATTCTAAAATTCTAATTAAAAGCTTGATATCTTCGTTTAGCCCTTCTTCAAATTGTTTACATATTTCGGTTTCAGTCTGAACCCATTCACTAGCATACTTGCTCAATCTAACAAGTCCTCGTTCATACTCGAATACTGTCATATTTCCCTATTTGAGCTCTAGAATTTCTTTCTTTTTCTGGTCCAAGAATCTCTGACTAATATACATTTTTTTAAACTCTGTTTGAAAAAATTCCCATGTAATATTTTCTCTTGGTACCACAGAAGATATGGTTTTCCACCAATGGTAGGTTGTGTCTTTCAATAAAGATACCACAAACTTCAAACATTCGGCTGGTGTACATGATAACTCATCTAGAACACGAATAGTATTTTCTAGCCAGAACTCAGCCCTCTTTGGATTGTCATTGGCCTTAGCCCTAATTTTTTCAGCCCCATGTTTTCTGATTTTATCTACTACAGCCTTACCAATTCTAACAGGTCTAGCATCCTATGGTGTTTCATCACGTTGTGAAGTAGGTGGAGGAGGTCGTTGAACAGTAGAGTTTGTTCTCATATATTCACTAAACCATCCATCCATATATTCAAAGAAGGTTGTTTTTGCTGCCTTACTTTGGCCCTCAAATACGAGCCTTCTACAACAACTAGATACAGCTCACTGCACAGAAGCTTGAGCAGCGCTCTCAACTTCCTCAGTCTCGACTCTAACTTGGTTGGAAGACATTACTATATAAAAATACATTTAAAAGTGGTCAGGAGATACAACACTATCATAATTTATATAATGGCATGTATAGCTAGACTCATACTTGCTACTTTGTCTGAGAATCGGCTAAATCGTGGCTCTAATACCACTAAATGTAACACCCTTAACACGTATATGTTGTCAAAAAAGGGTTTCAGAGTATTACCGAAACATTCAAAACATTTTACAATTAATTTATGGAAATTACTATTCATTTATCGAGATCATTCAAAACATCCCTTAAATGGACCCTCGAGGTCCAATACGAGCATTAGAATCAAGTCGCGACTTAATCGAAAACTCATAAAATTTTTCGCGACATTTTAAAATTTTTCCAAGGTGCAGGGCTCCTACACACACCCGTGCCCCTAACCCATGTAACTCTCTAACTTTTATGGAATGAAGAAATTTAAGTTACACGGCCAAGTCACACGCCCGTGTCCTAGACTGTGTAGTTAATTTTACTTTCGAAATTTAGGTACAGTTTTTACACGGCTGAGACACACACCCGTGTCTCTGCCCGTGTGCCCAATTCTTAGCATTTTGTTTCTCATTTTTAAGATGCAGAGGACACGCGGCCGGACCACATGCCCATGGGACAAGCTGTGTGTCACAAACAGCCAAGACAAACGCCTGTGTGTTTACCTGTATGGACAAAATAAGGCCATTTACTAGCCTCCTTTGTCACCCAAAACTTACCAGTTTTCTTGCACCAAAACTCACAAGCATATATTCACCAATCCAACATCATATTCAGATAAAATTTGACATCAATCATATGGTTTTATCTCATTCATCAATAGATATAAACTTACTCCTAACATAAATTTATATGCTAATATAATTCTAACAAACCAACACACAATAAGCACTTGTATAATTACCAAAACATTACTTTTAAGATAACCAATTTAGATCATCTCTAGCCATTCCAATGGCAAGACTATAAAACAACAATTACAAACTATCATTGGCCAAATAAGCTTATACATGCCATTATACCAAAATGAGATTTCTATTTATACCAAAATGAGATAGTGGATAGTGTGATGATTGTTCCGACCAACTTTCAACCTTCACGAGCTTTGAGCAGTGTAAAACAGGGAAAAATTGAACGAAGTAAGTATTTTATACTTAGTAAGATCATATAACGAAAAAGAAACTTACCGACCATATTTATTATTACAAGCATACATAAATTTACATTCCATCGATTTTGGGTGAGTTACCTAATCATATACACTTACTCAACAAGTTAGTCACATAATCTCGCATGAATATCAAGTAAACATAGATGAGCTCATCACTTTACAAACTTCTATTAATCTCACCTTTCCACACTTTAAGAGCCTTTTTCATCGAACTGTTGAAATATCGATGGATGTTCGGGTAATATACATATGTGCAGAAGTACTCATGGGGTACATAATAAAAAGGCACACTCTTGAGCCGTACATTTTACAGTAGCATTACCAGTCCAGGCTAAATCCTATCCGTAGCATAGCTCTAGGGAGCTTAATATGGATTACCCATCCGGGCTAAATCCAATTTATAACCTAAACTTAAGAGGGCTTACATTAGAATTACCCGTCCAGGCTAAATTCTATCTACAACATATGCACTATTATTCTTAACCCATCGAAATTCAACTTTCGACTGGAGCATAATAATTTGTCCATATTACCCAACTTAAGACTATTTCATTATGTTCATATCATCTCACACATATCAACACAATTATACAATTCAATTCAAGTATATTAACATACATATTTAAGTTACACGAACTTACCTTGAAAATGGTTCATATTTGAATGTCAACTAATCCGAAACCTTTTGCTTTCGTCCATCTAGTTCCATGGTTGGTATTTCTGGATCTTTTTAAGCTTGAAAAGTTTTCTTCCTCTCTCCTAGGGTTTCCATATAAAAATTGGGAAAGATGATATCAAATTAGATGATTTTTTCTTTTTAATTAACTATTGTCTAATAATTTTATTGAATTCCAATTTAGTCCCTACCCTTTCCTAATTTTTCCATGTATGAGTCATTAAAATATCTATTAACTACCCTTCAATGGTCTAATTACCATATAAGGACCTTAAGTTTTGAATTCCATAGCTATTTGATACCTATAGCTACTAGAACCCAACTTTTTCATTTTATACAATTTAGTCTTTCCCTAATTAAACACACAATCAGTAAAATTTTCATACCAAAATTTTCATGTGACTTTCCTATCACGATACCAACCATAAAATAAAATAAAATATATTTTTATTTTTGGTTTAGGTTTGTGGTCCCGAAACCATTGTTTAGATCTCACCGAAAATGGGTTGTTACATAAATCTTTTACCCGTAGTTGATAGTAACCAAATCGTAGGTCAATTTTTGACAATACTGTGGCACCTTTTAATTGATCAAACAAGTCATCTATACGAGACAACGGGTATTTGTTCTTTATTGTGACTTTATTAAGTTGTCTGTAATCAATGCACAATCTTAATGATCCATCTTTCTTTTGTACAAACAATACTGGTGCACCTCATGGCGAAAAGCTAGGTCAGGCAAACCCTTTATCAATCAACTCTTGCAACTCTACCTTCAGCTCTTTCAATTCCACAGTAGCCATTCTATATGGTGCTATATATATCCGCATCATCCCTGATAGAAGGTCTATGGAAAATTCCACCTCTCTTGCTAGAGGTAAACCAGGTAGTTCTTCTAGAAATACCTCAGGAAACTCACAAACAACTGGCATAGACTGGACTTTCAACTTTGATACTTTGATATCCAGTACAATAGCAAGATAAGCCTCATACCCCTTTTAAGTATATCTCTTTGCTGATATTGCTGAAATCACATTAGACAATCCATCTAGTTTCTCAAACTTAACCCAAAGTAACTTACCATTCTAACACTTCAATACAATGTATTTATGCTTACAATTTACCATTGCATCATGTTGGGTTAACCAATCCATTCCCAATATTACATCAAATTCATCAAAGGGTAAAAACATCAACTTAGTCAGAAAACAGTACCCCTCTATCATCAACTGGCAATTTTTACAAATTTTATCCACCATAACATGATGACCCAAGGGGTTTGAAACTTTAACCACAATTTCAGTGAATTAAACAATCATATTTTTAACAGACACAAATTTTGTGCATATATATGAATGCGTGGAACCAGGATCAATCAAAGCAATAATGTCAGTATCAAGTAGAGAGAATGTACCAATGATAACATCTGGAGCCGAAGCATCTTCCCTTGCACGTATTGCATATGTTCTTGTCAGAGCCCGAGCCTCAGATTTAGCTGTTGAATCTATTGCAGCACTACGACTACCATTGACATTTCTAGAATACCGTGGTTGTTTACCCCTCGAGATAGGATTACTTAACTTCGGGGTCTGTTCAATGTCTTTCTCAACCCTTTCCAGGCAATCTTTAAGAAAATGGTCGAGAGAACCACACTTAAAGCAAGCCCCACTTCTCATCCGACATTCTCTAAAATGCAATTTATTACAGATATTGCATCCTGGTTTGGGTTTCCAACACTCCTAAAACTGGTTGTTAAGGGAGACGAAGACCTCGGGTTAATGTGTTTAGAACTTTGTTCCTTTCCCGAATACTCCCTTGACGTAGCAAAATGCTCAAGATAATTATTTGATTTCTTTGAAGCAGATGATTGCGTCTTGTTTATAAATCTTTTACTCGAAACCCAAGGTTCCCTTTTTGCTTGCCTCTTTTCTTTGCTTAATTCCTCAGCCTTGTGTGCTCGTTCAACCAACACTAGGAATTCTCTTGATTCTAGATTTTCAATCAACAGCTTGATATCTTCATTTTTCCTTTCTTCAGATCGTTTGCACATTTCGGCTTCAGTCTAAACCCATTCATTAGCATACTTGTTCAATCTAACAAATTGTTGTTCATACTCAAACACTATCATATTTTCCTATTTGTGTTCTAGAAATTCCTTCTTTTTCTGGTCTAAGAATCTCTGACTAATATACTTCTTTTAAACTATGTTTGGAAAAATTCCCATGTAATATTTTCCCTTGGTATCATAGAAGATATGGTTTACCACCAATGGTAGGTTGTCTTTCAACAAAGATATCGTACATTTTAGACATTCGGCTAGTGTACATGATAACTCATCTAGAACCTGAATAGTATTTTCCAGCCAGAACTTGACCCTCTCTGGATCGTCATTAGCCATAGCCCTAAATTCTTTAGCCCCATGTTTTCTACTTTTATCTACTAGAGCCTTACCATTTCTAATAAGTCTAGCATCCTGTGGCATTTCATCATGTTGTGAAGCAGGTATGGGAGGTCGTTGAACAGTAGGGTTTGTTCTCATATATTCATTTTCCATTCACCCATCAATTCAAAGAAGGCTGCTTTTGCCACCTCACTTTGGCCCTCAGATACGGGCCTTCTACTGCCATTAGATGCAGCTCGTTACACAGAAGCTTGAATAGCGCTCTCAACTCAGTCTCGGCTCTAGCTTGGTTGGAAGACATTACTTTATTAAAATACATTTAAAAGTGGTCAGGAGATATTACACTATCATAATTTATATAATGGCATGTATGACTAGACTCGTACTTGCTACGTTTGCCCGAGAATCGGTTAAATCGTGGCTCTGATACCACTAAATGTAACACCCTTAACCTGTACCTGTCATTAGAACAGGGTTTCAGAGTATTACCAGAACATTCAAAACAACAATTACAAGCCATCATTGGCTAAATAAGCTTATACATGCCATTATGCCAAAACGAGATTTCTATTTGTACCAAAATGAGATAATGGATAGTGCGATGATTACTCCGACCGACTTCCAACCTTCACGAGCTTAGAGCAAAATAGGGAAAATTAAATGGAGTAAGCATTTTATGCTTAGTAAGTTCGTATAATGGAAAATAAACTTACCAATCATATTTATCTATACAAGCATACAAAGTCATATTTTCCATAAATTTTGATGAGTTTACCTAAACACAAACACTTAATCAAACAAGTTAATCACATAACCTCATATAAATATCAAGTAAAAATTGATGAGCTCACCACATTACAAGCTTCCATTAAATTTCACCTTTCCACATTACAAGAATCTTTTCCATCGAACTATTGAAATTTTGATGGATGTTCAAGTAGTATACTCATGTGCAAAAGTACCCATTAAGGTACATAATAAAAAGACACACTCTTGAGCCACACATTTTACAACAGAATTTCCAATCCAGGCTAAATCCTATCCGTAGCATATGCTCTAGAGAGATTAATTTGGATTACCCGTCTGGGCTAAATCCAAACTGTATCAAAAGCTCAAGAGGGCTTACATTAGAATTACGTCTGGGTTAAATTCTATCGACAACATGTGCAATATTATTCTTAATCTGTCGAAATTCAATATTCAACCGGAACATGATCATTTGTTCATATTTCACAACTTAGGACTATTTCATTATGTATATATCATCTCACACATATCAACACAATCATACAATTCAATTCAAGCATATTAACATACATATTTAAGTTACACGAACTTACCTTGAAAATGGTTCATATTTGAATTACAACTAATCCAAAACATTTTGCTTTCCTTGATCTAGTTCCGTGGTTGGTCTTTCCATATCTATACAAGTAAATTTAACTAATTAATCTATCACATTTCATATGCATTTGCATCTTATTACATCCTAGGTAAAATTACCATTTTGCTCCTATCTTTTTCAAAAATTCTAATTTCGTCCCTAGGCTCGGAAAATAAAATTCATGAAATTCAACCCTCTTTCCAAGCCTAGCCGAAATTTATATACTACATTTATAGCACATACATTTCACAAATTTTAGAATTTTCCATGGGTTTTATCACTTTTTCATTTTAGTCCCTAAATCAAGTTTTCATCAAAAATTGCTTTGTAAAAGTTGTTTATCTATGTAACTTTTCATTTTCTACCATAAATTTCTAATTTTCAGCATATTCAACCATGACCCAAATCTCATACCTTGATAACTTTTCAAATAAATCCCCTAAATAGAAAGATTAGACTATCCCGATTTCAAAAATATAAAAATTACTAAAAACATGACTTGACTTTATACCTTATTAAGCTTGAAAAGTTTTATGCAATTTAGTCCTTTCCCTAATTAAACACACAATCGGTAAAATTTTTGTATCAAAATTTTCATCTGACCTTCCTATCATGATACCAACCATAAAAAATAAATTTTTATTTTTGGCTCAGATTTGTGGTCCCGAAAATACTGTTTCTATCTCACCGAAAATGGACTGTTACATCCGTACAAAATGGCTCTAACAGAATTAAAAGAATTGAAAGCTCAGTTGCAAGAGTTAATAGATAGAGGTTTTGCGCGACCTAGTTTTTTGCCCTTGGGTGCACCGGTTCTGTTCGTAAAGAAGAAAGATGGATCAATGAGATTGTGTATCGATTATTGTCAGCTTAACAAGGATACAATTAATAACAAGTATCTTTTGTCGAGAATTGATGATTTATTCGATCAGTTGAAAGGAGCAATAATATTTTCAAAGATTGATTTGCTATCTAGCTATTATCAATTGCGAGTTCAAGATTCCAATGTGCCGAAAACTACATTTAGAATAATGTACGGGCATTATGAATTTCTTGTTATGCCTTTCGGATTAACTAACACTCCTGCAGTTTTTATGGATTTGATGAATAGAACTTTTAGACTATATTTGGACAGATTTGTTGTTGTATTCATTGATGGCATTCTGATCTATTCCCGAAATGAATCTGAGCATGCTGAACATTTAAGGATTGTATTACAAACATTGAGAGATAAAAAATTGTTTGCTAAACTCAATAAATACGAGTTTTGGCTCCAAGAAGTTGGATTTTTGGGACATATTGTTTCAGCGGATGGCATACGAGTTGATCCGAGTAAGATTTCAGCAGTTGTTGACTGGAAACCACCAAGAAATGTGTCCGAAGTCAAAAGTTTTCTGGGTTTAGCTGGCTACTATCTACGTTTTGTAAAAGGGTTCTCAATGATTGCTACACCAATGGCTCGATTGCTACAAAAAGATGTGAAGTTCGAATGGTCCGAGAAATGCCAGTAGAGTTTTGAATAGTTGAAAGCATTGTTAACTAAAGCATCAGTTCTAGTTCAACCTGAGTCAGGTAAAGACTTTTTGATTTTTGGTGACGCATCATTGAACGGTTTGGGATGTGTTTTGATGTAATAAGGCAAAATGATAGCTTATGCTTCCAGACAACTAAAACCGTATGAAAGGAATTATCCGACGCACGATTTAGAGTTGGCCGCTATTATTTTCGCATTAAAAAATTGGCGACATCATTTGTTCGGTGAGAAGTACCACATCTTTGCTGACCACAAGAGCTTGAAATATTTAATGTCTTAGAAAGATTTCAATTTATGACAATGAAAATGGCTTGAATTGTTGAAAGACTATGAATTAGTGATTGATTATTATTCTGGGAAAGTGAATGTAGTCACGGATGCTCAGAGTAGAAAATCTTTGTTTGTTTTTCGAGCGATGAACACACAATTAACTTTTTCTGATAATGGTTCGATTATAGTTAAGTTAAAAGCTAAAACGTTGTTTATACAGCAAATTTGCGAGGCTCAAAAATGTGATAATGAGTTACAAGCTAAGAGATTACAAAGTGAGTCGACTAATAATTTAGAGTATCAAATTGGATCTGATAATTGTTTGTTATTCCGAGGTAGAATTTGTGTATCGAGAAATCTGAGCTTATTCAAAAAATTCTACACAAAGCACACAGTGGTTGTTTATCTGTTCATCTGGGGAGAACTAATATGTACAATGATTTGAAGCAGTCGTACTGGTGGTCAGGTATGAAATGAGACATTTCAGAATTTCTATCGAGATGTTTGGTTTGTCAACAAGTTAAATTCGAACATCTCTTCAGGATTACTATAATTAGTGTTGATACCAGAGTGGAAATGGGAGAGAGTTACTATAACACCCCTTACCCGTGTCCGATGCCGGGACAAGATACGAGGCATTACCGGACTTAAACATGCACATACATGTAAAACTTGGCCATAAAATTTCAATCATATTAGAATCATTCGATCACATGTAAAATGTCCTATACACGAGCCTTCGAGGCTCTAAACATGCATTAAAAGCGGTTTGGGACTAAACCCAGGACTCACGAACATTTTTACAACACTTAGAAAATTTTCATGTTTTGAGAGTCACACGCCCGTGTGGGTAGGCCAGGTGGTCTCACACGCCCATGTCCTCAGCCCGTGTAACTCTCTGTCTATGACATCAGCAAACATTTAGGATCACACGGCCAAGTCACACGCCCGTGTGCTAAGGCCGTGTCCTCCACACGATTGAGACACACAACCGTGTCTCTTCCTGTGTGGTCAACACTTAGGCTATTTTCAAAGCCTTTTTGTTGCCTTAATCTTTCACATACTTAAATACTTTAAAGACACATATCATAGCATCATTTTAATGATTTAGCATGCCTCACTAAAGCACATTTTTAACAATCAACCATATCATATTACCCAATAATTAATTTCTACTTATTCAACAAATGTCCATGTTCAATCATTATCAACTTAATGCCAATTTATGCATTTATTCCATAGCCATGACCACCCCGAATGGTCCTAGGGCGTTATCATGTACATATGTTATTTACTAGTCATTCATGGCAGACAATTATAATCATATCACAAAGCATCAACACACAGCAAGGATAATTAGGCTTGCAAGCCAAAACATTATAAGCCATATCTCATGGCTATATAAAATGAATCAATATAATCCAATACATATGGCTAAATCATAAGAATACATATCAATAACTAAGCTCCTATACATGCCACTCACTTGAAGATGCTTAAGACTTATCGATATCCCCTAATGATAGCACGATAGTGTGATGCTGCCTCCGACGATCTCCAACCTCGAGCTAACCTAACAACACTAAAGAAATGAAAAAGGGGGGTAAGCTGTATAGCTTATTAAGTCTATATGAAAATAATAAGCACTTTATCAACATGATTCCATCAATTCTTACAACATGATTCCAAGGTAAAATAATCATAATTGCACTTTTACTTATGTTCAAGTTAAGTTGTTTACTCGAGTCATAGTCACTCAATTACTTATAACTTGAGCTACAAAACTCCAAATCAAGATCTGCTAATTTTCCCTAAAACTAGACTCACGTATCTGCTTATCATAAAATTTTTAGAATTTTTAGATTAGCCAATAAGTACAATTTATTCTTTAAATTCTCCCCTATTTCACTGTCCAATAGTTCCGACCCCTCTTCACTAAAAGTTAATTATCTCCTCATACGTAATTCGGATGATGTTCCCATTTGTTTCTTTTAAAAATAGACTTATTAAAAATTTTAATAATATAAAGTATAACCTATAATTATTTTTTACAATTTTAAATTATTTTCCCAAATCAGAATAGGTGATTCCAAAATCATTCTGACTCTGTCTCACAAAAATTTAAATATCTCATAATATGAAATTGTTTTGCTTACACCGTTTCATTTATATGAAAATAGACTCAATAAGATTTTATTTCTTATCTTATTCAACTTCTAATTCGATTTTCACCATTTTTGGTGATTTTTCAAAGTCACATAACTGCTGCTGTCTAAAACTGTTTTATTACTAAATTTCACTCTTTCATGTTTTCTTTGTAGTAACTTTCATTATAACACTTACTCCATATCAATCTTACCAAATTTCGATCACATATCGACCACATTGCTCATAAGTTTTCACACATGTACCTGCACTTATTCGTCACATAGTCATATTCAATTACACCTAGTCATTTCCCATTGAACACATCGAAATAATAACGGATGCCCGGTGGCCTGCACATAGTACCACCCTTGTAGTCAAAGCTACCTTCTTCACAAAGTGGCCTTTACTTAGTACCACACTTGTGACCAGCTATCTTTTACACATAGTGGCCTGCACTTAGTACCACACATGTGATCGAAGCTATCGGGTACTCATAGTAGCCTGCACTTAGTACTACACATGCAACCTAACCATCTGGTACACGTAGTAGCCTGCACTTAGTACTACACACGTGACCTAAAACCATTTTAAACACATGGTAGCCTGCACATAGTACTACACATGTGTTCTAACAATGGATCATTCATATCTTTTCTATTCCAAAGGTCCAACTGGGAAATTCCTCACTTTTCAACATTTTACCAATTTATTCATAATCAATTTCAATTCATAATTTACATCAAGTGATCATTCAATATGCAACCACCTTGCATATAATAAAAAAATATTATAACATAAGTAAAAACGATATATTATTTACATACAAACTTAATAGTTTCAAAGAAATATCATGCTCCATTAAATTTCCATTATATTCAATCATCATATCACGTGTTATCGACATTTGAGCTATCGATTACTTCATGGGTACATCGCGTTCCCATACACAATACCATTAACATATTAATCGATACAACCATAGCAAAATAGATTTCAAGTGTAACAACAATAACACGAATATCATGCTTTTTTAATCACATAAACTTACCTTAAATGCAATTACGGCCAACTATTCCAATTTAGTCCATAATCTCGAACTTTCTTGATTTAATCCTGAATCTCGATTTTCTTGACCTAACATTTCAAATATAGATCATTTATTGTTCAAATTATTCAAATTGACCAAAAAATCGTACTTTGACAAATTTTCATTTTTACCCCTAAACTTTGTCATATTTACACTTTGGTCCCTAGGCTTGTAAAATGATTTT
Organism: Gossypium longicalyx; assembly: GCA_025698465.1. NCBI lineage: Eukaryota > Viridiplantae > Streptophyta > Magnoliopsida > Malvales > Malvaceae > Gossypium > Gossypium longicalyx. The sequence continues at coordinate 23,043,237 of CM046996.1, read as the reverse complement.
TATTTAATTTCTTTGTACTTTAAGCCTAGCCGAATAATTTTCATAACTATAGCAGCTCACAATTTCCACTAAATCACACTTTTATGACAAATTTTATAACTTTTACGATTTAGTCCTTTGTAGCGTTTTCACCGAAAACTACTTAGTAAAAGTCATTTCTCCAACCATAAACATGCATAATCTACCATTAAACATCAAAATGCACAAATTTCTAACATGTTTCAAACCCTATACCTTTATCATAACTCAAATAAATGGTAGAAATAGGTAGATCTTGTTCCGAGGATTTCAAAAACGTAAAAATCATTAAAAACGAGGCTAGAACGGACTTACAATCGAGCTTGGAAGCTTGAAAAACCCTAGCTATGTCTTCTTCATGCAATTTTCGGTCATAGGGTTGAAGATGGACAAAAATTGGCTTTTAATTTTATTTTTAATTTATTTTAATTACTAAATGACTAAAATGTCCTAACTTATAAATATTCTATTTCACCCATTTCATGTCCATTTTTGTCCAAAATATTAACCAATGGTTTAATTACCAATTAAGGACCTCCAATTTAAAATTTCATAACAATTGGACACCTCTAGCATGTAGAACACAACTTTTGCACTTTTTACAATTTAGTCCTTTTAACTAAATTGAGTGCCCAAGCGTCAAAATTTTCGGATGAAAGTTTCACAAAATATTTCTATAGAATTGTAGACCATAAAAACATAATAAAAATGGATTTTCTTACATCAGATCCGTGGTCTCGAAACCACTGTTCTGACTAGGCCCTAATTTAGGATGTTACAACTCTCCCCCCTTTAGCGATTTTCCTCCCCGAAAATCTTACCAAAAGAGTGGTTTATTTCCTCATAAACTCCACTATCTCATAAAAATTGCTAAAGAACTTTTATTTTAGCCTTCATTAAAAACTAGGGTCTTACTTAGCTTCTCGTTAACTCATAATATAGAATCCGGATCTCAATCCAATTAACCAGGACTAGCATTCCAAGAATCCGACAATCTCAAACATACATGATTCCATTAACCCGTTAGGTAGAAATTTAACATATACCAAAATCTTTCCTTTTTAAAGACAGGAATAATCCATATATGAAATCCATGTAACTCTTTCTTAGAGATCATACCATAATTATCTTATCGTCCTTTAATGAGTCAAGTCAGCTACACTATCACAAACTAAAATCTATCTATAACATCAGATATGTTGAGCTATCACACTACCTTTCTTGCCTTAAAACACATCACTGAAAATCAAAAAGTCTTTGCTCAATGCAGACTAAACCAGTTCAAAGGCTTTGGTTAGCAATGTCTTCTTCTACTAAAAGTTTTACTAACATGTAATAGACCATTCAATTTTCACGAAATGAAAATTTTATCATTCATAGTAGCTTTAAATCGTATCAAAGTCTTCTAAGATACATACACTTTCCATTCATACTATTTGTCTTTTACCCGAAAAAGATAAAATCTTATTCTCAGGCTTGAGAAAAATGATTCGGACATAATTGTTTCATTAAATCTTTCAAACAATAACCCATACAGACTGAACAACCAAGTCTGTCTTAATTATTACTTAATAAAGCTTCAGGAAATCCTTCCTTTCAGTTGACAAAACCGTTCAACATGCAATCATTTAAGATTCACTTATCATGCCTATTAAAGACGTTTACCATTGCTTTAGCTCAAAATAACAAGAATATCCCAATTGAGGCCATTAACTTTAATCAACTTACTCAGGAGAAGAAATCCACCATACAAATCAAAACTCGCAGTTTCGCCACTTATGCTTTTGCTGAAGTCAAAACTTTACATAAAATTTAAAGAAATCCGAATACTAGAATCATCACGTTACTACCATCAATCCAGAGGCATAATCATAATTGACATAGTCATCATAGGCCCAAGAATACACTTTAGATACAAGTCATGATGAATAATTTTCGAAATAAAGATGAAAAGAAGACCAAAATAAAGAAATCCAAGATAGAAATCCAATATAGAGAAATCCAAGATACGACATCGTATTGAAAGACCCAGAACAAAGCTCATAAGAAAATATAAAGGATCTTGATAATTCCTCAGAGAAAAGAAATCCATAAGAATAAATCATTCAAAGCCACTGGAATTAAATGTAACAAGAATAATGTACCTTCCCATATATATCGAACAGAGCATTCATTAGAAGAAATAGAATCATAACACCATGTGTATTTCTTATAAAATTCCAATGAATGGATTGTAATAGAATACCAGAGAGAAATAGAGCAGTGCGGATTATAAACCAATCAGGTTATCAATACTTTCATCTGTACATCATGATTAGAAAACATTCCCATATAACAAGAATTTTATCAGAAGAGTAACAACCATAGGAATATTCCTAAGAACAATTAAACATATAGAATACCTCAAAAGAGACTGTCCAAAATCTGTTCAGCCATAACTGTCACACTCAATGTCTTACTTTTCAAATATTATTCCTTCAATTATTTCTATCATCACTAATCCCGTACCATTCCTTTCACTGAAGAAAATAAGTTCAGAAGGAATTCCAATTACTACATTCTTTCAACATCGTGTTTGAACAAGTCGATTTGCCAAGGTTAGTTTCTTCTTTCATTGTCCTAGCCACTGCACCAGCTACTGCCACTGTAACACCCCTTACCCGTATCCGATGTTAAGACAGGATACGAGGCATTGCCGAACTTAAACATGCACATACATGTAAAACCAGGCCATAAAATTTCAATCATATTAAAATCATTTGATCACATGCAAAATGTCCCATACACGAGCCTTTGAGGCTCTAAACATGCATTAAAAGCGATTTGGGATTAAACTGAGAACACACGAACATTTTTACAACACTTAGAAAATTTTCATGTTTGGAGAGTCACACGCCCGTGTGGGTAGGCCGGGTGGTCTCCCAAGCCCATGTCCTCAGCCCGTGTAACTCTCTGTTTATGACGTCAGCAAACATTTAGGGTCACACGGCCAAGTCACATGTAACACCCCTTACCCGTACCGAGACTGGGACAAGGTACGAGGCATTACTGTATATAAATAGGGCATCTCCGAAAAATACAGGTCATAAAATATCACTTCAAATTAAAACCAATCAAACAAATTCATATTGTCCTTATCATGGACTTACGAGGCCCAAAACATACATTAAAAGTAATCCGGGACTAAACCGAGAGCTTAAGAAAATTCTAAGAAAATTTCTAGCTTTTAGCCTCACACGCCCGTGTGGAGACAATACACACACCCATGTCCCATACCCATGTGAAATTCCTAGAATTTATTTTTTCATTTCAAACCTATAGGGGTTTTCACATGGCCAAGCACATGCCCGTGTCCCTGGCCCGTGTCCCTCACACGGCCTAGACACACCCGTGTTATCGCCCGTGTCTAAAAACCTGGACATTCTGTTTATGACGTCATCATTCAGTTAGGGCACACGGCCAAGGCACACGTCCATGTGCTAGGCCGTGTCCTTCACATGGTTGAGACACATGGCCGTGTCTCTGCCCGTATGTTTATTACCATGCATACTGACTTGGAAATTTTCAGTGCAGGGGACTCACAGCCATTCAACATGCCCATAGGGTAGACCGTGTGTCACACACAGCTTAGACACATGCTTGTGTGTCTACCCGTGTGGGCCTTTTTGGAGGCTATTTTCCAAGCCAATGGTGACCGTCAATCACTCATACATTCAAACACACTTTATAACATGCAACATGACATATTTATGCACTCAAATACCCCACACCATAGCACTCTCACATCTTCATAATGTCATCTTATTGCACACTCATTTATTACACCATTTAGAGGCATTCCACACCAATTTCATGCATTATTAAACTTGTTACCATAACTTCAAATTGTGTATTCATACACATAGTCATTTTAAGATATTAAGTCATCCTTTAACCTTTAGCACTTAATCATCACTTTACCATACATTCATCAACCAACAACATATCACATCATTATCATGCGTTCACCAAGCAATAACATATCCTACCATCAAAACACTAACACATGCATGCATGGGTAATTAGATTACAACCCAAATGATCAAATATGAGCCATATCAAATAGCCATTACAAAAAGAATCATCATCATCATAGGCCTTCACAATTTGGCCAAATAGCATGACACATATCACAAAATGACCAAGTTTCTATACATGCCATACTCAAAATAATAATTTCACTATACCCAAAACTCTTTTGATAGTGTTATCGAATACTCCGATAACTTTCGATCCCTGATCTAGCTTGGTAGAACTACAAAGGATGGAAAAGAGAGGAGAGTAAGCATTAAAGCTTAGTAAGTCCACATGAAAATAATATGCGATAGTGGTAAACAATTAACATGCAAAAACATGATAACATATACATAAAGATTATTCTTCATTCAAACCTTTTTGCTTACTCATCATATGCACATACATACTTGCTCATCTTAAATTGATCTTTATCAAAGCATTACTCATAGGTTTAGCATACGTGCCTATACTCAGAGTAGAATATCGATAACCATACCTCTTTCATATGCCCTCCTCGGGACTTCATTATAATCATTACATTACCTATTGAACACATCAGAATACTATTGGATACGCGGAAAACTTGCACATAAGTGCCTCATGTACATACGTAGCCAAAGCTACCTCATAACATGTAGAAATCCATAGTGAACTCGAACCAACTCAACAAGCTCGAATGTTCGCATCCATAATGAACTCGGACCAACTCAACGAGCTTGGATGCCTCACATATATTACGAACTTGGACCAACTCAAAAAGTTCGAATTTCTCACGAACTCGGACCAACTCAACGAGCTCGGATCTCTTATTTCCTAGTGACATGTCACTTGTATCCTAACTATTCCTAAGGTTTAAACGAGATTTTCTTCACTTACATATATTATCTCTATTGTACTTGCTCGTATTGTCGGGGTTAACTACCATGATAACATTAATACTTTCATAACAATCAATAAGCATATAACTCATAATTACAATAAAACATTTATCACAATATATTAAAGAATTAAAACATACTACAACACCACATTATTTGCATATGTACTTACCTCGGTACAAAACGATGATAATCGAGCCTAGTCGTCGTACACTTTATTCTTTCCTCGATCAAGTCCCGATTCACGTTTTTCATGATCTATAATGTCAAATTTAACTTACTTATTATTCAAATTATTCAAATGGGTCCATAAATCATACTTTTTCAAATTTACATTTTGATCTCTAATCTTTCACATATTTACGATTTAGCCCCTAGGCTTGTAAAATGAAATGTATGCATTTTCTTGATTACCCAAGCTTAGCCAAACCTTTACTATGCTCATATCAGCCCATATTTTCTTTTATTTCACATTATAACTACTCACTTTTACACTTTTACAAACAACTCCCTTTTTATGTGTTTTCACTAAAAATCACCTAATAAAAGATGTTCATCATACATCAAACATTCATATTCCTCCATTAATCATCAAAATACAAGCATGTCATGCATGGGTCAATTTTCATACATGAACCCTAGCTCAAAATATAGCTAGAAATGGGTAGACCATGTTACCGGGACTTCAAAAATACAAAGAATATTAAAAACGGAGTTAGGGAACACTTACTATTGAGCTTGGAAATGTTGAACAAAACCCTAGCTATGGTGTTGTGTGATTTTTGGCAGCCAAAGAGAAAGATGGACACATTTTTTGTTTGATTTTTCCTTTTCATTCTTTTAATTACCTAATGACCAAAATGCCCTCAGGGTTTCTCTTTCCAATTTTTCCTATGCATGTCCATTTTTGTCCAGAATTTTAGAAATTAGTCAAATTGCTAATTAGGACCCTCTAATTCATAATATAATGCAATTTCATGCTTAAAGCTTCTAGAATGCAAGTTTTTCACTTTATTAAATTTGGTCCCTAAAATGCAATTAGACATTTTATGCATAGAATTTCTTCATGAAACTTTCACACAAGCATGCATTCATAACATAAACCTCATAAGAATCATAAAATAATTATTTTTATCTCGAATTTGTGGTCTCGAGACCACTATTCTGACTAGGCCCTAACTCGGGATGTTACATCACATTCCCATATGCTAAGGCCGTGTCCTCCACATGGCTGAGACATACGACTGTGTCTCTGCCCGTGTGGTCAACACTTAGGCTATTTTCCAAGCTTTTTTGTTGCCTTAATCTTTCACGTACTTAAATACTTTAAAGACACATATCATAGCATTATTTTAATGATTTAGCATGCCTCACTATATCACATTTTTAACAATTAACCATAACATATTACCCAATAATTAATCTTTACTTATTCAACAAATGTCCATGTTCAATCATTACCAACTTAATGTCAATTTACACATTTATTCTATAGCCAAGACCACCCCGAATGGTCCTAGGGCATTCTCGTGCACATATGTTATTTACTATTTATTCATGGCAGAGAATTATTGTAACACCCCAAACCCGGCCCAGAAGTTATGGCTGGATCCGACGTGTCACATTGAAGTTTTTAAGAAAACCCATGCCTCTTTCAACGTCCTTCTTAGTGTTTTAAAAGATAGTCTTTGCTAAGTTAATAAAGTGAATGGAAGTCATGCACCGGTAGGTATCCGAAATGAGGAGGTGAGCCTAGAAGGTCGCTTAAGTACCAAGCTCTTGATTGGATCCAATCCTAGACATGCCTACAACCATTGCCACACTTTGGTGCTAGGTTAGGTTTTGAGAAAAACGAGTTGGAATTCATTTAAGTAGATATTTTTGATAAACCGATTAATTGTATCGTTACGTTATTTTGAAAACAATTATCATTTTGGAAACACGCCCTAGGTCTAACTCATATTGTTATCAGAAAAATATAGGGTATAAGATAAAATAATCCCGGAAAAAATAATTAAAATGGCCTTATTACAACCCAAAACCAAATAATAATATTAATAAGATAAAACTTATAAAGAAATAAATCGGCTACTTATTGCAATTAAAAGAAACAGAAACAGAAACAGTAGTGTGGCCATCTCCGAGTCCCTCGCAGCTCCAAACCATTTAAGCTTAGGGATTACCTGCACAGTTAGAAACGGGGTGAGTTTACGAAAACTCGATGTGTAATCCCAATAACAAACAAACAAGATAAATAACACGGTATCAAGACAATCTGGGCCAAAGCCCTATTTAGTCTTGACATATACTTTTGGGCCAAGCCTTTCGCTTTAATCTTCTTTCGGGCCAAAGCCTTTTCATAAATCATATCACTGGGCCGAAGCCTTTATTGTAAACGGTATGGCCCTTAGGCCCATTTCAATATCACATGTAATGTCAATGAATGTATACAAGCCTATTTCAATATCACATGTAATGTTAATGAATGTATGCAAGCCCATTTGGGAGACTACTCAACCCACCATCCACCGCTCTCCACCCGTACCAACCAACACACCATGTGGGATTAACTCGACCCACCCCGCCATAACTCTCCACCGGCAAAGATAGTTGCTTATCATATAATCGGAGGCCTTGCCTCTTTTAATAATCGGGGCATAAGCCCTTTTTGAAATCGGGCGAGCCCTTTTAGCACTTCCTCCATCAATATAACCCATATCCCATGCAATATGTCATGTATGCAGAATGTCATGCCCATATTTGAATCAAACAATCACAGTCAAGTCATTCATATCACCAACATATATTCACAATCAAATCCGTCAACCACACAGTCCAAGTCAGTCACTTGCCCACAAGGGCAAAACAGTCATTTTTCATATTATAAGGGTATTTTCGTAATTTTACCAAAAATCAGGGTTTTCCATGTTCATTACATTTGTCAATATTTCTGGGTGTTTAAACAATGATCTTTAACCCACTTATCAAATTCGGGCTTTTAGGCCCAAAACCCCTAATGGGCCCTACGAATGCTTATTTAGCCCACTAAGCCTGCTTAACCCAAATTTTACCATAGTACTAACCGTGTTAACATGCAACTTTTCCAAATTCCATTTTCTATCAATTTTACCCAAATGGGCCCATTTGGCCCAATTCTAGCCCATTGAGGCCCAACTTACCATCGTGCACAAAATTGAGTTCTTACCCGTTCCATCGATCCAAACACCAACCTTATCGTATTTATCGCATCTATACCCACACGCAACATTACAAGTTCCCGAAATGCTAGTATTTTAGCATTTCGGCTTCTCAGCAGATATTAATCTAAGCTACTACGAGGGTTAGTACACACCTGTTATGGGTTGAAGTTGAAACGTTTCCATAATCAATCACCTACTGGTAACCACCACCATCCACTCAAACTTAACTAATCCAATATCAATATATATAAATCCTAAGCACATCACCATACTGAACATAAGGGCATATTCGTCATTTTACCATACAAGGGTATTACGGTCACTTTACCTACACAGGGGCTTTACGATCTTTTTACCAATTAGGGGTATTTTAGTAATTTCATCCTACAAGGGTGTTTTGGTAAATCTACAAACCAAGGGTATTTCAAGAATTTTGTAAACCAATGGTATTTCTATAATTTTAGAGAGTCAAGGGTATTTTTGTAATTTTGTAAATCGAAATTATTTTGGTAATTTTACAAATTGAGAGGTATTTATGTAATTTCACAAACTAGTGGTATTTCAGTAATTTTACAAACTAGGGGTATTTTGGTAATTTTACAAACTAGGGGTATTTTGGTCATTTTACAAACTAGGGGCATTTTGGTAATTCTATCCTGCAGGGGTATTTTAGTAATTTCACAATCGAGGGTAAAACGGTAATTTTGTAAATTGAGGGTAAAATGGTAATTTTGTAAATCGAAGGTAAAACGATAATTCTATAAATCGAGGGTACTTTGGTAATTTTACAAGTCGAGGGCATTTCAATAATTGGTAAACTAAAGTATTCTAAACAGGGATAACAATACAAATGGCCCTAAAGCCCATTCTTGGCCCAAATGGGCCCACACACTCGTGTGACCCTTTTAGCCCAAATCTAGCCATGAATATGAGATTCACCTAGCCTAGTCTAATATTTACTACACAATCAAACAACTTATCCAATTGGGCCCGTAGGCCCATTGAGCCCAAATGGCCCCTTTCAGCCCATCGCGGCCCGAAGTAGCCATCATACAGCTAGAGTAGTGAGAAATACACACCTGATAGGAGACTGGAGTTAATCCACGCTCCGAGCACTCTTAGCTGACGCCCAACCCAAACGAGCACGCCATACAGCGAAAGGGATCAGCCAAGAAAGGTAGCTTTACTTTCCTCATGCTTCCCTCTATTTAAAGCCAGCTTCACAACCACTCTTACGTTAGCTTCCCGATGTGGGATCCCTCCAACATCGAGTTTAAATTCAACACCAACTCTTGTCGCCCTCGTTAGCAAAATAAATGCTCATTGCTTGCCCCGGGATTCGAACCCATGCCTCCCCTCGATGCTCATGCACGCTACTTGCCACTAAGCCATAAGGCTTTTTGTGTCATGTTTTATCCCCAATTAATTATAAGGTCTAAAGGCCAAAGTCCAGTTCCTTAAAAAGACCAAAATAAATTGCAAGAGCCAAGGCTTGAAACCCGTGCTCCCATACAACCTCAATGATGCCACAACCACTAGACTACAAGCTTCCTTGTGTCATTTATTTAACACAATAATTTAAAAGCCCTCATCCAAGCATCCAGGTTTTTTTTTTTTCACTTAATACCAAAATTTTTGCTAAAGCCCAAGTTTGAACCCAAGATTTCTCTAACACTTCTCGTGGTCATTAACCACCAGCAGACATTTAATTGTGTCATTTCATTGCACAATTAAATACCTATATACAACCTCCTTACGGACCCGCACTCAAGGCCCAATACTTCTAGGCCCAAATTCGGGGTGTTACAATTCTACCCCCCTTAAAGAAATTTCGTCCTCGAAATTTTTCACCCTTAGACTACACCACCACACTTCCGCTGCGCACTCTAATACTAGTAATACTAACATACACCCAAAACATTTGTCCATCGGAACGGATAGATTTCACATGCAACCAATTTCTACATTTTCAGAACACACATCATATAAATACTAAATCTAAATTCAAGCGTTACAGTTTACTCTAACTAGAAAGTTCCAGTATAGTGCTACTATCTATAGTAGTTTCTCAATATAGTATTTCAATCTATAACAGTAAACAGAGTTAGAGAACTTACAGATTTGGTGCCGGAGACTCGGTGTGCCACACTTCCAATAACATCTTTCCAGAAATAAGTCAAGTTTTGTTGATAAATTTCAAAACAAAATTTTTAGAAAATCCCTTTTCAAATCCCAATTTCAGAAAAAGAAAAAAAAAACAACAATAATTTTTTGCTACCCATACCCCAGCCGAGTTTTGTAACCTGGCTCTGATACCACTAAATGTAACACCCCAAACCCGACCCAGAAGTTATGGCTGGATCCGACGTGTCACATTGAAGTTTTTAAGAAAACCCATGCCTCTTTCAACGTCCTTCTTAGTGTTTTAAAAGATAGTCTTTGCTAAGTTAATAAAGTGAATGGAAGCTGTGCACCAGGTAGGTATCCGAAACAGAGGAGGTGAGCCTAGAAGGCTGCTTAAGTACCAAGCTCTTGATTGGATCCAATCCTAGACATGCCTACAACCATTGCCACACTTTGGTGCTAGGTTAGGTTTTGAGAAAAACGAGTTGGAATTCATTTAAGTAGATATTTTTGATAAACCGATTAATTGTATCGTTACGTTATTTTGAAAACAATTATCATTTTGGAAACACGCCTAGGTCTAACTCATATTGTTATCAGAAAAATATAGGGTATAAGATAAAATAATCCCCAGAAAAATAATTAAAATGGCCTTATTACAATCCAAAACCAAATAATAATATTAATAAGATAAAACTTATAAAGAAATAAATCGGCTACTTATTGCAATTAAAAGAAAAGCAAATGTAAACTTGATGAGTGTGGCCATCTCCGAGTCCTCAGACTCCAAACCATTTAAGCTTAGGGATTACCCGCACGATTAGAAACGGGGTGAGTTTACGAAAACTCGAGTGTGTAATCCCAATAACAAACAAACAATAAATAACACGGTATCAAGACAATGCAGGCCAAAGCCCTATTTAGTCTTGACATATACTTTGGTAAAAGCCTTTCGTTTAATCTGATTCTTCGGGCCAAAGCCTTTTCATAAATCATATCATCGGGCGAAGCCTTTATTGTAAAGTATGGCCCTTTAGGCCCATTTCAATATCACATGTAATGTCAATGAATGTATACAAGCCCATTTCAATATCACATGTAATGTTAATGAATGTATGCAAGCCCATTTGGGAGACTACTCAACCCACCATCCGCTACTCTCCACCCGTACCAACCAACACACCATGTGGGATTAACTCGACCCACCCCGCCATAACTCTCCACTGGCAAAGATAGCCGCTTTATCATATAACCGAGGCCTTGCCTCTTTTAATAATCAGGCATAAGCCCTTTTTGATGGCCGGGGCATAAGCCCTTTTCGTGGCGGGGCATAAGCCCTTTTGTGCCATCGCAGGCGAGCCTTTTTAGCACTTCCTCCATCAATATAACCCATATCCCATGCAATATGTCATGTATGCGTAATGTCATGCCCATATTTGAATCAAACAATCACAGTCAAGTCATTCATATCACCAATATATATTCACAATCAAATCCACAACCACACAAATCAAGTCACTCACTTGCCCACAAGGGCAAAAGCAGTCATTTTTCATATTATAAGGGTATTTTCGTAATTTTACCAAAAATCGGGGTTTTCCATGTTCATTACATTTGTCAATATTTCGGGTGTTTAAACAATGATCTTTAACCCACTTATCAAATTCGGGCTTTTAGGCCCAAAACCCTAAATGGGCCTACGACGAATCTTTGATTTAGCCCACTAAGCTCGCTTAACCCAAATTTTACCATAGTACTAACCGTGTTAACATGCAACTTTTCCAAATTCCATTTTCTATCAATTTTACCCAAATGGGCCCATTTGGCCCAATTCCAGCCTATTGAGGCCCAACTTACCATCGTGCACAAAATTGAGTTCTTACCCGTTCCATCGATCCAAACACTGACCTTATCGTATTTATCGCATCTATACCCACACGCAAAATTACAAGTTCCCGAAATGCCAGTATTTTAGCATTTCGGCTTCTCAGCAGATATTAATCTAAGCTACTACGAGGGTTAGTACACACCTGTTATGGGTTGAAGTTGAAACGTTTCCATAATCAATCACCTACGGTAACCACCACCTGTCACTCAAACTTAACTAATCCAATATCAATATATATAAATCCTAAGCACATCAGTCATACGGAACATAAGGGCATATTCGTCATTTTACCATACAAGGGTATTACGGTCACTTTACCCTACAGGGGCTTTACGATCTTTTTACCAATTAGGGGTATTTTAGTAATTTCATCCTACAAGGGTGTTTTGGTAAATCTACAAACCAAGGGTATTTCAGTAATTTTGTAAACCAATGGTATTTCTATAATTTTTAGAGAGTCAAGGGTATTTTTGTAATTTTGTAAATCAGGGGTATTTTGGTAATTTTACAAATTGAGGGTATTTATGTAATTTCACAAACTAGTGGTATTTCGGTAATTTTACAAACTAGGGGTATTTTGGTAATTTTACAAACTAGGGGTATTTTGGTCATTTTACAAACTAGGGGCATTTTGGTAATTCTATCCTGCAGGGGTATTTTAGTAATTTCACAATCAAGGGTAAAACGGTAATTTTGTAAACTGAGGGTAAAATGGTAATTTTGTAAATCGAAGGTAAAACGATAATTCTATAAATCGAGGGTACTTTGGTAATTTTACAAGTCGAGGGCATTTCAATAATTGGTAAACTAAAGTATTCTAAACAGGGATAACAATACAAATGGCCCTAAAGCCCATTCTCGGCCCAAATGGGCCCACACGCTCGTGTGACCCTTTTAGCCCAAATCTAGCCATGAATATGAGATTCACCTAGCCTAGTCTAATATTTACTACACAATCAAACAACTTATCCAATTAGGCCCGTAGGCCCATTGAGCCCAAATGGCCCCTTTCAGCCCATCGCGGCCCGAAGTAGCCATCATACAGCTAGAGTAGTGAGAAATACACACCTGATAGGAGACTGGAGTTAATCCACGCTCAGAGCACTCTTAGCCGACGCCTTGAACCCAAACGAAAGCACGCCATACAAATAAAGGGATCAGCCAAGAAAGGTACCTTTACTTTCCTCATGCTTCCCTCTATTTAAAGCCAGCTTCACAACCACTCTTATGTTAGCTTCTCGATGTGGGATCCCTCCAACATCAGAGTTTAAATTCAACACCAACTCTTGTCGCCCCCTGTTAGCAAAATAAATGCTCATTGCTTGCCCTGGGATTCGAACCCATACCTCCCCTCAGATGCTCCGCACGCTACTTACCACTAAGCCACAAGGCTTTTTGTGTCATGTTTTATCCCCAATTAATTATAAGGTCTAAAGGCCAAAGTCCAGGTTCCCTTAAAAAAAACCAAAATAAATTGCAAGAGCCAAGGCTTGAACCCAGGCTCCCATACAACCTCAATGATGCCACAACCACTAGACTACAAGCTTCCTTGTGTCATTTATTTAACACAATAATTTAAAAGCCCTCATCCAAGCATCCAGGTTTTTTTTTTTTTTTTTCACTTAATACCAAAATTTTTGCTAAAGCCCAAGTTTGAACCCAAGATTTCTCTAACACTTCTCAGGGTCATTAACCACCAAAGCAGACATTTAATTGTGTCATTTCATTGCACAATTAAATACCTATATACAACCTCCTTACGGACCCGCACTCAAGGCCCAATACTTCTAGGCCCAAATTCGGGGTGTTACAATTATAATCATATCACAAAGCATCAACACATGGTAAGGATAATTAGGCTTACAAGCCAAAACATTATAAGCCATATCTCATGCCTATATATAATGAATCAATATAAGCCAATACATATGGCTAAATCATAAGAACACATATCAATAACTAAGCTCCTATACATGCCACTCACTTGAAGATGCTTAAGACTTATCGACATCCCCTAATGATAGCTCGATAGTGTGATGCTGCCTCCGACGATCTCCAACCCCGAGCTAACCTGACAACACTAAAGAAATGAAAAGGAGGGGTAAGCTATATAGCTTAGTAAGTCTATATGAAAATAATAAGAACTTTATCAACATGATTCCGTCAATTCTTACAACATGATTCCGAGGTGAAATAATCATAATTGCACTTTTACTTATGTTCAAGTTAAGTTGTTCACTCGAGTCATAGTCACTCAGTTACTTAAAAGTTGAGCTACGGAACTCCAAATAGAGATCCGCTAATTTTCCCTGAAACTAGATTCAAGTATCTACTTATCATAAAATTTTCACAATTTTTGGATTAGCCAATAAGTACATTTTATTCTTTAAAGTCTCCCTTGTTTCTTTGTCTGACAGTTTCAACCCCTCTTCACTAAAAATTAATTATCTCCTCATACAGAATTCGGATGATGTTTCTGTTTCTTTTTTTTTTTTTTTTTGAAAATAGACTCATTAAGGATTTTAATAATATAAAGTATAACCTATAATTATTTTTTTACAATTTTTAATGATTTTCTCAAATCAGAATAGGGGATTCCGAAATCATTCTGACTCTGTCTCACAAAAATTCAAAAATACTGTTTCCTTTATATGAAAATATTCAATAAGCTTTTATTTCATATCTTATTCAACTTCTAATTATATTTCCACCAATTTTGGTGAATTTTCAAAGTCTCACAACTGCTGCTGTCCAAAACTGTTTTATTACTAAATTTCACTCTTTCATGTTTTCTTTGTAGTAACTTTCATTGTAACACTTACTCCATATCAATCTTACCAAAGTTCGATCATATATCAAGCACATTTCTCATAAGTTTTCACACACGTACCTATAGTCATATTCAATTACACCTAGTCATTTCTCGTTGAACACATCAGAATAATAACGGATGCCCGGTGGCCTGCACATAGTACCACCCTTGTAGTCAAAGCTACCTTCTTCACAAAGTGGCCTTCACATAGTACCACACTTGTGACCAAAGCTATCTTTTACACATAGTAGCCTGCAGTTAGTACCACACATGTGAACGAAGCTATTGGGTACGCATAGTAGTCTAGACTTAGTACTACACATGCGACCTAACCATCTGGTACACGTAGTAGCCTGCACTTAGTACTACATACGTGACCTAAAACCATTTTAAACACTTAGTAGCTTGCACATAGTGCTACACATATGTTCTCACAACAGATCATTTGTATCTTTTCTATTCCGAAGGTCCAACCGAGAAATTCCTCACTTTTCAACATTTTACCAGTTCATCCATAATTAATTTTAATTCATAATTTACATCAAGTGATCATTCAATATGCAACCACCTCTTATATAATAACAAAATATTATAACATAAGTAAAAACGATATATTATTTACGTACAAACTTACTCATTTCAAAGAAATATCATGTTCCATCAAATTTCCATTATATTCAATCATCACATCATGTGTTATCGACATTTGAGCTATCGATTACTTCATGGGTACATCGTGTTCCTGTAACGCCCTAAAAATCTTGAAATCCAAAAATCTCGAAATCCCAAATTTTCTTTATTTTCAATTTTGATAAAAATTGTGTTTAATATTCTTATCCAAGTGATAATTTTAGTAGGTCTTAGCTAAGGTTGAGTTCGAATTAAGGGATAGAAGAAATTATAATTTAATTTTTCAAAGAATCAGGCCTGACAAGTAGGTGGACTTTTGAATAAATGAAGAAACAATTGGACACAAAAAGAGCCCGTGGTGGAGTGGCTAAGTGACGCCACATAAGGTGTAGTGAGGTGGCATTAGTAGCTAGCAAGGAGGTCCAAGGTTCAAATCCTAGCATAGTATTTTTAGAGTTTAATTTTGGCCTGCTAGAAGGATAGAAGTGGCGTGAAGATGGACTCCAAGGGGAGTGTTCAGAAGAGAAAATTAAGGAAAAGATCAAGGGGTTATCAGGGAGAAAAACGAGGAGATGAGAAGTGAGGAGTAAGTAGAGCTGAATTGGAAACTCGAGCTTGAAGAATTCGGCTATAGGGCTATAAATAGGTGCCGAATGGGAGGGTTGAAAAGTTAATGACGAATTTCCCATCACTTTGTGCCAGAAACCCTTTTCTCTAAGAAGCTGAAAACCTTTTTTTCTTTTCTTTCTTTATGCCGAATTTTTATCCCTCCTCTACTCAATATTTTCTTTGCTTTAGCTGATTCTTCTTCCTCTCTTCTTTGGTGCTGAGTAATCAATTGTTTCCATTCAAATCTCTAAGAGCCGAATACACTTGGTACTGCCACTACTCTTTCCACCCAGTCGGTTCTAATGTAAGTGTTCGCTCTCCCAATCAGTTTTTTATAAGTATCGAGTATTCGATCCCTCACTTCTTTCTAATCGACTTTGGTAGGGAATTAGTGTCAGATCTCGGTTTTGGATTCCTACTGATTTTCTTTTCAGATCTGAGAAATACGCGTGTTTAGTGATCAAAGTAAAAGCTGGTAAAGGCTTGGCGTTCAGGTAAGGTTAAGGTGAGATTCCAGCTTTTGGTAAAGTAATCGATAAGTACGTATGATTAATCATTGAGTGATATCGATGGTAGGTTTGGGCTAAGGAGATCGCATCACGCTTGCTTACCAGGTGTGTACATACACTGCACACACACAATGAATCGGCAAAAGCCAAAAAGCTGAAAAGTCGAAAAGTCGAAATGCCGAAAAGCTGAAAGTTTGGCTACGGTAGTCTTGCGAGTGTACGAACACTCGTAAGAGGAAAACCGATAGGTTACCTGAGGCCCACGGCCGATTCCGTGGACTTGGGTTTTGATTTGGCCATATTGGCTAAATGGGCCCGATGTGCTGTTGGGCCCATAGTAGGCAAAAACTGAGTATTGATGCTTTGTGATAGAAATTTGTATGTGAGCATGAATATGAATGTGACTGGGCCTAATGGGCCATATAAATGTGATTTGGGCCTAACGGGCCATATACAGGTGATTTAGGCCTAATGGGCCATATACAAGTTATTTGGGCCTAATGGGCCATATGAATATGATTGGGCTTAATGGGCCAGATGCAAGTATGTGAAATTGTTAGGCTTTGTAAGGGGTTTTTAGGCCTAGTATATGATATCCACATAAGACTTAATTAATATATTGCGACCGTGGATAATTCAAACGGTTAAGGTGTGGCAACGAGTATATGCATGTCTAGGATTGGATCTAGGGAGAGCTTGGTACTTAAGCGGTCTTAATGACCCACCTCTTTTTTTCTAGAATCCTACCTGGTGCATAGTATTCGTTCATCTTAGCACACAGGACTTGTTAACGGGCCAAGATAAGTGAAAACCGTAATTAAGGGAAAATTACCGAAATTCCCCTAAGGGCAAAAATGACCAAAATACCCCTAGGTGTTGAATGTAAGTTTTGTGGATGCGACATACATACATATGATATTCTGCTTAGGTTGCATATGAGTTAGGAATTATGGAATGGAGGAAGTATATGAGGATCGCATGGTTACTTGACAATCGTGGATCCACCGACGGCTTTTAAAGCCCAATATGTAAATGAAGGTAGTTCCGCAATCAGGCTACCATGGTGTGTGGGTTGGGTGGGTCGATATTTATATCCCCACATGGTGTGACGAGGGACGGAGCCGGTGTGTAGCGAATGGATAATTGGATGGGATTGCATTGCATGAATGATGAATGATGTTTTTTTTTGAATGCTTGTTTTCTTCGAGGGTTATACACACTGATTTTGCGAAAACTCACCCCCTCTTTTATTTTATTTTCAGGTGATGCTTAGTAGAAGGTTCGATGTTTGAAGGGACTCTAGGTGGCCAGCTAGCAAGATAATTTGGACTTGTTTTTTTTCAAGTATATAAGTTTTTATTTAATTAAGTATGTTTCAGATCAGATTGTAATAAGGTTTTCATTATGTTATTATTACTTGAATTATTATTATTTTCATTGTAATTTACAAGAAGTTGAACATGGGTTTCCTAAATTTTAGTATGTTTTCTACGTTTCCGCAATTAAATTTTTAAATAATAAGTTTTCTTAAATCAAATGTTTCAAACAAGGTTTTCGCAACTGAAATGTGTGTTTTTTAAGTTAATTAAGGTTACTTTTATTTTAAGAAGGGTTTTCAATGAAAATACGGTTTTCGCTGAAACACTTCAATGTGACACACTAGATTCGGCCATAGCGTCTGGGCCGGGTTTGGGGTGTTACATTTAGTGGTATCAGAGCCCAGGTTGTAAAACTCGGGCTGTGAAGTGGGCTTTATTATTATTTGGCTTCTTTTTGGATTTTAAAAATATTTTGGATCATGATGCTTTGGAAAAAGAGAAATCTTGCTGAGCGGCACACCGAGTCTCCGACGTCGAACCAAGTACTTTTATTTTTAAGTTTATTTAAATTATTATTCATTAGATAGTTAGAGGGCTACTTTAGATGATGATTAGAATGGAACTAAATTCTGTAGGATCTGGAAACTGTAGAGGATTTTTGAAAATGATCTTCTCTTTAAATATTTTCATAAAACATTAGTGTAATTATTAAACTAACTAAAACTTCATAAAATTTCTAATCCAGATAATATGCCCGATGTTGAATCGTCGGCATCGGGCCATATCCCCGATGTTGGAGTAGAAGAGGCTCCGGCATCACCAGTGACTGGGAATGGACCGTATGATCAGGCTACGAGAGAAGATGCATTGTCACAGGCAATGCTAAGGATTTTGGAAAGGGTCGATGGGCCCAATAATGGCAGCAGAAATCGGGGGTCCATTCTAGAACGACTTCGATCGAACGGAGCTGAGATCTTCAAGAGCGTGGCTGGCGTGGCTCCTAATGTAGCGGAATATTGTTTGGAGGCCACTGAAAGGATAACGGAGGATCTGGACTGCTCACCTGAGCAAAAGTTGAAAGGGGCAGTGTCATTGCTTAGGAAGGAAGCTACCAGTGGTGGTTGACAGTGAAAGAGGGCACCCAACCGAAGCGGGTCACCTGGGAGTTTTTCAAAGCTGCATTCCAAGGGAAGTATATGGGTGCAAGCTATGTGGATGCTAGAAGGAAGGAGTTCCTGAACTTGACCCAAGGCAATAAATCGGTGGTGGAGTACGAAGCGGAGTTTCTACGCTTTAGTAGGTATGCAAGGGTAATGGTGGCAATGGAGTATGAGCATTGCGTTAGGTTTGAGGATGTGCTTAGAGATAGCCTCAGGGTGCTAATAGCTCCACAAAGGGAACGAGTTTTCTAAGAGTTGGTGGAGAAAGCAAAGATAGCGGAGGAGGTAAAGCGCACTGAGCGCCTAAACCGAGAGAAGGAAAGGGGTAAGAATAAGAGGGAGGTTGAGACCCCGGGTGTTGGACAGAGGCCTAGGGCTAGGGCTAGAAATTATGGGCCAGTTAGAGCAAGGCCCCCTGCTGCTAATCCAGGAGTGCCACCTTGTGCTGATTATGGGAGAAGGCATGGAGGCGAGTGTTGGAAGAGAATGGGAGCTTGTTTCACTTGTGGGTCTAAGAGCAATGGATCAAGGATTGCCCTCGAACGCTAGGTCATGAGCCAGTAGTGGGTTAGGGAGGTGCTCAGCCACCAAGGGGTGGACAGCTGCCGCCAAAGGGTCATGGACAGGCCAGGGGCGATAACGATAATGGACGTGGATGAGGAGCACCAGGCAGAAATGTGGGCCATGTTAAGGCAAGACAGCCAGCTTTGGTTTATGCTGCTCGTCATCGAGAAGACGGGGATGCCCCAGATGTGATAACGGGTAAGTTCTTTATATATAAGTTATCTTACATAGCCTTGATTGATATTGGATCGACGCATTCATATGTTGCATGCAATAAGACTGAGTCTTTTGGTGATATGTTTGAGATTATTGCAAATGAGATGACTGTGATAAGTCCGTTAGGGCAGTCGATAGGAGTGAATAAGATGTTTAGGGAGGTACCCTTAGTATTCCAAGGGGTTACCTTTTTAGCGGATTTGATGGAACTGTTGTTTAGCGAATTTGACTTAATCTTAGGTATGGATTGGCTGGTGAAGCACCGAGCCACTTTAGATTGTGCTGCAAAGCGGATGATGTTAAGAACGGCGGAGGATAAGGAAGTAGTGGTGATTGGTGAACGCCAGAGCTATCTGTCGAATGTGATTTCGGTGTTAAGGGCTGAGAAGTTAGTACGAAAGGGATGCGAAGCCTTTTGGGCTTATATTAGTGATACGGAGGCTAAGAGCCTTACTGTTAAGGATTTGAGAACAGTTAGGGAATTTCCAGGATGTCTTTCCCGAGTAGCTGCTTGGGTTGCCACCCAGTAGAGAAGTGGAATTTGGAATCGAGTTGTTACCTGGGATGGCACCGATGTCTATCGCTCCTTATCGGATGGCACCAAAGGAGTTGGTGGAACTTAAGGCACAAATTCAGGAATTGTTGGATCAAGGGTTCATACGACCAAGTGTGTCCCCATGGGGAGCACTGGTGTTATTCGTAAAGAAGAAGGATGGAACCTTACAAATGTGCATCGAGTATCGATAGTTAAACAAGTTAACTATTAAGAACAAGTACCCTCTACCAAGAATTGATGATCTTTTTTGTCAGTTTAGGGGGGCTTCAGTTTTCTCGATTGACCTGCATTCGGGATATCACCAACTAAGGGTTAAGGAGGCAGATGTTCATAAGACAGCTTTCAGAACTCGTTATGGGCACTACGAGTTCTTGGTGATGCCATTCGGGCAGATGAATGCACCTGCAGCTTTCATGGATCTCATGAATCAGGTTTTCCAACCCTAATTGGATCGATTCATGGTAGTCTTTATAGATGACATTTTGGTGTACTCAAAAGATGAGGATGAGCATGATGCACACTTAAGGATTGTGTTGCAGACTTTAAGGGAGAAGTAGCTGTATGCCAAATTCAGTAAGTGTGAATTTTGGCTAAAGGAGGTTACTTTTCTAGAACATGTGGTGTCAGTCGAGGGGATTAAGATGGATCCTCGAAAAATTGAAGCGGTGTTAGACTAGAAAACACCCAAGACGGTATCAAAAATCTAAAGTTTTCTGGGCTTGGCAGGATACTATAGGCAGTTTGTTCAGGGCTTTTCCATAATTACTGCACCTTTAACTAAGTTATTGAGGAAAGGGGTACCGTTTGTTTTGACGGACAAGCAGCAAGAGAGTTTTGGAAAACTTAAGAAATTTTAACTGAGGCCCCTATGTTGATTCAGCCAGTGCCTGAGAAAAAGTTTACGATTTATAGTGACGCGTCGCATGTAGGCTTAGGTTGCATATTGATGCAAGAATGAAAGGTGGTATCGTATGCGTCACGACAACTTAAGACTCACAAGGTGAATTACCCAACCCATGATTTGGAGCTAGCTGCGGTGGTGTTCGCGCTCAAAATATGGAGGCATTACTTATACGGGGAGAAGTGCATAATCTATTCAGACCACAAGAGTTTGAGGTACCTTCTTACCCAAAAGGAGCTAAACCTTAAGCAACGTAGGTGGGTGGAGTTATTGAAGGATTATGATTGTACGATTGAATACCACTCTAGCAAAGCGAATATGGTAGCCAATGCGTTGAGTTGTAAGGCTAGATCAGACTTGAGAGCTATGCTCGCTCGTTTAAGCTTGTTGGATGATGGTAGCTTGTTAGCCGAGCTTCAAGTAAAGCCGGTGTGGGTCAAGTAGATAAGGAGTAAGAAATTAGTGGATGAGACATTGAGTGCTTGCTTTAAACAAGTGGAGAGTGGGGAGACATCAGATTTTGGGATAAATGGTGAAAGAGTATTGTGTTTTCGTGAGAGAATGTGTATACCAAAGGACGATGATTTAAGGCAGTCTGTTCTACGAGAAGCACATAGCAGTCTCTATGCAATGCATCCTGGCGAAAACAAGATGTATCGAAATTTGTGTGAGCTTTATTGGTGGCCTGGAGTTAAGCATGAGGTTATGGAGTTCGTAGGTAAATGCTTGCTTTGTCAAAAGGTGAAAGTGGAACATCAGTTGCCTTCAGGATTGCTTCAGCCAGTGAAGATTCCACTTTGGAAGTGGGAAAAGATCACTATGGACTGTGTTAGTGGGCTACCCTTGACGCCTGATAAGAAAGACTCGATATGGGTTATAGTGGATTAGTTAACCAAGTCTGCCCATTTTGTACTGGTTCGCACCGATTACTCGTTGCAAAAGCTGGCTAGGCTGTATGTAGCGGAGATTGTAAGATTGCATGGAGTGCCAGTTTCCATAATATCTTATAGAGACCCGCATTTCACTTCACGATTTTAGAAGAAGCTACATGAGGCGTTGGGTACTAGGTTGAATTTCAGTACGGCTTTCCACCCTCAAACTGATGGACAGTCGAAAAGGGTGATCTAAGTGTTGGAAGATATGTTAAGGGGATGCGTGATTGAGTTCCGAGTTAGTTGGGAGGACTATTTACCGTTAGCCTAATCCGCGTACAATAATAGCTACCAAGCAAGCATTGGGATGGCTCCGTATGAAGCACTGTATGGGCGAAGGTGTCAAACTCCAACATGTTGGACGGAGTTGGGCAAACAGAGAGTTTTGGGCCCAGAGTTACTAGCCGATACTGAGGATAAGGTACAATTGATTCGGGATCGTTTGAAAGAGGCCTCGGATAAGCAGAAGTCGTATGCTGACCTTAAGCGTCGAGAAATAGAGTATGCAATGGGAGACATAGTATTTCTGAAGGTCTCTCTGTGGAAGAAAGTGTTAAGGTTTGGACGAAAGGGGAAGCTAAGCCCAAGGTTCATTGGGCCATATCAGGTGGTAAGCCGGATTGGGCCAGTCGCTTATCAGCTGGAGTTACCTCCTGAACTAAGCCAAATCCACGACGTGTTTCATGTTTCCATGCTAAGGCGGTATCGCTCAGATCCTTCACATGTCGTGGCGGTGGAAGAAATTGAGGTTAGGCCAGATCTGACTTTCGAGGAAGAGCCCATACAAATAATTGGTCTAAATGTCAAAGTACTGAGAAGGAAGTCCGTTCCATTGTTCAAAGTACTTTGGCGGAATCATAAGGCTGAGGAGGCTACTTGGGAACCTGAAGAGGTGATGCGACGTCAATATCCTCAACTATTTAAACAATGTAAATTTCGAGGATGAAATTTCTTTTAGGGGGTAGAGTTGTAACGCCCCAAAAATCTCGAAATCCAAAAATCCCGAAATCTTGAATTTTTTTTTTTAGATTTTGATAAAAATTGTGTTTAATATTCTTATCCAGGTGATAATTTTAGTAGGTCTTAGTTAAGGTTGAGTTCGAATTAAGGGATAGAAGAAATTATAATTTAATTATTAAAATAATCAAGGCTGACAAGTAGGTGGGCTTTTGAATAAATGAAGAAACAATTGGACACAAAAAGAGCCTGTGGTGGAGTGGCTAAGTGACGCCACATAAGGTGTAGTGAGGTGGCGTTAGTAGCTAGCAAGGGGATCCAAGGTCCGAATCCTAGCTTAGTATTTTTAGATTTTAATTTTGGCCTTCTAGAAGGATGGAAGTGGCGTAAAGATGGACTCCAAGGGGAGTGTTCAGAAGAGAAAATTAAGGAAAGGATCAAGGGGTTATCAGGGAGAAAAACAAGGAGATGAGAAGTGAGGAGTAAGTGGAGCTGAATTGGGAACTTGGGCTTGAAGAATTCAGCTATAGGGCTATAAATAGGTGCCGAATGGGAGGGTTGAAAAGCTAATGGTGAATTTCCCTTCACTTTGTGCCAGAAACCATTTTCTCTAAAAAGCCAAAAATCCCTTTTTCTTTTCTTTCTTTGTGCTGAATTCTTATCCCTCCTCTACTCAATATTTTCTTTACTTTAGCCGATTCTTTTTCCTCTCTTCTTTGGTGCTGAGTAATCAATTGTTGCCATTCAAATCTCTAAGAGCCGAATACCCTTGGTGCTGCCACTGCTCTTTCCACCCAGTCAGTTCTAGTGTAAGTGTTCGCTCTCCCAATCAGTTTTTGATAAGTATCAAGTATTCGGTCCCTCACTTCTTTCTAATCGACTTTGGTCGGGAATTATTGTTAGATCTCGGTTTTGAATTCCTACCGATTTTCTCTTCAGATCTGAGAAATACGCGTGTTTAGTGGTCAAACTAAAAGCTAGCAAAGGCTTGGCGTTCAGGTAAGGTTAAGGTGAGATTCCGAATTTTGGTAAAGTAATCGATAAGTATGTATGATTAATCTTTGAATGATATCGATGGTAGGTTTGGGCTAAGGAGGTCGCATCACGCTTGCTTACCAGGTGTGTCCATACACTGCACACACACAATGAATCGGTAAAAGCTGAAAAGTCGAAATTCTAAAATGCCAAAAAGCCAAAAGTTTGGCTATGGTAGTCTTGCGAGTGCGCAAACACTTATAAGAGGGAAATCGATAGGTTGCCTGAGGCCCACGGGCGATTCCGTGGACTTGGGTTGTGATTTGGCCATATGGGCCGAAATGGGCTAAATGGGCCCGATGGGCTGTTGGGCCCATAGTAGGCAAAAACTGAGTATTGATGCTTTGTGATAGGAATTTGTATGTGAGCATGAATATGAATGTGATTGGGCCTAACGGGCAATATAAATGTGATTTGGGCCTAATGGGCCATATACAGGTGATTTGGGCCTAATGGGCCATATACAGGTTATTTGGGCCTAATGGGCCATACGAATATGATTGAGATTAATGAGCCAGATGCAGGTATGTGAAATTGTTAGGCTTTGTAAGGGGTTTTTAGGCCTAGTATATGATATCCACATAAGACTTAATTAATATATTACGACCGTGGACAAGTCAAAAGGTTAAGGTGTGGCAACGAGTATATGCATGTCTAGGATTGGATCTAGGGAGAGCTAGGTACTTAAGCGGTCTTAATGACCCACCTCCTCTTTTCTAGAATCCTACCTAGCGCATAGTATTCGTTTATCTTTGCTCAAGGGACTTGTTAATGGGCCAAGATAAGTGAAAACCGTAATTAAGGGAAAATTACTGAAATGCCCTTAAAGGCGAAAATGACCAAAATACCCCAAGGTGTTGAATGTAAGTTTTGTGGATGCGACATGCATACATATGATATTTTGCTTAGGTTGCATATGGGTTGAGAATTATGGAATGGAGGAAGTATATAAGGATCGCATTGTTGCTTGACAATCGTGGATCCACTGATAGCTTTTAAAGCCCAATATGTAAATGAAGGTAGTTCCGCAATCGAGCTACCATGGTGTGTGGTTTGGGTGGGTCGATAGCGGATGGATAATTGGATGGGATTGCATTGCATGAATGATGAACGATGAATGATGTTTTTTTTGAATGCTTGTTTTCTTTGAGGGTTGTACACACTGAGTTTGCGAAAACTCACCCCCTCTTTTATTTTAATTTCAGGTGATGCTCAGTAGAAGGTTCGATGTTTGGAGGTACTCTAGGTGGCCAGCTAGCAAGATAATTTGGACTTGTTTTTTTTCAAGCATATAAGTTTTTATTTAATTAAGTATGTTTCAGATCAGATTGT
Organism: Gossypium longicalyx; assembly: GCA_025698465.1. Taxonomy (NCBI): domain Eukaryota; kingdom Viridiplantae; phylum Streptophyta; class Magnoliopsida; order Malvales; family Malvaceae; genus Gossypium; species Gossypium longicalyx. The sequence goes on along the minus strand of CM046996.1, from coordinate 23,017,541 downwards.
AATAAGGTTTTCATTATACTATTATTACTTGAATTATTATTATTATTTTCATTGTAATTTACAAGAAGTTGAACATGGTTTTCCTAAATTATAGTATGTTTTTTACGTTTCCGCAATTAAATTTTTAAATAATAAGTTTTATTAAATCAAATGTTTCAAACAAGGTTTTCGCAACTGAAATTGTGTGTTTTTTTAAGTTAATTAAGGTTTCTTTTATTTTAAGAAGGGTTTTCAATGAAAACACGATTTTCGCTAAAACACTTCAATGTGACACACCAGATTCGGCCATAGCGTCTGGGCCGGGTTTGGGGTGTTACAGTTCCCATACACAATATCATTAACATATGAATCGATACAACCATAGCAAAATAGATTTCAAGTGTAGCAACAATAACATGAATATCATGCTTATTTAATCACATGAACTTTCCTTAAATGCAATTACGGTCAACTATTCCAATTTAGTTTATAATCTCGAACTTTCTTGATTTCATCCTGAATCTCAGTTTTCTTTATCTAAAATTTCAAATATAGGTCATTTATTATTCACATTATTCAAATTGACAAAAAAATCATACTTTTACAAATTTACATTTTTACCCCTAAACTTTGTCATATTTACACTTTTTCCCCTAGGCTCGTAAAATGATTTTTATTCAATTTATTTTCACTTTAAGCCTAGCTGAATAATTTTCATAACTTATAGCATCCCACAATTTCCACTAAATCACACTTTTATGACAAATTTTATAACTTTTACAATTTAGTCCTTTTTACCGTTTTCACCGAAAACTACTTAGTAAAAGTTGTTTCTTCAACCATAAACATGCATAATATACAATTAAACATCAAAATTCACAAATTTCTAGCATGTTTCAAACCATATACCTTCATAATAACTCAAATAAATTGTAGAAATAGGTCACTCTTGTTACGAGGATTTCAAAAACGTAAAAACATTAAAAACAAGGCTAGAAGGACTTACAATCGAGCTTGGAAGATTGAAAAACCCTAGCTATGTCTTCTCCATGCAAGTTTCGACCACAGGGTTGAAGATGAACAAAAATTGGCTTTTAATTTGTTTTTAATTCATTTTAATTACTAAATGACCAAAATGCCCCTAACTTAAAAATATTCTATTTCACCCATTTCATATCCATTTTTGTCCAAAAAATTAACCAATGGTCTAATTACCTATTAAGGACATCCAATTTAAAATTTCATAACAATTGGACACCTCTAGCATGTAGAACTCAACTTTTGCACTTTTTACGATTTAGTCCGTTTGACTAAATTGAGTGCCCAAATGTCAAAATTTTTGGACGAAATTTTCACAAAACAATTCCATATAATTCTATACCATAAAAATATAATAAAAATGAATTTTATTACGTCGAATTTGTGGTCTCAAAACCACTGTTCTGACTAGGCCCTAATCCGAGATGTTATAATTACGTTGCATTCCGTATCGGGCCCCTATCTTTGCAAAAGAAAGATTTTATTTGGGTTGTTGTTGATTGACTGAAAAAATTTGCACTTTTGATTCCGGTACGTACAGATTTTTCACTCGAGAGATTAGCTAAATTGTGCATCTCTAAGATTGTTAGATTGCACAAGGTGCCAGTCTCAATTATTTTAGATAGATTCGAGGTTTACATAGAGATTTTGGAAGAAATTGCAAGAATTTTTGGGTATGCGGTTGAACATAGCGATTTTGGAAGAAACTGCAAGAATTTTTGGGTATGCGGTTGAACTTTAGTACTGCTTTTCATCCTCAGATAAATGGTCAATCCGAGAGAGTTATACAAATTCACGAGGATATGCTTCATTGTTGTGTTTTAGAGTTTGAAGGCATCTGGGAAAAATATTTACCATTGGTTGAATTCACGTATAACAACAATTTTCAATCGCGTATAAAGATGGCACCGTATGAAGCATTGTATGGTCGTAAAAGCTGAACTCCATTATATTGGACTGAACTTAGTGAGAAAAAGATTCATGGGGTTGATTTGATTAGAGAGATCGAAGAGAAAGTGAATGTAATACGCGATAGTTTGAAAGCAGCATCTGATAGATAGAAATCGTATACGTATTTGAAATGTAAAGACATTGAATTTCAAATTGGTGACAGAGTATTTCTGAAAGTATCTTCGTGGAAGAAGATTCTTCATTTTGGTCGTAAAGGAAAATTGAGTCCACGATTTATCGGGCCGTATGAGATTATCAAGAGAATAGGGCCAATGGTATATTGACTATCTCTACCATCAGAATTAGAAAAGATTCACAACGTATTTCATGTGTCAATGTTACGATGATATCGATTGGATCCATCGCATGTCATTTCTCTAATAGAGATTGAAATTCAACATGATATGACGTATAGTGAAGAACCAATCAAAATTTTAGCTTGAGAGGTTAAAAAGTTAAGAAACAAAAGCATAGCTTTAGTGAAGGTTCTATGGCAACGACACGGTGTCGAAGAAGCTATGTGGAAACCTAAGGAAGCTATGAGAAAACAGTACCCTAACCTATTTTCTAGTAAGATTTTCGGGGATGAAAATTCTTAAGAGGGGAGAGTTGTAACAACCCGTTTTTAGTCAAATCAGAACAATGGTTTTGGGACCACAAATTCGAGATCAAAATAATTATTTTATTATTAAATTGAGGTCTACAGCATGATAGTATGATTGTGTGAAAATTTCGTTAAGAAATTTTATTGTTTGAATGTTTAATTTGATTAAAGGACTCAATGGCGTAAAATGTAAAAATTGAGTTCTATTAGCTAAAGGTGTCTAATAGCTATAGAACTATAAAGTGGAGGTCCTTATATGGTAAATAGACCATTGTTTATTTGAGTGGACAAAAATGGACACATGACTAAGTGATTTTAATGTTAATAGCCAAGGTTAGTTTAGTAAATTAATAAATAAACTTAAGTAAAATAATTAAAAAAAAGTCATCATCTTTGTTGTTTACATCTTCCACCGAAAATCAACTAAGGAAACACCATGAATGAAGCTTGAAATTTCGGCTAGGATTCATCTTTGCATGTAAGTGCATTTTTGCTCGGTTTTTAATGATTTCTATGTTTTCGGGGTCATTGTAGCTTAATCTAGCTAGCCCAAGGACTAATTTGCAAAACTTTTATAGGTTTAGGGTTTTACAATTGATGAATCTGTGTGTCTTTTGATGTTTGATGATAGAAAATGAATTGTTGTTGTTAGATAAACAACATTTGTTAAGTGATTTTGGTTGAAATTGCAAATTAGGGATTTATTTGTAAAATATGAAAAATTCATGGTTAAATTGTGAAATAAATGGAATATAGGGCTTGCTAGGGACTAGAGGTGTTCATGGGCTGGGCTACCCGGCCAAGCCCGAAGGCCCGCCCGAAATATGGGAGGGTTTGGGCAAAAATATAGGCCTGAAAAATAGGCTTGGACTGTTTAAAAAATGGGTCAGGCCTCGATTAAGGTATTTTTAGCCCGGGCCCAGCCCGGCCCAGCCCGAATCACTAAAGGACAAAAAAAATCTGCACTTTTTTTTAATGTTATTTTCTTGTTGTTTTCTCCTATTTTGCTGCCATTTTACTATTATCTTACTACTATTTTGTTGTTATTGTTTGGATATTGTATAAAACTTATTTTATTGTTAATTTTGTTATCATTTTAAAGGCATTTGTTAATTTTTTTATTATTTTAGAGGCATTTGCTTGTTAAGTTGCATCTATCTTAGTGTTATTTAAGTCTACATATTTTTTAAAATTTATTTTCAATTTGTTGGAAAATATTTATTTTGATGTTTTTAGTATTTCTAATGTATTGTATATATTTAAAAATAAGATAAAAATAAGATAAAAAAATTAATACATCAGGGTCGAGTTTGGGCAAAATTTTAGGCCAGTTTTTTGGGCCCGGCTCGGCCCGAGCCCAATAAATGGGCATGATTTTTTAGTTGAGCCCGGCCCAGCCCATGAACACCTCTACTAGGGACTTAATTGATATTCGGCTAGGATGGGTATAAGTTGAATTGCATGAATTTGCATTTTTATTAGCTAGGGATTAAATTGTAAAGATGTTGAAATATTAGGGGTTAAAGTGTAATTTTTCCATAATATGATATTTGGATTAAATTGAATAGAATTATAATTAAATAAGTTAAATTTGATTATATATAGATCAAGAAAAGTGAAGTTCGGATCTAGATCGGAGAAAAAATAAAATATTGGACTAGTCGATCCATTTCGTCGTTTTTGTGATCGAGGTAAGTTCGTATGTTAATAAGAATTAATATAATTGTGTTTTAAATGCTCTATTATTGAATTAATTGTGAATACAATTTTACGAAAAATGTTCAACGAAGATTTGGCAATGTAAAATCTCGGCTAAACGTTAGGAATAGATAGGATACAAATGACATGTCATTAGGGGTTATGTGTGTTTTGGGTGTTGATTTTTAAGTTCTACCGGTGGCTGAGTTTTCTAGCATGTGTTGTAGATTCTCGTCAACTTGTGTGAGCAGCACCATATAGTTACGTCTTGACAGTTAGCTTGTGTGAGCAGACCTGTTGATAGCGCGAGAGTGAGCATTATATGAGATTGAGATGGCTTCGGCCTGGTATTGGCACTTAGGGTGCAGGATTCCCGAGTATTCGATATTATTCCAAATGGTTCAAAGGTTATATCGAGGATATGAAATGATGAGAGAGATAAATACGTATCAGTATAGGTATGTATGGAAATCATATGAGTATTGAATCCATGAACTTGTGAGTTCATGATTAATTATGTGAATGAATAAATGTTAACTTTGTGATTAAATGGTTTTATAGTATATTATGTTTTTTATTACTTGAATGGTGAATGAATGGTAAGTTTTACTTATTAACTATACGAGCTTACTAAGCTTTATAGCTTACTCTGTTACTTTTCTGTGTTTTATAGTGATTATCAAAGCTTGCTTGGATTGGGAGTTGCTGGAGATCTCATCACACTATCCAGCTATCATTTTGGTACTTTTGAGTTTATATATTTTGGTTATATGGCATGTATAGGAGTTGTGGTTAATATATGGTCTATATGTTGATAATGGATTTTGCCAATTGATTTGGCTTGTAAATGAAGTATGTTTTGGTTATATGTATAGCCATGTGATTTGGCTTATTTTGATATATTTGGTTATATATATGTGTGTGTGTGTGTGTGTATGTGTGCAAATGGTCTTTTGTTATATGGTTGGCAATTGCCATGAGAATGCTTGATGTGGATTGGTATTTGAGAACCGAATAGTTGAATTGTAAGATGTGGTATACTTGTGGTTTTAGGCAAAATAATGCATGTTTGAAAGTGACCATTTAGGTGATTTATGAATGTGAAATTGATATGTTTTGAGTTGGCAAAACATGATCTTATGAGCACTATAGTTGTTGATATTGGTATAGCATGATATTAGGCTAAAATGAGATTGGTTTGAATGCATATTCATGCTATATTATTTGCCATTTGACATGTTTAGGTAGTTATAAGTTTGGGTAGGAAAAATGGTTTCGTAAATTACCTATTTTTGTCCACACGGGTAGAGACACAGGCATGTGTCTCAGCCGTGTGTGACACACGGTCATGTGACATGGTCGTGTGTCCCTTGATGTTTATTTAGAAACCAAGTCAGTATGCTCCACATGGCCAATCACACGGGCATGTAACTTGGCCATATGGCATAAGTCAGTATACCCTATAGTTTTGACACGACTTGGCACATGGGCATGTGAGGCCATTTTGAATGGTATACAGGCTAGTCATATGGGTGTGTGGTTGGCCGTGTGACCCAAGTCAGAGAGTTACACAGGGTCAGACACGGACTGGGACACGGCCATGTGATCCCATTTTGAATGTCCACACGGCCTGTGACACAGGCGTGTCTTTGGCAGTGTGAGACACACAGCCGGGCCACAAAGGCGTGTGTCCCCTATATTTTGAAAATTTTCTATGTTTTCCAAAATTTTTCCTAAGTTACCGGTTTAGTCCCGAACCACTACTAATGCATGATTTGGGCCTCGTAGGCTCGTATTAGGGACTATATGACTGATTGTGAATGACCTTTATTTGGAAATGAAAAATGTATGTGAAATGTATGTTTGTTTAAGTAATAAGTCTGGTAATGCTCTGTAACCCTATTTCAGCTATGAATGCGGGATTGGGGTGTTACGGATATAATGTGTTAAGATATTAAGCTTATGTATGATTTAAATGCATGAGATATTTATTATATTGTGTACTTAAAAAGGTGTTATTTATGCACAATAAAAAATCGTAAAGTATGTGAAATTGAATGGTATTGATTGATACCAACACAATGGTAATTTGAAAGATCGGAACATTGTTTCCATTTACTGAAAGTATGTGACTATTGAGGACATGTTGAGCATGTCAAATAAATGTGAAAAGTATTGATATATGATTATGTATGAGATTTTGTGACATATTACATATGCATTGGGTTGGGATTTTGTGGTTGACGAGGAGTTTCGTGGAGTACCGACGGCATATTAAGTCTGCATTATTTGTAGTCAGTGCACTGCACCTAGAGTACCAAGGGGATTGGCGATTTTATCGCATATTATATGTTATTGGCGATTGTATCGCACTATTTGATATCCGGTAGATTTTCTGCATTATTGATTATTTGGTGGTTTTACCACATCGATCTATGCTCATAATGTTTTAGAGTTTGGCAGACGAGTTTTGGGTTGTGTGTAACGAATGGTATGGGTATGAACCTTTTTGCATTGCATCATTTGCACGACATATTCGAATGTTATTGGTTTATGCTATGCATTGTATTTTTTTGTATTGAATAGTATCAAAACTAATGATTGTTACTCGAATGAATGATGACCTATGCTCATACACTGTTTGACATCAATTTGATAATGGCTATGTAATGACATGAAATTCCTATAATGGTTCTATTTTCTTCTGTTAATATGTTTCATTGTATTTGATTTTTTAACCATTTAAATAATTATTCGACTCACACTGAGCTTTTCATAAGCTCACCCCCAATAGTGTTTAAAACTTTTCAGTTAAACCTCAAAATTAAGACCAGACTCGGCATTCGGAGAATCAACTTAAACCTTGGATTATTATTTTTTTAATTAAGTATTGTTAAGTCTTTATTGGTTTTGTCTTGTAATTTTTAATTATTTCTAGTCTGTGGCTTGGTAACTTTTCTTTTGGGAATTTTTGCATGCATGAATTACTCAAGCATAATAACTGGATAATGCATTATATCTGGCTTAAGTAAAATTTGATATTATTCCCTAGTTTCCACTACATTGCAAATGAATTGTTTTTGGAAAACAAATCGATAAGGTAACTAATTTTCCAAAATGACTTGAAAAATGGTTTTTTCCGCTGCATTAGTTTAACATCAAGTTTTTTTTAAAGAAGAACAACAAGCAAACAGTTTTTCTAAAACAACACCGTCAACAATAAATTGAATCCTAAGCATACGCGACCTAATAAATGAATGCCTTTAAGCTAACTCAAAGTACAACTACGATTTTCTCTAAAATAAGTTTATTTAAATTCTGAAAAAGTAACATAAGTTAGCTTAGTCATTTCGGTGGCTAATGTAGCCTTCTCAATCTAACCATAACGTCTAGGCCAGGTTTAGGAGGTTACAGTTTCTGTTTTTATCTATGTTTTTAGTGGTGTTTTTACTAAAATGCCGTAAAGGGATATGCGTTAATGGCATTTTCACAAAAAACACCGCGAATATGTTTTAAAAGTTTGCAAAACTTTGCCGTTTTAAGCTGCGTTTTTAGCTGCATTAGTGGCGCTTTTGATAAACACCGCAAATTTTAATTAAACTAACTTAAACGACATCATTTTATTATCCCTGAATTTCCTTTAATTTTCTCCCAAGTCAGTTTTCCCCGATTTCATTTCCCCAATTTCCCAACTTATTTTCCTTAATTTTCCCCCAATTTATTCTTCCCCAAATTATTTTCCCCAATTCCCCAACTTTCCAATCCCTTTTTGATCAAAATCCCTAATTTCTCAAATCCCTTTATTTCTTGTTTGAGCCTAATTTTTGGTTGGAAATTCTTCGCCTTTTCTCTCTGCCACCGCCTTTTCTCTCCGTTGCTGCCGCTCGAAATTCGGGACCTATAGTTATTTAATGTTGCTGCTTGTTCTTTTCTAGCATTGTCACTGTCAGCTATTGTGTTCTTACATTTACCGAATCTTTCTTTTTTGTCACCTGATTACATTTTCGTTTCTCCTCTTTGGAACAACGCATCAATGTTTGATAATGGTTGGCATTGTAGGAAGCATCTAATACGATACAAGAATTGCTTGACAAGATTAAGTTGCTGGGGAAGATAAAATCTCCCATACTTCAATAGTCGAACAACATTATTTTCTGGTAACGACAGACTTCCCCTTTCCCATATTTTTTTGTGAGTTTTGGGTTTGGATCAATGGCAATTCATTTTTGTAACATTGGCTTAGGGAAGAGCTCAATAAATTCACTTTCACTATCCCTTTACATGTTTTGGTTTTGGTTTGTCTTAGTGACTTATTTGCCATCTATGTTATTCGAGTTAAATGAGATGAGTGTTGGGTATGAATTCGAGTTAAATGAGATGAGTGTTGGGTATGAATATATGTATATTTTGAAATTCTAAATTTATGTCTGAATGTTTTGTCATAAAAAATTATATGCATATTGTATATTTTAAACTGCTGCTTTCTCTTTATATATGTTATTTCCCTTATTGTTGTTTGGCTCATCTCTATATAGATGACCCTGTATAATATTTTTGTAGTCAACTGCAGTAGAAAGTAGACTTTTTGATTAATTGATAAACTGCTGGGAATTCAATCCTGAAGCAGTCCCAAGAACTTGCAGCCTTTACTGCCTTACAGCCTTTAAGAGGTACGTATATTTAATTTGCTAAATTTATTAGTTAAACCAAATGTTCATCACTTTCTTAGTTTAATTATTATGATTATTATTAATTTAATGAGTCCATGAATGAAATCCAAAACTGATGTTAACCGAATTTACTGTAGTTGAATTCATCACTTTGTTAGCTAATATAGCATTTTGTATATAAAGTCCAATTCAAATTTTCTCTTTAGGTTTTTATTTTGATGGGTTGAGAATTTAAAACACACATTCAATTTGGTAAGAATGTAATATGGTTCGAGTCAAAAGGCCATTGACAACTACCTAATAGAAAGATAGACCACGTTTTTTATCCAAACTCAATTCCCTATTTGCTACTAATTTCTTAGTCAAGTTGCATGAAAAATGCTTATTTACCTTATAAAATACTATTTGCATAATATTTGTAACTAAAATTAATATTATATTTGTATCTAAAATTAATATTATATTATAAAATATTGTTTATCCAATGTTTTTTGCTTTTTTCTTAACAAAATTGTTTATCCAATGAAAGAGAATATTCATTAGCAGCCTAAATTGATCAATTTAAATAATCAATTTTGATATTTCACATGGGAATTTATATTCAAATATTATATTTTACATGGATATTCAAAGATATACAATTAATTATTTTTATTTATTTAATAATAGATTTCTGTCTCATGTAACATAAAACAATTAAGGTATTTTATAATATGATATTTGTTTACTTATAAATTTTAATAGTTTCAATTATAAAGAAAAAGTGTAATTAAATTTTGATTGTTTGAATTTTCTATTATATTGATCCAAAAATTTATTTTTATTTAAAAATATATAAAATTTAACACGTTTTTTAATGCATGACATTTACATATATTGCGATGCTGTAGCAACTCGATTTAAAAAATAATTTGTATGTTGGTATTATATTTTGTCTCAATTCATATGATACTATTTGTATACTTGGTTGTATACTTAATGAAATTGCATTGCTTGGTTGTTAACTACACAATCACCTTGAATCTCCTGTTAGGGTTTCGGATAGCTTTTATATTAATGGTATATCTTTGAATAATATAAATAATGGTATATTAATGGTATACTTAATAATATAAATAATTATTATTCTAATTTTATATCTTTGAATAATAATTATTTAAATTATTTATTAAAAACACAAATTTATAAATTAAAAGAGTATAATTAAATGGTTAAAATTTAAAATTAAAATTTAAAGATGATAATTATAATTTACATAAACATTTAAAGTTTATGATTATCATAACTTACTAAATATTTAAAGAATAAAAAAAAACTTTGGATCATAACTTACATAACTTACATAATACATAAATATATATCATATCATAACTTACATAACTTACATAACTTACATAACTTACATAAATATATATCATATCATAACTTAAGTAATACATAAATTTATACTTATAAAAACAACTTACCTAAATTAGTTTACACCCATTAGATACTTGATACTTGATATGTATTATCTATTTTAGTACAATGACATGATTTAAATCAATTGAGAACATTTAAGTAACTGTAATTTATTGTCAACTTTAGACTTCAAGAACTACGAAATGGATAAGAGTTGGATGAATTTGTCAAGGGTAAGCAACGACTATTGAAATGGAGTATAAACTTTTCTAAATTTTGCATTTCAAAATGCAAGCTAAGAGAAAATGATTTTTTACCCATGTAAGAAATGTGGCAACATCGATTGGCATTTTCGTGAAGTTGTCTACGAACATCTAATTGTTGATGGCTTTATTCGAGGGTATAAAAAATGGATTTTCCATGGAGAGTGTATACCTCGAAGAACCTCTTCAACAATTAATCCGACTTATCCTCTTAGTGCTTACCATCAGTCTGTTAGAGAAAATGACATGGAAGGTATGTTGCGGGATGCATTTAATATGTGCAGTCATGGTTTGCAATCATTTCCACCTGACTTTATTGCATTCGATGATTGTAATATTGGTGGAAATGCTTTTATCGAAATGGAAAGAAATGTACTTGATGAAGAGCCAAATGGAGAAGCGGTGAAGTTCTACAAGTTACTTAATGAAATGAATGAAGAACTTTATGAGGGATCAAAATTTTCAAAAATGTCCTTCTGTATTCGTCTTTTTCACTTAAAATGTTTGGGAGGGTGGATTGGAAACTCTTTTACAATGCTGTTAGAGTTTTTAAAAGATATGTTTCCGTTTGCAAAAATCTCTCATTCATGCAAAGATATGAAGAAACTGATAAAAGATTTAGGTCTTGGGACGACAAAATTCAAGTTGCTCAAATGACTGGATGTTGTATTGGGGTGATCAAAAAAACCAACAGTCTTGTCATGTTTGCTGTAAATCTCGTTGGATGAATAGGAATACAAAAGATATGAATGAAGGTGAAAGTGAGGCACAGTCAAGAAAGAAGCCAATAAAGATTTTGCGATATTTTCCACTAATACCAAGGCTTCAAAGGCTTTTTACGTTGTCAAAGATAGCTTAGTCTATGAAGTGGCATCATGATCAATGAACCGTTGATGGATTGTTAAGGCATCCTGCAGATTCTTTAGCTTGGAAATCATTTGACAATAAATTTTCAAGCTTTGCAAGCGATCCTCGGAACGTGAGGCCTGGGCTAGCATTTGATGGATTTAATCCTTATAAAATCATGAGTACTTGGTACAGTACTTGGCCTGTAGTGCTTGTTCCTTACAATTTGCCTTCGTGGATTTGCATGAAGCAATATTCTCTTATCTTATCTATGATTGTCCCTAGAGAGAAAGGTCCCAGAAATGATATTGACATTTATATGCAGTGACTTATTGAAGAGTTGAAATAGTTATGGGCAGGTGTTGAAACATATGATGTCTTGAGAAAGGAGAACTTTTATTTACGTCCAGCTTTGTTGTGGACTATTAATAACTTCCCAACTTATGCCAATTTATCTAGTTGGAGTACCAAAGGACGTTATGCTTGTCCTTGTTGTGTGGCGCAAACATGTTCGAAGTGGTTATATAATGAGAATAAGTTCTCTTATATAGGGCATCGTCGGTGGTTAGATAGAAATCATAGATTTAGATTTTAGAAGACTCTATTTGATGGTACTGAAGAATTTAGATAAGCTCCTGAGCAGACCGTTGGATTTGAAATCTTGTTCATGTTAAAAGATATCAATTTCAGTTATGGGAAGATGAATCAACCACCCAACACGTAAACAAAGAGAAGACCGAAGAAGGCATATGTTGGCAATGTTGTCTGGCAGATTGATGATGAATCTGATGAAGAGGATGATCCTAATGAGATGGACTTGTGAAAAAAAGAAGTATTTTTTTTAGTTACCTTATTGGGAGCATCACATTTTGCGACACAATCTTGATGTCATGCATATTGAAAAGAATGTTTGCGAGAACATCATTGGGACAATTCTAAATGTCGATAAAAAATTGAAAGACAATATTCAGAGTCGACTTGATCTAGTTGACATGGGAATTCGGCGTGATCTTCATGCCCAAGTACTTCTGAATGAGAAATATAGGTTTTCGCCTTATATTTTTGCAATATCGAAGAAAGAAAAAAAGTGTTCTACACAGTGTTGAAGGATATAAAGGTCCCAGATGCGTATGCATCAAATATATCTCGATGTGTGAGTCTTAAAGATTGAATACTGCATTCCCTAAAATCACATGATTATCACATCTTGATGCAAGATTTACTATCAGTTGTTTTATAGTGTTGTATGTCAAAAAAGGTGACGTCTTGTATAATTGAACTATCCAATATAATGAAAGCTATTTGTGGCAAAGTTTTGAATGTTGAAGAACTTGAGAAAGTATAAGATCGAGCCACCTTGACTTTATGCAATTTGGAGAAGATTTTCCACCTTCTTTACTATTATGGTGCACTTGCTAAGCCATCTCCCTCATGAAGCAAAACTTGGTGGACCGATTTTCTATCGGTGGATGTATCCTATAGAGAGGCACTAATTTATTTGTAAAGTTTTCATTCATTCATGAATATACCTTTAGTTATCACTTTTAATAATATTGTATATCGTGTTTAGGTTCCTATGCAAATTGAAGTCTTATTATCGTAATAAGTGTTATCCAGAAGGATCAATTGTTGAAGGTTACTTGGCAGAGGAGTGTATGACTTTCTATTCTAGATATTTAGAAGATTTTGAAATAAGACTGAATAGACCAAGTAGAAATGCTGGGCTCACTGATCATAACTTAGCTGAAACTTATTTATTTTGAAGTTATAGAGAACTAATTGGTAAAGTTGAATTTGCACACTTAGATGATAGATATTGGGTACAAGCACATCGATATGTTCTTTTTCACCATGATTCAATTGAACCATTACGCAAGTAAGTTTTAGAATTTGATAAATATTCATCTTTTTAATTTGTTTATCTTCTAACCAAGTATTCCACTTTTTAACATAGTGAGTACAAACAAGTCTTGAGATCTCGTTCACGCTCTCGAAGATTACAACATCGAGAGATTCATAAGTTATTCATAGAATCTTTTCATGAATGGTTAGGGCAAACGGTATGCAACCGAAGCTTTCATTGAAAAATAATAATATTTCCTCATAACATTTATAATTAATCAATTTACTTTTGGTTCAATAGGTTTGGAGTGGGAAGGATGTTAATGACAAAGTTGAATGGCTTTCCCAAGGTTCGAATAGAGTAGTAAAAAGATACAGTGCCTTCCTCATCAATGGATTCAGGTTCTTGCGAAAGATTGAGGACTCAAAATTGTGGAATAGTTGTTAATTCTTCAATTACAAGTTATGCTAGTGCTAGGGACAGTAATCCCGTATGTGGAGTATTACGGACTTCTTACTGACATTATTGAGTTGGATTACTATGGCAAACAGAAGGTTGTCTTATTTCGATGTGATTGGGCTGATGTTAACACTACCCGCGGAATTAAAAAAGATCAATTTGGTTTTACAATGGTGAACTTCTCTCGATTAATTCACACTGGACAACAATTGATAGACGAGTCGTATGTATTTTCTTCTTAAGTGAAACAAGTTTTTTACGCGAAAGATCCAACTGATGAGGGTTGGTACGTTGTACTACGTAACACCCCTAGAGACTTGTTTGACATGGGCAATGGAAGTAGAGATAACATCTGCGAAAGATCAAAAACTTTGTCTTTTCCAGGACAAAACTTAAATGAAAATATCCCTAGTACTTGTACACAATTTCAATGGGTTCACAAGGATGTCGATGAACATATTTATGAATTATGATGTAGTAAGATTTTATGATTTTTAATTATATGTAATATTATAATTTAAATCTTGATCTTGTTAAAAATTTCAACTATTTTATATGTACTATTATTGTTGTAATTATTTACTAAAATTTCAACTATTTTATGTGTATTGCAGATAAAATGCCTAGAAGAATATTGTAAGATCTAAGTATTATTCAAAATCCTCCAAATTCGGAAGAAACAAATAGTGAACAACAAACTGCTATTGGATCTTTGAATGTTCCGAATACAGCTGACGAACCTGCAGAAATTCAAAGTAATGTTAACTTTAATTTACATGCTTGTTGACTTTTATTATTGATTTCTATTTAAAATTCTTATATTATAATATATCATTTTTCAGCTGAAAGTGGTGGGACACACAAAACTTGAGGACATATGCTACTAAAAGATTTATACGAGTTAAATTCTGTCGATCGTGTTAAAGTAGCTAGAAATAGTCTTGGTCAGCCTGTTGGATCAGAAGCTCGACTTTTAGCAGGATACTTGGGCATTATAGCACGAAATGCCAATCTATTGCCTATCAACTATGAGTAATGGCATCATATGCTTCATAGTAACAAAAATCAAGCTGTCGATAATATTAAGGTAATAACATGAATGTAATTTATAATACTTTGGTTTAAGTTTCATTTATATTTACTTTCTAAATTTGTGTTTTTTGTAGGAGAGATTTGGTTTAGAGGTCTCAGATAATTATGTGAAGAAGGCATTAGTAAAAACAATGGAGAGACCATAAAAGTGCTCTAAAGAAGGAATATTTTAAGAAAAATATAAGCCTCGAAGAGAAATTGCGAAATGTCTCGCTGGGAATGCTGAGGTACCAATAGGAAGATGCAGTTAGATTTTGGAATGCAAAGAAAGGAGAGGTATTATGTACTTCCAAACTCTTATAATTATTTTGGTTTATAGTATTTACTATATACGTAATAGTAATTTCATAATGTAGGATCGTGACTGAGTTGGAACTACAAGTGGGCAAAAATAAAAATTCACGCACACAGCTAGGTCGAAAAGTTTTGCTTGTGTAGCTAAGGCCGAGGTATTTTGAATTTATTAATTGTGTCAAATATTAATTACTTTCTACTAAATAATATTTTTACTACTATATTGTAGGAATTGTCGTCTGGTCAAAACTTTGGACGTCTTCTGCTTTTTGACATTACACATAGAAAGAAAGATGGATCTCCTATGACTACTGAAGCTGCAGAAATTATGGTATATTTACTTAATAAAATTTGAATTATTTTAAATATTTATCATGTTTAATTATAATGGTTTAATTCGTCGTTTGTAATGCAAAAATGTTAAGTTACGTTGCATTTGTTTTTATTATTTATTTTGTTTCTAACTCTTTGATTGATTTATTAGGAGAAACTAAAGAATAAAAAGGCAAATTATGAAGTGATTGCTTCGAGTGATAGTTCTGTTAATCTTGACGACATTGATAAGCAAATTATTACTAAAGTTTTGGGTCTTGAAAGGTATGGTTGGGTTCGATTTCAAGGATCTTTTGTTAACCCAACCCAATATTTTGGATCTAGCTCATAGTAATACATACCTTCGAGGAGTCAGGCTCAAGATGAAGTTCAAAGGTTAAGAGACCAGATGGCCCAGATGCAAGCGAGCACAGTTGAGCAAATTGCTCATCTTAAAGCAGAGGCAACATCAAGAGAAGCAGAGGCTCAAAGAAAATACGAAGAACTCCAGCTATAACTTAAAGCGGAGGCAACAGCAAGGGAAGCAGAGCAAAGCAGAAAATATGACACACTCCACCTACAACTTCAGAATATCATGAAGATGTTTCAACAGTCACGGAATCTGTTATCTTAGACGTTTGTTTTCTTATTGTAAGAATATTTTAACATTATAACTTTTAACATTACTGTAAGAATATTTTGTTATTTTATTTATTAATCCAAATCATATATCTTTTGTTCGATTTGAAGTATCATTTAGGTTTGTAGTTTTTGGTTGTATTTGATGTTACAGGAAATTATGTTGACAATTCGAGTTGTATATGAATGAAAATAGGATGTTAGAAATATGCTAAAGTTAGTGGCCTTTTTTTCACAAATGCCGCTAAAGAAGAAGACTTTTAGCGGTGCTTTTACCAAAAGTATCGCTAATAACATGACTTTAGTGGCATTTTTAGTAAACGTGTTGCTAAAAGTCTTGATCTTTAGCGGCATTTGTGGGAAAGCGTCGCTAAAGGTCATGATCTTTAGCGGTGTTTGTGAAAAAGTATCGTTAAAGGTCATGTTCTATAACAGTGTTTGTGGGGAAAGTGCCACTAAAGGTCATGTTCTATAACGGCATTTTTGTAACACCCTTCACCCGTATTCAATGCCAGAATAGGGTTACGAAGTATTACCAGACTTACAAAATAATTAAACATCCATTTGGGGTACATTTTCTCAATTCAAGCATTGATCATTCAATCTAAATCAATTTGTCCCTTATACGAGCCTATGAGGCCCTAAACATGCTTTGGGAGTGATTCAGGGCTAAATCGGTAACTCAAGAAACTTCCACAAAACTTTGAAAATTTTTCTCAAAACAGTGGACACACGCCCGTGTGACCAGGCCGTGCGTGTCACACGGCCACCAGACATGCCCGTGTCACAGGCCATGTGGTCATCACATGGCGGTGTCCTAGCCCATGTCTGACCCCATGTAACTCTCTGACTTGGGTCACACGGCCAACACACACGCCCGTGTGGCTAGCTCGTGTGCCCTAAAAATGGTCATACACACCTGTGTGCCAGACCGTGTACTAGGCCGTGTCGAACCTGTAGGGCATACTGACTTATGCCACATGGCCAAGTCACACGCCCGTGTGTGAGGCCATGTGGAGCATATTGACTTGATTTTAAATTTCAACACTAGGGGACACACGCCCGTGTAACATAATCGTGTGTCACACATGATTGAGACACACGCACGTGTCTCTACTCGTGTGGACAAAAATAGGCTATTTACTAAGCCAATTTGCCATCCTATTTTTAAATACCTGCACAAGTATAATTTGCAACATTTTAAAACTCAATAGGTAGCTAATCCATAACATTTCATACACATATTGAATACTTATACGCAACCAAAGCATTATGCCAAGTTAAGCCAAATCACATGACTTTATCTTATACCACAACATGTACCAAAATCACTAGCTCAAGTAAGCATAACTATCAGCTTTATAATTAGCCTATACATGTCATATTTACTTATATCCATGAGTTCAAAAGTACCAATAGGAAACTGGATAGTGTGATGTCTATCTCTGACTTTATCCGAATCGAGCGAGCTATCAAACCTCTATAAAACACGAAAAAGAAACAAAGTAAGCTTTATTGCTTAGTCTGCTCGTATAATTCAAAATTAAACTTACCATTTATACATAATCAAGACCATAAATAAGGTATACTCAAATCAATTACGAAATGCCTAAACACAAGCATTCATCAACAAGCTAGTCATATAAGTGCATGTAATCATCCATTATCTCAATTTAATACTCAATACATTGTACCATATCAAATTCATATATCATGTATATCATTTGTAACATTTCACTCTCAATCATATAAACAATAATTCATTCGATAACAGTAACTCATCCGTATAAACACGTAGCTTTTTCACATGACCAATAACAGAATTTATGCCCATTGAACCTATTAGAATATCGAGGGATACTCGGATGATATACACTACGTATATAAATTAGTATTCCGTCAATTTATTATCATTTTCGCTCTTTCGAGCTATGATCAGTAAGCTCCTCTTGAGCTAATGGACAGTAAGCTCTACTGAGCTGAAACGGTAAGCTCTAATGAGCTAAAAACAGTAAGCTCTTACTAGATGATATAACGGTAAGCTCATATAAGCTATGGTGAGTCCGCAACACATGCAGGATCTTGACCAAACAGGTCACCCTAGTGACATGTCACTCGTATCCTAAAACTTTCTATGGTTCAAACGGAACTCGATATTCAATAATTCTCATCAATTAGGCATTCGAACTCAGTAATACCATTTACTCAATTATACTTTCATTCCAAATAATTTACAAGTATTTAAAACTTTGATTCTAATTGTACAAACTTACCTCGAGTTGCTCGGATGGAAATTATCGACTATTCGTCCACTTTTCCTTTTCCCGATCTGATCCCAATCTCGGCTTATCTTGATCTATATATTATCAAATTTAGCACATTCAGCATTCGGTCTATTCAATTTACCCTATAATTTACAATTTGACAATTTACACATTTGCCCCTAATGTTTCATATTTTTACAATTTAGTCCTAA
Source organism: Gossypium longicalyx (assembly GCA_025698465.1). Classification (NCBI taxonomy): domain Eukaryota; kingdom Viridiplantae; phylum Streptophyta; class Magnoliopsida; order Malvales; family Malvaceae; genus Gossypium; species Gossypium longicalyx. The sequence continues at coordinate 22,998,976 of CM046996.1, read as the reverse complement.
TCACATAAAATTGCAAATTCATGCAATTTAGTACAAACCCATGCTTAGCCTAATCTAATACATGTTACTAGCAGCCCATATTTTCAATTTATTCACACTTTTAACCACCACATTTCACATTTTCTCAATTTAATCCATTTTTTATATTTTTGTCAAAAATCACTTTACAAAAGCTATTAATCTAACATTAAACATTCCAAATCTATCATAATTCATCAAATTAATCAAGCATTCAACAATGGAAACAGGATAAATCTTTAACAGTTTTGAAATTTAGGGTACGAGCTAGCTCGAATACGAAGCAACGATCTCAAAAACATAGAAATCATTAAAAACCGAGCAAAAACGGACTTACAATTAAGCTAGGAGTTGGTCGAATGCTTCAAGCCCTAAGAATGGCTTTCTCCTTTGTTAAATTCGGCTATTAGCATGAAGATTATGAATTTTTGTTTTGTTTTAATTAACCTTTATTAACTAATTTACTCATTTAACCTTTAAAAAATTTAAGAATTACACCAATTGCCATGCCACTATCATCCACTAACTCTCAAATGGGTTACTTACCACTTACGGACCTTTACTTTAAGGTTCTATAGCTATTAGACACCTTTAGCTAATAGAACATCACTTTTGCACTTTACGTGATTTAGTCCTTTTTACTTAATTAAGCATTCAAACAATAAAATTACTTCACGAAACTTTCACACATACACACATACATGCTAACATGTTGTAAATACTTAATATAATATTCAAATAAATTTTCAATCTCGGATTTTTGGTTCTGAAACTACTGTTCTGATTTGACCAAAAACGGGCTGCTACAATTTTTCCACATAAACGCCGCACAATTTAGTGGCGTTATTTATAGCGGCATTTTTTCCGGCGCTTGTAAAAATGCAGCAAATAGTTTTAATAGCGCTTATATAGGCCCAAAAATACCGCTAAAAAACTACTTTGTTGTAGTGGATGATTGTCCTCAAGCATGTTGCGCACTCCCATACTAGAAACCATTCAACAATTTTTCTCGAAATCAAGTCTCATTCTACAGCCATGTGCAATCCAAACAATTTAGGTGTAGCAAGAATAAGAATTTACTCAATTTAACCAAAAAGTGTTTATAAAATTCTAACAATATGCGAAATCAACCATTTCACTTACTTGAAGCTCAATCAAACTTGCAAGGCAATTCTTGTCGATCAAATTATTCAACAAGTTTGGGACATAGTAGAATCTTTTTGCGCAAGATGAGATGACAACCCAAGCACCTCACCCAAATTAATCAATTTGATACGTCTCCAAATGGATTATTTTTCCTACTCATGGTAGCTCAGTTAGCAGACTGTTTGCAAGTTTCAATTCGTCACTCGAATATTTTGATGCGAGGTAAGATGACAACCCAAGCATCTCATCCTAATTACTCAATTTGGTCACATTTCCAAAATCTTCACTCGTAATTAAGCCATCAGCGGAGTAGTATATATATACATATATAATTTTTATTAACATAAAATAAAATGACTAAAACGATATACGAGTACTTTTATTAAGCAAGTTTAAAGAACTGGCAATCTTCACAATATTTTCAATTCTACAAAAGACTTGCCAATCAAACTAAGTAATGAGCAATTATTCATGAATCACCCAACCATTTGAATTAACTAAGTATAGGAATTAAAGGCTCAATTTCAAACAAATTAAGGAATAATCTCAGTATAAGAATTAACACATGCAATGAAGAAAAAATAACATCATGGCATGTCATACAAATCCCCTTACTTAGCCCACATTCCCATTAATGTGCAATAATAATAATAATAATAAAGAGAAGGGTCAAGTGTGCTTACCATGTATGTTTAATTTGGCGAAAGGTGGTGGAAGTGACTACTTTGCAATATAGCGAGATATTTGAGATTTGATTCTCTATTGTGTCAAGACGAGCCTCGATGAAGTTTAGTTGTTTTTCCACAGCAGAAAGAGGTTGGTCCTCTAGCTCCCTAGGAGCCAGGTATGGCATCGGTGAAAAATTCTATCACTGCAAGTAGTTTGTGTAACTAGAGGAACAAAATAATACGCAGTAGGGGTGCCGACAAGCAAACCCATAGAATCCAGATAATATTCATCTAAATGATCCATAGTATATGCACATGTAAGAGATGATAAATCAATTCCATATGGAAAATTTTGTGTGGCTAAATGTGTGAGATATTAGGCTGAGTATGAATGGCCGGTGAGCATGTAAAACGGTACAGAAATAATTGACCTTATAATGAGAGTGCATACTTTGTAAGATAAATAATTTCATTTTTGTTAGGACAGACGAAGGTTTGTTACGAACCGAATAGCTAAAAGTAAGAAATTTATGAGTGTATCTTAAGGCTGGTTCATGCACTGGTAAGACTTTAAAGATCTTAGAATTGTAAGAGCAGTGTATAGAGTGAGTCAGTTGAATAAGTGGCACCGACATCAAAATCGCTAGGTATATCAAGTAAAGTTGAATGGTATGAGTCATGTTTGAACATCTCGGGGTTAGCGAAACCCATGGCTATATTAAAATCTGAAACTGGCATTCTAAAAGCACGACCAAGCAATCGAAAGTAGATGGTGTCCTAAGTTTCAACATTCCTATTATATTGAAACTAATTGCTGAATAAAATTCATATACGAGTTTGAAGAATGAAACACATTTAATATCCACATATGATTTCCAACCAATAGTGTTCAAATAATTAAATACAGAATCACATAAAATTAGAGTATCGAGGGTAAAAAGAGGGATGCTCTTACAGATCGAGATTGGGTGATGTCAAATTTCATCATATCTTGTGCGGTGCTCTAAGGTTGTAAAATTTAGAAATCCCCGAAGTCTTGCCTTCGCCAGCATCATGTAAGAACACCCTCGCTTGTTGCACTTATTATCTCTAAGTGGTTGAAACTCTTCTTCGGGCATACTGTTTGGTGGACTCAGCATATTAACAGCTTCAGTACTGCTATTCGAAGTTGTTACTAGCTCATTACTTGGCTAATGTGGCGATGGTTGTCGTGACCATGTGATGCCTAACCTTGTTTGGTGTATAGGAGGTTGCTTGTTTCGATTTGAAGGTTCTGTGCCATGCTACTCAGATGTGCTGGTTTTGTCTGAACATCCGTTTGATTATTAGTAATGGATAAATAGGTTAGAGGTCTGGGACGTCGTATTCTATTCTTTCAGAATCATCCGAACTAATTTGTGGGTGCTCTATCTTGACTGGCGTTGGGCTCCTTTGATGATGGTTTTAGCTGGGTCCAACAGGTTTCATAGGTAATGGTTGAGATTGTTCTGAATTATCTTCATCAATTTTGACGACAAGCGGTGCTAAAAATTGATTGCCGCCTCTATTTAAAGAAGCTAAAAATTCATCGGTTGCTTGATTTCTAGTGTGAACCATTGCTCAGGTTTTGGTGTTAGCGGCATTTTAGGAGCGATAGAATTAGGTTTTCGGTTAAGGGTACGGCAGTGGCGTGTGAAGCTGGTGAGTTTGAAAGGTAATGAGTTTTATTTGGGAAAAAAAGAAAAAAAAAGAAAAGGAAAATAAAAGGGTTTTTTTTATGGCTACCGGTTAGGGTTGGTTCTGGTCGGTTCGGTCCAATCTGATTTGGTAGTCTTGGATGTTTGTTTCAGCAAAAGGCAGCACTGAAGTTTGACAAGGCATGCCCACGCCATAGAAGAATTTCACTTCTGACTTCTACTTGGATGTAAAAAGGTAGCCATGAACATTTCATATCACGTTCCCACGCCATAAACAAAGTCCAATACTTATTTTTAATGAGCTTCCATAAACCTCAACCACAGAATTGACTTATCATGCTGGCACATCCTGAAAGCATTTTTTGCCATTTTTAGCTTGTCGCCTCCACTATTATTCCTAAAAAACAATGCATTAAAATAGATTAAATAATAGTCTTATTATTATTATTTTATTTTCAAAATAAATTAAATCGAATTCAAAATTAAATAAATTAAAATAAATATTTATGGGTTGCCTCTCAAAAAGCACTTTTGTTTAACGTCCTTAGCTCGACGACCTGAGAATTTATTTGTTTGGCTTCTCAAGAATTAATTCTTCCACCATGTGCACTTGGAAGTTCTTGTAAAAAGGTTCCACCCTTTGCCTATTGACCTTGAAGCACTTTCTAGATTCCTCGCTCTTAATATCGACTACACCATGAAGAAACAATTGAGTAATAGCGAAAGGATCTTGCCATTTGGTTCAAAGTTTTCCTGCAAAAATCCTTAGTGTGGGATCATAAGGTAACACTTTTTGTCCTACCAAAAATTGTCTATGGGATATCTTCTTATCATGAAATGCCTTGGTTTTATCTTTACAAATTCGAGCATTCTTATATGCATCATGCAAGATTAGTTCGAGCTCTTAAATGTGTAAATTTTGATATTCACCTGTGACGTGCAACTCCATATTGCATTGTTTAACAACTCAATGTGCCTTGTGTTCCAGCTCTACCGAAAGATGGCATAGTTTACCGAATACGAGTTGGTAAGGAGACATGCCTATAGGTCCTTTATAAGTCGTGTGGTATGCCCACAATGCATCATTTAGTAGTAAGCTCTAATTCTTCCTATCCGGTTTCATGGTCTTCTCCAAAATTGATTTAATTAATAGATTCAAAACTTCTACTTGACTATTTGTTTGTGGGTGATAAATTGTGGCCACTCATTATTTTATCCCATACTTCTTCATAAGTGCATCGATTTATCTTATTACAGAAGTGTGTTCCTCAATTGCTGATCAACACTCTTGGTGTACCAAGCCTGGAAAAAATAGAGTTTCTCAGAAATCCCACAACAGTTTTAGCATCATCTCGATGGGTAGCTTTAGATTCTACCCATTTAGATACGTAATCAACAATGAGAAAAATATAAATATTACCAAATGATGAAATTCTAACACCCCTAACCCATATCCATCGTCGGAACAAGGTTACGGAGCATTACTGGAGTTTACAATTCAAACAGACAAAAATTTCTAACATTTCATATCATAATAATAAACATATTAAACCCAAGTCAAAACATACATATTTTCCCTTAAACGAGCCCTCGAGGTCCTGAATATATGTTAGAAACAATTCGGGACTAAAATTGAAACTCAGAGAATTTTTAGAAAATAATGAAAATTTTCAACACTACAGGGGTCACACGGCCGTGTGACCAGGCCATGTCACTCACATGGCCAAGAGACAAGCCCATGTCTCAAGCGGTGTGGGAATTCAAAGTAGCGACACACGATTGTGTCCCAACCCGTGCCCAGGCCCGTGTAACTCACTGACCTGGGTCACACGGCCAAGTCACACGCCCGTGTGCCAGGCCATGCACCCTTCGCAGTAACCCCACACACCCGTGTTCCAGGCCGTATGCCAGGCCGTGTTCTAGGCCATGTAATAGCCTAACTTGTAACACTTTGAAAGCTACAGGGAACACACTTCCGTGTGGATGAAAATAGGACATTTTACAAGTCATTTTTCTCACCCAATTTGGCATGTACCTACACACAACATTGCACATACATATAAGCCACAACAAGGCATCCAAATCAAGCATAAACAAATCTTATACATATGGTATAATATCATACAACCAATATGCCCTTAGGCACCTCAAATGACAACATTAAAACATATATAAACATGTACTCTATTTGGAAAAATAATCAACTAACTACTAAGCATATTTGCATCAATCCATGCCATTTAGTTTACTTACCATAACTTCTCAATTGGTACCAAATATGTCGTTCTAAACTAGTAGCAAATCACCATACAAGATATACATACAAAAGTACCAATTCACCACAAATTCATCAATCTACAAAACACAACAATCCTTTTACCTTTCATTATTCAAACACAAAACAAGCCAGATATCAACCATGACAAGACTACTTATATACATACCAAAATACGCCAAAATACAAGCTAATTCAACTGGTCATATTCACAACAAAACATACAAGCGAACATTAGCTAAAATACCTATACATGCCATTATTACCAAAAGTTAACAACCGAATATACCAAAAGAGCCGTTGGATAATGTGATATAACTCTGACAAGCTTCCAACCCGAACAAGCTTCCAATGCACTATAAACCATGAAAAATAACACAGAGTAAGCATTTAAGCTTAGTAAGTTCGTATAACATAGAATTTCACTTACCATTTAGTCATATAATAGGTAATTAAACAAAGCATGTCCCAACACAATTTGGCCAAATGCCTAAGCACATATACACCAATCATGCTAGCCTTGTAAACACATATATAAGCCAATAAACATGGATGAACACAACAATTCATCAAGTTCCATATGCATGTATCAACCAATTCAAGTTCCCATATGCCATGTGACAACATTTCCATGTAATTCATGTGTATACCTGTAATAGTTTGTATCGAACTCTTATCATTTCGTATCAGAACATTTCCCGTTGAACCATTTAGAATACCATTGGATTCAGAGGATAGCTCACACATAATGTGCTAGCTCATATAATTGTAATCTATCAATTCATGTACATGTATGCACATACGAGCTAGGGATCGGTATGCTCACTCGAGCTGTAGATCGGTATGCTCACATGAGCTGTGGGTCAAAACGTAGCTACATGATGCTACTCACACAAGCTGTGGAGTATCCGCAACAGATACAGTACCTCAACCATCGGTAGGACATTTAGGACTAGTACCCATATTATGTAAACCCTAATGATATTTCATTTGTATCCTACGAATTCCTAAAGTTCAAACAGAGCTCAGTAGCCGTACATCATTGGATATGAAACCATGTATACATGTAGCAAATTTACAACTCATGCATATTTCAAAATAAAACATATATTCACAACTTAATCACACGAACTTAGGTCGACGAGTTTACATAGATACAGAGGCAATTAATCCGAGACTTTCTTTTTGCCCCGATCTAAAGCCGTACGAGATCTATTTCGATCTATATAGATAAATTTAACTCAACTCAATATATTTTTCATTCAATTTAACCCAAAATCATATTTTGAATTACTATTTTGCCCCTATACTTTTAATTCTTTACAATTTAGTCCCTAGCTCATAAAAATGGAAATTTATTAAATTTCACTACAACCCTCTATGGCTGAATATAAACTAGGTCCCTAGCATACCCTATATTTCATTTATTTCATGATTTCACCTTGTATACTTTTCTATTTTTCAATTTAGTCCCTATTTGACAATTTCACAAAAAATTCCTTTACAAAAGTTGTTTATCTAACATCAACCATCCATTTTCTCACTTCAAAATTCAAAACTCATGTATATTAAATAATGGAAAACCCTAATAGTTTAACAATTTCATAAATTAGTCCCCGGGCTAGCTAGATTAAGCTACAACGATCCCCAAAACATAGAAATATATAAAAACATGACAAAAAATATACTAAATTGGCAAAGATGAAGGTGGTCAAACCCCTAGCTTAGAAGAGAAAGAAGTTTCGGTGGTGTTTTGATGAAATGAAGAAGATGACAGCATTTTACCTATTTTTAATTATCATTTAATTACAAATTTACTTAATTAACCTTTAAAAACTTTAAAAATTACACAAAATGCCAACCCATCATATTTCACTCTCAAATTAAATGGTCTAATTATCATATAAGGACTTCTACAATAAAGTTCTATAGCTATTTAATACCTTTAGCTATTAGAACTCAACTTTTGCACTTTACGCGATTTAGTCCTTTTTATCAAATTGAGCATGTAAATGGTAAAATTTCTTAACGAAATTTTAATGCAGTACCACTATCATGCTGTAGGAAATAAAATAATAATAAAATAAATTTTTTACTATAGATTTCTGTTCCCAAAACTATTGTTCCAATTTCACTAAAAACAGGATGTTACAACTCTCCCCCTTAAAGGGATTTTCGTCCCCGAAAATCTTACCAAAAAAGATGTTCGAATACTGCTTTCTCATAGCTTCCTCAGGTTCCAAGGTGGCTTCTTCTATTCCGTGTCGTTTCCAGAGAACATTTACTAAAGCTACGTTCTTGTTTCTAATTTATTTCACCTCTTGTACCAACATTCTGATCGGTTCCTCACTGTACAACATATCAGGCTGAATCTTGACATCCGTCGGGGAGATAACATGTGAAGGTTTAGATCGATACCGTTGCAACATAGAAACGTGAAAGACATTATGAATCTTTTCTAACTCTGACGGTAAAGCTAATTGATACGTAATAGGTCTGATTCTTGTAGTAATCTTATACGGCCCGAATTGAAGAACTTTCTTCCAAGGCAATACTTTCAAGAATACTCTTTCATCGACTTGGAACTCTATGTCTTTATGTTTCAAATATGTATATGATTTCTAACGATCTGAAGCTGCTTTCAAATTATTGCGGATCACTTTCAATTTTTCTTCGGTCTCGCGAACCAAATCAACCCCCTGTATCTTTTTCTCACTGAGTTTGGTCCAATATAACAGAGTTCGATACTTACAACCATACAAAGCCTTATATAGTGTCATCTTTATTGGAACGCCCTAAAAATCCCAAAACCTAAAAACCTGAAATTTCGAACTTTCTTTGTTTTTAGTTTTGATAAAAATTGTGTTTTATATTTCTGGCCCAGTGATAATTATAGTAGGTATTAATTCAAACTTAAGGGTAAATGAAATTATAGTTTAATTATTAAAAGAATCAGGGTTGGCTAGTAGTTGGGCTTTTAAATAAAGTTAGGGGAAAATAGCATCAAAAAAGCCCTGTGGAGGAGTGGCTAAGTGATGCCACTTAGGGTATAAGGAGGTGGCATTAATAGCTAGCAATGAGGTCCAAGGTTTGACTCCTAGCTTAGTGTTTTTAGAAGTTTAATTTTAGCCTTCTAGAAGGATGGAAGTGGAGTGAAAGTGGACTCCAAGGGAAGTGCTCAGGAGAGAAAATTAAGAAAGGGATTAAGGGGTTATCAGGGAGAAAAATGAGGAGATTAGAAGGGAGAAGTGATGGAGTCGAATGGGGAATTGAGCATAGGAAAATTCAGCTATAAGGCTTATAAATAGGTGCTGAATGCTAGGGTATGAAGCTAATGCCGAATTTCCTCTACCTTGTTACCAGAAACTCTTTTCTTTAAAAGCCGAAAACTCTCTGCCTTCTTCTCTTTTTCTTCTTCCTCTCTTCTTTGGTGCCGAGTAATCGATTGTTGTCATTCAAATCTCTAAGAGTCAAATATCCTTTGGCTGAATACCCTTGGTGCCGCCACTACTCTTTCTACCCAGTCGATTCTAGTGTAAGTATCCGCTCTCCTAATCGGTTTTTGATAAGTATCGAGTATTCTATTCCTCACTTCTTTCTAATCGACTTTGGTAGGGAATTAGTGTCAGATCACGGTTTTGGATTCCTGCCGATTTGCTCTTCAGATTTGAGAGATATACGTGATTAGTGACCAAAGTAGAAGCTAGTAAAGGCTTAGCGTTTAGGTAAGGTTAAGGTGAGATTCCGGCTTTTGGTAAAGTATTTGATAAGTATGTGAGATTAATCTTTAAGTGATACCGATTGTAGGTTTGGGCTACGAAAATCGCAGCACACTTGCTTACCAGGTGTGTACATACACTGCACACACACTATGAATCGACAAAAGCCAAAATGTCGAAAAGCCGAAAAGTCAAAATACCAAAAAGCCAAAAGTTTGGCTACGGTAGTCTTGCGAGTGCGCGAACACTCATAAGGAGGAGACCGATAGGTTTCTTAAGGGCCACGGGCAATTCCGTAGACTTGGGTTGTGATTTGGCCATATGGGCTAGAATGGGCTAAATGGGCCCGATGGACTGTTGGGCCCATAGTAGGCAAAAACTGAATATTGATGCTATGTGATAGAAATTTGTATGTGAGCATGAATATGAATGTGACTGGGCCTAACGGGCCATATGAATGTGATTTGGGCCTAATGGGCCATATGAATATGATTGGGCTTAATGGGCCAAATACATGTATGTGAAATTATTTGGGCTTTGTAAGGGGTTTTGGGCCTACTATATGATATCCACATAAGGCTTAATTAATATATTGCGACCGTGGACAAGTCAAAGGGTTAAGGTGTGGCAACGGGTATATGCATGTCTAGGATTGGATCTAGGGAGAGCTTGGTACTTAAGGGGTCTTAATGACCCACCTCCTCTTCTCTGGAATCCTACCTGGTGCATAGTATTTGTTTATCTTAGCTCACGGGACTTGTTAATGGACCAAGGTAAGTGAAAACCATAATTAAGAAAAAATTATCGAAACGCCCCTAAGAGCAAAAATGACTGAATTACCCCTAGGCGCTGAACGTAAGTTTTATGGATGTGACATGCATACATATGATATTATGCTTAGGTTGCATATAGGTTGGGAATTATGGAACGGAGGAAGTATATGAGGATCGCATGGTTGCTTGACAATCGTGGATCCACCGACAGCTTTTAAAGCCCAATATGTAAATCAAGGTAGTTCCGCAACTGGGCTACCATTGGTGTGTGGGTTGGGTGGGTCGATATTTATATCCCCACATGGTGTGACGGGGGACGGAGTTGGTGTGCAGCGGATGGATAATTTGAATGGGTTTGCATTGCATGTTTGATGAATGGTGTTTTTTTTGTTTTTTTTTTTTTGAATGCTTGCTTTTGTTGAGGGCTGTACACACTGAGTTTACGAAAACTCACCCCTCTTTTATTTTATTTTCAGGTGATGCTCAGTAAGAGGTTCGATGTTTGGAGGGACTCAGGGTGGCCGGCTAGCAAGATAATTTGGACTTGTTTTTTTTTTAAAGCATATGAGTTTTTATTTAATTAAGTATGTTTCAGATTAGATTGTATTAAGGTTTCATTATGTTATTATTACTTGAGCTATTATTATTATTTTCATTATAATTACGAGAAGTTGAACATGGGTTTCTTAAACTACAATATGTTTTTCTACGCTTCCGCAACTAAATTTTAAAATGATAACTTTTCTTTAATCAAATGTTTTAAACAAGGCTTCCATAACTGAATTGTGCTTTTTTTTGTTTTTTAATTAAGTTTTCTTTTAAGAAGGGTTTTCAATGAAAATATGATTTTCGCTAAAATACTTCAATGTAACATGCCGAATTCGGCCATAACGTCTAGGCCAGGTTTGGGATGTTACATTTAGTGGTATCAGAGCCAAGTTACAAAACTCGGGCTGTGAAGTGGGCCTTATTATTATTTGGCTTCCTTTTGGATTTTAAAATTATTTTGGATCACGATGTTTTGGGAAAAGAGAAATCTTGCTGAGCTGCACACTGAGTCCCCGACGTCGAACCTAGTAAGAACTTTTATTTAAGTTTGTTTAAATTGTTATATAGTAAATAGTTGGAGGGATACTTTAGATGATGGTTAGAATGGAACTAAATCCCGTAGGATTTGGAAATGGTAGAGGATTTTCGAAAACAATCTTCTCTTTCAATATTTTCATAAAATATCAGTGTAATTATTAAACTAACTAAAACTTCATAAAATTTCTAATCTAGATAATACGCGAATCGACGATGAGTGCTAGAAGAGGTGCAATAAGCCGTGGCCGTGGCCGAGGCTGCGGAAGTGTTAGGGTTGAATTGTCAGCATCGGGCCATATGCCCGATATTGGAGTATAAGAAGCTCCGGCCTCCCCTGTGGCTGGAAATGGACCGTATGATCGGGTCGCGGGAGAAGATGCATTGTCGCAGGCAATGCTGAAAATTTTGGAAAGGGTCGTTGGGCTCAATAATGGCAGTAGAAGTCGGGGGTCCATTCCGGAACCATTTCAATTAAAAGGGGCTAAGATCTTCAAGAGCGTGGCTGGCGTGGCACCTAATGTGGTAGAATATTGGTTGGAGGCCACTGAAATGATAATGGAGGATTTGGACTGCTCACTTGAGCAAAAGTTGAAAGGGGCGATGTCATTGCTTAGGGAGGAAGCCTACCAGTGGTGGTTGACAGTGAAAGAGGGCACCCAACCGGAGCGGGTCACCTGGGAGTTTTTCAAAGCTACATTCCAAGGGAAGTATGTGGGTGCAAGCTATGTGGATGCTAGGAGGAAGGAGTTCCTAAACTTGACCCAAGGCAATAAATCGGTGGCGGAGTATGAAGCAGAGTTTCTACGCCTTAGTAGGTATGCAAGCGTAATAGTGGCAACGGAGTAGGAGCGTTGCGTTAGGTTTAAGGATGGGCTTAGAGATAGCCTCAGGGTGCTGATAGCTCCGCAAAGGGAAACTATTTTCTCTAAGTTGGTGGAGAAAGCAAAGATAGTGGAGGAGGTAAAGCGCACTAAGCACCTAAACCGAGAGAAGGAAATGGGTAAGAATAAAAAGGAGGCTGAGACCTTGGGTGTTGGACAAAGGCCTAGGGCTAGGGCCAGAAATAATGGGCCAGTTAAAGCAGGGCCCCCTGCTACTAATCTAGGGGTGTCACCTTGTGCTGATTGTGGGAGAAGGCATGGAGGCGAGTGTTGGAAGAGAATGGGAGCTTGTTTCGCTTGTGGGTCTAAGGAGCATAGGATCAAGGATTCCCCTCGAACGTAAGGTCGAGAGCCAGTAGTGAGTCAATGAGGTGCTTAGGCACCAAAGGGTGGACAGCTATCGGCAAGGGGCCGTGGACAGGCCAGGGGTGGTAACGGCAACGGACGTGGACACGGAGCACTAGGCGAAAATGTGGGCCATGCTGAGGCGAGATAGCCAGCTTTGGTTTATGCTGCTCGTCGTCGAGAAGACGGGGATGCCCCAGATGTGATAACGGGTATGTTCTTTATATATGAGTTATCTTACACAGCCTTGATTGATATTGGATCGACGCATTCATATGTTGCATGCAATAAGACTGAGTCTTTGGGTGATATGTTTGAGATTATTGCGAATGAGATAACTGTGATAAGTCCGTTAGGGCAGTCTGTAGGAGTGAATAAGATGATTAGGGAGGTACCCTTAGTAGTCTAAGGGGTTACCATTTTGGTGGATTTGATGGAACTTCCGTTTAGCGAATTCGACTTAATCTTAGGTATGGATTGGCTGGTGAAGCACCGAGCCACCTTGGATTGTGCTGCAAAGCGAATGGTGTTAAGAACGACGGAGGATAAAGAAGTAGTGGTGATTGGTGAACGCCAGAACTATCTGTCGAACGTGATTTCGGCATTAAGGGCCGAGAAGTTAGTACGAAAGGGATGCAAAGCCTTTTTGGCTTATATTAGTGATACGGAGGCTAAGAGCCTTACTGTTTAGGAGTTGAGAACAGTTAGGGAATTTTTGGATGTCTTTCCCAAGGAGCTGCCTGGGTTGCCACCCAACAGAGAAGTGGAATTTGGAATCAAGTTGTTACCTGGAACGGTTCCGGTGTCTATCGCTCCTTATCGGATGGCCCCAAAAGAGTTGGTAGAACTTAAGGCATAGATTCAGGAATTGTTGGATCGAGGGTTCATCCGACCAAGTGTGTCTCCATGGGGAGCACTAGTGTTATTCGTAAAGAAGAAGGATAGAACCTTACGAATGTGCATAGATTATCGACAGTTAAACAAGTTAACTGTTAAAAACAAGTACCCTCTACCGAGAATCGACGATCTTTTTATCAGTTTAGGGGAGCTTCGGTGTTGTCAAAGATTGACCTACGTTCGAGATATCACCAACTAAGGGTTAAGGAGGCAGATGTTCATAAGACAGCTTTCAGAACTTGTTGTGGGCATTACGAGTTCTTGGTGATGCCATTCAAGCTGACGAATGCACCTGCCACTTTCATGGATCTCATTAATCGAGTTTTTCAACCCTACTTGGATCGGTTCGTGGTAGTCTTTATAGATGACATTTTGGTGTACTCAAAAGATGAGGATGAGCATGATGCACACTTAAGGATTGTGCTGCAGATTTTGAGGGAGAAGCAACTGTATGCCAAATTCAGTAAGTGTGAATTTTGGCTAAGGGAGGTTACTTTTATAGGACATGTGGTGTCAGCCGAGGGAATTAAGTTGGATCCTCGAAAAATTGAAGTGGTGTTAGACTGGAAAACACCCAAGACGGTATCGAAAATCTGAAGTTTTCTGGACTTGGCAGGATACTATAGGCAGTTTGTTAAGTTCTTTTCAGTAATTGCTGCACCCTTAACTAAGTTGTTGAGGAAAGAGGTACCGTTTGTTTGGACGAAAAAGCAGCAAGAGAGTTTTGGAAAACTTAAGAAAGTTTTAACTGAGGCCCCTGTGTTGATTCAGCTAGTGCTTGGGAAAGAGTTCACAGTTTATAGTGACTCGTCGCATGTAGGCTTAAGTTGCGTATTGATGCAAGAAGGAAAGGTGGTTACATATGCGTCATGACAACTTAAGACTCACGAGGTGAATTACCTAACCCATGATTTGGAGCTAGCTGTGGTGGTGTTCGTGCTCCAAATATGGAGGCATTACTTATACGGGGAGAAGTGCATAATCTATTCGGACCACAAGAGTTTGAAGTACCTCCTTACCCAAAAGGAGCTAAACCTTAGGCAACGTAGGTGGGTGGAATTATTGAAGGATTATGATTGTACGATTGAATACCACCCTGGCAAAGTGAATGTGGTAGCCGATGCGTTGAGTCGTAGAGCTGAGTCAGACTTGAGAGGTATGCTCACCCGTTTAAGCTTGTTGGATGATGGTAGCTTGTTAGCTGAGCTTCAAGTAAAACCGATGTGGGTTGAGCAGATAAGGAGTAAGCAATTAGTGGATGAAACTTTGAGTGCTCACTTAAAACAAGTAGAGAGTGGGGAGACATCGGACTTTGGGATAAATGGTGAAGGAGTATTGTATTTCCGTGGGAGAATGTGTATACCAAAGGACGATGATCTAATGTAGTCTATTCTGCGGGAAGCACACAGCGGTCTCTATGCAATGCATCCTGGTGGAAACAAGATGTATCAAAATTTGCGTGAGCTTTATTGGTGGCCTGGACTTAAGCGCGTGGTTATGGAGTTCGTAGGCAAATGTTTGGTCTGTCAAAAGGTGAATGCAGAACATCATTGCCTTCAGGATTACTTCAGCCAGTGAAGATTCCACTCTGGAAGTGGGAAAAGATCACTATAGACTTTGTTAGTTGGCTACCCTTGACGCCTACTAAGAATGACTCGATATGGGTCATAGTGGATCGGTTAACCAAGTCTGCCCATTTTGTACTGATTCGCACTGATTACTCGTTGCAAAAGCTAGCTAGGCTATATGTGGCGGATATTGTAAGATTGCATGGAGTGCCAGTTTCTATAATATCTGATTGGGACCCACGTTTCACTTCGCGATTTTGGAAGAAACTGCATGAGGTATTGGGTAGTAGGTTGAATTTCAATACGGCTTTCCACCCTCAAACTGATGGACAGTCGAAAAGGGTGATCCAAGTGTTGGAAGATATGTTGAGGGATGCATGATTGAGTTCCAAGGTAGTTGGGAGGACTATTTACCGTTAGCCGAATTCGCGTACAATAATAGCTATCAAGCAAGCATTGGGATGGCTCCGTATGAAGCACTGTATAGGCGAAGGTGTCAAACTCCAACATGTTGGACGGAGTTAGGCGAACAGAGAGTTTTGGGCCCTGAGTTAGTAGCCGATACTGAGGATAAGGTAAAATTGATTCGGGATTGTTTGAAGGAGGCCTCGGATAGGCAGAAGTCGTATGCTGACCTTAAGTGTCGAGAAATAGAGTATGCAGTAAGAGACTTAGTTTTTTTCAAGGTCTCTCGTGGAAGAAAGTGTTAAGGTTTGGACGAAAGGGGAAGCTAAGCCCAAGGTTTATTGTGCTATATTGGGTGGTAAGACAGATTGGGCCAGTCGCTTATCAGCTGGAGTTACCTCCTGAACTAAGCCAGATCCACGACGTGTTTCATGTTTCCATGCTAAGGCGGTATCGCTCAGATCCTTCACATGTCGTGGCGGTGGAAGAATTTGAGGTTAGGCTAGACCTGACTTTCGAGGAAGAGCTCATACAAATAATTGGTCGAGATGTCAAAGTACTGAGAAAGAAGTCTCTTCCATTGGTCAAAGTACTTTGGTGGAATCACAAGGCTGAGGAGGCTACTTGGGAACCTGAAGAAGTGATGCGACGTCAATATCCTCAACTGTTTGAACAAGGTAAATTTCGAGGACAAAATTTCTTTTAGGGGGTAGAGTTGTAACGCCCCAAGAATCCCGAAATTCTGAACTTTCTTTGTTTTTAGTTTTGATAAAAATTGTGTTTTATATTTCTGGCCCAGTGATAATTATAGTAGGTCTTAATTCAAACTTAGGGGTAAACGAAATTATAGTTTAATTATTAAAAGAATCAGGGTTGGCAAGTAGTTGGGCTTTTGAATAAAGCTAGGGGAAAATAGCATCAAAAAAGCCCTGTGGAGGAGTGGCTAAGTGATGCCACTTAGGGTATAGGGAGGTGGAGTTAATAGCTAGCAAAGAGGTCCAAGGTTCGAATCCTAGCCTAGTGTTTTTAGAAGTTTAATTTTAGCCTTCTAGAAGGATGGAAGTGGCGTGAAAGTGGACTCCAAGGGAAGTGTTCAGGAGAGAAAATTAAGGAAGGGATTAAGGGGATATCAGGAGAAAAACAAGGAGATGAGAAGGGAGAAGTGATGGAGCCGAATGGGGAATTGGGAATGGGAAAATTTGGCTATAAAGCTTATAAATAGGTGCCGAATGCTAGGGTATGAAGCTAATGCCGAATTTCCTCCACCCTCTTACTAGAAACTCTTTTCTCTAAAAGCCGAAAACTCTCTGCCTTCTTTTCTTTTTCTTCTTCCTCTCTTCTTTAGTGCCGAGTAATCAATTATTGCCATTCAAATCTCTAAGAGCCAAATATCCTTTGGCTGAATACCCTTGGTGCCGCTACTACTCTTTCCACCCAGTCAATTCTAGTGTAAGTGTTTGCTCTCCCAATCGATTTTTGATAAGTATCGAGTATTTAGTTCCTCACTTCTTTCTAATCGACTTTGGTATGGAATTAGTGTCAGATTTCGGTTTTGGATTCCTGCCGATTTGCTCTTCAGATTTGAGAGATATACGTGATTAGTGACCAAAGTAGAAACTAGTAAAGGCTTAGCGTTCAGGTAAGGTTAAGGTGAGATTCCGACTTTTGGTAAAGTATTCGATAAGTATGTGAGATTAATCTTTGAGTGATATCGATTGTAGGTTTGGGCTACGAAAATCACAGCACACTTGCTTACCAGGTGTGTACATACACTGCACACACATTATGAATCAGCAAAAGTCGAAATGCCGAAAAGCCAAAATGTTGAAAAGCCGAAAGTTTGGTTAGGTAGTCTTGCGAGTGCGCAAACACTCGTAAGAGGGAGACCAATAGGTTGCCTAAGGGCCACGGGCGATTCCATGGACTTGGGTTGTGATTTGGCCATATGGGCCAAAATGGGCTAAATGGGCTCGATGGGCTGTTGGGCCTATAGTAGACAAAAACTAAATATTGATGCTATGTGATAGGAATTTGTATGTGAGCATGAATATGAATGTGACTGGGCCAACGGGCCATATGAATGTGATTTGGGCCTAATGAGCCATATACAGATGATTTGGGCCTAATGGGCCATATGAATATGTTGGGCTTAATGAGCCAAATACAGGTATGTGAAATTGTTTGGGCTTTGTAAGTGGTTTTGGGCCTAGTATATGATATCCACATAAGACTTAATTAATATATTGCGACCGTGGACAAGTCAAAGGGTTAAGGTGTGGCAACGGGTATATACATGTCTAGGATTGGATCTAGGGAGAGCTTGGTACTTAAGTGGTCTTAATGACTGACCACCTCTTCTCTGGAATCCTACCTGGTGCATAGTATTCGTTCATCTTAGCTCATGAGACTTGTTAATGGGCCAAGGTAAGTGAAAATCATAATTAAGGAAAAATTATCGAAATGCCCCTAAGGGCAAAAATGATCGAATTACCCCTAGGTGCTGAACGTAAGTTTTATGGATGTGACATGCATACATATGATATTCTGCTTAGGTTGCATTTGGGTTGGGAATTATTGAACGGAGGAAGTATATGAGGATCGCATGGTTGCTTGACAATCGTGGATCCACCGACGGCTTTTAAAGCCCAATATGTATATCAAGGTAGTTCCGCAACCGGGCTACCATTGGTGTATGGATTGGATGGGTTGATATTTATATCTCCACATGGTGTGATGGGGGACGGAGCTGGTGTGTAACGGATGGATAATCTGAATGGGTTTGTATTGCATGTTTGATGAATGGTGTTTTTTTTGTTTTTTTTAATGCTTGCTTTTGTCGAGGGCTGTACACACTGAGTTTGCGAAAATTCACCCCTCTTTTATTTTATTTTTAGGTGATGCTCAGTAGGAGGTTCGATGTTTGGAGGGACTCAGGGTGGCCAAGTAGCAAGATAATTTGGACTTGTTTTTTTTTTAAAGCATATGAGTTTTTATTTAATTAAGTATGTTTCAGATCAGATTGTATTAAGGTTTAATTATGTTATTATTACTTGAACTATTATTATTATTTTCATTATAATTACGAGAAGTTGAATGGGTTTCTTAAACTATAGTATGTTTTTCTACGCTTCCGCAACTAAATTTTAAAATGGTAAGTTTTCTTTAATCAAATGTTTTAAACAAGGCTTGCGCAACTGAAAGGTGCATTTTTTTTTTTTTGTTTTGTTCATTAAGTTTTCTTTTAAGAAGGGTTTTCAATGAAAACACTGTTTTCGCTAAAACACTTCAATGTAACATGTCGAATTCGGCCATAACGTCTGGGCCAGATTTGGGGTGTTACATTTATACTCGATTGAAAACAGTTGTTGTACACGAATTCGACCAACAGTAAATATTTCTCCCAGTTGCCTTAAAATTCTAATACATAGCAACGAAGCATATCTTCAAGAATTTGAATTACTCGCTCAGATTGACCATCGGTTTGAGGATGAAATACAATGCTGAAATGCAACCGTGTATCAAGAGCTTCCTGTAACTTTTTCCAAAATTGTGATGTGAACCACAGATCTCTATCCGAAATAATGGAAACTGGCACTCCATGAATCTGACAATCTCAGAAACATATAACTCAGTTAATCTGCAAGGGAGAAATCTATACGTACAGGAATAAAATGTGCAGACTTCGTTAAACAATCAACAATAACCCAAATGGCATCTTTCTTTCTCGGATGCAGCAGTAAACTCGATACGAATTCCATAGTAACTCAATCTCATTTCCAGTCTGATATCATGATTGGCTATAATAATCCAGAAGGTACCTAATGTTCAACTTTAACTTGCTGACATACTAAGCATCTAGATACAAAGTCAAAAATCTTGAGTTTCATTCCCAACCACCAGTACATCTGTTTTAAATCACTATACATTTTACTACTCCCCGAGTGAACAGACAAGCTACTATTATGAGCTTCATACAAGATTCTCTGAATGAGCTCTAGATTCTTCGATACACAAATTCTACCTCTGAACAATAAACAACCATCGGATCCTATTTGAAATTCTAAATCGGAAGTCGACTCACACTGTGCCCGTTTAACTAGCAACTCAACATCACATTTTTAGCTTCGTAGATCTGTTGTAGAAACATCTGTCTAGCCTTCAACTCATCTAAGATCGAACCATCTTCGGATAATGTCAATCGTGTGTTCATCACTCGCAAAGAAAATAAAGACTTTCTACTCAGAGCATCAGCAACTACATTCGTTTTTTCTGGATGATAATCAATGATCAACTCATAATCTTTTAATAGTTCGAGCCATCTATGCTGTCTCAAATTCAAATCTTTCTGATATATATTAGATGCTTCAAACTTTTATGATCGGTAAATATATAACATTTTTCACCGAACAAATGGTGTCGCCAAATTTTCAAAGCAAACACAATACTGCCAACTCTAAATCATGTGTCAGACAATTCTTTTCGTACGACTTTAATTTTCTAAAAGAATAAGTGATTTCTTTGACTTCGTGCATCAAAACACAACCTAAACCATTTAAAGATGCATCATTTTAAATCAAAAATTCTTTACTCAAATCAAGCTGAACCAAACGATCAACAGTGCTTTCAACTGACTGAAACTTTGCTGACATTTCTTGGACCATTCAAATTTCACATCTTTCTGTAAGAGTTGCGTCATCGGTGTAGCTATAATCAACAACCCTTTTACTAACCTTCAGTAATAACTAGCTAATCCCCAAAAACATCTGACTTCGGATACATTTCTCGATGGTTTCCAGTCAATAACTGCTAAAATTTTACTCAGATCAACTCTGATGTCTTCAACCGATACTATATGTCCCATAAAATCGAGTTCTCGGAGCCAAAACTCACATTTGCAAAATTTAGCAAAAGGTTGTTTATCTTGCATGGTTTGCAGCACAATCCTCAAATGTTTAGCATGCTCAGACTCGTCTCGTGAATATATCAGAATGTTGTCAATAAATACCACAACAAATCTGTCTAAATACGGTCTAAAGATTTTGTTCATCAAATCCATAAATACTGCAGGTGCATTAGTTAAACCAAATGGCATCACAAGAAATTCATAATGCCCGTACCTAGTTCTAAATATAGTTTTCGACACATCTGAATCTTTCACTCGTAACTAATAGTAGCCAGAACAAAGATCAATCTTCGAAAATACTATGGCACCTTTCAACAAAACAAACAAGTCGTCAATTCGAGGTAGTGGATACTTGTTCTTGATTGTAACCTTGTTGAGCTTATGGTAATCAATACACAATCTCATCAATCTATCATTTTTCTTAACAAACAGAACCGATGCACCCCAAGGTGAAAACTGGGTCAAGTGAAACCCCTGTCCATTAATTCTTGCAACTGTGCTTTCAACTCTTTCAACTCAGTAGGATCCATTCTGTAGGGTGCTATTGATATCGATGATGTCTCTAGTACTAGTTCAATAGCAAACTCAACCTCTCTAATTGACAGTAATCCCAATAACTCCTCTAGAAATACATCAGGATACTCACAAACCATCGACACTAATTCAAGCTTCGACTCAAATACTTTAGCATCTAACACATAAGCAAGATAAGCATTGCAACCTTTTCTCACATATTTTTGTGCTGACATAGCTGGTATAACAATAGACAACTCACTCGAACTATCTAAATCAATACGAAGTGTCTCACCATTTTGACATTTCAATACAATAAGCTTTCATCTACAGTTCACAACAGTGTCATGTAGAGTTAGCCAATCCATGCCCAAAATTACATCAAATTTATCAAACAGTAATAGCATCAAATCAGCCAAAAAACTATAACCCCGAGTCATCAAAGGACAATTCTTACGAACTTTATCAACTAGCACATACTGACCTAGGGGGTTCGATACTTTAACCACGAATTTAGTAGACTCAACAGGTAAATTCTTACTAGACACTAATTTTGTGCACACATATGAACAAGTTGATCCCAGATCAATCAAAGCAGTAATATCAGTATCAAAAATAGAAAAAGTAATGGTAATAACATTTGATGTAGAAGTATCCTCTCGTGCACGAATAGCATAAGCCCTAGTTGGTGCTTGTGCCTCAGATCTCATAGCAGAATCTTTTGTTACAACATGGCTACCACTCACATTTTTAGGATTACAAGGTGGTCTACCTCTCGTAGCAGTTTTGCTCTACCTCATGGTCTGAGCTTTCTCTTTCTCTGACTTCTCTGGGTAATCTCTAATATAGTGGTCTAAGGAATGACCCCTAAAACTCACTCTGTTCTTTATCAACACTCACCATAATGTGGTCTTTTATAGTGCTTTAACTCAAGTCAAACATCTCTAACACTACCCACACTTGCTACAAATATAGCCTGAGGTTTTGGACTCAAACGTCGGTTGCCTCTACCTCTACTAGAGTTCCCTACTAAAGCTGTAGAATGGTTGTGATGTTCTTTTGATCTCTTTGATGTTGACTGATTTGACTTCCAAGTCGATCTCTTCCTCGAGTCTCTAACTTCAAAATCAGCATGTCATTTCTCTTTACTCAGCTCTTTGGCTTTATATGCTCGGTCAACTAGGACAACAAATTCTTTTAGCTCAAGAATTTTGACTAGAAGTTTTATGTCTTCATTCATCCCTTCATCAAACCTCTTACACATAGCAGTTTCAGTCAAAATACATTTCTGAGCATATTTTCTCAATCTAACAAATTCCCACTAGTACTCTAATACAGACATACGGCCCTGTTTGAGCTCAAGAAATTCTTTATGTTTCTGATCCAGAAACCTCTGAATAATATATTTCTTTCAGAACTAAGCTTGAAAAAATTCCTAGGTGATCCACTCTCTCGACACAATAGAAATTAATGTGTTCCACCATTGATAAATCGAATCTTTTAATAACGATACAACACACTTAACACACTCGATCGGTGAATAAGACAGTTCATCGAAAACCTAATTGTAATCTCTAACCAGAATTCTACTCTCTCTGGATCATCTTCAGTAGTAGCTCGAAATTCTTCAGCCTCGTACTTACAAATCTTATCAATTGGTGGCTTATTAATTCATATAGGTTCCAAACCTTAAGGAATAACGAGAACCAGTTATGGAGCAGGAGGGCGTGGAGGTTGTTGAGTAGCTGGGTTCGTCCGTACAAACACAGTGAACCATTCACTCATCATTTGGAAGAAGGCTTCTTTAGCCTCTCCACCCCGACCCTCAGATATGGCCTTGTTCCACTCGATGCTACTTTGTGAATAGAGGCTTGAGCGTTACTCTCTCCATCATCGAAGTCAGTTTGGTTGGATGTCATTGCTATATGAAAACATGATTTAAAACGGTCAGGAGATATCACACTATCATAGGTTATATAATGGCATGTATAGCTAGACTCATACATGCCATGTTCAGTCCGAGAATCGACTAAATCGTAGCTCTGATACCAATAAATGTAACATCCTTAACTTGTATTCGTCGCCAGAACAGGGTTATAGAGCACTTCCAGAGTTTACAATTCAAACGAACAAAAATTTCTAACATTTCATATCATAATAATAAACATATTAAACCCAAGTCAAAACATACATATTGTCCCTTAAACAAGCCCTCGAGGACCTAAATATACGTTAGAAACAATTCGGGACTAAATCGAAAACTCAAAGAATTTTTAGAAAATAATGAAAATTTTCAACACTACAGGGGTCACACAGCCAAGAGATACGCCCATGTCACAGGCCGAGTTGGTATTCAAAGTAAGAACACATGACCGTGTCCCAACCCATGTCTGTGCTCGTGTAACTCACTAACTTGGGTCACACGGCCAAGTCACACGCCGTGTGCTAGGCTGTGTAACCTTCGCAGTAACCCCACATGCCCATGTGCTAAGCCATGTGCTAAGCCGTGTAATAGCCTGACTTGCAACCCTTTGAAAGCTACAGGGGACACACGACCGTGTCACTTGGCCATGTGTCACACACGGCTGAGACACATACCCATGTAGATGAAAATAGGTCATTTTACAAGCCATTTTTCTCACCCAAGGCCTGTACCTACACACAACATTACACATTCTTATAGGCCATAACAAGGCATCCAAATCAAGCATAAACAAATCTTATACATACAGTATAATATCATACAACTAATATGCCCTTAGGCATCTCAAATAACAACATTAAAACATATATAAACATGTACTCTATTTGGAAAAATAATCAACTAACTACTAAGCATATTTGCATCAATTCATGCCATTTAGTTTACTTACCAAAACTTCTCAATTGGTACCAAATATGCCATTCTAAACTAGTACCAAATCACCATATAAGTCATACATACAAAAGTACCAATTCACTACAAATTCATCAATCCACAAAATGCATTTAACCATCCTTTTACCTTTCATTATTTAAACACAAAACAAGCCACATATCAACCATGACAGGGCTACTTATATACATACCAAAATATGCCAAAACACAAACCAATTCAATTGGACATATTCAAAGTAAAACATACAAGCCAACATTAGCCAAAATATATATACATGCCATTATAACCAAAATTTAACAACCGAATGTACCAAAAGAGCCGATGGATAGTGTGATATAGCTTCGACAAGCTTCCAACCCGAACAAGCTTCTGATCCACTATGAAGAACGAAAAATAACACAAAGTAAGCATTTAAGCTTAGTAAGTTTGTATAACATAGAATTTAACATTATAACCAAAATTTAACAACCAAATGTACCAAAAGAGCCGATGGATAGTGTGATATAGCTCCGACAAGCTTCCAACCCGAACAAGCTTCTGATCCATGATGAAGCACGAAAAATAACACAAAGTAAGCATTTAAGCTTAGTAAGTTCGTATAACATAGAATTTAACTTACCATTTAGTCATATAAAAGGTAAGTAAACAAAGCATATCCTAACACAATTTGGCCAAATGCCTAAGCTCATATACACCAATCATGCTAGCTTTGTAAACACATATATAAGCCAATAAACATGGATGAACACAACAATTGATCAAGTTTCATATACATGTATCAACCAATTCAAGTTCCCATATACCACGTGACAACATTTCCATGCAATTCATGTGTATACGTGTAATAGTTCGTATCAAACTCTTATCATTTTGTATCAGAACATTTCCTGTTGAACCGTTTAGAATACCGTTGGATACCCGGGATAGCTCACACATAGTGTGCAAGCTCATATAACTATAATCTGTCAATTCATGTACATGTATGCTTGTACGAGCTATGAATTGGTATGCTCACTCGAGCTGTAGATCAGTAAGCTCTCACGAACTATAAATCGGTATGCTCACACGAACTATGGGTCAAAACATAGCTACACGATGCTGCTCACACAAGCTGTGAAGTATCTACAACACATGTAGGACCTCAGCCATCGGTGGACATTTAGGACCAGTTCCCAAATCATGTAAACCCTATTGACATGTCATTTGTTTCTTACGGATTCCTAAAGTTCAAACAGGGCTCGGTAGCCGTATATCATTGGATATGCAACAACGTATACATATAGTAAATTTACAATTCATCCCTATTTCAAATAAAACATATATTCACAACTTAATCACACAAACTTACCTCGACGAGTTTACATATATACGGAGGCAATTAATCCGAGACATTCTCTTTGCCCCGATATATAGTTGTACAAGGTCTGTCTTGATCTATGAAAATAAATTTAACTCAATTCAATATATTTTTCATTTAATTTAACCCAAAATCATATTTTGGAAAAATTACCATATTACCATTACACTTTTAATTCTTTGCAATTTAGTCCTTAGCTCATAAAAATAGAAATTTATGAAATTTCACTACAACCCACTATGGTCGAATATCAACTAGGTCCTTGGCATGCTGTATATTTTATTTATTTCACAATTACACCCTATATAATTTTCTATTTTTCAATATAGTCCCTATTTGACAATTTTACTAAAAATTCCTTTACAAAAGTTGTTTATCTAACATTAACCATCCATTTTATGATATCAAACTTCAAAACTCATGTATATTCAATAATGGAAAAACCCTAATTTTTTTAATAATTTCACAAATTAGTCCCCGGGCTAGCTAGGTTAAGTTACAACGATCCCCAAAACATAGAAATATATAAAAATAGAACAAAAATCGTACCAATTTATCAAATATGAAGTTGGTCGAATCCCTATCTTAGAAGAACAAGAAGTTTCGATGGTGTTTTGATGAAATGAAGAAGATGAAAGCATTTTACCTATTTTTAATTATCATTTAATTACCAATTTACTTAATTAACCTTTAAAAACTTTAAAAATTACACAAAATGCCAAACCATCATATTTCACTATGGCCTAATTACCATATAAGGACTTCCACTATAAAGTTCTATAGCTATCTAATACCTTTAGCTATTAGAACTCAACTTTTGCACTTTACGTGATTTAGTCCTTTTTATCAAATTGAACATGTAAACGGTAAAATTTTTTAACAAAATTTTTATGCAGTACTACTATCATGCTATAGGAAATAAAATAATAATAAAATAAATTTTTTGACTTTGGATTTGTGGTCCCAAAATCACTGTTCTAATTTCACTGAAAATGGGTTGTTACAAAAACAAATGGACCCATGAAATCGATGTCTCACACATCAAAAATGTCCTACGCATGTATAGGTGTGAAGGGCATTTCATTCCTTTGGCTTAAGTTACCCACCTTTTTATACCTTACACAAGTCTTACAAAATAAGTAAGCATCATAAAAAATGAGTGGTTAAAATAATTGACACTCAAGTACCTTATGTGTAATACGTTTAAGGCCAAAATGCCCTCCACAAACATAAGAATGACAAAATGTAACAGCTTATTGTTAGTCAAATTAGAATAGTGGTTTCAGGACCACAAATATGAGGTCAAAATATTTATTTCATTAATATTTTAAGGTCTACAGCATTAACATATGATTGTGTGAAAGTTTCGTTCAGAAATTTTATCGTTTGAATGCTCAATTCGGTAAAAAAGACTAAATCGCGTAAAATGCAAAAGTGTTGTTCTATTAGTTAAAAGTGTTTAATAGCTATAGAACCTTAAATTTAAGGTCCTTAAGTGGTAATTATACCATTATTATAATATTGGATGATATTGGCTTGGTAAATTTGAAATAATTAATGTTTATTAAGGTTATTTTAGTA
This sequence comes from Gossypium longicalyx, assembly GCA_025698465.1. Lineage (NCBI taxonomy): Eukaryota > Viridiplantae > Streptophyta > Magnoliopsida > Malvales > Malvaceae > Gossypium > Gossypium longicalyx. The sequence continues at coordinate 22,972,287 of CM046996.1, read as the reverse complement.
ATTTAGTTATTAAAGGTTAAATTAATAAGACAAAAATCAATTTTTATTCATTGTCATCTTCTCCAAACTGATTGAGAAGGAAGAAAAGCCAAAATTTCAAGTTTTTGATTCGGCCATGGTTATATAGCTCATTAAGGTACGATTTTTGTCTCGTTTTTAATGTTTTCTATGTTTTTGAGATCGTTACAACTAGGTCTAGCTAGCCTAGGGACTAATTTGCAAAAATGTTAAAGATTTTGAATGTTTCCATTGATGAATAATCATGTGTTTTGAAGTTTCTTGATAGATTATGAATGCTTATTGATAGATATACAAGTTTTGTTAAGTGATTTTTAATAAAAATGCAAATTAGGAGCTAAATTATGAAATGTGTAAATTTAGGGGTTAAAATGTAAAATAAATGAAAATTTTGGGCTGTTTTAAGCATGATAAATATTCAGCTAGTTTGGGTCGTGATGAAATTGAATGAATTTTGTTTTACGAGCCTAGGGACTAAATTGTAAAATTATTGAAATATTAGGGGCAAAAGTGTAAATGTGCTTAAATGAGTGTTTTGGATTAAATTGAATAGAGAGATAATTAAATAAGTTGAATTTGATATTATATAGATCAAGAAAAGTGAAATACGAATTTAGATCGGGGAAAGAACAAGGTCTCGGATTAGTTGACTCGTGTTGTCGTTTTTACATCCAAGGTAAGTTCGTATGTTATAAGCATTGTTATAATTATGTTTTAAATGCTTTGATATTGCATAAACTGTGAATATGAGATTATGGACACATTCGACAATGACTCGACAATAATTCGGCATATGAAATCCCGGTTGAACCTTAAGAATAGATTTGGATACTAGTGACATGTCATTAGGGGATTAATGTGATTATGTCATTCGGGTGCTGGTCCTGTACATCCTACCGGTGGCTGAGTATACCGGCATGTGTTGTGGATACTTGACAGCTTGTATGAGTAGCACCGTATAGCTGCGTCTCGACTGACAACTTGTGTGAGCAAGCCCATTGATAGCTCTAGTGTGAGCAGTATATGTGATATGAGATTAAGTTGGCTTCGGGCCATGATATTGGCACTTAGTGTGCAAGATTTCTAAGTATCCGATAGTATTCTTAATGGTTCAACGGGTATATGAAAGATGTGATTATGTATGAAATTGATACGAGATGGTACAGGTATGTACATGAACCATATAAGCTTAAATCGAAGAAGTTGTAAATTTCATATATAAGATTATGTTTGAAAATGTGAAAGGTTTTTTATATAAATGAATTACATGTTGATAAGATCAAATTAATGATTTGTATATTCATGTTAATATTTAGTTTATTTCATACGAGCTTACTAAGCTATATAGCTTACTTTGTTTAATTTTTCGTGTTTTATAGTGATTTCTAAGCTAGCTCGGATTTGAGGATCATCGGAGACTTCATCACACTATCAAGCTATCAATTTGGTACTTTTAAGCTTATGTTTTGGTTATATGGCATGTATAGGGTTTTGGTCATTTTGATTATAAGTTGATAATGATTTTGGCCATTAGAATTGGCTTGTAAAGGTTTATATTTTGGTTTGTATATATATCCATGAGTGATGGCTTATTTTGGATTGTTTTGGTATGCTTGAATCATGTATTTATATAAGTGTAAGTGGCTTGTGTGATGTTTTGAATGTTGGGCATGTTATGCTTGTGGATAATTAGCATTATAGTTATCTAATAGTCAAGTTTTGAATGGTTGAAATGCTTGAGAGTATAGATCAAATGATGCATATTTGTTAATGGTCATTTTGATAATTTGAGAAGATAAAGATTGGTATGAACTTAGACGGCATAATGTGGTAATTATGTTTTGTATTAGTTGGTGTTGAAATGGTATAAATTATGCTTGATTTGGAATTGAGTTATATGTCTATTGATGCTATGTTTTGTGCCATATGAGTTGTGTAGGTGTGCCTAAGTTTGGGTGGCAAATTAGCTTGGTAAATAGCCTATTTTCATCCGTACAGGTGTGTGTCTCAGCCGTGTACGACACACGGTCATGTTACATGGCCATGTGTCCCCTGGTGTTGAATTTGAAATCAAGCCAATATGCTTCACACGGCCTCACACACGGGCGTGTGACTTGGCCGTGTGGCATAAGTCAGTATACCCTACAGGTTTGGCACGGCCTAGCACATAGGCATGTATGGCTATTTTTAGGGCGCATAGGCTAGCACAGAGAGTTACACGGGGTCAGACACGGGCCGGGACATGGCCATGTGATCCTATTTTGAATGTTCGCACGGCCTGTGACATGGGCATGTCTGTTGGCCATGTGAGACGCATGGACAGGCCACACAGGTGTGTGTCCCCTATTTTGAGAAAAATTTTCAAGGTTTCGTGAAAGTTTTCTAAGTTATCAGTTTAGTCCCAAACCACTCCCAAAGCATGTTTAGGGCCTCGTAGGCTCGTTATAGGGACATTGTGCTTGAGTTTGAATAATGTTTGCATGAAATGTGAAATTATATGTGAATTGATTGTTTAAATGTTTTATAAATTCTATAATGCTCCATAACCCTACTCTGGCGTTGAATACTGATGAAGGGTGTTACACAAAAGGCTAGAATACATTGTACCTCGGTTTCTACGACAAATCATTAGATTACCTGATCGGAACAGTGTTTCTATAGGTAAAGGTCGAACCAAATATAGTACCGTGAATCCTATTTGATTTTGTCCTTTCTAGAGTGTGGTAAGTTAGAAGAGATAATATCTATAGTGAGGTAATTTACCATATCCGCGTACCATTGGTAAATAGCTTGTGCCGAAAGTAGATTCTTACTTGAGAAATTATCCTTTAGTACCGTATCATCTTTTGAGAGCGGCAATCGACTTAAGTGGTTCGCTACTAAGTTCTCACACTCTTTCTTATCTTTAATCTCGAGGTCAAGATCTTGTAAAAGTAGAATCCATCTAATCAACCTCGATTTTGTGTCTTTTCCTATCAAATATTTTGAAGCTACAAGGTTAGAGAAAATAATGATTTTAGTTCCTAACGAATATGATCTAATTTTTTCCAAAGCAAAAACAATGCTAATAATTCTTTTTCAACAATCGAATAGTTTCTTTGGGCAGCATCTAATGTTTTAGAGGCGTCAAAGATGATGTGGGGCTCCTTCGTGATTCTTTGCCCAAGAACAGCTTCTACACTGTGATCACTTGCATCACACATAATCTTGAAGGGATAATCTCAATTCAGTGGTTGCACTATGGGAGTTGAAACAAGCTTCTTCTTGAGAGTATTGAATGCGTCCTTGCATGCTTTATTAAATTCAAACCCTTTTACCACAGATTATAGAGCGGTTCTGAAATCTTTGAAAAATCCTTAATAAACGCCTATAAAAACCTAGATGCCAAGAAAAGAACGGATTTCCCTTACAGTCGTTGGGGATAGAAGTGAGTTAATAATGTCAATTTTTTCCTTATCGACCGCAATCCCTTCAACAGAGACAACATGACCAAAAATTAATTCCTTATCAACCATAAAATGACATTTTTCATAGTTCAGAATGAGATTAAATTTTAGGCATCTTTCCAAAATCTTAGTGAGGTTTGACACACATTCACTGAAATAATTACCATACACCGTTAAGTCATCCATAGATACCTTAATTATTTTCTCGACACAGTCAGAAAATATACTTACCATACACCTCTGGAATGTGGTCGGCGCATTATAGAGTCCAAATGGCATCCAACTATAGGCGAATGTGCCAAAAGAACATGTGAACGTTGTCTTTTCTTGGTCTTCCTGTGCCACTAGAATCTGGAAGAAACATGAATAGCCATCAAGACAACAATACTGGTATTTATCGGCTAAGTATTTGAGTATTTGGTCAATGAAAGGAAGTGAAAAGTGGTCTTTTCGAGTTAAAGCATTCAAGTTCTTGTAGTCTATGCAGACTCTCCACCCATGTTGAACCCGAGTAGAAACCAATTCACCTGCTGAATTTTTAATTAAAGTCACGCCGGTTTTCTAAAATACATATTTTAAATGCACTTTGCTTTTATTTTGTTTTCAAATCAATTATTACTTTGCTGTTCAATTTTGCTTCTTTCTTTGCCTGCGAAATATTATGCATTGTTTTTTTGTTCTTTCTTTTACTTTTTTTTAATTAATCCTGCATAAAACCTCCATTAAATATATTTATTTTCACAAGTAATTAAATTTTATATTTAGTTTTAGGTCGATAAATAATCTAGTAGAGAGTAGTGAGATCCGAACTTGCGCTTAAAAGTCTTTATTCTAGTATTTTTTTTCTCCAGTTTAGGAGATGGACATTGTTATCTCACAAAGTTATATTGGCACCAAGTCAAAAAGAGTTTGTTGGTTCGGTGTTGGTAGGCATACAGTTGGAAGTACCGAATTGATCATCTGTTGTATTCGGTCTACTGAAGAACATATTGATGTGTTCAATTAAGTAGTTGGTTGGATTTCGTCAAGAGAAATAACAATCAAATCTAAATTACCGACATGGTTGAGGTTGTTGGTTCGAGTTAGGCCTTTTTAGTTCGCAAGGCTACCAGAAAGCTATATCGTAAACGCATATTTCGTGGTTGTTCATTCAATAAGGGTTAGTTGTTGAGCATTTTCGCAATTAATTTATTAATGAGAGGGTTGGTGGTATGAAGCATCCTCAGTCACTATAACTAACTTATCAATTAAGGAGAAAATTTGTTATCAATGATTGGTTCAAAAGTAAAGCAAAATTAAGCTTGAAGTTGGAATTTCATCATATCAGTTTATTCAATTTAATTTATTTTCTTCTTATTTTAACTATTATTTTTATTATTTTTACTTTTATCATATTTCAATCCTCCCTTTTTTTATTTTTGCATGAACTGTCGCATGTTGTGCACATGATAACTACAATAACGCAGAACCTAATTAATCGAACAACAATTTTAGATGTCCAGTCTCTGTGGGATTGACCCTACTCCCTATACTACTATTTATTTACTATTTAGGCATAGAAATATTATTTTTGGTAGATTCGACACCCATCATGGGGTCATGTGGAGTAAAGAGGTGATTTTTGTTACCCTTATGATCTATCAATACACTCCACTTATAGCTCAGCCACCATCTTGGTTTCACATCAAAAAAAAAAGGAAGAGCATTGAAAAGAGAGTGAAAACAATATTGAATGGATTTTTTCTTGTTGTTGTTATTGTTGTGATTGTTTGTAACCAGAGAGGCCTAGGTAGTGGTGACGACAATGGTGGAATGAGATATGAAGGTTGTGCATTCAATCTACACTCACTGCAGCATTTGTTGATATCGTGGGTGAAGAAAGTAGAGAGGGGATGGTGTGGAGGAATGCAAATTCACCCCTTTCAGGGCCGAAGCCAACAGAGGATCCAACTGGGTAGTTAAGGATAGACTATCCCTCCTCTGGAGGATACGAGGCCCGCGGGTAGTCGATTACTAAGTGACAATCTGGATGGTACAAGGTAGAAGGTCACTTGCGGGTGTCTCTCAAGTTGATTCTCGTGTTGCCACGTGTCTCAATCGGATAGGGGTATAACAAAATTATTATAAAAAAGTTAGAGTTAATTACACCAGACATCCCCAAACTATCAAAGTTATATCAATAAGGTTCTTCCATTATTTAAAATGTTAATTTAATTGTTAGATTAGAGTTCTTATATCATGTGACATAATTTAAAATGAAAATTGTAAAAAAAAAATATTGTGAAAATGGATGTTGTAAAAATATTAGTTTTTAGGCTTTCAAAGCTTTTACGAAAACTTTATTGTTGTTATAAAATAAAGAGAGATGGGGAGAATAAAGAACAAAGAAAATATGAAAGCAACAGAGAATGTACTTTATTGGTCAAAATGGATGATTACAATGCTTCATCAGAGTTTCTATTTATAGGCATAAGAAGTATAAAATATTCTAATAACTATTAGAATTTAAAGTACATTAAAACTTTATCTTGATCATGATGGACATCCACTTAATAAGATATTCATAACACTCCCCCTTGGATGTTCATTGATAAATAATGTGCCTCGTTAAAACCTTATTAGGAAAAACTCTATGGGATAAAAACCTAATGAAGGAAAAAGAGTACACAATTTATAATACGCATAATATGCTGCCTCATTAAAAATCTTACTAGGAAAACCTAATGGGACAATGTAACAGCCCAATTTTGGGTCTAGTCGAAACAGTGGTTTCGAGACCAGAAATTTGACGTAGAAAAAATTTATTTTTATTATATTTTTATGGTTTACAATTTTATGGAATGATTTCGTGAAAATTTCGTTCAAAAATTTTGACAATTGGGCACTCAATTTGGTCAAAAGGACTAAATTGCAAAAAAATGCAAAACTTGAGTTCTATAAGCTAAAGGTGTCTAATTGTTATGACATTTTAAATTTGAGGTCCTTAAATGGTAATTATACCATTGGTTAAGTTGGTGGACAAAAATGGACATGGTTAGGTATGTTTTTAAAGTTTTTCATTAAGGGCATTTTGGTAATTTGGTAATTAAATGAATTAAAAAGCCAAATTAAAAGCCAATTTTTGTCCATCTTCCTCCCATGGCTGAAATTTACAAGGGGAAACCATGGCTAGGGTTTTTCAAGCTTCCAAGCTCGATTGTAAATTCGGTCTAACCCTATTTTTAATGATTTTTATGTTTTTGAAATCCTTGTAACATGATCTATCTATTTCTACCACTAATTTAAGACATAATCAAAGTCTAAAATTTTACCCATGATGGATATTTGTGTATTTGATGATTAATGGTAGAAAATGCATGTTAGTTGTTTGATAAACGACTTTTGCTAAGTGATTTTTGATGAAAATGCCTAAAAAGGACTTATTTGTAAAAAGTTGTAAACTTAGTGTTAATATGCGAATAAAAGAAAAATGTGGGCTTCTATAAGCATGTATAAGGTTTGGCTAGGCATGGGTATTGAAGAAATTGAGTACATTTCATTTTACGAGCCTAGGGACTAAAATGTAAAAATGTCAAACTTTAAGGGCAAAAATGTAATTTACCATAATGTGATTTTGGGCTGATTTGAATAGTATAATGATTAAATAAGTTAAATGTGATATTATAGATCAAGAAAAAATGAGGTTCAAAATTAAAACAGGGGAAAAATAAGTACTTAACGATTAGGCCCTTTTTGCCATTTTTATGCCGAGGTAAGTTCGTATGCAAATAATGCATTGTTTTTAATCATGTTTTAAATGCTTTGTTATCGTATAAATTGTGAATTACACTTGGACGTATTCGACAAAGTTCCGACAACAGTGAAATCCCAGTTTAACCTTTGGAATAGATAGGATACAAATGTCATGACATTAGGGTTACTAAGATTACGTGTAAGACCATATTTGGGATATGGCATCAATACAAGACTTCATGTAAGACCATATCTGGGATATGGCATCAATACGAGACTTCATGTAAGACCATAACTTGGCTATTGGCATCGATACGAGATTACATGTAAGACCATATCTAGGATATGGCACTGGTACCGTACTGTGGGTACGAGATTCTCGAGTATCCTTTAGTATTCCAAGTGGTTCAACAGGTAATTTAATGGGTATGTCAAGGAAGAGAAAAAGCACGTAAGCATTACGAATTGGTACAAGTATGTACATAAAGTTTATAAGCATTGACTTCATGAAATTGTGAGTTCATGATTTCTACAAGAATGATTTTGTGAGAACCTTGTGATTATTGGTCTATATTTGTGATGTACGAAATAGATGGTAAATTCGGTTGACGATTGTGTAATTGGCTTTTGGACCAAAATTGAGTTATGATATAGCATGTTTTATTCACACAAATTATGATTTATCGGATATGAGAAAAATGAAAGATTGGCATAATCGCCTATTAAAATGATTATGGGAAGATATGAGTTTCAAACAATGGAAAGATGTTAAAATATATGTTTGAAATGTGAATACTCATAATTAATGTGTATGTTTATTATGAGGGTTGAAATGATTGGCTGATTGTGGTAATCTGTTGTAATGGAGAGATTATGGTTGTTAGGCTCATGTTAAGACATGTTAAATTACGCTCGCAAATTGATAGAGCAAACATTGTGACTGAGTAAAATTATAACTGTGAGATTCACAGCAATTTGTACTATCTTGTGTTTAAATTGTTGGACATGATAAAAGATTAATAAGAGTTGCTTATTATGTTCATACGGACTTACTAAGCTATATAACTTACCCCCTTCCTTTCCCATGTTTTATAATACTGTCAAGCTAGTTCGGGTTGGATATCATCAGAGATCCTATCACACTACCAAGCTATCAATTTTGGGTATTGATGAATTCAAGTATTTTAAGTTTATGGCATGTATAGGGACTTGGTCTTTTGGTCATATGTGTCATTATGACTTTAGCCAATGTATTGGCTTGTAAGGATCTAAGGCTTGTTTTGATATTTGGCCATGTACATTAGCTTATTTGGCTAACATGGTTGTAAGACTAAGTATATTCATATATATGCCAATGCCCTTGGTGATATGATCATGGTATGCATGGTGAATGTGAATTGTTTGGAAATGTGATTTATGGCATGAATGTGAATGTTTGCTAATGTGGTCTATTGATGAGATGATAAATTTGTGTGTACAATAAGGTAACTAGAAAGTAGTTAAATGAAGCCTAATGAAGGTGAAATCGACATGAATGATTTATGGCATGATAAATTTTGTGTGTATTATAAATGTTGATATGGTATTGGTATGTGATGTTCATAATTTTGAATGGTTTGGTTGATCTTACATGCTTGAATTTGTGCCATGTGATGTTGTGTAGATGTGTGCAAGTGAGGGTGGCAAATGGCTTGGTAAATAGCCTTATTATTGTCCACACGGGTAGACACACGGGCGTGTGTCTAGGCCGCGTGTGTGATACACGATCAGCCCCATGAGCATGTGATCCGGCCGTGTGTCCCCTGCACCTAAATTGTTGCAAAATAGAATGCTCAGTATCGAGCACACGGGCATGAGACACGGCCGTGTGTCTCAGCCATGTGAAGGACGCGGCCTTGGGACACAGGCGTGTGTCTTGGCCGTGTGACTTCAATTTGTTCTTGAGTGACAAACAGAGAGTTACACGAGTTAGGGACACGGGTGTGTGTGACCACCTGGCCTGCCCACACGGGCGTGTCCCAAGCCACACGGGGGTGTGACCCCTATTTTAGCAAAAAAAATTTCTAAGTTTTATAAAATTTCCCTGAGTTCTCGGTTTAGTCCCGAATCACTCCTAAAGCATGTTTTGATTCAAAAAATTTTAATTTGGACGAAAATTTGTGGCTCAAAAATGTGTGTTTGCTTGTGTTTAAGTCCTGTAATGCCTCATACTCTGTTCCGGCGTCAGATACAAGTAAGGGGTGTTACAGACAAAATTTTGATTAAGGGAAAAAGAGTGCAATGCATATTTACTCCCCCTCATGAAAAAATCACATATTTTCTCATATTCTATGTAACACTCCTTACCCGCACCCGAGACCAGGACAAGGTACAAGGCGTTACCAGACACATACTCGGACACTTTTAGAAAATACGGGTTATAAGATTTCATTCTAATTTAAAACCAATCAAACAACATCTTAGTGTCCTTATTATGGGCTTACGAGACCCAAAACATGCATAAAGAATGGCACAGGACTAAACTGAGAGCTTAAGAAAAACTTAGGAAAATTCCTAGGTTTAAGCCTCATACGCCCGTGTGGATGCAATGCACAGTCCCATGTGCTTTGGAACACGCTCATGTTCCCCACCTGTGTTGAATTATTTGAATTTATTTTCCATTTCAAACCTATAAGGGTTTTCACAAGGCCAAGCATACGCCCGTGTCCCTAGCCCGTGTCCCTCACACGGCCTAAACACACCCGTGTCATCATCCATGTCCAAAAACCTGGACATTCTATTTATGACATTATCATTCACTTTGAGGCACATGGCCAAGGCACACGCCCATGTGTTAGGCAGTGTCCTCCACACGGTTGAGACATACGACTGTGTCTTTACTCGTGTGTTTACTACCATGCAAACTGACCTAAAATTTTAAATGCAGGGGACACACGGCCAGGCAACACACCCATGGGGGCTGACCGTGTGTCACACATAGCCTAGACACATGCCTTTGTGTCTACCTGTATAGACATTTTTAGGGCTATTTTCCAAGCCTTTGGTCACTCTCCATTATTCCTACATATTTATAAGTTTCAGTTGTGATTAACATGGCCTAATTATACTCTTAAACCACCTTGGTATGGTCCCTTGCATGTTAACCTCATTTCATTGGTTTAGCACATGCTAGATTATCCTTTTTCGTATTTAGGAATTACCATATCATCAAACACATTTAGACTTAGCTCATTTTATAACTCATCGCCAATTATAACCTAGCCATCTCCACGTGGTTTGGCCACATTCCACATGTCCATTTATGATATACCACATTTAACCATTTCATGAACATTTAAACATCAACATGCACAATTGGTAGGTTACAACCTACACCAAAATGAGCTATATCTTATGGCCATATACAAAATGAATTGGTATACCATTTAAGCCCTTACATTGGCTAGCCAAATGACACGTATAACAAAACAACCAAAAATCCTATACATGCCATTAAACAAAATAAAAGTATTTATATACCAAAGCTGGACAAATCAATAGTGTGTTGATTCTCCAACCGTCTTCCAATCTTCACGAGTCCACGAGCTCTGTAAGATAGGGAAAAGAGAAGGAGGTAAGCATTTATATGCTTAGTAAGTCCGGATAACTGGAAAGTAAACTTATCAATTAATTAGCATACAACCATATTAGGCAATAAATCCAACAAGCATGAAATAGTTTCCCTATCACATGCACTCAATCATCAAGGTAGTCTCATAATAATAATTCATATCATTAGTCTTAGATGAGCTCATCAATTCAATATTTCCATTCTTTATTTCATCATATTAATCTCGTTGAATTTCTCAGAAATCTCGATGGATAGCCCAATTACCGTCAAGTCATACAAGTGATCATCTCAAGTACGCACTCCCATGAACCTTATATCTTACGGTGGGATTACCAGTCCAGGCTAAATCCCCCGTAGTATTAACTCATAGAGCAATGTCAAGATTACCAATCTAGGCTAAATCCCTTTCAATGACAATTGCTCTCATAAGCTCAGATCTAAATTGCCAGTCCAGGTTAAATTGAGTCCTCAATCGGATTACCCATCCGGGCTAAATCCTTAATGCACCCATATTCTTCGAAAGGTCTGATCACTCAAGGAACACCCATCCGGGCTAGATCCTTTCTATTTTGATATCATTGGATTACCCGTCCGGGCTAATTCCTTTTCTGCAACACATGCTGGATCTCATATCATGTAAGGATGGCGTATCCATCAAATATCCTTTTTATTCAACCGGGACATTTTACCATCTTTTCATCACTACAATAATTTCACGGATTATCATGCAATGAGTATCAAAATTTATCATACATTCATGAACATACATTTTTAAGTATGTTAAGAGTTTACTTCGAGTTATACGAAATTATCTGGTGATCGTTTTGGTTTCGTATTTCGGTTATTCCGAAACCTTTCATTTTCCATGGTCAACCTCCAGAATTGGTTCCTCGGGGTCTATATCAATAAAATTAGATTATTAATACATCACATTATTCATTTTAGGCCTAAAACTCACCCCCTGGCAAAATGACCATTTTGCCCTTAACCTTTCACAATATTTATGATTTAGTCCCTAGGCTCGTATGATGAAATACATGCAATTTCTACATTACCCAAGCCTATTTGGATGTTTTTCCCTCTTATGGCAGCCCACATTTTCCATTATTTCTCATCTTTCTACCCATTTTTATAACTTTTACAAAATGGTCCCTAAAGTCATTTCCATGAACCCTTAAACTTTCATATTCCTCCATAAACAATTAAAATACAAGTGACTCATGCATGGGTAAATTTCTAAACATGAACCCTAGCTTGAAATATGGGTAGAAATAGAGAGAGCATGTTACGAGGATCTCAAAAACACGAAGAATATTAAAAACGGGGCTAGGGAGCACTTACTATTGAGCTTGAAATTGTTGGAAACCCTAGCTATGGAGAACCCTAAATTTTCGACAGCATGGAGAAGAAAAATGGGTGATTTTAGCTTGATTATTCCCTTTTTATTTCATTTATTAGCTAAATGACCAAAATGCCCTTAATCCCTTTCTTTCAAATTTTATCCATGCATGCCCATTTTTGTCCAAAAAATTAGAAATTGGGAAAATTACTCTTTAAGACCTTCTAATTAAAAATCTAAAGTAATTTCATACAAATTGCTTCTAGAACCCAAGTTTTGCAATTTATTCAATTTGGTCCTTATTTTCAAATTGAACACCTTATACTTAGAATTTCTTTATGAAACTTTAACACATACTTATTTTCATATCATAGACCTCATAATAATCATAAAAAAAATATTTTAACATAAGATTTGTGGTCCCAAAACCGCTATTCCGACTAGGCCCAATTTTGTGATGTTACATTCTACGTATTCAATCTTGAATACTAGTTTTTCAAATGACTATTTGAATTTATTTGATAAGCATTTATATTACCATTCTTTTAAAAGTCATAAGTGAGGGAAATTTGGGGAAATATATTTTGATTTCTTCAAGAGATTGAACAATAACCATAACAAACTTTAATCATGATTCTTATATAAAAATACAAATAGGTATTTTGGATTATTTTATAATCCTCCTTCAACTACTCAAATTTACCACATATGTTCAAATTATTTCAATTCATATAAATAAATAACTTCCCAAGAATTTCAATATGCTTCTAGCATTCTAAATCTTTCAAGGATTTTAATATAAATTTTACTATATAGTGATTTATAAAGGTTGTAACAACAACAATTAGACGCAAGTTAAATCTTTTATGAATTGTCAATTTAATAATATATCTAAAGTTTATTGCATCCACCACAAAAGAATATTATATCTTTTCATAATCAATACCAGTACTTAGCGAAAAATTTTATATTTTTTATTCTGCTTTTGCAAAACTACTTCATTTGCACCCTTATTGGCCTTATACCTTTAGGTATTTGGACAACTGGTCCAAAAACTCCACGAATTTAATTGTGCATGAGTTGCGTCTTTCTATTTTGATCAATTTATTCCATATCTATATTTCTCAATAAATTTATTCAAGATCCTCCTTTTATTTCATTATTTTAATAACAATATTGCATGCAAAATCATTGTCGACCACTTTTATTATTCGGTTCCACATTTTCTGGAATTGACATAACTTATTGAGATATCTTATTTTCATTATTTTAAAATTTAGTTTCAGGTACCTAAATCTCTTCTGAAGTTTTACTTATTAGTTATGTTTTGGGTCCCTTTTGGAGCACCCGCCTCCACTATATGACCATCTAGAATAATTTTCATCTTTAGAATCAATCAATCTATTATTTATTCTAACTGATTGTCCTACTGGGACTTTGATTCAAATTAAAATATTAGATGGTATATAACACTTGGTTATTCTTATTAAGGTTGTAAATATATCTAATAGTTTACTTGTAATGAGTTATCCTTATTGAACTTCTGGTTCAATTACTCTCCCCCTAACTCATTATAAGTTATTGTTTCTCTCCCCCTAGTGTTGGGAAAATTGACAACTCATGTCACAATTAAATCTCAAATTAATTGCTCAAAAATATTATAAGGAGACTCATATAAATATACATTCCCAATCTCTTATTATGACCTATGTGTTGTGGTGGAGCAGTTGAAATATATGCCGCATATCCAAAAATTGTAATATGAGAAATATTTGGCTTTTAACCAAAAATCAATTGTAATGGGGGAGTATTTTTTATTTATTGGCTTGTTGCGTACAACATATAAATCAATACAAACATGAATCTCATGCTGAAATAGAAAGTTTTGTTCTCATAAGTAATGGTTTAGATATTAGTTGGAGGCATTTGATAAACAATTTAGCTAAATCATTTTGTGTGTGAACATGAGTTACAGGATGTTCAATTTTTATCCCAATTGACATGCAATAATCATTGAAAACTTGGGATATAAACACACCAACATTAGCAAGATGAATTATTTTAATTGCATGATTTGAAATTAATTATTTAAACAAGCAATCTTGCAAACGACATGTTGCAAATTAATAACACATATGTGATTATTTTGTAGATGCATCTACCAAAATCATATAATATCAAAATCATCCACATGGTGGATGAATAAGCCCATATTCATTTCAGAAATGCAAAACATTAAATCTCAACTTTAGTTAGTGAGTTTCTAATAATCAATTTGCATTGAGAACAAACAACAAATGGGAATTCTTTAAATTAAAGAATCTTCTGGTTCTTTAATTGAATGTCCATATAAATTCTCAATTAATTTTCGCATCATATATGATCCAAGATGGTTTAACGGGTCACGCCAAGTAGTAAACACATTTGTATTAGTAAACTTTTGGTTTACTTTAACATGTGTTTTAATTGTACTAAATTGTAACAAATTTATATTTTTATTATCATTTCTTTTAATTTGTATCCACATATAAGTACTATTGTGACATTTACTACTGGAAATGTCTAAATCAATGTGAAGTCTATAATGCCACCAAGTCAATAAATATAATTTCCAAATAATTGTATGCAATATTCACTTCAGAGAATATGTCAAAATCTTCAAATGCCCAAAAATCTATTAATAGCAAACTTTGAGAGTGGATCTTATTTTGCAAGTGTACAACATGTACATAACCAATGACTTTTCATACATAAGTTTTCTCTCTTACAAGTTCTCATCAGTAATATTTTACCACATAATTTTAATTGAGAACTTATTCTAAAAACTATAGAGTTAAACTTATAGTTTTTTTTTAAAAAAAAAAACTTACAACTTTAGGTGCATCCAACCATAATAAGCTTTAGATAGAATTATCATATTCTATTACTCATGAGTATATCTTTCACAGTCAAATATTTTACTTTCAACCCTTTAATAGGGATGATGACAAAAGAATATCACAAATATTATAAATTAGTAACCCAATCCCCTTTATTTATTCATATGAAATATAATATTTTTCTCATTCACAATCTTAATATGAGATCCATTATAAATATCTTTTAAAACCAATGGATTAACCATCACAAGATATTAATATATTAGCTCTTCTAGAACTTTCGACTTATTTTGTACTATCAAATTTGAAATAATATTTGTTTGTTTTAGTACAAAATTAGATAAATATTTTCTATATATAATGATAGAATTTATTACTACATTCTCATATTCTCCCTCAAAGAATATTAACAGAAACAAAATATTTGGGCAATAACCTTTTCATATCAAATTGATAACAAAATTTATCTTTACCCTTTGAAATGTTATTTTAAGAACTCTCATTATTCTCTTATTTATTACTATATTCCCACTTTTAGTGCATGATTATATATTTAATTTTCTTTATGTTTACATTCACTTCGGGGAATGCAACAAATCTAGTAAGAGGGACTTATAAACATTCCAATAGATTCTCTATTTCATAATCACCATCGCAAACGTGCGTGGATTTTAAATCATAATCTATCTATTAATGTTGTCATGATTAGTCTCCAATTATAATAAACATGATATAATAAATAAAATATAGTAAAATATACCTTAAAATCTTAACATCATCGTCATCACCATGATCCATTATGAGATTGAATCTTTCAACATCGTTACCATGGATGAGAAGTAGTGATTATAAACATCTTCTCGATTTCATATAGATAACGGTATCAAATCTTTCACCATCCTTAAGAACAAAAAGTAAAATAAGTTAATCAAAATAATGATAACGTATAATAAAAGAAGAATTAAAAATAATAATCAGATATGAAACATTAAATAAAAGAAACTTCATGTAAAAACTTTGCATCTTGACGTCAAAGATATTGAAAATCATGAAGGATAAATTTGATCGTTGATAAAAGGAACTATCACTTTAAGCAAGATCGTGCTAATAACGTGTTATAAAATGAAGAGAGATGTGGAGAATAAAGAACAAAGAAAATATGAAAGCAACAGAGAATGTACTTTATTGATCAAAATGGATGATTACAATACTTCATCAGAGTCTCTATTTATAGGCATAAGAAATATAAAAGAAGAAGAGATCTAATTCTAATAACTATTAGAATTTAAAGTACATTAAAACTTTATCTTAATCATGATGGACATCCACTTAATAAGATATTCATAACAATTGTCTATTTTTTTTTAGTTTTATTTTATTTTTATTTTTATTTTTAAAAGTTATGTAACAACATTTTGTTTTTTTTTAATTTTTATGTTAAATTTTGCCATTTGAGATTTGGTGTGTTATTTAACAATTAAATTATTATTTTAATAATAAAAAGACTTGATTGATCTAACATCAATAGTTTAGAGATATAATTAGATTATTTTGAAATTTATGGATTAATTTAGAATGAGGGTCATAATTTGAGGATACTTAGTGCAATTAACTCAAAAAAAAAACTAAATTAACTGAAAAAAAAGTTAAAAATAAGAATTTAGAATGTTTTTAGGGAAAAAAATAAAATTAAAATCATTAAAAAAGAAACTGATAAGTTGGCTGAAAAGAAAATAACTTTAGAGGATAGTTGGAAAAGAAGTGAATTAAGGTATTGGTGAGAAGAAAGCACTATATTTAGCTTTATTTTTAAAAATGGTTTTGAGTGAAAAGTTAAAATTGTTTGTTTCTGTTTTTATTAAAAAGATATTTTTAAAAAATAATATTTTTTTTAAAAAAATATCTTGTTTAACCATGCTTTCAAAAAAAATATGTTTTTGATTAAAATATTTTGGGTAAAAATATTTTTATGTCCTGAACATTCTTTATCCGAAAAGTTCCCTTAAAAACAATGGCATGGCCGTGGACAGTAAATATCTGATAAAGAAAGTGAGATACCTGAGTATTTTAGACAATGTGAATATGAACTCCAATTGAACGCTCGCGCGATGGAAACGCTCGCGCAATGGAGACCTAGAATACTTCTTCGAATTCCTTTTTCTTTCGTTACGATGATAATCAGTTTCTTTTCTTCAAAACCTCAAAATGGAAGAGCAAAAGGGAAGAAAACAGCATCGAGCAAAGATGCAGGGTACAGGTGGCGGTGCTGAAGCTGGAAGCCGTTCCAAACGTCCTCGTACCGATCCTGAAAGGCATAAACTGTATCGTAAGATAAAAAACGTAAGAGTGATTCCTTAAACCATCATCGATTTTTTTTCCTTTGTTTATATATATCTTTATTAATTAGTCAATCCTTTCCTTGTGTTTTCATGACTAAAGTGGATGTTTGAGGAGCTTCAACTCGTCGAAATAGATTATCACGAAAAGCTTCAAGAGTTGGCCGAGAACAAGAATGAGTTGGAGCGTTGCAGAACAGAACTTGGAGATAAGGAAAATGAGATCCAACAACATAGAGCAACTCTTGAGTCACAGGTTCTGCACTGCCCATTTCTCTCTCCTTTTACATTAATATGGTGTCATGTCAATAGTACTAATTAGCTTAAACAATCATAAATTAGTTTGAATCACATGCTTGGTTTTATATATACTAATATATGATGATTATAATTAAGAGTATTTTGCAACATGGTTGGTCTTGACTCTTAAATCACATAGTTTCAGTGGAACACGGGAAACCTAGGGTTAAAGTGGAAATAAAGAATTGTGCTTTTTCCCTAAGCATTTATATGATAATTGTGTTTTTTCAGAAAGCAAGCATGGAATTGATGGAGCAAACCGTCGTTCATATAATGGCACACTTGGTACGGAAATTTGTATAGTATTAACCGTTTCTCTCTTTTTCTTACTAAAGATCTGTTGCTTATATATTTTTATAACAATATATTTATTATGCTTTTTACTTAGTACCCAACACTTGGTTAAATCCATGTTATCTTCTATTCGGATGAGTAATTCATTTCTCTTCAATTGCAGGGGCTTAACTGTACTTCTTTTAAGGAGGTATGCCAATTATTTGTATTTAATAATTCTGAGTTTCTGATACATTAGGGGTGTAATCGAGCCGACTCAAGCCTGAATACTATCAAGTTTGAGCTCGATTGAACATCTATTTTTAAGCTCGTTTACTAATTTTTATATTCAAGCTCGGCTCAATAATTAAGCTTAGATATAATAATATATATTAAGGGCAACAATGTAATTTAGTAATATAAAAATATGAAAAGTTTGATAAGGCTCGTGAGGCGTTTGAGTCAAGTATTACTAAACTCGTGTTCGGCTCGATAGGTAGCTCGAGTTGCTTGAGCTCAACTCAATAATTACCAAATCGAGTTCAAATTTTTTTCGAGTTGAACTTGAGTAACTTACAAGCACTAGTGGCTTATTTACACCCCTAGTGTTGAACTTTATTCTTCATTGCAGATGGAAGACTGGTTTCTGGCGCAGAAGTATGTGGGAGATCATCAAGGTTCAGCAACTGTGACCGCCAACTTTCAAACTTCCATGGCTGATTTTTGTCAGCCAATGGGTCTTGGTAATTTTATAAGCCACAAGCCACCCCTTGATTAAATTGCTTAGTGTTGTATTATTGACTTTTAACATGTTTTCAGGCCAGTACCAAACCAGCATTGCTGCCTCTACTGCTGCTGGCTCATCCTCTTCTGCAGGTTTTTGGATTTGTCATCATATATTTTGGTTCAACCTGTTGATCTTATTCCTTTTTTTCTCAAATTTTGGCATAGGATTTACATGTTTTGTGGTATTAAAGTTTTTGTTTTCTTTAATGTGAAAATTGGTTAATTTAACTCTTTGATTACAAGCTCTTCTTATGTCTCTCTAAATTTCCTTGTTAATTTAGGAGTTTGGATTAATTCTGCTGCACGCTCTCCCTTTGGTACAAATGATATCTTGTCTGAGTATGGTGATCCGAACAATTTTGGTATCCATTTCGGCAGTGACCTTGCTGCTGGTAATAAATTTAGTTTTTTGCATTTATCACATTGGTTTATCTTGTTTATTGTATTTTCTTTAAATCAGCCCTCCAATTGGCAAAGAAATTAATTACATGTTTTTACTTTTTATCCTGCAAAAAAAAAAAATTCACTTTTAGAGCTGTTTTACAAAATTTAATCAATTAGAGGACATTTGGTTAGTGGAAGATAATTTTTTTGTTATTTGGTTGATGGAATGTAAAGAGATAAATTACCAACTTTTTTATTATTAAAACATAGTATTAACTATGTTTAAAGGTAAATTTGACCAAAATGATAAATAAATAAGGGAAAGACATTTTTATCCCATTTTTTGACAGTTGTTTAACTGTTGGGAATGTGAATTGAGATTATCGGCTAAGATAATATTTGAAATTCAGATATGAGAATCCTATTTTGGTATCTCATATTACTCTGAAAATGTTCCATTTCTTAGCCGTCTCTCCAGGACATCTAGTTTTGTTAGATTGTAACCTTTTCTCACCTTACGAAAAGAATCCTTTACAGTGTTATTTTATTGACTTTTAACATGTTTTCAGGCCTGGACTACACAAGCATTGTTGCCTCTAGTACTGCTGCTGGCACCTCCTCTGCTCCCCCAAATGGTCATCGTAAAGCAGGTTTTTGTATTCATCATCATATATTTTGCTTTTTCTTGTTTACGTCTTACTCTTCTTCTTTTTTTCCAAATTTTGGTAAATGATTTACCTGTTTTTCGGGTATTAAAGTTTTTGCTTTTATTTTGGGTAATTTTATTGTTGATTATAAGGTCTTCTCATGGCTTCCAAAATTTACTTTCTTGTTTAGGAGTCTGGATTAATTCTGATGCTGCAAATTATGACTCGTGTGAGTTTGGTGTCCCCAACAATGAAGATTTCCTTCTCAGTGATTTCATCGATGACCTTGATGGTAACAAATTGAGAGTTTTTTTTTTTTTTTCTGCATTCATCATATTGGTTTATACTTTTTTTTTAAATTCTTCCCTACAATTGGCAAAGAAATTACATGTTCTTTTTCTTTTTTGGGTTAATAATTTAGGAGTTGTCACTGATTTGCTGCAGGAAATAATCATGAGAATGATGGTGGTCCTTTCCCCCCGTTTCCTTGATGCAGGTAACAAATCATGTTTTGCATTTATCATATTGACTCATCTTGTTTATTTCTTATTTCTCCTTTTACATGTTTTTGATGGTGCAATATCTTCTCTTTTGGCTTCCTAAGTTCCCTCATCCTTGCTTAATTTTCTTGTTAATTTAGGATTTCAGCTTTGTGAAAATCCATCTTCGGAGCCAATTTGGCAATGGCCCCCAGATCCTTTATTTATATCTTATTATCGCCATAGTCTTTCCTCCATTGTTTTGCAACTGCGTTTTTGATTGATCAGTTTGAATATGTTAATAGAGATGCTTGATTATTCAGTTGGTACTTTTAAGACATCTTTCTCTTGATGAATGAGTCACCTTTGACACGCATGGTTTCCAATTTCCTTTAAAGTTAAATATCAGTTTTTGTATGTTAATGTGAATAATGATGTATCATGTTGTATGCTAAGGTTTCAAATTTGAGTATGGTACAGCATTTATTTGCCTTAGAAACAAATAGAGCTACCACATCATTGAGACTTTTAACTTGCTTCTTCCACACAAGTAGGATGAAGATCATAATCACAGGCATCACAAGAAAATGCCCAGAACTTCCCTTGTCTTTCGCAATAATTGCAGACATATGCTTTAGCCATGTCCAGTTTTAGCACATGTTGATGTTTTATGTCCTGGATTTGCCTAGGCAATGAATCCCCTTCTTTTCTCAAGCTTTCTTCTATTTCTTCAATGCTTGATTGAGTGAATGGGAAAGCCTTTGCACCATACAGGGTGATTATGTTCTTCCCATTTGTGCTAATCGGTTTCCCATCCGGTCCAATAAGAACTAGTGCAGGAATGGCTTTGATTTTGAAGATTCGGCACAGATCTTGTCGAGTTCGGTCTTCAAATGGAAGTGCCAGCCATGGCATGCCACTTATGTTGACATCAAATTCTTTCTGGTCTCTGTCTGAAGAAACCAAAACAACCTCAAAACAGTCTCCCCTGCTGCTTAATAGCTGGTTGTAAGCTTCTACAAGCTGTGCAGTGAAAGCACGGCATGGAGGACACCAGTGTGCGCCGAAATAAAGGCCAACTGTCTTCCCAATAAGTTTCGGTACTAAAACCTACAAAACCCGAAACATAACCGGGCTCATAAATGATACCTTAACCCTACGTTAATATAAAAAAGTCACAGATAATGTTACCTTTCCACCATCGCTAGCAACAACATAATCCCGTCCTGGACGAGCTAAAAGTTGATTTATTTTTCCTCCTTGACGCTTTGAATCATCGATAGCCTTCAATTCTTCTCGTCTCTTCTTGGTGAAAGGAAATGCATCCTCGCCAAAATCTTCAATCAATCCAATCAAGTCTTCTTCAACTGATTGTCCATCTAAGTTTAATGGAGCGAGCGAGGGAATACGAACAACGTGAAACCTTTCACGTAATTTCTTATGCAAATTCACATCAAAAGGAACGGTAAGCCAAGGCATGGTCTCGAAGTGAGCACTGAATCCATCTTCATCGTGGTCCAAGGAAATAAACACAATCTCTAGCTCTTTCCCCATTGTTCTTAACGTGTTGTATAGCTGCACCAGCTTTGGGGTAAAACTTTGGCAGGGCCTGCACCAGTTTGCAGAGAAGAAGAGGCAGATCGTCGTTTTCTCATAATCAAATGAAGATAAGGGTACCTAAAAACACACAGCAAAGGAACTAACCGTTTTCTTAGGATAATCAAATCACTAATCTTATCCATATAGTCCAAGTAAGATAATCAAAATTTATGGACAACTAAAGAAAGCATAAAAGGGGTATTTGAATTTTGTCAAGAGTACCTTATCTTCTTCACCGGATAACAGGAAGTCAACCCCTTCAGATGCCAAGATGGTGAGGAAGTCCCAAAGGGGCAAGTTTGTGGCCTGATAATCAGGCTTTGACATGGCAACTGTGTAGTTACAAGGCTTAAAACATGAAGTTTGGGAGGTTATTTTTGTGCAGGGTGGCCTGAATTGCAAACGCTTGGTATAAAAGGTTTATTATATTCTGCTACGCAACTTATTGTTAACTTGATGAAAAAGTTTTATTCTCATCACGCAACCAGGAATATTCGATGAGAAATTTTCAGGGAATTTAAGCCATAAATGGGAGAAACATATCCAATTTTCTCCGAATATGACATTGACTCATGTTTCGTCGGCCCTAATTCTTTTTTATAAGGATAGGTTAAAAGTTTGGATTCAAATCCATCATCTCTTAAGGAGCCCACTTTTATGATATGATTATTATTTTTATGCGTAAAAAAGAGGCACAAACAAGAATCGGTCATTTTCTATGGGTTTACCATTTAAGAGAAAAAGAACAAACTAGAGAATTTTATAAGAGTTAATTGAATATAGTCGTAATAAATTGAAATACTAACATTTTCTACCATGGACATTTACTGGATTTTTCTTTTTTGGATCAAGAGAACCAGATTCAATCATAGATAAAAGAGACCACAAGTTGCAGGGGACAGTCATGAAAACAAAAAAATATCCGTTAAAACGTATTCATTCACCCAAAAATAACATCCGAACAAAGGGGGATATACTTCTCCCTTTTTTAACTTCTACCATGGAGAAAAATTACAGTATATCCTCATCTCACCTACCTATGCTCTCATCCTTCTCACCCTTTGCTTTGCTTTGCTTGTTTCAGCAATCAAAATGTCATTACCAGTTTTTTAAAGTTCATCATGAGAATCATCTTCTTCTTCAGTTGATCCACCACCTGGGGCTCCACCAGATCTTTGGTATACAGCTGTGATGATTGGGTTGCATACTGCCTCTACCTCCTTGAGCTTCTCCTCGTAGTCTTCCTTCTCGGCACTCTGGTTGTCATCAAGCCACTCAAGTGCCTCTTTCACTGCGGTTTCAACTTTCTCCTTCTCATCAGATTCAAGCTTGTCAGCGAGCTTATCCTTATCATTAATCTGGTTTTTCATGTTGTAGATATAGGTCTCCAGGCTGTTGCGAGCATCAATCCTTTCCTTCACCTTCTTGTCCTCCTCTGCGAATTCTTCTGCCTCACGAACCATTCTCTCAATCTCCTCCTGGCTCAGACGACCCTTATCGTTTGTGATAGTGATCTTCTCAGATTTTCCAGTGCCCTTATCTTCTGCCTTGACGTTTAAGATGCCATTTGCATCGACTTCAAATGTGACTTCAATTTGAGGAGTTCCTCTGTAAATTGAGGGATCAAACCGTAAATGAATAATTCAGGTGAAGAAATGCAGAAAATACAAATGAGAATTGGTGGGGAGAGCAAACCTTGGGGCTGGAGGAATTCCAGTAAGATCGAATTTTCCCAACAACCTACAATCTTTTGTGAGACTCCTTTCACCTTCAAAGACCTGACATCAAACCACAGCAATTCAAATAAGGTTCAAAGTCTTAAAGTTATTAGCATTAAAAGGAAAGGAAAATCCAATTCTTGAGTATTTTACATGTAGGCAAGCATAACTAAGTGTACCTGAATGGAGACGGTAGTCTGCTGGTCCTGATAAGTGGTGAAAACTTGAGACTTCTTGGTTGGGATAACAGTGTTTCTAGGAATCAACTTGGTCATTACTCCACCAACAGTCTCAATGCCAAGGGTAAGTGGAGCCACATCAAGGAGAAGAATATCTGTGCAGAAAGCATCAAACACAAATATCAGCCAAGTCGATTCAGTTATAGAAAGGCTTCATCCCCTATAGAGTCATGTATCGTCATTATATACAAAACTACATACCTTTCGTTTCATCACCACCCTCTCCACTCAGGATGCCTCCTTGTACTGCAGCACCATAAGCAACAGCTTCATCTGGGTTAACACCCTTGTTGGGCTCCTTTCCATCAAAGTAGTCCTTGAGGAGTTGTTGAACCTTTGGAATTCTAGTGCTTCCACCAACAAGAACGATCTCATCAATTTGGCTCTTCTGCAAACCAGCATCTTCCATCGCCTTCTTCACAGGTCCCATGGTCTTTCTGAACAGGTCATTGTTCAATTCCTCAAAGCGAGCTCTAGTCAGTGGCTCGGAGAAATCAACACCGTCAAAAAGTGATTCAATCTCCACACGGACCTGGTGCTGGCTGCTGAGAGCTCTCTTGGCACGCTCAGCTTCCCTCCTAAGCTTCCCAAGAGCTCTGTTGTCCTTGCTGATATCCTTTCCATGCTTTTTCTTGATCAATTTAATGAAGTATTCCATAATCCTCTGGTCAAAATCCTCACCTGCATATAAAATATGACCATAAGCAAAATACATTGTAAAAACAATTTTTGAAAGCATTAAATCAAACAACGAATATCCTTACCTCCCAAGTGAGTGTCTCCATTTGTTGAAAGAACCTCGAAAACACCATTGTCAATTGTCAAGATACTGACATCGAACGTCCCACCACCAAGGTCAAAGACAAGAATATTTTTCTCACCGCCCTTCTTGTCCAAACCATAGGCAATGGCAGCTGCAGTTGGTTCATTGATAATTCTAGCAACATTGAGCCCGGCAATAATGCCAGCATCCTTTGTGGCCTGCCTCTGGGCATCATTGAAGTAAGCTGCAAATAAAACATAAATATATTGAGCATAAAGGAATAATCAAGGATCAGGCGAACAACTTTTCCCCAACAGAGAACATTGCTTCTTATTATGCACTCACCTGGAACAGTAACCACCGCATCCTTGATTTTCTTCCCAAGGAAAGCTTCAGCTGTTTCCTTCATCTTAGTCAGAACCATAGCACTGATCTCCTCAGGACTGAAGACCTTGGTCTCTCCATCCTTAATCTTTACTTGAATATAAGGTTTGCCATCCTTGTTCACAATCTTATACGGAACAAGTTTCATGTCCCCCTGGACCTCCTTATCTTCGAACCTGCAAATAACAAAATTTCCCTGATAAGCATATTACATATACCAATAAACCATAAAAAACCAAAAGAAGAAACATGAAAAGAATGTCGATTACTTTCTTCCAATAAGTCTCTTGACGTCAAAGATGGTTCTTTCAGCGTTAACAGCTGCCTGATTCTTTGCAGCCTCACCGATGAGCCTCTCGCTGTCAGTGAAAGCCACCCACGATGGAGTAATACGGTTACCTTGGTCATTGGCTATAATTTCAACATGACCGTTTTTGTACACACCAACACAAGAATAGGTTGTACCAAGATCAATTCCGATGACTGTTCCCAATTTCGCGGCTTCCTCCTTGGCAATTGAGATCGCAAAGAAGAATCCTGTTTGCAGAGTTTACAGGATGTTAAAACCATTATAGTCATAGAGGCCCTACTGAAAGGGCCACGCGAACCACAGATCAAGAATCCTAACGAACTTTCTAGAACATTCTCGTGCATAATTTTAATAATCTAATAAAGATATTGCACCGTAAATAGGAGAAAATTTACACTGTTTAGTTCAAATTTAAATAATTAGATCATAGTTCTAGCCCGGCAAAGTAATTAGAGAGTCGTTATCCTCTAAAACCAGAAAGTTCTAGTTCTCGATTCAACGGAGAGTAATGAAATGACATGAGATCGCTGAAACGCTCGTTCGACGATCTAATTCATCTCGAAAACTCAAAAACATAAATCAGATCTAAAAATGCATCGATTCACGGGAAGAACATCACCAAACAGAACTAGATCTACTACATTTTCACTAAAACAGAGCAAGAATCAGAGATCACGAAATCATGCGAAAGCAAACAGATCTAGCAAAAAACAGGAACAGCATAGCACTCACCGTAAAAGACTATAGCGAGAACCACCAAAGAGCCGTTTGCTCTCCACGAGCGAGCCATCGCACGTACTCAAACTTTCCTCTCACCGCGTAGAAGTTTCGAGGGTTCTCTATGAAAATCGAAACGCTGTACCGTTAATACCAGGACGAGTGATTTTCAAATCACACTTTTTTTTCTTTCTTTTTATCTGTGATAGGAAGTCGCGGTTCGAGGTTTTTATACGTGGAGTGCCCGCATCAAACGCGAACTTATTTCAGATGGGTGTATGTCATCGCTGGTGACGTGGACCAATAAGGATTCAAGAAGGGAATTGTTGAGCCAATGAGATTAGATCTTGTGTTGGGGAGATCCTGGCCGTTTATTCTCTCTGACGTTTGCGTGTCCGCTTTTCCGTTTTTCTAAATTATTAAAAGTAGGATATTCAAAACGCGCAAACACTAAGTCGTTTTTGACCGGCTCAAAACCTGAAATGCTAAAATTAATACTCATTAAGGTTTTAATTACTACGAAAACATTGTACAAATATATTACCATCTTTTTCCCATAAGGGGAAGATTAATTTTAATTTTTATAAAATAATTATAATTTAAAAATTAAAATGAAGAAATTTTAAATATTAATATTTTATTTTTTTATATTTATTAATTTCCATCATTTAAAAATATTGTATAAAGCTATCTAGATTGTAAGAAGATGCAAGAAAGTTCTTCTGAGAGTTGCTAATTTTAAGGGTATAAGATCATGGCTTTAGATTAATGTGTATTAGATTAGAGAAATGGAGTTTGAGTTGAATCTCCATTGTTGAATGCTTAAGGAAATTTGAATGTTTAAGTTTAAATAGATTCATGAATAAAGTTAATTCACGGAAAAAGCATGTTAAAAGTGTGATTGATGATAGTAAATCAAGCTTTGATTATTTGATAAATTATGTATTATTGAGGACCTTATTGAAAAGTGCAAAAATTTTAGGGATTTGTTAGTAAATAATAAAAAAAGTTCTTATATTATATTTATAAAGTTCGATCGGGTAGGTTGTAAGAAATTAGCATTTCGGATATTCGTGTGTATAGGGACTAAATTGAATAGAATGCATTCATGTATATAATGTATTTATTTGTGCTTGAATTATGTAATCAATGAATTTTTCATATTCGAATTTAATTTCGTAGTTAAAGACGATGCAGGACCATTTCGAACTAAAGGGAAATCCAAAGCCACCGACGAATATATATTCTAGTTTGTGCTCTCATAACTCGAGTTCATTAAATAATTAAATATATATGTTTAAATCGATATATGTTTGGAGGTGGTTTACTATCAATAAGAATGTGTTTAACACATATGTATATATTTGATTGGGTGATTTGTGATCAATTGGTTGAATGAATATACATATATATATGCTTGAAGGTGTTATACTATTAATAATGATGACATTTGCCCTATTAACATTGTCGGATAAAGTCACTGGTATAGTTGGCATGTCATAAGATCCATATTGATAGGTGGGAGATTCAACACTATGTGTCACGAGGCTAGAACTTAAGTTTGGCAAACTGTGCGGCTGTAGGCAATTTTTTTTTTTTTTTGGGTTCAAATACGCCTAAGTAAGCTTAACTCTCGAAAGATGAGAACTCTTACAAAAATTCTCTAAGGCACCAAAATATAATGGAAGCAACTCAAAGATAAAAGCAACAAAAGAACTGCAAAGCCACAATAAAGAAATACACATAAGGTGTTTGAGTAAATACTCTCAAATATATTCTTCAACTTAAGAATAAATGAAGTACAGTGGGATGAAGTGATTATAAATGAGGGGGAAAGCCTCTATTTATAATTGACTTCCCCTAGATCCAATGGAATAGATTAAATTACATCAATGACTGAGATTAGTGTCTATCTAAAAGATGAGAGACCTAAGGGATTTAAACTCTATACAGTCTTATCCCTTAGGATTTACATTAACCATGATACCTCTAGTTTTATTGGAGTGTTTCATTGGGCCACCAAGGCTTCAAGTAGATGGGCTTTTCCATGGGTTCCACAAATCGAGCAAGTTAAAGTAGGTCAAATAAGCCCCATTTAATTAGTTGACATCCATGGGATGCTCTGTGTACATTTGTCATACGCTTTGATCCGCACCCCGAATCAATCTCCGTCACCTATTCTTGCAATGCCCTATTCGCATCCTCGGAATGACACTTGTTTGATTGTCTCGGAACTGTCTTAATGCCTCAGTTGATTCCCAACTAGTCTCTCTATTGGTTAGTTCACCCTTTTAAAACATTTGTCTCGGTTTATGTCTCTATTGTCCCTTTAACTCTAATTGTATTTCTCTCTTGCACATCTCGATCGTAAAAGGCCACCACTATTACTTGCCCCTATTATGACTTGCCTCGACCGAGATATTGGATCTGCTACCCTAAGTATAGTATTTTTGCCTATGTACACTTATAAATTGTTTTTTAACAAATTGGTTAATAAAATGATTCATGGATTACATTAATATTCTTTGTATAATTTCCTCGTATGGTTTTTACATGTAAAGAAAAATAGAAGTAAATATTAGCTCAATGGTTGTCTAATGTTTAATCTAATACTAAGCGGTATTACGTGGTCGAATCATCATACGAAAAGACAACTTGTAACACTCCTCCCCAACCCGATCGCTAGATCTGAGCTACGAAATGCTACATCTGTTGTTGTAGCAACTACAATCAAATACATAATATAACAATCATCCACACATGCAATTTCAATATTAATCAGACTCATTTCATGCTAAACAATCAATTCTGGGTCTTAATCGAGCTTATGAAAGCTCTTTTATTAACTCGAGTATGAAATAGGACCAAATTGCAAAGTTTTTAAAAGTTCAGGGCTGACGTCGTGATGTCCCCAACTAGTTTGTCACATCATGACGTCAAGCCACTCAACACCGCAATGTCACATATGATCAACTGACATGGTGATGAGGAGAAATGGTCATTGGGATAATATCCAATTTTTGGTAAAAATAAACATTTCCGTACCTATTTCAAAGTTCCATCTACAACCATTCAACATAACCACTTAAAAACATACCCAAACACATAACATTTCATACCAAAACAAGTCATTTAACCATTTCCAATTAACCATTTCAATATGAGTTCAACCTATTACAAAACTATCCATTTCCATACATTCCAACAAATACCATTCCAAACAAACCAACCAAAAACATTCAAATGCCTAACTTTACCTATACAAAATCTATCAAAACATGTCATTTCACTTTCAATACAAACATAATTCATTCATCCACACCTTTAAGACATTAACCATGAACCAAATTGATCATTCATCAACATATACCTCTAGCATAGCATTCAAGTTTACCAATCCAATGCATCCTTCAGCTTAACCATACCATCCCATCCCATCCCATATGTCATTCATATAACTATAAATCAACACATCATTAAGAATGAAATGCATATTTGTTCATTTCCACATATAAATCAAGACATCAAGCCATCACAAGTTACTAAACTCAACAAGACATCTTATACATTAAAGTATATATACCAAAACACTTATATACATATTACAATCCTTGACTCAAGATTACTAAAAAGCTACCAAATTGAGGATAATGTAAGCTTTGAGATGATCCGGCTTAACATGTTCCGCAAGGTGACAATCTATAAAGAAAAAGGAAAACAAATAGGGTAAGCATATAGAATGCTTAGTAAGCCCATATGGAAACTAAAGCTTACATCAACAACTGAGATCAGTGCCTATCTATAAGATGAGAATCCTAAGGGATTTAAAGTCTATACAATATTATCCCTTAGGATTTACATTAACCATGGTAACTTCAGTTTTACTAGAGTGTTTCACTGGTCTCCCAAGGTTTCAAGTAGATGGGCTTTTCCATGGGTTCCACGAATTAGGCCAGTTCAAGTGGGTCAAATGAGTTTTGTAACACCCTTTACCCGTGTCTAACACTGGGACAAGGTACTAGGCATTACCGGACTTAAACATACACATACATGTAAAAATCGGGCCAATTTCTTTTAATTCAAAACTTTTCAAACACATGCATGTCAACCCTTATTTGGGTCTACGAAGCCCAAAACATATATTGGGATTGATTCGGGACTAAACTAAGAACTTTGAGAAGTTTCAGGAAAACTTTGAAAATTTTCCCATGAAATAGGGTCATACCCCCGTGTGGACATAGGGACACGCCTGTATGTCTTTGACACGCCCATATCCTTAGGCCGTGTAACTCTCTGTTTATGACTTAGCATACAAATCGAACCAAACAGCCAGGTCACACGCCCGAGTTTCCAGGCCATGTCCCTCACACGGTTGAGACACACGGCCGTGTCTCAGCCCGTGTGGTCAACACTTAGGCTATTCTCCAAGCCTTCATGTTACTCAAATTCCTTACCGCCTTATGCACATCAAAATCACGTATCATGGCATCATTTTAGTAAGTAAGCACCCTCTAGTAAGACACATTCATAACATTGACATGTCCTCTTACATGTAATGCACCTACTCATAAAATACCAAGTCTAGATTCATTAATTCACATTCACAAGACCCGTCATTTTGGTGACCACTTTTACCATTATGCTAAGTTACTAGCTTACCCCTCGGGCACTCATATTCAACCATCATCATGTTGTTTTTATAACATACAATTACTACATAGCTATGATCACCTCAAATGGTCATTGAGCATACATCCAACACACATATCGTATTATCAACCATGCATGGCAACCAAACATAATCACATCATAAACATTAGACATAACATGAATAGCCAGATTTACAACCCGCAATCAATATGAGCCACATCTTATAGCCATATACATATAACTTAATATAAGCCAATACATTTGGCCAAAATCATAATAACACATGCCATAAAACTATATCCCTATACATGCCACTCACTTGTAAATTTTTAACATATGCTCCATTATTCCAAGGGTTGCGACTTGATAGTGTGATGCTGCCTCCGACGATCTCCAACCCCGAGCTAACCTAATAAGCTAAAAGAAATGGAAAGGATGGAGTAAACTTTACACTTAGTTAGTCCATATGAAAATAATAAGCAATTTATCAATATGCTTCCACTAATTCTTAAAACATGATCTCAAGGTAATACTATCATAATTGCCTTTTTACCTATGTTCAGATCAAGCTATTTTCTCAAATCATAGTCACTAAATCATTTAAATCTCGAGCTACGAAATTCCAAATTAAGTTCCGCTAATTTTTCCTGAAACTAGACTCACATATCTTCTTACCATAAAATTTTTAGAATTTTTGGTTTAGCCAGTTAGTACAGTTTATTCTTCAAAGTCACCTATTTTTTGCTATTTGATAGCTTCAACCTTTCTTTACTAAAAATTAATTATCTCATGATACGAGACTCGGATGATGTTCCCATCTATTTCTCTTGAAAATATACTCATTAAGAATTCTAAGTATATAAATTATAACCCATAACTATTTTTGTACAATTTTCAATAATTTTCTCAAATCAGAACAGGGGATTTCAAAATCATTCTAACTCTGTCTCACAATAATTTAAATATTTCATAACATAAAACTTCTTTGCTTACATCGTTTCTTCCATATGAAACTAGACTCATCAAATTTAATTTCATATTTTATTCAGCCTCTAACTCAATTTTCAAAATTTTTGGTGGATTTTCAAAGTCGGACTACTGCTACTGTCCAAAACTATTTTAATATAAATTAATGATACTAAGTTTATCATACCTTATTAATTCATTTTCACCACATTGGTAAAGATACATATTTATACATCATAAGTATAGAACAATAATCACAAGTTTATCACAAAATCATTCTCATAGGCATGAATTACCTATTTACCTCTTCACCAAGTGTGCATCATAAACCAAAATCATTTCTCATGAGCTTGGCATACATACCTGTGTTACTCAACATGCTCATATACTTACTCATGTTCATTCCTTATTAATCATAACACATGAATTAAATTCACATCTCATCAATTTCATGTAAGTACTTGTACCACTCACAACATAGCCATAAGCTCTATCATTTCGACTTAAATCGTAAATTTCTCGTTGAACCATTTGGAATACCACAGGATAATCACTAAGCCTCAAACATAGGGTACGATACCGATGCCATGTTCCAAACATGGTCTTACATTGGCTCACATATCGAGGCCGATTTCATGTCCCAGACAGGTCTTACATTGACACTTGTCAAGCCGATGCCATGTCCCAGATAGGTCTTACACTGGCTTGCATATCTCGAGGTTGATGCATGTCCCAGACATGTCTTACATTGGCTCTCGTCTCAATGCTGATGCATGTCCTAGACATGTCTTACACTGGCTATCATAATGTGGCTGATGCATGTCCCAGACATGTATTACACTAGCACACATATCACCCAAATGTTATGGCATGATTATCCAATCTATTCCTAAGGTTCAACCGGGAGTTTATCATGATAAGTCACATCATACCATTACTCATAGATGCATTCAAGCCTTGTATGCGAAATCAAACATTCAATGCATAATAACGATAAAGTTGTAATATTTATACACAACTTACTTGTTTCAATGGAATGTCATATTCCATCAAATTTCCAATGTGTTCAATCATCACCCAAATGTTATTAACATTTGGCATCACTTTCTCATGTACAATATCATCAACATATAATTAAATACAATGATAGCAACATAGATTTCAAGTATATTAACAATAACATGAATATCATACTTATTTAATCACACGGACTTACCTCAAATGCAATTTCGGCTAATTATTCTCTTTTTGTCCTTAACAACGTACTTTTTCGATTTAAGCCGAATCTAAATTTTTCTTGATGTAACATGATGAAATTCACTCATTTAATCACTAAATAAATTTGGACAATCAAAATTCACATTTTTTGCAAAATGAACATTTTGCCCCTAGACTTTCACAAAATGACCATTTTACCCCTAGGCCCGAAAATCAATTTTTATCGAATTTCCTTATTAGCCAAGCCTAACCAGACATTTATTACTCTTATGAAAACCCTAAATTTCCACTATTTCACACAATTACAACCTATTTTATAACTTTTATAAAATAGCCCTTTTAGGTGTTTTCCATGAAAATCACTTTACAAAAGTTGTTTATTTCACAACCATAACTCATATTCTTCCATAAAATTTCAGTTAAAAACATATGTGCTTTCATGGAAAAACCCTAGGCTCTCAACCATTTTGCAAAATAGTCCCCTCAATAGCTAGATTAAGCTTTAGGGGTCCCAAAAATGTAAAAATCATCAAGAAAAGTCATCAAAATCACTTACTTGCAAGAGAACTAAGTGGCTGAAAGTTTAGGCTCTTAAAACCCCCTTGTTTGCTACCATTTTTAGTGGGGAAGAAGAAAGATGAAAAGATGATACCTTTTGTTTTATTTTATTCTATTTCTAGTCAAAATTAAGTTACCAACCACACCTAATTTTGACTTTTCTACTTTCTTTCTCTCTATGGCCGACCAAGCCTTTCTTAACAGTTCATTTGCTCTTTAAATACCACAAATTTTGGTTCTCTAGCTATTTAACATATTTATCTAGCAAAACAAAACTTTTACCCTTTATGCGATTTAGTCTTTTTTCTCAATTAAGCTAGCAATCGCTAAAATTATTTCACCAAAATTTTTATGCACTCATATAATCATGATATAACACATAAATTAACATTAAAAATAATTTCTATAGTGGTTCTGAAACCACTGTTTCGACTAGGCCCAAAATCAAACTGTTACAGTTCTCCCCCTTAGGGATTTTCGTCCCTGAAAATCTTACCGAAAAAGTGGTTTTGGTATTCAAATAGACTTTTCTTTTACATAATTATTGATAAAGAACTTTCACTCGACTGTGTCTTTAATACTTATCTCATTATTTTCTCATATTCGAATCATGAGCGATTCTTCGTTAAACGACACTTTCACCAAACCTTAACCTTTATCAGAGAGTTCATGCACTCAAAAGTCTGATCCATACCATCATGCTACATATACACTCTTACTTGAATCTTTTCAAATTTGAAAAGTGAAACTAGTCAGTTCATCTTGGTCTTATGCTCTCTATAATTTCACACAGTCCAATTGTTTACCAATTCAACTCTCAGTTGCTTCTAAATTTCAAAGCCTCCTTTAGCTTTCCCAAGAAATCATGATATAAAATCCGGATCTCAATCCGGTTAGTGGAGACTAGAATTCCAAGAAATCCAATAATCATAAAGACACAAAATTCTATGAATTTGATGAGCGAAAATTCAATATATACCGGCATGATTTACATATCTCGTCAAACATTTAGCAATAAGTTACATAACATTTTTCCCTTTCAGAGTCAGTAATAAATCAGGCATGAAATCCATAATAAATTCTTCTCATTTCTATTTTTTTGCCAACATGGGCGAAGATAATTCTGATGACACTTGATATACATCCTTAAACCTTTCAACATTTATAGTATTCATACACAAGGTTCAACAATGTCGAGTTCCAAACTCGATTACTAATACATTACTCCTGTAAGTTTTCTTGCGAAATCTCTATACAAGTTCTGAATTTTCTACCTAAGTGTTTGTCATTGCATTCTGCTCTTCTCAAAGATCATACAACAACTATCACTGAAAATCAAGAAGTCTCTGCCCAAGTGCAGACTAGACTAGTTCAAATGCTTCGGTTACTAATATTCTAATTTTTCTAAGTTTTGATAATCATGGATTAAGCCATTCGACTTTCATAAGACGAAAATTTTATCATACACTCATTCGGAATTCACTCATCATGCTATTCAAAGACCATTTCACTTGCATTAGCTCAAATAACCACTATATCTCAACTGAAAACATTAGTTTTGATTAACTTACTTGAGAAAAGAGATCTATCATACCAATTGAAATTCGAAACTTCATTACTTAGGCCTTTACCGATGTCAAATTCTTATACGTAAATTAGAGAAATCCAAATACTAAAATCACCGCATTACCATGATCAAATCAGGAGCATAGTCACACTTGACATGATTATCACAAGCTAAAGAACACACTTTGAACATGAGTCATAATTGATAGATTATGGAACAAAGATAACAAGAAAACCAAGTAAAAAAATCCAGGATAGAGAAATCCCAAGATACGAGACTATATCAGAAGACCAAACAAACTTTTATCAGCAGCCCATGACATATGTGCATACATATTGTGATAGTTCTTTAATACCCTAAGGGTCGAAAACATATCACCAGCTCAAATATGCTGGGGGTACAAGTGCATTTTGGTGTGGTTGGTGGAACCGGTGCAATTGTACTTGATTATCACTTTGGTGCATATTTGGTATGATGGTGGACTAATTCAAGTATCCATTCTTATATGCAATTTGGTTAATAGAGATTATAATGTAAAAAATGATATATTGAACATTTATTGAATCAAAATGAGATATTGTTGTTAACATGAGATATGATTTGATATGTTAAACTAGATGCAAATATTGTGAAGGTGTATAAAAATTATGTCGAGAAATTGAGTAAAGCATTATTGAGAATAAGATGAAATGATAAATAAATGATCGATATATATTTATCTTTGATATTAGCATGAAATGGTTAATTGGTTAACTTGAGTTATTGTGTTACTTATGTTATTTGAATTTTGTTGTGTCTATAATTGAATTCGAGTTGTCTAGCACCACTGAGTAACCATTACTCAATGTACGTATTTGTTTGTTTTTGTGCGTAGGTCTTGGATAAAAGCTAAAGAAATTTCATGGTCAAACATCCAACTCTCTAGCTTAGCTCAGAAGCCATTACAATCCTATTTTCTATGTATATATATGTTTAAGGTCTTATGGCATATGCCTAGATTGATTGGCTTGTTGCCTAAGTTAGTTTGGGAATTTTTGGTAAGTGACCTATAATTTTATATTGGTTGAATTTTATATTTTGGTTACTAGTTAATTAAGCTTGATTATGTGAGTTTTGATTTGCAAATTCGTTAGTTTAGTAATGATGTATTGAAGATTATGATTTAGGAATGTTTGAACATGTTTAGATAGGATAATTGGATGAATATGTTTTGTGGTACGTTTTAGGTATGTTTAGGTTTATTTGGTTAAGACTTTGGGCCCTTAAAAGTACAGGATTTTGACCATTTGGTCATTGAGTCTCGAGATAGAAAGAACATGTCTCAAGACTGTTAGAACAAGCTTCATTTAATTTTTGCATTCAAAAGTATGAGGTCTCGAGAAAGAAGTACATCAAAGCTAAATAGATTTTTCCTTGCTTCAAGTCTTGAGACATTCAAACATCGAAGCAAAACTAGGAAAAATAGGGGAGGTTGGTCTTGTAACAGCCCGTATTATACCCTAGTCGAAATAGTAGTTTCGAAACCATAAATCCAAGGTCGTAAAATTATTTTAATATTATTTTATGTGATTACAGCATGTGAATATGTATTTGTGAAAATTTTCGTGAGCTAATTTTATCGTTTAATAGCTTAATTTGAGAAAAATGACTTAATCAAGTAAAATTCAAAAGTGGCATGCTATAAGTTAAAAGTGTTTAATTGCTATGGTTTGTTAATTATAAGGTCCTTATGTTGTAATTAAACCATAGATAGTATGAGTTGACATTTATGGACATGGTTTATGTGAAATAATAATGTTTTAAGTAAGGTTAATTTGGTAATTATGTTAATAACTTATAATTTAATAAAACAAAATGAAATATGGCTTCATAATCATCTTCCATAACTGAAATATCAAAAGAAAATAAGCCATGGGAAAACACTAGGGTTCGGCCATGTTCAAGCTTGATTAAGGTATGAGTTTTGTTTTGGTTTTTGATGATTTTTACGTTTTTGTGATCGTTGCTTTGAGCTCTAACTAGCCCGTACCCTAATTTCTGAATCTGTTTGTGATTTTGTGATTTGCCATTATTGATAGTTTGAGCTTTGTGAAAGATGATAATGGAAAATGAATAATTATTGATAGGTTATCATATTTTGTAAAGTCATTTTGAGTAAAAATGCAAATTGAGGATTAAATTGTGAAAAGATGAAAGTGTGGGGTTAAATTTGTGAATAAGTCAATGAGTTTATGTGAAATAAAGGAATATTTGGCCAAGCATGAGTATAAGGAAATTATGTATATTTTTGTTGTTAAATAAGGACTAAAATGTTAAAGTGTGAAAATATAAATGCCAAAGTATAAAAAGGCCTAATTATGTATTAGTGAATTGAATTGAATGAAATGTGTGATTAAATAGTCAACTTTGAATTCATATAGATCAAGAATGAAAGAAATTGGAATTTGATCGAGGAAAGTCAAAACTGGTCAAATAGTCCTTTCATTTCGCTCGTTTTCGTACGAGGTAAGTTCATATGCAAATAAATGTATTTAAATTGATTTACTCATGCTTATATGATGTTGAGATATAATGAATGGCTATGGAAGATGAATATGTGATATTGAGAAAGTATCGATAGTGCTACGACATTTGAAAGTCTCGTACGAACCATAGGAATAGAATAGGATACATATGTCATGACATAGGATTCCGAGATGTGATATCGTGTAAGACTATGTCTGGGACATTGGCATCGATTTGATATTTACGTGTAAGACCATATTTGGGACATTGGCATCTATGTGATTTCGTGTAAGACCCTGTCTGGGATAGCGGCATCGATATTTGATAACATGTAAGACCATATCTGAGATATGACATTGTGCCCGCTTTACAATCTATCTAAGTATCCTTATCGATTCCAAATAGTTCAACGGGAAAAGTCAATTTGAGAAAGATTATGTGAATCAGCTAAGTGATTCAGGTACGTATGAGAATCATATGAATATTGATATGAGAAATAATTGATGAATTTACATATGAATGTGAATAATTATGCTTTGAGAAAGGTTTGTTTATCCATATGTGTTTATACATGAATTTTTTATTTGATGGATTGAAATATGATATGGATTATGTATACAATGGAAAGGTTTGTGAATTTGATAGTATTAAGCTATGTTTAGCATATTTGAATTGATGTGTATATGTTCAAATAATAGTTATATATATATATCTCTTACTAAGCTTTTAAAGCTTACTTTGTGTGTTCTTTCCATGTTTTATAGATTATCAGAGCTAGCTCGGACATCGAGAATCATCGGGAACCATCATCACACTATCGACTACTTGTTGGTATTTTTAGAAGCTTTGTATATATAGTATATGGCATGTATAGGCTAGTGAGTTGATGATATGTTTTGTGTTAAGATTCTAGCCATTTGATTTGGCTTATTTTTTGTTGGAAATGTTGATATGTATTTGGTAATTTAAGTTGGCTTAAATGATGTGTTTGATAAATTATTTTTGTGTTGTATGAAATGCCATATGTATTGGCTTGTATTGGTATGATATGTGGTTGCTATTTTGGTAAGTTTTGTATTATAAAATAGGTGATAAGGTGATGAGTTTATGCATTTGGAACTTATGTAAGTTGTGATGATTTTGACATAATGATTTGGTAGGTTTTAGTTGTGGAATTAGATAGTTGAAATGAATGTGTATAGATGACATGATATGTGCATGAATTGGTACATTTGGTTGTTTATTTATGTGTTGTAATGGTGTTATATTGGTTGTTATTTGTGCTTGTGATTAGGGTGGCAAATTTGCTTTACAAATAGCCTAGTTTTGTCCATACAAGCGTGTGGCCAGCCTGTGTGTCTCAGTCGTGTGCAACACACGGTCATGTTATACGGCCGTGTGTCCCTTGGGGTACCCTTCGATTTAAAGTTAGTATACCCTATAGTTTTGACACGGTCTAGACACACGGGCATGTTTACTGGCTGTGTGTGGCACACGGGCTGGCACACAGGCTGGCACATGGGTGTGTGGTTAGCCACATGACCCAAGTCAGTAACCCCCTTAGATTTCACACGGCCTGGCACAAGGGTGTGTCCTCGGCCGTGTGGTACAAGTCAGTATGTATGCCCTGTTCTCACATGGCTTGTGCCACGGGTGTGTCTGGTGGCCGTGTGAAGCACATGGCCTGTTCATACGGGTGTATGACCTATGATTTTATGAAATTTTTCTAAGTGTTTAGAAATTTTTATATGTGATCGGTTTAGTCCCGAACTATTTCTAAGCATGATTTAAGGTCTCGTTGAACCTTTTAAGGGACAGTGTGAATGTTTGTGAATAGTTTATAATATTAAATGCATAAATATATGAGAATCTAATGTATTATCCGGTAATGGCTCATAACCCTATTTCAGCAATGGATACAGGTTAGGGGTGTTACATTTAATTGATATCAGAGCTACAGTTTAGTCAATTCTAGGACTAATGTAGCGTGTGAGAGTCTAGCTATACGTGCTATATATATAAACTGTGATAGTGTGATAATTCCTGACATTTAAAATATGTTTATCATATAATAAATGGATCCTGACCGAGCCATAGCTGATGATGTGGAAAGTAATGCACTCGCTCTTACTCAAGGGGCAGCGCCAACTGATTCTAGGCTGATTACGAGTAGCCACAAGGGAGAGGCTAAGCAAGCCTTCTTCCAGATGATGAATGAGTGGTTCACTCAGTATATTAGAACTAATCTGGCTGCTCCACAACCTCCACCCCCGTCTAATCCTCCACAAGTCCCTGTCATGCAATAAGTTATGAATCCGATTCATTCGAGTAAGCCTCCGATTGATAAAATTAAAAAATATATGGGGCTGAAGAGTTTCGTGCTACTACTGACGATGATGCTGAGAGAGCTAAGTTTTGGCTCGAGAATACAATACGAGTGTTTGATGAAATGTCATGTACTCCTGATGAATGTCTTAAATGTGTTGTTTCACTTTTGAGAGATACGGCGTACCATTGGTTGAAAACGTTGATATTAGTGGTGTAACATCCCGAATTAGAGTCTAGTCAGAATAATAGTTTTGAGACCATAAATTTGAGATAGAAATAATTATTTTGTGATTATTTGATGGTCTATGATATGATAGCATGCTTGTGTGAAATTTTTATGAAGAAATTCTATGCCTAAAATGTCCAATTGAACTTTAGGGACCAAATTGAATAAGATGCAAAACTTGTGCTCTAGAAGCTTTAAGCATGAAATTGCCATGGATTAGTAATTAGAGCAATTTGCCCAATTTCTATTTTTATGGACAAAAATGGACATAGTTATGAAAATTTGAAAGAAAGGCATTAAAGGGCATTTTGGTCATTTGGTTAATAAAAGAATAAAAAGAGAAAAATGAAGTAAAATTTGCTCATCTTCTTCAAGCTAGGGCCTAAACTTTGAACCTCTCCATAGCTAGGGTTTCTTCACTTTCCAAGCTTGAAAGTAAGTCAATTCTAGCCCCATTTTTAATGATCTTTGCATTTTTGAAATCCTTGAAGCATGATCTAACCATTTCTACCATTATTTTGAGCTAGGGTTCATGCATGAAATTTGACCCATGTGTAACATGGTTGTATTTTGATGTTTAATGGAGGAAGATGAAAGTTTGATGTTTGTTTAACATCTTTTACTAAGTGATTTTTGATGGAAATGCATGAAAAGGACCTATTTGTAAAAGATGCAAAATGAGTAGTAAAAATGTAAAATAAAGAAAAATGTGGGCTGATATGAGCATGGTATAGGTTCGGCTAGGCTTGGGTAACCAAGAAATTACATGCATTTCATTTTACGATCCTAGGGACCAATTTGTAAATAAGTAAAAAGTTAGGGGTAAAATGGTAATTTAACAAAGTATGTATTACGGGTCGATTTGACCAATTTATGTATTGAATGAGCTAAATTTGGCATTATAGATCAAGAAAAATGTGATTCGAGTCTTGATCGGGGGAAAAATAAGGTTTACGAGGATTAGGCTCGTTTCTAACATTTTGTACTGAGGTCAATTCATTTGCAAATAATGCAACATGTATTATATTATAAATGTTTTAATATTGCATGCATGGTGAGTATACATAATTAATGCGATGTTGTAATATGTGTTTAATACCTACATTATGATGAATTATGTTTGATTGTTCCATGAATATGTGATTGATACCATGAAAATTAAGATCGATATTTCGAGTAAGTTCAATAGAAATGTGGTATTGAAGAAATCTCGTTTGAACCTTAGGAATAGTTTAGGATACGAGTGACATGTCACTAGGATTTATGTAATCTGAACTCATTGAGTTGCGTTCTGAGTTCATGATATAAATATTACATCTGAACTCATTGAGTTGTATTTTGAGTTCGTGTTATGTATGACACATGTTTTAGGGTTTCGGGTACTGGCTTCGTATAAGCTATTAATGGCAAGGTAGTTTGGCATGTTTTGTGGATACTTGACGGCTGGCATGAGCAGTCTCGTGAGTAGCTCGTAAGCGAGCAACATGTGGTCTGAGATATGGAGTAGCATTGGCTATATATGAGGCATTTCGGTGCAAGTTTCCAATGTATCCGATAGTATTCCAAGTGTTTAACAGGTAATGCAAGATAAATAAAATGATAAATCTTGACGAGTGCATCAAGACAATAAAGTAAGTTATTGTATGCTAGTGGGCACAGGTATGTACATTGAACCCAGATGATTGAAATAAGATATGATGAGTTCGTGATAGAATACGTGTATAGATATATATAGATATATATACCTGATGAATAAATTGTGAGATCCGATAAAATGCATGATTAATAGTTGTTAAGTTGTATTTTATTTGCATGTGAACTTACTAAGCATTATAGCTTACCCCATTCCTTTCTTTTCCTTATAGTGTCGCCAAGTAGCTCGGGGATCGGAAGACGTCGGAGATACGATCACACTATCAACTGAATATTGGGTATAGCTAGTCTTATCATTTTGAGTATAGCATATATAGGGACTTGGTCTTTTTGGTTTGTGTCATGCTAGTTAGCCAAATGTGTTGGCTCATGAAAGTATTATGATTATTTTGTATACAGCCATGTGAGATGGCTCTCATTGATCATTTGGGTTGTATCCCTAATTATTGATGCATGCATGCAAATGTGTTATGTTTGATGTAGTTATTTGTGGATGAAATATGTGATGAATGGCATATATGCTAACGAATGAATCGTGGCTAATATGTAAAACCAAAGCTAAGTTATAATTGAGTAAATTGGAAGTAAGTTTACCATGGTGATTAAACATGAAATTGGTGTGGAATGCTATATGAAAGTATGATGGTTTGACTAGGTATTATGTTGACATTGCAAGTCATGATTGAATCAAGTTTATGAGTATTTGAATGACTAATACCCTATGTTGCATGCAACCAAAAATGTATAAGTGAATGTGCATTTAAGGGTGGCAAATTAGAAAATAGCCTAAAAATTGTCCACACGGATAGACACACGGGTGTGTGTCTAGGCCATGTGTGATACACGGTCTGCCCTATAGGCGTGTGCTCTGGTCGTGTAAATTCTGCACCATTTTATGAAAAATTCATTTATTTTTAATGTATCACATGGTTGGGACACACGGGCGTGTGATGTGACCGTGTGACCTTATTTTGATGATGACGTCATAGTCAGAGAGTTACACAGGTTAAGGACACGGGCGTGTCCTAGGTCACACGGGCATGTGTGACCACAAGGCCAACCCGTACGGGCGTGTGACTCTCCAAGGTAAGAAATATTTTAAGTTGCCCAAAGTCTTCCAATTATTCACGGTTTAGTCCTAGACCTCCACGATGTATGTTTTGGGCCTCGCAAGCCTGTTTAAGGGATGATATGCATGTGGTTGAATGTTTTTGAATATGAATGAAATTTTATGGCCCGGTTTTACATGTATATGTATATTTAAGTACAGTAATGCCTCGTATCATGTCCCGGTGTCAGACACGAATAAGGGGTGTTACATTTATGGTATCAGAGCTACAGTTTAGTCGATTCTCAGACTACGTAGCTAATGTCGAGTCTAGCTATACTTTCCATACATATATTATGATAGTGTGACGACTCCTGACGATTTAAAATGTGTTTATATAGTAAATAGATCCTGATAGAGTAGTGATGAATGATGTTAAAAGTAATGCGCCTGCTCTCACTGAAGGAGCGATGGCGTCTGATAGTAGACCCACGACTGTTAGTAGAGGAGAAGAAAGCAGAGAAGCCTTTCTCCACATGATGAATGCTTGGTATACGGAGTTCGTTCGAACGAACCCGAACGCACCTCTTCCACCCCCACCAAAACCCCAACCCTTACCTTAAGTGCCTCAAGGTATAGAGTTTATGAGATTTCATAGAACCCCAGTTGAAAGAATTCGAAAGCAAGGGGCCGAGAAATTTAGGGCTAATGCTAATGATGATCCCAAAAGGGCAGAATTTTGGCTTGAGAACTCCATTCAGGTATTCAATGAGTTATCCTGCACACTTGATGAATGTTTGAAGTGTGTCATTTCATTGTTGAGAGATGCAGCATACCATTGGTGGAAGACGCTAGTTTCGATAGTACCGAGAGAAAGGGTCACTTGGGAATTCTTTCAAGAAGAGTTCCGAAAGAAATACATCAGTGAGCGATTTATTGATCAGAAGCATAAGGAATTTCTTAATTTAAAACAAGGTTGCATGTCAGTTATAGAATACAAAAGAGAGTTCGTCAGTCTCAATAAGTATGCTGGTGAGTGTGTATCCTCTGAGGCTAAGATGTGTAGAAGGTTTGAAGAAGGACTTAATGAGGACATAAAAGTGTTAGTGGGTATTCTTGAGCTGAAAGAATTTTTTGTGCTTGTTAATCGGGACTGTAAGGCTGAGAAGCTGACCAAAGAGAGGAGAAGAGCCGAAGTTGAAGCTAGAGATATAAGGAAGAGACCGATTAGAAAGTCACTTCCATCTCAGTCTAAGAAAACCAGATATATGTATTCTCATTCTCATGTGTCAGTCGGGCATTCATACAGAAATCATAATAAGCAAAATTTGAGTTTTAGATCTCAGGCGACCTTTGTGGCTAGTGTGGATAATGATAGAGCTCCCAAACCTGAGTGCTAGCAA
Organism: Gossypium longicalyx; assembly: GCA_025698465.1. Classification (NCBI taxonomy): domain Eukaryota; kingdom Viridiplantae; phylum Streptophyta; class Magnoliopsida; order Malvales; family Malvaceae; genus Gossypium; species Gossypium longicalyx. The sequence continues at coordinate 22,928,206 of CM046996.1, read as the reverse complement.
TGTGGTAGAGGTCATTTTGGTAGGTGTAGGATTAACAATAGAGCTTGTTATCGATGTGGCTCTCAAGACCATTACATCAAGGACTGTCCTGAGATGGCCAAGAAAGAAAAATTTCAGAGTCTGAGGCCAGGCAGCACGTCTACGAAGGGAAGACCCTTGAGGAATATCAGGAATGGGTCTAGTAGTAAGAATGTGACAAGAGATACAGCAGTGAGGTCCGAAGCTAGAGCTCCGGCTAGAGCCTATGCCATACGCGCGCGTGAAGATGCAACTTCTCCTAATGTGATCATTGGTAACTTTTCTCTCTATGATACTATTGTTATTGCTTTGATAGATCCTGGCTCTACTCATTCGTATGTGTGTATGAAATTGGCATCTAGCATGAATATACCTGTCGAGTCCATGAGATTTATGATTAAGGTGTCAAACCCGTTAGGAAAGCATGTGATAGTTGATAAAGTATGTAAGAAATGTCCTTTGATGATTAGAGGTCAATGTTTTCCGGCCAACCAAATGTTGTTGCCATTTGATGAGTTTGATGTTATATTGGGTATGGATTGATTGACACTTCATGATGCTATAGTGAATTGTAGAAAAAAAACTATTGAATTGAAATGTGAAAATGGTGAGATTCTTCGAGTGGAATCAGATGAATTAGATAGGTCACTAATTGTAATTTTTTCGATATCCACTAAAAATGTATTAGAAAAGGGTATGAAGCTTATCTAGCATATATCTTGAATACAAAAGAATATGATCTGAAGATTGAATCAGTACCAGTTGTACGTGAGTATGTGAATGTATTCCCAGAAGAATTGTTAGGTTTACCTCCAATTAGGGAAGTTGAATTTTGTATTAATCTAATGCCGGGAACAACACCTGTTTCTATTGCTCCGTATAGGATGACCCCTACTGAGCTGAAGGAATTGAAGTCACAATTGCAAGAGTGGATCGACAAAGGTTTTGTGAGACCAAGCTTTTCGCCATGGGGTGCTCCCATGTTATTCGTGAAAAAGAAGGATGGTTCCATGAGATTATGCATTGATTATCGACAGCTCAATAAGGTGACAATAAAAAACAAGTACCCACTGCCAAGGATTGATGACTTTTTCGATCAGTTGAAAGGAGCGACATGGTTCTCTAAGATAGATTTAAGATCCAGCTATTATCAATTACGAGTTAAAAAGTCGGATGTGCCTAAGACTGCTTTTAGAACGAGGTATGGCCACTAAGAATTCCTGGTTATGGCATTTGGGTTAACGAAAGCACCTGCCATGTTTATGGATTTGATGAACCGAATATTTCGGCCATATTTGGAAAAGTTTGTTGTAGTGTTCATCGATGATATCTTGATTTATTCAAAAGATGAGACAGAGTATGCCGAGCACTTGAGAATTGTTTTGCAGACCTTGAGTGACAAATAGTTGTATGCCAAGTTCAGTAAGTGCGAGTTTTGGCTTCGAGAGGTCGGATTCTTAGGCCACATTGTTTTGGGTGATGGTATTAGAGTGGACCCCAGTAAGATCTCGGCTATTATTGAATAGAAGCCACCAAGGAATGTAACCGAGGTTAGAAGCTTTTTAAGCTTGGCTGGTTATTATAGATGATTTGTTAAGGGATTCTCCATGATCGCCACTCCGATGACGAAGTTGTTACAGAAAGATGTCAAGTTCGAATGGACAGAAAAGTGCCAACACAGTTTTGAGAAATTGGTATTGTTGACGGTGGCCCCGGTTTTGGTGCAACCTAACTCAGGTAAAAAAATTGTGGTTTATAGTGATGCTTCTTTAAATGGTTTGGGATGTGTACTTATGCAAGAGGGGAAAGTAGTAGCTTATGCTTCGAGGCAATTAAAACCCCATGAGAAGAACTATCTGACGCATGATCTACAATTAGTCGCCATTGTATTTACTTTGAAGATTTGGCGACATTATCTGTTTGGGGAAAAATGCCATGTTTATACAGACCATAAAAGTCTTAAGTACTTGATGACCTAAAAAGACTTAAATTTGAGGCAACGAAGATGGCTAGAACTGTTAAAAGATTATGAGCTTGTGATCGATTACCATCCAGGTAAGGCGAATGTGGTCGCCAATGCTTTGAGTAGGAAGTCATTGTTTACCTTGAGCACTATGAATGCACGACTGACTTGGTCCGATAATGGTCCATCCTAGCTGAGCTGAAAGCTAGACCAACTTTTCTTCAACAGATCTGTGATGCTCAGAAAGTTGATAAAGAGTTGTAAACTAAAATAACTCAGTGTGAGTCTAGCAGTGAACCAGATTTTCTAAGTGACTCCGATGGTTGTTTGAGATTTCATGGCAGGATTTGTGTTTTGAAGGACAGTAAGTTGATATAGAGTATTTTACAAGAGGCACATAGTGGTTGTTTGTCAGTTCACCCGTGCAGTACAAAAATTTATAACGACTTGAAGAAAATGTATTAGTGGAACGGCATGAAAAGAGATATCTTAGAGTTTGTATCGAATTGCTTAGTTTATCAGCAAGTAAAAGCTGAACCCCAAGTACCTTCAGGTTTGCTTCAGCCCATTATGGTTTCCGAGTGGAAGTGGGACTGGATTACCATGGATTTTGTAACAGGGTTGGCTTTGACGCTGAGAAAAAAAGATGCGATATGGGTTGTTGTAGATCAATTGACGAATACAGCTCATTTTATCCCTGTACGCATTGATTATTCACTTGATAAGTTGACCGACTTATATATTTCTATAATAGTGAGGTTGCATGGAGTACCTTTATCGATTATCTTGGATAAAGATCCAAGGTTCACTTCACGGTTTTGGAAAAAGTTGCAAGAAGCCTTGGGCACAAAGCTGAATTTTAGTACTACTTTCCACTCACAAACTGATGGTCAATCGGAATGGGTAATACAGATTCTTGAGGATATGCTATGATGTTGTGTTCTTGAATTTCAAGGTAGTTGGGAAAAGTATTTACCACTAGTGGAATTTACGTACAATAATAGTTATCAGTCGAGTTTGGAAATGGCACCTTATGAGGCACTATATGGTCGTAAGTGCCGAACACCTTTGTATTGGACAGAGCTCAAGGAAAATCTGATTCATGGGGTTGACTTGGTCAAAGAAACTCAGGATAAAGTAAAAGTAATTAGAGATTGTTTGAAAGCGACATTGGATAGACAAAAGTCGTACACGAATTTGAAAAGAAAAGAAATCGAGTATCAAGTGGGTGATAAGGTGTTCTTGAAAGTATCTCTATGGAAGAAGGTTCTGAGATTCGGTAAAAAGGGCAAGTTGAGTCCTCGTTTTATATGACTGTATCAGATTACCGAAAGAATAGAGCCGGTAGCATATCGGTTGGTTTTGTCACTTGAGTTGGAAAAGATTCACGATGTGTTTCATGTGTCTATGTTGCACCGATATAGGTCTGATCACTCACACGTGATCGCACCAAAAAAGGTTGAAATCCGACCTAATATGACTTATAGTGAGAAACTAGTTAAGATCTTGGCTTGAAAAGTCAAGCAATTGAGAAATAAAAGTATTGCCCTTGTGAAGGTCTTATGGCAAAGGCATGGGGTCGAAGGGGCTACATGGGAGCCCGAGGAGGCTATGAGGAAACAATACCCAAACCTTTTTACCGGTAAGATTTTCAGGGACGAAAATACCTAAAAGAGGGGAAAGTTATAACATCCTAAATTGGGGTCTAGTCAGAATAGTGGTTTTAAGACCACAAATCTGAGATAGAAATAATTATTTTGTGGTTATTTGATGGTCTATGATATGATAGCATGCTTGTGTGAAATTTTCATGAAAAAATTCTATGCCTAAAATGTCCAATTGAACTTTAGGGACCAAATTGAATAAGATGCAAAACTTGTGCTCTAGAAGCTTTAAGCATGAAATTGCCATTGATTATTAATTGGAGCAATTTGCCCAATTTCTATTTTTATGGACAAAAATGGACATAGTTATGAAAATTTAAAAGAAAGGCATTAAAGGGCATTTTGGTCATTTGGTTAATAAAAAAATAAAAAGAGAAAAATGAAGCAAAATTTGCTCATCTTCTTCAAGCTAGGGCCTAAACTTTGAACCTCTCCATAGTTAGGGTTTCTTCACTTTCCAAGCTTGAAAGTAAGTCAATTCTAGCCCCATTTTTAATGATCTTTGCATTTTTGAAATCCTTGAAGCATGATCTAACCATTTCTACCATTATTTTGAGCTAGGGTTCACACATGAAATTTGACCCATGTGTAACATGGTTGTATTTTGATGCTTAATGGAGGAATATGAAAGTTTGATGTGTGTTTAACATCTTTTACTAAGTGATTTTTGATGGAAATGCATGAAAAGGACCTATTTGTAAAAGATGCAAAATGAGTAGTAAAAATGTGAAATAAAGGAGAATGTGGGCTAGTATGAGCATGGTATAGGTTTGGCCAGGCTTGGGCAACCAAGAAATTACATGTATTTCATTTTACAAGTCTAGGGACCAATTTGTAAATAAGTGAAAAGTTAGGGGTAAAATGATCATCTTACCAAAGTATGTATTATGGGTCGATTTGACCAATGTATGTATTGAACGAGCTAAATTTGGCATTATAGATCAAGAAAAATGTGATTCGGGTCTTGATCGGGGGAAAAACAAGGTTTATGAGGATTAAGCTCGTTTCTATCATTTTGTATCAAGGTCAGTTCATTTGCAAATAATGCAACATGTTTTATATTCTAAATGTTTTAATATTGCATGTATGGTAAGTATGTATAATTAATGTGATGTTGTAATATGTGTTTAATACATACATTATGATGAATTATGTTTGATTATTCCATGAATATGTGATTGATACCATGAGAATTAAGATCGACATTTCAAGCAATTTGACAGAAACGTGGTATCGAAGAAATCCCTTTTGAACCTTAGGAATAGTTTAGGATACAAGTGATTTGTCACTAGGATTTATGTAATCTGAACTCATTGAGTTGTGTTCCGAGTTCATGACATAAATATGACATCTGAACTCATTGAGTTGCGTTCTAAGTTCATGATATAAATATGACATCCGAACTTATTGAGTTGTGTTTTGAGTTTGTGATCTGTATGACATATGTTTTGGCGTTTCGGGTACTGGCTTCGTATATGCTATTAATGGCGAGGTAGTCTAGCATGTGTTACGGATACTTGACGGCCGACGTGAGCAGTCCCGTGAGTAGCTCGTAAGTGAGCAACATGTGGTCTGAGATATGGAGTAGCATTGGCTACATATGAGGCACTTCGGTACAGGTTTCCGATGTATCTAATAGCATTCCAAGTGTTCAACGGGTAATGCAAGAGAAGTACAATGATAAATCTTGTCGAGTGGATCAAGACAATAAAGTAAGTTATTGTGTGCTAGTGAGCACAGGTATGTACATTGCACCCAGATGATTGATATAAGATACGATGAGTCCATTATAGAATACGTGTATATATATATATATAAATATATATGTCCTTGATGAATAAATTGTGAGATCCGATAAAATGCATGATTAATAGTTTTTAAGTTGTATTTTATTTGCATGTGAGCTTACTAAGCATTATAGCTTACCCCATTCCTTTCTTTTCCTTATAGTGTCGCCAATTAGCTCGGGGATCGGAAGACGTTGGAGATATGATCACACTATCAACTGAATACTAGGTATAGCTAGTCTTATCATTTTGAGTATGGCATGTATAAGGACTTGGTCTTTTTGGCTTGTGTCATGCTAGTTAGCCAAATGTGTTGGCTCATGAAAGTATTATGATTATTTTGTATATGGCCATGTGAGATGTCTCTCATTGATCATTTGGGTTGTATCCCTAATTATTGATGCATGCATGCAAATGTGTTATGTTTGATGTAGTTATTTGTGGATGAAATGTGTGATGAATGGCATATATGCTAAACGAATGAATCGTGGCTAATATGTAAAACCAAAGCTAAAGTATAATTGAGCAAATTGGAAGTAAGTTTACCATGGTGATTAAACATGAAATTGCAAGTCATGATTGAATCAAGTTTATTAGTATTTGAGTGACTAATACCTTATGTTGCATGCAACCGAAAATGTATAAGTGAATGTGCATTTAAGGGTGGCAAATGGCTTGGAAAATAGCCTCAAAGTTGTCCACATGGGTAGACACACGGGCGTGTGTCTAAGCCTTGTGTGATACACGGTCTGCGTCATGGGCATGTGCTCAGATCGTGTGAAGTCTGCACCATTTTATGAAAAATTCATTTATTTTTAATGTATCACGCGGTCAGGACACACGGGCGTGTGACCTTATTTTGATGATGACGTAATAGTCAGAGAGTTACAAAGGTTGAGGACACGGGCGTGTCCTCAGTCACACGGGCATGTGTGACCACACGGCCAACCCGCACGGGTGTGTGACTCTCCGAGGTAAGAAAAATTGTTAAGTTGCCCAAAGTTTTCCAAATGTTCTCAGTTTAGTCCCAGACATCCTCGATGTATGTTTTGGGCCTCGCAAGCTTGTTTAAGGGACAATATGCATGTGGTTGAATGTTTTTGAATACGAATGAAATTTTATAGCCCGGTTTTACATGTATATATATATTTAAGTTAGGTAATACCTCGTATCCTGTCCCGGTATCGGACACGGGTAAGGGGTGTTATGAGTGGCTCCGAAAGAATGAGTCACTTGGGCGTTCTTTCAGACTGAGTTTAGGAAGAAGTACATTAGTCAAAGATTCATAGATCAGAAACGCAAGAAGTTTCTTGAGTTGAAACAGGGCCGTATGTCTGTTACAGAATACGAACGAGAATTTGTGAGATTAAGTCAATATACACGAGAATGTGTCTTGACCGAAGAAATTATGTGCAAGAGATTTGAAGATGGCTTGAATGAAGATATTCGGTTATTAGTCAAAATTTTAGAAATAAAAAAGTTTGTGATACTTGCCGAGCGAGCATGCAAAGCTGAAGAACTTGGGAAAGAGAAAAGAAAAGCTAATTTTGAAGCTAGAGATTCACGAAAAAGATCATCGAGTAAGTCATTTCATTCAACATCCAAAAAGTTTCGAGATGACTGCAGTCGTTCAAAGGCTACTGCGGGTTATTCTAGACATGATCGAGACAGACCACTTGTGAGTTTGAAAGCTACCTCAGTAGCTAGTGTTGGTAAGATCAGGCCTAACCGACCCGAGTGAAAACATTATAGTAAACGACATCCCATCGACTGTAGATTGAATGATCGGGTTTGTTTCAAATGTGGATCTTTAGATCACTTTATTCGTGAATGCCTTTAAGTGGTTGAGTAAGAGATGGTGCAGAATACGAAACCGAGTAACACAACAGCTCGAGGTAGACCACCCAGAAACACGGGTAATATGAGTGGTAGCCAGAGAATGACTAAAGACACGACTGTGAGATTTGAAGCTCGAGCACCTGCTAGAGCTTATGCTATTCGCGCTCGTGAAGAAGCTTCGTCCCTAGATGTTATTATCGGTACTTTCACTCTTTATGATACTACTGTAATTGCATTGATAGATCCAGGATCAACTCATTCTTATATATGTGAAACTTTAGTATCCAGTAAGACTTTACGTGTAGAGTCTACTGAATTTGTGATTAGAGTATCGAACCCCTTAGGCAGATGTGTATTGGTTGATAAAGTATTTAAGAACTATCCATTGATGATTCGAGATTCATGTTTTCCGGTTGATTTGATATCGTTTCCATTCAATGAATTTGATATAATTCTGGGTATGGATTGGTTAACATTGCATGATACTATTATAAACTGCAAATGGAAGACGATTGATCTGAGATGTTAGAATAGTGAGATAATTCGTATTGAGTCTAATGATTTGAATGGTTTGCCAACAGTGATTTATTTGATGTTAGCTCAGAAATATGTGAGAAAGGGTTGTGAAGTTTACTTTGCTTATGTGCTTGATACGAAAGTGACTGAAAAGAAGATCGAATCAATATCAGTTGTGTGTGACTACCCAGATGTGTTTCCTGAAGAGTTACCGGGTTTACCACTGATCAGAGAAGTTGAATTTGGTATTGAGTTAGTGCCGGGAACAACTTCGATATCGATAGCTCTGTATAGGATGGCACCGACTGAATTAAAAGAGTTGAAAGTTCAATTGCAAGAGTTGACAAATAGAGGCTTCACAAGATCGAGTTATTCTCCCTAGGGTGCACTGGTTTTGTTTGTGAAAAAGAAAGACGAAACTATGAGAATGTGCATTAACTATCATAGTTGAATAAAGTGACGATCAAGAACAAATATCCTTTGCCCAGAATAGATGATTTGTTTGATCAGTTGAAAGGGGCTACAGTGTTTTCAAAGATAGATTTGAGGTAGGGTTACTATCAGCTGCGAGTTAAAGACTCCGATGTGCCCAAAACTTCTTTCCAAATGAGGTACAGACATTATGTAACACCCCATATCTGTTACCCAAGCCAGGGCGATGTATAAGGCATTACCTAACTTGATCTCATGCATGCAATCCATCTTAAGTCACCAAGACTCAGCCCAAATTAAAACTTTTTCAATTTCTACTTTAAACCTCTTAATATGGGCCTACGAGGCCTAAATCGACCATTGAAAACCATTCAAAATCCTTCCAGGTCCTTATCTAATCTATGCAAACTTTGCATTTAAAACAGGGCACACGCTCGTGTGGAAGGGTAACATGCCCGTGTGACCTCCTTGACATGGTCGTGTTGATGGCCCGTGTGTCTCACACGGCCTAAACAACTAGGGACACGCCCATGTCCCTTACTCGTGTCGCCAATTTATTTACACAATTTCACATAATTCAAGTGCAGACTTCACATGGCCTGGACACACGCCCGTGTCCCTGGCCCGTGTTGCTCACACGGCATTAACCCGCCGTGTTTTAGCCCGTGTGAGAAAACTTATGTCTTAGCCCGTGTCTCTGCCCATGTGTTTATTACCATGCATACTGACTTGAAATTTTTACGTGCAGGGGACACACGGCTTCATCACACGCCCATGGGGCTGACTGTGTGTCACACACTGCCTAGACACACGCACGTGTGCCTACCCGTGTGGACAAAATAAGGCTATTTACCAAGCCTATTTGCCACATTTATTTACATCAATTAACTCAAACTCAAACAACACCAATTCTAGTCTATACCATACAACCAATTCAGCTACTATAAACATTCTTTCATAAGGCAATTTACTCAACCCAGGAAATATCATCTTTGCATATAATCAAAATGAGTAATAGTCAACATCAAGGCTAAATACAAAGTGTGGGGCTTATCCCGAGCCTACATTTCTGGCCAATGCTTAAGGACACAAAATAATCAAGTCTAAGCCCTATACATGTCATATTCAAAAATATCAATCCAACCATATAGAAGGGTTTAGACGATAGTGTGATCGATATCTCTAACTCCAAGTGATCCTTGAGCTAATTAGATGGCACTATAAGAAAATGGAAAGAAATGAGGGTAATCATAAAAGCTTAGTAAGTTGCATATAAATAAATATACAACAACAATTCATCAATAATCATCATGCTCATAATGCAAGGGTAAGCATAAGCATGACTTACTCATTACCATCCATTCAAGTCATATGCTCTCTAATGAGCTCATTTCTCATACATACCAATTAGGCACATGTACCACTCACAACATAGTTAAGTTTTCATTATTTACTCACAAACATACTTATACTGTTGAACCATTCGGAACACTATCGGTCATTCTATAGACCTCAAACTTGGGGTAAAGTGTTGATGTTATGTCCCGGACATAGTCTTACACTGGCTCACATCTCAAGTCGATGCCATGTCCCAGACATGGTTTTACACTGACTATAATTATCGAGGCTGATGAGTGTCCCAAACACGTCTTACACTAGCAGTCGTCTCAATGCCAATGCCATGTCTCAAACATGGTCTTACACTGGCTCTCATAATGTGGCCGACGCATGTCTTAAACATGTCTTACATTAGCTCACTCAAGTAACCCAAATGTCACAGCTTGAATATCTGGTTTATTTCTTAGTGTTCTAATGGGAATTCTACCATCTCTTTGTCCTTATGCATTCTCAATACAAAATCAAGTAATTCATGCTATATCCATTCAATGACAATTTAACACATATATTATTAATACAGTTGTATTATTTACATACAACTTACCTCGATTTACAAAATGTACTCGACTAGTCGGTTTAGTCGATTTCCTTGGCTTTCCCCTGGTCTAGGTTCAGATTTAAGAAATCTTGATCTATAATAACAAAATGCACTCATTTAGTCACTAATTACAATTATGCAATCATAATTTCACATCTTTGGTAAAATAACCATTTTGCCCCTTATGCTCGAAAATCAATTTTTATCGAATTTCCTCTTATCTTAGGCCTAATCCAACCCTTTCTACTCTTATAGCAACCCCAAAATTCCACTATTTCACACACTTATCACCTATTTTGCAACTTATGCAAAATAGTCCCTTTAGGTGTTTTCATGCTAACACCTTTCACAAGAGTTGTTTAGAACTCTTCTAAGACTCATATTCTTCCATAAAAACTCAGAAAACACCATAAGTCCATTCATTGAAAAACCTTAAACTCTTAATCATCTTGCAAAATAGACCCCTCATTTGGAAGCTCATGCTTCAAGGGTCTCAAAAATGCAAAGATCATCAACTAAAGACATGGAAATGACTTACTTGTTGAGGTGATAAGTTGCTGAAATTTCAAAGCTTCAAAAACCCCTCTTTTTCTGATATTTTCAGTGGAGAGAAGGTATGGAGAAGAAATAAAATAATAGTTAAGCTTTTAGGCATTATTTTATCACAAAATTATGTCATCAAGTCACCTAATATTGACTTTTTGTCTAAACTTGTCTATTATGGCCAACCACCTTGTTTCTAGGGTCTAATTGCTCATTAAAGGCCCCCAATTTTAGTTCTCTAGCTATTTAACACATTTGGGGTACTAAAATGCAACTTTTTCCCTTTTAGCAATTTAGTCCTTTTTCGCAATCGGGCTCGCAAATATCAAAATTAACTCACCAAATTTTTCATACACTAATATAATCATGTTATAACCTTATAATAATAATAAAAATAATTTTCAAAACTTTGAATTTGTGGTCCCGAGACCACTGTTCTGACTAGGCCCTAAATCGGGCTGTTACACATTATGAGTTTTTAGTTATGCCTTTCAGACTTACAAATGCACCTGCTGTCTTTATTGACATAATAAACTGGATATTTAGACCGTACCTAGATCAATTTTTTTTTTGTATTTATTGATGACATATTGATATATTCACGAGATGAAACTAAACATATTGAGCATTTGAGAATAGTGCTACAGACTTTGCGTGATAAGAAGTTATTTGAAAAGTTTAGTAAATGTGAATTCTGGTTACGAGAAGTTAGTTTTCTAGGGCATATTGTGTCAGCATCAGGTATCCGAGTCGATTCGAGCAAGATTTCTACAATGATGATTGAAAGCCTCCGAGAAATGTATCCGAAGTCTGCCGTTTTCTGGAACTAGCTGGCTATTATAGACGATTTGTGAAAGGCTTTTCAATGATTGCGACTCCATTGACTAGACTGCTTCAAAAAGATGTTATCAACTGAAAGCTTTGTTGACCGAAGCTCCAGTATTAGTTCATCCAGAATCGGGTAAAGAATTCGTAATCTATAGTAATGCATCATTGAATAGACTGGGATGTGTTTTGATGCAAGAAGGCAAAGTCATAGCTTATGCCTCGAGACAATTAAAGCCATATGAAAAGAATTATCTGACGCACGATTTGGAATTAGCAGCTATTGTGTTGGCATTGAAAATTTGGCGCCACTATTAGTTTAGTGAGAAATGTCACGTTTATTCTGATCACAAAAGTTTAAAATATTTGATAACTTAGAAAGATCTGAACCTACGATAGCGAAGATGGCTAGAATTGCTAAAAGACTACGAGGTAGTAATTGACTATCATCCAGGAAAAACAAATGTTGTTGCTGATGCTTTAAGTCGAAAATCTTTGTTTACTCTACGTGCAATGAATACTCAGATGACTCTTTCTAATGACGGCTCGATTGTAGCTGAGTTAAAAGCGAGACCGTTGTTTTTACAACAGATTTGTGAAGCTCAGAAAGTTGATAATGAAGTTTTAGCTAAAGTACTCAATGTGATTTGAATTCTGATTCAGAGTTTTGAGTTGATGATGATGACTGTTTAAGATTCAGAGGCCGAATTTGTGTTTCGAGAAATTTGGAGTTGATTCAGATGGTTTTAAATGGAGCTCATAACAATCAGTTATCTGTTCATCTGGGAAGTACGAAAATGTATAACGATCTATAATAGCTTTATTGGTGGTCTAGTATGAAGCGTGATATCTCTGAATTCGTTTCGAAATGTTTACTTTGTCAGCAAGTTAAAGCTGAGCATCAAGTACCGTTTGGGTTACTTCAGCCGATTATGATTCCCGAGTGGAAATGGGACAGAATCACGATGGATTTTGTATCAAGTTTGCCTCTATCTCTAAGTAAGAAAGATGTGGTTTGGATAGTTGTTGATAGGTTAACTAAATCGGCTCATTTTATTCCGGTATGCACGGACTATTCACTTGATAAGCTTACTGAGTTGTACATCTCTCAAATTGTAAGATTGCACGGAGTACCTATTTCTATTGTTTCGAATAGAGATCCAAGGTTTACATCGCGTTTCTGGAAGAAACTAAAAGATGTATTAGGTACAGAGTTACACTTCAATACTGTATTTCACCCGCAGAAGGATGGTCAATCCGAGCGAGTTATTCAAATACTCGAAGATATGTTGAGATGTTGCATTCTTGAGTTTGAAGGTACTTGGGAGCGATATTTGCCATTGATTGAATTTGAGTATAATAATAGCTTTTAATTAAGCATAAAAATTGCACCTTACGAAGCTTTGTACGGTCGTAAATACCGAACACCTTTGTATTGGACTGAGCTTAATGAGAATAAGATTTACGGGATCGACGTGATTAAAGAGACTAAACAAAAAGTGAAAGTGATTCGTGATAGTCTAAAAGCAACGTCAGATCACCAGAAATCATATGCAAACTTGAAAAGGAAAGATATTGAATTTCAGATCGGGGATAAAGTGTTTTTGAAAGTATCTCCGTGGAAGAAAATATTTAAATTTGGTAGAAAAGGCAAGTTAAGCCCGAGATTCATCAGACCATATAAGATTATCGAACGTATTGGGCCGGTTGCTTATAGATTGTTGTTGCCAACTGAGTTAGAAAAGATTCATAATGTATTTCATGTATCGATGCTTCGACGATATCGATCAGATCCTTCGCATGTGATTTCCCCGTCTAAGATTGAAATTCAGTCTGATATGACCTATGAAGAAGAACCGATCAGAATATTAGCTCACGAGGTTCAAGAATTGAGAAATAAGAAAATCGTATTAGTAAAAGTCTTATAAAATTGACACGAGGTTGATAAAGCTACGTGGGAACCCTGAGGATGCTATGAGAAAGCAATATCCAAACCTATTCACTGGTAAGATTTTCGAGGACGAAAATCCCTAAGGGGGGAGAGGTGTAACAGCTCGAATTAGACCCTAATCGGAACAGTGGTTTCAGAACCACAAATCCGAGGTTGTAAAATTATTTTAATATTACTTTATGTGATCACAGCATGTAAATATGTATGTGTGAAAAATTTCGTGAGCTAATTTTATCGTTTAATAGCTCAATTTGAGAAAAAATGACTTAATCGCTTGAAATGCAAAAGAGGCATGCTATAAGTTAAAAGTGTTTAATTGCTATGGTTTGTTAATTAGAAGGTCCTTATGTTGTAATTAAACCATGGATAATAATAATGTTTTAAGTAAGGTTAATTTGGTAATTGTGTTAATAACTTATAATTTAATAAAACAAAATGAAATATCACTTCATAATCATCTTCCATAACCGAAATATCAAAAGAAAATAAGCCATGAGAGAACACTAGGGTTTGGCCATGTTCAAGCTTGATTAAGGTATAGTTTTGTTCAGTTTTTGATGATTTTTACGTTTTTGTGATCGTTGCTTTGAGCTCTGGCTAGCCCGTACCCTAATTTCTGAATTTTTTGGTGATTTTGTGATTTTCCATTGTTGATTGTGAAAGATGATGATGGAAAATGAATAATGATTGATAGATTATCATATTTTGTAAAGTGATTTTGAGTAAAAATGCATATTAAAGGTTAAATTGTGAAAACATGAAAATGTGGGGCAAAATTTATGAATAAGTGGAAGATATGGGTTTATATGAAATAAGGGAAAATTCGGCCAAGCATGTGTATAAGGAAATTATGTATATTTTTGTATTTTGTAAAATAAGGACTAAAATGTTAAAGTGTGAAAATATAAGGGCCAAAGTATAAAAAGGTCTAATTATGTATTAGTGAATTGAATTAAATGAAATGTGTGATTAAATAGTCAAATTTGAATTCATATAGATCAAGAACGAAAGAAATCGAAATTTGATCGAGGAAAGTCGAAAGTGGTCGAATAGTCCTTTCAATCCACTCGTTTCTGTACGAGGTAAGTTCATGTGCAAATAAATATATTTAAATTGATTTACTAATGCTTATATGATATTGAGATATAATGAATGGCTATGGAAGGTGAATATGTGAAATTGAGAAAGTATCAACAGTGTTACGACGTTTGAAAGTCTCTTACGAACCATAGGAATACAATAGGATACATATATTATGACATAGGATTCTGAGATGTGATATCATGTAAGACCATGTCTGGGACATTGGCATCGATTTGAGATTCCATGTTTGGGACATTGGCATCGTATGTGATTTTGTGTAAGACCCTGTCTAGGACAGTGGCATCGATATTTGATAACATGTAAGACTATATCTGGGATATGGCATTGTGCCAGCTTTCCGATCTATCTGAGTATCCTTATCGATTCCAAATGGTTCAACGGGAAAAGTCAAATTAAGAAAGATTATGTGAATGAGCTAAGTGATTCAAGTACGTATGAGAATCATATGAGTATTGAGATGAGAAATAATTGATGAATTTACATATGAATGTGAATAATTATGATTTGAGAAAGGTTTGTGTATCCATATGTGTTTATACATGAATTGTTTATTTGATGGATTCAAATATGATATGGATTATGTATACAATGGAAAGGTTTGTGAATTTGATAGTGTTAAGCTATGTTTAGCATATTTGAATTGATATGTATATGTTCAAATGATAGTTTTATTTGTATATGGCTTACTAAGCTTTTAAAGCTTACTTTGTGTGTTCTTTCCATGTTTTATAGATTATCAAAGCTAGATCGGACATCGGGGATCACCAGGAACCATCATCACACTATCGACTACTTTTGGTATTTTTAGAAGCTTTATATATATGGTATATGGCATGTATAGGCTAGTGAGTTGATGATATGTTTTGTGTTAAGATTCTAGCCATTTGATTTGGCTTATTTTTTGTTGGAAATGTTGATATGTATTTGGTCATTTAAGTTGGCCTAAATGATGTGTTTGATAAATTGTTTTTATGATGTATGAAATGCCATATGTATTGGCTTGTGTTTGTGTGATATGTGGTTGTTATTTTGGTAAGTTTTGTATTATAAAATAGGAGATAAGATGATGAGTTTATGCATTTGGAACTTATGTAAGTTGTGATGATTTTGGCATAATGATTAGGTAGGTTTTGGTTGTGGAATTGGATAGTTGAAATGGTTGTGTATAGATGACATGATATGTGCATGAATTGGTACATTTGGCTGTTTATTTATGTGTTGTAATGGTGTTATATTGGTTTCTATGTGTGCTTGTGATTAGGGTGGCAAATTGTCTTTGTAAATAGCCTATTTTTGTCCACACGGGCAGAGACACGGGCGTGTGTCTCAGCCGTGTGTGACACACGGTCATGTTATACGGCCGTGTATCCCCTGGGGTACCCTTCGATTTAAAGTCAGTATGCCCTACAGTTTTGACACTATTTAGACACACGAGAGTGTCTACTGGCCGTGTATGGCACACAAGCTAGCATTTGGGCGTGTTGTTGGCCGTGTGACCCAAGTCAGTAACCCTCTTAGATTTCACATGGCCTGGCACAAAGGCATGTCCTCGGTCGTGTGGTACAAGTTAGTATGTATGCCCTATTCTCACACGGCCTGCGCCACGGGCGTGTTTGGTGGCCTTGTGAGGCACACAGCCTGTTCACACTGGCGTGGAACCTATGATTTTATGAAATTTTTCTAAGTGTTTAAAATTTTTTATATGTGATCGGTTTAGTCTTGAACCATTTTTAAGCATGATTTAAGGTTTTGTTGAACCTTTTAAGGGACAATGTGAATGTTTATGAATAGTTTATAATATTAAATGCATAAATATATGAGAATGTGATGTATTATCTAGTAATGCCTCATAACCCTATTCCGACGACAGATACGAGTTAGGGGTGTTACAGGTCTCGATACCTAGTCTTGAGACATAAAAGACCTTACCTCGAGACACAAAATGTAATGTCTTGAGACATGCTAACTTCAAAGCTCAAAATTCCAATATAATTTATGACCTATCTCAAGACATGGAGGCCCTAGTCTCGAACATAAATTTGAAATTTGACATTTGACTTTGGATTCGAATCCTATATTTGGAAATAACTTATCATAACCCTGTAATTAGATTAAATAGATTATTATATACTATGAATGGGTGTGAGTAATTTTATTAAATGATTTATTAGTTATACTATTGAAATTATGTTGAATTAGCCTGAGTTGCTACGACAACTTAATATGATGTTATACACTTGGATTCAAAAACGAGGCAGGAGTGAAGTGTCACATTTTGTGTGTGCATTCATCACGGGCTTTGATCCGTGGCCAGTAACACTTGCACCTCTAATATGCCTAAACTTAAGATTTAATCTACATACTATAACTTTTTACATTACTTAGCTTTTCTAATTTTATAATATCTTTAATTGGTGCTTTATTATGCTGACATCAATTTTTTTTAGTAACACAATTCTAACAAAAAAATTGAATTTATCATGACGAGTCAAATTGATGTTTTTAAGAAAAAAATCCATATAAACATTTGCAATGTTATTTTTATTGTTATATGACTACTAAATGATTTTTTCAAAAAAATTCAAAATGTCATACTAGTGAATTTAATAGAATAAATTTGAGAATGATAATAACTGGATCTAAGTTTTTAAATCCAAAAAGTAGAGAAGCTAAAGTTCTGAAAATAAAAATGGAGGATTAAATTTTAAATATTCAAAGTGTACAAAGACTTAGAATATATTTTTAGCTTCAAATTTTTACTTCATAATTTGACAAAAACAAATGATCAACCGAATGCAAAGTGTGGGAACCATACTAATATTTTACATGTATATAAATTGGGGAGGGATCCACTTATATATGTGTAAAACCAACTACTTTAGTTTTACACCCTTTAGTATCTTTTGGTAAAACTAATATTTTCACGATCCAATCGTCATATTTCATATTCTATTCATATAGACCATACATATCAAATTTGATGTAAATTAAAAACAACTAACTATTTATTTTATATAAAAATTTTCAGCCATTCAACAAATATTAATATATGCACTTTTCTATATTTATATTATAAAGATATTGGATCCGTTCAAAAATTTACATGCAAAACAAATACAATTCTATCAATAAATTTAACAAATGAATTGTAAAAATGTTAATCATACAAAAAGATACAAAAAGAATTTTTAGGTTTTACAGACATATAAATGGATCTCTCTCATTTAAATTTAATATAATTGTATAAAGTTGAATAATTAAATTAATCTAACCAAATTAATTAAATTATGTCGATTTCAAATTTTACCCGGATTTTTCTCATTCTTTGGAGGAGAAGAAGTTGGGTTACTTGGGGTTGTGTTGAAGCAACTGGGCTTGGCTTGGCTTGTCTTGTCTTGTGTCCAATTTGTTCTAAGACATATGAGGCTGCAATGTTGTTGTTTCCAGTGAATGAAAGATTTCACTAAAAATAAGTCTGGGCCCAAAGCTCAGAAAAATACAGTAATTAAGTCCGAAAACCCAATCCTACAAAAACCCTTCGTCGCGCCATTGTGCAAGGAAGAAGAGGGAGAGAAGAATGCCGGGACCGAGCAGCATGTGCGATGCCAACATGAAGCCTAAAAAAGACACCGGAGTCCACCAGTGAGAACTTAAACAGAGGAGGAGACAAGGCTAAGAGTCCAGAAAGTGAAGTAGCCCATTAAGCTAGACTGGGGGCTAAATTGTTGAACATGTAAAACTAGGCCTGCGACGGTGCCCTTCCCACCACATGGACACCTATCATTTTAAAGGATCAAGTGGTAGATGCCGCTCAGCTATAAAAATTCCCAACATATTCATTATTACACCAGAATTTGGACAAAGTAACTTTTGAGTTTTGATGGGGTTTTCTTTTTCCTTCTTTTATTTAAAAGATTAAACTCAAAAAAGTTAAATAATTTTAATAGTAAATAAGTATTAAAAATAATAATAATAATAAAATTTTTTTAGTATCAGTAGAAATTTTAGCTAATATATTATTTCAATAAAAATATTTAAAATTTATTAAAGATGTCATCCAATTATAATTTTTAAAAAATATAACAACTACATCTTTATAACAGTAAAAATGGTATTATAAAGTATGAAAAAGCAAAGCATAAAGGGTAACAACTTTATAAGGTTAGCATTAGGAATATTCTTCTCCCTCATTTATGATTACTCCTTTCTTTTAAGGACGAAAAGCTAAATTGAAAAATGAAAATTAATGATTACCAAATCAATATATACATATTACATCATACGATGATATTTTATTTACTTAAAAATATTTTTTTTAAATATGCATAAATATTTCAAATTTTATAAATTATCAAGTTATGTAAATATTAAATATTTTGAACATGACATAAAAAATATTTAAATTAATATAAATATATAAATTGTCAGATTTATGCACAATACTATCTAAATAGAATTAAGCTGCCCATCTAGTTTTGGTAGATTCGTTCAAATTCAAGCTCTCTCCATCAATGTTATTATATAATAAATAAATTATCTTTATTTAAATTTATAAAATATATAAATATTTACTTAATATTAAGAAATTTAACTCTCAATTACTCTTGAAGTAAAAAGTTCTTTCGTTTGCTAGGGTTTAAAAAGCTTATCACAGATGGAGGCGAACATCGCTAATCTGAGTTTGGAGGATGAAGAAGAAGAGCCAATTCCCTGTGAAAGAAAGCCGAATAATGATGATGAAGATCGTCGATTTTGTTTAGTGGGGAGAGCTCTTACGGATTGTGTAAGTCACTTTTCGTCTCTTAAGAGAACTAACACGGACTTATGGCATCCATTAAGAGGAGTTATAATCGCAGATTTAAGGGAAAAAAGATACTTATTTCGATTCTTCTATGAAGTGGATATTAAAATAGTATTGGATGGAATGCCGTGGACTTCTAATAGGTTTCAATTAATTTTCCACCGATTGAATATCGAGGAAGACCCAAAGCAAATCCCATTATTTTATTCTTCTTTTTGGATCCAAGTTCACAATCTACAATTTGGAGTAATATTGGAAGGTTTAGCAAGGAAATTGGGGGATTTTTTTGGACAATTTATACAATATGATGCTCCTTTGATTTCATAAAGAGAACAAAGATATATGAGATTTAGGGTGAAAATTGATGTAAGGCTAGCTTTGAAGAGAAAGAAAAAGCTGACGGTGACACAAGAACAAGAGGGTTACATGTATTTCCAATATGAAAAACTCCCCTTATTTTGTTTTCTTTATGGAAAATTAAGTCATAGTGAGGGTTTTTTACCCAGTACGAAAGGCAATTGGAATTCAAGAGGTTATATTTGGATGAAACCTCTCATTAAGAGCACCATCTAGAAACTAGCTGCTTGCCGGAAGTATATGGCTAAGGGAGGAATTGCCAAGTGGAATCAAGAGGGGTAATAGCTCCGTTGGAATGTAATTAGATGGACGAGGAAGAAGAAGAATAGATAGTAAGGATTTTTCTCAAGAAGATTGGTCTATGGGTCAAAGGGAGGCCATAATGGATGATACACCAATCAAATATGGTGAATGAAAAAAAGATAAAGAATAAGGAATGACCATTCATGTGAGGGGAATGACTCGAGTGCTTTGATTCAATTTAAAGAGAGATCGGTGGCAGCTAATCAGCGTGCTGACCGGGTGCAATGAAAATCCTAAGTTAGAACTTTCATGGATTGAGGCATCCATAAGAGGTGAATCGCCTCATGAATAAGGTAAGGCATGTACAGCCCAAAATTTTGTTTCTAATAGAAACAAAGTTAAGCTACAAAAGAATAGAAAAGTTCGTGTGAGATGTGGATTTACCAATGGAATAGACATAGGTACGCAAGGTTCCAAAGGTGGATTGTCAATTGGATGGAAAGGAGAATATGATGTACAGTGGCGAAGTTATTCAACCGATCATATCTATGTGGTTGTCATGGAAAAAGACGAAATGCTACCATGGAGATTAACAGGTTTTTATGGTTCTTCAAAGGAACATAATAGAAGGGAATCTTGAAACCTCCTACAGAGGTTAGGGAATTGTCGAGATATGCCATAAATGGTCATGGGAGATTTTAATGAAATCATGTATTCATTTGAGAAAAAAGGTGGCAGAATAAGGATTGAGAGAAATATGGCCGATTTCATGAGGTTTTTAAAAAATGTGACCTTAATGATTTAGAGTTTAGGGGGAGGTGGTTTACATGGGAAAGAGGTAGATTGCCAAAAAATAATGTTCTTGAAACATTAGATAGAGGAATGGCTAAACAAGTATGGTAGGAGGCATTCCCAAAGTATTCTTTAAGACATCTAACGCATGATATATTTAATCATTGCTTGATATTGGTAAATTTGGGGGTAGAATACAATAGATCTCGTAAGAATGGGAGCTTCAGATTTAACGTAAGTTGGGTGCTAGAAGAACAATGTGAATGTCGAATAAAAAATTTTTGGGAGGGGAACGAGAAGGTTGTTTGTACGAAGCTGCGTAAACTAGGAAAGGTACTAAGCAAAGAGATGAGTCAATTTACGATAAATAAAAGAAGGGAATTTTTTTTCTTGAATAAGAGATTAGAGGAGATGAATATTATGGACCCAGATGATGAGACGCTCACAGAGATGGAAAAGGTCAAACTGGCTTTAAATTTGGAAGCTAATAAAGAAGAATTAATGTGGGAACAACAAGTTAGGGAAAATTGGCTTAGGTTTGGTAACCGAAACACAAACATTTTTTCACAACTTCACAAATCAAAAAAAGAAAAGAAACAAAGTGAAAAAATTGAAAGAACCGAACGTAGAATGGATCACTGATGAGGAAGGGAAATTAAGGATTGTGATATAATACTTTAAGGAATTGTTTGCGGCTTCAAACACATGGAATGATGAGAGGGCGCTTTCATGTATTACAAAGTACATTCAGGAAAACATGAACATGACATTGTTGGAGGATTTTCAAATGGAAAAGGTAACTTTGGCAGTAAAAAACATAGGTGTAACAACCCGATTTTGGGTCAGTTAGAACTGTGATTTCGAGACCACAAATCTGACGCAGAAAATTTATTTTTCTTATATTTTTATGGTCTACAATTTTATAGAATGATTCTATGAAAATTTCGTTCAAAAATTTTAACGTTTGAGCACTCAATTTAGCAAAAAGGACTAAATTGCAATAGGTGCAAAACTTGAGTTCTATAAGTTAGAGGTGTCTAATTGCTATGAAATTTTAAATTGAAGGTCCTTATATGGTAATTAGACCATTTTTTAAGTTAGTGGACAAAAATAGACATGAAGTAAGAGACATTTTAGTGTTTTAAAAAAATGACATTTTGGTCATTTGGTAATTAAATGAATTAATAAGCAAAATAAAAGCCAATTTTTGCTCATCTTTTACCCCATGGACAAAATTCTCCAGAGAGGACATAGCTA
Source organism: Gossypium longicalyx (assembly GCA_025698465.1). Classification (NCBI taxonomy): domain Eukaryota; kingdom Viridiplantae; phylum Streptophyta; class Magnoliopsida; order Malvales; family Malvaceae; genus Gossypium; species Gossypium longicalyx. The sequence goes on along the minus strand of CM046996.1, from coordinate 22,906,178 downwards.
GGGTTTGTTCATCTTCCAAGCTCAATTGAAAGTCTGTTCTTGCCCCGTTTTTAGAAGTTGTTGTAACTCGATCTACCTATTTCTAGTACTAATTTAGAGTATGATTTAGGTCTAGGGTTTGACCCATGTTAGACATGTGTGTATTTTGATGGCTAATGGTAGAAAATGCATGTTTGTTGTTAGAAAAACAACTTTTACTAAGTGATTTTTGGTAAAAATGTCAAAAAAGACATATTTGTAAAAGTTATAAAATGAGTAGTAAAAGTGGGATTAAATGAAAAATGTGGGCTGGTATGAGTGTGAAAATGGTTCGACTAGGCTTGGGTCTTGAAGAAATTGAATACATTTCATTTTACGAGCCTACGGACTAAAACGTAAAAATGTGAAACATTAGGGGAAAAAATATAATTTTTCCATAATGTGATTTTTGGGCTAAATTGAATAATGTGAGTATTAAATGAGTTAAATTTGTTATTATAGATCAAGAAAAACGAGGTTCGGACATAGATCGAGGGGAAAACAAAATGTTTGACGATCAGGTCAAAATCTACTATTTTTGTACCGAAGTAAGTTCGTATGTAAATAATTCATTACTATATTTATGTTTTAAATCCTTTAATATTGTATAAATTGTGAATGACCCTTTGAACGTATTCAACAAAGTTTCGACAAGCGAGAATTCCCAGTTGAGCCTTAATAATAGAATAGGATATGAGTGACATGTCACTAGGAACCCATGTGTTTATGTGATCTAGGTGCTGGTCTTGTACGTCCTACCAGTGGCTGGGTATGCTGGCATCTGTTGCGGATACCTGACAGCTTGTGTGAGCAACACTGAGTAGCTACGTCTTGACTGACAGCTTGTGTGAGCAAACCCGTGAATAGCTCGAAAGCGAGCCTATATGTATTATGAGATGTGAGGTAGCTATGGCTACATATATGGCACTTATGTGCAAGATTTTCGAGTATCCATTATTATTTCGAGTGTTCAATGGGAATAACAAAGTTGTGAAAGGATACAGTTATGTCGTGAGTTGGTACAAGTATGTACGTAAAACTCATAAGTAATGAGCTCGACATGTGGTGAACTCTTGGTAGGATTATGATTGAGTAAGTTATGATTATGAGATTTTGATAACATTTATGCTAGTTTTCATCATGGTTAATTGTATGTTAAATGTGTGGTTATGATACTTATTATTTGCATAGAAACTTACTAAGCTATATAGCTTACTCCCCTTTCTTTCCCTTGTCTTATAGTGTCACCAAGCTAGATCGGGGTTCGGAGACTGTCGAAGATCCACTCACACTATCAAAAATTATTTTGGTACCATTGATTTCAACATTTTGAGTTATGGCATGTATAGGGGACGTGGTCATTTTGTTATGTGTCATAATTGATTTGGCCAAATGTGTTGACTTATATTGGATGAAAGTTCATTTTGTATAAGGCCATTTAAAATTGGCTACTATTGGTATAAGTAATTTATATGATGATGCCTTTCATGGATATGGGAATTTACATGATTTGAGTTGATAAGTATGTAATGGTTGTGTATGATAGATGGTAGCATGTGAATGATGTGTTGATGTCTTAGTTGTGGTTGATTTGGTTGTATGTATATGCTTGAATTGGTGCTATGTTATGTTGTGTAGGTGTGTGCATAAAAGGGTGGTAAAATGGCTTGGTAAATGGTCTTATTTTTGTCTACACGGGTAAACATACGAGCGTGTGTCTAGGTCGTGTACGACACACTGCTTGCCCCAGGGGCATGTGTTTAGGTCATGTGTCCCCTACACCCTAATTTGTGCAAAACAGAATGCCCAATATTGAGTACACAGGCAAAGACCGGGCGTGTGTCTCAGCCGTGTGAGGGCCACGGCCTTGGACACGCGCGTGTATCCCGGTCGTGTGAAGTCTGCACCTATTTAATGAAAAATCATGAATTTTAAATTGACCACACGACGTAGCACATAGGCGTGTGACTTGGCCGTGTGTCTTCAATTTGTTCTTGGGTGGAAAACAGAGAGTTACACGGGTTTAAGACACGGGCGTGTGATCTCTTATTTTAGTAAAAAATTTCTAAGTGTTGTAAAATTTTCTAAAGTTCTCAGTTTAGTCTCGAACCACTTCCAAAGTGTGTTTTGGGCATCGTAGGCTCGTATTAGGGACTTTATGATTAAATGCAAAAAGTTTTAAATTGGATGCAAATTTGATAACTCAGAATTGTATGAAAGTTTGTGTTTAAGTCCGATAATGCTTCGTACCCTATTCTGACGTTGAATGTAATACCCTGAAAATATTTACAGTAAGATATTATCCTTAATATAGTAAAATAAGGAAATAAAGTGAAAAAAAAAAAGAAGAAGGAAATTTTGAGATATGTCAATATTGAGAAGTATATTATGATATATATTAATTCAAGAAAGGACTAAATTATAAAATTGAGAAAAGTTTTGTTGCACAAGAGTAAATACTCAAAATTTGAGGGGTTAAAGTGTAAATATGAAAAATTTGAAGGACCAATAGTGTAAATATTTTAAGAGTGGAATAATCTAGAAACTAAGGAAAATGGATGAATTAGGACCAAATTGAATAGATGAAGAAACTATGAGGGACTAAATTGCAATTTTACCAAATTAAATGATGACTTAAGGATGGAATTTTAAAAGATAATGAAGGGCAAAATGATCAATTGAAAGAGAGAGAAATCTAGAAAGTAATAATGATGCTAGAGATATTTTGATATTTTATAATTATTTAATTAGATAAATATTATTTTATTAATATTTTAATAAGATATTTTATTATTATTTTATTAGTATATAAAGAAAGAAAGATGAGAAATTCTCATCCATATTTCCCATGCACTAACGTGAGAGAAAGAGAGGAAGAAAGAAAGTTTTGCTTTCTTTACAATTTGGTCCTTTTTACCAAAAATTCACCATTTTCACCCAAAAATCAAATGAATTTCCATAGCTACCAAGAGAGAAAAATGTTAAGGAGACCATGGGGAGTTAGAATATCAAGTTGGATTCAAGAAATAGAAGCTGGAGGAGAGAGAAAATCAAGTTAAAGATTAGTATCAATAGAACAAGGTAAGTATATCAAGATTTCAATATGTTTTTAAGTTTGTTATTATTGACAAAGCATGGAAATAATGTTATAGTAGAGTTTTCTTACATAAGGTCCTATGTTCATGATATGTTAGTGAAGAGAAAATAAGAGAAAGTGATGAGAAATGGTGTAGAAAAAGAAAATAAGGGTGTCATAACATGGTAATTAATATCTTGTACTAAAACAGTTTTGGACAGCAGCAGTAGTCTAACTTTGAAAAATCATCAAAAATTTTAGAAATCTAATTATAGGATGAATAAAATATGAAATTAAAGCTTATTAAGTCTAGTTTCTTATAGAATAAATTATGTAAGCAATAGAATTCTAAATCATGAGATATGATGAATTTTGTGAGACAAGGTCAGAATGATTTCGGGTTCCCCTGTTCTGACTTTGTAAAATCATAAAAAATTGGATAAAAATAACTAGGGGTTTAAATTTATATTTTTAGAATCCTGAATGAGTCTATTTTCAATATAAACAAACGGGAACATCATTTGAATTCTGTACAAGGAGATAATTAATTTTTAGTGAAGAAGGGTCAGAACTGTTAGACAGCAGAACAGGGGTAATTTTAAAGAATAAACTGTACTTATTGGATAAACTAAAAATTCTGAAAATTTTATGGTAATAAGATATATGAGTCTAGTTTCAGGGAAAATTAGCGGATCTTAATTTTGAGTTCTATAGCTCCAGATATAAATAATTTAGTGACCATGATGCAGATAGACAGCTTGAATATTCATAAAAGTAAATAATAAAAATTATGGATAATGTTACTTACAAGTGTATTATCTACATTAAGGAAGTGGAATGGAGAGGAGGAGGAGGAAAAATATGTATGAATATTCATCTAGCATGGCTAATTTGCATATTCTAGGCTCAAGGACTAAATTGAATAAAAGTAAAATTTTATGGGCAATTTTGTAAAAATGTAAAAAAAGATCAAATTGCATGAAATGGATATTTTATTATTTAAATTAAAAAATTGAATGAAATTATTAATTTAGTTCAAGATCGGGGAAAAACATGTTTTAGGGATTAAATTGAAAAGTGTTGAAATTATGGAAAATTCTGATATTTTATAGAATTCATGGACTGTTATCAATATATATGAGAATAATAACTGAAAATAAGGATTAAATTGCAAGAATTTTATTTTCCTGACCCTAAGGATGAAATCATCATTAATTAAAAGTTTAGGGGCAAAATGGTAAATTTTGCCTAAAGCATTAATTAAATGGATTAGAATATGAAATGAATGAAAATGATGATCAAATTTATTTATAAAGATCCGAACGACTCAAATATGAGACTCGATCGTGAAAAAGAAAAGATATCGGATTAATGAAATTATAAACACAAACAAGCAATGAGGTAAGTTTGTGTAACTTGAACTCATATTTTAAATACTTGAAATATGTGATTATGTGATGAAAATATGATTTGAATGTTCAATTCATGATATTTGATGAAATATTGATAATACTCGAAATAAATTGAAAATAAATCCCGATTAAATGAAAAGGAAAATTCGATGGATCTCTCGAAAAGGAATTGACGGTAAAAGGATCTAGCCCGATGGGTGATCCTATCCTCGATATAGCCCTCCCAAGAATAATATGTAAAATGGATTTAGCCCTGACGGGTAATCCGAATCGTGGTCTAGATTTAGCTTTGATCGTATTCAGATCCAAACTCATTAGAGTAATTGTCGTTGCGAGGATTTAGCCCGGACTGTAATCCCGACAATACTCTATGAGTTTATATTACTGAGGATTTAGCCGGACGTAATCCCACTTCGTAAGGATGAGGTTCGCGAGTGTGCTCTCTGATATGAAACGTGTAAGACCATGGTTGAAAGATACCATGGCAACCTGATATGAAATGTATAAGACCATGGTTGAAAGATACCATGGCAACCTGATATGAAATGTATAAGACCATGGTTGAAAGATACCACGGCAACCTGATATGAAATGTGTAAGACCATGGTTGAAAGATACCATGTCAACGTGATATGAAATGAACAAGATCATGGTTGAAAGATATCATGGCAACATGACAGAAAATGAGTAAGACCATAGTTGAAAGATACTATGGCATCATGTCAAAGATGAATAAGACCGTGGATGGGAGATGCTATGACATCTGTTGAACAATTGATATCCAGGTAATATGTATCAGATGACGAATGGTTATATGAAATGGTTGTGTGTAATGTTTACAAGAACTGGTCATATGGAAATATATGTACAAAATAGTTGTATGAAATAATTATGAAGATAGATAAATGAAATAAGTATGAGTATATGGAATATAATTTATGTTAAGTTTGATATATGCTATTATCGGAATAAATATGCATAAAATATATGGAAATGATGGAGCATGAAATATTAATATAATGAAATGAATCATTTATGCTTATGAAGAAACGGTAAGAGCATGATATGTTTCATGACATGTACATATATGATTATCTTTGATATGTTGATACAAGAAAATTATGTAAGTTGAGACTATTATTGAACTCAAGTACGATATGTCGAGAAAATAGTTATATCAATGTTGAATTTATATGAGATATGTGCAAGTACACTAACAATGTTACTGTTTGATGCTTATACAAGTACTAAACTGTTGATTGAATGGTAATATATTTATTTATATGATGCATTGAATCGGTAAGCATTTAAATTTTTTTAAGTGATCTGCAAATGGTAGTAATGCTTCGAAACCCTGTTCTGGCAACGGATACGGGTTAGGGGTGTTACATTGAATACGGGTAAAGGGTATTATATTTAGTGGTATTAGAGCTATGGTTTAGTCGATTCTCAAACTAGCGTGGCGTGTGTACGAGTCTAGCTATACATGCCATATATGAACTGTGATAGTGTGATGAATCCTGACAATTTTAAACTACGCTTTCATATAGTAAATGGATCCTGACTGAGCTGTAGCTGATGATGTAGAAAGTAATGCACCGGCTCCCGCTCAAGGGGCAGGGTCATCTGAAAGTAGACCTCCCACGGTTAGTCAGAGAGGAGGGGCTAGGGAAGCTTTTCTCCACATGATGAATGAGTGGTGTTCGGAGTTTGTTCGAACAAATTCGAATGCTCAACCTCCTCCACCCCCTCCTTATCCCCGACCGATTCTTGTAGTTCCACAGGGTGTGGATTTGGCAAGACTGTATAAGCCTCCGGTTGATAAGATTCAAAAGCAAATAACTGAGAAATTCAGGGTTAATGTAGATGATGATCCCGAGAGAGTCGAGTTCTGGCTTGAGAATACTATCAGGGATTTGATGAGTTATCATGTACACCCAAAGAATGCTTGAAATGTGTTATATCATTATTGAGGGACACAGCATATCACTGGTGGAGGACACTAGTATCTGTGTTACCGAGAGAGAGGATTACATGGGAATTCTTTCAAGAAGAATTTCGAAAGAAATATATAAGTCAGCGGTTAATTGATAAAAAAATGTAAAGAATTTCTTGAGCTGAAACAGGGCCGAATATCAGTGATAGAATATGAGCGAGAATTTGTCAAGCTCAGTAAGTATGCCTGATAGTGTGTTTCCTCCAAGGCTATAATGTGTAAAAGGTTCGAAGATGGGCTGAATGAGGACATCCGACTGTTAGTTGGAATCTTGGAACTAAAGGAATTTGTTGTATTGGTTGAACAAGCTTGCAAAGCCGAAGAGCTAAGCAAAGAGAAAAGAAAAGCTGAGAGTGAGGCTAGAGATGCAATAAAAAGGCCAATGGGTAAGTCATTTCAATATCAGTCAAAGAAATCTAGAGAAATGTATTCTTGAATGTTTCAGCTGGGTATTCACACAGAGACTTCGGGAAATAATATTCGGGTCCTAAATCTCAAGCTACTTCAATGGCTAGTGTGGGTAATGTTAGGTCTAACAGACCTAAATGTCAGCATTGTGGAAGAAGACATCTTGACGAGTGTTGGATGAATGACTGAGCTTGTTTTAAGTGTGGTTCTCAAGAGAATTTTATCCAAGATTGCCCTGAAATGACTGAGAAAGAACAATTTCAAAGTACAAGGCCGAGTAATACTAATAACAAAGGTAGGCCACCGAGAAATATCGGGAATGAAACTTGCAATAAAGGTGTGACAAAAGATACAACTGTGAGATCTGAGGCCAGAGCACCTGCTAAAGCTTATGCCATACGTGCTCGTGAGGATATGTCATCTCTCGATGTGATTACTGGTACATTTTCTCTTTATGATACTAATGTCATTATATTCTTGATCCTGGATTGACTCATTCTTATGTTTGTGTGAATTTGATATCTAGTAAGAGTTTGCCTGTTGAGTCTACTGAATTTGTGATTAAAGTGTCAAACCTTTTAGGCAAGTATGTGCTAGTTGATAAGTTTTGCAAGAATTGTCTTTTGATGATTCGAGGTCACTATTTTTCGGTTGATTTAATGTTGTTTCCATTTGATTAATTCGATGTTATTTTGGGAACGGACTGGTTGACATTGCATGATGTCATATTAAATTGTAGATAGAAAATTATTGAATTGAAATGTGAATATGGTAAGGTTCTTAGGGTTGAAACCGATGAATCAAGTGAATTTCCTATTGTGATTTCGTCTATGTTTGCTCAGAGGTACGTAAGGAAAGGTTGTGAAGTTTATCTTATGTGTTGAATACAAAAATGTCTAAATTGAAAATGGAATCAGTGTCGGTAGTTTGTGAATATCCGGACGTGTTTTTAGAGGAGTTACCTGGATTACCTCCGATCAGAGAGGTTGAGTTTGTTATTGATTTAGTACTTGGGACTGTATTGATATCAATTGCTCCATATAGGATGGCTCCGATTGAGTTGAAAGAATTGAAAGCTCAGTTGCAAGAGTTGATAGATAAGGGTTTTGCAAGACTGAGTTTTTCTCCCTGAGGTGCTCCAATGTGATTTGTAAAGAAGAAAGACGGATCTATAAGACTTTGTATCGATTACCGACAGCTCAACAAGGTGACTATAAAGAACAAGTATCCCTTGCTGAGAATTGATGAGTTGTTTGATCAGTTGAAAGGAGTCACAGTATTCTCGAAGATTGATTTGAGATCTGGCTACTATCAGTTAAGAGTTAAAGAGTTGGATGTGTCGAAAACTACTTTCAGGACAAGGTATGGGCATTATGAATTCCTTGTTATGCTTTTCAGACTAACTAATGCACCTGTTGTTTTTATGGATTTGATGGATCGGATCTTCTGACCATATTTAGATAAGTTTGTGGTTGTGTTCATTGATGATATCTTGATTTATTCTCGAGACGAGTTCGAGCATGCCGAGCACTTGAGAATTGTATTGCAGACCTTGAGAGATAAAAAAATTATTTGCTAAATTCAGTAAAAGTGAGTTTTGGCTCCGAAAAGTCAGAATTTTGGGACATATTGTTTTAGGTGATGATGTTCGGGTTGATCTAAGTAAGATTTCAGCAATTATTGAGTGGAAACTTACCAAGGAATATATCTGAAGTTAGAAGCTTTTTGGGCTTAGCTAGTTATTACCGATGATTTGTCAAAGGATTTTTTATGATTGCAACACCTATGACAAGATTGTTACAAAAAGATGTTAAGTTTGAATGGTCCGAAAAATGTCAGCAAAGTTTTGAGAACTTGAAAGCATTATTGACTAAGGCATTGGTTTTAGTGCAATCGAAGTCGGGAAAAGAGTTTGTGATTTTCAACGATGCGTCATTGAACGGTCTTGGTTGTGTGTTGATGCAAGAAGGCAAAGTGATAGCTTATGCCTCGAGATAATTAAAACCGCATGAGAAAATTATCCGACGCACGATTTGGAACTGGCCGCCATCGTTTTTGCTTTGAAAATTTGGCGTCATTATTTGTAGGGTGAGAAATGCCATATCTTTACTGATCATAAGAGTTTAAAGTACTTGATGTCTCAGAAAGATCTAAACTAGCAACAACGGAGATGGCTCGAGTTATTGAAGGATTATGAACTAGTGATTGACTATCATCCGGGAAAGGCAAATGTAGTAGCAGATGCTTTGAGCAGAAAGTCCTTGTTTGCTTTGAGAGCTATGAGTACAAGATTGACTTTGTCTAATGATAGTTCAATTTTGGCCGAGTTGAGAGCTAAACTGATATTTCTTGAGCAAATTTGTGAAGCTCAGAAAAATGATAGCGAATTGCAAACCAAAAGAGCTCAATGTGAACCGGGAAGTGATACAGAATTTCAGATCGGTTCAGATGATTTTTTGATGTTCCGGGATAGAATATATGTACCAAAAAATGATAAAATTATTTAAAAAATTTTACATGAGGCACACAGTGGTTGTTTATCAGTTCATCCAGGTAGTACGAAAATGTATAATGATTTGAAGAAATTATGTTGGTGGTCAAGTATGAAGCGAGATATTTCAAAATTTATATCGAAATGTTTGATTTGTCAACAAGTAAAAGTTGAACACCTAGTGCCTTTGGGTTTACTCCAGCCAATGATGGTACCTGAGTGGAAATGGGATAGGATTACGATAGACTTCGTAGCAGGTTTACCTTTAACTTCAAAAAAGAAAGATGTCGCTTGGATTGTTGTTGATAAATTGACGAAATCGGCTCATTTTATTCCGGTACGTGCTAACTATTCACTTGATAAGTTAGTTGACTTGTACATTTCTGAGATTTTGGATTGCACGGAGTGCCTATTTCTATTATTTCGGATAGAGATCCATGATTTACTTCAAGATTTTGGAAGAAATTACAAGAAGCTTTGGGTACAAAGTTAAATTTTAGTACCGCGTTTCATCCGCAAATCGATGATCAATCTGAAAGAGTAATTCAGATTCTTGAAGATATGCTCCAATGTTGTGTTCTAGAATTTGAAAAGTAGTTGGGAGAAATACCTACTATTGGTCGAATTTGCTTATAGCAACAGTTTTCAGTCGAGTATAAAGATGGCATCGTATGAGGCATTGTATGGCCACAAGTGTCGAACTCCATTGTATTGGACAGAGCTTAGTGAGAGCCAGATTCATGGGGTTGATTTGGTTAGAGAAACCGAAGAAAAAGTAAAAGTAATTCGTCATTGTTTGAAAGCTACTTCAGATAAAAAAAAGTCGTACATAGATTTGAAAAGAAAAGTGATAGAATTTCAGATTGGTGATAAAGTATTTCTGAAAGTATCTCCGTGGAAGAAGATTTTGAGATTTGGCAGTAGAGGCATGTTGAGTCCACGTTTCATTGGGCCATATGAGGTTATCAAAAAAATAAGGCCAGTGGCATATTGATTAGCTTTATCGACAAAGTTGGAAAGGTTTCATAATGTGTTTCATGTGTCGATGTTGCGATGATATCATTCTGATCCTTCACATGTGATTTCACTGACAGAAGTTGAGATTCGACCTGATATGACTTATTGTAAGGAACTGATCAAGATTTTAGCTCGGGAGGTTAAACAATTGAGAAATAAAAGCATAGCCCTAGTTAAAGTTTTGTGGTAAAGACATGGGGTCGAAGAGGCTACGTGGGAACCCGAGGAAGCTATGAGAAAATAGTATCCAAACCTATTTTTTGGTAAGATTTTCGGGGATGAAAATCCCTAAAGGGGGGAGAGTTGTAATACCTCGATTTTGGGTCTAGTCAGAATAGGGGTTTCATGACCATAAATCCGGCGCAGAAAAATTTATTTTTCTTATACTTTTATGGTCTACAGTTTTATGGAATGATTCTGTGAAAATTTCGTTCGAAAATTTTGACATTTGAGCACACAATTTAGCAAAAAAGACTAAATTACAATAGGTGCAAAACTTGAGTTCTATAAGCTAGAGGTGTCTAATTGCTATGAAATTTTAAATTAAAGGTCCTTAGATAGTAATTAGACCATTTGTTAAGTTAGTGGACAAAAATGGACATGAAGTAAGAGAAATTTTAGTGTTTTAAGAAAATGGCATTTTGGTCATTTGGTAATTAAATGAATTAATAAGCAAAATAAAAGCCAATTTTTGCTCATCTTCTACCCCATGGCCGAAATTCTCAAGAGAGGACATAGCTAGGGTTTGTTCATCTTCCAAGCTCGATTGTAAGTCCATTCTTGCCCCGTTTTTAATGCTCTTTACATTTTTGAAGTCGTTGTAATTCGATCTACCTATTTCTAGTACTAATTTAAAGTATGATTAAGGTCTAGGGTTTGACCCATATTAGACATGTGTGTATTTTGATGGCTAATGGTAGAAAATGCATGTTTGTTGTTAGAAAAACAACTTTTGCTAAGTTATTTTTGGTAAAAATGTCAAAAATGACCTATTTGTAAAAGTTATAAAATGAGTAGTAAAAGTGTGATTAAATGAAAAATGTGGGCTGGTATGAGTGTGAACTTGGTTCAGCTAGGCTTGGGTCTTGAAGAAATTGAATACATTTCATTTTACGAGCCTAGGGACTAAATCATAAAAATGTGAAACATTAGGGAAAAAATGTAATTTTTTCATAATATGATTTTTGGGCTAAATTAAATAATGTGAGTATTAAATGAGTTAAATTTGATATTATAGATCAAGAAAAACAATGTTCGGACCTAGATCGGGAGAAAAACAAAGGGTTTGACGATTAAGTCAAAATCTACTATTTTTGTACCGAGGTAAGTTCGTATGTAAATAATGCATTGTTATATTTATGTTTTAAATGCTTTAATATTGTATGAATTGTGAATGACTCTTTGGACGTATACTATAAAGTTTTGACAAACGAGAATTCCCGGTTGAGCCTTAGGAATAGAATAGGATACGAGTGACATATCACTAGGAACCCATGTGTTTATGTGATTCGGGTGCTGGTCTTGTACGTCCTACCAGTGGCTGGGTATGCCGGCATATGTTGCAGATACCTGACAGCTTGTGTGAATAGCACTGAGTAGCTATGTCTTGACTGATAGCTTGTGTAAGCAGGCTCGTGAATAGCTCAAAAGCGAGCCTATATGTATTATGAGATGTGAGGTAGCTATGGCTACATATATCACTTATGTACAAGATTTTCAAGTATTCGTTATTATTCTGAGTGTTCAACAGGAATGACAAAGTTGTGAAAGGATATGGTTATGTTGTGAGTTGGTACAAGTATGTACGTAAAACTCATAAGTAATGAGCTCGACATGTGATGAACTCTTGGTAGGATTATGATTGAGTAAGTTATGATTATGAGATTTTGATAACATTTATGCTAGTTTTCATCATGATTAATTGTATGTTACATGTGTGGTTATGATGATTATTATTTGCATAGGAACTTACTAAGCTATATAGCTTACTCCCTTTTCTTTCCCTTGTCTTATAGTGTCACCAAGCTAGCTCGGGGTTCAGAGACTGTCGGAGATCCACTCACACTATCAACAATTATTTTGGTACCACTGATTTCAACATTTTGAGTTATGGCATGTATAGGGGACTTGGTCATTTTGTTATGTGTCATAATTGATTTGGCCAAATGTGTTGGCTTATATTGGATGAAAGTTCATTTTGTATAAGGCCATTTGAAATTGGATACTATTGGTATAAGTAATTTATATGATGATGCCTTTCATGGATGTGGGAATTTACACGATTTGAGTTGATGAGTATGTGATGGTTATGTATGATAGATGGTAGCATGTGAATGATATGTTGATGTCTTGGTTATGGCTGATTTGGTTGTATGTATATGATTGAATTGGTGCTATGTTATATTGTGTAGGTGTGTGCATAAAAGGGTGGCAAAATGGCTTGGTAAATAGCATTATTTTTGTCCATACGGTAAGACACACGGGCGTGTGTCTAGGCCATGTGCGACACACGGCTTGTCCCACGGGCATGTGTTTAGGCCATGTGTCCCCTACACTCTAATTTGTTCAAAATAGAATGCCCAATATTGAGTACACGGGCAGAGACACGATCATGTGTCTCAGCCGTGTGAGGGCCATGGCCTTGGACATAGGCGTGTGAAGTCTGCACCTATTTAATGAAAAATCATGAATTTTAAATCGACCACACGGCCTAGCACACAGCGTGTGACTTGGCCGTGTGTTTTCAATTTGTTCTTGGGTGACAAATAGAGAGTTACACGAGTTTAAGATACAGACGTGTGTGAACATACGGCCAGCCCACATGGGCGTGTCCCGAGCCACACGGGGTGTGACCCCTTATTTTAGAAAAAAATTCTAAGTGTTGTAAAATTTTTGAAAGTTTTCGATTTAGTCCCGAACCACATCCAAAGTGTGTTTTGGGCCTTGTAGGCTCATATTAGGGACTTTATGATTAAATGTAAAAAAGATTTAAATTAGACGCAAATTTGCTAACTCGAAATTGTATGAAAGTTTGTGTTTAAGTCCGATAACACCTCGTACCCTATTCCAGTGTCGAATACGGGTAAGGGGTGTTACAATAGGCTCGTTAAAAGCATTTGGAGTGGATGGTTTCCCTGATTTATTTTATCAAAAGTATTGGCACATCGTGTGTGATGAAATATTGAAATTTTTCGTGGACATCTTAAACAAGAGAAAGAAAATCGAAAAAATTAATGACACTTATATTGTACTTATCCCAAAAGTTAGCCAACCGGACAACATGACACAATTCAGGTTGATTAGTTTGTGCAATGTGGTGTATAAAATTATTTCTAAAGCTGTGTGAGTAGATTCAGAATGGTGTTGGACAATTGTATTAACAAAGCACAAGTAATTTTTGTTCTTGGAAGGCAAATCAGAGATAATGTCCTTATTGCATACGAGATACTTTAGATTTTAAAGCATAAGAAAGTAGTGTTATGAGGTCACTTTGCATTAAAGTTGGACATGAGTAAAGCATATCATAGGGTGGAGTGGAATTTCATAGAAAAAGTTATGAGACGAATGGGTTTCTGCGAAGAATGGTTGAGTCTAGGAATGAGTTGTGTTCGAACAATGGAATATTCAGTTATCCCTAATGAGACAAGAGGAGAAAAATTTAGACCTTCAAGTGGATTAAGACAGAGGGATCCATTTAGTCCATATTTTTTCTTATTATGTGCGAAAGGGTTCTCTTCACTACTGAAACTAGTAAAAAATGAGGGAATTATTAAAGGGGTAAGGGTGGGGAGAAGTGGTTTATCCCTAACTCAACTATTTTTTGTAGATGATAGTATCTTATTTGGGGAAACAAGTTTGGAAGGAGCCAATGCTATTAAAATGATTATAAAGGAATATGAAGGGGTTTCAAGCCAACTAATTAATTTTGATAAATCCCTTGTTTATTTTAGTAGAAATGTGCAGAATGGAATTAAAAATTAGATTGGAGTGGCCATTGGAGTACGAAGTTTGAATAATCCAGAAAAATATTTAGGTCTCCCAACTATGATTGGAAGATGGAAAAAAAAGCTTTCGTTAATTTCAAAGATAGATTCGCAAAAAAAAGATTAGAAAATTGGAGTATCCAGTACTTATTGGTTGGAGGTAAAGAAGTTTTCATTAAGTCAGTTTTAAAAGCCATACCTGTTTATTCCATGCAAAATTTTTTGTTACCCTTAACTTTATGCTGTGAGCTTGAAAAAATAATTAGTAAGTTTTGGTGGAGAAACTCCAAAACAGGGAAATGGATACATTGGTGCGAGTGGAAGAGCCTATGCAGGCTGAAAACACAAGGTGGTTTAGAATTTAGAGACTTAGCTAAATTTAATATTACTTTGATCGCTAAATACGGTTGGAAATTAATCATGTACCCGGATTGTTTACTTGCTAGAGTCATGAAAGCTAAATATTACCAAAATAGTGAATTTTTAAAAGCAATTTTAGGATCTGACCCATCGTATACCTGGAGAAGCATTTGGAGCGCGAGAGGCCTTTTAGAAGAAGGTATGGGTTGGAGGGTAGGTAATGGCAAGTCCATCAACATCTAGAATGAAGCGTGGCTTCCGAGACCTAGGCAAGGAAAAATTACTGTTCTAGACATTAATGTTAACTTTACAACAGTAGCAGATTTGATCAATTCAAACCATTCTACCTGGCAGTTGGAAGTCTTCGAGAAGCTATACGACAAAGACTAGACAAACAAGATAATGACCATCCTAGTTGCAGGTGTCGATATCATGGACATTAGAGTTTGGAATGGGGACAATACAGGCGAGTACACCGCAAAAAGTGGGTACAAGTGGTTACTTACAGAAGATACAACAACAATAGATGCAACGCTATCACAAACAACTCTATAGAATTTTTACAACAGACTATGGAATTTACAACTGATAAGCAAGATTAAAATTACATTATGGAAAGTAATAAACAATTACATTCCTACTTTCAACAATTTACAAGCCAGAAGGCTAATAGTGACGACTATTTATCTTTTTTGTTGATCAATGGAGGAATTAATGAATCATATTTTCTGGGAATGTCTGATTTCCAAAAGCATTCTGTAGGGGGTGGGGATAGATACCTCTCCCAACACCCATGGCCAAAATTGGAAAATCTGGTTAGCAAATGTTTTCACCAACATGGAAGAAGAACAGAGAGAATATTTAGCTATTTTTTATGGGCAATTTGGTAGAAAAGAAATAAAATCCACCATCAGGGCGAAAGTATGAATACAGACGGGGTAATAACATTTATCAAAACATACAAGGAAGAGAGTACCAGTATAGTCAAAGAAATAGCAACATTTGCAAGGTTCTATAACAATATGTGGTCACCACCAAAAGTAAACACGATCAAATGCAATTTTGATGCAACTTACAACAGTTATTTGCTTAAATCAGTCACAGGAAAGAGGAAAATTTCGGATTAGTAGATTTTTCGTACATGAACAATTGTCGAGGTAAGTTCATGTAACTAAATTTTATATGTTTTTATGCTTGAATTAAGTGTTGTGTTTGTGAATTGTATAAATATCATATATGTATATGACATTGAAAATATACCTAACAAAGCCTGATTAACGAAAATGCCCGATAAAGGATAAATGAGAAAAATGTTACTTTTATACTTGGAACGAATGTAGAATGTGATCATTTAAATTATATGAATGTTATAGATGTATGAAATAATTACATGCCGGGAAATGCTTGAAAATGTTAAACCTCATTGGATAAATGAATATCGATGGATATGTGATTTCTCAAAATGAATGAGGTCCTGCATTTGTTGCTGACGGGATTTAGCTCAGACGAGTAATCCTATTGACCTCATTTATGAAAGGATTTAGCTTGAACGGGTAATACTGATATAAATACTCTCAAGCATATGTTATGAATTGGATTTAGCCCGAACAATTAATCCAGATCAAACTCTTTAGAGCATATGTCATAAAAAGGATTTAGCCTGGCCTGGACTGGTAATCCTACCGTATACATGTGTGGCTCGATAGTGTACTCTCTGATACAGTACCCTATGGGTACCATTGGACATGAATTGACGGATTCTAATTCGTACACCTCGAGTGTACTACCTGTGTAACCATCGATATTTTAGATAAATTCAATGGGTAAAAAATCTTGATATGAAAATATATGGATAAGAAATGAGTTATTACACGTATCCGACTAAAATACAAGTGATGATGCATGACATATGATATATGAAAACATAAGATGATGATATTTGTACATGGACTTTATTTGATAAATATATGTTCATTCTTGATTATAGACTTATATATCTTGAGTGTACTAATCGTGACCTTGATGTTCTGAGTAATATGAGTAAAGTTATGATATGAAATGATCTGAACTTGAAATGACCTATTATGAAACTATACTTGAAATAATGAAATGATTTAATGCATATTGAATGAATACATGTTGTGGCAAGCATATGTGCTTGGAATCTTGATTTTTGTTGAGCCCATATATGTTTTGATGTTAATATGGAATATATGACTAACAAGGGCAATGAGAATATGTGTAGGGCTTGAGATCAAACTGATTGATTATGCCTTACATAGTTACCTCAAAATAGAATGAATGGTAAGTTAAGTACCATGTTATACGAACTTACTAAGTATTTTATGCTTACTTAGTTTTATTTCCCTGTTTTATAGTAAATCGGAAGCTTGTTAGGTTGAAAGCTTGGCGGAGATCACTCACACTATCAATCGGCCCATGTCGGTACAATATGGTAAATCAATTATGGTTGAAATGACATGTATAGGATATATTGGCCATATTGGCATGTAAGTGTAAATGATGCTTGTAATCTAGCCATTGGAATGGCTAGTAATGATTTGTTTTGATATATTTGTAATGTCATACTATGGTAGCTACATATGTAACACCCCAAACCCGGCCTAGACGTTATGACCGGATCCGACGTGTCACATCGAAACGTTAAAAACATTTTCTATTCTTAGTCCAGAAAAATCGTACTTAGTGTTCAAAAGATGATTTCATTATAGGTTAAAGTGAATGGAAGCTGTGCACCAGGTAGGAAACTGGAAAAGAGGAGGTGAGTCCATCGGACTGCTTAAGTACCAAGCTCCCTTCGGATCCAATCCTAGACATGCACACCACCATTTCCATACATTAACTTAATGTATGTTCTTAGGAAACCAATTCATTTAAGTCCAGTTTAAGAAAAAGTGACTAGTTTTGGAAAACGTTTTCGTTGCGGAAGTTTTTTTTTCTTTGTTGTCGTGATAATTTAAAATCAATCACTGTTTTTGAAAACGTGCCCTAAGACTAATCAGTTTCAGTGATTAAGATAATATTATACCTATTCTAATAAAACATATTAAAAACAATTAAAATCATTAAAGCGGTCTTATTACAACTTAAAACCCAAATCATAAAAGTAAATAAAAGATGTCCAATTCACGGAAGAAAACCAAATTTGCGAGCAGCGTGGCCACACAAATCCTTCACGACTCCAAGCCCACTATGGTTGGGGATTACTGCGTGGATGAAAATAAATAAGGGGTGATTTTGGGAAACTCGATGTGTAAAATAACCCAACCATAATCTAAACCAGTTCAAACCACGAGAATGAGTTAAATTGGCCTTAGCCTGAATGCAGATTTGAAATAAATCCCATAGGCTCATAACGAAAATGAGCAGATATCATGTATACTGAAAAACCCATCCCATATCTATCCGTATACACCCCCGTGCCAACCTTACACCATGTGGGGAGACTACTCGACCCACCCATCCGTCTACACGTCACAAGTATGCAGCAAGGCTGCAGAACAGATATTGTGACAGGGTCACTAGATACAGATATTTGTGGCAGAGCCACTAGAAACAGATATTTGTGGCAGAGCCACCAGAACGCTTCCTCCAACATCATAACCCATATCCCATGCAATAGATATACATGTCATGGCATACAACAAACAGAATCAGAATATCATGCATATGGCATACATCATACAGAATCAGAATATCATGCATTTTAGTCACAATTAACCCTAAGGGTAAAATGGTCATTTTACACCTAGGGGTATAATGGTAATTTTTGCATACTTAAGGGTATTTTCGTAATCCAACTACTTTAGGGTTTACATTCATACTACAGCCGTTAACGTATCCACAGAAGTACTTACCAAGCATTCTTACCGAATTGGGGCCGTTGGCCCATTATCCCAATTTCAGGCCCATTAAGCCCAAAATATCAAAAATGCACGAAATTGTGCACTCTGCAGTCTTATCACTTTAGTTAACCAAATACGATAATCGATCTATCTCACGAGCATTTGCACACTCGCAAGTTCACAAAATACTGGTTTTTCGACATTTCGGCATTTTGGCTTTTCGACTTTTGCCGATCTAGTGTATGAAAGGGTGTCAGTTACACACTTGATTTAGAACGGTACGCTGGCGAGATCCACACACACGAGCTGCCTACAATTGGATTTCTACCACGTCAATCTAAATATCGAAAATAACTACGTATTTAACCCCTTACCATATTCGGCCAACACAGCTTTAGATCCCAGAGTTCCTTACCTTTTTGCTGAGATATGGATTAGATCTGGAGAGCCAATCGAATAAGTCCTCAAGCCCTTTGCTGTATGTCCCCTCGTCCACGCTACCACTTCCACAACCAACAAAAAAAAACGCGAATCCCTTAGTCCGTAAACGTTAGCCACCCCTAAGGGTTTTGGCTTTTCCTTCCTAAACCCAATGAGACTAAAGACAGTTTGTTCAAAAGACTTACCTAACGTTGATCGGTTCAGAAGAATGTTCCTATCTATGATTTTTTCCTCCAATCCACTACAGCCAAAAGAAGAAGCAGATTCAAACAACCGAAGATTTGGCCTCCTTCACCACAGGTATGTAGGTTCAGTTTTTAAAGAAGTAAGAGAAGAAAAGTTCGGCTACCACAAGATTCGGCTATTGAGGAATATTGAAGATGGAAAAATAAAGAATGAGGCAGAGGAAGAAGGGTATAGATTCGATTATGGAAACAAAAAGATGGAAGAAGAAATAAAAAGATGAGAGGTAGTATTCAGCTATAGAGAAAACGGCACAATGAGGCTTCTAGGTTCGGCTATTAGCAAAAAGGGAGTAAGAAACCCTAAGCCTAACCTATTTCGGCAAACCAAAGAAAATAAATGCGAATTAGAAGGAAAAGGAATTGTTAGGGATAGCACCACTCATATCAAATGCCGAAATTTTCCTTTTCAAAGGCCTAGCCGAATCCCTATACTAGAGACCCTTGGCCGGCCAACTCTTGCCCCTCAGGAGACCACCATTCGGCCACCACTGCTCTCCCTAATCCGCTCCTAAATCTTCTCCCTTATCCCCTCCTTACTCAATCTCCTGAGTAGCTCACACACCTCCTGACAGACTTTTACTTGTGTTCCAATACTTACCATTCCTACTCATAAAAATAATTCCCTTGATATGCTCTTATTGTGACTTGAACCTCAGTCCCCCCTAGCCATCCATACGCCACTTCAATAGCCTTCCTTGTGGCGTCACACGCCACCTTGCCACATGCTTCCTTGTGATTTATTTTACCTATTAAATTCTTAAAAGCCCAAATTACCAGAACCCCTTTTTCTTGTGGAATTAAGATTAATTAAAACTGCCAGTTTTTAACCTAGACTTGGGCCTTCTAAAGGCCCACTAACATGCTTAGACTTACATCAAGCAGTCAAAACACAAAAATTCAAAAATTTGCCAAAACTCTCCGAAATCCCGAAAATTGGGGCGTTACAATTCTTCCCTCCTTAAAGAAATTTCGTCCTCGAAATTTACCTGATCCAAAAAAGATGAGGGTATTGCTGTTGCATCGCCTCTTCTGCCTTCCAAGTAGCTTCCTCTCTGCCGTGATTACGCCATAGCACTTTTACTAAAATATACCTGATCCAAAAAGATGAGGGTTAATGTTTTTATGTTATGTATGTTTTAGTATTAAAATTTTTATTTTTTTTAATGTTGGTTGGATATTGAAATTGAAATTATTGTTGGATATTGAAATTATTGACAATGACAAATATTAATGTAGAATGGGTAAGGGCAACAAAGAAGAGACAATAAAATAATTTCTATTAATGAAAATTTTAGCAGATGAGGCACATAAAGAAAATAAGCCTTCTAACACGTAGTTTCTATTAATCGAGTTGCTGCAGGTATTTATGAAAGATTCCAAGTTCAATGTAATGCTAAGCATGTGAAAGATCATCTAAGGACTATAACAAAAAAAAAAAACCAATGGCAAATTATATACACAATTTGGGCCAAAAGTTGTTTTGGATGAGATGATAATATGAAAATGATCACATGTGATGAATCGACATATGGTGCAGTAATATTGGTAATATATGTATATATATATGTTCAATATATTTCACCATTGTATTTTTTGCTTGTTATTCTAATTGTGTACTAACAAGCACATAAGAAGTATGAACCATTTTTGAACAAAAGTATTGATCATTATGATGAAATGGCTTTGGTTGTTGACAAAGATATGGCAACAGAGAGTTTTGTTAGAACATTTGCTGACATAGACTTGGATGATGGTAACCAAGATTCAGTGCTTGTAGACTGCGACAATGAGGAGGTAAGAACAAATGTATCTTCATCTGACACATTTAAATGTAAAAGAAAAAATGCTCAAGAAAGTGTCGTTGATGAGCAAATTAAATTTGTGGGTGAAAAACTTGATAAGATTGCTAATGCATTGGAACAATTAATTGTGGATAAGACACCACATTCTTATGAAGAAGTGATGTCAATGGAGGTGGAAAGATTTGATGACGACTTTCTTTGTAGTGTATTTGATTATCTTGTGGGTCGTGAATCCGAGGCCAAAGCTTTCTTAGCCAAAAGCACGAAGCATAGAAAAATTTGGCTTTAAAAATTTTCTCAAGGTTGAAGATATCAATGTTTTAATGTAGTGTAGTACTAATTATGTGGTGTAATATTAGTTATGCACTTGGACAATATTGTAGTTATCATATGGTCTACTACTAATTATGTACTTAGATAATATTATTAATTTGTAATATTAATTGTGGTTTGGAAGCTAATTTATTATTATTCAAAAAAAATTTATAACACAATTAAGAATCATTTATTCGCTTTGGTTGTTTTCAATTTATGATTGTTAATATATTTAATTTGATGTATTTATTTATAAATAAATAATTGCAATATATGTAAAAACAATATAAAGTATAAATTTAATAGATATAAAATAAACTCAATTAAATAATGAAAAATAATAAATTCTCAAATGTATATTTGTTTCATTTCAAACAACTTTTATTAAATATTTTTAGAAAATCTGCCAAACAACAAAAAATATTTTACACAGATACATTCAAACATTAAAAAATATTAACTAAGTTATTTTTCATAAATCGTTTTCCGAAAACTATTTTTAAACAAACAAACGGACTCATATTTCTATTTATTTGGCAAAAATCCAATATTTTAGTCGGAGATGATTCATTTTTCTTAATATATATTTCTAGGATATTATGCTCACCCACATTTGATTAATTCTCATTTATTATAATTAGACCTTTTGACCATTAGATGTTATTCTCAAAAGGATTTTTTTTATTTATTATTCTCCAATTTAAACGAAATAGTAAAAACAAATGCGCATTACTTATTCACCTTTTGAAAAATTAAAATTAAAAAAAGGAAAAACTAGTAGTTTAAAGACATATTATGGTGGTGAGTATTCAATAATAATGATTCTTTTTGAGCCATTTGAAGCCACCTCCATGATTCTGATTCATCATCACTACTTATAAGGTTTTAAATAATCACAATGTTTCATGCCCAACTTTTGTCTTTTTCTTCTTATGTCAAATCATGTTAATTAAATTTAAATTTAAATTTAAATTTAACTTTTTCTTTTTTATTTTCTAGACCCAATTTGTTTGACTTATTAGAAAATATTAATAAATTCAATTTATTTGTAGCTTTATCTTTTCTTCTTATAAAAATTTTAGGTAAAAAAGAAAGGTGCATTTTATGTAAAAGATTTTCCAATAACTCGAAAGAAGAAGAAAAAAAAAAGAAGAAAATATATGGCTAGGAATAAAACCATAAATAAAAACATTTATGGAAAATTTTCCTTTCATTTAGAGATAAATCCCAAATTTTAATTTAATGTGTAATATTATACATAAAATTTAAGTTTGTGTAATTTTATATATAAAAATTTGATCTGATTCAATTTTCACAAACTATTAACATAATTATCGATATAACATATGTTTAAGTTTCTCAAGATCAATTTTTACAGCCAACCATTTTCTAGTTTTCTGCTTATTTTTCATGGAGTGAATTACTTCCTATGAAATGATATTGTTGTCCGTTGTAGTTCTACCTACAATAAACACTGTCTGCTCTTTACCAATAATTCTTGGGAAGATCACTTTGAACTTATAGGCCACAACCTTCATAACTAACTTGTAGAGAATCGAACACAAGTTTATAGGCCGAAATTGTGAAAAATTATCAGGGTTTTGATCATTCGAAATAAGAATAATTAGGGTGTTATTCAAATCTGGATCCACCATTTCCCTTTTAAAAATCTTTTTAACCCAAGCGTAAATAGAAACACCAACTCGATGCCACTAACTTTGAAAGAAAAGTGCATGATAACCATCACTACCCAGAGCCTTTAAAGGGCCCATGTCAAACAAAGCAGTCTTTATTTCCTCATCAGAGATTGGTTTACTTAAAAACTGATTCTCCTCTTCTTCAAGTTTCAGAAATGAACTCATAGGTAAGTTCCTTATTGGCCCTAGTTTCTCTCCATGCAGGTTTCGAAAAAATTTAACCGCTTTATTCTATAATTCTTTTTCATCAAGAATCCACTCCCCCGCATCATTCTTCAATTTTGTGATTCAATTATGTTTTCTCCTATGAATCATTCGGCTATGAAAAAAATCTAGTGTTCCTGTCATCCAACAAAAGCCAATCACATCTCGCGTTTTGCTTCCAAAGTTCCTCATGATGAAGAAGATTTTCCAACTCAGTACACATCGTCATTTCTAACTCATGTAGATAATCAGAGTGTGAATAATCCAGAACCTTCTGAATCCTAGTGAGTTCCTGAACCAACCTTTTTTTACAATGTCCAATGTGCCCATAAATACTCTTATTGCAACTTTTGACTTTACTCGTAAAATGAGAGAGTGAATTAGACATGCAACCATTAAGACTCCACTTCTCCTAGACTAATTCAGAAAACCCCAGGTGTTCAACCCACTCTGCCACAAACAAAAAGGACGCCCCTTTGGGGAGTGGAGTGAAGGTCTAACAAACAACAAAAGTGGCCTATAGTCAAATTTGCGCCTTTGAAGGCGAGTCACTGAGCAATTTGGAAAGGTAAAAATCCATGCATCATTACCAATAGCTCTATTGAGGCATTCAAAGCCCCCACTCCTATTCCATGTAAATTGAGAACCCTTAAATCCCAAATCATTCAACTTAACAAACTATATAAAATCCCCAAAAAGGAAGCATCTACTACCACTAAATTGGCCACCTTTCTTTTTACAGGGAGATAAAAGAGCATTAACATCTCCTATTGCCATCCACAAGGACCCATTACTCGGAATGACCATCTTCAATTCGCCCCAAAGATATTTACGTTTCCAGCTATCAAGACTACCATAAACGAACATTACAAAAATAGGTTGCTAAAGAGAGCTATCAAAAATCTGAATCAAAATAAATTGGGGATGACTCCGAAGTATCTCAACATAAATCGACTCCTTCCATCCAATCCATATACCCCTAGAGAATTCGATTGCCTCCACACGATGAAAAAAATAAACCTAAGCCTAGCAATAATCGAATCAACTTTCCCACCACTAACTCTCGTCTTTAAGAGGCTCACAATGTCAAGTTTAAATTCCCTATTATACACATAAAGATACGAGGAAACTTGCTGCTAGCACACCCTTGGCAATTCCATGAAAATATATTTAAATTCACAATACAAAAGAAAGATAGGAACTGACCTTTAATGCTCAGATAGACAGGGTTTCTCTCGGTGACTATCATCATTATGCAACGCCTCCTTCTCGGTTTAATTCTTGACTTGGAAGAGTATGAGCTTGACCATGAAATTCATTAAGTCTGATAGAGGAACTCTCGCATTGCCAGGATTTTTAAACCAACCTTTACGATCTCGAATAAATTTATTGTAACACCCCAAAATTTGATCAATTGTTTGATAAATTCTGTTAATAATTGAGCCTTTGTATCTGTGGTTAAGTGTTTTGTTTATGTGTTTAAGATCGAGGGTTCGAGCCTTCCATCTTAAAATTTTACAGTTTATTTTGGCATAACACCTTATCATTGAACTGATAACTTAAGTTTATTTATGCATTAATCTGTGTAAAAAATGAGCCTGCTAGTTCAATGGTTAAGCTTCTATATACTTCCTAGCTAGTTCTATGTTTGAAACTCTACACATGCATTAAAGAAAATTTTTATGCTATTTGGTAAAAGCCTATTAGTTTTGGTTGTTTTAAAAAAAATAACCTTTCTTTAACGTTTTTTCCTTCTTCTCTTTTCTTTTTTTTCTTTAGTTTTTTCTTCATTTCCTTTTGCGTGCTTCTATAAACTACTATCGACTTTAATTGGGAATTCTGCGTTGCTCATTATGTTGTTTGAAAGGTCATTACATAAGTTCTACCGTTATTCTCTTTTGTTTTCGTGAAATTTTGTTATTGTTCTTCGAAGTTAGAAATGACTATTGTTTGTCTGAATTTTCGTTAATTGTGCGGTTGGGGTATTGTTAGGTGAAAGTCTTATGAAAGACGTTCCTTCAGCAGTCAATGTTCGGGTAATTGTTGTTGATTTGCCGGTAAATGTTAGTTGCTATAGGGGTTTGCGTCGAAGTTTTGACATGTTGGGTTGATTGTTATTTTTATGTGAATTGTTCATTTAAATTGTTGATTGAACCTCTGGTTTTCATTTTTAGGCTTTAGAATCACTCATGTTGCTTTGGCATTGAATTCGTATCAGGTTTGTAACAAAAACATAATTTTCTGCGAATTATAAATGTCGAAAAACATAGCTCTCGACGCTACACGGCCGTGTGCCAGGCCATGTAGAAGGTCGTGTGAGCCACACGTTGTGTGTCAGGTCATGTAACTCACTGTTTTCGAATTGAAGGCATACGGGTTAGGGACACAAACATGTGTTCAGGTCGTGTAACTCATTGTTTAAGATTTAGGATCACACGGGCCAGGGACACGAGCGTGTGTCCAGACCATGTGAGGGGTTGTAAGTCACACGGGCGTGTGCTTGGCCATACATCAAACTGTGTAACTCACTGTTGCTAGGCCTTGTGGGTCAAAATTTTTAAATTTTTGTTAAGGCCGTAAATGTCGTTCCAATCGAATGTAGGCCTACCGTAGGGTTTGTATGGTTCGATTTAGGGCATAGAACCCATTAAATGATAATCTATTTCTATATAAACTATTATTTTACATGTATTATCGAATTGTAAACTAATGAGTAGTTGCGTTCTGTATCAACTTAGTATAATCTAAATCTATAACACCGTATGTTTATATCTATATCTATAAATTTACATTTGAATTGGGATCGGGATCAAATAAAAAAGGATGTTGTAGGCAGTTTAATATTTTGCCAAAACTGGTGGCTAAGCCACGTATATGTATTTGATTCTGGCGACTTTTGCATTCTGTTCTAACAGCTAGTCTACAACATTTTCGAACTTGACATATAATCACTATGTGGTTTGTAGGGATGGATGGGTACACGATACCTTTTTTAGTGTGTAGGGTTCGACGGAGATGGTCTGTAGCTGATGAGAGTAGGAAATATGCATTATGTATCTATCATAATATGCATTTTTAACTGATATATTTTGTTCTGCTTCCGTATCTGATTCTGAGAACTGTTTGAACTTTGAGAAACTAAAGATCTGTTCAATAGTTTTGCTTAATAAAATTGTATAAGTTATACACTGTGTCTATCGACTCATTTTATCTGTTTGACTGAATTTCAAGTAACCCATTGACTTAGGTGGGTCGGCGTGGCGGGAGCTCGATCATCCTTATCTAGTATTTTTCCATTTTAATTAAACTTATATTATAGTTTTTTTACCTTGAAGCACAGATTTTAAGTTAGGATTTTTGCGTTGGTTCAACTATTTAAACATTTTTTGAGAGTTAAACTTTAATTAGTTAAAAGTGGGATTTCCTAAAATAGTTTAACGTAGCTTCTCAGGCTTGGTCCTAACGTCTACGCCTAGTATAGGGTTTTACATTTACTAAAAGGCTTGCTATTACGGATAGTAACATCCTTATCCCCCTGAGTCCCGTCCTTCAGAAAACGGGTTACCTCCAGCAACCCCACTCGCAACTTTTTCCAAATCCTTTGGAGAATTGGGAATAATATATTTTTTTTAAAAGAGACGACCGAATGTCTTCCAGGATCAAGAATACTTGGATTAGTTTTCATTATCGACTCAATTGGGCCTTCAAAGGTTGGATTAAAATGTGAGCTAAAGATAGTCAGCTCTACTGTTTTCTTACCATTTTCCAACATTTATGGCGCATTAAAATCAATAGGAATTGAAGAAGTTAAATTTTCATTCTCCAAATTTAATTCCATTCGGTAACCTGGTGTTGTGGGATCCACCTGCGCAAAATCTTCCAACTGATTATAGGGTCCTAAATTAGCTTTTGAAAATGACCCAAGTTTTAGCCCAAATTTATTACCAGAAGCCTTAAGGCGTAAATATCCACTTATCAATTCTAGCCTAATACTTGCCGTCAAAACTGCCCCATGATTTTCCTTAAGCCCAGAATCTGTTACCTGACCCACTTCACTAGAAGATGTTGGACCCTGCATTCTCGACCCAACAAAGAGAGGGTTATACCTATTAATTTTTGCCCATTCCTTCCTCTTCAATAACTCACCCTTTTAAAAATTTATCCCCGAAAAAAACGCATCAATTCCCCCATTTTCGGCTTAAGGTGTTAAATTAGGAACCTCCCCCTTCTTTGGCCTAAATTTTTACACATATGTTACCATTTGGTCTCGAATTGCGCTGAAATTTCCCCTTGACAATCATCCATGGTCCAAAGTTTTCTGATGCCTCTACTATTTTCACCTTCTCAAGTAAAGCCACCATTGTTTCCTCCTTGTCCCCGCCGCGTCTCATCACAGATCCGTCAAAAAGGCATAGATCTCGCACATGCCTGTATCGACCATACGAAAAGCACATTGCCAGTAGGGATTCATACTCAATCCTCTGTGTCATACCGCTCACCATAATTTGAGAGACCAGTAGTTTGTCCAAGTTGATGAATACCGCCATTCAGGCAAATCGCCCCCTCGACCCATTATCTGTTTTGAAATTAAGCTTCGTAACTTGGCCTATTAATCCACCTATTTCTTTCAGAATTTGATGCTTGAAAAGGACCCCCGGTAATCCAGGTAATCGGATACAAGCCATAACAATACTAGGAAATGGTTGAAAGGGATTAAATTCCAGAGCCCACGACTAAACCGTGAGATATTGGTCAAACACGATCCATAGGCCTTAAGTGAGAACTTTCTCGTAGTCCTCTTTATTCTAGAATTTCACTAGGTAATAGCCATTTTCAACATCCATGAGTTGAAATGAATGTGATAATTTCCAAAGATTAAAGATCATGTTATAAAGAGTGGAGTACATTAAGTTTCTCCCTAACAATTTCACCACCACCATGGTCACCATATCCCTAACCAGAATTTGCGTTATTATTTTAGAAAATTTTATTGTTGGTATCCCATTAACTGTAGTTTTCATGATATCACTCTACTTAAATTCAATCTCCTCTTTGCTTAAAGAATCAGATAACCCTGTCGCTAACACCTTATCCCTCCAAGACATCGTCGACACAGGGGAAAGATCCATAGCCATCTCACTGCTCGTATCCGTGTCCACATCATTGAATCTAACCTTTTTGGTGTTCCTGTCCTCATTGGAAGTACTATTATCGCCACCGTCCACTAAGTATTTGCTTAATTGGCTTTTACTTGCTTTTGAAAAAAAGTAGAATCACAATCAGGGGCGAAGCCAGAAAATTTTTTTAGGGGGGCCGGATGAAATTTTAATTTTTATAGTTTATATCTTTATAATTTGTAAAGGATTAAATCGAATTTTTATAATTTTAAGGGAGGTCAAAATGCAATTTTACCTTTACTAATTTAAATTTTTTTAAAAAAAATTAAGAGACTAAAAAATAATTTTACATTTTATGGGGAGGCCGGGGCCCATGCCAGCCCCCTAGCTTCACCATTGATCACACCAACTTTTAGATTTTGCATCTAATTGACTTCGTGCATTTTACTTATTGATATAGATTATAATAAAACAGATATATTAAATATATTGTAATTCTGATTGTAATTAATAAAAAAATAGGTTCTGTTATATTTCTTGCTTGCGAAATTGACTCTATGTTGATTTTAAATCGGTTTGTCCGAAAATTATCGGTAGCGTTTGAATCATATGAATGTTACTTTTAATAAAATTTAAAAAAAAAAAAAACACTTTTAACCTACTTAATTTATGATTATATATATTAGTATTAAAATACATCAACATAAGAAATGTTTACTAATAATAATAGTAATAATAATGACAGCTAATGAGATTGTGGCTTAATAGTAAGACTGGGGTTTGAAAATTAATTTGGTAGGTCATGTTGAGGTCTCACTGTAAGTAATATTGTGCATGTATATTCATTTTAAAATTATTTTGATTTCAAGTCTTATTAGTGGATTGGGCTTTAGTTTAATTGTCTTTGTTGTTATTACAATAAGCACGAGGTTGTGGGTTTGGATTAGACTTGATTATGAGTTAAACCACCCGCTCAGGCTCAAAAATTTATTTAAAGTATAGGAAGATTTAGACAAAAATATAAGCCCAAAAAATGGACTTAGAAAAAAGATAAAGTTTGTTTTTTAAATGGGTTAAGCCTTAGGTAAGAATTTTTTAACATGGACCGGACCCGAGCTGCCTAAACTTTTTTTCTGCTACTATTTTACTACTATTTCGCTGTTATTTTGCTACCATTATGCTATTATATTGATGCTATTTTTTTGTTATTTCTTGGGTATTGTATAATTATTGTTTTATTGTTAATTTTGTTACTATTTTAGAGGCATTTGTTTGCTAAGTTGTAACTGTATTAGTGTTATTAAGTATAGAGGCTTTTTTTAATGTATTCTTAATTTGTTAGTAAATATTTATTTAAATGTTTTTAGTGCATTTAATGTATTGTATTTTTTAAAATTTATTTTTATATAAAAAAATTTACTACGGGCGAGTCAAGCTCAGGTTTAGCATTTTTTATCTGGACCAAGCTTGGATAAAATTTTAGGTCCATTTTCGAGTCAGACCAACTTCAAACTTAGAAAACGGGCTTAAAATTTGATATCGATCAGACCTGATCCATGATCAAATTTAGTTTAAACATGCTTAAGTACATGTGTTTTCCTGATTTAAGTGTTGGATGTTATAAGTAGAAGTATGCATTATATCAAAAATAAATTTATAATATTGATAGGTGTAATATAGATTTATTATAAGTTTATGCATGGATGGAGTTATAGAGGGTAAGCATTGTATAATTTATAAACGTATGTATTTTTGTTCTAATTGCTGAGTGAGTTTTCCAAAAATAAAAACTTAAAAGAATAATTATGATAGGAGCAATTAAGCTTTAAAAAAACTCTAACCTCTACCATTCAATGTGGGCTTTCACTATTAGTAGCAATTAATCTCACAATTTTCATTTTTTATTATCCAACCAACTAATGATCTTTAAACTTTAAAGCTAAAAATTTTCATGGCTAACATTTTATAGGTTGATTATAAAAGAATTTCAATGATTTTATTTCCTTTTTTTAATTTTTTTTCTTTTTAATTATAAAAGAAATAGGAATCAGATAAAAAGAAAAAAGAAGAAAGAAGAAGATGAAGATGTAGGGCTGTGATTAAAAATGTTATCATTATAAACTGGCAAAGGGTGAATATTATCCCTCTCTTTCTAGAAGAAATAGGTTAGGTTTTAGATGATTAATATTCCTTGTCTACCAAAAAAGGAAGAAGTAGAGGAGATGTTTTAGTAAAAACGTTTCCACATTTTATTGCAATTTAGTTTAGAATTAAACTCTTGAGGGATGATTGAAATATGTCAATATTAGATTCCACCGACTTATTACTTGTCTATTTTCTCATGTTTTTATTTATTTGATTTAACGGTAAAAAAAAATAAATTTATAAGTTGATATTAACTCCATGAAATAACCATTTATCAAAATTTTCCTAGCCTTATTTTTATTTTTAAGGTTATTAAATTATTATAAAATTTAAATTTTGATCACTTAACTTTAAAATGTTACAAAATAGTCATTAAATTATTTTAAAGTTTTCATTTAAATCGCTGGATTGTTAACATCGCTATTGTATGACCACCTCTAATACCACCACTTGCATCAAATGAAAGCTTTTTCTCCCCTTCTCTTCTACAATTAGCTTTTTCATAAAATAAATTTGAACGTCATGAACTTGCGAACCAAAATCCAAATAGTTTTCTTTTTCAATCTCCAACATTGACTGTCAGAGCGATTGGATCTAATGGGTATTGATCTACTGTACTGATCGTCAAATCGTTGCTTCAAGCTCGTTAGTCAGACTTTTCAAAAAAAACTTAATAGCCTAATAACTTAAATAAAAAATTTTAAATAGTTAAATGAGTTAAATGAAAACTTTTGAATAATTTAATAATAATTTTATAATTTTTTTAAAATTGAATGACAAAAAAATAATATTATTAATAATTTAGTAATATTGAGGGTGTAATTTACCAATTTTTTTTATTAATACAAAATCCAAACCTTTCTTCATAGTCTCTTTTAGACAATTTGTTGTTTATTCATATGCCACATTTCAAAGCGTTTCTTGCCCAATCCAATCTTTTTACCTCACAACACATCAACATATTGCATGAAGGAGAGGTGGTAGGATGCGACTAACTCACGTCTCATCTCCATTTCTTGTCTTTGCAGTTTTCAATCACTAAATCAAAGTGAAGAAGAAGAAGCAAGAAAAAAGTGAGGGTCCTTATCGGAATTTGATTCATTCAGACCTTAAAAGATCACATCATCCGTGGATGACCAAAGAATATGTTCATATTGCAACATTGAAGGCTCACCATTGATTAGACGAATGTATGGGGCAGGGACCTGTTTTATCGATAAAGACTTACACGCTTTGGTCACTTGATTATGTACAATGTGTGGTGTAACCTTCCTATTTGTCTGACAAACAAGATCCATCATAACTATCATGGAATATTATCATGGTGGAATATATTAGGTTCTGAATAGATTTTTGTTGGGTTTTTAGTGAAGATCCAATTCTTGGTGCATTGGATCTCCTCCCTTTCTTTTGTGTGAATAAATTCCCCTAACCCTAATACAAACAAAAACATGCACAGTACTAATGAAAAGATGGTACAGATTGTGAGATATGAAATTACTATACAAGTCGGAGCAATTTTGTATCTCAAAAAGGGTAAAATGATAATTATATTTAGTAAATTGCTCCATATTGCTTTGAGGAAATGGATGACCTTTTTACCTTGAGTTTAAAGCAAAACAAAATAGTGAAAATATCATGGAGGTTCTTGTATTAAGAGTTAGATTATATTTTATATTTTTACTGAAAAATAAGTAAATTAGTCCTTATACATTAAATCAAAGAGCAATTTGATCATTTCTCTTAAAAATTTTATCCATTTGTACGATTTAAAACTGGTATAGCTGACGTAATAATTAGAAAATAACACATGGCGTGCTATATGTAATTCATGTTGACGTACGAGGATCAATTTTAAATAGTAGAAATGGATGAAATTTTTAATAGAATAACCAGTTTGTTGTTTGATCTAACATAAATGAACTAATTTTCCCATTTTTTGAGTAAAGTGAGCAAAATATAATCTAACTTTTAGTACAGGGGCCTCTATGGTATTTTTACTAAGGACAACCGGGTGTTGAACGTGTATACTGAGATCCAAATCAGCAAACTTCTTTATGTTCACTCTATATTTAGCCCAGAAATTTAATTAGTCTGTAGCTATAGCTTTGCCTTTCATCATCTCCACTATTTCAAAGTCTTACAAGGCTCTTGAATGTGTCCATATCCAATGCAATTGATTTTCTGGAAAAAGGTTGAAGCCAATTGATACTTTGCAACTGATTTGATTGATAGAATTGCGTAAAAGGTTAGCACTATGTGTAGTCAATCTATACAAACATGCGAGAGCTAAAAAGAAGGGTTGAAAATGAAGAGAAAATAGTACTAATATAATCATGAGATGTGGTGCGTAATTATTTATCTCATTCTTTAATTATAAAGTTGAGGGTTTATTTTTTATCTATGAAAATAGAGTAAATTTTATAATTAACCGTTTACCTCTTCAGAGAATACCCGTGATGAGGAGATTAACCAATGTTATTGAGTCCACTTTTTTTTTTTTTGACAAAAAAAACAACAACAATATCAATATATCAATATCAGCATACTACTACATTATCTGCCTAATGCTGAATCTTTTTGACTTTGGGTTTTCTTTGTCTTCCATGTCTCTGTCATGTTCATTGTTAGCTGATCTCTGGAACATTAGAAAGTGTTGAATGTTCATGGTGCCAATATCATGTACCTTTTCAAGGTATATTTGCAACGCGATGCTATGATCATTATTTTACGATTTATATTTTTTCAATTTTGGTATTCGCAATTAAAACGACATGATCAATAACATGTAAGGTTAATGTTAGGTGATGTGATGGATCTGATGTACAACACAAAATGCATGTCCAACTCATATACTTACCATGACTGACCTGTATTGACAGCAATATCAGTCCCAAGGTTGAAAATTGTACTAGTTTATTAATTAATTACTTCACTCAGCCTGATAATTAAATGCAATATTCCCTACAGTATAAATGAAATGAATTAAGCATATTTGTCATTCAACCCTTGAAAAGCTTTTCATTGTGCTTATATAGTAAAAGGTTCCAATTGGGGTTTGTTTCACTTATCAAAAACGTGGCTAGCCAAATGTCTGCCTAAGATCTCTCTTGCAAAGTTGAAACCCATGTGGAATTTTTGTTTTGGATAAGCTAAAGACCTACAATTGAGTGGAAAATAGCAGTGAATATCTATCATTGGCTTAGTTAACTATTCATAAGGAAATAATTCACAGCCATAACAGTTTTTTGTTTAGAATGCTAAGTGAATCCGAAGAGCTCTCGGCAGAGCTGAAACATTTCGGATCATTACATGTCATGCAAGTAACCACCAGTTTTAGATACATCAACTCATTGATTCCTCTTTGTTTGTGTATATATATATGTGTGTACAAACTCATTGGTGTCTCATCCAAATCTATTCTCTTCTGAAAATATCCTATTCCTTTGGAACTCTCTCTCTCTCTCTCTCCCACATTTTTCTTCTCCTTTCTTCCCTCTTCTCTCATTCATTTCTCTACTTCTCTCCGCCATGGTTTCGCATCTTGTCACCACTATCCGAAATGTAGTTGGAATCACAGGTACGTTCATATGATATATGCTTTTTGGATTGCATCGTATTGATCGCTGTTATGAACTTAATGAAAAAAAATTATAACGATTCGTTGTAATCGCTATTTAAATTCCGAATTTCCTTAAATTTGCATATATATATATATAGGAAGAGATTATTATTATTTTTCACTTTGACTTCCATGTATTTGAAGGCTAAACTAATGTTGTTTCTTCTGTTTGTTTTCCAGGGAATGTAATCTCCCTCTTCTTGTTCTTGTCTCCTGTGTAAGCTTTGACTTTAGCATAATCTTTCCAAAGTATCATTGAGTTTTTTTTTTTTTCCTTAATTTTTGAGATTTTCTCTTTAAGTCAAGAAAAAGAAAATAATCTTTTAATGTTTTAAGTTCCAATCTGAGGTATATTTTTCTTAGATTTATTTTAAGTTATTATGGTGTAGGTGTGTTTGAATTTATTTTAATTTAATTTTATATATATATGATTTTTTAAATCAAATCGATAATCAAATTTTACCATTTCTTACCACCAACTTAATTTCAATTAAATAAATTATTAAAAAATTATAAAACTTGATTCAATTATTTTTTTTATCCTAGTTTAACCAGTTCAAAATCATGCATAATCTAATAAAATTCAAAC
Organism: Gossypium longicalyx; assembly: GCA_025698465.1. NCBI lineage: Eukaryota > Viridiplantae > Streptophyta > Magnoliopsida > Malvales > Malvaceae > Gossypium > Gossypium longicalyx. The sequence continues at coordinate 22,871,374 of CM046996.1, read as the reverse complement.
CTTGTGTCCAAATTAATATACCAGTTAATCTAATCAGTTCCAACAACCACGTCGAAATATGTTTTATTTTTAATTTTATATTATTTGGGATTGTGTTTCTGAATTCTAGAAAAAAGAAAAACAAAAGGGCATTGTTGGCTTTTTCACCGTGGAGGGTAACATAATTAAAGCCAATAATCAAACCTACCATAATTAGTTTTGTTAGTTACAAAGGAATTAAATTATTTGGGTTTTGTTTAATTAACGTGTTAAGTTCATTGCATTATTTTGGCTAATGAATGAGAATTATTGTGGCAGACCAACTTTTATTAGAATTTGGAAGAAAGGATCAGTGGAACAGTTCTCCCCAGCCCCATACCTTGCAACCTTAATCAATTGCATGGTTTGGGTGGTTTATGGGCTGCCTATGGTGCACCCCAACAGCACCCTGGTTGTAACCATCAATGGCACAGGGACTGCCATTGAGATTGTATACCTAACCCTCTTCCTCATCTATTGCCATGACAAGAAAAAGAGAGTGAAAGTGATGCTAATAGTGCTAGTTGAGATTATTTTTATTGCGGGTGTCACCGCTCTGGTTCTTATCATAGCTCACACCACTCAACGTCGATCCATGGTGGTCGGAATTATAGCTATTTTGTTCAATATCATGATGTATGCTGCCCCTTTATCCGTCATGGTTAGTATCAATGGAAATCTATATATTGATTACCTATTAAGCCAATTTTATTATATGATGACGATGATGATGATGATACAGAAACTGGTGATCACGACGAAAAGTGTGGAGTATATGCCATTTTTCCTGTCACTAGCATCCTTTGCCAATGGTGTTGCTTGGACTGCATATGCTTTCCTCCCTTTTGATCCTTTTATTGCTGTAAGTTACACATTGGTTTTCACCTTTTTCTTTCTCTTTACATTACTCTTCATCTCTACTAACTCAACAACAAAATTAATTACATATAAAACTGAAGAAATGAATCAAAAATTGAAAGTGGTACCAACGAGTGATAGTTGCACTAGTATAGCATATTACATTTTAAATAAGAGAACACATATTTAAACCTTAAAAGATGATATTATAAAAAGAAATAGTTCTGAAGCATGGACCATAAAATAGATATAAAAAGATATTAAAATAAAAATTGAAAGTGGTCATACAATCCATTCTAATAATAATTACATAATCTTTAGATAAAAAACAATTAAATGAGAAAAGACTACCTCAATTCAGAGACAAAACATATCAACGATCTTATAAAAGATTGAAAGTGATACTTACAAATCATTTGCTAAATAAAATTGACAAAAAAATGTAAATATTTACCAAAACACAATCAACTACTCAACTAATTGAACTTATAAACATTGATTAAGCAAATTCCCTTTTTTTGGGGGGGGGGTTAAATAATACAAGAAAAAGAAGAAATATCTATATAGCATGATTAGTAATAATACAAAATAAATACTGTTTTTTTTCCATACATTGAATCACCAAAATATAAAGGCGATTTGGCTTTGATTTTCACATTTTCAGACACCCTATGATGTAAGATGATGTGATAAGGTGTCTGAAAAAAGTAGAAAATAAAGAAAACTGGTTTTTACATTTAACGATTTAGTGTAAGAAAAGAAAAGGCAAAATAATACCCTTTTTTTTTATTATAAATAATGGATTCTTCATATTATATTTAACAGATGTCGCGGTATGGGTTTAAAAAAAGGAGATCATGTTAAGCAAATAGGACAATAATATTAATGTAACCGACTTTCTTACCCAATATATTTAGTATTAGTGGATACATGTAGGCCATATTACATTGTACAATTCAAATAATTGGCATCAAATTACCTCTTTTGCAAAGCCCAACAAGAAATGAAGTCTAGGAGGGAAGGTTGGTATTTTGTGTTGTTTTAGAAAGTTAGGCACCTTTCATTCCATGTGCCTTCTAAAAGAGAAAGGCAAAGGAAATAAGGCCCTTTTTCACTAAGGACACAAAATCAGCTAACTACCATGTGGGAGGTTACATTAAGAATTTATATTGAATCATATCCTGTCATCTGATCAAATGTAGAGTTGTTTGTATTTACTTTTAAGGTTTAGTGATGAGATGGTCCAGTTCATAGATTTAAACACTTGATCTTTTATCAAATACAAACTTTTATATGGGTTTTGAGCTTTGAGATAGATTTGGTTTTGCAAATGATTTAATAGGGTTTGGGGTTTCATAAAATTTGTAGGTTCCAAATGGACTAGGGACATTGTTTAGTTTAGCACAGCTGTTGTTGTATGCCACATATTACAAGTCCACAAAGAGAATAATAGCAGCAAGACAAGAGGCCAAGATGGAGATGCATCTCTCGGAGGTGGTGGTCAATGGTGATAATAAGGATCCCAAAAAGAACTCCACAGCACCTTAGAGACCCATCCTTCTACTATATATAACTAGAGAGGGTGTTTAATTTTGTTATGAACATCAATCACCATAAACATGGTGCTATGCAGCAGCTTGTTTACCTAATCATTTTCCCTTTCAAGTCTTCTTTTTCTTTTGCGGGGTAATGTGTGGGCTGAACTATCAAGTTTTAGATTTTTGTAAACTTATTATTATGTGGCCCAACTTTTCTGCATATGGTTTTCTACAATCCAATAATAAGAGGTCCCTGCAAACTTCTATGTTTAAATCTCAGCAGATTTCTCTCTCTTCCTTTTTATATCATTAAACATTAAAAGAAAAAACTTGCTTGTGATATCAAATTCGCCATCACATCATCATCTGAAAATGAGTGATTTAAAATGATATGCTACATTTACATAGAATTTATGATACATTAAGAATAAAGTTGAAAGAGTACAAATAAAACGTCCTTATTCATTAGCAAAGATAACAAATTGGATTCATGGAATTTTTTTTCTAAGTTTCTTACAACTTGAGAAAGCTATTGGAAACAAAATCTTCAGTTTCACTCGCCTAAAATTCTAGGACTGACTATAAGAATTACACTTTAAATATATATATATATATATACAACATAATCACAACTCTCCAGTGCTCTCACAGGAACTCCCTAAATTGGCCATCGTGTCGTGAACTGATAATCGAATGATATTGCTGCCTGATGAACTTGAAACATCTAGACATTCCTGAAGGTCAGCATCACAAGCTATCAAAACCCATTCATTATCATCATCCAAATACTTGATATCAAAAGTACCCACCTCCAGTTTCAGCCTCTTGGCCACTTCCTCTTTCAGTTCCACTAGCCCACTACTTAAGGAGATCCGAAATCTGATTATATCTTCCCTGTATGTAGCCTTAATGGTCACACCCTTCATTCCATGCCGAGCTGTTACATGGGGTGTTGTCTGAGTGAATGTATGCATTGCGTGCTTGATACCCAGATCGGAACATTGAGGCGGTGTCCAACTAGATTCTGGTAATCGTTCATCGGCACCGATTTCTGCTACTATTGGACATAGGTTTCTTAAGTCTTTCGAACTTCCAGCATCCTCCACTAACATGCCTCCAAATGGTTCTCGAGGTTCAGCTGTCACAGGGGCTTCAGGCATTGAGAATGAAGTAGATATATTCAGTTCCTCTAAATGGAAGGCCAATTTGGGGGAGCATTGGTCGTGGCTGAAACCAAGTGGATCCTTAGTAGCAGCACTTTCAGTTGCAGGGCTACCTTGGCATGATCCATGAGAAGTAGGTGTCCCAGCGCTCTCTTCTCTAGAACCACTCCCTGTTTTGAATCTGTTTGCCCCTTTATCCAAGCTTGGTGAAAGCCCATTATGGTGAGGGAAAAGTTGTTCTTGGCTCAATGTCCTCCCTCCCAGCAACTGATCATCCACCAAAACTTGTGTGTTACTTCCTGGCGTCTGACATGTGGGCAAATCGCTTTTGTCAACTTGAGGCTCGGAAGGTTTGGAATTTGTTAAGTTTTGTTGATGAGAACCATTCAAACTGGTTGTCCATGAAATGGAACCAACAGCAACTGGGAGTGGACTTGTGGCAAGTGAAGTCAAATCAAATGCTTCATCAGCACCTTGGACAGATTCAATAACATGCTTTAGCTTAGTGAGGGAACGGTTGACTTTGTTGATCTTACGAGATGGCCATCGGGAGATCCCATGCTGCCTGCAGATTCGCTTCATTGTTGTAGGGCAAACTGTAAAGCAAGAATATCCCTGAGCATAGTCCATTTCAATAGGTATCGGAAATATATATATATTCCAGTTAATATATAAATAAATCGGCATCTTAAATAATGCAAGTTAAAAAGGCAAAGAAAAAGTTTTGGAGGCAGAGCATAACGCATACCACCAAGGCTCTTTGCAGCATCTTTGAGACTCCCTGCAAAATACTGTTGGAGCACCTCTAGACTAATCGATTTCTCAGTTTTCCCACGTTTTCTCTCGGGTTTTTTTAGTTCTTCATTCTTTGGAAGACAAACAGGATCTTGGCTTCCACTAGCAACAACCTTGCTTCCATCAGTTGCAGGGTCATGATTATCACTTAATTGCTTTTTCAATGAATCTATTTGCAGATCTCCTCTATTTGGTGAGCTGTTAGTCCCAGGTGGCGACTTCACAGATGGTGAAATTGGAATAAATTCGAGCCTTGAACTAAGCCTTTCATCTGAAGAAGCTATAATGATTTCTATATATCCTTTATTCTCTTTAAGTTTGGTTCCAGGAGCAACCTTAATACACTGGAAATGTTGCTTTATTGTTGACAATATGGAACCCAACAAGGACTGTTGTTCATTGAAGTCAGCAATAGCAGGAGGCAAAAAAAATTCAAGAACATAATCATCATCTCCAGTGTAAGTACTCTGTAAGCAGATTGCAAAACAGCTGGTTAATCCAAACATGCGTGCATAGTGCACTAAGGGGTACTCAGTTTTGCAGAATTGGGTAATATCAGCACAAAAGCATGGATTATGGGATAAAAATGCCCTCCCAGAAACCCCCTGTCCCTTTTGTAGGTGATGTTCAAGACAAGCCTCCCGGAAACCCCACATGTGAGCATCTACAACATAGAATGCTACGTCAGTCGTGGATATGCAGACTTGTCCCATGCAGCTACCATCAAAGCTCGTACAGTATTTCTTTGAACCACCACCATGGGCTAAAACATTACGATGCCTGCAAGGGACCCAGGTTTGAGCCAAAGGTAGTTTGTGTGTTTCACAGACCATCGTCAAGATCTCCAGAATTTCAGCCAGTGCATTTTGACGACTTTTATTGCAAATCTGGTACAAAAAGCATTAGTTTGTCAGCATAGATAAAAGAAATGGAAGAACACCACAATAAAATATCAGAAAAGAATAACAGGTTTGACACAATAATCATTGCAGTCGACCTTGGTGTTTGGATGATCCAATATTTCTGAACTTTTCAAATTAACTGCCTGCATAAGAACTGAAATCATGTGACTGAGGGTGCTTAAGAATGCAAGAAATAAGGTTCTCGGAGTAAGGAGTAATGATTTAGCACTAATCAAATATGAAACCAATAAGAGACTAGGTAGGGTAAAAGAAACCCAACCTCAAGTGCTTTGCATACTTTATCAACCTCAGGTGCATAGTGAATCATCGGTGAAGTCATTATGAGTTCAAGTACACCAACACAGGACTGTTTAGAAGGTTCGAAGACCGGCAATGCCAAGGTTCCCTGAACGTTGTAATGCAGAGCATGATCACGCCGTGAATACTCTCTGCTGGAATAATACTGCACATTTGGAGTCCATTCCGGCAATTTTTGCCTAAAAACACGGCCAGGAAGCCCAAGCTGTACATCACTCTCTCCATCCACAGAAAACATGTACATCAAAGAAACCATCCTATACTGATGTAACCCACTGCTATGTGGATCAAGGACAAAAGGTTGCCCAGACGTTGTTAAAACGTAACGGCCCCCATTTTTTACAGGTGCCCAAACCTGAGCTAGAACATGTTGTTCAGTTGATTCTTTGAAGTAACGTAGTGCCTGAGTCATCCTTTGTTTAATTACACAATAACTATCCGGGTTCTCAAGGGGTAGCTGTCCCGGAAATGGAGAAGGCATCCCTCTATTATCATTCTCCTCCTTTGGACATTCATTTCCAGGATTTGGAATACCTGCATTTTGGATAAATATCAAGGCAATTAAATATGTGCAATTTCCAGCATGAATTCAGTGTTTCAGGTTACGGTTTATTCAAAAGACAAAAAAAAAAAAAAAAAAAAAAAATAAGACATTCACTCTCCATAAAAAAGTGCTAAAGAAATTACTATAATCATATGGTTTCAAGTTCTTCTTTATGGGGCTAGTTTGGTTACCAAGAAACTTGGATTGGAACTAGATTATATAAGCGTTATATTCCATTTACAAATTATCTTACTCTCCAGGTCTTGAGAAACCAAATGGAGCTTTTTAAATCCAGATACCAGAAATCATGTTAGAGAGTCAGCAACATCTTAGAAGAAGAAATTTCCTAAGTTTTCAGGATTATCAAATTCAACCAAGGCAGAACAGACAAAAGTTCAAGCTCCAAATCAACCAAAAAGTCAATAGTTTATCTTAATCAGGAGAAAAAAAAAAAGAAAGGGAGAAAAGAGTTGAAAGGGACTAACACGTAACAAAAAGATTGCAATCGGCCGGGTGAGAGCCAAGCTTATTATTATCCTCATCGGAGAAAACCCAGAGAGGAGAACAAGGCTGTTCAGAAGAAGAAGCTAAGATAAAAGGAGAAGTGGGGTTTGAAAGGAAAGACTGATGATCCAACGGCCATGAACTCTCGAGATCGAGATCATCCAAATCCATAATCCCCTGACTTTGTTCCAAGTGGTGGTGGCGATGTTGTTTTGAGGGGAAAGAACACGCGTTGCCTTCCACTGGCTCACACATTTTCTAGGAAACCAAACAGGGAAAAGGAACCAGTTATTTTCCTTAATATTATTTTCCTGTGGAGGAAAGTTGTTGGGTCGTTTGGTGGAGAAGAATACAATATCGAGACAGACCTGGAAATGGTAAAAAAGAAAAAAAAAATTGCAGTGTGATTCATCTTTATTTTAATAATATTTTAATCGGAGGAATCCAATACAACAGTGGAGTTGTGGGCAAGTTGCTCCCATTTGGATTATATTTTATTACATATAATAATTGGGGAAGGATGATTCTATGGTGCTCCCTTCCATTATAACCTCCTCTTTTGGTCTAATTTTCTCTTTAGTCCCTCTATTATACTCCCTCTTTTGATCTTTATTTTAATTTGGTTTCTCTATTCTTATAATGTTATCAGTAGGTCGTATGTTAATGGAAAAATATTTGAAACATTATTTGGTAGGTTTAGCTTGATATAGGGTATGGTAAAAAATAAAAAAAGAAATATATAAAAGAAATGGAATATGTGGTTGTAAAATTCAACATCAATAATGGTAATATAGAACAATTATAAAGTAATAAGAAAAAAAAATAAAACATACTGATTTTACGAGAAAATCCTAAAGGAAAAGAAAATTCACTAATGATGAAAATCGAATGATACAAGAGGAGTTGTGACTACATCTATTTAAAGGTTTAAAAAACCTTATTATAATCAATGTCAAAAAGATGAAGTGTAGTTCTATATATATTCTACTCGAGCCTTCGGCCCTTGGCCTTAAACCCTCCACAGATCCTCTAGTTTTACCATTGTATTATTTCTTTAATAAGAATTTGGGTCATACAACTCTAACGGTGTAAAATTCTAACTATACTTGTAGACTTCAAAAATTACATTAATAGTATACCAAATACTCACTTATTATTATTATTATTATTAACTTTCTTATAGTAAAAAAAATCATATTATAAATATTGCATTTGATAAGAATATTTTTCACTTATTCCGGAGAGGTCTTATTTTTTTATAAGAATTTTTACTTATCTTTCAATTTTCAAGTTTAAAATTGTATTGATCATGTCTATTCTTTTTGACACAATATTTAAAACTATTCATAGTCCCTCCCTAACCCATAAATAAAATGATAATGTACTTTAGTACACTCGAACTCACGTCCTCTAAACCAATTTTTTGTATGTATATTTTTAATGGTTATAGGTGGTGAACCATTTTTGGTGTGGTATAATAACCCAATTGCTTCCGCCAAGCAGGTATATAGATATGAGCAATTTATTTTTATTTTCATTTATAATACTCATTGTAGTGGGAGTTTATGAATAATTTATGGATTTCATAGGTTAATTAATGATAATTGAATCTATTACTTTTGGAGCTGCATTTAACGCACAATATGAGCATTAAGATGATGCTCCACATTATGACTAAATTACTGATTAAAATTAAAAAATTTAAATTTAAGTCACCTAAATAAAAATATATTTATACAATTTACTCCTACTTTTAATTATAATTCAATGTTAAAGAAAATCTACATAAGTGGAGTGTTATTGGCATGAGGATTCAGCCCCTCACATTTTGTTGTTTATGTAGTTAGGTCCTTATTTGAAGCATTTAACATGTTTAATTAGTTAATTAATTTTGTTATTAAATTTAGACAAAAATAAGTTATATTTGTCCAAAATAATAAAATATTTGTTCCCTATAATTTGCAAAAATTATGAATTTAGTCTCTGTACTTTAATTTGATTAATTTGTCCTTATATTTTCTGAACTGGGCAATTTTAGTTATTGTACTTTTTCGAATTTTGAAATTTTAGTCTCGACCCAAACAAAAGCAATTAAATCCATTTGGTTAAATTCAACTACTAATCATGTACTATATGTATAGTTGTTCATATTCTCCAATTGGATAATTCTAAATCTCTATACTTTTTTTAAATTTTGAAATTTCAGTTTTGACACAAACAATAGTCGTTAATCCAGTAATTAAAATTTGTACTAAGTAATATATGAAAATAACAAGTTGACATGACATTACACATATGATAATATATTCGTTGCATTAAATTTTGGAAATCTCATAACTTACTAAATTTAACAAATATCATCTGATGAGGACTGAAATTTTAAAATTTGAAAAATACAAAGATTAAAAATGTCAAATTAAAATACTAGAATTGAACCTTTTGTTGCTTATAATTGGGGTGATGAATTTATCATATTCCATCCACAGTTCAAAAGCCTTTTACCCAAAGTGGTTAACGACTCATCCCCACAAATAAAATAGAAAATGAATATTAAAAGTAGGGTTAATGCTTTTGTCAAAAAGGGAAAATAAAGTAGGGTTAATGCTGCATTTCACTAATTAACAATTAACAACTTGCTAATCTTCTAATTTTTTTTTAATTAGCTGATCAGTACATCATTATTCATTGATTATGTTTTTGACTTTTTATATGATGATTCCATGGAAAAGGAAATTTAATATTGGAAATGTTATAATTAATTCTTTTACATAAAAATTATTTTGTTTTTTTTAATATTAAAATATTAAGTATTACTGCATTGAATTTATATTAATTTTTTTAGTAAATTGTAAAATATAAATAATGAATATAGTTATCTTTTTTTTATAAAAAAATATTAATTTTAAAAAATATACTTATTTTTTTAGTTTTAATCTTATTTTAGGTAAAAAATAAATATGATGGTCTGAATATCTCATTTCTTTAGAAATTTCAATTTTTTAATAAAATAAGATATAATTTGATATTTTCTTAATAAGTTTATCTTATTTAATTATTTTTTATTAAAAATTTTATATTAAGTAAAAAATTAAAATGATTATCAAACACATTTAAAAGTTAGATATTATTTAAATGGTGTTTTTTAAACACCTACTTAATTTAAGAATAAAATAATAAAAAATGACTTGATTTAAAGGAAGACTCCTATAGTTATATTGTGTTGAGCTTTCCTTAATCAGCACTTAAGCCTTATTTAATTAAGATTGTGATGTATTAATGGAGGACCCGCGACACATGAAATGACACAATTGCCCCAAACAATATTTATGTCGTTCGCAAGAAAATCGGAAAATTTGTTGGTCAAAACATTGACATATCGGTGAAATAAGTGCTCTAATCATGCCATATTACTATTATTATTATTATTATTATTATTATTATTATTATTATTATTATTATTATTATTATTATTATTACTACAATTTAGGAAGGTTATCAATGTCAAATCTAGTATTTAATATTTATAGGGTAAATTACATCAATAATCACTCATTTTTAACTTCAATGATAAAACAGTCATTCAACATTCAATTTAGTTATTCAATTTTCAAAAAATAACAAATTAATCCTACTAACCATTTTCCATTACAGACGTAACGGAAAGCTGACCTGTCATCCCACTAGGTAAGCGACCCTAATTTAAAACCCTAGTTGGGCTAGGCAATAAAAGATAAAGAAGAAGCAAAGAAAAATAAGAAAAGGAGGAGGAGAAGAAGAAGAGAAAAATTCTATAGTGGTAGCAGCAACATGAGGTTGTGGATCGCGGCGACAACGGCGGGGCAAGCTTCACAAATAATAGTTCCAGTGACGAGAACGGTCGAGAGTTTTTCTTCGTTGTATCCAGCCAAATGCACCATCTCGACTGTTCAGGAAAAAAACAAGATCCTTTGCTACAATACCCAGTCCAATTTCGAATTTGGGATCTTTCTAATTACTAACCCTACTCAGAATTTCACTTGCCGGCATTTGGTTGTCTCTTTGGAGGAACTGCTTCCTTTTTTTCCTGAAAATCATGGGTTAAATCGATTGTTTGGTTTGTCTGAATGTTTCCCTTGTTTTGCTTTTGATTTTGTTTTATGCAACTTGATAATATTGGCAATGGAGTTAGTGTTGTTTAGCTTAATCGACCCTTTTGTTTATATCATCATATCCCATGAAAATCTCGACAAATTCGAGTTTTTTTGGTTCTTAAATCGCTTGAATGTTGCTTTGGGGGATTTTATCCTCACCGGTTTGGTTGTGGGTACTGATAGTTTGACCCCAAATTGCCTCCAATCCTATTTCAATATGGTTTTTTCAGAGTTGATGGCTTTGGCAATAGAAAAAGACAGTCAGATCCCAACTATAGTGGCTACTCTATTGGGGGGTTGAAAAAGAAAAAAAAAAGGATATGGTGTTGGTTTGGAGGTCACCGATGGTGACGCCAAATATGGTTGTGGCGGAGGTGGTGACTGTGAGATTGTTGGGATGGAGAAGAAGAAGTATAAATATATTGGGCCATTTAAGCAAAAAGTAAAAGTATTGAGCCATTTATTAAAAAAACAAAAAAAGAAGGTCGAAAAGAAAATAGTCACTCAACTTTGCCTCGTCCAAGGTGGCAAGTTAATTGGCCACGTCACCTGTCTCGTTAGACCTGTAATGGAAAATGTTAATGGGTGACTAATTTGTTATTTTTTGAAAGTAGAGTGACTAAACTGAAAGTTGAGTGTCTGCTTTGTAAAAGAGGTCAAAGTTGAGTGACTATTGGTGCAATTTACTCATATTTATATTTTTTTTTTCAATTTAAAGTTTTTTAGCTCAATTTGTTTTTAACATTTAGAAAAAAAATCAAATTTGACTATCAAATTTTTGAAAAAAAGTCGAAGTGATGTGTAATGACCAATTTTGGCCCGGGCCCGCTAGAAACCCCAAAATATATATATAAAATATATACAAAAAATAAATAAACCAAAAATATTAAATGTCCAAAGTCCCGATTACATGACCCAAGATCCATTTACAAATCAAAGCCCAAATAAACACAGATTCTAGAACTAAACCCTATACAGGCCCAAATACAGTGGCCCAATACTCAAAATGAGCCCAAACGGCCCGAAAGCTAAGCCAAAATTCGGCAAACCCTAGGGCAAAAAAGGGTCCTTGCGCCGCAGTCCTCACGAGCGGCCTAACCACATCGCGCCACGCCCACCCTCCGTACGATGCCAGCGCCTCAGCCGCCATGCCACGCCCAAACCACCGTACCCGAGCGCGCACTCGTACCTGCAAATAGACAAAACAACAGCAGCACATACCCAATGCGAAAAAAGAAAGAATTTTGTATTTTATTTATTTATTTCTACCATTTTCGGCTATAAAGCCAGAATTTCAATCTTTGTAAAAGGTTACGTGCACAACCAATACATTTTAAAAATACAAAACGCAAAAGAAATTGAAAGGTGAGATTCAGATTCTGGTTCTTTTTTTCGTTTTCCCCTCCATCCCTTTTTCTCAGTTTTACATACTACACATTTTGAACATAAGAATCGAAAGGGAAAAAGAGAGGCCTTACCTTCGCATACGAGCCATCAGAGTCCTCATCCCCTTCGCTGAAATCAAAGTCAGAGATAGGATCTTAGGGCTAGATCGACAAACTCGACGCTAGAGTCTAAACGGAGGAGAAAAGGGGGATCACCGAGGGTCATTGTTTATCGTCGCAACGATGAAATGGTGGCTGAACGGCGCCGAGCCTTTAGGGTCCCCCCTCCCCCATTATTTCGGCTGAAGGATCTAGGTTTTTTAGAGGCTCTGCCCTCTTTTAATTGGCGACGTGAAACGGTGCCGTTTAAGGCATGATTTGTAGCCTTAAAACGACACCGCTTAGTGAGCCCGACCCGATCCGTTTCGGAATACCTTCAGGACTCGCGTGTTCACGCGGTGAAGGGTTATTTCCAATATAGGTCCTTCCCCTTTCGCGCAATATTAAAATCAGTTTATATTCGCATTTCCTTTTCTTTTAAATTTTCCCCATAATTTGCATGCGTTTGCACATTGATTCGCGCTTAAATACTGCGTCTTGGGGGCTGGAATATTTCCAGTTTAGGTCCTTCGACATTTATGCGCGTCGCATATTGCCCCTTTTGTTATTATTTTTGGTTTTCAAATTGTCCTTTTTGTTTTAGTTTGGTTCTAATTCAATCCTTTTAATTCACAGTTTTTTTTACTCGTTTGTACATTTCTTTACTGCCTCGACAATTACTTCTTTATTATTGTAAATTTTTTTATGTAATATCTTCGTCACGTTTTATGTATTTTGTACAAAGGTTTTACACATTATCATATATATGTATATATATATACACTTTATAATAAGTTAACTTCATTCCATGTACATACATCTATGTGTAATTATATATATCTATCTATTTATTTTCTTTTAAGTTTGTTTGTCTAAAGCGTTCTTTTGTATAGATATGCGTATATATATATATTATGATAAAGTTAATATCATTTCATACACCTAATGTTTTTTTTTTGGTTCTATCCATGCACTTTAACCTATTTTTTTGTTACTCTAATATGTTTTATATTTATATTGCATAAAATTTAAATTATTTTTATACTTACCTATGTTAGTACATATCTTTGATTTATATACACTATTAAACACATACATTTTACATATATAGTTTTCTTCATGCATATGTAAGCATATTCTTCAATCCATTATAATTTATAATAAAATCAATTTAGCCCTATATATGTATTATTATCTCTATGTTATCTTACGCGTATTTACTTTTAAATTTATATGTATATATATTAATACGTTTATTACTTTAATATTTTTTTATTTAAAATACTTTCTGGTTTGTGATTTATTATGTATTTTCTCTATGTATATATGAAATAACTTTGGAAACTTCATTTTTTTTGTAATCATAATTATTATTTTTGAGTATATCCTTATATTATATTGTTTTTGAGTTTATATAGTCTATTATTTTAAATGTCTTGATATAAGGATATGTATAATTTTTGGACTATTTTAAGAATTTATATATATATATATATATATATATCTTATTATTAATCTCATGTTTCTTTTTTACAATAAACTTACATGTACATATGTTTTATAAATCTATTTTGTGTGTTATGTCTTGTCATATACCTTCATTATTATTCTTTTATATTATATATATCATTTAAGTCATCATGTAGTTTGTCAACTTTTAAATGTACTTGTGTTTAAAATATTTTACATGCAATTCGATTTAAAACTTTCATTCTATAATGCCTATTTCAAGAAAACTATATATCTAGCCCTAATTTTTTATATACAAATTTGTCAACCTACATTTTATGTGTCCATTCATTCATCGTTATTTTAAAATAATTTTATACCTTATTACTTCTTTGATTTGCATTTTGTTTTGTGTATCTAGTAGTACTCATATTACATTATGCCATACATGTCATCGTTGCATTATTTATTTATTCGTTGTTTTATTTTGTCATGTTAATTACTCTCCATGCAAGATTGAAATTGAGTTATATTTCCAAGTTGGTTATACTTAGTTTTAAGTTCTTGTTAGTTGGTTAAATAAATTGTATTGCCTCCACTCTTCCATTGTCGTGTTTTATGCGTACACATATTACCCCATATCATCGCTTTCCACTCGATTTTTGAAATGTGGTTTTATAAAATCCAAATTTTATGATTAATTTCGTCTTATTTCAAATCGAGTTAATGCGTTTTAAGCTAGTTTCACAACTATTAAGAATTCTTTAAAACGAAGGCGATATTCAATACTTGGTAATTCGTGGAATCGTGCCCTAACGTGTTGGGTTGCAATTTCTCGTTTGCTCCAAGTAATCGAAGGTCCCTTTAGAATTTTACTCATATCTTTTAAAAATCCTTTAAAACGAAGGCAATATTCGGTGATTGACAATTCGGGAATCATGCCCTATCGTGCTGGGTTGTGATTTCTCGTTTGTTCAAAACAATCGAATATTCCTTTAGGTTTTCACTCATGTTTATTAAAAACCTTTCAAAATGAAGGCGATGTTCGATGTTTGGCAATTTGAGAATCGTGCCTTATCGTGTTGGGTTGCGCTTTTTCATTTGTTCAAAACAATCGAAGATCCCTTCGAAATTTCACTCGTATTTTCTAAGGCGAGGCAATGTTCGATGTTTGGAAATTCGAGGAATCGTGCCCTACTGTGCTGGATTTCGATTTTTCGTAGGACCAAATAGTTGGGCATCCTTTTGCAATTTTCGATTTATAAATTTTCGGACGTCGAAACAAGAAGATTTTTGGCAACCAACTAGGGTTATTCAAATGTTATTAAAAAAGAACCACATTTCAAAAACATTTTTAATTTTAGACATGAGGACAGTATTTAATCGATTTGGTACCAATTTTGGGCATAGTGAGGGTGCTAATCCTTCCTCATACGTAACCAACTCCCGAACCCGTTTTCTTATATTTTCGTAGACCAGAATCGTTATTTTAGTAAACCCAAAAATGTTTTATTAAAATAACCAAATTCTTAGGTGATCCGATCACACCAAAACAAAAAGATCGGTGGCGATTCCATATTTCTGTTTTTCAAAAGTCGATTCCTCCATTAAACCTAAAATTTTCATAATGAGGGATGGTTTCGACATGATGTTTTATTAACGAGAATATTAATTAAAATATTTAATTTTTAAACACAGCAGCCTTTATGACAATCCAAGTCTACTCCACACTAATTTTTTTTTTGAATTTTTATGAACTTTTTATATTTTAATTTTTGGTGTATTTTTATATTTTTTGAATTATTTATTGACTTGACATATAAAAGAAATAGTGTTATATTAGCATAATGTGCATATGGGCTGTCATGCGAGTTGTCACACCAATAACGTTAAAAGTTAATATTTTAGTCAGTATTGTCATTAAAAAAATGATTTAACTTTTTGTTTTTAATGTTAAGGGTCAAATTTAGCTAAAAAAAGAATAAAGATCAAATTGACAAAAAAATGTAAACATTGGGCTAAAATTATCATTATTCCTTTAATCATAGTTAATGAAATTATTATAGTAATCCCTATATTATATTTTGGATTGCATTTTGATCTTTTTATTGGAAAAATAGACAAATTGATCCCTATATGTTAGATGGATGAGTAAAATTATCCCTTCACTAAAAGCGGGATAAAATTATCCCTTCACTAAAAGCGGGATGTTAAATGCTTATTTTGACCTTTTATATATAAGGCACAATAAAAATAGCCTTTGAACTTTACTAATTTATTCAATTTGACATTTACTCTTTTATTTGAAGTAAATTGGTTCTCAACCTTTTATTATTGACATGGCATTATTTTATCTTATATGCTATGTCAACAATAATTTGAAAATTAGTTAAAATCCAAAAAAAAAAGTAAATCATAAATAAAACTTATAATTTCAAAAAATGGAAAAATATTAATAAATATTAAATTTTACATTAAAAATTAAGAATTTTTTAAAATTTAATAATCACTCTGATGTTCCTTGTTGATTTACATATTTAAAATTAATATATTTCACAATGATAAAAAATTAATCAATAAAACAAAATTTTATCTCTTATTAACTAAACTAATTACTGTAATTTTTTTCTTCAATAATATCATTATAGGTTCTGATCATTATCTTTTTGTTTTACACAATGCTTATAATTGCCAATAGCCCCTCCTTAACCTATAAATAGAAGGACAATGTGCTTCAACGCACTCAAATTCACGTCCTTTTATATTAACAATAATATCTATATTAATTAAATTAAGACTCAATCGACAATCACTATAAATAATTAACTTGAAAGATTAACGAGTTTCGAATTACTGGTTGAATAACTATCATGTGAGATATTGAGTTGTATTATATTATTTTCATACAATCACTTTTAATATTGTGATGAAGGAAGATCAAGAGATAGCTACACCATTGTCAATGGAAAGTGTGGCTTTGAGTGTTCCCGTTGCGGTTGCCACTATAGCTTAAACTCTTGCATCATCTTTTTGAGACTTTAATTATTTTTTTATTTTTTTATTTATGTTTTCAAGTTTTGTTTTGCTGGTAGATTGCTTGAGACTTGTTTTTGAATGAAAATTGAGGAATTTGTCGTTCTTTTCTAGCGATTAATTATTAGTATTTCCTGTATTTTACAAAAATTATAAATTTAGTTTATATAGTTTAATTTGGTCACTTTTAATAATTGTATTTTTTAAAATTTCTCACCAAACAATAAATATTAAATTCATTTAATTAAGTCTGTCATTTCTAAAATTTGATGTGATAAATATATTATTTTATGTGTAATGTCATATTAACTTGTTATTTTCTCATATTACTCACTAAAAATTCATTTAATGGATTAACGACTGTTATTTGTGTCAAAACTCAAATTTCTAAATTTGAAATGTATAAGGACTTAGAATGATCTAATTGGAGAATATGAACTAAATCTACAACTACATGCATGGTACATGACTAGTAATTGAATTTGACCAAATAAATTTAACTACTATTATTTGAGTGAGGACTAAAATTTTAAAATTAGAAAATTAAAGGATTAAAATGACCATTTCAAAAAGTATATGAATTAAAATTGATCAAACCAAAGTATAAATAACTAAATATTTTATTTGAACAAAAAAGTTGATCAAGCCATTAAGAGTGTGTTTGATTATCACATAGGAATATCACATAGGAATTGGAGGAAAGTTTATACTAATTACACCTTGTAATTATAAATAATTCTAATTCTCTAGATTTGTTTGATTAATAAAGGGTGCTTATATCATAATTCTCAAATTCATATTTGATAGTATAGATTGTAATTACGCAACTAAATAATTTTAAATTCTAAAAGGATATTAATTATTAAAAAAATTGTTAATAATATTTGAGAAAAAAAATCTCTAAAGAAGTAACAAAACCTAAAATCAAACAATCATAAAAAGTGTTCTACAATACGATTTCTAATAAAATTAACAATAAATAAATATCCTAAGAAATATTATCTAATTACTCTAGCTTTCCATATTTGTTGAGTTATTCTATTTTTAAAAGTAAACATCTATTTATTGTTATTATCGATTATGTAGCCTCCCTGACTCAGCCTGATCATTAGGCCCGAATCAGGGAGATTATATCGACAACCGAAATGGCTTAGTACCGATCGAGGTTTATAAAATAATTATTTTAAAACATTTGCTTGTTTTGATGGAAAACTTTAGTCTATTTCCAGAAAAGTTTACAAGTTTAACAAAATCCAATTTGGCTTAACTTTCCTACGTAGTGATGACTACTTTTGAAAACTTAATTAATTTTCGATTTATTTAATACTTAAAAATTTATGATCTAGCAATGGATAAATTGATACCTAATCTTAGTTTTAATAGAAGTTGTATTTTATACATAAATAATTAAATTCCCTAATTTTAATAACCTAATCAAAATTAAAGGTAATGCATGTTGAATAATCCCTAAAAACTTAAATCTCATGCCACAGTTCAATAAAACATTATAGTTTTTGAATAATAAAAATTTTCAAATAATAGATCTAAAATATTATAAAAGACAAAACTGAGCCAAGTCCCTCCGAATGTTATGTCCGCATCCTAACTTGGTGGGTTATCTGTAAAGATAAAGAATAAAGGGGAGTGAGCTATGAAGCTCAATGTGAGTTCAATCACAAGAATATCAGTTCAAACAAATGATAAGTCATATTAAATAATAGTGCATAGTATAATTACAATCAAATAGCAAATCAGATAATCAAATTTTCAGATTAACCATCAATAGTATCACAAAATTCACAATAGTAATTTCAAAATATCGATTTTTTAGTTCATCTGATCGCTACAACAGCTCAATGTTCACAACAATGCTTAAGATCATGCATAAAATGCAATTTCAATTATAAAAAAAAAAAAGGGTCTTACCCCACCGCTACACACCACAGTAAGAGTTTCCTAGAACTCCTCTACCTTTACACCACGTTGTGAATGAACCACTCGTTGTGGATAAACCACTACTAATAAAAATGGTGGATGAACCATCGGGGTTTTTGATAAAAACTTATTGCAGAATAAAGCTGCTAGTACGGTGTAACATAAGGTAGACTGTACATACCATCACAAATACAAATACAATAGACATATATATCATTCACAATTCATGCAATTATATATAACATTAATTCAGCCAATTAGGTCATGGATTCTAACATTATTCATATTATCAGAAACTTAATTAAAAAAATAAAACACTAAAAATAGTTTAGAAACCATTCAGGGGCTAAACTGAACAAATCATAGAATTCTGAGCAAAACTGTAAAATAGAGGCACATGGTCGTGTGAAGGGGTTACACAGTCGTGTTGCCAGGCCATGTAACAGGCTGAGACTGTGTGGTAATTGCAAAATCAAGGTACAAGGAAGACACAACCATGTGGAAGGCTTTGGGCCGTTGAGATTCAAAATTCTTAGGGTTTTAGGGGGACATGGCCATGTGAGGGGGCTGTGTGGTCCACACGCCCATGTGGCTAGCCATGTGGCCCTATTTTAAGGCATGGTTTGCCTCAATTTACTTGTAAAAGAATATACATCTATCACTAGGATCTCGAACAATATTTCTCGTGCTTAAATCTAGTCTGATGCACCGCACCTAAAACGGGTCCTTTAAACGATAATTTCACATGGGTTAACATTTGTTTTCTAAGATTTATCAAGATTCGAAGATATTAATGGAATATTTGTCAAGAACCGTGAAAGATTAACTAGTTGATTTGAAAGATCAAATATCATATAAAAATTCTATGAAATTTGGAGTATAAATTTTAGATCAGGATGCACTTACAGAACTTGATGGAATTACAAAGGTTATTAATGATGATTTCAACAATAAGTAGAGAAACGATTTATCAAGGATTGATTTGATATTGAGAGCAAAGATAATTTCAGCAATAGAGCGAAAATTTGATGCAAAGAAGATGATGAAAAATAAATAGGAAGGGAGAAGAGAAATTCTAATTAGGATGGGAAAGAAACATAATCCTAGTGTAATTAGGGGAAAATGGACTAAATAGCTAGGGTTTTCAAATCTAAAAGGGTTGTATGGTAATTTCCCCTATTATGTCGAAATAAAATGAAAGGGACTTGGGAATGGGGTGGTTTGAACTTTGTTGTGCTAAGAGAAGGAGTAAGTGCTTAACCATTGGGTTGCTACCCATTTCTTAATAGATTTATACTCTAAATAATATTTATTTTGGTATGACTTCTATCCTAGGTTGTTGGAAATTTAAAAAGGAAAAATATTAGAGATGTGGTTTAAACCTAGGACCTCTAAGGAATATACAAGCTACTTATCCATCAAGCCTAAGGCTTAATTCTTGTTTATTCATTACAACTAACCCCATATATTTTAGGGTTTGACAATTTTTCCCTCCTTAAAAAAATTTCGTCCTTGAAATTTCAATCGCTTAGCCACAAAATCCATTATTCCTCTTTTCAAAACAACCATCACACTTTTGCTGCGCAACTTTGATTTCTATGTAGTTCTATACAATATTGGGTCTTATGTCTAATACAACAATATACCTATGATAGTATCGAACGTATTTCGTTCCTCATGACCTTTAAAGACATAAACAAGGGTAAGTTGTCTAGCTTCGGTTCAGTTTGCATTGGTTGCTACAATTTTTGTGGTCCTATTTTGACCTTGGCCCCTTATAGGTAAGTGGCACAATCTTTGGTTTTGGGCCTAATTTGTAGCAGGAGGTTGCGCTTGCTCAATCTATCGAAGACAATCCTTATACCTATGCTCCATCGATCTACATTTCAAGCAGGCAGCTAATTCCTCCAACACTTGCCCAAATGGTGTTTACCGCAATACGTACAATTAGAAGTCTTACCCCTAGGATTAGTTGTAGTAACCCCTTGTTGTGGACTACCCTCCCTGACTCGTTTGATGGAATAAGAATTCGAGTCAGTGAAACTAAAATCTCTCTTTATTGGGGCCTTATTCTTCTCTCATTTTTCGCATTCCACTTGTCCAGTCTCTTCCACAATTTTAGCTTATTCCATTAGAGTCTCAAACACCTGTTTCTAGTGTAAAGCAACCTGAATTTTAAGATCGTATCGCAACCCATTTTCGAACCTTATGCACTTATCTTACTCTGTGGCGACCATTCTTTGGGTATAGTAGCTGAACTTTAGAAATTCAGCCTCATATTCTGACACAGTCTTATCTCTTTGTTTTAACTCGATCAATTTGATTTTATGGACTTTCACATACCTAGTGCACATATATTTCTTTTGGAAGGCCTCTTGGAAATATTCCTAGGTTATACATTCAACATGCTTACCCATTACAATAGATTGCCACCAATGATAAGCCTCTTCCCTTAACAAGGACAAAGATCCTTTTAGTTTTTATTTTAGAATACAATCTAAATCTCCAGAATCATTTTCGTCAACTCCATCCAATATTTAGCCACAATAGGAGTCTTCCCAGCAACGCCTTTAAATGCTTCAGCTCTATTCTATCGGAGTTTCTCTACAACAAACCCATGACTCCCATTCTAGTTTGGGCTCCAACAAGCTTTTGCAACACTCTCAGCACTACTTGTGTTATAGCATCATCATCGTTCTCATAACCTCTACCACCATTGGCAATAGAATTTTTAGCATACTCCTCCTCAAGAATCTGATTCTCACCCTGAACAATGGATGACTTTACATGTGAACCTTATGCGGCCTACCCCTACCTCATCTACCTTAGGCGTTCATAGTGATCTATCGAAAATCTAGGATTTAAAGGGTATCTACATGTTTCAAACAAAGGGGTTCAAACATTAACTTTTCCTGAGTATTTACAGTCTAACAATCACAGCTTATTTGCAGTTTCAAAAGTGACAATGACTAAAGTAGAATCGACATTAAAGTCTCAAATTTAATTTTCTGCAGAAAAATCAATTTGCAAAACTTGTGGCATGGTTTTTCCCAAAATACCCTTTTTTGATGAATGCATGTAGACTTATTCAAATTTTCACAGTCTAAGTTTTGTAAATATGTAGCTTTGATACCACCAAATATAACCTCTCCAACCTAACTTGGATGTTAAGCCCGAACTCGAGAGATTAAATTGGCCAACAGAATGGCCTAATAACGATCGGGGTTTATAAAATAATCATTTTAAAACATTTGTTTGTTTTGGTGGAAAACTTTAGTCTATTTCCAAAAAAAATTTACGAGTTTAGCAAAAACCGATTTGGCTTAACTTTCCTACATAATGGTGAGTACTTTTGAAAACTTAATTAATTTTTGGTCTATTTAATACTTAAATTAATACCTGATCTTAGTTTTAATTAAAGTTGTATTTTATGCATAAATAATTAGATTCCCTAATTTTAATAACCTAATCAAAATTAAAGATCATGCATGTTGAATAATCCTTAAAAACATAAGTCTCATGTTATAGTTTAAATAAAACATTACAGTTTCTAAATAATAGAAAATTTCAAATAATAGATCTAAAATATTATAAAAGATAAAATCGAGCCAAGTCCCTCCCAATGTCGTATCCACATTCTAACTTGGTGGGTTATCTATAAAGATGAAGAATAAAGGGGAGTGAGGTATGAAGCTCAGTGTAAGTTCAATCACAAAAAGTTTAATGCAAACAATTGATAAGTCATATTAAATAATAATGCATAATATAATCACAATCAAATAGCAAATTAGAGAATTGGTTTTTCAGATTAACCATCAATAGTATCATAAAATTCACAATAGTAATTTTAGAATATCAAATTTTCAATTCATCTTATTGTCACAACATCTCAATGTTCACCATAATGCTTATGCATGCAATATAATTTCAATTACCAGAAAAAGGGTCCTCCTCCATCGCTACACATCATAGTAGGAGTTCTATAGAACTCCTCTACCTTTACACCAAGTTGTGGATAAACCACTAGTAATAAAAAGGGAGGATGAACAATCGGGTTTTCTGATAAAAACTTTTTGCAGACAAGTTGTCAGTAGGTTGTGAATATACATGTTTGCAGAATTAAAGCTGCTAGTACGGTGTGGTTAAACCACTCAAACGATACAGATAAAAGTTGTTCAAACGATGTGGATAAACCACTCAACGGTGTAAATAAACTACTCAACTTCCTCCGTTCATATCGTTCCGCTAATGCAATATGGCATGTTCAAAACAGATCAATACAGTACCATTTAATATACTTTTAAAAAAATTTATAATAACAATCATTATGGTTATAACAGTTCGATTCAGTGGTAAATATTATGCTTATAATATATTGATTCTGTAGTAAAAAACATGCTCAACATGTGTTCGGTTTAACAGTAACATAAGGTAGGTTGTACGTACCATCATAAATACAAATACAACAGACATATATATTTTTCACAATTCATGCAATTATATTTAACATTAATTCAGCCAATCAGGTCATGCATTCTAACATTATTTATATTATTAGGGACTCAATTGAAAAAAATAAAACACTAAAATTAGTTCAAAAATCATTCAAGGACTAAACTTAACAAATCATAGAATTCTAGGCAAAACTATAAAACAGAGGCACATGGCCATGTGGCCAGGTTGTGTAACAGACTGAGGCCGTGTGAGAATTGCAAAATCAAGGTAAAAAGAAGACACAACTGTATGGCAAGTCATGTAGAAAGCTTTGGGCTGTTTGAGATTCGAAATTTCTAAGGTTTTAGGGTGACATGGTTGTGTGAGGGGTAGAGGTGTGCATGGGCCGGGCCGGGTTCGGGTCGGGCCCATAAAAAAATTTCGGCCTGTTTTCTAGGCCCGGGCCCAGCCCGACCCGGCCCAAAATATGGGCATGAAAAATTGTCCAAGCCCGGCCCGGAACAAAATTGATAGGCCCGAGCCCGGCCCGACCAAAATTAATTTTTTTCTTATTTCATTAAATAAAAATTTTAAAAATATTAAAACAAAAAACAAATAAAAAATGAGACTTGTTTATTTGATAATTTTTTTATATTTTTAGATATTTTACATATGATATATTTTATTTTTATACATTTATCCCTATTTTTATAAACTTTTAAAAACGTATCTTAATTATTTATATTATTTATTTTTCTTTTTTATAATGTTTTAAAATTGTTTTTTTAGCT
Source organism: Gossypium longicalyx (assembly GCA_025698465.1). Classification (NCBI taxonomy): domain Eukaryota; kingdom Viridiplantae; phylum Streptophyta; class Magnoliopsida; order Malvales; family Malvaceae; genus Gossypium; species Gossypium longicalyx. The sequence goes on along the minus strand of CM046996.1, from coordinate 22,847,478 downwards.
AATTTAGAACAATATATATTTTATAAAAAAAATTATATACACATGTGCTAAAAGAATGATATGTAGCGTGTGTTTCTTGTCTAAATTACCTAAAACAATTACCAGTTTTCTTTTAATGATGTTAAAAAATAAATAAATAAAATATTTTAAATATCAAAATGAAAGAGAAACGAGTATACTTGGTAGCAAATTAGTGAATTTAACTTGTTTTAATTATTATAAGTTAAACAAATCGAGTTTTATAATTCAATGCTTAAACATGCCGCACGTAACAAATACACGCAATTGACTCAAACTAATCATTCCTTAAGTGGGTTGTTGGTGGCCTTCTTAAAACAATATACAAATTAGAAATAAAATAAAAAAGTGGTCATATTAAAATTGAAACAAATTAGAACTAAAATAATAACCAAATTAATAATAAAATAAAAGTTTTACAACATTGAAATAATATTAAAAACGACAACAGATAACATAATAAATAACTGCAAAAGAACAATAAAACACCACAAAAATAACACTAAAATAGCACCAAAACAACATCAAAACAGCTCCAAAACAGCTCCAAAATAGCAGCAAAACAGCACAAAAAAACAGCACTAAATAGCAGCAGTGAGAACAGCATCACCAACAACACCAAAACAACACCAAAAACCTGCAAAATATAATCAACCAACCAGAATATCTACACATTAACCAATCAATATATTTAATTTTATAACAAACTATAAATTATAAGCTAAATTAAATTGTCAACAATTAGAAAGGAAGATAACCTAAAAAGCAATTGAAGAAACATCATCCTCATCGTCTTCATCGTCATCATCATTCTTGCAACTAATTTCTAACATGAAATAAGAATAAATAATTAGATAATCAAATTGATAAAAAATAATATAAAATTACAACAATAAAACGAGAGTAATAATTACCTGTTGAAAATCCCTTAGCTCGCATCCAATCATCCAAACAAACAACGGCTTGAACCGTTTTTGGCTTAAGTGAACTCCTCAAAGGTGTGATAACTTTCTTACCCATGCTAAAAGCCGATTCGGAAGCTACAGTCGATATTGGAATTGCCAAAAGATCACGAGCCAATAATGAAAGCTCATTTTATCGAACTGAACTTTTGCTCCAATAATCCAAAACATCTATTTGACTATTCAACTCAAGCGCCGGTTCTTCCAAATAAATGTCCAACTGTGACTTTTCACTCATAGTGCTAGATTCATTTAAATACCGTTTATAGTCATCACTCTCATCAAAATCTCCCCCAAAACCAAAATCAACACTATTAACATTGTGTTCATCCAAACTAGAATCAACAAGATTTTTATCTGAAACATTAGAACTCCCAGCCAAAGAGGAAGATGTGGATTTAAATCTTTTAACATACTCGTCAAACAAGAGTCTAAGATTGCTAAGAATGGTTTCAACAAAATCTGAAGCATGAATACCATAGATTGTAGTAAAGCAATACTGCACATAATTCAACTTGTAACAAGGATCTAAAATTGCAGCACATGACAATATCAATGAATACTCAGCCCAATATTTATTAAATTTCTCTTGCATTTGCTTAACCATTGGAGTTAAAAACGAATAAGGACCTTTAACTATATCAAGCAAGAGCTTGTGAACCTTCCAAACCCCTCTAAAATAAAGATTAGCCGTTGGATAATTAGAACCAGAAAAAATACAAGTCACATCATAAAAGATTTTCAAAAATTTGCAAAGAATAGCAACATTTCTCCACTCCTCGTTAGAAAGTGCAAATATTTGATAATCTTTATCTCGTTGGCCCCAATAATCTAGCACATCTTTATAGTAAAGAGAAGATTTAAGCATCAAATAAGTAGAATTCCATCTCACACACACATCTTGACGCAACTTTTTGGTCACATTCAAATGAAAACTTTTGTCGGCCACATCATAAAATCTTTTCCTACGAATTCCTGACTTTTTTATGTACTTAATTCCATTTCGAATCTTACCAACAACATCATCAGCAAGTTCCAAACCAGCTTTAACTATAAGATTCAATATATGTGCACAACATCTAACTTGAAAAAAAGCACCATCACACAAAATAGCTCGGTTTGCACGAAAACAATTTTTAAGACAAGAAACCATAACATCATTATAAGAAGCATTATCCAAAGTGATGCTAAAAATTTTCTTGTCTATACCCCATTGAGATAAACATAAAACAAGTTCATCCGCTATGTTCAAACCATCATACGGAGGAAATAAAGCTCTAAACCTTATGATTCTCTTTTGTAGCTTCCAATCTTTGTCAACCCAATGAGCAGTAATGCAAATATATTCATCATTAGTATGCTCTGAGTTCCAATTATCGGAAGTTAGACAAATTAAACCAGGTGCTTTAGCCAACTCTTCTTTAACACGATCTCTCTCTTTTGCATAATACATTAGGACATCCCTAGCAGCTGTATATCTACTTATATTCTTAAAATTAGGACTAGCAATTCTCATCATGTGTCTAAATCTCGGTTCTTCAACTGTCCTAAATGAATGCTTGCCATACACAAGAAAAGTAGAAACAGCTTGACGGCACTCATCAGCATCAAACTTGTAGTTTTTTATAAATGGAACACCTCCTAATGATGGTTGAGTGGCTATGGTGTATTGAGTGATGTCCTTACTAACTTTTTTCAAACAACTATTTAGATGACGTCTTAAATGAGAAGTTCCACTAGAAGATTTAGCAGAGAAGATAGTCTTACAGTGATAACATTGTGCCTTCAATTCATTTTTGTTCTCGCATTCAAGCTTTGTCATTTCATCCCACACCTTTGAAGTGGTAGACTTTTGACGTTTAGCAGCACTTTCATACTCATTAAACCCATCATCCACAGGTATAGGACTGTTCGAACTAGCCATAGTCATAAAAATTAAGTCCTGAAATCCAAATAGACCAAAAGATAATTAATTTTCATACTAAAAATATCTGATAATTATGATACAATTTATAATTTTCATACGAAGACAATTTAATTTAAAGCTTTTTATTTAAATATAAATTAAAGTTTATTAACTTATTTAGTTCTAAATTAAAATTTTATGTTTTGAAATTTTATTTAAGAGAATTTTGAATGTTGATTTAAAAATTAAAATACAATTGAAATAAAATATAAAGCTTAAAAAATAGTAAATACAGAAACATAACAGAAGCATGCATCGACAGGAGTAAATTAATCCACAATTCCACATGCATTATTATTATAATAATAAGTATCATTACATTGGTTATAAGATTAAGGTTGAGTATAGCATAATCCAGTAAATACGCTTATCTTTTGGAATGCTCCTTAGTTAAATTGAAGCTTAATTAGAAGATTTACTAAATTCCCATATGATTGGATTTTTTTTAATTGAAAAGAAAAGGAAAACATCGATATCATGATGAAGGACATTTCACTCACAAATCTACTAATGTATCCTAACGGAAAAAATTACGTGACAAATCAATTTCGTCAAACACTCCATTAAATAATAATAATAAAACATCAAAATGCATGCAAAATGTAAGTTATAATTTTTCTTTATTTTCAGAGTTAAACAAATTAATTATTGTAATAAAATTTAATTTAAACCCTAAGATAGTTTATATAATTAAGAGTTTATATACACGTTTCATTTTTGTATTATTTTTGCACTGTCAAAAACCTGCAAGAAAAAGATGCAGCAGTGAAGAAGAAGATGCAGCAGTAAAGAAGAAGAAGAAGAAGCTTACCGTGAAGAAGGGGCTTTCTGCGATAAAGGCACAGCAACAGTCTTCAACAGCAGCAGCCAGTAGTATGGGCCTATGGGGAGCCTTAGTAAGGACTAAGGAGTAAGGACCAAACTTTGGGGAGCACCGAGATTGGCTACCGAGACTGCAAATGAAGAAACAAAAATGAAGAAGTTGAGCTGAGCTTGAGGCTAGCTAGAGGTGGCCAACAGACACTGGATCAATGGATCGGTGGATCAGTGGAGGTGGTGTGAGCTAGGGATTTAGGTTTTGAAAATGGGAAAAAAGGGAGGAAGGCAGCAGCACTAACTGACAAAATGAAAGTGGAAAAAATATGAGTAAAGTTAAAAGAGTAAAGTTAAAAATAAAAAAATGATTAAAAATAATTTAATATAAATTCGAGCTGGGCTGGGCCCGGGCCAAAAAAATCTTACCCGAGGCCCGGCCTATTTTTTAAACGGGCCTCATTTTTTGTCCAAGCCCATTTTTCGGGCCTATATTTTTACCCAAATCCTCCCATTTTTCGGGCGGGCCTTCGGGTAGGGCCGGGCCGCCCTACCCATGCACACCTCTAGTGAGTGGGTTGTGTGGTCCACACGTGTGGTCCACATGCCTGTGTGGTTGGCTATGTGATCCTATTCCAAAGCATGATTTACCCCAATTCGCTTGCAAAAGAACACACACACTTATCATTGGGATTTTGAACGATGTTCTAAAATGGGTCATTCAAACAACAATTTCACATGGGTTAATGTTTGTTTTATAAGATTTATCAAGATTCGACGATATTAACAAAAGATTTGTCAAGAATCGTGAAAGATTGACTAATTGATTTGAAAAATCAATATGAGATAGAAATTCTACGAAATTTAAGGTTTAAACTTTAGATCAAGATGCACTTACTGAGCTTGATGGAATTACGGAGGCTTTCAATAATGATTTCAACAATCGTTAGAGAATCTATTTATCAGGGATTGATTTGATATTGAGAGCAAATATAATTTCAACAATGAAGAGAAAATTTGATGCAAAGAAAAGGATGGAAAAGAAATATAAAAAGGAATAGGAAGAGAGAAGAGAAATTCTAATTGGAACGAAAAAAGAAACATAATTCTTGTGTAATTAGGGGAAAATGGACTAAATAGCTAGGGTTTTCAAATATGAAAGGGCTTCATGGTAATTTCCACTATTCTACCGAAATAACATGAAAGGGACTTGGGAATGAGGTGGTTCAAACCTGGTTGTGCAAGGAGAAGGAGCAAGTGCTTAACCATTGGGTTGCTGCCCATCTGCCCATTTCTTGATAAGTTTCTACTCTAAGTAATTTTTATTTTGGTGTAGCTTCTATCAAATGTTGCTGAAAATTTAAAAAGGAAAAATGAGAGAGGTGTGATTTAAACCTATAACCTCTAAAAATGTACAAGCTACTTCTCCATCAAGACTAATGTCTAATTCTTTCTTATTCATTACAACTAACCCCCTATATTTTGGGGTGTGGTAGATTGATTTATGACCAAGTATAAAAAATTAACAATAAATACTATGTAAATTAATTAATTATTTAGTAGCTTAAAATGTATAGAAAACTATATCTCAATAATGAAAATTTCAAATTATTTAAGCCAAATTAATAAAATAAAATACATATATTAAATTTAAAACACTATTATTATATAAGTATATATTTTAAAATTAAATCATGCACATAAATATTTAAAAATCTTTAGGGTTTGGATTGGAGTGCAATTGTTTGTAATTACACATGTAATTACTCTAATTCTCACCCCTTTAAGAATTGAATAGCATAATTATGGTGCTCCATAATTCAAAATTCAATGGGAACCACTAATTATAGTGGTTACCCAAATATGTCACATGTGTGTAATTACAAGCAATTACACCAAAATTCAATTATTATGTGACTTTTCAAACACATCCTAAAATGTTAACAGTAGTAACATGTAATCCACATATACTTGATAAAAAAATCATAAATAAACATATGAAATATTAAAAAGAATAAAAAAGCAAGAAAATTTCATAAAAGAGTTTTAAAAAATTATTCATGTGAATTGTCATATTAATGTCGTTACAACTTAATAATTTAGTCAATTTTTCCATAAGAGAGAGAGAGAGAGAGAGAGAGAGAGAGGGAGAGAGAAATTGGCCAACTTTAGTGCTGGGCTATTAGGCTGCCACGCCGGTCATCGTGCCAATGAAGTCCTTAACAATGTTCCAAACTCATTTTTCATGCTCTTTCCAAATTTGACCTCATTAAAAACCATCATTGATTTCCCTAAATCTAAAATAAAAGTTGTGACCTAGCTTTCTCTGATATTCCTCCATCGTTGGATTAACCTTATTTTTGGTATGTTCCTCTTCCACCCTTAAGCTTCCATTCCACTGTTGAGATCTTCCAACTAAGATCCCAAACTACCTTAAAAGAATATGAAACTAAACATATTTTAAATGTTGTTAGCTTTGCTTAGGTTTGGGATGAGTATTGATTGCCTTTGGTTTGTTTTAGGCATAGAAGTTGAAGGTGGTAGTAAGCAATAATGACGATGAGCGATTGTAACACTCTCATACTTGACCCGCTCAGTGGTTTCGAGCACTAGAATGTTATATTCGTTGCCAAAGCAACTTCAATAAATTTGTGTCAAATAAATATTGTATTTATGTTTAAAGTAATGTTTACCATCTTTTAAAACTTATCAGGTAATTTCCCTATCACTTGAGGCTTAAATTGTAAACTTATGTCTTAAAATATTTAGAAACATATTTATTCAAGGTTAAAGTATTGGTACCTCACTACAGATATAGGTACCTAACTTCAGGTATCGATACCTATGTGTTTGTATCAATACTAATTTAAGCTTTGATATCTGAAAAATTCAATTTAATTTAACAATTATCAATACCCTGCTAAAGGTATCAATACCTTCCTCAAGATATCAGTACTTTGCCCCTAGTATCGATACCAAATCTTGATTCAATGTTCTGGGAAAAAAAATTAAGGGCAATTTGCATTTTTATATCATAAATATTTTATAGTCATTACGGTTTGACTCATTACGTTCAATATACCAAGTTTATTATCAAAATTCGTTACCCAACCACTCATTTCTTAAAAATATGATATTTGATGAACCTTATGAACATGCCATTAATTCCAGATTTATAAAATTAACAGAAGTATCAACATTTTACAAATAAGTCCTTTAGAGGATTTATTCTAAAAATTGTTTATCCTCTCTACAAGTCATTATTATTATTAACATTTACCAGTCAATTTGTCAATTAGGGCCTCATTAATTCATTTTATATCGGTCACTTACTTAGTATTTCAATAAAACAATTGCAACCATCCTTTATAACAATTTCTTGGTATTATAATTCTTCAATTATTTTCCTTCTTCTCCTCTCTAGCTCACATCCTTTGTGTACATGTGTATATATGTAAATATGAACCTTTGATTTTGAGTACAGTATGCTTATAAGTAACACTTATTATGATTTTATTAACAACACGTTTTTAGCAAACTTGTCGACTTGAGTATCAGTCACTAAATTATTTATATCTTGGCCTACAAAACCTGAATTTATGATCTGCTTTTTATTTATGAAACTAGACTCAATAAAATTTTTACCATAAAAATTTCAGAATTTTTACTTTAGTGAATCAATATAGTAAATTCTTCAAATTGACCCTTGTTCTGCTGCTTAATAGCTTCGACCTTTCTTTACTAAAAATGAATTATCTCTTAGTACGAGGTTTGGATGATGTATTCATCTGTTTCTCTTGAAAATAGAATCATTAAAATTTTAAACATATAAATTTCAGCTCATAATAAATTTTTTTACGATTTTTTATGATTTTCCAAAGTCAGAACAAGGGAACTCGAATCCATTCTGGAATTGTCCCACAAAAAGTAATATATCTCAAAATATAAAATTCTTTTTCTTTCACCGTTTCTTCCATATGAAACTAGAATCAATAAGATTTAATTTCATATTTAATTAAACTTCTAACTATTTTTTTTGGTGAATTTTCAAAGTTAAGACTCTCCTACTGTCCAAATAGTTTTAATGTAAATATTTTTTTCTATGGTTCTTTGCACTGTCTTTCATTCAATCATACATAATCACCATAATTTTGATCACTATTCAATTTAATCACTAATGTTTATGTTTATATCACATACTCATTTCTTAATCTTAGTACTTTATACTTCATCAAATACTTTCTATTTCTAGTATTTAGATTAAAATACATGTTTCAAACATCTCGTTCACAACATATTTAGCTCAGTCTATTGAAGTACAAGTAGGATTAGCATGAAACTTACCTCTTTTGTCAAGAATTTCTTCTTTTCTTCTTCATTTCCATTCCTTTATCATTTTCACCACTTTCTTTCATTTTTCTTCTCATTTTCTCCACTATCATCTACTATTTTCCTGCTTCTAAATTGATGAACATATTCTCTAGATTCTCTACTTCATCTTATCTCTTTGGTGTCTAAGGAAATTTTCAAGAATTTTGAGTGAAAAGGTGAGTTTTCATGACAAATTACTCAATTGTAGAGAAATGAAAACCTCCCTTGCATGTATATATAGTTGACATTGGAAGCATGAAGACTTTTCTTCATGTTTCCATGCAAAAATATTACAATAAAATATTATAATTTAATATGAAATATCTTTATGCCATTATTTCAATCTAATGTTCAATATTTCTTCTTACTTTTCAATTTGATCCAATGGTCCATATTCCACCAATAATAAAGATATTTTTCTCATAATTATCTCATTTAAGTAATGACCATTTTACCTTTCATGTTTCTTCAAAAATTCCATCATTGAGTCACAACTTACTTTTAGTAAAACTATAATTTAGTTCCTCTTATTTTTCCATTTACTCAATTTAGTCCTTGCATGCTAATTCCATGTCATAAAAAATTGGATTATTTTCATTCTTAGTCATTTAACTTGATCTATTTTACACTTTGACTCGTTAATTTTTGAATATTTACATCTTAGCTACAAGCTTTTCACATATTTACAATTTAGTCCTTACTTTAAATTAATGTATCACAACATACTTCTTAATTCAAAATTTTCCTTAGTATCTCTCAACCATTCTTTTATCATCCTTATATCCTTTTCTCACTTTATTGGAAAAATCAATTATACATTATTCAATTTAATGCTACTTTTACAATATATTGATTTTAGGGGTGTTATAGTGATGATGTGATGAAAGGTGTTGAGAATGGTGGCTTGGTGGTGGAATAAAGGATGATGTTGAAAGTTGTAGGATTTGATGGCGATGAAAGTGGAGAAGGCAAGGGTGAGGACAATGAATGAGGGTGAAGGTAGTATGGGTTGATAGGAGTTGAGGATGATGAGAGCGAAGGCTAAGAGAAAGCCATCTAAGTAGTGAGTTATGGTGGTTGGAAAAGATTTGGGGAGAGTCAAGAAAGAGAGATTGGGAGAGAGATCCTCTAAAGAGCCATCCTTGGATATGTTGGTTGCTTTTAGTTTTAAGCACTAAAAGGTGATAGGTAAAGAGTGATGGTGGTGGGAGTTTGAGTTAAGGGCTTTATAGAGATTAAGAACATGGAGTAGGGTGGCTGTGCAAGGTTGATGGGGCAAGTGATGAGAGTGTTGGCAGAGCGGGTAGGGGCATTGGTAGTGTTAGGCTTAGACTAGACTCGATTTTCAGTTTAGATCTTGACTTAAGATTTTTGAGATAAAAAATTAAAATTAAAAAAAGAACAAACTTAGAATTGTAAGTTGAATCTAAGTTCGAATAACAAGATCAAATCGAAATCAAGCAATAAAGCTTACAACATATTTGAACTTGTCAGAATTTGGACTCAAAATGAAGCCTTTGATTAAATACAAAACCGTCTAAAAAAACAAATGTGAAATTGACCCAAAATTTGATCCGACCCGGACAAAATTGAGTTACAATAGTATGAACAATACACTAATACACGAGTGTATCAAACAAAAGAAAAATATTATGATCTAACCTAAAACCAACTATAATGCGTGCATTCATTGGGTGAATTTAACAAAATTGTTGCATTTCAAGGTAAACAAGGATTCTTGACAGCTAAGTTTTCAGTGATTCAATCCAATCCAACTTCCTTAATTCAAAGGATTAGATAAGGGTGATCTGATTCAATCCAATCTTCCAAATATGTTTCCCAAAGTGATTCTTCATTGACGAGTTAGATATCATCCATATACTCAACACATCTCATAAATACGGTTCAATAAATTGCCAACATCTCAAATACGAAAATGGTCTAAAACAACTCCAGTGGTGAGGGAATGGGCACTCTTTTAGCACTCAATTTGTCAGTTCCATATTTTTTTAACATTTTTGTAATGGGCTATTTTTGCCGGGCCCGAAGAAGAACCAAAATATAAAACAAAAACAAAAACAAAAAGAGTCCAAATTAAAAAGGTTTATTTACAAAAAAATTGGGCCTAAACAACCCAAAATAAATTAAAAACCCTAGGGGCCTGATAGGCCCACTACCTAAACTAGTTTCAACAAAGCTGAAACCCTAACCCCTATATGCACCGCTCCTCACGTGGTGTCAACGTGTTCCGCGCCTGAACAGACGCCCCGTCCCATCGCCTTCGCTGTCACCTGCAAACAAGCAAAGAAGAGGACAAAAAAGAAGCAAAGAACAGTAACAAAAAGAAAAAAAGAGAACAGTAGCAGCGAAATCACATGTATTTGGCTATATAGCCACAAGAACTTCGATGTAACCTTTTTTACAAACACTAGAAATAAAAAAGAAGAAGAAGAAGAAACAATCGGAAGAAAATATCTTAAAGGTGTCCTTTTTATTTATTGTTTTTCTTTTTTTTCTTTTTTATTTGAATCTATTACAAAAATACATAAAAAATGGAAGGTTTTACCCGTATTTGGCGTGGATATCCTCGGCATCTGCTTCTCTGGTCCGAAAGCCGACGGATCCCTAGAGATCCGGTTAAAGTTTCGACGGAGGAAGCCAAGGGTCGAGAGGTTTTTGCTGTTTTAAGGGTCTTGGGGTTTAGTTTATGGATTTTTAAGTCCTAAATCTTTTTCTACGCAAAAAGGGAGTTTGAAGGAGGGAATTTTAAGCTCTCCGGCGCCATCACCGGTGGCCGACGGTCGGGTCGGCGGTCGATGGCAGACCCGATGACCGGAGGAGGGGAAGGGTTGATAGAGTTTGAGAGAGTTTTTTTTTTTTTAAGAAAGGAGTTTAAATAAATTTTTTTTAAAAAAATGGTTTAAATAGGCCTCCAAAACGACGTCGTTTTAGGTAGGTCTCCCAGGCGCCAAAACGACGCCGTTTAGGGCTCACCCGGTGTGACCCGACCCGCTCCAAGGGGGGATCCGTGTGTTTTCGCTAAATGGGCTATTTACGCCTATAGTCCTTCCGCATTTTTGGTTTATTTTAATTTAGTCCCTTTGTTTACTATTTTATTTTATAAATTTGACCCCATAATTTTGTTGAGCTCTCCAATCGAGTCCTTGACCCATCGGCGCGCTGGAACACGGACACGTGTCCATCGATTGGGCTTTTTGCTCGTTTAACCCTCGAACTTCTCGCGTTTTTTTTAATTTTAGTCCTCACTTGTTCGTTTTATCATAGTTTTATACCTGTAATTTCATTTTTATCCCAATTCAGTCCCAAATATGTTTGATTTCAATTCATTTTGTAAATTTGTTACTTATTTATTTATTTTAAAACCTTTCTTTTCGTACATTTTTTAAGTTATTTTATTATTATTATTTACTTAAAGTCTTTCATGTATTATGTATTTAAAATCACTTCAAATTTTTATCCATCTTAAGTTTATATATATATTATTATATTAGTCATTTTAAACTGTTTTACATATTATTCTTTTTAATATTTTTTATATGACATTTATTTTTAAACTCCTTTTTATATATTATCTTTGGGATTGTTTTATTATTATTAACTTATATGTACTGTTTATTCTTAAACTCCTTTTTACATAGATTAATTATTTTCAAATTCTTATATATTGTTTACCTTAAATTCTTCTATACGTTATTTATATTATTTTATATATATTATTTATATTAAACTATTTTTTAATTTAATTATGTATACCATTTATTTAGATATATATATTGTTTTGTATATTACTTTAATTCTTTGCTTGCGTAATACTTGTTTTAAAAAATAGTTTATATATTATTATTCTATATATGATTTATTGTTATTGTTATTGTTATTCTTATGATTTATTTCAAATTTTTATATGTATCAATTACTTTAAAAATTTTATACATATAATTTATCTTTAAATGTTTTATATAATTTGTCAATCTTAAATTCCTTTTCTTCTACATTTTTTTTACATTATTCATATTCATTTAAAAGCTTGATACATTTTGTTAAATATGACTCCTATTTTCAGTCAAATTTAAAAAATAATCTTTCAGTTAAACTCTGTTTACTTGTTTCAATCAAACACTGATTAGTTTAGATTATTTTATTATTATTTGATCTATAAATTTAGCCTATAAATAGGCTCTTTTACAACCTTAGAAAAAAATACCCATTAGAGATTAGAACTCATAACACATTTAGAGAATTTTATGTTTACGTTTTGTGGGTTCTTTGTTTTCGGGTTTTCGGGGTTTAGTTTTTATCTCCATCTTTTGTACTCTTTGTTCTTTTGCCATTATAGTAAAATTATCTTTTCCCGTGGTTTTTTATCCTCTTTGGAGGGGTTTTTCCACGTTAAATTTGTGTGTTCAATTTCTCAATTTATTCTGCTATTTTTCTTACTTGTTGTTTAATCGGGTGGATCCTAACAAGTGGTATCAGAGCTAGTTCAATTTTTATAAATCAGCTCATTCAGATATGGCAACAACAAGGTTTGAAATTGAGAAGTTCGATGGTGAGACAAATTTCAATCTGTGGCAAGTTCGGATGATGGCAATTCTAGTTCAATCCGGTTTGAAAAAGGTTGTTACCGGAAAAATGTCTGAGAATCTAAATAAAATAGAATGGGAAGAGCTTGATGAAAAGGCTTTGTCTGCAATCCAGCTATGCCTCGCGAATACAGTATTGCAGGAGGTATTGATAGAGAAGACCTCATCCGCCTTATGGAAAAGGTTAGAAACTCTTCATGCGACTAAGTCTCTGGCTAATCGTTTAGTGTTGAAACAACGTCTATTTACATTTCGCATGAACGAAGGTGAGCTTCTTAGAGGTTACATCAGTCAATTTATTACTCTTTTAAATGATTTAAAGAATGTTGAGGTTTATATTGACGATGAAGATCAGGCTATGCTATTATTGTGCTCTTTACCCCCTTCATACAAGTCTTTCAGGGAGACCCTAATTTATGGTAGAGACAAACTCTCGTTCGAAGATGTGAATGGTCATTTGTTGAGTAGAGACAAACTCGACAATGAGCTTCATTTGGATAGCAAGACAGATAGGCAAGCTTCCGTTTTGGTAGCATCAAAGAAACGAGATAAAATGTGTCGCTATTGTAAAAAGTTAGGTCACGTCAAAAGCGACTTGTTATAAATCATAAAATAAAAAAGTCACGAGAATAATAACGAGGAAGATGTAGCTGATGCTAATTTGGCCGATGAAAATGGTGATGATTTCTTGTTAGTTTCAACAAGCGATAACACCAAGCTCACGTCCGAGTGGATCCTAGATTCAGGATGTTCTTTCCACATGTGTCCCAATAGAGAATGGTTCTCCACATACAGTTTGATTGAAGGTGGAGTTGTGCGCATGGGAAACGATTCATCTAGTAAGGTAATTGGTATTGGTACTATTAAAATTAAGATGCACGATGGGACGATTAGGACACTCTTAGATGTCAGGTATGTACCTGATTTACGAAAGAATCTCATCTCCTTAAGTATTTTAGACTTGAAAGGATGCAAAATCAACATCGAGTCGAGCGGCATTAAAGTATCTCATGGAGCTCTCGTTTTGTTAAAAGGTAAAAGAACCGGCAGTCTTTATATTCTAGAAGGTTATACAGTGACCGGTGAAATCGGACGTCCCTCGTCCGTTACGGAGTTGAAGTCAACTTTTTTGGAGCGGAGGCAACTTGGTCATAGGAGGGAAAAAGGTATGACTATTTTGTTGAAGAGAGGTTCTCTTTTGGATGCAGGTTTTGAAAAGTTAGGACACTGTGTTCGTGAAAATCAGACCGGGGTTAGTTTTGATTTGGCAGTGTACAAGTCGAAGGCTAGAAGTCTTCCAGTTTCTAAGCACAAATTCGACTCGCTTAATTCCTCGCATAGTTCAAGATAGGCTCGTGGCGGGCTTTGGCAAAGATAGCGTTGTGGAAATATGAGTCAAGGTGGAGATTTGTTAAATATGACTCCTATTTTCAGTCAAATTTGAAAAATAATCTTTTAGTTAAACTCTGTTTACTTGTTTCAATCAAACACTGATTAGTTTAGATTATTTTATTATTATTTGATCTATAAATTTAGCCTATAAATAGGCTCTTTTACAACCTTAGAAAAAAAATACCCATTAGAGATTAGAACTCATAACACATTTAGAGAATTTTGTGTTTACGTTTTGTGGGTTCTTTGTTTTCGAGTTTTCGGGGTTTAGTTTTTATCTCCATCTTTTGTACTCTTTGTTCTTTTGCCATTATAGTAAAATTATCTTTGCCTGTGGTTTTTTATCCTCTTTGGAGGGGTTTTTTCACGTTAAATTTGTGTGTTCAATTTCTCAATTTATTCCGCTATTTTTTCTTACTTGTTGTTTAATCAGGTGGATCCTAACACATTTTTATTTGCTTTATTTTTAAATCATCTATCATTAATCTTAAATTATAAACGTTGGTATTTGAATAGAGCATGTTGTGAAATTATTGATTGAGTGTATTTCGATTTATAGATTTGTATCTATTATATTACTGCCATTCATTTGTATATTATTTTATCCATGTATATTGTCCATTTGAAGCCCCCTTTTATATTCTTTATTTATAATTGTTTCATTTGTTATTTATTTTAAATTGTTTTATTCACTTTAAAATTTTTCATATATTATTTCGTTTCATTCTTTTGTGATTATTAATGTTGATCTCTTAAAATAGTGTATTATGTGAATATGTCCATTATGTGCTCTAGAAATTATTTGTTAATATATTTATGTTGTTGACATTCGTTGACCTAGCATTTAATTCATGTATTATTATTTTTTTGTGCTCTATATTCCCTTTTGTTTCATTTCGTTTAAATCATATTGCACGTTAACCTCAAAAGTATTTATCCAAATATGGACCGTTTTATTCCAAACAAAATAAAATAAACGCACATTGCTAAATGTCGCATTCATTTTTATTCAAAGTAAGGCAATATTTTGTGTTTCGGGAATTCAAGAAATCGTACCCTAACTTACTGGGTTTCGATTTTCTTGTTAAACCTAAAAAGTCAAATATCCTTTCAGATTTCAAAATACGCAAATTTTCGATAAAGATTAAAGGCAAATTTGCTCCCAAAGATTTGAACGTGGCGTCCTAACTTATGAGATGTGGCACCTTACTATCTCGGGACGAGTAAGCCTTTGATGCTTGTTTCAACATAATTCAAGCGTTTTAAAATTAGCATTCATAAAAAGGGATCATATTTTAAAATTTATTTTAAAATCTTTTCAACTTTCGACATTAAGGCATTGATTAATCGATTAGGTACCAATTTTGGGCGTGACGAGGGTGCTAATCCTTCCTCACACGTAACCGACTCTCGAACCCGTTTTTTCAATTTTCGTAGACCAAAATCGTTATTTTAGTAAAACCAAAACATTTTATTAAAACAAAAAAATTACGAGGTGATCCGATCACACCTAAACAAAAAAGAATTGGTGGCGACTCCCATGATCGTTTTCATTTTCAGAACCAAAGTCGACCCGTTTTTTCAAAAAAATGGTTTCGACAATTTTTATTACAACTTATTTATTAATATGTAAATATATGTTGTTGAGATGAATTTATAAATCATTATTATAATAATTCATGAAAAGTAATTGAGTTTAAAACTTTTTCAAAAAAAGAAGATGAAGAAGTTGGTAGAACAAATTTATTTTTAATTAAAATTATATTTTATCTACATATAGATTTCCTAAGAAAGAAGTAGTTTTGAGATTACCCTTATAGTAACACTATTTGGACCCTGAAATTATCTCCTCGCGAAAATATTTGATATTTGATATTTGAAATTTAAATATAGCAATCACATTTCCAAAATCTAACATTATGGTTACTATATGATTTTTTTTTTAACCAAATTTTAAATTTAATATTTGGAAATGATTTTTATTTTTTAAATTAAAAAAAACATTTTTATGAAAAATAAGATAAAATAAATTAGAGCGTGAGTGGCAGGAGCGATGGAGATGGAACAGTGCATGGTTGCTTAAAAATCACATAATTTCCGAGGATTTGATATTTATGGACCATTTGACAGTTGGCATGATAAAACCACAGAATTTATATTTTTAAAAAATAAAAATTCTATCCATTTGAATGATTTTCTTTGACCTTTTTTGTTTTTCCTGAAACTAATAAATAAAAATAAGGGCATAAATGCATGAGGCATCTCGAGATCGCACCTTCATTACGTAAGGCTTCAATTTTTACTCGAAATTCATCGGATTAGATCAAATCACATGACGACAAATGTCCCCACTCCTTTATCAACTTGTCACTATATTAAATATTATTATCATTATCTATAAATTATATCAGGTAAAAGGACCTCTCTAGTCCCTCTCAATTTCTAAATTGAGCAAATTAGTCCCTTTAAAAAAATTAGAGTAATTTAATCCTTGTTAATTTTAAAAGTGAGCAATTAAGAACAATTAATCACAGTGTTAATGTCTCAATTGTGCATAGATTTGATTGGTATAATAATAAATTTAACTCTTGATATTTACATATTTTGTTAATTTGGTATTGATTCTAAAAAATTCAATAACCTCAACATTTACAAAAATATTGCCGGCCAAATTTGTTAAATCATGACCAAAATTATAGGATGCGTAAATTATGAGATCTAAATTTGTTATTATATTAGTCAAATTTATGTAAAATTGACTAAATTAAACATTAATATTGTGATTAATTGTCCTTAGTTGCTCATTTTTAAATTTGACAGGGATTAAATTTTTTTAGAAGGACCAATTTATTCAATATTGAAATTGAGAGAGATTGGAGAGACATTTTTACCATTATATTAAATGTGTATAGAAGCATAAATTTAAAGAATTTTTTTAGCAACGTAAATACCTTTTATTATTCATTATATGACTAAATTAATATTAAAAAAATATTATTCAATAAAAATAAGAATAGATTCAAATAGTAATTAAAGCATTTAAAACTTATTCAATATACCATATAACTTTACTTCATGTAATTAATACAAAATAATATTATTAAAAAATAATTACTAATTAACATAATTAAATTATTTTAATAGTTCATATATAATGCTAATAAAAAATTCTATCTTATAAATTAAAGTCTTCATTATTCATTTTTTTTTTATTTTTCTTAGCAGTTAATAAATTCATCACGATAATTTGTAAATAATATTTAATCAATAAAAATATCATATATTAGATTATATTATAAAAATATACTATTTATAAAATTTTATACATAAAATATTAAAATTAACTATTATATGATTAATTAAAATTTAATATCTAAAAGAAATTATTTTTCTTTTTTCTTTTCTTTTTTTGTTAATAGAAAAATAATTAATTTAAATATAAAATAATTCAATATAAAATTTGAGATTTATTATTTATAATTATATAAATTCATTTAATAAAAGTCTTTCAATAAAATTAGAATTCTTACAAGCATGATAAATTTTGTTATCAAATAAATTTTTGTAACTAATCCGGCCATAAACTTTGTTTAAAAATATGTTTTAGTCACTCAACTTTCAAAAATTACATCATAATCACTACATTATTAAATTATTACATTTTAATCACTGATCTGTTGACTTGTATTAAAAGAATGACACCACATAACAACTAATTTAGTCCTAAACTATAGCTAATAGCTATTGCTTATATAAATATATATATATATATATATATATATATATTTTATTTGCATCTGCAACTTTATAAATCATTTTTAATTATAAAGTCTTATTTTATTCATCTAATTAAGAATTTATTAGATATCACAGTTGTTAAATTAATTTTCAATTATGTTACTAAACCCAACTACTAATCCAGTTCATCTGCAGATGTTTGTTTCAATTAATGTTTAACATTCTCATTGTTTTTATTTGATTTGTTATTATCCAATTAATGTTTTTATTTTTACTTCCAAAATCTTTAAATAAATAAAAAAAACCATACTTAATAATGTTCAAAGAATTCACATTTTTTTACGGTGCTAACTGAGACTCAATCAATAACTTTAGTGATTAGGTCGCTTTCAAATGAGATTTTTGTGCCTCTTTATATTCAATACTTACAACTATATTTAAGATTTTGACTTAGTTGGTATCACCCTTCAATTTGGTTCCAATTTAATCATGAATTTTACAAAACAATAGATATTATTTTGAGAATAATTTTATTTTTTCTTATAAAATTTAGAAAAATATATGTACATAATGAGATTTGAATACAAAACATTACGATATTTAACATCTCAAATTTACCATTTTAATAAAAAATATATTTAATTATTACATAAAATTTTCATCCAATAATGAGGGTGGTATAACCTAATTATAATTGTAAGTTAAAAAAGGATAATGGGAGACACTCTAAACTCCTCTTCCATACCAACTCTTCAACTAAGGAAATTGGAATAGTTCAGCCGCCATGCATTGAAGTAATAGGAGAATGAGAAAAATCTAATGACAGCAAGAATACTTTATGTTTTTTAATAAATAAAAAGCAAAAGAATGCAAGTTTGCAACTCTTTTTTTTTTTTTTTAAATCTCTGCATGTTTGGTTTACGTAATACAATTTTTAACTACTATTTTCGTGTAGTTGCATAATTGACATTTGAAACCACATTTTGTGGAAATAATTTCCTACTCCATTATTTGTTCCTCAAAAACTCTCCCCCACCGAAATATATATACTAAATAGTTAAGGATAACAAAAAAAAAAAAAAAAAAAAAAAAAAAAGTAGAAAAGTGAGGGCATTTGTCAGCCTCCACTACCTTTTTGATGTTGTTGTCTTCCAACTCCTTTAATCATTCCACTAACTAATAATAATAATAATAAAAAATATATATTTAATAAATATTCAAATATCAATTAGGTCACAAAATTTCAAATTGATTGACATAAAATTTAAAGTTGGAAACTCTTTCTATTTATTTGTAAATAAAAAACACTTGAGGACGTGAATTTATATTTTCCCAATATTATTATAATTTAAAATATAAGTAAAATATTTGAGTTGAATTGGGCATCTTCAAAAGCTTTTTGTTTTTTAAAGTAAAACAATCATATTTGTGTTGAAAGTTAAAGTTCTATATTAATGGAACACTATGGAGGTGAAAAATTAAATGTGTGTCGTGTGATGCACTTACGATTGTTGTTGGATTTCCATTTTAATTGTTATAATATTGCCATGTTATGTTACAATATATTGAGAAACATTGTGAAGAAAATTGCCATTTTTATCTACTATAGAGCTTCGGATAATGTTACTTTGAAGAGGAAAATGAGTAAAATTTTATATAATTTCATGGACCTTCAAGAGTTATACAACTTTTCCAAGTAACATTTTTGAAATCATAAGAGATAATTGCATCGCACCACTTGAGGGACCTTTAAAACAATATCAACTTCATGATTCTTTGAATCTATCCTCAACCATAAATTACAAGAATATTATTATGTTTCAACAAGGTTTTAGGGATACAAAATATAACAATCTTAAGGTGAAATATATATAATTCCTAGGAATAGCATGTCGACAAAGTGAGATATATATATATATATATATTTGACTATTACAAAGTGCTATATTTTTAATTGTAGGATTCAATTATAAAAATAATTTGTTTTATTATAGGTGGGCCATACCTTTTAGATGGATACCCAACTTATAGAATAAATAATTTTTATTCAAACAAAATAATATTAAAACTAAAAACAGAGAAGACAAAAAAATAAAAATAAAATAGTGGTTGTCGAAAAGGGAGTCGGCGTTAAAAAAAGCACAAAAAAAAAAAAAAAAAAAAAAAAAAAAGATAGGGGGAAGATCCAGTGATGTATGTTAGTAAATTTTATAAGTTGGTGCTTGACTACGTCAAACAAATGAAGATATTGAATATGGATGATAGAAAACGACTCCTAAAATGAATTTGCAGGGACCACCAATGGGAGGTGGGTGGATAGACATATTTCTTCCTCACTTGGCCTGGGGATTGATCCAAACTAACAAGTTGATCAAATCTAATTTTTATTTTCCACGTAATTTATGAATATCTTCACCTAGGAGGTTTCTCCAAGAGTTTTGGGTCAAACAAACCCTCATTTTATTCACCTAAATAATTTCATTATAATTATTATTAAAAAACACATTTAATAAGTTTTAAGGATAATTTTTTATTAAACTTAAAAGGATTATTATTTGTTATATTTAAGGGATTTTTTTTAAAAATTTTATAAACAATGGGAGATTATTATTATTATTATTATTATTATTATTATTATTATTTTGATGGTTGAATTTTAGCTCTGCAATGAGGGAATGTTGGTTTAAACATGTTTTCTTAAGATTTCAGGGTTGACAACATTGTATTGAAAAAGAAATCATTTTTAATAAAAGATCAAGATTGTCTAGGGATTTACCTCACTATAATTTTGGGATCGTATCTATGGTCAAGCTGGTTAGGTCACTGGTTCTTGATCTCACCAATTTGATCATTGGTCTATTTTTATTTAAATAAATCTTTAAAAAATTCTTAAAAATAAAAAAAAATAGAATTTTATTCAACCAACAGCTTAATTGATTTTTTTTTTATTTTGATTTATACCAATTTGCAATAAATCGTTTCTCACTCTTGTTTAAGATCAATATATTGATCAGTTTAAGTTCGACCAATCCGATTTTAATAACTATAGTCAAGATTATTGCGGATTTAAAAATGAATAGAATTAAATAAATTGTTGAGTAATATATGATGAAATATAATGGCTTAACCTTTTTTCCTCTCAATTATCGTCCAAGAACTTGTGTAAAGAGAGATTCTTTTTGGATTTGCGCAAGCTGAGCATAGCCTTGAAAAGACGTTTGCTTTTGGTAGAATATTGTTGATCCACATCTTCGCCCACCATCGACAACGATACTGTTCTTCGAGGCTCTGACGGGTACTGTTCCAATCAACACCCATATATGTAAGCAAAAAAATCCAATGTTAAATATGTTAAAAGTCTCACAATTAGTCCTTGGTTCGTGGCCCCTACCCTTTTTTTAGTGTTGGGAGAAGTGGATCTGGGCATAAGAGACACAGTTCGTGGCAGCGGAATTTGTCGAGGAGAGCTTGATCGTTTATCTGATTTCAAAATAACCTGTAATCAGTACGTAACAAAGAATTCAGAGAGGGTTTGAATCCGTATCACTGTTACCTTGTCTCGGGTTCATTGAAACACTGGTCAACAACTGGGGGCGTTGTCTTGGAAAATGCCGTGGAGACCGTAACATAAAGTATCCATCACTACATCACAATTGTAATAACATCAATGGTGAATCCTAGTATTAGGAACATACAATATATTGATACTATTAGATTCCAGGATTACCCGGCATGCTCAGAAGGGGTATCTGCAGGTTTTGCTTGAATGCCTGAAAATATATGACTAACATGTAAAAATACTATGGAGGTATTTGTATTAAGAGTTAGAATGTAATTTGTCTCATCTATTAAAAAAAGAGTAAAATTGTCATTGTATGTTGGATCAAAAAATAAGTCGGTCATTTTATTAAAAATTCTTTTCATTTTAGTTGTTAAAAATTGGTCAATGTACATCAGTATAAGGTACACATGATATACCATGTTTTAATGTCTGATTTTTCCATCAGTCACACTGGTTTTTAATAGTCTAAATGGATGAAATTTTTAACAAAAATGATCAATTTGTTCTTTAATCTAATGTATAAAGGCTAATTTGCCCATTTTTTAATAGAGGGGCAAATCCAATCCGACTCCTAATACAGGAGCCTCTAGGTTACTTTTACCAACAACACCATCAAAACTTCGTCTGATATGCCTTTGGTCTGAAAATATAAGGACTAAAATGTAAATTTGAGTACAGTAAAAGGACCAAAATCAAATAATACCAAGATTCTTATACAGGTGCAAGTCTAATCTAGTAAACATGCTAGTGCGGTGGGATTTCAGCCTAGGGTTGGCAATGGCAACATCAGTAAGTGTCTCATTAACTGCAAGAGATGACATAAAATTTCGATCACATGGATTCAGAAAAACAAAAAGTTTCTATAACAACATACTTGCCTGGAAATATGTAGTGCTTATGGTGCTTGGGTGCTTCTAACACCAATGACTGCTGTGAAAGACCCCCTAAATTAACGTAGTCTTGGCATGTTCGCAGTCTCTTAACAGAACAATGTCAAACAGAAAAATCAAACAAGCTCAGTGTAATAAGATTTGGAGAGTAAATTAGTTAACAAAGCATTTTACCTGTTCCAGGCAAAACAAACGAAGCTCCATTACAGAATAGTCATTGATCTTTTCATCCAAGAAAGTGTTGATCTTGTACGCTATAGAGCCCAAGTGATCCACTGTATTGACCAAAGCTTTAATGGCATAATCTTTCAAAGTGTCTTCCACTCTGCTCATTGTCAAAGAGAAACAGGATTAGGAGATGTTCCTCATCATAAGTTTCAAGTATATGATGACTTACATTTGTTTCTGCATTTCTTTGGTATGGGCCATTTCAAAATATTCTGCTGCAGAATATAACTGTTCCCTCAGACTCTTCAAATCCTAAAGTATTACTCATCAATGCGGTTAATTTAATCCAAATGTAAATGTCTAAAACCGAAAATGAACATGATGGTCAGTTTAAATTTACCTTAAGATTATCTGCAAAAACCAGGCTCTGCTGCATTAAGACTTCATCACGGTGGGAAGATTGTTGAGGAACTGGAACTGAAGTGGGTGAATTCATATTTTTCATATACTGAAAAACCAGAAGATTATTAAAAAAACTGAAGAAATATTTAATCAACTAAAGACTGACAGACTTTGTTTCCACAAAAAAAAGGGAAAAAAAAACAAGAGCAGATAGTGAAATCACTTTACACTAAAAACCAAACTTGAGGCTGGGTTTCAAAAGATATTTAGTGGTTGTATTTTGTTTCAAAATGTTTGGGGATAAAATGAACAATCTCACACGTTAAAAATTGATATATTATAGGCCACTCTTCTGAAAGCAACATACCCAGAAATCTCTTTCCCTAGTGTTGAGGACAAGGTTTTTGTTTTCTGTTTATATTATTTTCAAAATAGCCAAACCAAATGCTGGCAATGTGATGGTTATTGGGGTTGGGTTAATGAAACCAGAGAAAGATGTATTAATTTCATAATGGTAGTCATTAACACGACTCAATCATCCCAATTAATTTTTTTATGACAAATAATTAACTGCCATACCTAAATGAATTTAATTGGGTAGATTGCATGCAAATGTGAATAAAAGGAACCCTTTAATTTGGTGTATAAATCTCAACTGTTACCAGTGATGGTTTCCACCACACTCAACTGTGAGATTTAATTGCAATAATGACCCCTAACTTACCTCTCGCATTCACTTTCACTTCCTAATCCTATTGTTTTATATTTGTGTTTCAGAATATATATTCATATTATGTACTCGCATGGCATTAAAATTTTTTTACTTCATTTTTTTTATTTTTTATAATGGGTGGATTGTGAAATAAAAAAAAAGCAGCCGGGGGACTTTAATTTTGTGTGGATTAGCCCCCAACCGCCGCCAACAGAGACACTGTCAGCCTCATATTTACTTCAAAAATGTTGGCTTACTAAAATATGGTTTCTTCTTTTGACGCAAATATCTATCTCATGCTACTAGAGGTAATCGGACTGTTGCACACTAAAAATATAGACTAAAAAAATACGTTTGGATAAAAAATTTAAAGGCTGTTTTTTAAATGGATTAAGTCATGAGTAAGTGTTTTTTTTTTGTCCAGGCCTAATCTAACCTAAATTTGTAAAAGAAAAAAAAATTATTGTTTTTTGCTACTTTTTCTCACTATTTTGATATCGTTTCGTTATTATATTATTACTATTTTACTATTATTATTTAGATATTATATGACTTTTGTTTTATTGTTAATTTTATTACTATTTTAAAAGTATTTGCTTGCTGAATATTTGTGTTATTTAAGTATAAATAATTTTTTAATGTATTTTAAATTTAGTGGGAATCATTTATTTTAATATTTTTAGTATTTTGATGTATTATATTTTTTAAATTTGTTTTTAATAAAAAAGAACAATATAAAAAAATTAATACGAATTAACCCGACGCAAGTTTTAGTATTTTTATTCGAGTCGGGTCTGAACTTAAAATTTTGTTGAGGCCCAGCCTGGCCCAAGATCACTTTTACATGGAACACAAGATTCAATTGAAGGATAATGGGCAAGGGAATTAATTTCTTTTTGGAGTTTATAATTGTTATTTTAATAATGTTATTTTTAGATTTTAAATTTGAGTTTTCTTTTAGGAGTGTAATGTAATTTACCACTCACTCTATAAGATTATTTATTTATTAATTAGATGTGTTCGTACACCACAATGTAATTGCAAAGAAGTGTAATTATTAAAATAGTAATTATATATTATTGTAACAAAAAAAAAATTTATTTTCTCAATTTTCAAGTTTTTTTTTTAAAAATTGATATAAATAATTAAAGCGTATCTATTAATTTATACAATCATTCTTTTTATTTTTATGATGATGTATAAAATTAGCTTTTAATAAATTTAAAGTTTAAATTATAATATATACAATCATTTTTTTTGATCTCAACTTAAATTGAACGGAGTCATGACTTGATGATTAGAGATTCATTATCGTTATTGTTTTTTAAATTATTTTGAATTTCAATGGATAATCTACTAGATTTGATAAAAGTAAGTAATGCAATCAAGCGTTGAAAAAATTCAATTAATTGAAAATTAATGTTTTCAGCAATTTAATTTTGATAACTCACAAAAAAAAAAAAACCTACTAAATAGAATTTTTTCTACAAAAAAAGAAAAAGAAAATGATAAGTAGATAGGAACCTACTTTTCACTTAATAGAGAATAAATTCAATGATTTTTAACTCTATTAATTTCCTTTAAAATTATATTATCATTTATCAAACAATCAAATCAAATCATATTTAATATTTAATTTTAAATAAAATACTAAACATGTTTTATCAACTAAATTTAACACTTATATTTTTAATTTATCAAACATAGCGTAAAATTTAAAATAAAATTTGCAACATAATCCCAAATCAAATATACCTAATTTTATAAAAAAATAAAAATATTATATCTTTCACGTTAAATATTTGACATAGAGACAACATTTAAAAAATCATATATTCATTTAATAAGATTTATATATAAATTATTTACAATTCCACTTATAATAAATTTTAAAAGAAAATATTTTTACATAAATTCAGTAAAAAATAACATGAATTTGACTTTTGTTGGGGTCAAAGGTATTAAGGCCCAGGAATTTCAAGAGAAGGACTAAGGATATTAAGGCCCATGAATGGAAGTCTAAGAAGGAAAAATAATAATAAAAAGCGTCGACAGCAGGGTTCGAACCTGCGCGGGCAACGCCCAACAGATTTCAAGTCTGTCTCCTTAACCACTCGGACATATCGACAATATACGTTGGTGATTTGTACTACAGTTAAAATAGATAAAATTACTGAAGTTAGTCTGACTTAAAAAATTTAAAATTTAATCACTGTACTTAAAAACTTAAAAATTTAAGTTCTTTTACTTTTATGATTTAAAAATATTCGTTCAATCATTAACATTATTAGTATTTCTCATCAGAATTTGAGTACTTGACATGTTGAATAGATTGACTCATATAATTGCCAAAATATGAATATATTAGATTGATAAATTTTGAAAGAAATTATAAACCAAAAATAATGATCAGACTAAAAATTTTAAATTGAAATAGTAAGATTGATTGAATTTTTAACATTTAAAGTACTTTTCAAATTAAAGTTGTAGTATTAATCTTTAAAATAATTAGCTAATTTCAAAAAGACTTGTTTTGGATAGATTGTTGTATTGTGAATAATGGGAAATCACTTTCAAACTTAGGCCTTGTGGATAAATCAATATTGAGATTGTCGATGAAATTGGGTAAGACTATATATCTATTCTCTTGGGCAAATGAGTCGGCTCAAATGGAAAATTGGTGGCCAAGACCACAAATTATACAAAATTATGCAGATGAAAATTAAACACTTCCAATCTTTTTAGATATTCATTGAAAGGAAAAAAAAAAAAAAAGGGATTACAACTAAAACAAAGTTTAAATAATTGTACTGTGCATTGTAATGAATATTTGATGTTCGAAGATTTGTGGGTACAATAAACTATCTTATAACTTTGTGATATACAAGTTGGATCACCATCTACTAGTGCATGATTGTATCTCTTCATCTTCACATTTATTCCATTTTTAAAAGTTGGAATAGGGCAACAACTGGTCCATAATGAGAAAGTGGGGTTGTTTATGTTGCTTTGAATTCTCATTTTTTTAAGTTGTTAACGTCTAATAAAATTTTTTTTTTCTTATACAACTCACATACTTATGATAAGTTCCTCAATTATCACACAAGTACACCATACACAAATGATTTTTGCGACTTGAACTCAGGATGGGAGTTTAGAGGTGAACCCTAATGCTAATGCATATTGAGATATAAATATGGGGATATATAGAGATGTTAGTTATGGCCATTATCAGCATATCACCTCCAACTTGTCAATTCTCTCACAACAACTTTCTTCAAGTCCTCCACTCTCGTAACTTCAATTTGTCAACCCTTTTTTACATCTTAATTGTTGCGTATTGCTCAATTGCATTGGTTCCTTTCTCAATTGCATTGGTTCCTTTCCTCAAAGCAGTGCTTTTTTTGTTTCCCTTTAAAGATAGTATCTCCAGAGAAACAAGAAAAGGAAAGAAAAGATAAAAAAAAAAAAAAAAAAGAAAAACTAGCAAAAGCAAAAGCAAAAGCAAAAGCACCACTTTGAAAATCATGGGCTTGGAATCTAGAAAGGATGTGGATAGGGTCTACATTATTAGGGAGAGTCCAAACTTTCAATCATTCATCAACCATTCATTGGAAGGCTAGCAGATAATTATACAGGTTTCAGAAATCTATACTTTTTGGAAACAAAATCATTTTCATTACAACTGGGTTTAGTTTAGTTGGTTCATGTAGACATCCTGATGCGAGTCCCAAAACCCATGAATGTGATGGGTTTACACTACCTTAAGGCCCAATAACAAGGTCAAAGGTCATGCAATTCAAACAAATATTTGATCAAAGACAATATGTGAGAATGAAACTTTTTGAGGAATGGGGGAACGTAATAAGTGAAATTTATTAAAGTCAGTTCAACCAAAGTGCCAATTTTCAAGCTAAAAAGATTAGTCAACTTGCGACAAATATTTTTATGGGATCTAGATATTTATTGGCTTATATGTCTACATAACGTTTGAATACCTATCTCTTAGTTTCGAAACGCACTTTGAATCACTTGATTTCGAGTCTGAGAGTTCAAGTTATGACCATTTTAGTGAAGACTGCACGAGCAGAATTTTTGGACGGGATTATTACAGAAATTATGCATTTTAGACTTTTTATTCGAGTTTAAATCATATTGGGTTCAAGTTTTAGGCTTAATTTTTATTTTATACGATCCCAATATTTTATTTATTAAGTTTTATATTTATTTATTCTGAGTTTTGGATAATTTTTAAGTATTTTAAGTTATTTAGGAGTTTTATGGCAACAAGAAAGTTTAGCTTAAAACTACTTGTTGTTTAGATTAACTAGAATTTTAGTATACTTGAAAGTTTTATTTAGATGTATTTAGTTAGCCTGTAAAAAGGCCTCTGCATTGTACACAACAATGAATTCATTTATTATTCAACGACTTTCTCTTTTGAGTTAATAAGTTCTCTCTGAATCTTTCTCTTGAATTTTGTTTAAAAGAGTTTTAACAATCTTTTTAAATTGTGGGAATCATTTTCAAGCTTTTATAAAATTGGGTTTCTTGTGTATCAAAAATTATTTATAAGATTGGTCATCATATACCATAGAATAATTAAAAGCATAAAGTGTATGTTTTGGCCTACAGTAATACCAACAGCCTTAACTAGAAGGAAAAAGATATAGGATAAAGTAGAGAAAGCTATCATTTCATCTTTTTAGGAAAGTTTTCCATATAAAAAGTGATATTGTCCAACTTTATGGAAAAGTGAATAAAAAAAGTTATGTTATTAACATACTATTCATGATTCCCACTTTCATATGATCTACACCGTGAATTAATTTTTACTCTAAAGTCCAAGCCAACAGTGCCTATCGATTAAGCATAAAGATCACGAATAAGTGTAGGTGTAGTAGTCAGAAACATTAAATATCTAATGAGGAAATACATGTACGAACTTTGAAAATGATATTTTTGAGAGAGATAATCACGAACCTTAAACATAAATAGTAAAATGAACATGTAGAATATATATAAAAAAAAAGATAAAGATTGAAAGTGTGGTCTGAAAAGTATGTTCCCCACTTTCCACTTTGTGTTGGTGAAGCTTTGCTCAAGGATACAGGGATAATTAACTTATTTAAACTCCTTATATGTTGTAACAATAAACAAACTTAGAACTGGAAACTCTTTATATGTTTTTTCTTATAAGACTAGTTTATGGATACCAAATTAAACTTGTTTATTGTTCTCACTCTTGTTTCAATTCAATTTTTGTCAACTTTTCCAAAGGCTGCCATAAGTAATGTAAGTATATATCTGCATACAACTTCAGAAATTAAGTCAGGTGTGGCTTTTATTTTATTTTGTTTTATTTCTTAAGTTTGGTGTTGTACACATAAATGCCAATGTCACAGGTGCATATTGTGTACATGGGAGAGAAAGAAAATGAAGATCCAACTGTTACCAAAATGTTTCACTACAAAATGTTGTCCGACTTGCTTGGAAGGTATTCTAAATTTACATTTACACTAACTTTCAATAAAAAAAAGAATAACATAAGCTTTGCTCCTTTTTTTTTTGCTTTGGATGAATCTCAGCAAGGAAGCAGCAAAAAGTTCAATGCTTTATAGCTATAAACATGGCTTTTCCGGGTTTGCAGCCAGGTTGACAGATTCTCAGGCAAAGGAAATTGAAGGTGATATAATTTCCTAGCTTTTGTTTTATTTTAGCATCTAAAACTTTAAAAACTAAGAAAAATTACTTACAAATTGCAGCATTCCCTGGTGTTGTCCAAGTGAATCCTAATCAAGTTCACAAGTTTCATACAACTAGAAGTTGGGACTTCATGGGGCTAAATGATCATTCTACAACAAATCTTTTAACTAAAAGCAACATGGGTGAAGGAATAATCATTGGAGTAATAGACTCAGGTAATAAATAAATCTCTACACTTACAAGGCTCAATATAAATGCTGATAAATTTGGAAACCATGATTGTAGGAGTGTGGCCAGAATCTGAGAGTTTCAATGATAGGGGTATGAATCCGATTCCATCTCATTGGAAAGGTATATGCCAAGAGGGAC
This sequence comes from Gossypium longicalyx, assembly GCA_025698465.1. Lineage (NCBI taxonomy): Eukaryota > Viridiplantae > Streptophyta > Magnoliopsida > Malvales > Malvaceae > Gossypium > Gossypium longicalyx. The sequence continues at coordinate 22,817,805 of CM046996.1, read as the reverse complement.
AGTTGTTCAACTCCTCAAACTGTAACAAGAAACTTATCGGAGCTCGTTGGTTTGTCAAAGGCATCTTGGATCAAAACCAAACGCCTATAAATATAAGTAATGGAAAGGATATTCTATCAGCAAGAGATAACTTAGGGCATGGTACTCATACAGCTTCCATAGCAGCTGGTAATTTTGTAGTAAATGCAAACTATGAAGGACTAGCTGCTGGTTTGGCTAGGGGAGGTGCTCCACGAGCTCACTTGGCAGTTTACAAGGTTTGTTGGTCTTTTGGACATGGAGGGTGCACTGATGCTGATCTTCTCAAAGCATTTGACAAAGCCATACAAGATGGAGTCGATATCCTATCAGTGTCCATCGGCCTTTCTATACCTTTGTTCTCTTATGCAGATCAACGTAATTCGATTGCAATCGGTTCCTTCCATGCAACTGCAAAGGGCATTACTGTAGCTTGCTCCGCAGGGAATAATGGTCCTACTGCAATGACAGTTGAGAACACTGCTCCTTGGATTATCACTGTTGCCGCTACTACCATAGATAGGGCCTTCCCAACAGCCATTACACTAGGAAATAACCACACCCTTTGGGTAAATCTTCATTTAGCACTAGATTAATCAAACAATACAGTTCTTTTTTCCATAATAATCTTATTGTCTTGTAGGGACAATCTGTTGACACTCGAATGCATAACCATGGATTCACTGGCATTACATTCTCTGATCGTATTGCCTTAAATGACAGCGATGATTCAGCGTTAGGCCTTTCTTTTGATCTAGTCAAATGATTTTTCGTATATGTTCTTTTTTCATACATCTGGTGTGATACGTTTACTTTTTCCAGCCTGGGGTGCAAGCGAGGAAGTCTGAATGCAACATTAGCAGTAGGACAGATCATACTTTGTTTTTCACAATCAAGTACTCAGAATATATTTAGTGCTGCAATTTCAGTGGCGGAAGCAGGAGGGGTAGGGCTTATTTTTGCGCAATATAGGAGTGATGGACTTGAGTCATGTCATTATATACCATGCATTAAAGTAGATTATGAAGTAGGAACTCAGATACTTTCCTATATAAGAAAAGCAAGGTATATATAAATTAAGAAAGTGAAGTATATATGGTATAACTTTAACACTTAAATTCCTTTACCTTTTCCTCCTTTCTTTTAAGGTATCCAATTGCCAAGTTAGGTATTCCAAAGACAATTATACGGAAATGGGTATCTCCTAAAGTTGCAGATTTCTCAGGCAGAGGACCTAGTTCAATTTCCCCAATAGTGCTAAAGGTAAATTTAACAAGCTATAAACTCCCAATTCCATCATTCTTCTTTTAACTGCAGTAAGATTTTAGTTTTCCTTTGTCTAATTACGGTATATAGCCCGACATAGCTGCACCAGGCGTGGACATCATAGCTGCATATATACCATTTGGCACAAAAAAAAGTAGTGGATTTGCACTACTGTCAGGAACTTCAATGTCTTGCCCTCATATTGCAAGCATAACAGCTCTAATCAAATCTGTACATAAGAACTGGTCTCCAGCTGCAATAAGATCAGCTTTAGTCACCACAGGTGAACAAGTTTTACTTCCTATATTGACATTTTTTCATACCCTTTAAGGGTGTAATATTTTCTTCCCTCAATTATAACTATTAGCTTAACGCTGCAGCTTCCCAAAAAGGAACTGATGGATTAAACATAGCCGAGGAGGGCTCAACTCGCAAGGTAGCTGACCCATTTGATATAGGCGGTGGAGTAGTAAATCCCAATAAAGCTATTGATCCAGGGCTCATCTATGACATTGAAACAAACGATTATGTCAAGTTCCTTTGCGGCACTGGGTTCAGTAGCAAGTCTGTGAGTGGTTTAACCCAGACCAAAGCCAATTGCACCAAAAATAGACTAAATGAGTTGAACCTCAACCTTCCATCCATCACCATCCCATACCTGAAAAGAAAAGTAATAGTGAGCCGAAAGGTAACGAATGTCGGACCCGTTGAGTCAATGTATAAAGCTGTTGTGGAAGCTCCACAAGGTGTAAAGATGAAAGTAGAACCCCAGATATTGAGGTTCAATAAAACCACCCAAATTGTACCCTTTAAAGTTACTTTCTTCACGAATGGGAAAGTATATGGAGATTATAGATTTGGGAGCCTAATATGGAGAGATCCGAAGCACACTGTGACGATTCCTATATCGATACGAGCTATTTTTGTTTGAGCCATACGATGATGTTGAAACTGTTGCTATTAAAAATAAAATTGATGAAATAAGCTTTAATTTTATGGAAGGAATGATTGAAAAAATGGTTTGTGGTGCCATTTAAAAAAATGGTTTATTATTTTTGTATGGTACCAAAATCATATGAAGGTTATGAGAATATTGACAAATGTTAGCCAAATTATATTAAAATAATTTAATTCTCAAAAAAATCATAAGAGTAAAAATTAAGGCAAGAAGTTATCACACTATTTCTTTTGGCTTGGCATTGTTTTGCTCTTATGAATGTGTGTCTATGATGGCCGAAGGGTAGAGACAATTGTCTGATGGTAGTATCTGAGATCAACAATAATGCTAGGTGTTGATAATATTTTTAAAGTAAAAAATAAAGTTGTAACCCCCCTAATTCGACCCGTCCACTAGGTCTTGGTATGAAGTGTCACAAATGTATCGGGTTCACCTATATTTAATTTTTATCGACTAAACTATCATAAAACAAACTATATTGAATTAATAATACTTCTTATAGCAAAAGCCTCAAAATTATCTAAAAGCTGGGTCTCACAAGGTTTCTGTTTCTATACAGACTATTTGTTTACAAGATACTCTTAAAATTTAGCTAAAAACTATTAATCCAAAAAATCCAGATTTTAGAGATGTTATCTGGCTTCGTTGTTATTGATCTTGAGGCGAAGCCTCCAATGGTACCCCTTTCTATATGCATGACTGTATCTACTAGCGAACCACGATCTCCACTCCATCTAGCTTGGTCACTCATCTAAGTCCTCGATCATTCTCGTAAGTCCTATGAACATCAATGAAATCCGTAAGTTCAAGAGAACTTAGTGAATTCCTTCACTAGGCCACTCACACATAAACCCTACCATACGAGGGTAACAAATATAAAATAAATTGAACTTAAATTAACTCTCTACTTGCTCATAGCGGGTGTTCTTTATTAAGGTGGTAGACTCTACCCAATCTATCGAGTTACTCGACTCACTATAAGGCCTCCCTTTGGTCGCGCTTACCACTCAACCATATACCAAATACCTCATCATATCAGCGAGTCCTATCTTTACTTCTTGTCTTTCTTCCTTTCATACACCTCACTTTTCTTGATAGACTTTCCCGATCAAACTAATCCTTGGCGGATTCCCTTTTCCCATCTATGGTCCTAAAGGACTTGTTGACATATCCATATTATGTTAACTTACAACAGACCTTGCCATTCTAGCGAACCCATTTTCATTCCACAGCAATCTGCCCCTCACTACAGCTTTTGCTTGGGAACTCACTCGTCCCATAAGTGATTGTCAGTTTGACTTGTTGATCCAACAAGTTATCATCTCTATGACTATATGAGCTTGTCATCCCATTTATTCATTCCCTCTCTACGTGCTCTAATTAGGGTGGTGTACCCGCATTAGACTTTCCTCAAAGAGGAATAGTCTTAACAGACATTCTATCCACCAGCATTAGACTTTCCTCAAAGAGGAATAGTCTTAACAGACATTCTATCCCCTAGACAGAATTCTTATCTTGGGAGTGGAAATTCCCATCCCTCCCATAAGATTTGCTTCTTGTGTATAACTTCATTGAGCTACCTTTTGTGGCTTTTCATGACAGATCCTTAGTTGTGATCCTTGGATAATTTCCTCTCTTACATCATCATAATTAGGCTAGCTTTTGCATGACCTATCTTCCTCTAATTTTTGTTTGGTCCTTGCTCATGCCTTGTTGGCTTTCGCATCTATCCTTACCACTTTCATCAGTTTTGGCAGATTTTACATGATCCGCTCACCATACATACGCTCTCTCTTAACTCTTCTTCCACCTACGTGGTTTCTCATACTTGACACACTAGCATCATATCCATCGCTTGAGATCCTGATGAACTTTCTACATCTATTTCCTAGTGGACTATATGGGTTGCCGTAGCTGAGCTATGGTCTTATACCCTTCTCACCATATTTTTTATGTTCTGTTGGACTTAACTCATATTTACTGTCCCGACGAACTTAACCCATATTTACTGTCCCAACGAACTTTATCTGTTCTGTGTTTACTGTCCTAGTGGACTTTCTTTGTTTTATGGATGCCATGGAGTGTTTCATCCATGGTCTTACTCATTATACCTAGCTGTCATAACATCTTTTATCTATGGTTTTACACCGTATACCTTATACCTTGTACCATGCTGCCATGGTGTCTTTCATCCATGGTCTTACACTACGTACTTCATACCAGACTGCCATAGCGTCTTTCATATATGGTCTTACACTATATACCTTATACTAGACTGCCATAGCATATTTCATCCATGGTCTTATGCCATATACCGTCATCACGGTGTTGCCCTGAATGAGCAGTCGATACCACCGTTGTGGTAAATACCTTTCCATAATATTGATTTCCTAAATCCTTCTCCCATTACCTTCTTTAAACCACCTAACCTTGATACTCGAACACTGCGATGTTCCCTCCACAAGTCCTGGAGCTTTGCCCGTGGCGATAACTAATAGGTTCACTCCGCATTTCATTTCCTAACTTCATCTATCCTCTCAATGGTTTTTCCCACAGTTTTTATGCAATGCATGCACATATCATCATATTTTATGTTTATGCAACATGGCGTATGTAATAGCCCGATTTTGGGGCTAGTCAAAATAGTAGTCTCGGAACCACAAATCTAAAGTCAGAGAAATTATTTTATTATTAATATAGAGTCATATCATGTTTATAGTAGTGCATGAAAAATTTGGTGAGTTAATTTTAACGTTTGTGAGCCTAATTGCAAAAAAAGACTAAATCGCATTAAGTGCAGAAGTCCTAATTTGATAGCTAAAGGTGTTATTTTATTAGAGAATCAAAATTGAGGGATTTTAAAAGGGCAATTAGACCCTTTAAAAGGAGCATAGCTGGCCATAGAGTCAAAGAGGGGACAAAATTTTAAAATTTGGTGGGTTAGGTGGCTTATTTTGACTAAAATAGAAATTGATAAAAGAAGGATGATATCATCCCTTTTCATCTTCTTCCTCCACCGAAATTTTCAGCAAAGAATAAGGTTTTAAGAGCTTGAAATTTCAACAACTTTAAGCCTTCACAATTAAGTGATCCTAATGGCTTTTCTTAAATATTTTTGTATTTTTGAAACCCTTGAAGCATGAGCTTTCAAATGAGGGTACTGTTTTGCAAAATGATTAGGAGTTTAGGGTTTTTCCATGAAAATATTTGTGATGTTTGCTGAATTTTTATGGAAGAAAATGAGTCTTGGGTGTCTTATAAATAACTTTTGTGAAAGGTGTTAGCATAAAAACACCTAAAAGGACTAATGTGCGTAAGTTGTAAAATAGATAATAAATGTGTGAAATAGTGGGAATTTGGAGTTGCTATAAGAGGCAAAGAGGTTCGGATAGTCTTGAAAAATAAAGAAATTTGATAAAAATTGATTTTCGGGCCTTGGGGTAAAATGATCATTTTGTCAAGATCTAGGGGCAAAATGGTCATTTTACCAAAGATGTAAATTTTTGATTTCTTAATTATAATTAGAGACTAAATGAGTACATTTTGCTATTATAGATCAAGAATTACCGAATTCGAGCCTAGACCGGGGGAAAGCCAAGCAAATCGACTAAATCGACTAATTGCCACATTTTGTATTCTGAGGTAAGTTGTATGTAAATAATACAACTACATTGCTAATGTATATGTTGAATTGTATTGAATTATTATGGAATGAATTGCTTGATTGTGGAATTGAGAAAGTATGATGATAATAGAGATAGTAGAATTCCCATTTGAACCTAGGAAATAAATCAGATATTCATGCCATGACGATCGGGCCACTTGTGTGAGCTAGTGTAAGATATGTTTGAGACATGCATCGGCCACATTATGAAAGCTAGTGTAAGACCATGTCTGGGACATGGCATCGACATTGAGATGAGTGCTAGTGTAAGACATGTTTGGGACATGCTTCGGCCTCGAGAAATAAGCCAATGTAAGACATGTCTGGGACATGCATCGGCTATGAATGATAGTCAGTGTAAGACCATGTCTGAGACATGGCATCGACACTTTACCCTATGCATGAGGCTTATGGAATATCCAATAGAATTTTAAATGGTTCAACGGTGAAAGTTATGATTTCTAGTTATTGAGAAAAGTATGATCGAGTTGTGAGTGATACAGGTACCTATTGGGTATGTTTGAATTGTGAGTTCAATATATGCTATACGAAGTGTATGGAATATTGATGAGTAAGTTTTACTTATGCCCACTTGTGTACTATGAGCTTGTTGATGAATGGTAAAGTTGTATTGTATATTTATTTATGTGCAACTTACTAAGCTTTATGCTTACTCCTTCTCCTTTCCTTATTCTTATAGTGCCGCCTAGCTAGCTTAAGGATCAAAGGAAGTCAAAGATATCGATCACACTATCAATTGAGGCATTCTGTGTAGTTTGATTTATATTTTTGAATATGGAATGTATAGGGGATTAGACTTGTGTTTTGTGTGTTTGTAATTTGGTTAATGTGTTGGCTTAGGATAAATCCCTCACTTTGTATTAAGCCTTGAATGATGGTTAATAGTCATTTTGATATATGCAAATGATGTTAGTTTCATGGATGAGTAAATTGTACAAATAAAATGTTGTCTATTGTGGTTGATTTGGTTGCATGAAGTAGTTTTGTATTGTTTTTGGTTGTTATTGTGTAGGTTGTGTAAGTAAGGGTGGCAAAGAGTCTTGGTAAATAGCCTTATTTTTGTCTGCACGGGTAGACACACGGGCGTGTGTCTAGGCTGTGTGTCAGCCCCATGGGCATGTTGTCCAGCCGTGTGTCCCCTGCACGTAAAATTTTCAAGTCAGTATGCATGGTAGTAAACACATGGGCAGAGTCACAGTCGTGTGTCTCAGCCGTGTGTAGAACACGGTCTAGCACACGAGCGTGTGCCTTGGCCGTGTGACATTTTAAGGTTGCTGACGTCAGAAACAGAATGTCTAGGTTTTTACACACGAGCTAGGACACGGGTGTGTCATGGCCTTGTGAAGGACACGGGCCAAGGACACGGGTGTGTGCCAGGCCATGTGAAAACCCCTGTAAGTGTGCATTTAGGATTAATTCCACACGGGTGGAGGACATGGGTGTGTCCTTGTTTTCCTTAGGCTGCGTAAGACATACGGGCCATTAGTACGACCATGTTGGAATGGACACACGGGCGTGTTGCCCCTACCACACGGGCGTGTGCCCCTGTGTCAAGTGACATTTTTCTATAGTTGGAAAAAGGACCCGGATTGGTCCCGAGTGATTTTTGATGTGTGTTTTGGGCCTCGTAAGCCCATATCAAGAATATATTGATAAGTTTAAGAAAGTTTTAAATTTTCCAAGTCATGAAGATTCAGAATTGGTTGTAAGTATGAGTTAAGTTAGGTAACGCCTCATATTCTGCCCCAGCATAGGATACGGGTATAAGGTGTTACAACATACTTAGATGGCATAAATCATAACAGCAAGATTGGAGTTTGGAACTCACCTGAATCTTCATCGTTTCCACAACTTAGCTTCCTCGAACGCCAGATCTTCTATTCTCCTAGCAGTTAAGTATTTCAACTAAAATCATATGTTAAACTCAATATTCTTAGCTTAACCCCATACATGCAGAGCCCTAAAAATAGTCCTGAAGTCCATAACTTTATTTACTTATTCTTACGTACACAGAAGGGCTAAGAATCTTACCAGTTTGCTAGTTTTCCTACTTTTTTAGCTTAATCCTCATTAAGTCTGCTTTATACAGAACCTTCCATAGCTATTCCTTTTTCGGGCTACCAAAGAAGATGAAGAACGAAAGAAAATAAAATAGAATCGGGAAGAAAATCATCCATTGGAAGCTATTTTCAACTATTTATAGCGCTTTCTGTGCTATTACCAACCTCATGAGAACCATGCATTCACAATCATTATGTCTCCTACAATGGAATCATTTGGTTCCTTTCCACCCGAACCAGATTTGGTTCTCAACCATGTCTAATTTAGTTTCAAGTTTTCTCGTTTCTTTCAATGGAGGTCACCATCTTGCGATCTCTTTTGATTTAGTCTTGTAATTATTTTCAATTTTTGGGTTAGTTGGGAACCGAGTGCTACAAAAGCTTCATGAAGTATGTTCTAAATATGAATATCAAATCTAAAAGAGAGTTCTCTAAGTTATTTTTACAATTATTGTGCAGGTCCGTTTGCAACTCTTTGGATAATCACCTCCGTTGATCATAACCAAGATCGCTAACACACCTCCACCATGAGTAATATTATTCTGAACACTCAAATGACCACTAGTAGAAAGCCCATCACGTTGACATGACAGTCATTATCCATTTTATCTACACTTTATAATATCACACCGTCAACTTTATTGAAGGATAGTTGGAAGACCCATCCATCTATAGGAATTTATCACATGACTCCTTGCACTTTTTATATGAGAACCATGAACTCCTTTAAAGAGAGGAAACAAGTCAAAATTAGGGCAAGTTAGAGCGGAGACTTCTTGCCAACGAGATGTACCAATGAGTGTAATGGTTCAAGATAAGAGGTGACGAAAGCCGAGGCAAACCATTCAAAAGAAGGGACAACCCGATCAAGAAGCGAGTCGGGAGGAAGCCAAGGCAACGAGTGGGGTCTAAGGTGAATCAAGTCAGTGCCATTCGGAAGTCGCAACGAAGGTGTTGCGAGAATCGGTGGGGGAGAATGTCACGGGTCAGAGTGCAAGACCCGTGACCATGGCACAAGATGTGCCCCATGGAGGTCTGTTGATAAGATGGGGATCATTTAGCCCACAAGAACTGGCCCGATTCAAGGAACTGTTGGAGAAGCCTGTCAGATTGAAGCCTGATTGGCTCGATAGGGAAGATATGGCAACTCAGGCAACTATGGTAACTAATCTTAGAAGATAGAGGGAATCATATCTTGTAAGATTAGATAGGATTTGATATGGCAATATCTTGTAAATCCCTTAAATTATGGGATATGGTTAATCTCGTCCGTCAATGTAAATGTATCTTGACCGTCGGTTTTGGGGGAGCTCAAGTATAAATAGAGAGCCTCCCCCTCACTTGTAACTCCATTCATTGTTTCATTATTCTTTGTGAATAAGAGAATAGAGAGCATTTACTCAAACACTTTACGAGCGTCCCTTTCTGTTGTTCTTTGGTTACTTCTTTTAGCATAAGTTTGCTTCCGCTCTTCAATTGAGTGCCTTGGAGGAGTTCTTAAGGAATCCTCACTCGAGTAAAGGCTGACTTAGGCGAGTTTGGACGAGCGAATTGCCTAAGGCCGCACGGATTGCGAGACGAAAAGTTTAGCCCCGTGGCACACACACACACACACACACACACACACTCTCTCTCTCTCTCTCTCTCTCTCTCTCTCTCTCTCTCTCTCTCTATCTATCTATCTTCTTGACGACTCTTCATTTTCACTGGGTGAACCGGCCTCCTACTTTCGCCGCTCTTCCTCCTTGTCGATCTTAGGTATCAACAATAATATTCCACTTATAATCGTTGGTTTGATTTTTTTTTTTTGTTGTTGTTATTTCTACCTTGCTACATATAAGTTTGATTCTTTGTTGTTTGACTTTTAATTTTTTACATGCTTTCTTTTTAGTACACTATCAGTTAAAGATCAATTATTAATAGAAACTATTTATTAGGAAATAAAAAAGAACTTATTTATTCAACTTTTGTTGTGGTTTATGAGAAATAGAATGATTTTTAAAACAAATAGAGTAACAATATTACTTTGTTTTGCTTTCAATTTTTTTGAAGCTTCCAAATTGATATGATGTAATAATTAGATTCTTTATCTTAGTATCATTTAACCTTTTATAATTTTTTATACATTTTATTTAAATTTTTATCTTTATAGTATTTTCTTCCTCAATTTTTTTATCTTTAAATTTGTTTTTTTATGTCATTTAGATGGTCATTCTCTACATGTCCGTAATGAAGTGAGAACATCATTATGGTATAAATAAAAATTTAAAAAAAGTATTTAAATATTTTTTTATGATTGAAGTATTCGTCATGTTTGCATGAAAACTAACATTTTCATTTAAATTAGGGTTTAAATTTCTTACATTAATGAAAAGAAAATAGTAAGGTGAAAAAAACATAATATGAGATATTTCCTGTCAACCAGGTTGGTTTTCTTTGTTGATTATTTCATCAATCTCACTGAGCTTGATCGACAGTTGTGTCTGCTTTTCCTCATTGGTCATCCTTCCTCTTCTCATCCTTTTCTTTTTGTTTGGTTGTTCCGTGTTCTTAAGTGTTGTTTCTTCTCAATTTCTAATAATGTTCATAATCCTATTCGTGCTTTATTTTTTCATCATATATTTTCTGCCTTGTTTTCGATTGACTTCTTTAATATTTGTTGGTTTATGTTAATCGTTGTTTTCCTATTTGGAGCATGCACATGCTTCAACTCGATGTTGTTTCATTCTTTGGATAAAGGATTTATTTTCTGTTTCATCCTGTAATAGTCTTCTCTTATGTCAGCTGCCTATTTTTCTCAAAGCATCACATTTTATTCTTCTAAGCCAATTACTTTCAATATTGTGTATTTAAATTCTAATTTATTTCTACAGTCAATTGGTTTATTTGTTTCTTGAAAGATGAAGCGTCCAACTTCATGTGATGAAGATTTGATACCTTTGCCTATTTATATTGGATGTATGTTTGATAAAAAGATCACAAAGTTACTTGTAACACCTCAGAAATTTTCGAAAGTTGAAAATTCGGATGTTGTTAGGAGTTCCTATATTTAACCATTTCAATTAGTTAAATCAATAAATTTTTGGGAATGGGCATGGTGTCGGATTTGTGGTTTTGTTAATTAGTTATTTCTAATGCTAAATTTCTTAAATTCGGTTGTAATTAAAAATTAGAATTAAGACTTATGAACTAGATGGTAAGAGTGGATAAATTAGAGGGTCAATGTCTTAAGGTAAGAAAATAGGATTTAATCTAAGGGAGGTTGTAACAGCCCAATTTTTTAGTGGTATCGGAAATAGTGGTTCGAGGCCACCAAATCCGGCGAGTAAGCTCGTAAATATTACTACTTAATATTTACAAGTTAAATATGGTTTTAAAAAGGTTTTTGAATTGGTAATTTATATTTTATAATGATTTATTAGGTTCGAGTGGTAAAACCCTATAAGTCAAGTGGTTTTAGAAAGTGAGATCGGGACTTCATTTCTATAAACCGAGCCGTAAATATTTTTTATAAATATTTACGGAGTGTCATTAAGGTGGTATTAAAGTTTCGTTGAAAAATTTTAACGTTTCGATAGTTAATTAATTAAAAAATATTAAATAAAAAAGGTGCAAAACTTACTAATTATAATAATTAAGTGATTAAATACTTGATTAATAAATAAGAAATGAGTTAAGTAGTAAATATACCTAAATTAAAGTGATGAGGTGGCATATGAAGGAAAAATAATAAAATAAAGCCATTGAATGACAAAATGGTAATTTAGGTGAAATTAAAATAAAACAAATTGGAATTGGAAAGTTTTCTAGGCATTTCTTCTTCAATTTCGGCCTAAACCGCCATAGGAGAGAGCTTAAGCTGGTTTTTTATATTTTTGCATCATGTGAGTTCAATTCTTACTTGTTTCTTGTAATTTTGATGTTTTTGAGATTTTTGCAATTAGGTCCAACTAAATCGTACCTTCGTTTTTGATTTTATTAAAAAATTTTGGAAGTTGCCATTGATAAATATTAGATGTTTTTGATGAATAACATGGATTTAGAGCTTTGATTATGTTGTTTGATGATTTTATAAAGTGATTTTGTTAAATATTAATTTTCGAATTAAATTGTGAAATGGTTAAAATATTAGGGCCTGATAGTGAATTTTGGGTTTATTAGGGGCTGTATGAAGGTCTAGAATATTTAGATAGATTATTGATTGAGAAAAATAGTTAATTTGATAGATTAACTAATTATGGGATTAAATTGCAAAAATTGTTAAAGGGGTAATTGTGTAAATTCAAAAAAATAAAAGGGTATTAATTGTATAATGAATTGGAAATGGAATATATGCTAATAAATGAATAATTTTATATTTTAGATCAAGATCCTGTAGATACTTGTGAAAAGGGAAAAATAGCGGAATAGTCCCTAAACTTCTACAATTACTACAATTCAATCCAAGTAAGTTCGTACGGTTAAAATTTAATATTTTGTATAAATTAATGAATGGTATTATGCATTTCTTCTATTGCTAGAAATGAATTATAATATTGAATTGGATATTCGGTTTGAATTGAACGTGAGATTTAAGTACATTCGTAATTTGGTGTATGATGGTACAGAAGGGAGACAACGACATTATTTCTAAGTAAACCGGGGTTCAAAATTTATTGCAAACTCTCGTTTTTTTACTTTCTGTTAGCGTAATTGGGTGAATTAGCTCTTACATGCTTCTGTTTAGCTCTTACGAGCTTCTGTTTAGCTTTCGAGCTTCTGTTGATGTATTTGGGAGGACCAACACTTATGAGCTTCTGTTAACGATGTACTCTTATCCGTAAGTCATTTTTCGAATGGAAAATTTTTGCTAAGGTGATTTATTTAATGAATTTGAAAGACATGTTATTTATTTTTGTATTGATTTGAATACGGATGTATTTATCAATTAAAGTTGTGAATGACAGGGAATTGTCATGGATAATTTTTAATATTTGATTTATTATAGTTAATTCGATAAGATTTTTGTTTAACTCATTGAACTTACTAAGCTTCATTAAGCTTATATGTGTTGTTTAATGTCTTCGTAGATTTTCGGAAGGTTGGACGATCGGATCAGCACTCAAGTCACATTATCCAGCTTATCTCGGTAGTTTTTGAAACGTTCAATACGATTTATATGGCATGTATAGGCTTTTATGCGGTCTTGGTTAAAGTTTAACATATGTAAATATTATAAAGAATATTTGTTTATATAATTAACTTACATATTGGTATGAAATTGAAGTATAATTGTGATGTTAGTATGAGTGTTATATGTATGTATATAATTGAATTGTAGTGAAGTTTGGTAACTTGGTTAGGTAAATTAATTAGGTAGGTTTGGATACTTGGTTGACATGTTTTTAAGTTGTCATTTGAGATGCCTAAGGGCATATTGGTTGTATGCAGTGATAATGCATGTTTGAGACTTGATTTTTAGCTTGTTCCGAATACCTTGTTATGGCCTATTAATGTGAAATTTGTTGAGGCTAGGTTGGTGTCAACTTGAGTGAGAAATATGGCTTAGAAAATGGCCTATTTTCATCTACACGGGTAGAGAGGGTGTGTGTCTCAGCCGTGTGTGACACACGACTAAGTGACATGACCGTGTGTGTCCTGTATCTTCTGAAGAATACAAATCAGTATGCTCACACGGCTTAGCACACGAGTGTGTGACTTGGCCGTGTGACCCAAGTCAGAGAGTTATACGAGCATGGACATGGGTTGAGACACGACTGTGTGTCCTATTTCGAATGCCCACACGGCCTGAGGCATGGGCATGTCTCCTAACCGTGTTAGTCACAAGTCCTGGCCACATGGCCGTGTGACCCCTGCAACTTTGAAAAATTTTAATGTTTTTCTAAAAAAATTTCAAGTACTCGATTTAGTCCTTACTTCTTTCTAACGCGTATTTTGGGCCCCGAGGGCTTGTATAAGGGACATTATGTTTGATTTTGATTAGTTTCTGGCATAATTGTTATATTATATGAAATATCTGTTTATTTGATTCGTAAACCCCGTAATGCTCTGTAACCCTGTTTCGGCAACAGATACGGGTTAAGGATGTTACAGAGGTCCTTATTGAGTAATTAGACCAAGGGTATCTAGGCAACTATCCTTTTTGAAAAATTGGTTGAGGGAATTTTCAAGATTACATTCTCAAACATATAAAAAAAATGTTTTCTCGAGTTTTCTATCATTTTTTCATCAAATCTTGATTTTAAATCATTCAATTTTAATCGGTAAGTTTAATTTTGATTAAAATCTTTTATAAAACAAGATTAGAGGATAAAAAATTTAACATATTCTTTTCTTTACTTTTCTAGTTTATGTTAGTTTTGAGGAGCAAGAGGAGGGAATTGAGTTTTGAGTTTCTTTGATCAATTCCCTAATTTTAAATAAAGATAGAATGTTTTCTAACATAAATATATGAATTTTAATTTTTAAAAATTGGTTTTAAGAATTCTTTTCCATATTCGTCATATATTTGGTATTTTCAAGACTAGAGAGAGCTTCGATTCTATCATTTTCTTGTTGTTTTTGAGCTGGTTTATTAATGATTTTAAGTTTGAAAACTTATGGGAAGAGTGAATTTCAAGTTCGATTAGAGTTAGGGGATGTTCTTGAAAGATGCCATTGTTGGAGCTAGAGAGAAAAAAAAGTGAGTTCTAGTTAGATTCTTGTGTTTTAAGGGTTACAAAAAATTATGTTTAATTTAGGAATTAGCAAAGGAAGTATTATATTACAAGTTTTGAAAATGTAGAGTAAGGATCAGATAAGTGTTCTTAAGGTGGTTTTAGGAAGTGATATCGAGTTTTTGCTTTATTGAATAGTATATCATCATTAGTTTTAGGTGTTTTTAGTGTCAATTATTGATATACTAACTTAATTTTCTTGTTCGGCTATGAATTTGACGATAAGGACATGGCCAAAACATCTAAGGTCAAGGGGAGGTAAAGGTTCCGAAAGCGTAGCTATTTTGGTTTGTGCTTGGTTAACTAAATTTTATAATATATGTTTTAATTAAACAATTTAGCTTAGGAATGGTTGTTGATGGTTTATGTTTGATTGATGTGTAATCCTTTTTATATGTCAAATCTTTACTTAATAAAATGTTATGAGGATTTTATAGGAACGTATAATATCGATTGTGGTTGTTGCTAAGAATATGAGACTAATTCTTGAGATATATATTGTGTTAAATGTTAATGCCTATTGATACTGATATGTGTTTTAACAACAAATTACCTATCAAACAAAGTTGGAAATAGTTTAGGTATAGTTGGCATGCCATTGGATTTTTCATTTGGCACTTGTATGCATTATTGGATTTGGCGCATTAGTTGTGACACTTGTGTGCATCCTAGTTGGTGCTTTCATGTTTTTATTTGGCACTTATGTGCATTATTGGATTTGGCGCATTAGTGCCTATTTGGCACTTGTGCACAACTATATGAGTGTTCAGGGATTAATCTATATATTTGTTCTTTGTTCCATATTTTGTTAATAGAGGCAAAATTCATGCTATGGTTAAAATGTTGGAATGATTTATTAAAATGAATATTGATGAATATGTTATTTGGAGATAAGCTACATAATTTCTATTTCATGAAATGTGTTAGAGAAACTAGGATAATCAATGTTAGCATGATTATGCTTTGATTATATGGAGATATGATTTAATTGATGATTATGTTGATATTCTAGCATATTTTGCATAATGGATATATGTTATGAAATTGATTTTGTTAGCATCACTAAGCTTCTAAAATCCCGGTGTATGGAATTTCTATTGTATACGTAGGTGACAGGATTTTGTTCGAGTTTTGATTTGGTGTTTATCAGCATCCATACTGAAGTCTGCAATACCATAAATTTTGTAATTTGTCCCTTTTGAACTTTAGTATTGGCATGTACCTAGGTCTCTAGATGGACTTTGAGATCTTTAAGTGATGGAGTATGGTATTTTGCTATTACTTGACATATATGGTATGTTTTGGATTGATTGCAACTTATAATCACTTTTCATTTGTAATTGTAATGCAAATTTTGTTGGAAAATTAGATTTGAAAAACGCAATGAAAAATAAATTTAGGGAAAAACTAGAGTTTTAAATTTGTTTTTTTTTTCAAAATAAGAACTTGGTTGTGATATCTAAAGTAATAAACACTTAATCAAAATTGTATCTTTTCGATTCGTCTAATATGAATGCTTCAACCGAGTAGTCTTCTCTGTTGTCCTCAAGCTCACGTCTACCGAGTGTGGGCTCACTTCGAATCAAAATTTTTTTCAGAAAAATTACTCTAAACTTTTGGGCCAAGTTGTAAATAAAAAAATATCTTTAGAAAAGTTTTGAAATAATTTATTCAGAAAATTTTCTCTCTACAACTTTCTCTTGAATTCAGGTGTGTCTAAATAATGACATAAGACTCTCTTTATATAGAGAGAGTTTAGAGAGTTCAACTATGATTAAACTTAATCACTTTAATATTAAATTAATATAATATTTATAAATATTAGATTAAATTTAACATAAAATCTTATTAAATTAATAGAATATTTATCTATAAGATAAATATTAAATTAAATTTAATATTAAATCTATTAAAATAATATTATTTTTGGAATGGTTAATCTAAAATCAAATTCTCTAGTAGAGTTCCAGTAGGAGTGTAATTCTTCCACTACTTAACCACCAAAGACCCACTGTCGTTGACCATTTTTTGACCACTAGAATGCCACTGTTGCAGCCGCCGACACCCCGGGCTAGTTCGATTTCTACCGATTCAGTCTAGGCCAGTGATGGCCCGACCTGTTCAGTCCAACCGATCGGTCTGGTTTCACGTACCAGGCCTAATTCGACTAGTTTTTGGGTCTTGGTCTTAGTTTTGGACTCTCAGCCCCAATTTACGATCTCAGGTCCAATTTTCAAGTTTAATTACCTATTAGGCCAATTGTCTGACTTGAAAATTAATTTTTAAAAATATCATATTAATTTTAATTAATTTGATTAATTTAATTTTACTTAATCAAAATTAATTTTCCCAAAAATCACTTAGATTTTCTAAATTAATTTTTTAAGAAAATTTTTTAATCAAATTCTCTAGTTGAACAATTCTTACGGTCGCCCCATTTAATTCCACATTGAATAAATCGACTCAATTAAATTATTTCCAAAGGCGTTGAATTTACTTCTAATTCAAATGCAGTCCAATCGAGCTTCTGTTGAGCTAGCGGGGGGATCAATTGGAAATATACAATTAGGCTCTAGTAATTACAATTATGTCTAGAAGCATCGTTCCGGCAATTCACAATTATTTAATCATGAAGTCAATCCACAGTAAGTACCATGATTAAATACTCATTATCATATACTCTTTACAAAAGCAATTCATTCAATTGCTTTGTCCAATGACCTCGTCATGTATGTGTTACCCTCATATGATATCCCTTGTTGTTTTGAGTTAAATCCATTCACTCAATACAATCCTATTTTATCTTACTGTCACCATTGTGTCATCTTAATGATTAATATGATCACTGTCAACAAATGACTGTGATAAATTGCTCGTTCGAGAACAAGTAAGCTATGGCCACGTTCCATATTTATCAATCCACACAATGCTAATGAGAGGATATCATTAACTCTTTAATTTAGCTATGATTTCCACTATTTCTAGTAAAGCCATGCCACACACAAGTCATGTACCCAACATACCGCTATCGGCTCAATCATCTTTAGAGCATAAGCCTCTACTTATCTCAAATTACATATGTTACATATGTATGGTCAGTCACTAACACAGGATTTAGGTAAATCACACCATGAATGTGACAAGTGAATTAATTCAAAAACGGATTTAGAATTAACTCATTTTGGGTCTAGTCCAATATATCATTCTACCAGTGAATACATCTATGTCTCTACCCGTGGAGTCAACTGCTTCGATAGCCAAGACTAGCTATCTTGTAACAGCCTATTATTAGTGAAATCAAAACAGTGGTTTCGGGGCCACAAATCTGAGGTCAAAAAATTTAATCTATTATTATTTTATGGTCTACAGCATGATAGACATACCGTATAAAATTTTCGTTAAGAAATTTCACTGTTTACATGTTCAATTTGATAAAAAGGACTAAATCACGTAAAATGCATAAGTTGAGTTCTAATTGCTAAATGTATTAAATTGCATGAATTTCCTTTTTCTAACCCGGGGAATAAATTGCAAAGGAATTAAAAGTATACAGGAAAAATGATAGTTTTGCCAAAATTACATATTGGACTAAATTGAATGTGAATTATATTGAATTGGGTTAAATTCATTCGTATAGATCCTATTAGACCTCGTACGGAGTTAGATTGAGGCAAAGAGAAAATTTCAGATTAGTCACCTCCATATCTATGTACACTTGTCGAGGTAAGTTCTTGTAATTAAATTGTACACTTATATGTTTTAAATTGAATGATATGTTTGTAAATTGTGTAATTACCATGAATGAATACTGATCACATATTCGATGATGTATAAAGATGACCAAGCCCCATTTGAACCTTAGGAATTTGTAGGATACAAATGACATGTCATCAGGGTTACCGATTTCAACTCATATGAGCTTACAGATACTCAGCTCGCATGGGCTTACTGTTATTCAGCTCGAAAGAGCTTACAGTTATTTAGCTCGAAGGAGCTTATCATTTATAGCTCGTAAGAGCATACTGATTCAGAGCTCGTATGAGTATACATGTACAGGAATTAATAGATTATAGTTCAGTACACCTCGTGTGTACTACCCCCGCATCAAACGATATTTTAAATGGTTCAATAGGCATAGTTATGTTACGAGATTATATGAGTTCGATATGAACTATTATAGGTATTAACATGAAATACATTAAAGTGATGTTACATTGGCACGAACACGGGCTGGGATACGTCTATGTGTCCCTAGTTTGAATGTTCAGACGGCCTAAGACACGGGCGTGTCTCTTGGCCATGTGACCCTTGTAGCTTTGAAAATTTTAAATGCTTTCGAAATATTTTTTGAGTTTTCGTTTTAGTCCTAATTTGTTTCTAATTCATAATTTGAGCCTCGAGGACTCGTATAAGGAACAATATGTATGATTTCGATTGGTTTCCGACAAGAATATTTTATGATATGAAATGTTTGAAATTCTGTCTGTTTGATCTATAAACTTCGGTAATTCTCTGTAATCCTATTCCGGCCATAGATATGGGCTAGGGATGTTACATTTATTGGTATCAAAGCTACAGTTTAGTTGATTCTTAGACTGAACGTAGCGTGTACGAGTCTAGCTATATATGCCATCAAATAACTTGTGATAGTGTGATATCTTTTGACTAGTTTTAAAACATGTTTTCATATAGAAATGACATCCAATTGAGCTGATTCCGATGAAGTAGAGATTGTCGCTCAAGCCTCTGTTCACGGAGTAGCTTCGAGCGGTGCGATGCCCATATCTAGTGGCTGGGGAGGAGAGGCTAAGGAAGCCTTCTCCCAAATGGTGAATGAATGGTTCACCAAGTTTATACGAATGAATCTGACTTCTCAACAACCTCCACCCCTCCTGTTCCCAGACCAGTTCCCGTTATTCCTCAAGGTACGAAACCTATTCGAGTTAGTAAGCTTTCTATTGATAATATCCGTAAGTACAAGGTTGAAGAATTTCGAGCTACTACTGAGGATGATACTTAGAGAGTTGAATTCTTGTTAGAGAATACCATCAGGGTTTTTGACGAGTTATTCTGTTCACTGTCTGAATGTGTGAAGTGTGTAGTATCTCTACTAAAAGATTTGGCTTACCAGTGGTGGAATACATTAACTTTTGTAGTGCCGAGAGATCGTATCACTTGGGAGTTCTTTCAAAACTAGTTCCATTAGAAATACATCAGTTAGAGGTTTCTAGATCAGAAACGTAAAGAATTCCTAAAGCTCAAATAGGGTCGCATAACAGTATCAGAATACGAGGGAGAATTTGTTTGTTTGAGTAAATATGCTCGAGAGTGAATTCCGACTGAGACTGCAATGTGTAAATAGTTTGAAGATGGATTAAATGAAGATATAAAGCTATTAGTTGGGATCCTTGAGTTGAATGAATTTGTTGTACTGGTTGATCGGGCATATAAAGCTGAATAGCTGAGTAAAGAGAAAAGACACGTTGAGATTGAAGCCAGAGATTGATGGGAAAATTATACTAGATAGCATTGAAGAAATCTAAAGAACATTACTACCGTTCTACTGCTTCTATGGGACATTCTAATAGAGACAGAGATACCAAACGCTCTTGTCCTAGACCTTAGGCTACATCTTTAGTGAGTATGGGTAGTGTTAGAAACACCAGACCTGAGTGCAAGCACTATAACAGGCCACATTATGGTGAGTGTCGAATGAAAAGTGGAGCGTGTTTCAGATGTGGTTCCTTTGACCACTATCTTAGAGATTGCCCTGAGAAATTTGAAAAGGAGAAAGTTCAGACTTTAAGACCGAGCAACATAGCTGCGAAAGGTAGACAACCTCATAATCCCGAAAATGTGAGTGGTAGTCATGGTGTGGCAAAAGACTCTACTGTGAGATCTGAGGCCTAAGCACTAGCTAGGGCTTATGCTATTCGTGCACGCTAGGATCCTTCTGCACCAGATATTATTACCGATACTTTCTCTCTCTATGATACTAATGTAACTACTTTGATTGATCCCGGATCAACCCATTCTTATATGTGCATGAATTTAGTGTCTAGTAAGAATTTACCTATTGATTCCAATGAATTCATGGTTAAAGTATCGAATCCTCTAGGTTCAATATGTACTAGTTGATAAAGTTTGCAAGAATTGTCCTTTGATGACTCGAGGTTACAGTTTTTTGACTAATTTGATGCTATTACCATTTGATGAATTCGATGTGATTTTGGGTATGGATTGGCTAACTTTGCATGATATTGTGGTAAATTGTAGACGAAATCTTATCATATTAAAATGTCAGAACAGTGAGACGCTTCGCATTAAATCAGATAATTCGCATGGGTTGCCTATTGTGATATCAGCTATATCAGTGCAGAAATATGAGAGAAAAGGTTGCAATGCTTGCCTTGCATATGTACTAAAATGTCAGAATTGAAGCTTGAATCAGTGCCAATGGTTTGCAAGTATCCCAATGTGTTTCTAGAGGAGTTACCTAGATTACCACCGATCAGAGAAGTCGAATTTGCTATAGAACTTGTACCTAGAACATCATTGATATCGATAGCACCTTACAGAATAGCTCATATAGAGTTAAAAGAGTTGAAAGCACAATTGTAAGAGTTGACAGATGGGGTTTTGCTCGACCTAGCTTTTCACCTTAGGGTGCACCAGTTCTATTAGTTAAGAAAAAGGATGGATCGATGAGATTGTGTATTGATTACCATCAGCTAAATCAGGTTACAATCAAGAATAAATATCCACTGCCTCAAATTGACAATTTGTTCGATCAGTTGAAAGGAGCCATAATATTCTCGAAAATTGATCTCCATTCTAGTTACTATTAGCTACGAGTGAAAGATTTGGATGTTTCGAAAACTACATTCAGAACCAGGTACGAACACTATGAATTTCTTGTGATGCTGTTTGGTTTAACTAATGAACCTGCAGTATTTATGGATTTGATGAATAGAATCTTCAGACTGTATTTAGACAAATTTGTTGTGGTATTTATTGATGATATTCTGATTTATTCTCGAGATGAATCTGAACATGCCGAGCACTTGAGAATTGTTCTGCGAACTCTGCAAGATAAACAAATGTTTGCTAAATTTAACAAATGTGAGTTCTGGCTCCAAGAAGTTGGTTTTCTAGGACACATAGTATCGACTGAAGGCATTAGAGTTGGCCCAAGTAAGATTTCCGCAGTTGTTGACTGGAAACCATTGAGAAACCTATATGATGTTAAAATTTTTCTTGCATTAGCTGGCTACTATCAGAGATTCGTTAATGGGTTCTCAATGATAGCTACACTGATGACATGATTATTACAGAAAGATGTGAAGATTGAATAGTCTGATAAATGTCAGCAAAGTTTTAACCAGTTGAAAGCACTGTTGACTAAAGCACAAGTTCTGGTTCAGCCTAAATCAGGTAAAGTATTCGTGATTTTTAGTGATGCATCTTTAAATGGTTTAGGCTGTGTTTTAATGCAATAAGGCAAAGTGATAGCTTATGCTTCCAGATAGTTAAAGCCACATAAAAAGAACTATCTGACTCATGATTTAGAGTTAGTAGCTATCGTGTTTGCATTGAAAATTTGGCGACACCATTTATTCGGTGAAAAATGTCACATATTTATCGATTACAAGAATTTAAAGTATTTAATGTTGCAGAAAGATTTGAATTTGAAATAGCGCAGATGACTCAAACTGTTGAAAGATTATGAGTTGGTCATTGATTATCACTTGGGTAAAGCAAATGTAGTTGTTGATGCTTTGAGTAGAAATTCCTTGTTTGCTCTGCGAAAGATGAATACCCAATTGTCATTATCTGATGATGGCTCGATCTTAGCCAAGTTAAAAGCTGAACCGATATTTTTACGGCAGATTTGTGAAGCTCAGAAATGTGATAGTGATTTGTTAACTAAGCGGGTACAGTGTGAGTCGACTTCTGATTCAGAATTTTAGATAGGACCTAATGATTGTTTGTTATTCAGATGTAGATTTTGTGTACTGAAGAATCCAAAGCTCATTCAGAAAATTTTGCACTAAGGGTCTGTTTGTTTACTAGGAAAACATTTTCTGGAAAATGTTTTCCTGCTTTTAGGGTGTTTGGAAGCTTGAAAAGATTTTACATTTGGAAAATATTTTCCAAGAGATGGGTAAAATCAACGCGTTTTATGGAAAATGTCTTACAGATTTTTTTTCGTAAGACATTTTCCTAGAGATGGGTAAAAGTCCTTTTCCCTTCCTTCTATTCTTCATGTTCTTTCTCTTTTTCTCTCTTTCTGCAAATCTCATTCCTCTCTTTCTCTCTTTCTCAGGCAAAGGTAAATCTCATTCCTCTTCTTAAGGTTTTAGCTTAAGGTATGGCATCTTCTTTTTAAAGCTATTTTTTTCTTCTTGTTCTTTACTTGTCCACATTTTTACCAATTGTCTGATAGTGCCGTCATCGCCACCATTTGTAGGTTTCATTTCAAGCTCAGCTCTTACTTTTCCATTTTGCTTAATTTCAGGATATGGGTAAGCTTGATTTTTCATTACTTCTTCATTCCATTGTTAATGGTAGAAGGAACCTTTCTAGTTTCCACTATTCCTTTGCTTGTTATTTTAACACCATTTCTAATCACATGGAAACTTTAAGTGAGAATTCGATGTCTTTTAGGCAAAACCCAAAGACTTATTATTGCTTCGATAATGTTGATAATGCTTTGACTTTGTTTAATGAGATGATTGAACAGCACCCAAAGTGTTCCATTGTTGAATTCACTAAATTATTAGTAGCCCTGGTTAGAATGAGATGTTATGCCACTATTGTTTCTCTGTGTAGCCAAATGGGAATTGTTGGGAGTTTCCTATAACGATTATTCTTTCAACATCTTGATTAATTGCTTTTGTCAACTTGGTGGAATTGATTCTGGGTTTTCTGTTTTGGTCAAAATGCTGAAGCTAGGTGTTAAACCTGATGTTGTAACTTTTTCCACTTTGATTAAAGGACTTTGTAAACGAAGTAAGATTTCTCAAGCGGTGAGTTTGTTTGATGAAATGATTGAAAAAGGATATCAACCTAATTTAATTATTTACACTGCAATACTGAATGGGTTGTTTTATACTAGGAATATTGATTGAGCTATTAGGTTTCTAAGATGATGGAAGAAAGAGGTTTTGAACCCGATTTGTAGCAGATAGCACTTTCCTTAACTATATTTGTAAGAAGTGCTTGCTAAAAGAGGCTCATGACCTCTTTTTCAAAATGAGAAAGCAAGGTATTAAGCCCAATGTCATCACATATACTACATTGATCGATGCACTTTACAAGAAGGGAGTGGTTTCTAAAGCCAAAGATATCCTTGGCATAATGAAAAAGCTAGGCATTGAGCCTAATGTTGCTAAAGGTATGATTGTTTGCCTAATAGATGTTGTTATAATGTAATGATCTAGGGATTTCTTTGTAACAATTATACCTCAAAGGTAACAGAACTTCTTACAAAAATGGTCGGTAAGGGCTTTTCTGAAGGTTTGTGCACAGCCACCTTATTTTTGAGTCTCGTCTTATATGGTAAATCAATCTTGACATGACTCTTACTTGTAAATTTGAATCAATTTTCTTATAAACAACTATACTGTTGTGACAAGAATTTCTAGAAATTAGAGTGAACCATAATGTCTATTTTCAATTTAATTGATGGTGTACTTCAAAGATTAAGGATGAATGAAACAAATTTTATACACCGTTTTTCACTTCTCAGACCCATGAAAAGCTATTCTGGAACATAATCTTTTTCATCTAAAGTCAAGCTTCGAATTTCATACAAATTTAGTCTAAGTTTTGCTCATTTATTGCAGAAAACTACATATTGTTGTTGGTAATGGCTGATTAATATATCATTCCTTGATTTGTAATGCTCATTTACATTAAAACATACTATTTCGACTTACATATCTATCTACTATGAGAAAATTCGGTAACACCCTGGGCTCTACGTCAAAGGTTTAACTTTGCAGGCTGCCTTAATTATATCAAACTTTGCAGCTTCTTAATTACCATTCTTGCTTGATGTCTGTTCCAAATCGATCTTTTCTTGCCATGACTGCTTCATAGTATTTAAGTTTGATATTAGTATTTAAGTTTGGAAGTAGACATGATTGTCTGGTCTTGATTGTTGTCACTCTCAGATTGATGCCTTGCCCATACCGGACAATCACTTTTGAAACAAATGAAATTAGTAATCACCCTTGTTAGGCGTGTAACTATGTGCAACGCTATTAGAGTATAAGGCTCCTGAAAAACATCATCGACTGTCATTTTCTGCTAACAGACACGTATGTAGCTTAATGAAGTCCACTTATGTTCGCTACTAGTCTTGCAATAAATACAAGAGTGGTTGTTATTATGTTTTTATTTCTCAGGTTGGAGTTGGACCTGTGTTTTACTTAAGAATTACTCTGAAACACAAATGAATGGTTGCTTTGATGCAGGGATCTCTTTCATCAGCCTTTCCTATTGAGAACTAGAACAACCTCGTGACAACGAGGACACTGAAGAATCATTTAGATAGGACAAAGAGCCTTCGATTCGTGAAGCGTATTGCATATTTCCATTTTCTACTGTTTCTAGCCATGTCTTATGGCCTTGGTTCCGATGTTTTAAGTAAAAGAAGTTTTAAGAATGTATCATGGCGTATTGCAAACTAAATTGAAACAAAACAGAAGTTTTAAGAAAAAGATGCAAAAATGTAAAAATCGGGGTCACACAGCCGTGTGACATAGCCCAGGCCATGTAACAATTGAACTAGGGACACACGGCCATGTCCCAGCTTGTGTCCTCACTCGTGTAACTCACTGAGTAGGGTCACACGCATGTGTTGTAGGCCGTCTAACTCTTTGAGTTGCCACACACGCCCGTGTGTTAGGTCGTGTGCTAGGCCGTATAACTCATTGACTTTAAACTTTAAAATTTTACAAATGACACATAACCGTGTGTGACAGTCTGTGTCTCAAGCCGTGTGAACCCACAAACTTACATAAACTCACTGTCGAAACCATTTTTTATTTGGGAAAAAAAACAGGGATCGAATTTTTAAAACTAAATGTGGAGTCTCCACCAATATTTTTATTTAGGTGTGATTGGATCACCTAATAAAACATTTTGTTTCATTTAAATCACTTTTGGTCCATGTAAATTTAAAAAATGGGTTCGGGAGCCGGTTACGTATGAGGAAGGGTTAGCATCCTCACTACGCCCAAAAACTGATACTAGATTGATTAATTGCTGTCTTTATGTCTAGGGTTTTTTAAAAATTTAAAACATGGCTCCTTTTAAAACATTTGAGTGGTTTAAGCTGGTCGTCAAAACCTTCTCGTTTCAAAGGTATAAAGCCTTACATCCAGCACGATAGGACATGATCCTTTATACTTTTGAGAACATGATCGGGTTTTAACTTCCAAAAGCTCTTAAGTCAAAAGCTACAAAAGGGTGTCCAAATATTTAGTCCAACGAAAAATCGAAGCCCAGCACGATAGAGCACGATTTCTCGAATTTCTAAATACTGAACATTGCCTTATTTTAGGATTTAAAAAAAATATTTGTAAACTCAAAACATATTAATTTTATTTGAAATTCAATGGAATGGTTGATTTTAAAGAGTTGGGAATTATAAAGCAACATTTTGTAAACCAAAAGAAAAATAATTTGCATGGAATATACATGCATAACATACAATATTTGGTGAATGAAGATAACATAACCTTACTTAACCGACTAAATCAAATAACTGAATATAGCTAATCTAAACAAAATGAAACCATCCTTCCTAGCATGTATGGGGAACAATTGGGATAACAATAAAAATGAAAGAAATAGTACAACAATAATATCTAGCCTAATATAATACAACCAATGCAAAACATACATAACAAAATGGAAAAACAAAACATAGAAAAAAGTGGTATAAGGCAAATTTTAAATAATGATGAACACATAATATATGAATTGATGTGATGAATTTGAAACTATTTGTAAAAATAAACTAGAGATGCATTATAGAATGAAGATTTTTAGACCAAATAACATACAAAGTGTTAAAAACATTTGTTAAAATATATACAACAAAGGTCAATTTAATAATATATAAAATATGAAAGGATAGCAAGAATACTTAATAAAATATAATCTTAAGAAATACACATAATGGATTTACAAAACATATATATATCTAAATAGATTTAGAAGTAATTATTTGTAAAGAACAACATGAGATTAATAATGTATATAAAATTAATTTTTCCGTAAATTATATATGTAACAGATTTAAAAAAAAATATAATTATGTATGAAAACCTATATGTATAAAATGCATGAATTTAATGATGTTTATAAATCAAGCATATGTTCCAATATATATGTATGTGCAAGTGGAATTTTGAAATAAATGATGTATAAAATTAATTTTACATGAAATAAATTGATTTGGATTAATGACACATTTTGATAATACATACATAAAGATAATAAGATATGAAAGTGTATACAATAAATAAATTGTACAATTTAAAATATGGTCCTTAAAAGAAACGCATTATACACATAAATAATTTTTAAAGGAAAATATATATACATACATAAAAAATATTTACATAGAATAATATGAAATCAATAACGTGGATTATAGTAAAGATAATTTGTACATGTGAAGAAATTTTAAAAATAATTAAAATAACATGGAATTAAAATATGAATTATAAGATCAACTTAATTTTATCATAAATTATATATGTAATAAATTTTAACAAAAACGCAATTATATATACAAATATACAAAAAAAAAACTATATGTATAAAATAACATGGCTTTAATAACGTATGTAGGTCAAATATAAATACTAAATATATGCTTAATAATAACTTAAATGACACATAAAATAGATGAATTTCTCCTTAACTAACAAAAAGAATATAAACATTAAAATATGTGAATACATTCAAAAGAAATTATAAAATAACATAAAATTAATAGCATACATAAACTAAAATGAAATTTATTACAAATAGTATACAAATTATTAAAATGATAGAATAAAAGGGGAAATATTATAATATTGTTTTTTAAAACAAAATTCAATTATCAAAGCAGCTCAAAATATCAAAGCAATTAATCAAGCATGTAAAAGAAAATGAAAGTTCACTGAATAAAAAAATGAGGATAAAAAAACTTAATTAAAACAAAATTTGAAACAAAAGGGACAATTTACAAATAAAATAATCGAAAAAAACCAATATGTAATGCGCGCAAATGTATAGGGACTAGAACCGAAAATAATCCAAGTCTTAAAACGCAGCTCTGAGTAGCGGACAAAAATGAAAACGCCTGCAAATTATAGAGCCAAATTAAAAGAAAAAGTAAATCAAATAAGGCATAACTGAATGTTTGCGCGAGGGGGAAGGATCTAACGCGTAAATTCCCCATTTCAAATAAAAAGGTGCAGATCCGGCCTGCTAAACGGGTTGACGCGCGGATCTTATTACTGTAAACGGTGTTGTTTTTAACAAAGGATTTAAAGCCTTTTTTTTTCATTTTTCCAAATGCAACCAACCTTTTAACAAAAATCAACAGCCCTAAAATCAATCTGCGAGGGTTTCTAGCATCCGCCGAATCCACCATTTCATTTGGTGATCGATGGTGCACCAATAGCGACCAGATTCTGCCGATGAATGCCATGCTCAAAGAGATCTGGTACGCTATTCTATCTTTTTTTTTTAAAAAAAAAGAAACTTTAGATCTAATACTATTTTTTCAAGAAAAAATGTAGCAAAACTCGAAAGGGCACACTCAACACCATTCGACCCTCGCCCATATCTCAATATTTTTGAGATATTTGGGCTCTCATTGGCGTCGTTTCAGGTATTCATTTTATTTTTCATGCAAAAGATTGCAAGTAATTTCGAAAAAGAAAAAGCAAACAAAATAAGAAATCACCTTCGAATAACTTTTGATTCTCTCTTTTTAATATTTAGTGTGCGTAAGATTACATAGTACAAGCGAGGGCTTTTTATAGCCTAAATTTACAGAATAAATAGCAAAAAATAAAAATATTTTCCTACTGTCATTTGTGTATTCTGTTATTCTATTCTTTCTCGTGCTTTCCTTTTTTCTTCTCGCAAGTTCTGTGGAAGCGTACGGAGAAGAAACCACTTGTGGGGAGGCCGTTCATGGGAGCCCGTTTCTGGCTAGCTGCTGGTGTTTTCTAGAAACCTCTAGGGTTTCTGGTGTTTGGGACTTTTTTCGGGTCATTTGGGTTTCGGGTTTGGTTTATTTGGGCTGGTATTTTAATGTTTGGGTCGGACTTTATGTAATTGGGTCATGAACTTTTATTGTTTTGGGTTTTTTATTATTTTTTGTTTGGGGCTATTAAAAGTATATGTAAATGGACTTTTATTTATTGGTATTGTTTTGGATTTATTTTACTTAGTTATTTGTTTTTTGATAATCTATGGACCCGGGTGAAATGGGCCTCCTACAGCTGCCCCTCTTTGTTCATTGTCGGGTAATAAGAATGAAACAAAAACCTTTAAGAAGGTCTTGCCGAATCTTAACTTCTTTGGTACTCCTCAAGTAGTCCCATATAACCCCATTGTCTTCAGGGATATACTCTGCTAAAAATCATCGACTTCGATCTGCTCCACTATTTTTTCAAAGAGATAAGATTTACAAACATTAGTCTGCCTCTTTTGCTATCTCAAAAAAATAAGGCTAGTGGCTAAAATCTGCTCCATTGTTGATACATGGAGATAAGATTTGCCGTCTTCGATCTGCTCCACTACAACTTCAGGGACATAAGATCTTCAATCTTTAGTCTGCTTTCTTGTTACCTCAGAAAGATAAGGCTCACTCTTCAACCTGCTCTTTTGCTACCTCAGAGAGATAAGGTTGGTGGCTTAAATCTGCTCCATTGCCGAAACATGGAGATAAGATTTGCCATCTTTGATCTACTCTGCTGTAACTTCAGGGAGATCTGATCTTCGATCTTCAGTCTGCTTTCTTGCTACGCCAGAAAGATAAGACTCATTCTTCAACCTGCTCTCTTGCTACCTCAGAGAGATAAGGCTAGTGGCTTAAATCTGCTCCATTGCCAATACATCGAGATAAGATTCGCCCTCTTCAATCTACTCTGCTGCAACTTCAGGGAGATCTGATCTTTGATCTTCAGTCTGTTTTCTTACTACCTCAGAAAGATAAGACTCATTCTTCAACCTGCTCTCTTGCTACCTCAGAGAGATAAGGCTAATGGCTTAAATCTGCTCCATTGTCGATACATGGAGATAAGATTCACCTTCTTCGATCTACTCCGCTACAACTTCAGGGAGATATGATCTTCGATCTTCAGTTTTCTTTCTTGCTACCTCAGAAAGATAAGACTCATTCTTCAACCTGATCTCTTGCTACCTCAAAGAGATAAGGCTGGTGGCTTAAATCTGCTCCATTGCCGATACGTGGAGATAAGATTTGATCTGCTTCACTATTGCTTAGGGAGATAAGATTTTCAATCTTTAATCTACTTTCTTGCTACCTCAAGAAGATAAGACTCATTCTTTAACCTACTCTCTTGCTACCTCAGAGAGATAAGGCTGGTGGCTTAAATCTGCTCCATTGCTGACACATGGAGATAAGATTTGCCATCTTCAACCTGCTCCGCTACAACTTCAGCGAGATAAGATTTGATTTTACCAACATCGCTACACTATTCTCTGGGGAACATGTCCTGTAGACTTGATTTTATATGCGCATGTTTATGCCAAATGATTAGGATGCTATATGATCGAAATGAATCCAATGCTCTTAACTAAATATGGTATGAATGATATATGCATGTAGAAATGAGAATGATTCATCCTTTTTTAATACTTAAAGTATCATCACTCATTGTTCATTAGTATGTTGTCACTGATGTATTCACCCAACCATTATCTTGACAGAGTATGCCAAAGAAACAATCATACTTTGCTCAATAAGCTTGCCCCACTGTAATTCCAACTATTCTTTTTGAGACAAAAACATTACAACTCATAATTGAATTTCCATATGTTCGATCTGCTACTTCACTCCTCGCGTGTTATAGCCAGATATGCATGTTTGATATTTGCATGAATACAAAATATCATTTCTCCTTTCTTGAGAATAACTAATTATTTTTCAAAATTGTATCACCAACACCATATCTTGTCCTTTTGCTCAATCATCATTTTGACAAAAAATCCAAATAGGTGATTTATTCAAGTATGTCCTTGAACTTTGGTGCCTTCTAAACAATAATCCTATTTCAGATGCCTGTATTATCTAGAAACTTCTAGAGTAATACACAAAACTTCTATTGTGAAACATTACTAGTTCATTCATCATGATTTCAATACAACATGCTTGAAATCAAATCATAATAATAGATTAAGAATGAAATTGAATTTAAACTCAAAGTGAATAAATCATCAAAGGAACAAAAATGGCAATTGATTGGGGAATGTATATCTTGAAAAAGAAATACTATTTCAAATATAGCCAAATTATTAGAGATAAAATAAAGACTAGGTCCCTTTAATATCGCAAACTGAGTTTCTCCGTACGAACTTCTTGAAGACCAATTTAAACTTGACATGTGTTTAGGAGATCAGAAGTACTCTGTCCCCAAGATGCAATATACTCTTTCCTTGTTAATTCAAGTATAGCAAGATCATTGCCTCTCTCATTTTAGATCAACATTTGAGCCGCCCTTTTTGGGTTTTCAACTCAAATCCCCTTTGGTCTCAAGGCGCCCTTTGCGGGTTTTCACCTTGGCCTCTCATTTTTCTTTTTTTTTTTTTACTTTATTTTTTATTGAGTCTCAAAGCGCCCTTTGCGGGTTTTCACCTTGGCCCTTTTCCTTTTTATTAGGTCTCAAAGAGCCCTTTGCAGGTTTTCACTTTGGCCCCCTTTTTTTTCATTAAGTATAATACTTTTTGACTGAATCCGAGTTCACTGGATTAGACAAGTTTCTTCCATCCATTTCAGCCAAGATTAATGCCCCTCCGGAGAAAGCTTTTTTCACCACATAAGGCCCCTCCTAATTTGGCATCCATTTTCCTTTGAAATCCTTTTGCATAGGAAGGATCTTTTTCAAAACCAAATCTCCTTCACGAAATTCTCTTGGGCGAACCTTTTTGTCATAAGCCCGCATCATTCTTTTTTGATACATCTGACCATGTTGAATAGCCCTCAGCCTATTTTCCTTAATTAAATTCAACTGATCATATCGAGACTGTATCCATTCTGCTTCATCTAACTTCAATTCTAACAAAACTCGGAGAGAAGGTATCTCTACCTCAATGGGTAGAATTGTTTCCATTCCATAAACCAATGAGAAAGGCGTTGCCCCAGTAGAAGTTTTGACAGACGTTCGATAAGCACAAATAGCAAATGGTAACTTTTCATGCCAATCTCTGTAAGTTTCGGTCAGTTTTCCCATAATTTTCTTGATATTTTTATTGGCTGCTTCCACTGCCCCATTCATTTTTGGGCGATATGGTGATGAATTATGGTGTCTGATCTTAAACTTACTATAGACCTCTGCTATTGTGCTATTGTTTAAATTTAATGCATTATCAGATATGATCCTCTCAGGCATCCCATATCGACATATGATTTCCCTCTTTAAAAACCTGCTGACTGCCGATTTAGTTACATTGGCATATGAAGCAGCCTCCACCCACTTGGTAAAATAATTGATGACTACAAAAATGAAACGATGCCTATTTGAAGCCTTTGGCGAGCTTGGCCCTATGACATCCATGCCCCACATGGAAAATGGCCATGGAGAAGTCATAACATGCAAAGGCGAAGGAGGTACATGAATCTTATCACCATAAATTTGGCATTTGTGGCATCTCTTAGCATAATTGGTACAGTCTCCTTCCATAGTTGACCAATAATATCCAAACCTCATAATTTGTCTGGCCATTGTGAACCCGTTAGCGTGTGTTCCACAAACGCCCTCGTGGACTTCTTCTAAAATTTTCTAGGCTTCCACAGCATCCATACATCTTAATAGTACTTGATCCTTTCTTCTTTTGTACAGGATCTCCCCATCTAAGACATAATCACAGGCTAGCCTTCTCAGCGTCCTTTTATCATTCTCTGTTGCTTGATCCGGATATTCACGATTTCTCACGTATTGTAATATATCATGATACCAAGGATGATAATCTCTTTCTTCTTCCTCTATATTATAACAATAAGATGAGGCCTCCCAAATACTCATCTAAATGGGTTTCACATCA
The DNA here is from genome assembly GCA_025698465.1 of Gossypium longicalyx. Classification (NCBI taxonomy): domain Eukaryota; kingdom Viridiplantae; phylum Streptophyta; class Magnoliopsida; order Malvales; family Malvaceae; genus Gossypium; species Gossypium longicalyx. The sequence goes on along the minus strand of CM046996.1, from coordinate 22,784,796 downwards.
TCTTGTCTGCTCACTTTGATCATGGAAGCCAAAGTAGCCAAACCATCTGCCATCTGATTTTTATCATGTGGGAGATAATTGAAAGTAATATCATCAAATTCTTCAACTAATTCCAACACCAAATTTCTATAATTGACTAATTTGGAATCTTTTGTCTCCCATTCACCTTGAAGTTGGTAAATCACTAGCGCAAAGTCTCCATATACTTCCAATGACTTGATTTTGCGCTCTATAGCTGCTCGGAGTCCTATGATACATGCTTCATACTCTGCCATATTATTCATGCAATTAAAATCCAATTTGCATGTGAATGGATAATGATCTCCACTTGGAGATACCAAGACTGCTACAATTCCATTACCCATAGCGTTTGAGGCTCCGTCAAAATTTAATTTCCAAGAGTGATCTTTTGAAATGTCTTCTTCGGTAACTACCACATACATTATCTTCTCATTGGGGAAATCAAAATTCAAGGGCTCATAATCTTCTAAAGCTCGACTAGCCAAAAAATCTGCTATTGCGCTTCTTTCACAGCCTTCTGACTCACGTAAATTATGTCAAATTCAGAGAGCAGAATTTGCCATCTAGCCATCCTTTCATTCAAGGCATTGGACTCCATCATATATTTTAGAGGATCCAATTTTGAAATTAACAAAGTCGTATGGTACAACATGTATTGCCTTAACCTTCGAGCTGTCCAAATCAGTGCACAACACAATTTTTCAATTGGTGAATATCTCAATTCACACTCAGTGAATTTCTTACTCAAGTAATATATCGCCTTTTCTTTTCTTCCTGATTCATCATGTTGACCAAGCACACATCCCATAGAACTATTGAACACTGCTAAATACAGTATCAATGGCCTGTCTGAGCTTGGAGGTAATAACACTGGAGGACTTGACAAATATTTTTTAATCTTATCAAAAGCTCTTTGGCATTCATCATCCCATTCTCCTGGGTTATGTTTTTTAAGAAGACGAAATATAGGGTTGCATTTCTCTGTTAATTGAGAAATAAACCGAGCAATGTAATTTAGTCTTCCCAGGAAACCTTGAACTTCTTTTTGAGTGCATGGTGGAGACAACTCTTGTATAACCCAGACTTTGTCTGAATCAATCTCAATTCCTCTCTCACTGACTACAAAGCCCAATAATTTTCCTGATCTAGCCCCAAAGGTACACTTGGTTGGATTAAGCTTTAGCTGAAATTTTCTCAACTTCATGAACAACTTTCTCAACACTTGGATGTGTTCCTTTTCAGTTCGGGATTTGGCTATCATATCATCAACATAGACTTCGATCTCTTTATGCATCATATCATGAAATAAAGTCACCATGTCCCTTTGATATGTCGCTCCAGCATTCTTTAGTCCAAATGGCATCACTTTATAACAAAATGTACCCCATAAAGTTATGAAAGTAGTCTTTCCCATGTCCTCAGGATGCATCTTGATCTGATTATACCCCGAGAAGCCATCTATGAAGGAAAACAACGAGTATCCACCTGTATTGTCCCTTAGCGTATCAATGTGAGGCAAGGGGAAATTGTCCTTTGGGCTAGCCTTATTTAGATCTCTATACTCGACACACATTCACACATTTCCATCTTTCTTAGGAACATGCACCATGTTAGCTACCCATTCTGAGTATTTGATCACCTGAAGGAATCCAACATCAAATTGCTTTTTGACTTCCTTCTTTATTTTTAATACAATATCTGGCCTCATTCTTCGAAGCTTTTGCTGAACTGACTTGCAATCTTCTCTAATGGGAAGGCGATGTACCACAATATAGTGCTTAAACAAGGCATATCCTAGTATGACCATACAAAAACATCTTTGAATTCTTGAAGCAACCCAACAAGGTCTCGCTTTGTTTCTTCAGTTATGCACATTCCAATTTTTACAACTTTCCCTTCTTCCAGAGTCATTATGTCCACTGCTTCTTTATGAGGTGAAATTTGTTTTTCCTCTTGTTCTACCGTCCTTAACAAGTCCGGAGATAAATCACAGTCTCTATCATCTTCAAAGTCCTGAGATCCCTCTAAACACATGTCTTGCTCAAATAGTGATTCTGAGCCAATAATAGCGTCACTAATGATATTGATATCCAGGGACCTATTATGAGTACAAAAAATATACACAAAATGAATTCGGTAATTATTGTCTGTATGGTATGTTTATGAATGAAATAAAAGAATGGTTGGAGAAAATTCAAAAAAGAATTAGGATAGTTATTTGAATGGAAAGAATAACACAATTGCTTGTGAAAAGAATAAAAGAATGTTTGCTCAAAATGATAGCGAAAATGTACTTCATTGAAATAATGATGTTTGAACATGAGCCTATTTCACAAAGAAATCCTTATTGCCTCTAGGCTTAAAACAACAAGTTTGTTTTGAACATTACTCTGAGTAAGCTCTAAAAACTACAGGAAGATCTTCTGTAGTCCAATTGTCTAGAACACTCCCAGGCTCATATGGACGAATATCTGACGAAATCCCTTCTTCAATTGCTTCTTCAAATATGACATTGATGTGCACATTTCCCAATTTTCCTTTCATGTTTTCTGTTTCTGACATCCCCCGTTTAGGATAAATAACCCCTCTTGATACAAAAGTCCTGAAGATGTGAGGGATTATCATGGACTCCCACTTAATTTCTCCACCACTCACATGTGCTCTTGTTCTTTCCTGCCTTTTTCCAAATTCCTTTTTCCTTTGTCTGGCATCTGGCTTGAACCCCAAACCAAAGCAATCATGCTTGTCTTTCAGCATTGGAACCTCAATTCTTCCCTAGAGACATCTTCCAAGTCCCTTTCTGGTAAAGCTCCACGTCCTACCATCAACTGTAAACCCATCATTGTTGTTTTAGTCATTTTTGGCTCCAAAATTCTACTTCCCTCAGTGATGAATGTTGCATTTACAAATTCCAAAGACCGAAAAGAACATTCAATGGCTTCATCATCTGTCCCTAAATACGGCGCGTCACTGCTTATAGCTGCAATAATGTCTTCTTCAACATTTATTGTTACCAGCCGTCCTTCTGATACTAGCTTTAACTTCTGATGTAATGATAAAGGTACTACACCTGCTCAATGTATCCAAGGTCTCCCTAACAGGCAGTTGTAAGAGGGCTTAATATCCATCACTAAGAAGTCTACCTGATACGTAGTTGGGCCAATCAACAAAGGTATTTCTATTCTTCCCATGACTCTCCTTTCCGTGCCATCAAATGCTTACACTATATTCTGACATCCTTTCATGTGTGAACTATCCACCGGTAACCTATTTAGTGTGGACAAGGGTAATACATTCAATGCTGACCCATTATCTATCAGAACCCCTGGCAATGTAAATCCTTTACATCTGGTGGTTATATGCAAAGCTTTGGTTGATCAAATACCTTCTGGTGATATCTCATCATCATTGAAGAAAATGAAGTTATCGGAATTTATGTTATTGACCAACCGATCCAACTTATTGATAGAAATATCATTGGTCACATATGTTTCATTTAGCACTTTCATCAATGCACTTCGGTGTACCTCCGAGCTTAAGAGCAAAGCTAATATGGATATGCGGGCTGGTTGTTTATGCAACTGTTCCACCATACTATATTCGCTATGCTTTAGAAATTTCAAGAATTCCTTAGCTTCTTCCTCTTTCACTGGTTCATTAACAAGTACCTCAGGTTCAACTGCTTTTCCCTTCTTTTGTTCAACCGTCACATCCTTCCCTTTTGCAGGCTCTGTTTGGGCATTTGTCAAGTCATATCATTTTCCACTGCGCGTGTGAGAACTTACGTTTCGATCCTCCTTCAACAAGCTAACTGAACTCTCCTTTCCCGGGATTGTCACATTACAATCATAGTTCCAAGGGACCCTTTTGCTATCTTTGTAAGAAAAGACTGCTGGCTTCTGAATTATGATTTTCGGTGTCATCTGAATTCCTGTTTCATTCTTAGGACGTGAAATAATAACCACAAGATAATTAACCTTCGGGACACTCGATGTGGATTCTGACGCGCATATATACTCTTCCATCTTAACCTTCTTATAAAATTCTACTTTCTTATTGTCCATCAGACCCTGGATTAATGCTCTGAACTCTTCACATTCCTGAATTATGTGCCCCTTTTCATGATGGAACTCACAATAATTCTCTATCTCATCCTAACTTCCTTCTGTATTCGAAGTAACTAACCCCCTTCTTGCCATCTCCTTCCAGACTCGTTTCAAGGGAGTTTTCACTTCCATAATATTCGCCTTAATTCTTCTTCCTCCATCTATTGCATTTATCCCACTGTCAATATGATTAGGTAGCAGATTTTCTGTACTGGGCGCATTATCAAACTTCACAATGCCCATCTGAATAAATCTCTCAACCAGTTTCATAAAAGTAGTACAATTTTCTATCGAATGTCCTACGATCCCTGCATGATACTCACATTGAGCATTGACATCGTACCATTTAGGGAACGGAGGCTGTAATGGCTTTAGATAAAAAGGTGCCACCACAAGCGTATCAAATAGACTTTGATTTAACTCTTTGTACGTCATGGGAATTGGCATAAATTGAAGCTTTTCATTGTTTTGCTTTGCTCTAGATTCCTGCCTTGATGAACCCTGACCAACAGTTATCGCCTTTGGTTGACTTACAGTAACAGACTTTGAATACCCCACATTTGCATTGTTCACCTCAATTTCTTTCTTCCTCGGGGCAGACCTCTTAGCACTTTCTCCTGCATCTATCCTTCCATTTCTTATGGCATTCTCAATCATTTCTCCGGTCATTACCATATCTGCAAAACTCCTTGTGGCACTTCCTAACATGTGAGTTATGTACGGATCTTTTAAGGTATTAATAAAGAGCATTGTAGTTTCCTTCTCCAAGAGTGGCGGCTGAACTTGGATGGCCACTTCTCTCCATCTCTGTGCATATTGCTTGAAAATTTCGTTTGGTTTCTTCTCCATATTCTGCAGATTAATTCTGTCAAGAGTCATATCTGTTACATGGCTATACTGCTTCATGAATACTTGTGTCAGATCTCTCAATGAACTAATTTTGTTTCGACTCAACTAATTGTACCATTTAGCTGCTACTCCTACCAAACTGTCTTGGAAGCAATGAATCAATAATTGATCGTTATTAACATACCCAATCATTCTCCTACAAAACATGGTGATATGAGCTTCAGGACAACTCGTTCCATTGTACTTCTCAAACTCTGGCATCTTGAACTTGTATGGAAGCACTAAGTCTGGGACAAAACTCAGATCTTTTGCATCAATTCCCAGATGTCTATCAACGCCTTCCATTGCTCGAACCTTTTCCTCCAGCCATTGACACCGTTTCTCTAATTATTTTTGTGATTCTGCCCTTGCCTTTTCCTCTTTTACAACTTCATCCAAATCAGACACCATTGGATTATTCGAATTATTACCAGGGTTAAAACCTAAACCAGCTTGGTAATTCATTGGTATTGAAACACCAGCCTGAAACTATTAAGGCCTAATCGTAACAGATGGTTTCTGCAGATTTATCTCAGGTTGTGTCTGTACATGTGTTAGAGTGAAACCATGAGGATATTGAGGGTCTTTATTATTTTCCCCAACATTATCCATAGGAACTTTTCCCTTATCCATTTTTTCCATCAACAATTGGGACAATTGATTCATCATCTCTCTCTGGGACTCCATCATTTGATCCTTCATCTCTTGCTGAATTCTAGCTAGCTAATCTTGCATCTGTGACTGCATTTGTTCTTGCATATCCCTTTGCATTTGCTCTAACTTTTCAAGTCTTTTGTCCATTGACTTAGTCTTTTTCCTTGTATCGTAGGGATGCGTATTTAGTGTGTTTTTATTGGTTTCCAGATTACTGGAATAATTTTTAATTAATTAGAATCTTTTTATAGCCTTTAATGCATGTGATGTAATGTAATGCAAATGCATGAATGCAAAAGAGGCATCAATTCTGATTCAATTCCATTTAGAAAATTTTACTAGAAAACAAGATTCTTTACATAAAACTGAGTTACAAATAAGACTTCGCCCTAATGCTCAGAGCCTTAATTTTCCTAAGCAGTGAAGCTAGCTCCTATCCTCGTGCTGACTCTGACTCATACGTCACACTTAATATGTCTGCTTGCATCGCCAAAGTTTGTAAGTAATCAGCTACCTCCAGAATTTGCGTTATAGCTTCTCCCATGATGTAATCCCTGCTTCTAACTTGGTCCTGAGAGTGATGAAGCTGTCCCTTCCATTGTTCTTCATTTGCCTCCAAGAACTCAATCCTCATTTCACAACTCTGCAATGCCGCTTCTAATTCTTCTATTTTCCCTTTCATTTCTTCTATCTTGCTTAAGCTTGCTCTCAACTCCATCACAGAATTGCGATTTCGGGACAGACATAGAGATCTCTCAAGTTCCACTACTCTAGCCCTTAATTTGTCCTGTTCATTTTTACTCTCTGACAGACTTTTCTCCAAAGCCTCATTTCGAGCTTGAACCTCTTGGAATTTTGTTTCCCATTGATCAGCCTTAGCCCTTTCTTCTCGAACTTCCTTACGCCACTGTTCTGAAGTTTTTCCTAATCCAGCAGTCCTCATTGATAGGCGTAGCTTCTTGTAGTCTGTTTTCAAACCTTCCAAATCCTCCTCAACTTCATTATTCCTTTTTCGTAACTTTTCTGCCTCTAATTTCTGAACTGCCATATCTAATCTCAGGTGCATCTTTTCTTCCTCCAATTGCTCGATCCTTTTCCCAAGCTCAAAACTCTTCTTCTCAAAGTCTTGCTTTATAATTTCCAACTCTGATGGGGTAACTTGTAATTGCTCCTCCATTGGTCAGGTGCCTTCTAAACTTAGTTTAGGAATATTATCATTGACCCTTTTCCTAAACCATCCACTATACTCAGGGGTTGTCATAGAACCAACAGCTAACCTCTTCATCCAACGAGTTTACTTCCAAGCATCAGACATTTCCCGGACCTTCTTCTTATAATGATCACCTTTATACGAAAATTTGCACTAAGCAAGCCCGTAAGTTGTGGGTATAGACTACCTCGATTTATATTGTCTTAATGCAAGCAAAAGAGTATATCCGGTAGCTCCCTAAGTTCTTGACAATGGCACCCAATCAAAGTTCTCACATCGATACAAGATCTCATTAGGAACCATCCAAAAAGCTCTCCACTCTATATCCTCCTCCTTGAGATTTTGAAGAATTTTCATCCATTTCTCCTCTGAAATATCATCTCTCCTTTGCATAGCTACCTCCTTCAATGGGGAATAACTTTTAAAGAAGACCCGGTAAGAAACCTTGTTCACTTTCCAAAAATGCCCATGAAACCACACCATCAACAGCTGCACACATCCAATAAATCGACCTTCGCTTGCCCTCCGACACATGCTCAAGGATCTAAACGTCTCAGCTAGTTTTACAGGTACAGGTGTGATTCCTTTCTCAAGACGATCGAATAAATCAGTGACTGCCTCATCCACATGCCTTAAAGCCTTAGGAAAAATCACCGATCCATAGATGCTTAAGGCAAAGATATCGACCCTCTTTCTTTCATCTGGATGTGTCAAAACCAAATCTCTCAAATTCTCCCAAGGAAGACATTTACTATCCCCCTTTTGTTGAATTCTAGCAGTGACCCAAGGCTTGCTCATCCCTAAAATATTTATCAATTTCTTCGTAAAATTTGGACCATTAAAAACCTTAGCATAAGATTTTCTGACTTGTACTTTTGCACACCTCAGCAGGGTAGTATATTCCTCCATGGTAGGCACCAAATCCACTTCCCCAAAAGTGAAACAATTGTAAGCAGAATTCCAAAATTGAGCCATAAATCGGAATAGATGCTTGTCGACTTTAATATCGAGCAAGTAGGGTATATCACCATAGCTCTGATAGAACAACTGTTTGGTTCCCTCATCCCATCGAGCCCATATATCTCTCAAATCTTGCAACTCATTCTACATTACATTGATGCAAGTGAATTTCTGCAACCTTGATGTATATCCTTCTGCCAAGCTATCCCCTTTCTCTGATTGTAATCTCTCTGACCATGCACGGACGACCACATTATCCTCAACTTTATCAAGAAATTCATTCTCCATGTTAAATCTTCTAACTTAGTAATCGAATGTGAATAAACACCTCCTTTAGTATGCACTGTTATACAAAACACAATCAAAACAAAACACAACAGGTCAGTATCAGATATAAATAATAAAATCCAAGCAAAACAAAGATAATCAAAACACATGTATGGACAACTACTAAGGCTTAACACAGCTCTACCTAAGGATAGCTCTTAAGGTTCATTATATGTGGTTCGGTTCTAAAGAGAAGGTACCTGAACCAACAGATTCCTCAATTTTCACCCATTATAGGCTCATATGGATCGAGTTCGATTCAGGGGAATACATTTCCCTATAACCATGCGGAGATGAAAATCTCACGAAATCATAGGCACGGATGTATTCCGGAAGTAATCCACTAGTCTATACGGAGGTGAAAACCTCACGAAGATATAGCTTCTTACTCCCACTTAAAAGGTGTGACCACAACGGTCATGCAATGCAATGCAATATTATTCTATAAGACTTGGACCACAATAATCATGCAAACAAATGCAACAAAGAATCATGATTTTCAAATTAAATTTCTAATTTAAACAAAAGGATAGTAAATAATCAAATTTATGGCTTGACTCTCTTATTTAATCCCCAGTGGAGTCGCCAAGCTGTCGAAACCATTTTTTATCTGGGAAAAAAATAGGGATCGACTTTTTAAAACCAAATATGGAGTCGCCACCAATCTTTTTGTTTAGGTGTGATTGGATCACCTAATAAAACATTTTGTTTCATTTAAATCACTTTTGGTCCACGTAAATTTAAAAAATGGGTTCGGGAGTCGGTTACGTATGAGGAAGGGTTAGCATCCTCACTACACCCAAAAACTGGTACCAGATTGATTAATTGCTGTCTTTATGTCTAAGGTTTTTCAAAAATTTAAAACATGGCTCATTTTAAAACATTTGAGTGGTTTAAGCTGGTCGTCAAAACCTTCTCGTTTCAAAGGTATAAAGCCTCACATCCAGCACGATAGGACATGATCCTTTATACTTTTGAGAACACAATCGGGTTTTAACTTCCAAAAGCTCTTAAGTCAAAAGCTACAAAAGGGTGTCCAAATATTTAGTCCAACGAAAAATGGAAGCCCAGGAATAGAAGAAGCTATCTGGGAACCTGAGGAAGCTATGAGAAATCAATATTCGAACCTCTTTTCTGGTGAGATTTTCGGGGACGAAAATTCCTTTTGGGGGAGAGAGCTGTAACAGCCCGTTTTTAGTGAAATCAGAATAGTGGTTTTGAGACCATAAATCTGAGGTCAAAAAATTTATTTTATTATTATTTTATGGTCTACAGTATGATAGAAATACTGTATAAAAATTTCGTTAAGAAATTTTACTGTTTACATGTTTAATTAGATAAAAAAGGACCAAATCGCGTAAAGTGTAAAAGTTGAGTTCTAATAGCTAAAGGTATTAAATTGCATGAATTTCATCTTTTGAGCCTAGGGACGAAATTGCAAAGGAATTAAAAGTATAAGGACAAAATGGTAATTTTTCCAAAATTACACGTTGGACTAAATTAAATGTGAATTATATTCAATTCGATTAAATTCATTCGTATAGATCCTGTTAGACCTTGTACGGAGTTACACCGAGGCAAAGAGAAAATCTCGGATTAGTCGTCTTCATATATACTTACACTCGTCTAGGTCAGTTCTTGCATTAAATTGTACACTTATATGTTTTAAATTGAATGCTATGTTTGTAAATTATGTAATTGCCATGAATGAATACTGATCACATTTCCAATGACGTACAAAGACTACCGAGCTCTGTTTGAACCTTAAGAATTCGTATGATACAAATGACATGTCATTAGGGTTACCGATTTCAACTCATATTAACTTACCAATACTCAGCTTATGATACTCAGCTTGCATAAGCTTACCGTTATTCAACTCGGAGGAGCTTACCGTTATTCAGCTCAGGGGAGCTTACTATTTACAACTAGTAAGATTACACCAATTCAAAGCTCATATGAGCATACATGTACAGGAATTGACAGATTACAGTTCAGTACACCTCTGTGTACTACCCACGTATCCAACAATCTAAATGGTTCAATGGGCACAGTCATGTTACGAGATTATATGAGTTCGATATGAACTATTACAGGTATTTACATGAAATACATGAAAGTGATGTTACATGATACATTGGTATATGAAAAGAATAATTCATGTATATGAAATGTGATTACTTTTTGAATTCATCCATGTGTATTTGATTTTATATATGATTTACATGGCTAATATGTTGATGAACATGTGTTTAGGCTTTTGGCCAAATTGGTTGGGATATGCTATGTTAGCTTACCTTAATTGTGATTTAAAATGGTAAGTTAAATTCTAAGTTATACGAACTTACTAAGCTTAAATGCTTACTCTGTGTTATTTTTCATGTTTTATAGTGATTTGAAAGCTCGTTCGGGTTGGAAGCTTGTCGAAGCTATATCACATTATCCATTGGCTCTTTTGGTACTTTTAGTTGGTTACATTTTGGCTAATGTTGGCCTATGTGTGATGTTATGGTTGTGGTCATATGCTTTGACTTGTGTTTTGGTATTTTTTTATGTGTATGTATAAATGGGCTTATCATATTTGGTGTGTGGCTTGATTTGTGATAGAATGATGAAAGGTAAATGTTAGTTAAATGTGCATTTTGTACATGTGTTTGTGATGTGAAGAATTGGTGATGAATTGGTACCTTGCTATGTAAGGTATATATATGTCTAAATATGTTACTATTTGAAATGCATTTTGGTATCAAATGTTATGTTTTGGTAGATAAATGAATTGGTATGAAAGGATGTAAATTAGTTTGGTAAATTGATTGATTATTTGGTTAAATTATATATATGAAAATACATGTTTGAATATTGTCATTTGATGTGCCCAAGGGTATATTGGTTGTATGTGAAATATTAAATGTTTAAGACTTAATTTTGGCTTATTTTGGACGTTTAGTTATGGCTTGTTGATATGCATAATATTGAGTTAGTGCCAAATTAGGTGAGAAATGTGGCTTGGAAAATGACCTATTTTCGTCCACACGGGTAGAAAAACAGACGTGTGTCTCAGCCGTGTGTGACACGACCGTGTGTCCCTTGTAGGTTCTTAAGGGTACAAGTCAGTGTGCTCACACAGCTTAGCACACGGGCATGTGGCTCGACCGTGTGACCCAAGTCAGTGAGTTACACGGGCACGGACACGGGCTGGGATACTATCGCGTGTCCCTATTTCGAATGTCCACACGGCCTAAGACACAGGCGTGTCTCTTGGCCGTGTGACCCCTGCAGCTTTGAAAATTTTAAATGCTTTCGAAATATTTTTTGAGTTTCCAATTTAGTCTCGATTTGTTTCTAATGCTTAATTTAAGCCTCGAGGGCTCGTAGATAGTATGTATGATTTTGATTAGTTTCGAAAAAGAATATTTTATGATATAAAATGTTTAAAATTCTATTTGTTTGATCTGTAAACTCCGGTAATGCTCCGTAACCCTGTTCTGGTGATGGATACAGGTTAGGGGTGTTCCTCATCTCCTCATTTGGAATTGTAGAAAACATAATAATCTTTCTCAATATTTGAATTGATTCTTTTACGGGATTATAGGCTCGTTTAGATTATCTACTAAAGTTTGAGCTTAGACAATCAATGAGCAAATATTTGCTTGTCACAGTTTCGCTATGCATGCAAAATAAGAAAGACAAATACAAAAGACATAACAGTGAAATGTGAAATTTATTTATTCATTGTTCAAATGCAGTTTTGTTATTACTTGACATATATGGTATGTTTTGGATTGATTGCGACTTATAATCACTTTTCATTTGGAATTTTAACATGAATTCATATGATATAAAGGATAATATGCTTACATTTTACTTGCATAGTGTTTTGATCCAATGTGTTAGTAGCCATGATTTTTCGTGTTCTAAACTTGTTTTCATATGTTAAGTATGTATAATGTATTGCATTGGTTTGGTTAAATGTTATTCTTGTTCAGGGTCATTTAAAGCCTCTTTTGCATGATTTGAAATGCTTATTTTCAGTAATTCTAGGCATATGTCTCAAGATATCAAGAACATATCTTAAGAACTCCAGAATATTTTTATATTGTTCATGCATTTCCAAATGCATGTCTCGAGACTTGGACATGAGGTCCCAAGTTTCAAGACATAAAACATTGAATCTAAGGGTATTAATTTAGAGGCCAATGTCTCCAAACATGGTCCCATTGTCTAGAGACATGAAACTTAAAATCTAAAATTTGAAATCATGGGAGGCATGTCTCGAGACATAGACTTGCATTTAACTCATTTATCTTAGGATACGTAACTTGGATCCATGATTGACTATCTATGACCTTGAATTATTTTATGTTGTCCCATTTAAGTTTGTTTAACCCTCATGACACTTCATAATTGCAATGCTTTATTTGACTTGCTCTAATTCAACTATTTTGTATGTTTGTTAAAACTTAGTGTTTGTTTGAGTTGTTTTGGTAACAAATGTGACGTCTTACCTTCAATTGACCTTTGGGTAGAGTATAGGATGTTACATTTATTGGTATCAGAACATGTTTCGAGTTAGTTAGTTCTAGGCTTGGAATATGTTGTGTTTTGTTTTGGTAACATGCCATTAGGTGATGAGTCGACTTTTGTTGATAGTTGAGACTTAGATGTTGAATTTTCTTTGTTGTTACTTGTTTTTTAGAATATGATATCAGAAGAATCCAGAAATGTCATGGACGAGGAGATTGAAAGTTAGACTCTTTAGGCTCTTTAATAAGTCTAAATTATATAGGTTTTTACAACACCTTTTTACTTGGAATTTATGCAAATCTCGAACATTTTAATATATAATTGTGTAATTTTAGTTAATATTGAGACATTAGGCATAATTTAAGTTAAGTTTGTAATTTTACATGATTAGGTAGTGATTTTACATAATTTCACTTTATTATTCTACATGTTAATTTATTGCTTAATTTGCTACAATTTGGACCATTGAATTGCTAAACGTTGGGAGCTAATAAAGAAACACATGCATGTGAGCTAATTATCCACTTCATCTGGATGGCTAGATGATGAATTGGACCCAAAAGAGTTGATTAAACCCAGTTGAAAGATGTTTGCTGAGAAGGGCTAGTCTACTAATTAATTGGGGTGGCAAATCGTCCCTTAGGGGGAAGAAGAGCCAAAACTTTGCAAGACATGAAGAGCAACCCAAATAAGCTTTGGAATAATTAAAATGAAGGTCTTTACATGTATGAATAAATTAGAAATAAGCCCCCAACTAATGCCTTGATTTTCGTCCAACACATTGCATTAATCAAGCAAGAACCAAGCTTAAATCAAGTAACCAACAAACCCCTCATTCCACAAATCATGGTCGGCCATGCAAGGGAGATTATCAAGGAATGTGCATGCTATTTTTAGAAAACTCTCAAGATCTTTCTCAAGTATAAATAGACTTTTCCATTCACCTTTCATACAATCCCTCACATCCCACTCATCCCTTAACACAAAACATTCTCTCATTTTTCTCTCCTCTCTTCCACGCATAAAGCCATCTATCCTTCCATTTCCTTTTAGCTAGCATTTCCTTGAGAAAAACTCTCTTGGCCAGCCACCTTGAAGAGTAATTTGTGAAGGAGCAACCACGAGAATTGGAGGAATCCAACACGACCATTTTTTGGGAAATCACCGAATTCATCAAAAGTTTCTTCTTCACTTCTCTTTAAAATATTCTTAGTTATTCAAACATGATCCCAGATTATCTAATTTTTTTCCATTAATGATGATGACTTAATTTGTTTTAGCTGGAATAATTGCAATGATTTGATTAAATTTATTCGATTCATGTTTATGTTGTTCTATGCCTTAGTTGTTCATGCTTCCAATTAAAATCATTCGCTTCCAATTAAAATCATTCATATTATTCATGAATTAAAATATGTTTGGGGTATGAGAATTAGTTGCTTAATTCTAATTAAATGGTGATTAATGGACACGATAATTGGAAGGTGTATGCTTAATTTATATCCGACCCAGAATAAATAAAGTGTTTGTAATAATTCGAGAGAATACTATTACTTTGCATTAATTTAGGTTTATGTGATTAAATTGTTTCAAACCTGACCCGTCCCTGTTACTTCACATAAATTCTAAGGAATCCTTAGTTAAATATGGACATAGAAATATACATGTTTTTCTAAGTATAAGACTTCGAAAGAACTTATATGAGATTACAAGTTAATGAATAATAGAGTTGCCATGGAATATTTTTCGGGACATTGTTTGTAACACCCCTAACCCGTTTTTGTTGTTGGATTAGGGTTACGGAGCATTATTGTACAATAAAAAAATTATAATCATAATATTAAATAAATGAAAACTTATTATAAACCAATCAATCATATGTATTTTTCCCTAAATCGAGCCTTTCAGGCCTTAAAAATAACTTAGAAGCGATTCGAGACTAAATTGAAACAAAACAGAAGTTTTAAGAAAAAGATGCAAAAATGTAAAAACAGGGGTCACAGGGCCGTGTGACATAGCCCAGGCCATGTAACAATTGAACTAGGGACACACGGCCATGTCCCATCTTGTGTCCTTACTCGTGTAACTCGCTGAGTAGGGTCACACGCATGTGTTACAGGCCGTCTAACTCTCTGAGTTGCCACACACGCCCGTGTGTTCGGTCGTGTGCTAGGCCGTATAACTCATTGACTTTAAACATTAAAATTTTACAAATGACACATGACCGTGTCGCCAGGCCGTGTGTATCACACGGCCATATGGCAGTCTGTGTCTCAGGCCGTGTGACAGTCTGTGTCTCAGGCCGTGTGAACCCAAAAACTTACATAAACTCATTGTCGAAACCATTTTTTATTTGGGAAAAAAACAGGGATCGACTTTTTAAAACCAAATGTGGAGTCGCCACCAATCTTTTTGTTTAGGTGTGATTGGATCACCTAATAAAACATTTTGTTTCATTTAAATCACTTTTGGTCCACGTAAATTTAAAAAATGGGTTCGGGAGCCGGTTACATATGAGGAAGGGTTAGCATCCTCACTACGCCTAAAAACTGGTACCAGATTGATTAATTGTTATCTTTATGTATAGGGTTTTTCAAAAATTTAAAACATGGCTCCTTTTAAAATATTTGAGTGGTTTAAGCTGGTCGTTAAAACCTTCTCATTTCAAAGGTATAAAGGCTTACATCCAGCACGATAGGACATGATCCTTTATACTTTTGAGAACATGATCGGGTTTTAACTTCCAAAAGCTCTTATGTCAAAAGCTACAAAAGGGTGTCCAAATATTTAGTCCAACGAAAAATCGAAGCCCAGCACGATAGAGCACGATTTCTCGAATTTCTAAATACTGAACATTGCCTTATTTTAGGATTTAAAAAAAAAAGATTTGTAAACTCAAAACATATTAATTTTATTTGAAATTCAATAGAATGGTTGATTTTAAAGAGTTGAGAATTATAAAGCAACATTTTGTAAACCAAATGAAAAATAATTTGCATGGAAGATACATGCATAACATACAATATTTGGTGAACGAAGATAACATAACCTTACTTAACCGACTAAATCAAATAACTGAATATAGCTAATCTAAGCAAAATGAAACCATCCTTCCTAGCATGTATGGGGAACAATTGGGATAACAATAAAAATGAAAGAAATAGTACAACAATGATATCTAGCCTAATATAATACAACCAATGCAAAACATATATAACAAAATGGAAAAAAAAACATAAAAAAAATGTGGCATAAGGCAAATTTTAAATAATGATGAACACATAATATATGAATTGATGTGATGAATTTGAAACTATTTGTAAAAACAAACTAGAGATGCATTATAGAATGAAGATTTTTAGACCAAATAACATACAAAGTGTTAAAAAACATTTGTTAAAATATATACAACAAAGGTCAATTTAATAATATATAAAATATGAAAGGATAGCAAGAATACTTAATAAAATATAATCTTAGAAAATACACATAATGGATTTACAAAACATATATATATCTAAATAGATTTAGAAGTAATTATTTGTAAAGAACAACATGAGATTAATAATGTATATAAAATTAATTTTTCCGTAAATTATATATGTAACAGATTTTTAAAAAAAATATAATTATGTATGAAAAACTATATGTATAAAATGCATGAATTTAATGATGTTTATAAATCAAGCATATGTTCCAATATATATGTATGTGCAAATGGAATTTTGAAATAAATGATGTATAAAATAATTTTACATGAAATAAATTGATTTGGATTAATGACACATTTTGATAATACATACATAAAGATAATAAGATATGAAAGTGTATACAATAAGTAAATTGTACAATTTAAAATATGGTCCTTAAAAGAAATGTATTATACACATAAATAATTTTTAAAGGAAAATATATATACATACATAAAAAATATTTACATAGAATAATATGAAATCAATAATGTGGATTATAGTAAAGATAATTTGTACATGTGAAGAAATTTTAAAAATAATTGAAATAACATGGAATTAAAATATGAATTATAAGATTAACTTAATTTTATCATAAATTATATATGTAATAAATTTTAACAAAAACGCAATTATATATACAAATATACAAAAAAAACTATATGTATAAAATAACATGGCTTTAATAACGTATGTAGGTCAAATATAAATACTAAATATATGCTTAATAATAACTTAAATGACACATAAAATAGATGAATTTCTCCTTAACTAACAAAAAGAATATAAACATTAAAATATGTGAATACATTCAAAAGAAATTATAAAATAACATAAAATTAATAGCATACATAAACTAAAATGAAATTTATTACAAATAGTATACAAATTATTAAAATGATAGAATAAAAGGGGAAAGATTATAATATTGTTTTTTAAAACAAAATTCAATTATCAAAGCAGCTCAAAATATCAAAGCAATTAATCAAGCATGTAAAATAAAATGAATGTTCACTGAATAAAAAAATAAGGATAAAAAAACTTAATTAAAACAAAATTTGAAACAAAAGGGACAATTTACAAATAAAATAATCGAAAAAAACCAATATGTAATGCGTGCAAATGTATAAGGACTAGAACCGGAAATAATCCAAGTCTTAAAACGCAGCTCTGAGTAGCGGACTAAAATGAAAACGTGTGCATATTATAGAGCCAAATTAAAAAAAAAGTAAATAAAATAAGGCATAATTGAATGTTTGCGCGAGGGGGAAGGATCTAACGCGCAAATTCCCCATTTCGAATGGAAAGGTGCAGATCTGGCCTGCTAAACGGGTTGACGCGCGGATCTTATTGCTGTAAACAGCGTTGTTTTTAACAAAGGATTTAAAGCCTTTTTTTTTTCCATTTTTCCAAATGCAGCCAACCTTTTAACAAAAATCAACAGCCTTAAAATCAATCTGCGAGGGTTTCTAGCATCTGCCGAATCCACCATTTCATTTGGTGATCGATGGTGCACCAACAGCGACCAGATTCTGCCGACGAATGCCATGCTCAAAGAGATCTGGTAAGCTATTCTATCTTTTTTTTAGAAAAGAAACTTTAGATCTAATACTATTTTTTCAAGAAAAAATATAGCAAAACTCGAAAGGACACACTCAACACCATTCGACCCTCACCCAAATCTCAATATTTTTGAGATATTTGGGCTCTCATTGGCGTCGTTTCAGGTATTCCTTTTATTTTTCATGCAAAAGATTGCAAGTAATTTTGAAAAAGAAAAAACAAACAAAATAAGAAATCACCTTCGAATAACTTTTGATTCTCTCTTTTTAATCTTCAGTGTGCGTAAGATTACATAGTACAAGCGAGGGCTTTTTATCGCCCAAATTTACAGAATAAATAGCGAAAAATAAAAATATTTTCCTGCTGTCATTTGTGTATTCTGTTATTCTATTCTTTCTCATGCTTTCCTTTTTTCTTCTCGCAGGTTCTGTGGAAGCGTACGGAGAAGAAACCACTCATGGGGAGGCCGTTCGTGGGAGCCCATTTCTGGCTAGCTGCTGGTGTTTTCCAGCAACCTCTAGGGTTTCTGGTATTTGGGACTTTTTCCGGGTCATTTTGGGTTTCGGGTTTGGTTTATTTGGGCTGGTATTTTAATGTTTGGGTTGGACTTTATGTAATTGGATCATGAACTTTTATTAGTTCTGGGTTTTTTATTATTTTTTGTTTGGGGCTATTAAAAGTACATGTAAATGGACTTTTATTTATTGGTTTTGTTTTGGATTTATTTATTTTATTTATTATTATTATTATTTTGATAACTCTATGGACCCGAGCGAAATAGGCCTTCTACACTCACAGTTCATACCTAACCATTCAAACCATTTGGGTACACATTCAAGGGATTAAAAAAATCATTCAAACAGACATAAACATGTCATTCCAAACATCCTAAATCACCTAACCAATATGCCATTCAAAGGCACCACAATTGTATCAAAACATCACTTATCAAAAACAAGTCAATATTGCATATTCCCAAGCATAATAACCTAGTTCAATTAAGTACCATACATGACCATTTGCAAGCCATCAACACATACCAAAATAACATTATTTACAAGCACTTAAAAGTGACCAATATGACATATCTTGGTAAGGCATTAAAGTGCATCAAACCAACATAACCTTAAAAGCTTAAACATACCAAAACATTCATTACAAAGATCCTATACATGCCATTATTAACCTTGGCCAAAAATACACAATATCTATTGAAATGATTGTTGCATAACGTGATAGGTTTTTGACAAGTTTCTAATCGATTGAGCTTTCGATAATATATAAAACAAAGGAAAGTAACTACGCAAGCAACAAGTGCTTAGTAAGCTCGTATAAACTTAAATATAACTTACCATTTCATTAATACAATTTATAGATTAAGCATAAATCATTACCAATGCCATAATCTTAGTATAAGCCGATACAACATCATCAAACTCACAAGTTAGTACACTTTTCATGATACAAATGAATTCAAACACAAGATAAGTAGATTTCCATATGTAAATACATCATTTAGCTCATAAATCTTTTCATAAGGTCATGATTCATTCCATTTGAATACCTATCATTTCATTTTTTTTCTTACCCGTTTAACCATCTAGAATTACATTAGATACTCGAGAAATCTCACACATAGTGTGCCTTTACATATAACCATAACCTTTCCTTTACATTAATGCTCACACTAGCTGTGAAATGGGCCTGTTCACACGAGCTGTGGGTCAAAATGTAAGCTACACGATGCTTCTCACACGAGCTGTAGAGAATCCGTAACAAATGCAGGATCTCAGCCACCGTAGGATAATCAAGACTAGCACTCGAAACATGAAATCACTAATGAAATGTCATTAGTATCCTAAGAATTCTTAAGGTTCAACCGGAACTTGTTATCCGTCAATTCATCATAACATGATACATTTATATATAGGATCATTTATTTTAAAATAACATAGTAATTAGTCAATTTAGCTAACATTAAAATGATCATAACTCATACGAATTTACCTTGATAATTAGGGCGTAGAAGTAGAATCGAACATTAGTTACAAGCTTTATCTTTTCCTCGATTTAAGTCTGAATATGGTTTGTCTTAATCTAAATAGATAATTTCAATTAAATAAGTACTTCTAGTATTTATTTTAATCCATAGTTCATATTTATGCAAAATTATGAAATTGCCCCTAACATTTTAACTTTTTACAATTTAGTCCTTAAGCTCATACCTTGAAATTTAACCAATTTAATCCTCCATACTAGCTAGCTAAATTTCATAAGGACTTATAGCAACCCACTTAAACCAACATTTCATAATTTTAACATGAAACTTTACTATTTTCACAAATAAATCCTTAAATGCAATTTCATAACAAAATCACTTAACAAAACATGTTTATTTTGCAACCAAGATTAATAAGCTATCAACGAACATAAAAACACATTAAAAAACATCTATTACAAGTCCTTCAACCTTTAATAGTTTTGCAAATTAACCCCCAAGCTAGCTAGATTAAGTTAAAACGAACTCAAAAACATAAAAATCATTAAAAACGAGACGCAAAATCATACCATGCAAACACAAGGTGTTGGCTGAACCTTCCTTCTCTCTTAATGGCTATTTTAGGGTTTGAAACTAAAAATGATGAAGACAACATCTTTATTCTATGTTTTATTTACTTAGTTTTTCTTTTATTTACCAATTTACTACTTTAACCTTATCATTAATAAAAAATTTCAATAAAACCTATCCATGCATATCCACTAACTTTAAATATGGTATATTTACCACTCAAGTGCATTATCTTTCCTTTCCAAATCCATTTAGCCCTTTTTACTAATATAACTCAATTTTTCACCTTTTACGATTTAGTCTTTTTTACCTAATTAACCATTTAAACATAAAAAATTTTCAACGAAAATTTAGTACGACCTTAATATAATCCTGTAGACATTAAATGAATAATAAAATAATAATACACTCATCGTAATTGTGGTCCCGAAACTACTGTTTCTGACACCACTGAAAACGGGTTGTTACATTGTTAAACATGATAAGGAATGAATTGAGTCAAGTGTTGTAATTGTTCTAGCTTATTCATGTTACTGTTATTAAAACTTGTGATTTGCTACTAAATCATCTCATTGCATTTTTCATTGCATTTAGGTTAACTCATTTGCATATAATTAATTAATTTAATTTTAACATTCATCACCTTAAAAATATTGTATTTTCTTAACCAACTTGTAAATATTAATTTTACAATTATTGATTTAAACACAATCCTTGTGGAGACGATAACTCATTTTACTTACTTTGTCAAATCCCAAAAACTAAGTTAGTAGAATTGGACATTAGATTATGGGTTGAGAGAAAAATCAGATTTTGTGTCATAGGAATTAAAATAGGATAAAATAAATAATTAGTTAATAATACTAAAAATAATAATTAAATTAAATAATTATGGTATTAATAATCGAGGCATTAGTAAAACAATAATAATAACAGAGACTAAATTGGGAATAGTGGTTAAAGTAGAGGTTAAATGTGTAAATTAAAAACTAGTGGTTAAAAGGGAAGCTATTAGAACAAGGGAGAATAGGGGAGGACTTATAGGGAAAATAACCCTTTTTTTTAAATGGTTGGTTGGCTATAAAAAGCCATACCCATCACTTGTTGATTTTATTTTGTTTCTTCCATTTCTTTTTGATTTTTAAATTTTGTTAGATCTAGATTGGAGTATTTCTTCTAAATTTTTTTTGCATCTCTTATATTTTCTTGGCATCCAAACACTCCTTATTCTTTCAATTTTGCAAGAAAATCATTCTTTATTCTCCAATTTCTCACTTAAAGTTAGCTCGTTTTTTTCTCAATTGGTGCAAATTTGTGGAGGTTTTCGAATTAAAGGTAAATATATTACTTTCTTATGTATTAAATTTTTATTAGATGTTTTTAATTTGAATTTTTATAGATCTAAGCAAGAAAATTAAAGATCCATGGTTTTAAAGCTATCTTTTGCATAAAAAAATGGTGAATGAAGAAATAAAGAGCTAAGAGGTGTTTTAAAAATAATTTTTAGTATATTTTGACGAAATTAAGTGGTTTGCAAATTCTATTGAATAAAATCTTTAAGTAATTGAATGAATTAAATGGTTGTCTTTTGAGAATGAGGATGAATGATGGTTTTCAAGAAAAAGTAGTGTCTAATAAAATTGAGTTGAATTATTGGTCTAGATCTATAATTAGGCACAAGTTTGGGGGTTAGGAGGTGAAAATTAATGATTTAATTAAATTAAAAAAAAGAAGAAGAAATTAAGCGAAATAGATTGTACGAAATAAGTTGAATAAGTATGCGTGAGTGGAGAGCCGTTGTATGAACACAAAGAGATAAGTTAGATTGTTTTTGAATGCCTAATAATATGTATATTTTTGTATGAAGCTGGAAACACTGGTGGAGCCTCACAAAATTGGGATAAAGGCAAGCAAAAAGTTTTCTAATTCGATGAGTCGTGGTGAGCTATAGGCGAGTGCATTTGTATGCTGTGTTTTAGCATGAATTGCAAAATCTAGAGAGTTGAAGTGTGGCTTGCGAACCACCACTTATGATATGCTAACCTTGCCTTACAGTTTTGGTTGAATCGTTGAGTAAATACATTGTGCAATTTTAATAGTGCAAAGTGCATGAACTTATAATACATATACATAGGTTTTATTGTGTATACAGTATATATATTAGTGGGTTTAACAATCCATTTTTAGTGAAATTAGAATAGTGGTTTCAAGACCATAATTTTGACTTTGAAATATATATTTTATTATTATTTTAATGTCTACAGTATGTTAGTAATATAGTATAAAAATTTCGTTCAGAAATTTTACCATTTGCATGCTTAATCGATAAAAAGGATTAATTTGTAAAAGGTGCAAAACTTGAGTTCTATAAGTTAAAGGGATTTATTTGCTATGAAATTTAATAGTTAGAGGATTTATGTAGTATTTGTTCCATTGATAATTTGAGTGGAGACCTATGGCCATTATTTAAGTTTCTTTTAAAGGTTAAGTAAAAGGTTAAATTGGTAATTTAGATATTAAAGTAAATTAAAATAAAAAAAAGGTTGTATCATCTTCAACCTTGAGCATTACCACCAAAAATTGAAGAAAAAGAAATAACATTAGGGCTTGAAACATTCGGTCATATCTCCCTATTGTATGTAAGCATTTTTCATCCTGTTTTTTAATGATTTTTATGTTTTTGGAGTTGTTGTAGCTTAACCTAGCTAGCCCGGGGACTAATTTGCAAAATGGTTGAATGTCTAGAGTTTTACCATGAATGCATTTTAGTTGTTTGTGATGTTTAATGGAAGAAAACAAATCCTTGTTGTTAGATAAATAACTTTTGTTAAGTGATTTTTGATAAATTTGTCAACTAGGGGTTAAATTGAAAAATGTGAAATATCATGGTGTAATTTGCAAATTAATGAAATGTATGGGCTGCTATAAACCTATACGATATTCAGCTAAGCTTGGGTAGGGATGAAATTGCATGAATTTCATTTTACGAGCTTAAGGACTAATTTGTAAAGAAATCAAAAGTATATGGGTAAAATGGTAATTATTTCAAAACATGATTTTTGGACCAAATTGATTAGAATGAAGTTTGAATTAGTTAAATTTGATTATACAGATCAAGAAAAGCAATGTACGGATTTAGATTGAGGAAAAGAAAGAGTACAAGATTAATCGATTATTTTTCTCCGTACAAGTTTGAGGTAAGTTCGTATTTAATTAGCATTAAATTATATTTGATTTAAATGCTTTTATGTTATATTCTTGGTGTTACGACTCTATGAAAATATCCAATGAAGTTTCGATGACTTTCGAATCCCTTTTGAATCTTTGGAATAAATAGGATACAAATGCCATGTCATTAGGGGTTACCGTGTTTTGGGTGCTGGTCTCGTACGTCCTACCAATGGCTGAGTTTCTGGAATTTGTTACAGTTACTTGACAGCTTGTGTGAGTAGCATTGTGTAGCTATGTCTTGACTATTAGCTTGTGTGAGCAGACCCATATATGGCTCGAGAAAGAGCATTGATATGAGATATGAGATAGTAGTGGCTTCGACCACGTGTTGGCACATAGTGTGCAGGATTTCCCGTGTATCCGATATTATTCTAAGTGGTTCAATGAGTACAGTTTTATTACGAGGTTATATGAGTTCGATACGAACTGATAGGAGTATTTACGTGAATTACATGGAAATGGTTTATATATGATATATGAACACATGGTAGAGATGTTTCATGTATATGGAATTTAAATAGTTGTTGAACTCATATATGATTCTCGATTTTTATATGAATACATGGCTAACTTGGTTGATGAATATGTAGTTAGGCTTTTGGGCCAAATTGAGTTGTGATATGCTTTGATTTACTTACCTAAATTGTGGTTAAAAGGTAAGTTAAATTTTTAATTATATGAACTTACTAAGCTTAAATGCTTATTCTGTGTTATTTTTCGTGTTTTATAGTGGTTTGAAGCTCGTTCAGGTTGAAAGTTGTCGAAGATTTTATCACACTATCTATCGGCTATTTTGGTACTTTTGGTTATAGAATTTTGGTTATAATGACATGTATAGGTTATTTTGGCTAATGATAGCCTACATGTTTTGTTATGTTTTAGTCATTTGATATGGCTTGTATTTTGGGCATATTTTGTTATGTAAATGGCCTTATCATATTTGGTGTATGGTTATCATGTAAATGTTCTAGTTTGTAAATTGATATTTTGAGTACCAAATAATTGAGATTGATAAATGACATACATGTTAAGTTTTGGTACAATTATGCATATATGTGTTTGGTCATTTAGGTAAGTTTGGATACATAGTTGGCATGTTTTTAAATGGTCAATTGAGGTGCCTATGGGCATCATGGTTGTATGTGATGATATTACTTGTTTTAAGCTTGATTTTGGTTGGTTTTGAATGCCTATTTATGACTTGGTCATATGCAAATTGTTGTGTTTAGGTTGATACCAATTTGGGTGAGAAATATGGCTTGGAAAATTACCTATTTTTGTCCACACGGACAGAGACACTGGCGTGTGCCTCAGCCGTGTGTGACACATGGCCATGTGACCCCTATAACTTTTAAAGAGTACAGGTCAGTAAGCTCACACGGCCTAGCACACGGGTGTGTGGCTTTGCCGTGTGTCACAAGTCAGTATACTTACCATTTTTCACACAGCCTAGCACACGGGCAGGTGGCGTGGCCATGTGTCACAAGTCACTATGCTCATAATTTTTCACATGGCGTAGCACACGGGTGTGTGGCTTGGCTGTGTGACCCAAGTCAATGAGCTCACTAGTTTGAGCACGGGCTGGGACACGGTCGTGTGTCCCTATTTCAAATGCCCACATGGCCTGAGTCACAGGCATGTCTCTTGACCGTGTGAGACACACAGCCTGGCCACACAGACGTGTGTCCCCTGTACCTTTGAAAAATTTCAATATTTTTCGAAAAATTCTTTGAGTACCCGATTTAGTTCCAACTTGTTTTTAATGTTTATTTTGGGCCTCGAGGGCTCGTATTAGGGACAATATGATTGAATTTGATTGGTTTCTGATATTTATGCAATATGAAATGAAATGTTTGGTTGTTTAATCTGTAAGTCCGGTAATGCTCTGTAACCCTGTTCCGGCTTTGAATAGGGGTTAGGGGTGTTACAGTGGGTGTTATATATATAATATAAATGAGGGAGTTGGTAATATACATATGTATATGAGTGATTATACATATATAATATATATGGATGGCTTTATTTTATGTAATATATATTAATAGATTTTGATGTTATATATGTAATATAATATATATGCATGGTTCTATTGTATACAATGTATTATGGGTATGATTTTATATAGTATATAAATTTATGGGATTTTTAATGTATGTTAAAATTTGACGTGACAATGGTCACTAAATAGTTATGTATAATTGTGTAATATATATTCGTATATGATTATGTAATGCTTGCGAATGGATATAAAAATAAATATTATAATATGAATTTTTATAAAATGTGAATTTTATTGATAGTGCACATTTATGCATGCACGAAACCTTAAGTGAATTATGAGATTTATGATATTTCGAGTTTTGATTAGTGCAAAATTATATTATTGTGAAATACTAAGTGCAAGCTCAACTGTAGTGTGAGCCAATTATATTTGTGTATTATGTTATATTGTGAACCATGCTAATTTGGTGAATTATATTATTATGGTGAACTGTATTAATTTGCCGAACTGTGTATTATGAGATTTTGAGTTGTATTGTATGTAAACTAAGTTATTGCGTTCCTTATGCCAAATAAAATATGCGGACAATGATTTATGTGAGTGATGTCATGAATGATATGTGAACTGTGATTATGAGTGCAATATATGTTGCATGGAAGTTAAATTAATTGCGAACCATGCTCTATTGCAAACTGTGCTATATCGTGCGAGCTCTGCTTAATTGCAAGCCCTATTATACTGAATATTGTGAATGTGTTAAAAGAGATATGTTGGCATTGTGACTTTATGGAACCATTGGATATAGTTGGCATGCCATAGGATTGTGAGTACTCACCCTTTTTTATTTATTGCAATGGGCATTATGGCCCGGAGATAGCATTTGTAACACCCTGAATTTGGGTATAGAAGAATTGGGTTTTGAGTCTGGGTTCGGATAGAAGTAAACCTGAATATTGAAAAGTTTTAAATATTACTAGTGTTTAAAAAATATATATATTGATAAAATATTTATGTTATTACTAATATTTTAATTCTTAAATAAATTTAGAAGTATTTAAAGTGTGGGAAAAATTCGATCCAAGACTAGCAAAAAAATTATTATTTTTGCTTCTTTAGGGGATCTGGGCATTAAGGTTTATTAATAAATTGGGCTAAAATTGGACTTAAGGAGGAGTCTAGCCTAGTGGTTAGGCGTGTTAAGTAGTAGGAAGGGAGCAGGGGTTCGATTCTCTGCGTGCGCAAATGTGGGTTTTTATTTTAGAAAAACCAAGGTTGTTGCAGGTAGGCCTTATTAATTGTTCAGGCTAATTCATGTCACAAGCAGGCATCTGGCCCAGTGGCTAAGGACGCTAGGAAGGTTGGGAGGTGCCTGGGTTCAAGGCACGGCGCGCGCAAGTTAGGTGTTTTTTTAGTATGCAGATCACGATTGGAATAAGGGTTAAGACGGGTTGCGAGTATAATTTAACACAAGGAGCGTTTGTGGCACAGTGGCAGTAGCGTGCTAGGCCTGCCAAGAGGTTATTGGTTTGATTCCAGGGGAAGGCGAAACTCTGTTTTATTTTTAGCAAGCCAGAACTGAAACGGGTAAAGGTTAAAATTAAATGTGAAAGGATTATGTCATGAAAGGAACTTCGGTGTAGTGGCAAGCAACGTGTGTGTGGGGTTAGAAGGTCGTAGGTTCAAGTTGCGTGGAAGGCAAAATTCTCTTTTATTTTAAGCGGACCAAAGCTTCAGCAGGTAAGGTTTATAATTAATTGTAACCATATATTACTAAAGAAGAAAGCGTGGTGTAGTGGCCAGCAGCTCGGGCGGAGGCGCAAGGGTGCAAGATGGATGATGGTCTGGGGTTCGAGCTTCATCTCGCGCGTAAGGTTGGGAATTTTGCTGCTCACGCGGGGGAGAGTCAGAGTTTGACCGAAACTCTCCTAGCATTGGCTTCAGTCGGTCAAACGGTGGACTGCTCTTGGTGGTACCAAGAGGTTGGATGGGATTTAAATTGGTGGGGGCTGAAATTTAGGAGAAAAGTATGGAATTTGAATTTGGGAAGGAATTTATGCCGAAATAAGATTTACGGTAGAGTACCAATTCGACTATAGGCAATTAAATGCCGAAAAACTCTTGAATTTTGGTGTATGGGTTGTCTTTCTTTTCCTTATTTATTTATTTAGTCTTGGGTATTTTTAAGTAATTAATCGATTTAGGTTGAGGCCATTCATAGCTACTGTTATTTTTGAGATCGATCTTCATCGTTTCTCCTCTCTTCATCAACTTTTTCTTTTTCTTCTCTTCCTCTATAGCCGAATCTCTCTATTCACCTGTGCATCTCCATGTTTTTCTTCAGACGTTTCTAAAACCTTCATAGCCATTTGCCTTAAAAAGCCGAAATCCCGAAAACTATACTTTCTTTTGTGCCGATTTCTTCTAGCCAATTCTCTTATCTTTTTCATCATTCTTGACCGAATCTCTAGTTCTCTAAACTCTAAGTTTCTATCGACTAGACCATAGCAAAACCCTTCTATTTCATCTTTCTTTACACAGTTCCAACAAAAGCCGAAAACCCCACACTTTTAGGGACTTAGCCGAATATTGAGATCATTGAAGGCTCGAATTTTGTTATCATTTAAGGGCTTAGATCAACATCAGAATTGAGTAAAGATTAATTGGAACCACTGACTGAAGGAACCGGTGGTAAGTCTTTTCAATCTAGTTTTTATTTCGTATTTTAGAAAAGCCGAAACCCCTAAAGGTTAGGGAGGCTGTCGACTTGGACTTGTAGCCCTAAAGGGTTGTGATAACTGTTTTGTCTTGATAGTAATGTGATCTAGAGGCTGCTGATCAAGGGCTTGGACAGGTGGAGCAACGGGATCTAAGTCTAGTCGCAAACTTCGGCAAAGGTAGGATTGCTAGTGCCTAAGGTGTTATGGCCGAATAAGGTAAGGAGTTATTGTGTAGTTCGTTTCAGTAGTTAGATTAATGTGGTAGTAATATAATTGTAGGTAGTTCGTGCGTGGATCTCGTCAGCGAATCGTCATAAAATAGGTGTGTAAACGACACCCACTCATAGACTAGATCGGCAAAAGCCGAAAAGTCGAAATCTTTGGAAAGCCAAACATTTTGTGAACTTCTTGACGTCACGGCGCCGCTGAGATGGTTGTTTGTTAGTTTTGGTAATCTAAAGTGGTATGATTGCAGAGTGCGCAATTTCGTGCACTTCGGTATATTTGGGCTTAATGGGCCGAAAATGGGTTAATGGGCCAACGGGCCGCCCAATTCAGTAAAGACGCTCGGTAAGTGTTTCTATTGATGCGTTAACGGTTGTAGGATGTATGTAAACCCTAAAATAGTGAATTTTACTAAAACACCCCTAAGTATGAAAATTACCGTTTTACCCTAGGTGCAAAAGACCGTTATACCCTAGGGTTAATTTTGACCGAAATGCATGATATTCGATTACATTTTGTTGTATGCCATGACATATATATCTGTTGCATGGGATCTGGGTTATGTATGGAGGAAGAACCCGTTCTGGTGGTTGTGCCACATATTCTAATATAAGCAGCTTTGCTGCGGATTATAGTTAGTGCCGCAACCGGTGCTAACACTGTAAGTGTAGGGATGATGTGGGTGATTTATTCCCCACAGGAAGTGTAGGGATGGACGGAGGCAAATGCAGGGTTGGATGGGGTTATCATGCATTAATCATATGAGACTGTTTTGTTATGGGCCAACTATATTAAAGTGGGCCCAACTATGTTAATATGGGCAAGGCCCAATATATCTCGACTTGTAATAGGGCTACGACCCAGATTGATACTGATATGGGCTAGGCCCAATATTCTCTGATACTGTAAGGGGCTATGGCCCTGATTAATATTGATATGGGCTAAGGCCCAGTTAACACTGATTTCTGAATAGGGCTTAGGCCTAGTAAAGCTTGAAATGATTTGGGCTCTGGTTGGGATACTTTACACACTGAGTTTTCCAAACTCACTCCCTTTCTCTTCTATCCTTGTAGGTGAGCCCTAGTTGGTGGACTTGGAGCTGGGCGGGATTCAGAGTGGCCACGAAGATTAAGTTTCTGTCTTCTTTAAAATAAGTTTCGCATTTATTATTTTGATTATTTTTATTCTGGTTTAAGTTGTAATAAGGCCGCTCTTTTTATTATTTTTAATATTTTGGGTTATTAAATTGGTTAGCTCTAGGGCGCGTTTTATAAAAGTTACTTATTATTAAAATATCACGATAATCGAGCAAAGCTTCCGCAACGTAAATGTTTTCAAAGGAAATGGATATTTTAAACAGACTTAAACTTAATTTGTTGTTCGTGGACAAGTAATATGCTTCAAGTGTGGCAATGGATGTGTGCATGTCTAGGATTGGATCCATGGAGAGCTTGGTACTTAAGTAGTCCAATAGACTCATCTCCTCTTTTCTGGTGCACAGCTTCCATTCACTTTAATCTATAACGAAAATATTCTTTTCAAAGATTTTTAATTAAAACATGAGTTTTACAATAACGCTCCAATGAGTATTACATCAAGAAAGGTTTTCAATGAAAACATGGTTTTCGAAAAACACTTCAATGTGACACGCCAAAATCGGCCGTAACGTCTGGGCCGGGTTTAGGGTGTTACAGCATTGGAGAGATAGGGGAATGTCGAACATAGCTCTATTCACCATAGATAGTGGTGTGTTTGGAGAGTGTGAGCATACGTGCTACACTTACATAAGATAGCGTACGACTTTATGAGTCATGTGGTGTGTTTTAGAGATCCGTTTATCCAATTAGTATATAATTTGATTATGTTTCATATTCACGAATTGCATATCTCTGTGTTGAGTATGATATTTGTGTTATATTGGAATAGTTAAAATATGTTTAAATCCTAACATGTCTAGTGTGTATATATTTGTGTTGTATGCATGTGTACTCACTAAGCTTTCCTACGCTAACCCCCTTACTTTACCTTGTAGATTAATAGTTCCTGGGTTAACGAGGAGGGTGGCAAATCGGTGATCCATCGCAAGGTATTTTTAGAGTATGTGTGTTGAGATTTTAAACTTTGAAGTGAAGGCAATGTGGGTTGTTCCAAGGGTTTAGTACTAGAATTAGACTTAAACTTTTTAAATAAAATTTTCAACGGGTTGTAAACAAACATTACAGACTATTTTTTTTTTTTGGATGTTATAATTGCTTGCTTGATTATTGGTTTAGATGATTTTAATTACTTAATGTGATGATAATTAAATGTACTAACAAATTTTTCCAGCTAAGGGAGACCATCAAGAGGTACGCCTTATACCTTCTGATTGTTTGAATGAAATGATTAATTTAGAAAAGCATGCACATAGATCTAATTTCTTATATGAAATATTCTGCGATTGTGTGGTATGTATGGTTGGTTGGTGTGTTTCGTAAAGTTTTAAACCGATAGTCACCTTGGTGGTTAATGTGATGTTCCAAATTTAGGTCGGACCGTTCCGGTCGGGTTTAGGGCATCACATATTTATTACTTGATAACGATTGTGTATACATGCACATTCTGTTGCGAACCACTTTCCCCTTGCCTCAACTCTCCAAGTTGAAGCTAGGGTTGAAAGCCATCCTCAAGCACTAAATGTGGGTGCTCAAGCTACTGGTGGTGGGAAGAATTCTCTAAACGATGATGCATTGTTGCACATTATTTGTGGATGCACTTCGTAGAGTTGCAAGAGTTGCACCACAAACTCAACCTGTTATTGTTGTTCAAAGAGCCCTATTGAGAAATTGAGGAAGTTTGAAGTTAAGAATTATAAGGGTTTTAAAGGTGTGGATACTTAGACTACGGGATATTGACTTGAGACTAGTGAGAGGGTCTTAGAGTAGTTGGAATGCACTCAAGCTTAAAAAGTGTAATGTGTTGTTTCTTTTTTGAAAAAGAGGTAGATCAATGGTTGATAACCATTGTATGATTGATTCCGATAAAGCAGTTGACTTGGATTTTTTTTCAATTTGAGTTCAAGAAGAAATATATTGGTGAGTTGTATTGGGAAGTAGGGTTGATCAAAACTCGATTTGATTCGATAAGTCTAATTTTTTTTTTGAATTTTGAGTTAATCGAATCAAGTTATTCGGTTTTTTTCAAATCAACTTGAATAAGTAATTCAATTTTTCAAGTTTGAGTTCAAGTCCACTTGAATTTCACAACACGAATAATTTAAATAACTTAAATAAGAAATTAATGTAAATACCTATTAAGTCCTTGATAGTTTTGAAAATGTGTAATTTGGTCCATCTAAAAAAAATTACAAAAAATTCAAAAATAATCTTCAAATATTCAAAATATTAATAAAATATATTTTTTAAAAATTATAAATATATATAACTTTAAAAAATAAAAATCTTTAGAATATATAAAAACATCGAATTATATTTTTAAAAAATTTGAAACAAAAAATTTGAGGCTTCAAACAAGTAAATTATAAAATTAAGTTTATAATACTAATTATCTTGTTTTTTTTCTCTGATTTTGTATTAAAAAGTTTTCAAATATATATGGTAGTTATGTTCTTCAACTTACAAACTAGTCATATTATCAGCAAGATATCAATATGGTCGGCTTAATTTTTAATTTAACTTGAAAATAATTATTTGTCTCGATTTGAATTTCATTTCATTTGTCTTTATTTGAAAATTTTAAATCGAGTTAGGATGATAAAATAGGATCGTCAACATGACTAGCTCAAAATTTGTTCACTCGATTTAATCGAACGCTCACCTTTATAGGGAAGATCAGTAGGGAGAGTTTATGTTACTTGTTTATGGAAGGTTTTCGATAGCCGACTATGAGAGATTTTTTTTTGTTTGAGTCGGTATGCTCTTCAGATGGTACCAACAAAGGTCAAGAGTTGCAATTGGTTTCTTCAAAGGTTGAAGGAAGAAATTTGTTTGCAATCAATAGCTCGTTGGCTTACGGAGTTTTCTGAACTGTCTAAATGGGTAAAGATGGTTGAGCAGGTACTTAAGTTGCAAAAATGCCAACTTTAGAAGTTTGTGGTTTGGGGAAAAATACATTTGGTGGATCTAGTTTGTAACCTACTACTGGTTCTATGCAAGTTAGAGATTTTCGGGGTTTGATGTGATCTGTATGTATTAGATATCATAGCACAACAAGAGGACAATATCATCAGTTATTAGTATTTATTGTAACACCCCAAAATTTTGGGCTAAAAGTTTTGAGCTTTGTGGTTAGGGTCAGTGAGTAGGTTCAGCTATTGTGTTTAGTTGAGTGTTTTGATATCAGAATGGGCCTGCTAGTTTGGTGGTTAGTTGCTTGTTAGTGTATCTTTGGGACGCGTGTTCTAGTCCTTATGTGTGCGTTTTGGTGAAATTTTTTATTTTGTTAAATAGTAGATTTGTTTTAAGTTTAAAAATAACTATTTAGTTTTTATTATTATTTTTATTATTATTCTTTACCACTTTCTTTCTTTTCACATTCTCCTCTCCCTCTCCTTTGTTTACTTTTATTTTTCTTTTTCTTTTTTCTTCTTTTGGGAATCGATTTTGCTTGTGGATTTTGGATAGCTTCACTCTTTTTTCGTCGATTCGGTGTCTAGACGTCATTGATCGCAAATCAGGTGTGGGTTTCAAATCTTTTCTATTTTGTTTACGAATTCTTGAGTCGATTCCGTGAAAATCGACATTTCCTGTGTGTGTGTCCGTAACTGGTTATTTGCGATGCTGCATTGTTGTTTTATGCTTAGAACTTATTCAATTTGGTATGATTCCGGGTTATCGAGTGTAACATCCCTAACCCGTATCCGTCACCGGACTAGGGTTAAAGGCATTACTGGACAATCTAAGCATTTCGCATTCATTTCTCAATCATCATAGCATCATCATCACACATCATTACAAAGTCCCTTTCATAGGTCAACGAGACCTTAAACATACTTTAGAAAGGGGTCGGGACTAAATCGAGCACATACTTAATAAATTTCAAAATTTTAAAGGTCACACACCCGTGTGAACAGGCTGTGTGCCTCACATGGCTTTAGACACGCCCGTTGTCTAAACTGTGGCAAAACAGGGCATACATACTGACTTAACCGCACTGCCACAAGACAAGCCTGTGTACGTTGGCCGTGGTTGAAACTAACTTGGGTCACACGGCCATCCACACGCCCGTGTGTCTAGCCCGTGTACCCTTCAAAACGGCCACACACGCCCATGTGCCAAGGTTGTGTGCCTCACACGGTCACCAGACATGCCCATGTGTCTAGGCTGTGCTCAAGACTGAATTGAATAACTAAATTACAATAGACACATGATCGAGACACACGCCCGTGTGCTCAACTGTGTGGGGTGAAATTAGGCTTGGTTTAAGCCACATTTTCCACCTATCTCAAGCACTCAAAACCCACAACATTTTAGCATTATTTGCATACATTCATAGGCAACCAATTCAACCATTTTGTATATATTTCAAACCATTCAAATACCATTCAATTCACTACTAAATTTCACAAACAAAACATACCAAATCAATGTACCAAAGTCATCACAACTTATATAAGTTTTGAATACATAAACTCATCATTTTATCACATACTTTATACCACAAAACTTACCAATTCAGCATTCCAAAATCAAACTGTCACATGAACATTATATACGTCATATGATATACCTATCAAACACACCATTTTAACTAACTTAAGAGTTCATACATACCAATATTTACAAGCCAAGTCTCATGGCTAATCACAACAGAACACATACTAAAATGACACTAGCCTATACATGCCATATACTAAATATGCAACTCTCATAATGGTACCAAAATAGATGTCAGATAGTGTGATTGATGTCGCTG
The DNA here is from genome assembly GCA_025698465.1 of Gossypium longicalyx. NCBI lineage: Eukaryota > Viridiplantae > Streptophyta > Magnoliopsida > Malvales > Malvaceae > Gossypium > Gossypium longicalyx. Next base: position 22,750,416 of record CM046996.1, on the reverse strand, counting down.
ACGATCCCCAGATCTGAGCTAGCTTTATAACACTATAAAACAGAGAACATTTCACATAGTAAGCTTTACAGCTTAGTAAGTTCGTACCATAAATAATCAACAATTTATAATATACGAAACATCAACTAATAAACAATTAATAATTCACAATTCATCCATTAATTCTATTCTATCTCATTTAATATGTTCATAAATTCATCAAGCTTCATACACAAAATATCATCTACCACATAGGTATCAAACATACCTGAACTTTCCCGTATTTATTCATTTCATTCTCACATCTTGTTCAAATACCTTAATTTATTCAGAAGTCTTTCCATGCTTTAAGAAATCGCACACTTAGTGCATCAGTGATTTGCCAAAGCTGTAATAATCTCGCACACTTAGTGCCATTTCAATAAACTGAAGCTATCTCGGTATCCCACACTTAATGCCTCATATAGCCGAAGCTATTCTATCTCGCACACTTAGTGCCATTTGTAGTCGAAGCTATTTTGAACCACACACTTAGTGCCGAACATAGTCGATTATCATCATGCTCAAATCGTAATAAAATATTTATACAACTTATGCATTATCAATGCATTAAAACATAACTATAACATCATTTATCACGTACAAACTTACCTCGTACTCGGAATTGAGGATTCAGACCGTTTACTCAATAACTTTTGACTTCCCTCGGTCTAAGTCTGAATTCCTCTTTTCTTGATATATATGTATTCAAAATAAACCTTTTTATTTAACAAATCATTCAATTTAACCCATATACACATATTTAGGGCATTTTACAAATTAGACCTCACATTTTCACATTTTAACACTTCAGTCCCTAATTCATAAAATCACAAATTACTCAAAATATCCTTATACAATTGCCTAGCCAAATTTTACCCTAGTTCATATAAGCCCACACATTTCATTTATTTCACATTTTAGTCCCTCAATTTCTCATTTTCATAATTTAATCCCTAATATGCATTTTTACTCAAAATCACTTTACACAACATGTATATCAAGCACTAAGCTTTAATATTTCATCATTTAACATCACAAAACTCATGAATTCATCAATGGAATATCATCAAATTATCAATAATTTCATGAATTTAAGCATGGGCTAGTTAGAACAATTAACAACGATCACAAAAACGTAAAAATCATCAAAAATCGAGCTCGAATATTTACCTAATTGAGCTTAAATATAGCCGAGCCCTAGTTGAGCTTCAACCTTTCTTTTTCTTTTATATTTTTGAAAAGAACAAACAAATAATGAACCAATTTGATGTTTTGTTTTAATTATAATAACATAATATTTTAATTACTAAATTAACCTTTTTCATTTCAGTTAACATCCACCAACTCATGTCTAATTGTGCACATACATTAATTCATTGGTATAATTGCATCATAAGGACCCCACATATATAAGGACATGGAAATTTGGCCGACATGGCAATTTGGCACTTTAACAAATAGAAGACCACTTTTACATTTTACGCGATTAGGTTCTTTTTGCAAATTAAGCACAGAAATAATAAAATTTCCACATGAAACTTTCACACATATCAATTCACATATTATAAACACTAGAAATAATATTAAAATAATTTTTTGACCTCATATTTGTGGTCTCGAAACCACTATTCTGACTAGGGTCTAAATCGGGTCGAGGGATGAGAAGTGTTTCAAGTGCGAAAGCACAATTTTTTGGGCTATTTTAGTGTGGTTTCTTGACGACATGGGTGGCTACACAAGCGTGTGCCCCCACACGAGCGGTCCACACGGCCGTGTTGAATTAGGAGTTTGGGTTCCAAGCCAATTTTGATGCCATACGGTTGTGTTAGTCAATTCCTACACGACCGTGTCCACTTGGTACACGGACGTGTGCGTTTGGGAATTAGCATTTTTGTGATTTGGTGCCACACGGCCTGTGGCTAATTTGGACATTTAGGGATGGTCTCACACGGCCGTGTCTGCCCTATACTCTTTTTTAGCACAAATAGACAAAGAGTTACACGACATGTTTACACGGCCATGTCCCTAGCTCACATGGGCGTGAATGCCTTCTCCTACACAGGTGTATTGACCTCCACATAGGCATTTTGACCCCCATACGGCCTAAGCATTTCAACACAGCTAAAGTACACGGGCGTGTGGCCCTAAGTCACCAATTTTAGTTCTGTGTATGTTTTTATCTAAAAATGTGTCTGTGTGTTCCAACCCTTGGCTAGGCTTTAGAGAGGGTAGTTAAGAATCTGATCTGAGCTTCGACTTATGTGTTATTTGTGACTGTTGTGCGAGATATCTGATTCTTAACCTGGTTAGTTGGGTTTGTGTTCATGTCTATTTCTGTCTGACTGTCTGTCGATGCGTTCATTGTTTTTGTAAGGTTGTAAGCAGACATGCACTTGCATAAAGTAATTTTTGGGTTGGTTGTGAAGAGAAGGAAGACTGATTCTGATCTAATCTGGCAGTCTAACTGTAACTTATTGGTACAACAGTTTACCATACTGTACCGTATGTTTGTCGACTTTGCTACGTACTATTATCTAATCTGACAGTTTAAACTGCAACATGTCTGTACAATGGTTTATCGCAATGCATTTTACTACAGATACGACAGCTTTGCTGCGTATTATTATCTGAGTAGCTTAGTCCATATACATGGTGTGTAGGGTTGGATGGGCCTTTTGAGGTCCTTTGTGGTGTGTTTGGTTTGTGAGCTTAAACAACTCTTTTGAGATGTGATCGTGAGACGGAGAGGTGTGTTTGCCGGATAGGCAAGTTATTATTACTTGACTGCATTCATACACATCTGTTTAAGGGACTAGGTGTAAGATTATTTGACTGTATTCTATCTGACTAAATAATACTTGTGACTGAGTGTCTGTGTATGACATGGTGTGCCTGAATTGTTACGTTCAGTTGGGACGTTGGTTCCAAGTTTACTTTCTGATTCTGTGTACCTCTGTAAGTATGTTTTGCTATCAAACTGATTTTTGTAATTCTGTTATTAGTCACGTGTCGAACTCATACTGAGCTCGTGTAGCTCACCCCCTTAGTGTTTCCCCTTTCAGGTACATTTACGTGTTCTGATGCTGGGCTTCGTATGCGGAGGTCTCGGACAGTCACGATTAAAAACATGCTTTAATAGTGTTATTATAATTTCTGAGATTATAATTAAACAATTTGTGTTGTAAGTACTATTTGAAAACTGTGGTACAGAATTTTGTGTTTGACGCTCGTAAGTGTTGTTCGGACTGCATCTTCTTTTGAAATATAACGATTTTATAATTGAGATTTTTAACACAACTTAAATACTGTTATGTTTTTCGGTTTGTTAAACTAAAATTTTCCTATGATCATTTTGGTGATCAATGTGACCTCCGAGATTGTAACACCCCTTACCCGTGTCTGACGCTAGGATAGGATACGAGGCATTACCGGACTTAAACATACACATACATGTAAAATCGGGCCATAAAATTACAACCAATTCAAAAACATTCAAGCACATGCATATCGTTCCTTATACAAGCCTACGAGGCCCAAAACACACATCGGGGGTAGTTCGGGATTAAACCAAGAACTCATAAATATTTTACAACACTTAGAGAAATTTTCCATGTTCAGAGAGTCACACACCCGTGTGGATTAGGCAGTGTGGTCACATACGCTCATGTGGCTTCCTCAGCCCGTGTAACTCTCTATTTATGACGTCAGCAATGAAATGGTGTAACATCCCAAAATAGGGCCTAAACGGAACAGTGGTTACGAAACCACAAATTCGAGGTAGAAAAATTTATTTTAATATTATTATTTTGATGTTCATGATATGATTACATGATTGTGCGAAAATTTCGTGATGAAATTCTATGCATAAAGTGCTTAAGTTGAGGTTAGGGATTAAATCGAATAATTTGCAAACTTGCATTCTAGAAGTTTTTAGTATGAAATTGTTTTGGAATATTAATGAGGAGGTCTTAAATAGAAATTTAACCAATTTTAAGTTCATGGACAAAAAATAGGACATGGAAGGAATTTTTGAAAGTTTAGTAAGGAGGGGCATTTTGGTCATTTGTATATTAAATGAAATAAAATGGGAAAAATAACACAAAATGGTCATCTTTCTCATATGGTTGCTGCCGAATTTTGCTCTCTCCATAGCTAGGGTTTCTTCAATTTTCAAGCTCCATAGTAAGTGAGTCCAAGCCTCGTTTTTAATGTTCTTTACGTTTTCGGAGTTCCGGTAGCTCGATAAAGCTTATGCTAGCAATAATTTAAGTTAGGGTTCATATTTGGAAAAATACCCATAGGTAAAAAGTGTTTATTTTGATGTTTTATGATAGAATATGAGGTCTTAGATTATGTTAGACAACTTGTGCTACTCGGTTTTAGGTAAAAACGAGTAAAAGGGCTTATTCGGTAAAATACCTAATAGTCATAAGTGCATGTTAGAGTATGAATTTGATGCTGACATAGAAGGGAAAAATGATCAGCATGTCATAAAACATAATAAAATAGGTTGAAGTTTAATTTACGAGATTTGGGGTAAAAGTGTAAATATGCAAAAGTTTAGGGGTAAAAATGTAATTTTTCCAAAGTTTGAGTAAAGGACTGTTTTGATAAATGTGAATATTAAATAAGTTAAATTTGCTATTATAGATCAAGAAGAACGAAATTCAGGAGTAGATCAGGGAAAAGAAAAAGTAAAGGACTAAATTGTAAAGTTTAGTCACATTTTGTATCGAGGTAAGTTTACAGTAAATAAATGCAATATTCTTATATTTTACATTATTATTGTTAATTTCCAACATTTATATAATTATTTTTTTAGAATATTTAAAGTCGAATTAAAGGCGAAGTAGTAGAGAAAAAAAGCATTAGGAAGCCCCGTTTGAACCTTAGGAATATTAGGATATTGGGGTTGACAGGACAGGATAGAAATGAGCCATGTAAGTCCATATCAGATATATGGCTTTGTATAATATATGAAATTAAAGCTCATTGTGTCTATTTTCATATGGAATAAGCAAAGCAAGTAAAGGTTTTGTATTTTATAAGATATCTGAGTTTTAGTAAAATAGGGCCAGAGCGATTTCTGGATCCCCAGTTTCAACTTTAGAAATTCACCATAAATTGTATAAAAATAATTAAAATTCATGATTTATATGTAAAGATTTTTTATTGAGTCTAGTTTTAATAGAAACAAACGTCATAGTCATTGAAACTCTGTACAGAGAGATATCTGATTCGTAATACACAGAGGTTAGAGCAGTCAAACCCTAAAATAGGGGAGACTTTAACTAATAAACTGTACTAATTGGCCCAGCCAAAAATTTTAGAAAAAAAATAGTAAATAGATATATGAGCCTAGTTTCAAAAAAATTTACAGAATTGGATTTTGAGTTTCGAAACTCGAGATATGAATTTTTAAGCGACTGTGATGCAGATTGCTAGCTTGACTGGAAATTTTAAAATTAAATTGTTTGAGCTGTTTAAACAATGAATTAAGTCTGTTAACACCTCGTGTTCGACTCCGACAATGGTATCGAGTACGGGGCATTACGTTTATTGGTATCAGAGTAGGTTTAGGCGGTTCTCGGAACAGTTAGTGTGAGTAAAAGTCTAGCTATACATGCCATACCTGTATTTTGATAGTGTGACGACTCCTGACGATTTTTAAATATTTTGTTTTATAGTAACGGATCCCGAGCGAGCTGGTGATGATGATGTAGAAAGTAATGCACCTGCTCCCGCGAAAGGGGTAGCGCCATCTGAGAATAGGCCAGTAACAGTTAATCAGGGAGGAGTGACTCGAGAAGCTCTCTTCCAAGCTTTGAATGATTTGTTTGCCGAGTTTGTTCGTACGAATCCGGCAGTTAGACCTCCACCCCCTCATGATTCTCAGGCTACCCATGCAGCTCAAGCTTTCCCAGTTACAGGTACAATGATAAGAGAAAAGCCACTAGTTGATAGAATTAGGAAACAAGGGGCAGAAGAGTTCCGAGCAACAAAGGATGATGATGCAGAAAGAGCAGAATTTTGGTTAGAAAATACTATCAGAGTCTTTGACGAATTATCTTGTACACCCGAGGAATGTATGAAATGTGTAGTATCACTTCTTAGAGACTTAGCCTACCACTGGTGGCAAACACTTGTATCAATTGTACCAATGGAGAGGGTCACTTGGGATTTCTTTCAGGAGGAATTTCGTAAAAAGTATATCAGTCAGAGGTTTATTAATTAGAAGAGAAAGGATTTCCTAGAATTGAAACAAGGTAATATGACGGTGATTGATTATGAGCGCGAATTTGTCTGGCTTAGTAAATATGCTAGAGAATGTGTGTCCACAGAGGCTATCATGTGTAAAAGGTTTGAGGATGGGTTAAATGATGATATCCGACTGTCAGTGGGTGTTCTAGAAATAAAAGAGTTCGTTATTTTAGTTGAGAGAGCCTGTAAGGCAGAGGAGCTATTAAAAAGAAAAGGCAAAGTTGAGATAGAGACACAAGATACAAAGAAGAGACAGATGAGCAGGTCATTCCAAGCTACATCCAAAAGGCCAAAGGAGTTTTCTACCGATCTAGTTTCTCGATCGGGTATTCTAGTCGAAATAGAGGCAACAGATTTAAGGATTCAAGGCTCGCACCACCTCGATTTGCGAGTGTAGGTAATGTTGGACAAGGTAGATCGGGTGTCCACCGTGTGGTAGACTTCATTATGGTCCTTGTCGGGCGGCGAAAATGTTTGTTATAAATGCGATGCTCCAGATCATTTTGTACGAGAATGTCCAGAGGTAGCTAATCGAGAGATAACACAGTGTGCTAGATCCGAAATGCTCCTACTAGAGGCGGATTACCGAGGCAATTGGGAGTAGGAGCAAGTAATGAGAGGTACCTCAAGAGATTCACCGTGAGACCGGATGCTAGAGCCCCCGCAAGGACTTATGCTATTCGACACGCGAAGAGGCATCCTTCCCGATGTGATTACGGGTACATTTTATCTACATAATATTAATGTCATTGCTTTGATTGATCCGGGTTCAACTCATTCATATGTTTGCAAGAAATTGATGCCTAGTATAAGTATGCCTATAGAATCTACATAATTTGTGATTAAAGTATCGAATCCATTAGGCATGCATGTATTAGTAGATAAAGTATGTAGAAATTGTCCTTTGATGATTAGAGGTTATCGTTTTTCCTACTGATCTCATGCTATTGCCATTTGATGAGTTTGATGTGATTCTTGGTATGGATTGGTTGACTATACATGATGTGATAGTGAATTGTGGGAAGAAATTCATTGAGTTGAAGTGTGAAAATGGTGAAATTATTCGGGTTAATTCAGAAGAGTCAGATAGTTCATTTTCCATAATTTCTGTTATGTCTGCTCAGAAATGTTTGAGAAAAGGGTATGAAGCTTATCTTGCTTTTGTGTTGAACAATAAAGATCCAGAATTGAAAATTGAATCAGTGCTTGTGGTATGTGAGTTTCCCGATGTGTTTCCGGAAGAACTACCAGGTTTGCCTCCTGTTAGAGAAGTTGAGTTTGGTATTGAGTTGATTTTCTAGGTACCACGTTCATTTCTATTGCTCCTTATAGAATGGCTCCGTTGGAATTGAAAGAATTGAAAGCTCAGTTGCAAGAATTAACAGATAAAGGCTTTGTAAGACCCAGTAGTTCACCATGGGGTGCACCAGTACTATTTGTAAAAAAGAAAGACGGATCGATGAGATTGTGCATAGATTATCGGCAACTTAACAAGGTAACAGTAAAGAAAAAGTATCCATTGCCTAGAATTGATGATCTGTTTGATCAATTGAAGGGAGCTACTGTGTTTTCCAAGATAGATTTGAGATCCGGATACTATCAGTTGCGAGTTAAAGAGTTAGATGTCCTGAAGACTGCTTTCTGGACTAGGTATGGTCATTATGAGTTCCTTGTGATGCCATTTGGCTTGACTAATGCTCCTGCCATTTTCATGGACTTAATGAACCGAATTTTCAGACCGTACCTGGATAAGTTTGTAGTTGTGTTCATTGATGATATTTTGATTTATTCTCATGATGAGACTGAGCATGCAGAGCATTTGAGAACAGTTTTACAGATTCTGAGAGATAATCATTTGTATGCCAAGTTCAAAGCAAAGTGAGTTCGTTACGAGAAGTTGGTTTTCTTGGACATATTGTCTCGTGTGAAGGTATTAAGGTTGATTCGAGTAAGATTTCAGCCATTGTTGATTGGAAGCCTCCTAGAAATGTATCGGTTAGAAGTTTTCTTGGTCTTGCTTGGATATTATAGATGATTTGTAGAGGGATTTTCTATGATAGCTACCCCGCTGACAAAATTGCTGCGAAAGGATGTCAAGTTTGAATGGACTGAGAAGTGTCAATAGAGTTTTGATAAGTTAAAAGCATTGTTGACTAAAGATCCTATTTTAGTACAACCAGAACCAGGTAAGGAGTTCGTGATTTACAGTGATGCGTCCATGGATGGACTTGGTTGTGTACTTATGCAGGAAGGGAAGGTAATCACTTATGCCTTTAGATAGCTAAAGCCACATGAGAAGAACTATCCGACACATGATTTAGAGCTAGCTGCCATTGTTTTTGCGCTAAAAATTTGGAGACATCATTTATATGGTGAAAAGTGCCACATATTTACTGATCACAAAAGTTTGAAATATTTGATGACTCAAAAAGATTTGAATTTGAGGCAAAGAAGATGGTTAGAGTTGATTAAAGATTATGAGCTAGTGATCGATTATCACCCAGATAAGGCAAACGTTGTTGCTGATGCTTTGAGTAGGAAATCTTTGTTTGCATTAAGAGCTTTGAACACTAGTCTAGCCTTATCAGATGATGGTTTTATCTTAGCCGAGTTGAGAGCCAAACCGATGTTTCTTGAAGAAATTTGTGAAGCTCGAAAAAATGACAAAGAGTTGTTAGCCAAAAGAGATCGGTGTGAGTCGGATATAGAGTCGATTTTTAGATCAATTCGACGGTTGTTTGATGTTCGAGAGACGGGTATGCGTGCAGAAGAATGATGAGCTTATTCGAAAGATCTTACAGAAGCACATAGTAGTTCTTTGTCTATTCATCCAGTAGTACAAAGATGTATAATGATTTGAAGAAAATGTATTGGTGGGTAGGAATAAAAAGGGACATTTCAGAGTTTGTTTCTAGATGCTTGATCTGTTAGCGGGTAAAGGCTGAACATTAGGTACCTTCAGGTTTATTGTAGCCTGTGCTAGTCCCTGAGTGGAAATGGGATCGAATTACTATGGATTTTGTGACAGGATTGCCGTTTACACCGAGAAAGAAAGATGCAGTATGGGTTGTGATTGATAAATTAATGAAGTCGGCTCATTTTATCCCAGTTCGTATGGATTATTCACTTGACAAGTTGGCCGAGTTGTATATTTCAGAGATAGTTAGACTACACGGGGTACCATTATCGATCATTTCAGACAGAGATCCAAGATTTACTTCACGATTTTAGAAGAAATTACAGAAGGCTTTGGACACAAAGTTGAGTTTTAGTATAGCTTTCCATCCTCAAACCGACGGTCAGTCAGAGAGAGTTATTCAGGTACTTGAAGATATGCTTAGATGTTGTGTACTGGAATTTCAAGGTAGTTGGGAAAAATATTTACCATTGGTAGAGTTTGCCTATAATAATAGTTATCAGTCGAGTTTGAAGATGGCACCTTATGAAGCTTTGTATGGACGTAAATGTCGCACACCTTTGTATTGGACAGAGCTTAAGGAAGATCAGATTTACGGGGTTGATCTAGTTAAGGAAATAGAAGAAAAGTAAAAATCATCGAGATTGCTTGAAAGCGACTTGAGATGCATAAAAAGTCGTATGCAGATTTGAAGAGAAAAGAGATTGAATATCAAGTTGGTGACAAAGTTTTTTGAAAGTATCCCCGTGGAAGAAAGTTCTTAGATTTGGCAAGAAAGGCAAACTAAGTCCACGCTTTATATGGACCGTTTGAAGTGATTGAGAGAGTCGACCATTAGCATATCGGTTAGCTTTGCCGATTGAGTTAGAGAAGATTCATAATGTATTTCATGTGTCTATGCTACATCGTTATCGTTCAAGATCGGTCACATGTGATTTCTCGACAGAGGTTGAGATTTCACCAGACATGACTTACGGTGAAGAACCAGTAAAGATTCTAGCTCGAGAGGTAAAGCAATTAAGGAACAAAAGTATTGCACTTGTGAAAGTACTATGGAATAGACATGGGGTAGACGAGGCTACATAGGAACCTGAAGAGGCTATGCAAAAACAGTACCCAAATCTCTTCACAGGTAAGATTTTCGGGGATGAAAATCCCTAAAAGGGGGGAGAAATGTAACATCCCGAAATAGGGCCTAAACGGAACAGTGGTTACGAAACCACAAATTCGAGGTAGAAAACTTTATTTTATTATTATTATTTTGATGTTCATGATATGATTACATGATTGTGCGAAAATTTCGTGATGAAATTCTATGCATAAAGTGCTTAAGTTGAGGTTAGGGATTAAATCGAATAATTTGCAAACTTGCATTCTAGAAGTTTTTAGTATGAAATTGTTTTGGAATATTAATGAGGAGGTCTTAAATAGCAATTTAACCAATTTTAAGTTCATGGACAAAAATTAGGACATGGAAGGAATTTTTGAAAGTTTAGTAAGGAGGGGCATTTTGGTCATTTGTATATTAAATGAAATAAAATGGGAAAAATAACACAAAATGGTCATCTTTCTCATATGGTTGCTGCTGAATTTTGCTCTCTCCATAGCTAGGGTTTCTTCAATTTTCAAGCTCCATAGTAAGTGAGTCCAAGCCCCGTTTTTAATGTTCTTTACGTTTCGGAGTCCCGGTAGCTCGATAAAGCTTGTGCTAGCAATAATTTAAGTTAGGGTTCATATTTGGAAAAATACCCATAGGTGAAAAGTGTTTATTTTGATGTTTTATGATAGAATATGAGGTCTTAGATTATGTTAGACAACTTGTGCTACTCGGTTTTAGGTAAAACGAGTAAAAGGGCTTAATCGGTAAAATACCTAATAGTCATAAGTGCATGTTAGAGTATGAATTTGATGCTGCCATAGAAGGGAAAAATGATAAGCATGTCATAAAACATAAGAAAATAGGTTGAAGTTTAATTTACGAAGATTTGGGGTAAAAGTGTAAATATGCAAAAGTTTAGGGGTAAAATGTAATTTTTCCAAAGTTTGAGTAAAGGACTGTTTTGATAAATGTGAATATTAAATAAGTTAAATTTGCTATTATAGATCAAGAAGAACGAAATTCGAGAGTAGATCGGGAAAAGAAAAGTAAAGGACTAAATTGTAAAGTTTAGTCACATTTTGTATCGAGGTAAGTTTACTGATGAAATAAATGCAATATTCTTATATTTTACATTATTATTGTTAATTTCCAACATTTATATAATTATTTTTTTAGAATATTTAAAGTCGAATTAAAGGTGAAGTAGTAGAGAAAAAAAGCATTAGGAAGCCCATTTGAACCTTAGGAATATTAGGATATTGGGGTTGACAGGACAGGATAGAAATGAGCCATGTAAGTCCATATCAGATATATGGCTTTGGAGACAGGAATGAGCCATGTAAGCCCATATTATATATATATATATATATATATATAAATATTGCATTGGAGATAGGAATAATTCATGTAAGTCCATGTCGAAGACATGGCATTGGCAGGATATTGATAGACAGGAACGACCCTAGTATCCTTAGTATTATGAGTGGTTCAATGAGTCATTGTATATGTTAAATCATAGTGAATTATCAGCAAAAAGGGAAGGTAGATTATATTTATGAATAGTGAAAGGTCAGGTAAGAAAGAAGGTAAGTGAGTAAAGAAGAAGGTAGAAAATGAGAAGTAAAGAAAGTTTATGAGGCTAGGTGACTTGATGTATATTTATTCATTATGTTGAATATTGTAATTTATTTGCTTGTAAGCTTACTAAGCCTAGTGCTTACTCTCTTATTTTCTTTTTCTTATAGTTTTTATCAAGCCACTCGGGGGTCGAAGGAAACGTCGGAGACCCGATCACACTATCGAAGAAATTACATTGGTATAGTTAGACGTTTCGTTTTGTGTATGGCATGTATAGGAACTTGGTTTCTTTTGATATGATATGATCAATGAATGATGTGTAAATATTTTCTAGTGATTAGCTAATAGAATGGCTGATGATATACATGTTTAATAGTATGTATGATTAAGTAGTAACTATCACATGAAAATTATGAAAAATGTGAAAGTAACTTAAAAACAGATTCAAGTATCAGAAATAATGTGATTTTGAAAAATCACAAAAATTTGTAGAGACATGGTTTGATAGTGAATAATATATGAAATTAAATCTCATTTTGTCTATTTTCATATGGAATAAGCAAAGCAGGAAAAGGTTTTGTATTTTATAAGATATCTGAGTTTTAGTAAAATAGGGCCAGAGCGATTTCTGGATCCCCTGTTTCAACTTTAGAAATTCACCATAAATTGTATAAAAATAATTATAATTCATGCTTTATATGTAAAGATTTCTTATTTAGTCTAGTTTTAATAGAAACAAACGTCATAGTCATTGAAACTATGTACAGAGAGATGTCTGATTTGTAATACACAGAGGTCAGAGCAGTCGAACCCTAAAACAGGGGAGACTTTAACTAATAAACTGTACTAATTGGACCAGCCAAAAATTTTAGAAAAAAATAAATAAATAGATATATGAGCCTAGTTTCAGAGAAAATTTACAGAATTGGATTTTGAGTTTCGAAACTCGAGATATGAATTTTTAAGCGACTGTGATGCAGATTGCTAGCTTGACTGAAAATTTTAAAATTAAATTGTTTGAGTTGTTTAAACAATGAATTAAGTCTGTTAACACCTCGTGTTCGACTCCGGCAATGGTCTCGGGTACGGGGCATTACAAATGGGGTCACATGGCCAAGTCACACGCTCGTGTGCTAAGGCCGTGTTCCCTACACGACTGAGACACACGGCCTTGTCTTTTCCCGTGTGGCCAACACTTAGGCTATTTTCCAAGCCTTGGTCAATCATAATCCCTCACACATTTATACAACATCAATGATATATAACATGGCATCCATTTAATGATTAAACATCCTCAATTAAGTCACAAACATAGCATTTGCATGTCATCATACTTGTGTTTCTCATACTCATTTTATATCAAGTCTAGACATACCAAATCATATTCATTTGGCCTTGTCATCTTCACTACCACTTATACCCTTATACCATGGTTGTCTTCATGCTGATATTCTCAACTTAGTCATCTAGCATTCATAGTCATGTCTAATTCGTATCCTTAATGTCACATATCACACACTCACATTAACATGTTTCCATAAGGCAGTCCACACTAATTCCATTCTTCATTAACATCATTAACTTACTCTAAATTTACACTTTTATCCTAAGAATATGGTCACATCTATTGATTAAAGTTCATCCATCAAATATGCATACCATATCATACATTCATTGATACCAGGCCATCACAACATGCACATCATCAAGACATTAGATCGGTCATGCAAAATCAATTAGGTTTACAACCCAATGATCAAATATGAGTCATATCTCAAGGCTCTATACAAATGAATCATTATAAGCCAACTCAATTGGCCAAATCATGAAACACATATCATAAAGTACTAAGTCTCTATACATGCCACTCACTTCAAAATACTTAAGGTTTATTAATACCCCAACTTGATAATTTGACGGTGTGATGCTACCTCCAACGATCTCCAACCCCGAGCTAACCTGATAACACTAAAGAAATGGAAAGGAGGGGTAAGCTTTATAGCTTAGTAAGTCCGTACGGAAATAATAATAAGCAATTTATTAACATGCTTTTGCCAAATTCTTACAACATATTCTCATGGTAACACAATTGAAGTTGCACGTAATTCCACTATTTGCTTATATTCCCGTCAAGCTATCTACTCGAGTTATAGTCACTAAATTATTAATATCTTAAGTTACAAAACTCCAAATTAAGATCCTCTAATTTTCCCTAAAACTAAACTAACATATATTCTTACCATAAAATTTTCAAAATTTTTGGTCTAGCCAATAAGTAGAGTTTATTCTTTAAATCTCCCCTATTTCGCTGTCTAACAATTCCAACCCCTCTTCACTAAAAATTAATTATCTCCTCATATGGGATTTGGATGATGTTTCCATTTGTTTCTTTTGAAAATAGACTCATTAAGGATTTTAAGAATATAAATTATAACGAATAATTATTCTTTTACAATTTTTTAGTGATATTCCAAAGTTAAGACAGGGGAGTACAAAATCACTCTAACTCTATCTCACAAAAGTTCAAATATCTCATAATATGAAATTCTTTTGCTTACACTGTTTCCTTTATGTGAAACTAGACGCAATAAGCTTTAATTTTATATTTTATTCAGTCTCTAATTCGATTTCCACAATTTTTGGTGGATTTTCAAATTCGAACTACTGCTATTGTCCAAAACTATTTTAGTGCAATATGATGATAACTATCATAAGTTTATTTCCAACTAATCATGAACTCACCATTTCATGGATTCCATGTTCAATTACACAATGTAAGTTAGCATGATACTGAAACAAAATTCATAATCATAATTAATACATCTTAGCTCACCGAGGTCTCGACATTTCATAGTCTCAATAACCATAAGGTTAGTGTTCATACCTGTACCCTTTCAACACTTTTCACATATTACTCCACTTCTTAACCATAATCTTGAATGGCCCGTTGAACCACCCGGAATACTGAAGGACGTTTGGAATCATCATACACCAAATCAAGTACCAAAGTCATATCCCAGACATGGTCTTACATGGATCCACATGTCGACGCCATATCTCAGATATGGTCTTATATAAAGCCTCATATCAGTGTCGATGCCATGTCCCAGACATGGTCCTACATTAGCACACATATCATCGCCGATTCCATGTCCCAAACATGTTCTTACACTGGCACACATATCAACGCCAATTCCATGTCCCAGACATGGTCTTACACTGGCACACATATCAACGCCGATGCCATGACATGCATTTGTGATATCTCGTATTAGGGCCCAATCGGAATAGTGGTTTCAGGACCACAAATATGAGATAGAAATAATTATTTTATAATTATTTTTAGATCTATGGTATGATTGCATGATTGTGTGAAAATTTCGTGAAGAAATTTTATGCATAAAGTGTTTAATTTGAAATTAGGGACTAAATTGAATAAGTTGCAAAACTTGAATTCTAGAAGTTTTTAGTATGAAATTGATTTAGAATATTAATTAGGAGGTCTTAAATAGAAATTTAACCAATTTCTAAAATTTTGGACAAAAATGGGCTTGTACATGAAAAATTAAAAAGAAAGGCATTAAGGGCATTTTCGTCATTTGGTAAATATAGTCATTAAAAAGGGAAAAATAACACAAAATGGATTCATCTTCCCCATAGGGCTGATGAATTTTGCTTGTCACCATAGCTAGGGTTTCCAACATTTTTAAGCCTTGATTGTAAGTGATTTTCATACCCGTTTTTGATGCTCTTTTCGATTTTAAAATCTAGAAAGCATGCTCTATCATTTTCTAGCAATATTTTGAGCTAAGATGCATGTATGAAAATTTACCCATGTGTGACATAATTTTATTTTGATGAATAATGAAGGAATATGATGGTTTGATGTGTGTTTAATAACTTTTACTTAGTAGTTTTATGTGAAAACACCTAAGAAGGACTTAATTGTAAAAAGGGTAAAATTAATGGTAAAAATCTAATTTTTGATGTAAAATACAGGCTGTTATGGACACTAGGAAATTCTGCTATGCCTAGATGTCATGGGTAATGCATGTAACTCATTGTACAAACTTAAAGACTCAATTGTAAATAATTGAAAAGCTAGGGGTAAAATGGTAATTTTATCCAAGCCCGTATTAGGGGCTGTTTTTGTGAATGTGTATATTGAATAAATTAATTTGGTATTTTAGATCAAGAGAAATGAGATTCGAGTCG
Organism: Gossypium longicalyx; assembly: GCA_025698465.1. Lineage (NCBI taxonomy): Eukaryota > Viridiplantae > Streptophyta > Magnoliopsida > Malvales > Malvaceae > Gossypium > Gossypium longicalyx. The sequence continues at coordinate 22,734,325 of CM046996.1, read as the reverse complement.
TGATCGAGGGAAAAATTAAAGTTTTCGAGGAATAGGCTCGATTTCTAACATTTTGTACCAAGGTAAGTTCATGTGTAAATGTGGTAACATAATTGTCATTTTACGTAATTTAATGATATTTATATGGTATGATGATTATTATCATGAAATATTATGCTTTGTGGTTATTATTGAGTAATATGCAAATTATGTGAGCTACTTGATAAATATGAAATGCTACCAAGTATCAGTTCTGACATTCCGTGGAAGATGGCAAAGATATGTGATCGAGGAAAATCCCGTTTGAACATTGGGAATTGATTAGAATACAAGTGACATGTCACTAGGATATTTGAGTTCTGAACTCATTGAGTTGAGTCCGAGTTCACTTATGGATGCGAACCCCCGAGCTCGTTGAGTTGAGACTGAGTTCATTTATGGGCGGGTTACATAGTAGCTTGGCAACATAATTTTCACAGGCTATTGAGTTTGTCTAGTAGCGGGTATGGCACTTATGTGCATGCAATCCGTGTATTCGAATTATATTCTGATGTGTTCAACGGGTGAATCTTAAGTGAATAAGGAGAATACCTAAAATGAAGGTGACATGTTGGTAAGTGTGGTGAATGAGAAAATTTGACAGGTATGTGCTTAAACCCTTGGGTTGAGAACTTGGTATGATGAAATCGTGGTAAGATAGTAAATGCAAATGTAACATGAATATTTTGATGATATTTATGCAAATGATGTTTTGTGTTGGATTGCATGATTATGTTACTTGCTATTTGCATGTGAACTTACTAAGAATTTATGCTTACTCCCTCCTTTCCATTCTTTGTAGTTTTGACAAGCTAGCTCGAAAATCGAGAACGGTCGGAGGCTCGCTCACACTATCCGTGGATCATTTTGGTATAGTGGCTTGTATATTTTGAGTATGGCGTGTATAGCATTATAATTATTTTGTGTATATAATCTTATGATATGGATATTGAGTGGCAAGGAAATGCTTGGTAAAGATTAGCCATTGGAATGGCTAATCAAAAATCATATTTGGTGTTATGTATGCTTAATGTGCTATCTAATCCATGGAAATTCATAAAAAGGTAAAATTTACTATAAAATAGTATCATACAGCAGCAATGATGTGAGTTTGAAAAATCACTAAACATAGTAGACACAGAATTAGAAGGTGAATAAAATATGAAGTTGAAGCTTATTAAGTCTATTTTCATATGGAAGAAACAAAATAGGTAAATGAGTTATATTTCATGAGATATTTGGGTTTTGGTGAATAGGGTCAAAGTGATTTCTGAATCCCCTATTCTGACTTTAGAAATTCAATAAACATTTTATAAAAATAATTAGGAGTCATACTTTATATTTACAGATTACTTATTGAGTCTAATTTTAAGAGAAACAAATGGAATAGTCATATGAATTCTGTATAGAGAGAAAAGTGATTTGTAATGAACAGAGGTCAGAGCAGTTGAACACTGAAACATGGGAAACTTTAACTAATAAATTGTACTAATTTGCCTGACCAAAAATTCTAGAAAAAAATTAGTAAATAGATATATGAGTCTAGTTTCAGGAAAAAATTACAGATTTGAATTTCGAGTATTGTAACTTGAGATATGAATTTTTTAGCGACTGTGACGCAGATGGGCAGTTTATTACGAAAGGTGAAATATATAGTTCGAAATTGTTTAAGTGATAATTTAAGTCTGTTAACGCCTCGTGCTCGACTCCGGCGACGGTCTCGAGTAAGGGGGTGTTACAGCATTCTTCAGGGTCACCCGGGGCTTCTTCGAGTACACATCTCGTCAAAACTTGTCCCTAGGACCGAATCATTTATCTCATGATGGTAATTAAGCTCATGATTTCACATAATGTTAATAATCATGATAATCGCTTTTTAACACAAAATTACAATTCATCACATTGTCATCACACATCATAGACATATTGTAGATCACTTCTTATGCATAGCATACAATAACCTTTAACTCGACAAGTTCAATTCAACTTACCAATTTAGATTCAGTTACAATCAACGATAACATTATCGTAGGTACTTACTTGTCAAATTCTCGTCGTATACATCCGTATGACAACTCATTTAGTTAATGAGACAATAATATAATTTATAGTTCAAGTATGACATTGTATTATTATTATTATCACACGAACTTACCTCGAATCCGAACATGACTAATTATTCCATTTTAGACCATAATCTCGTACCTTCCTGATTTAAGTTTGAATCTCATTTTCCTTGATCTATAATATCACATTTAGCTTGGTAATTAGTCACATTATTCATTGTGACCCAAAAATCATATTATGGCAAAATTACAATTTTGCCCCTAAACTTTGTCATATTTACACTTTTTCCCCTAAGCTCGTAAAATGATTTTTATTCAATTTCTTTGCATTCTAAGCCTAGCCAAATCATTTTATTAACTATAAATTTTACGGTTTAGTCCTTTTAAGCATATTCACCGAAAATCACTTAGCAAAAGTTGTTTCTCCAACCATAAACATGCATAATCTACCATTAAACATCAAAATGCACAAATTTCTAACATGGGTCAAACCCTATGCCTTCATGATAACTCAAATAAATGGTAGAAATAGGTAGATCTTGTTATGAGGATTTCAAAAACGTAAAAATCATTAAAAATGGGGCAAGAACGGACTTATATTCAAGCCTAGAAGCTTGGAAAACCCTAGCCATGGTTTCTTCATGCAATATTCAGCCAAGGAAGAAGATGGACAAGAAATTTTGGCTTTTATTTTATTTTTAATTCATTTTAATTACTAGATTACCAAAATGCCCCTAAATTAAAAATATTCTATTTCACCCATTTCATGTCCATTTTTGTCCAACAAATTATCCAATGGTCTAATTACCATTTAAGGGCCTTCAATTTAAAATTTCATAACAATTAGACACCTTTAACATGTAGAACTCAACTTTTGCACTTTTTACAATTTAGTCCTTTTGACCAAATTGAATGCCCAAACGTCAAAATTTTTGAATGAAATTTTCACGAAATCATCCCGTGAATTTTTAAACCAGAAAAATATAATAAAAATAAATTTTCTTATGTCGTATTTGTGGTTCCGAAACCACTGTTCTGACTTGGCCTAAAATCGGGCTGTTATAGGGATTCAGCCTAAACTTCTAGGTCGGGTTTTGGGGCGTTACATTTATAGCTAGTACTGGTGATTCTATTCATGCTTTAGGTATGGATTGGTCGTTTAAGCAAAGTGTTGTGATTGACTGTTGCTTGAAGAAAATTTTCCTTTGAAGATCAGATAGTAGTGAGATTTTAGTTAGTAGTGTTAAACCTGGTAGTGGTGTTAGAGCTTGATCTGGTGCCCTAAGTGTAGTATATTCATTTTATATACTTGTATTTTTCGAACAAATTGATCTAATAATAACAATTCATTAATTACATTAGTACCCTTTCTATATTATCCTCAATTTTTTTTCATTGAAAGCAAAATGGAAGCAAATATTGACTTATTGGTTATCTAATGTTTAAATAATACTAAGTGGTATTACACGATTGGATCATAATATGGAAAAACAAATTGTATTAGTAGATGAACCTAAACTTGTCCTCAGTCTACTAGAAAATGAGCAAGCCAATTGAAAGACAAATATGCCATCTACCAAGTCTAATTTGGAGATGCTTTGTTTTTGACATCGTAGTAGATGACTCCAAGAAGATAGAGACATAGATGTGACTAATAGTACATCAGACAGGACCTGTAACAACTCAAAAGTCATTGGTGCCAAAAAATACAGTTTTAGGACTTCATTTTCATAAACCGAGCCTACAAATATTATTATTAATTATTTACAAATTTATTTTATAAGTGAATTGAATTTCGAATTAGTAATTTGGCCAAATTAGTTATTAATTAAGGTTTATGGATTAAATTGTAAAAGTTTAATTATTATAAATTTTTTATGTATAAAATGTTTGAGGAATATAATGGTTATCAAACCATTATTCTTACAAAGTGGGTGGTATCAATGATGATAGAACAAAGGAAAATTTGAAGAATTTATTGTATTGATTTGCTAAAGTAGAAATTCTAAAAATTTCAAGGTAAAAAGATATTTGAGTCTAGCTTCAAAAACAACAAGAGGATCTTAATTTCAAATTCTATAGCTCAAGATATAAATAATTTAGTGACTATGACACAAGTGGACAACTTTGATATGAACACATTAGTAAATAGTGGAATTATAGTTAATGTTACATATAAGCATGTTATACTAAAAGCTAAAGATTCTAATACATGTACATATAGGATGTGGAATGGAGAGGAGGAGGTAAATAATAAAAGAGATATAAAATGAATTAATAGTTGATTATGGTAGATCAAATCATATTAGTGTGAATTTGATTGATGATTGGGATGGAGTATTAAATTGAAAATAGTATAACTTGGTGAAATTGGTTTGAAAATGAGTCAAATCAAGTTATGCTATGTATGTAATGATATCTTGATATATGAATTAATGATATTGAGATCGATAAAATGAGAATAGAACTTATAATGAAATGTATGAATTTATGAATTTATGAATTAATGATTATTGGTTGATAGATTGGAAATGATGAAATGTAAGTCAAGTTCAATCATACATTGGAATAATGGTTACCCTATTAATCGATCGGGCAAAATCGGATATATGATAAATTGAGTGTGGGTTACTTTGACTATATGTCGATAAGCACTAGATGCATTTTCCTTCTAGCATTCCAATGAGTGCTGGGCGTAAACTAATTACTCCGAATGTTTCGATGAGGCACTGGGTGCCAAATTGTTACTTTGTCCATATGTTGATGAATGTTGGGCATAACTTTTACTTCGGTCACACTGATGAGCACTGCGCGCTATCTATTTTATTTAAGATTGTCTGATAAGGCACTGGGTGCCAAATTGGTGTGTTGGTTGGATCTATGTATCTGTTCTGAGCCTGTGACAAGTTAATAGGGTTATAAAGATTTAAATTAATTAAATGATATAAGTAAAGAAATGATATTGAATTGAGATATGTATCAATATGCGAAATAACCGAAAATGAGCCTTGGGGGTCGAATAAGTAGGGGAGATATTTTAGGCTCGAAAATGATTGGAATGTTAAAACAAAAGGAAACATATAAGCTTAATTGTTATGAAAATAAATGATATGTAAAAAGTGTTAAATTGTGCATGAATGTGGTAATAGTGATTTGGATGAATGATAATTGAAAATGATTAAATGTATGTAACACCCCCAACCCATATCCATCGCCGGACTAGGGTTAAAGGCGTTACCGGACAAATCAGAATATTTCACAAATAATTCACAAACATCATTCACACATAATCATACATCATTACGGAGTCCCTTACATAGGTCAACGAGACCTTAAACATGCTTTAAAAAGGAGTTGGGACTAAACCGAGCACATACAAAATTTTTCAAAATTTAAACATTTTTCAAAGTTGTACAGGTCACACGCCCGTGTGATCAGGCCACGTGCCTCACATGACTTTAGGCACGCCCGTGTGTCTAGGTTGTGCCAAAACAGGGCATACATACTGACTTGTCCACACGGCCACAAGACACGCCCGTGTGCCAGGTCGTGTGAAAATTAGGGAGGCTACTGACTTGGGTCACACAGCTAGTCACACGCCTGTGTGTCTAGCCCGTGGTCGAAACTAACTTTGCCACACGGCCTAGCACACGCTTGTGTGTGCGACCATGTGGTCTACTCAGGCTCATTTCAAAATGGCCCTCGAGCAACACGGCTGAGACACACGCCCGTGTCTCAGCCCGTGTGGGCAAAAACATGCCATTTACAAGGCGAATTTGCCACCCCTTAAGGGTCCTCTCTACAAGTAACAAATAAGCATCAATTGCATACCAAATGTTCATCCATTTCACAACCAATTCATACACCAATCATGCTATAACATTTTCAACCAATTTAATGCTTAATAATCATACCAAATTATGACAAAACATAAGACAAAATTATATCTAAACATTAGTTTCATAACCTCATTTTACTTCATTCAATCACATACTATAAACTTACCAAAATTGACCATTTTATTTGGTCAACCAAATGCACATCATAATGGCACGTTTGCATCACATACCTTATATCAAAATCAAACCATAAGTTCAAACACAAACTAGCCATATCACATGGCATGATATATACATTACAAAACATATCCAAATACTTCCAACCTATACATGGAATACTTTTATATTCACAATGTCAAAAGATACCAAAATAAGGTTCGGTAGTGTGGTGACGATCCTTGATGATCCTTGAGCTCTCGATAGCTACGATATCTATAAAACAGTTGAAAAACACACAAAGTAAGCTTTCAAAAGCTTAGTAATCCATATACAAATAAACTTAACATTCAAAACATTAAAGTCTCATCAAATTACATATACTCCATGGCCAAATAATATCTCAAAACCACATAGTTCATATACATTTAACATATTTCCAATTCATTTACACATATAGCATATTTTCTTATACTTATAACATATATCATCACTTGCTCATATACTTACCTTTATTCTCAAACATGTATACATTTTAAACGTACTTGAATCGGATACACATCACATATAATTATTCATTTCTCAGAATGCCCGTTGAATCGCTCGGAATCATAAGGATACACGAATAGCTTGAAAAGCTCGTACAATGCCAACATCTCAGATGTGGTCTGACATGTAATCAAATATCGATGCCACTGTCCCAGACAGGGTCTTACACAAAATCAAATACGATGCCAACGTCCCAGACATGGTCTTACACATAAACCATAAGTCGATGCCAACGTACCAGACGTGGTCTTACATGAGAACACATATCAGATCCTATGTCATGACATACGTATCCTAACTATTCCTAGGGTTCGTACGGGGCTTTTCGGACATCGAAACCTTGTCGATACTTTCTCGGATATCTCATATTCAAGGCAAATAGCCATTCAACATAGTTAAATAGCATATTAGCATAAATAAACCATTTCAAATACATTTATTTGTATATAGACTTACCTCGTACGGAAATGAACGGAAACGAGCGACTATTCAACGACTATCGTTTTGCCCCGATCTAATTTCGTTTTCTTTTGTTCTTGATCTAAATCAATTCAAATTTAACTCTTTTATTCACCAAATCATTCAAATCAATCCACAAATACACATTTAGGTAATTTTACAAATTAGCCCTCATATTTTCACTTTTTGCACTTTAGTCTCTAATCACAAAATATACAAAATTTTCAAATACTCATGTTAGGCCGAATGTTAATAGCACTCATACAAATCCACACATTTCATTTATTTCACATTTTAGTCCTTCAATTTACAAATTTCACAATTTAGCCCAAATTACTCAAATTCATCAAAAATTCAAAGACAAAATATACTAACCCAACACATATCTTTAATATACTATCCTCAAACTTCATAAAGCTCATAGTTTCATCAATGGCATAACTCAAAATCATCAACAAAAAGAAATGAGACATGGGCTTTATAATATACAAAGCAACAATTACAAAAACGTAGAAATTATCAAAAACCGAACAAAATCCATATCTTAATCACCAATCAAAGTGCCGAAACCCTAACATGTTTTCTCTCTTATTTTCTTTGATATATTCAGCCATATGATGAAATAATGAAACAAACAACATGTTTTATTTAATTAATATTAACATAATATACATTTTACCATAATAGCCTTATTATACACATTAAAATTCCACTAACCTTTGGCATATATGCCCATTCAAACTTTAAATGGTCAAATATCAACATAAGGACCTCACATTTAAAGAGACACATCAAATAGGCACTTTAACAAACAGCAGGCAACTTTTACATTTTACGCGATTAGGTCCTTTTAACAAATTGAGCATACAAACGATCAAATTTTCGTACGAAATTTTCACACATACTAATTCACATATAATAAGCACAAAAAATAATATCAAAATATTTTTCTGACTCAGATTTGTGGTCCTAAAACCACTATTCTGACTAGGGTCTAAACTAGACTATTACAATTCTCCCCTTAGGGATTTTCGTCCCCGAAAATCTTACCGTTGAATAGGTTCGGATATTACTGTCTCATAGCATCTTCAGGCTCCCAGGTAGCCCCTTCGACACAATGTCGATGCCACATCACTTTTACTAACGGAATTTTCTTATTTCACAATTCTTTAACCTCACTAGCTAAGATACGGATCGATTCTTCTTCATAGGTCATATCGGACTAAATCTCAATCTCAGACGGAGCAATTACATGCGAGCGATCAGATCTGTACCATCAAAGAATCGATACGTGAAACACATTATGAATCTTTTCTAGCTTAGGAGGCAACAATAATCTATATGCAATCGGCCCGATACGCTCAGTAATCTCATACGGCCTGATGAATGTCGAACTCAATTTGCCTTTTCTACCAAATCGGAGTACTTTCTTCCATGGGGATACTTTCAGAAACACTTTGTCTCCAATCTCAAATTCAATGTCTTTTCGTTTCAAATCTGCGTAAGATTTCTGACAATCAGAAGTTGCTTCCAAACTATCTTTAATCACTTTTACTTTCTGTTCAGTCTCTTTTATCAAATCGACCCCGTGTATCTTATTTTCACTGAGCTCAATCCAATACAAAGGTGTACGGCATTTGCGACCATATAAGGCTTCGTATGGTGCCATTTTGATGCTCAATTGAAAACTATTATTATAAGTGAATTCAATCAAAGGTAAATACTGTTCCCACGTATCTTCAAAGTCAAGAATGTAACATCTCAACATATCCTCGAGAATCTAAATAATCTGCTCAGATTGACCATCCGTTTGAGTGTGGAAAGCAATACTGAAATGCATTTTTGTACCCAGAGCATCTTGCAATTTCTTCCAAAATCGCGATGTGAATCTCGAATCTCTGTCTGACACAATAGATAATGGCACACCATGCAATCTCACAATATCATAAATGTATAACTCAGCTAACTTATCAAGTGAGTAATCGGATTGTACTAGAATAAAATAGACTGATTTCGTCAATCGATCAACTACAAAGCGGATGCATCTTTCTTTCTCGGAGATAGGGGCAAACCCAAAACAAAGTCCATTGTCACTCTATCACATTTCCACTCATGAATCATAATAGGCTGAAGTAACCCAGACAGAACCTGATGTTCAGCTTTAACTTGCTGACAGATTAAGCATTTTGCAACAAATTCAGAAATATCATGCTTCATACCAGGCCACCAATAAAGCTATTTCAGACCATTATACATTTTCGTACTACCTGGATGAACAAATAAATGACTATTGTGAGCTTCATTCAAAATCATCTGAATCAATTCTGGATTTCTCGGAACACAAATTCGATCTCGGAATCTCAAACAATCGTTATTATCAATTCGAAATTCAGAATCAAAACCCAAATCATTCTGAGTTCGTTTTGCTATTATCTCATTGTCAACCTTCTGAACTTCGATAATCTGTTGTAAAAATAACGGTCTCACTTTCAATTCAGCTAATAGCAAACCATCATCGGATAGGACCAATTGAGCGTTCATCGCGTGCAATGAAAACAGTGATTTTCGACTCAAAGCATCAGTAACAAAATTTGCTTTTCCCAGATGATAATCAATTACAAGTTCATAGTCTTTTAATAGTTCCAACCATCTTCTCTGTCATAGATTCAAATCTTTCTGAGTCATCAGATATTTCAAACTCTTATTATCAGAATATACGTGACATTTCTCATCGAATAGATAATGGCGCCAAATCTTCAAAGTAAATAAGATCACAGCTAACTCAAGGTCATGCGTCAGATAATTCTTTTCATGCGGCTTTAACTGTTACGAAGCATAAGCAATAACTTTGCCTTCCTGCATCAAAACACATCCCAGACCGTTCAACGAAGCATCACTATAGATCAGAACTTTTTTACCCAATTTCGGTTGTACTAACACTAGAGCTTAAGTCAATAGGGCTTTCAACTGACCAAAGCTTTTCTTACACTTTTCAGACCAATCAAATTTCACATCTTTATGAAGCAATTTTGTTAACGAAGTTGCAATAATAGAGAAGCCTCTTACGAACCTTCGGTAATAACCAGCAAGTCCTAGAAAACTGCAAACTTCAGAAACATTTCTCGGAGGCTTCCAGTCCAGAATAGCTGAAATTTTGCTCAGGTCAACTCGGATACCTGATACTGATACAATATGGCCCAAAAACCTGACTTCACGTAACCTGAATTCACATTTACTGAACTTCATATACAATTGCTAATCTCGTAAAGTCTGTAGCACTATTCTCAGATGTTCGGCATGCTCAGATTCATCACGTGAATAAATCAATATGTCATCAATGAATACGACAATAAATCAATCTAAATATGGTCTCAAAATTTTGTTAATCAAATCCATAAATCTACCAGCTGCATTAGTTAATCTGAAAGGCATAACTAAAAATTCATAGTGGTCGTAGCTCATTCTGAATGCAGTTTTCGGAATGTCTGAATCTTTTACTCGCAACTGATAATAGACTGATCTCAAATCTATCTTCGAAAATATAGTAGCTCCTTTCAATTGATCAAACAAATCATCAATTCGAGGAAGAGGATAATTATTCTTCATAGTCACTTTATTCAACTGACGATAATCTATACACATTCTCATTGTACCATTTTTCTTTTTCACAAATAGAATAGGAGCACCCCAAGGTGAGAAACTCGGTCTAGCGAACCCTCTATCGGTCAACTCTTGCAGCTAAAACTTTAATTCTTTTAACTCAGTCAGAGCTATTCTATACGGAGCTATCGAAATTAGGGTAGTGCCCGGTACTAACTCAATGCCAAATTCCACTTCTCGGATCGGAGGTAATCCCGAAAGTTCTTTAGGAAACACATCTGGGAATTCACAGACAACAGGCACTGATTCAATTTTCTTTTCTGACACTTTTGAATCAATCACATAAGAAAATTAAGCTTCACAACCTTTTCTTTCAATACTCAAAGCTTTCATCGAAGATATCACAGCAGGCAATCCATTTAAATCACTAGATTCAATTCGAACTATTTCATCATTCTTGTATCTCAAATCAATAATTTTCCATTTGCAATTCACAACAGCATCATGCAAAGTCAACCAATCCATACCTGGAATTATATCAAACTCATCAAAGGGTAATAACATCAGATCGACCGGAAAACAAATGTCTCAAAACATTAACGAACAATTCTTGTGAACTTTATCAACCAAAACACATCGGCCTAGGGGGTTCGATACTTTAATTACTAATTCAGTAGAATCTACTGGCAAAGTCTTACTATTCACTAAATTCATGCATATATAAGAATGCGTTGATCCTGAATCTATCAAAGAAATCACAGAAGCATCGTAAAGTGTAAAATTACCCGTAATCACATCTAGAGATGAAGCGTCCTCACGAGGTCGAATGGCATAGGCTCTGCCAGGTGCACGACCCTTAGATCTAACAGTAGTGTCTTTTGTCCCTTTTTGACTACCACTCACATTTCCTGTATTTCTAGGAGGTCTACCACTAGATGCATTGCCACTTGGCCTCGAATTTTGTACAATTTCTTACTCAATAGACACAGGACAATCACTGATGAAATGGTCTAATGATCCACATTTGAAACAAGCCCGATCATATAGTCTACAATTGCCTAGATGTCTTTTAGCACAGTGTTTACACTCGGGTCAATCAGATCGAACATTTCCAATACTGGCAACAAATGTAGCTGGAGCTCTAAAGCTCAAATGTGATCTAGCACGATCTCTACTCGAATGTCCTACATTAGCCTTTGAACTGCTATAATCATCTCAAAATTTCTTTGACGCAGACTGAAATGATTTGCTTGTAGATCTCTTTCTCATGTCTCTTGCTTCAGAATCAGTTTTTCTTTTCTCTTTCCCAAGCTTTTCAGCTTTACAGGCTCATTCAACAAGCACAACGAATTCTTTTATCTCTAGAATCCCAACTAACAAACGAATATCTTCATTCAGACCATCTTCAAATCTTTTGCACATTATTGCTTCAGTCGAAACACATCCTCTAGCATATTGACTCAGTCTTACAAATTCTCGCTTGCATTCTGTAACAGACATACGGCCTTGTTTAAGCTCAAGAAACTCTTTACGTTTCTGGCTGATAAATCTCTGACTGATGTATTTCTTTCGAAATTCAGCTTGGAAGAAATTCCAAGTGACTCGCTCACTCAGAGCCACAGATATCAAAGTCTTCCACCAGTGATATGCCGTATCTCTCAGAAGTGAAACAGCACATTTTATGCATTCATCCGGATTTAAAGATAATTCATCAAATACACTTATTGTATTTTCTAACCAGAACTCGGCTCTCTTAGTATCATCATTTGTTGTAGCACAGAATTCTTCAGCTCCATATTTTCTATGGTGACTTACTTAACGGAATTGGATTCACTTGTGGCATAACAAGGACTTGCAGAGGATTAGCAACGGTTGGGGGTTATTGTACAGCCGGATTAGTTCTAATATATTGACTGAACCAATCATTCATCATCTGATAGAAGGCTTGTCTAGCCTCTTCATCATGGCTACTCGTAGCCGGTCTAGAGTCGGAGGGCGCTCTCCCTTGCGCAGGAGTAGGCACATTACTCTCGACATTGTCAGCTACGGCTCGTTCAGGATCCATTTGCTATATAAAACACATTTTTCATTGTTAGGATTCATCACACTATCGTAGTTCATAAATATGGCATGTATAGCTAGACTCACATACGCTACGTTAGTCCTAGAATCGACTAAATCGTAGCTCTGATATCAACCAAATGTAACACCCCTAACCCGTATCCATCGTCAGACTAGGGTTAAAGGCATTGCCGGACAAAACATAATATTTTACGAACAATTTAATAACATCATACACAAACATAGTCAAACATCATTATAGAGTCCCTTATATAGGTCATCGAGACCTTAAACATGCTTTAGAAAGGGGTCGAGACTAAATCAAGCTCATACAAAAATTTTTGAAACTTAAACAATTCTTCAAAGTTTCACAAGTCACATGCCCGTGTGAATAGGCCGTGTGCCTCACACGGCTTTAGACACGCCTGTGTGTTTAGGCCATGTCAAAACAAGGCATACATACTGACTTGTCCACATGGCCACATGACACGCCAGTGTGTCAGGCCGTGTGAAAATTAGGGAGGCTACTGACTTGGGTCACACGGCCAGTCACACGCCCGTGTGTCTAGCCCGTGGTCGAAACTGACTTGGCCGCAGGGCCGAGCACACGCCTGTGTGTGCGATCATGTGGTTTGCCCAGGCTCATTTCAAAATGGCCCTTGAGCAACATGGCTGAAACACACTCCCGTGTAGGCAAAAATAGGCCATTTACAAGGCCAATTTGCCACCCATTAAGGGTCCTCCCTACAATCATCAAAACCACAACATTTTATGTCAAATTCTTAACCATTTCTCAACCAAAACATATCCATTCATGCCTAAACATTATTAATCAATTTCATGCTTGAAATACATACCAAATCATATCATTCCATAAGCCAGATACAAACCAAAACATATGATTTATAACCATAATATCCATCATTCAATCTCATGCCATATTCTTACCTTTTCTCCATATAAGCACAATTCAAAAACTTACCAATTTGACCAATTTCTTTGGCCATTCATGAACACATCATAATGGCACACTTGTATCACATAATTCATATCAAACACTTTTTCATATACACAACCTTAATCAAGCCAAATCACATGGCTAGATATATACATTAACAAAACATATACAATTACTTCTAGCCTATACATGCCATACTCCAATATTTACACTTTCAAAATGTACCAAAATAGAGTTTGATAGTGTGGTGATGATCCTCGATGATCCCCGAGTTCCCGATAGCTACGATATCTATAAAACAATGCAAACACACACAAAGTAAGCTTTCGAAAGCTTAGTAAGCCATATACAAATAAACTTATCACAAATCACAAATATAAACAAATCATTTATATGATTCATAGCATAATTCAATGTCAAGTTCATATTTCTCATTTAGCTCAAGTACTTGGAACCACTTTCTCACATGTGCATCACATTTCCATATAATACAAATATACTTCATATGTTCACACATATAAACATATACATACCTTCCATTCTCAAACTTAATGTACATTTCATACGTACCTGAATCGGATACATGTTCACATAGTCATACATTTTCTCAGAATGTCCGTTGAACCGTTCGAAATCATAAGGATACACGGATAGTGCTGAAAGCTCGTACAATGCCAACGTCCCAGACGTGGTCTTACATGTAATCAAATATCGATGCCAATGTCCCAGACAAGGTCTTACACGGAAATCAAATACGATGCCAACATCCCAGGCGTGGTCTTACACGTAAATACCAAATCGATGCCAATGTCGCAGGCGTGGTCTTACACGTTATCACATATCAAAAATTCTATGTCATGACATATGTATCCTAACTATTCCTATTGTTCGTACGGGGCTTTTTGGACATCGGAACCTTGTCGATACTTTCTCGGATATCTCATATTCAAGAAAAAAAGCCATTCAACATAGTTAAATAGCATATTAGCATAAATAAACCATTTCGAATACATTTATTTGTATATAGTCTTACCTTGTATGGAAATGAACGGAAATGAGTGACTATTCAACGACTTTCGTTTTGCCCCGATCTAATTCCGTTTTCTTTTGTTCTTAATCTAAATCAATTCAAAAAATAACTCTTTTATTCACCAAATCATTCAAATCAATACAAAAACACACATTTAGGGAATGTTACAGATTAGCCTTCATATTTTCACATTTTTGCACTTTAGTCCCTAATCACAAAAATCACAAAATATATAAAATTTCCAAATACTCATGTTAGGCCGAATGTTCATAGCACTCATAAAAATCCACACATTTCATTTATTTCACATTTTAGTCCTTCAATTTACAAATTTCACAATTTAGCCCAAATTACTCAAATTCATTAAAAATTTAAAGACAAAATAGACTAACACAACACATATCTTTAATATACTATCCTCAAACTTCATAAAGCTCATAGTTTCATCAATGGCATAACTCAAAATCATCAACAAAATAAACAAATTGAGATATGGGCTTGAGAGTATACAAAGCAACGATTACAAAAACATAGGAATTATCAAAAACCGAACAAAATCCATACCTTAATCACCAATCAAAGTGCCGAAATCGTAACTTGTTTTCTCTCTTATATATTCGGCCATATGATGAAATAATGAAACAAATAATATGTTTTATTTAGTTAATATTAACATAATATACATTTTACCATAATAGCCTTATTATACACATTAAAATTTCACTAACCTTTGGCATATATGTCCATTCAAACTTTCAATGGTCAAATATCAACATAAGGACCTCACATTTAAAGAGACACATCAAATAGGCACTTTAACAAACAACAGGCAACTTTTACATTTTACGCAATTAGGTCCTTTTAACAAATTGAGCACACAAACGATCAAATTTTCGTATGAAATTTTCACACATACTAATTCACATATAATAAGCACAAAAAATAATATCAAAATATTTTTTGACTCGAATTTGTGGTCTCGAAACCACTATCCTGATTAGGGTTTAAATCAGACTGTTACATCTATAATAACCGACAAGTCCAAGAAAACTATGGACTTCAGAAACATTTCTCAGAGGCTTCCAATCTAGAATAGCTGAAACTTTGCCTGGATCAACTCGGATACCTGATGCTGACACTATATGGCCCAGAAAACTGACCTTTTGTAACCAAAATTCACATTTGCTAAAATTCACATACAATTGCCTATCTCGCAAGGTCTGTAACACTATTCTTAGATGCTCGGCATGCTTAGATTCATCATGCGAAGAAATCAATATGTCATCAATGAGTACAACAACAAATTGATCTATATAGGGTTTGAAAATTCTGTTCATCAAATCCATAAAGATAGCAGTTGCATTAGTTAATCCGAAAGGCATAACTAAAAACTTATAGTGACCATACCTCGTTCTAAAACCAGTTTTCGAAACGTCTGAGTCTTTCATTCGCAACTGATAATAGCCCGATATCAAATCTATCTTCGAAAACACGGTAGCTTCTTTCAATTGATCAAACAAATCATCAATTCGAGGTAGAGGGTAGTTATTCTTGATAGTCACTTTGTTCAACTGACAATAATCAATGCACATTCTCATCGTGTCATCTTTCTTTTTCACAAACAGAACAGGTGCACCCCAAGGTGAGAAACTCGGTCTAGCAAACCCTCTATCGATCAACTCTTACAACTGAGACTTTAATTCTTTTAGTTCGGTCGGAGCCATTCTATACGAAGCTATCGAAATCGGAGTAGTTCCTGGTACTAATTCAATGCCAAATTCCACTTCTCGAATCGGAGGTAATCCTAGAAGTTCTTCAGGAAACATAACAAGGAATTCACAGCCAACAGGCACTAATTCAACTCTCTTTTCTGACACTTTCGAATCAATCACATAGGGAAAGTAAACTTCATAACCTTTTCTCACAATACTCAGAGCTTTCATTGACGAAATCATATTTGGTAACCCATTTAAATCACTGGATTCAATTCGAACTATTTCATCATTCTTGCATCTCAAATCAATAGTTTTTCGTTTGCAATTCACAACAGCATCATGGAAAGTTAACCAATCCGTACCTAGAATTATATCAAACTCATCAAAAGGTAACAACACGAGATCAGCCGAAAAATAAATGTCTCGAAACATTAGCGGACAATTCTTGCAGACTTTATCAACCAGAACACATCTGCCTAGGGGGTTAGATACTTTAATTAAAAATTCAGTAGACTCTACAGGCAAAGTCTTACTGTTCACTAAATTCATGCATATATAAGAATGTGTTGATCCAGAATCAATCAAAGCAATCACAGAAGTATCATAAAGTGTGAAAGTACCAGTTATAACATCTGGAGGCGAAGCTTCTTTATGAGCTCGGATGGCTTAGGCTCTGGCAGGTGCACGAGCCTTGGATCTAACAGCAGTGTCTTTTGTTCCCCTCTAACTGCCACTCATATTACCCGTATTTCTGGGAGGTTTACCTCGAGATGCATTGCTACTTGGCCTCAGATTTTGCACAATCTTTTGCTCGACAGACTCGGGGCAATCGCGGATAAAATGGTTTAAAGATCCACATTTGAACCAAGCTCGATCATATAATCTACAATTGTCGGGATGTCTTTTACCACAGTGTTTACACTCGGGTCGATCAAATTGAAAATTTTCAACACTGCCAACAGATGTAGTTGGAGCTCTGAAGCTCGAATGTGATCTAGCACGATCTCTACTCGAATGTCCCACATTAGCCTTTGAACGACTATAATCATCTCAAAATTTCTTTAATGTAGACTGAAATGGCTTGCTCGAAGATCACTTTCGCACTTCTCTGGCTGCTGAAACAGCTTTTCTTTTCTCTTTTTCGAGTTCTTCGGCTTTACATGCTCGTTCAACAAGCACAACGAATTCTTTGATCTCAAGAATCTCGACTAACAAACAGATATCCTTGTTCAAGCCATCTTCGAATCTCTTGTTCATTATAGCTTTAGTCGAAACACATTTTCTAGCATACTGACTCAATTTCACAAATTCTCGCTCGTATTCTGTAACAGACATACGGCTTTGTTTAAGCTCAAGAAACTCTTTACATTTCTAATCAAGAAATCTCTGACTGATATATTTCTTTCGAAATTCAATTTGAAAGAAATCCCAAGTGACTCGCTCTTTCGGAACCACAGATATCAAGGTCTTCCACTAGTGATACGCCATATCTCTTAGAAGTGAAACGACATATTTTATGCATTCATCCAAAGTCAAAGAAAATTCATTAAACACTCGTACTGTATTCTCTAATCAAAACTCGGCTCTTTCAGCATCATCATTTGTAGTAGCACGGAATTTTTCAACTCCATATTTTCTAACCTTATCAACCGGAGGCTTAATCAACTGATTCAGATTAGCTTGTGACATAGCAAGAACTTGCAGAAGATTAGTCAGGGTTGGGGGTTATTGAACTGCCGAATTAGTTCTAATGTACTGACTGAACCAATCATTTATCATTTGATAGAAGGCTTGTCTAGCCTCTCCATCATGGCTACTCGTAGCCGATCTAGAGTCGGATTGCACTATCCCTTGCGCGAGAGCAGGCCCATTACTCTCGACATTGTCAACTACAGCTCGTTTGGGATCCATATGCTATATAAAAACACATTTTCATTGTCAGGATCCATCACACTATCGCAGTTCATAAATATGGCATGTATAGCTAGACTCACATACACTATGTTAGTCCTAGAATTAACTAAACTGTAGCTCTGATCCAACCAAATGTAACACCCATAACTCGTATCCGTCAATGGACTAGGGTTAAAGACGTTACCGGACAAATCAGAACATTTCACAAATAATTCACAAACATCATTCACACATAATCATACATCATTACGGAGTCCCTTACATAGGTCAAAAAGACCTTAAACATGCTTTAAAAAGGAGTCAGGACTAAACCAAGCTCATACAAAATATTTCAAAACTTAAACAGTTTTCAAAGTTGTACAGGTCACACGCCCATGTGATCATGCCGTGTGCCTCGCACGGCTTTAGACACGCCCATGTGTCTAGGCCGTGTCAAAACAGGGCATACATACTGACTTGTCCACACGGCCATAAGACACGCCCGTATGCCAGGTCGTGTGAAAATTATGGAGGCTACTGACTTGGGTCACACGGCCAGTCACATGCCCGTGTGTCTAGCCCGTGGTCGAAACTGGCTTGGCCACATGGCCTAGCACACGTCTATATGTGCGGCTGTGTGGTTTGCTCAGGTTCATTTCGAAATGGCCCTCGAGCAACACGACAAAGACACACGCCCGTGTCTCTACCCGTGTGGGCAAAAACAGGCCATTTACAAGGCCAATTTGCCACCCCTTAAGGGTCCTCCCTACAAGCAACAAATAAGCATCAATTGCATACCAAATGTTCATCCATTTCACAACGAATACATACACCAATCATGCCATAACATTTTCAACCAATTTCATCCTTAATAGTCATACCAAATTATGACAAAACATAAGACAAAAGCATATCTAAACATTAGTTTCATATCCTCATTTTACTTCATTCGATCACATACTATAAACTTACCAATTTCTCAAATATACACATACTGAAACTTACCAAAATTGACCATTTTATTTGGTCAACCAATTGCACATCATAATGGCACATTTGCATCACATATCATATATCAAAATCAAACCATAAGTTCAAACACAAACTAGCCATATCACATGGTATGATATATACATTACAAAATATATCATAATACTTCCAACCTATATATGCCATACTTTTATAATCACAATGTCAAAAGATACCAAAATAAGGTTTGATAGTGTGGTGACGATCCTTGATGATCTCTGAGCTCCCGATAGCTACGATATATATAAAACAGTTGAAAAACACACAAAGTAAGCTTTCAAAAGCTTAGTAAGCCATATACAAATAAACTTAACATTCAAAACATTAAAGCATCATCAAATTACATATACTCCATGGCCAAATAATATCTCAAAACCACATAGCTCATATACATTTAACATATTCCCAATTCATTTACTCAAATAGAATATTTTCTTATACTTATAACATATATCATCACTTGTACATATACTTACCTTTATTCTCAAACATAATATACATTTCAAACATACCTGAATTGAATACACATCACATATAATTATTCTTTTCTCGAAATGCCCATTGAACCGTTCTGAATCATAAGGATACGCGGATAGCTCGGAAAGCTCGTACAATGTCAACATCCCAGACGTGGTCTTACATGTAATCAAATATCGATGCCACTGTCCCAGACAGGGTCATACACGAAATCAAATAGGATGCCAATGTCCCAAATGGGGTTTTACACAAGAACACATATTGGATCCTATGTCATAACATATGTATCCTAACTATTCCTAGGTTTGTGCGGGGTTTTTCAGACATCAGAACTTTGTCGATACTTTCTCAGATATCTCATATTCAAGGCGTAAAGCCATTTATCATTGTTCAATAACATATAAGCATAAATAAACCATTTCAAATACATTTATTTGTATATAGACTTACCTCGTACAGATTCAGATAGATAGAATCGGCTACTCGACGACTTTCGATTTTCCTCGATCTAATTCCGTTTTCTTTAGTTCTTGATCTCAATCAAAGAAATCAACAACCTTGGACTCTTCAACATTTGCATATTGCGTTTTTATTCTAAGTTGGCATGTACCTAGTGCCACACCTAGTTTTCCTTAAATCTGGAAATTAGGAACAATTGAGGTTTAAATTGAAAGAAGCAATTAGTTGGTAGCTCCTAATAAAAAAAATTAGGGAAATATAGTGACTGAATTGGACAATGTTGAAATCCAATGCTGGTTTGATTGGATTCAAACCAACTGGTTTCTTAGTGGTAGACAAAATGATTACCAACGAATAGTTACTATAGGGTTGAAAGTTACGCATAAAAGGCTATAAATGGCTAGGAAATGACTTCCCAGGGAGAATTCTTCTCAATTCTGTTTCATTTTTCTGTCTTTTTCATCTTCTTCCTTGGTTGCTCCGAGGAAGAGATAGTTATGGAAATCTCTGCATGGAGTGGTGATCGTGAGGATTTAGTTGGAAAAGTAGAAAATCCAGGAAGCTAATAAGGTTCTAAGTCCTTCAGTGTGCGTAAGTTTTAGAAAACAAAGTTAAGGGTTTTCAGAACCATTTTAGGGGTTTTGCATGTTTCTGAAAAACTAAGTTTTAAGTTGTAAATGCTAAGTTGAACTCAAGATTTTGGTTATATTGCTTAGCTGTCAAGAAAATCGAAGCTCTAGCATTTGGAAAAGTTAAGTTGGTGAGAAAAAGCAGTATCAGGTGAGTTTCTATACTCCATCTCTGGTATGATCTCTGCTAATTGTGAATGCTACGCATGCATAAAATTTGCATAAGTAATTTAGTATCCAGAAGTGTATCGGCAAATATGAAATGGGTCATGGTAATATGTATATAAATTACATGTATTGCATGTGTGGCAACGGAGTATAGAAGGGAAATTATGGATGGGATAGATGAAGTTAGGATTGGAAAATGGGAAATTTTATGAGATAGTCATACGAAGTTGTTGTGTGCAAACCGTGATGTACGAAGCTCCTGGCCTTGTAGAGGGGGGACACTTCGGTGTTCAAGCAACAAGGTAAAATGTAAAAGGGAATAATATAGACTGGGCATTCAAGGTGACACCGTGATAACGATATTTAGGTTCCAAAGAGCAACACCACGACATCGGTCAGCAGGCTCTATGAGGCGACACCACAATGACGAGAAGGTCCTTCAGGAAGACATCTCAAAAAGGTATAAGGTGTAAGACCATAACTCGACTATGGCAACATAAAGAGTCCATTTGGATAGTAAACACAAGGTATGTTGTGTATGATCATTTTTCGGCTATGACAACATAGAGAGTCTGTCAGGATAGTAAACACGAGGTATATTATGTAAGACCAAAGCTCGACTATGGTAGCATAGAGAGTCTGCTAGGATAGTAAACATGGTGTATGTTGTGTAAGACCATAGCTCGATTATGGCAGTATAGAGAGTTCGTCAGGATAGTAAACACAGGGTATGTTGTGTAAGACCATAACTCAGCCACGACAGCATAGTGTAACACCCCTAACTTGTCTCCGTCGCTGGATTAAGGTTACATGATGCAACAAAGATTAACAAGTCCAATAATAAATCAAAACATTTCAAAGTTAAATTTAATCATCATAAATCAATAGTCAATCATTATTCATAGCATATATGCAAAAAGGGAACTTAAATTAGGCCTATGAAACCTAAAAATCAATTTAGAAACAAGTAAGGATTAATATGAAATAAAACAAAAAATGCGGAAAATACTGTAAACAAGGGTCACACGACCGCATGGTCAGGTCGTGTGACATGGCTGAGACCGTGTGGTGCTACTCTATACACCTGTCTCCTCAAACCGTGTACAATTCAAAAATAGGGTCATATGACCTTATCACCATGTTTTGTAACATTCGTGAACCATGTCAAAAATCCTGCACTTAAAATCAAACAAACCACATGGCAGTGTGGTGTGACCGTGTCTGGCACATGGCCATGTGGTGTGACTGTGTGTGGCACATGACCCTGTGACAGCCCGTATCCCAGGCCGTGTGCACCAAAAATGACTTCAAAATCAAGCTATTTCAACTACCATTTCTTCTATTTCAAGCTATACGAATTCCATTCATGTTCACCTATTCAAAGCACATTAAAACATACCAAAACATGTTAATATATATCATGTGTCATTCAATCAAAGTGCCTAACCAATATGCCCTCATTGGCTCCACAATTCAAATTTTAAATAATTTCACATTCATAAATCATAAGCATGTAACTATCATCTATACAATAGCATCTTACCACATTTCAAACCAATTTCACAAGGCATGGTTCAACTCATTTATGCATACATGAACAAAGCTAATGCAAAAGTACCAACTAAGAAACACTTTCACAACATTTCATAACCAAAACATAAAAAACCAAAATTATGAACAAGTAAACTTTAAAACTCCTAATACATGCCACTTATAACCTAAATCAAAATAGTCACAATTTATACCAAATCATTGAACGAATAGTGTGATCTCCAAAAGTGATCTAATTGATAGCTTGAGTCTAACGATATATAAAGAAGAAAAACCAGAACGAGGTAAACTTGCGTAAAGCTTAGTAAGTCCTAATAAACTTATACCTTAACTTACTAAAAAGGATGTAAATTAGACATTTTACAAGATAATTCAATATCCCGGTAATGAGTTTATTAATTACCTATGCACATCACAAGTCTCACAAGCTTAGTGAGTTCATATATAAAACATGTAACTTTATCATGTTATCAAACATATACCCAAAAACACATTTGGTACACAAACCAATCATCACATATTCATTTAACATTTAATATCTTTATTTCAAGTATTCATTTCAAATGTATCTTTTCACATATTTATATTCTTACAAATATTTCGTATAAACACTTCATATAACCATTTCATTTATATATTTCTATATAAACATTTCATATAACCATTTCATTTACATATTTAACACAATCATTTTGTATATCACATTTCGTTTCAATAATTCATATTCTCCATTCAATATCTAATTCCATACAACTGTTTTGTATATTCATTTCATTTTATACATTTAACACCTGATGAACCAAATTAAATAACGTCGGATACGTAGGAACAATGCTTACACAAAGTGTGCCGTAACTGTAATTGTATTTGCTCATACAAGTTGTGAAATGGGCTTGCTCACATGAGCTGTGGGTTAGAATGTTAAACTACATGATACCACTCACATGAGCTGTGGAGAATCCGCAACAAATGTAGGACCTCAGCCATCGTTAGGACATCCAAGATGTAACAACCCTAACCCAGCATAGACGTTATGGCTGAAACTGGGTGTGTTACGAAGAAGGGTTTTAAATTATATCTTTTAAGTTAAAATGTATCATTTTATTAATTTATCAATCGGAGTCTTAATATCCGGAAAAACTTTGTTTATAATCTTATTTGAAACCATTTTAAATTATAAAGAATTTGTAGCGGAAGTTTGAAAATCGTTTTATTCGAAACCAAGCTCGTGTTTTGAAAAACCCTTTGTTAAAACCATTTGTTTGCATAAAGTGTTTTTGTCAACGTTGCAGAAAAGAAAGCAAAACAAGATCCAAATCCAAAAGTTAAAACCATACAGTCCTGAGAGTCTCAAAAATTACAAACTCTCAAGAAAAATTAGATTTTAATATAAAATTGATATTACTAAATAAAAATAGTTCTCTGTCGAGTGGTCACTGCTAAGCCTTTGTCACACTGACCCGCTTAAGCCTGTGGATTACCTGAAAAGAACAGACAAACATATGTGAGTTTTCGTAAACTCAGTGTGTAACCCAACAAAAATAGTCATGCAACGTGCACAGATTTTCATATACAGACAGATTCAGATTCAGACCTAACTCTATAACAGTAACAGAAATCAGAATCAGATAACAGATCAGACGTACATAATCCTTACCCCATCCTCTACACACACTCTCTGTCCATCCCATCACACTATATGGGGTTAAAAACACCCACCCATCCCTACACACCATATAGTGTCGATGTGACACATAACAGATAATATGCAATCAAGCTGCTAAAATATAGGCGAAAGGTCGCCGTACAGATCACTTCTTACACATATACAAATCCCACCTCAAGCACAGATACTGAATACAGATGCAAAAATAACAGAATAAACATGCTTAACATGCTCGTATACAGATAAATACATACTTAACAGTACAATCAGATATACATATCAGTTTCCTACTCAAATCAGACTATCAGAGTATTAGATCACATGAAATAGGGTTTGGTTATCCTTTACTGACCCAACAGTACGCCCATAGTCGATCGGAACGACCTGTGAGACCATAGGGAAAATTTCAAAATTCTGGGCCACATGTCCGTGTGGCCTACACGCCCAAAATGGCCATACCAGTGTGGCCCACACGCCCAAAATGGCCTTGCCTTTGTGGCCCACACAGCCTGGCTCAAAACTCGTACTCTCGTATGGACCCACATGCCCAACCTGGCTAGCCTGTATGGCCCACACGGTCGTGTCAAGCGTACGGCCATACCTTCGTCAGTCACACAGTCGTGTCTCGCACACGGCTAACCACATGGCCTGGCACACGCCCGTGTGGCATCGATAGTGCCCTTTTTTGGCTTTTGTTGAACCTCGATTTTTCATGTTTAGAGTACACACTTGGTTTGTTTTTTATGCCACAGCAATCCCGAGACCACCAGAACCTAGAAATGTCATTACCACAACCAATTAACAACCAATTACGAATTTAACATCATAAAACCAAAACACGCAAACCCACTTACACTGATAAGAACAACCCCTATTGCGGTTTATGCTGTTGGAGTGAAATCCGCAGGTTCACCAACTACTCTTGTGCAATACATCACAAAGAAGCAATCTCCCTTTCTTCACACCATTTAGAAATTCAAAAGAAAATAATAAACCTAACAGCTTACCGAAATTGAAACCTACAGACAAATGAAATCACTACTTACCCAACTGTACGTAAAACATCGAAATTTCAGATTGCCATGAGGAGAAAACAAAAAGAGGGTGAACAAAATTAAAGGAGAATCGAAAAATGAAAATTACAGAGAAAGGAGAAAGAAAAAGGTCGGCAGAGGAAGAAAGCAGAATTGACGTCAGAAAATATTTGGGAATAGAGAGAGAAAAAAATAATTAAAAATATAAGTTAAAATTAAATAAAATCCCACAATACCCCAATTTAAGGCATAATCTCCTACTAACCCAATCCCAACTACCTACTTTCTCATTCACTTACACAGACTTCCAAACCAATCCAAACTCTCTCAGACAATCGAGACAAAATTTATCACCCTCGCTCACGTAAGGATTCGAACACAAGACCTCCAGCAAGCTAACTCCTTACCACTCGAACCAACAAGCTCATTCTGATATGGATTAACAGACAATTTTATATAAGCCCACCCAATAGGGATAAGGCCTGGATCTAAAATAAAAAAATTTCCTACAAGGGGGACTTGAGCCCAAGACCTCAAACACACACCTAGAACACTTAACCAAAGAAGCAGATACTTTTATTTGTCAGACTTCATATAAACAAAAAAAAAATTAATCGGGGCGTTACAACTCTACTCCCTAAAAGATATTTTGACCTTGAAATTTACCTGATTCGAACAGATAAGGATATTGCTAACGCATCGAGTCCTCAGGTTCCCGCATAGCTTCCTTAGTGCCATGATTTCACCACAGAACCTTAACCAACGGAATGAACTTCCTTCTCAGAACCTTAATATCTCGATCTAAAATCTGAACTGGTTCTTCCTCAAAAGTCAAGTCCGGTCTTACCTCAATCTCCTTAGCAGAGACAATATGAGATGGATCAAACCGATACTGCCTCAACATCGAGATGTGAAACACATCATAGATACGATCCAACTCTCAAGGTAGCTTTAATTGATAAGCAATCGGCCCCACACGCTTCAAAATTAGAACGGCCTAATGAACCTAAGGCTTAACATGCCCTTACGATTGAACCGCTGAACCTTTTTCCACGGAGATACCTTAAGAAATACAAAATCCCCCATAGAGTACTCGATATCTCTCCTTTTAGATCTGCATAAGACTTATGTTTATCATAAGTCACTTTTAGATGATCCCGAATTAGTCTAACCTTATCTTCAGTCTCAGAAACCAACTCAGGACCCAAAAACCGTTGCTCATCCAACTTAGTCCAACGTAGTGGAGTATGACACTTACGACCATAAAGAGCCTCATAAGGTGCCATCTGGATGCTAGACTAAAAAATGTTGTTGTGGGTGAACTCAGCTAACGGTAGAAAATCCTCCCAACTACCTTGAAAATTAATTACACAGTTCTGAAGCATATCCTCTAGTATCTGAATCACCCTCTCAGATATCAATCTGAGGATGGAACGTAGTACTGAAGTCCAATCTCAAACCCATAGCTTCGTGAAGCTTCTTCTAGAATTGAGAAGTAAAGCGAGGATCCCTATCAGAAATTATAGAAACTGAAACCCCATGAAGTCTCAAAATCTCAGAAATGTAGAGCTTCACTAACTTTTGTAGTGAATTATTCGTTCGAACTGGATGAAATCGGTGGACTTGGTAACCGATCCACGATGAGCCACACAGAATCCTTCGTAGTGAGTGTTAATGTAACAGCCCGTTTTTGGGTCAAGTCAAAATAATGGTTTTACAACCACAAATTTGAAGTAGAAATATTTATTTTTATTATTTCTTTAAGGTCTATAGTATGATTGAATGATTGTGTGAAAATTTCATTAAAAAATTTTATCGATAGAGTGTCCAATTTGACTAATAGGACTAAATTGCAATAGGTGCAAAATGTGTGTTCTAGAAGCTAGAGGTGGAAATGAAATTTTAAATTGGGGGTCCTTAAATGGTAATTAGACCATTATACTTTAAGTTGGACAAAAATGGACATAGTTAGGTGAAATTTCAAAGTTTGGCATTAAGGGCATTTTGGTTAATAAAGACAAAATAAAACAAATTAAAGATGTTCATCCTTCTAATTTCATCCCCCATGGCCGAATATCTCTAAGGAAAGCATAGCTAGGGTTTTCCAAGCTCTCAATGTAACACCCTTTACCCGTGTTAGAAACCGAAACAGGGTATGAGGCATTATCGGTCATAAACACATGCAATCGTATAAAATCGAGTCAAGAATTTGTGTTCAAATTTAAAACTTTTCACATTTCATCTTAAAGTCCCTAATATGGGCCTATAAAGCCCAAATCATGCTTTTGAAATGGTCGAGACCAAACCGAGAACTTTAGAAAACTTTGAAAAAATTTCATGAAAAACAGGGGCACACTCCTGTGTAATATTAGGACAGGGTCGTGTGGCTCGCATGGCCATGTCCTTAGCTCGTGCACTAATCTGACTTGCCATTGCAAATAAATTTACATCACATATAGATATCACCACTCATTCATCCACATATGCAAGCATACACATCCTTAAAATGCATCATCATGGACTTATAATATAGCCAATATATCAACATCAAATGGCCTTACACAACAATGAACATTCAAATAGCATAGGCCAACATTTTATGTAACAGCCCTATTTTGGGCCTAGTCGGAACAATGGTTTTGGAAACACTAACATGAGGTTGGAGAAATTATTTTTAATATTATTTTATGTGTTATAGCATGTTTATTTGAGTGCATGAAAATTTTGGTGAAATAATTTTAGCGATTGCATGCTCAATTACAAAAAAGGACTCAATCGCGTAAGGGACAAAAGTTTTATTTCATTAGGTAAAGGTTTCAAATAGCTAGAGAACCAAAATAAAGGGTCTTTAAAGAGCAAATAGGCCTTTATTAATGGCATGGCTGGCCATAGGGACAAGAAAATCAAGAAGGTCAAAATTAGGTTAAATTTGGTGACCAATTTGACTAGAATAAAATAATATAAAGAAAAGCTATCAAGAAGGTCTTGAAAGCTTGAAATTTTCAGCCACTAATTTCTCTCACAAGTAAGTGATTTTGATGACTTTTCTTGATAATTTTTGTACTTTTACGACCCTTATAGCATAAGCTAACTAAAGAGTGGATTATTTTGCAAAATGGTTGAGAGTCTACGATTTTGCCGTAAGAGTATTCATGTTGATTTCAAAATTTTTATAGAAGAAAATGAATCTTGGTTGTTAAACAAACAACTTTTGTGGAGTAGTTTTCATGGAAACCCTAATTAAGGACCATTTTGCATAAGTTATAAATTATGAGGTAAATGTGTGAAATAATGGGAATTGTGGGCTGCTTCTAGTATAAAAAGGATTCGGTTAGGCTTGGGTAGTGAGAAATTTGATAAAATTCAATTTACGAGCCTAGGGGTAAAATAGTAATTTTGTGAAAGTTTAGGGGCAAAATGGTCATTTTGCCAAAATATGAATTATGAATTGCATTGATTAATATGACGATTAAATTATTGGATTTTTATCATTTTAGATCAAGTAATATGAAATCCGGACCTAGACCAGGAAAAGGCCAAGCAAGTAGACTAAATCCAACTAGTCGCCCACTTTTTGTATACCGAGGTAAGTTGTACGTAAGTAAGGTAACTTTATCGTTATTTTGTGTTGAATGATTTATTTTGCATAAAATGGTTGAATATGATTATGAATAATGTATGATGAAATCAATGCGGTAAATTCTCGATTGAACCTAGGAATAGATTGGATATCCATGCCATGCCATTTGGGTGATATGTGTGTTAGTGTAAGACCATGTCTGGGACATGGCATCGACCACGATATAAGAGCCAGTGTAAGACCATGTTTGGAACATGGCATCGGCGATGTTGTGAGAGCCAGTGTAAGACCATGCTTTGAACATGGCATCGACGATGTTGTGAGAGCCACTGTAAGACCATGTCTGGGACATGGAATCGGCATTGATATGTGCGCTAGTGCAAGACCATGTCTGGGAGATGGCATCGGCCACACTATGAGAGCCAGTGTAAGACCTTGTCTAGGACATGGTATCGGCATTGAGACGAGAGTTGGTGTAAGACCATGTCTGGGACATGGCATCGACCTCGACATGTGAGCCAGTGTAAGACCATGTTTGGAACATGGCATCAGTAATTCACCCTCTTGTGTAAAGCTTGTCAGATATCCTTTAGTATTCCAAATGGTTACACGGGTTATTCTAAAATATTATGAAAATGATATGGAGTGATATAATCACGATGTGAGTGGTATAGTTTCTTATTCGAAACTCATGAGATATGAGTCTAGTTATGTTGCCTTGATGGTAAGATTGACATGAGTAAGTTCTAGCTAAGATAATGGTCTTAGGAATATATTGAAATCTTTGGTTTATACTTGTGATATACATAAGCATATGGTGATATTTACCCATGTTCACTCAAGAATGTTGTGTTGATTTATAATATACATAGTTGATGTTGTTACTTATTTATATGCAACTTACTAAGTTTTATGCTTCCTCCCTCTCTTTTCTATTTTCTTATAGTGCCACCAAGCTAGTATCGAGGATCAAAGGACATCGGAGGCATCGATCACACTATAACGTAAAGCTTTGGTATAGCTAGTTTAACATTTGATTTTGGGCATGTATAGGGACTTGAATCTTTTGTTTAGTGTCTTGTTAGTTTAGCCACAAGGGTTGGCTCATATGATGGATGTGATATTCATTTTGTATAGGCCATTAATGTTGGCTAATATTGATTATTATTAAATGCATTTGATGCAAATTTCTCATGGTTGTGGTGGTTTTGGTTATATGTGTTGTGCTTGGATTGGTTTTGGTTGATATTGTGTAGGTTGGTGCAAGGGTGGCAAAAAGGCTTGGTAAATAGCCTTATTCTTATCCACAGGTGAAAGAAAGTCAGTGATAAGGTGTTTTTAAAAGTATCCACGTGGAAGAAATTCTTCAGATTTTGTAAGAAAGGAAAATTAAGTCCATGTTTTATTGAACCCTATGGGGTGACAGAGAGAATTGGACCGGTAGCTTACCGAATAGCCTTGCCATCTGGGTTAGAGAAGATCCATGATGTTTACCATGTGTCGATGTTCCGCCGTTACCATTCTGACCCTTTGTACATTCTTTCGCCAACAGAGGTTGAGATTCGATCAAACATGACTTATGGTGAAGAACCGGTTAAGATCTTAGCCCGAGAGGTCAAGCAATTGAGAAATAAAAGTATCGCACTCGTGAAAGTACTGTGGCATTGACATGAGGTTGAAGAGGCCACATGAGAGCCCGAGGAAATTATTAGAGACCAATACCCAAACCTTTTTAACAGTAAGATTTTTAGGGACGAAAATCCCTAAGGAGGGAGAATTGTAACAGCTCGATTTTAGGCCTGGTCAGAATAGTGGTTTCGAAACCACTAGCCCAAGGAAGAAGAAATTATTTTTAATATTATTTTATGTGTTATAGCATGATTATTTGAGTGCATGGAAATTTTGGTGAAATAATTTTAGCGATTGCATGCTCAATTGCAAAAAAAAGACTAAATCACATAAGGGACAAAAGTTTTATTTCATTAGGTAAAGGTGTCAAATAGCTAGAGAACAAAAATTAAGGGTCTTTAAGGAGAAAATAGGCCTTTATTAATGGCATGGCTGGCCATAGGGACAAGAAAATCAAGAAGGTCAAAATTAGGTGAAATTTGGTGACCAATTTGACTAGAATAAAATAAAATAAAGAAAAGCTATCATCTTTTTTCTCTTCTTCTCTTCTCCACTGAAATTTTCAGCAAGAAAGGAGTCTTGAAAGCTTGAAAATTTCAGCCACTAAGTTCTCTCATAAGTAAGTGATTTTGATGACTTTTCTTGATAATTTTTGTACTTTTGGGACCCTTGTAGCATAAGCTAACTAAAGAGGGGACTATTTTGAAATATGGTTGATAGTCTAAGGTTTTTCCATGAGATTATTCATGTTGATTTCTGAATTTTTATAGAAGAAAATGAATCTTGGTTGTTAAACAAACAACTTTTGTGAAGTAGTTTTCATGGAAACCCTAACTAAGGACCATTTTGTATAAGTTATAAATTATGAGGTAAATGTGTGAAATAATGGGAGTTTTGGGCTACTTCTAGTATTAAAAGGACTTAGATAGGCTTGGGTAGTGAGAATATTCGATAAAAATTGATTTACGAGCCTAAGGGTAAAATAGTAATTTTGTGAAAGTCTAGGGGCAAAATGGTTATTTTGCCAAAATATGAATTATGAAATGCATTGATTAATATGATGATAAAATTAGTGAATTTTTATCATTTTAGATCAAGAAATACGAAATCCGGACCTAAACAGGGGAAAGACCAAGCAAGTAGACTAAATCCAACTAGTCGCCCATTTTTTGTTTGCCAAGGTAAGTTGTACGTAAGTAAGGTAACTTTATCGTTATTATGTGTTGAATGATTTATTTTACATAATATGGGTGAATATGATTATGAATAATGTATGATGAAATTAATGCAGTAAATTCCCGGCTGAACCTAGGAATAGATTAGATATCCATGCCATGCAATTTGGGTGATATGTGTGCCAGTGTAAGACCATGTCTGGGACATGGCATCGGCCACGATATGAGAGCCAGTGTAAGACCATGTTTGGAACATGGCATCGGTGATGTTGTGAGAGCTAGTGTAAGACTATGTCTGAGACATGGCATTGGCATTGATATGTGCGCTAGTGTAAGACCATGTCTGGGACATGGCGTCGACCATACTATGAGAGCTAGTGTAAGACCATGTCCAGGACATGGCATTGGCATTGAGACGAGAGCTGGTGTAAGACCATGTCTGGGACTTGGCATCCGCCTCGATATGTGAGCCAGTGTAAGACCATGTTTGGAACATGGCATCGGAAATTCAACCTCTTGGGTAAAGCTTGTCAGATGTGCTTTAGTATTAGTATTCCAAATGGTTTCACAGGTTGTTTTAAAAGCTTATGAAAATGATATGGAATGATATAATCACGTTGTGAGTGGTACAGGTACTTATTCGAAACTCATGAGATATGAGTCTTATTATGTTGTCTTGATGGTAAGAATGACATGTGTAAGTTCTGGCTAAGATAATGGTCTTGGGACGATATTGAAATCTTTGGTTTATACTTGTGATATACATAAGCATGTAGTGATATTTACCCATATTCACTCAAGAATGTTATGTTGATTTATAATATACATAGTTGATGTTGTTACTTATTTATATGCAACTTACTAAGTTTTATGCTTACTCCCTCTCCTTTTCATTTTCTTATAGTGCCACCAAGATAGTATCGGGGATTAAGGGACGTCGGAGGCACCAATCACACTATCAAGTGAATCTTTGGTATAGCTTGTTTAACTTTTGATTTTGGGCATGTATAGGGACTTGAATCTTTTGTTTAGTGTCTTGTTAGTTTAGCCACAAGGGTTGGCTCATATGATGGATGTGATATTCATTTTGTATAGGCCATTAATGTTGGTTAATATTGATTATTATTAAATGCATTTGATGCAAATTTCTCATGGTTGTTGTGGTTTTGGTTATATGTGTTATGCTTGGATTGGTTTTGGTTGATATTGTGTAGGTTGGTGCAAGTAAGGATGGCTAAAAGGCTTGGTAAATAGCCTTATTCTTGTCCACACAGGCAGACACCCGGGCGTGTGTCTAGGCCGTGTGTGACACACGGTCTGCCCCACGGACGTGTAGTCCGGTCGTGTGTCCCCTGTACCTCAATTTTACAAGTCAGTATGCATGGTACTAAACATACGGCCAGAGACACAGCCGTGTGGAGGACATAGCCTAACATACGGGCGTGTGCCTTGGCCGTGTGCCCTTAATTGGTTACTAACGTCAAAAATAGAATGTCAAGGTTTTTGTACACGAGCTGAGACACGGGCATGCCATGGCCGTGTGAAGGACACGGGCCATGGACATGAGCGTGTGCCAGGCCATGTGAAAACCCCTGTAGGTTCGAATCAAAAAATAAATTCCCACGGGCTAGGGATACGGGCGTGTTCCGATATGTTCAGGCCGTGTGAGTCATACGGGCCTTCAACATGGTCATGTTAAGAAGACACACGGGTGTGTCGCCGTTCCACACGGGCGTGTGCCCCTGTCAGCTTGAATTTTACAAATTTTTCTTGATTGCATAGATTAGTCTCGAATAAATCCAAGGTGTGTTAGGGGCCTCGTAAGCCTATAGTGGGGACACTAAGGTAATATAAAAAGTTTTAATTTGGTGCAAAATTTCATATCTTGGAAATGTATGTTTATATGTGTTTAAGTCCGGTAACACGTCGTATCCTACTCCGGCATCAAACTCGAGTAAGGGGTGTTACATTTTAGTCCAAAATAATTATGACACATACAAAAATAACCAAGTCCCCTATACATGTCATGACCTTAAGTATAAGAATTATCAATACCCAATTTGTTAGTTTGATAATGTGATAGGTTCTCCGACAACTTCAAACACGAGCTAACCTGAGGACATTATAAACATAGAAAATAAATAGAGTAAGCTATATAGCTTAGTAAGTTGGTATGTAAATAATAAGAAATTTATTAACATGCTTTTACCAATTCCAGCAATATTTTCTCAAGATAATACAATTATAATTGTACATAATTCCACTATTTGCTCTTGTTCATCTCAAGCTGTCTAATCAAGTCACATCCACTAAATTCTTTATATCTTGAGCTAAGAAACTCAAAATTAAGATCTGCTAATTTTCCATGAAACTACACTCACATATCTTCTTACCATAATATTTTTAGAATTTTTGGTCTAGCCAATAAGTACAGTTTATTCTTTAAAGTCTCCCCTGTTCTGCTATTTGACAGTTTTAACCCTTCTTCACTAAAAATTAGTTATCTTATCGTATGGGATTTAAATGATATTCCCATCTATTTCTATTGAAAATAAACTCAATAAGAATTTTAAAAATATAAACTATAACCAATAATTATTTTTATACAATTTTTAATGATTTTTCAAAGTCATAACAGGGGATTTCAAAATTATTCTGACCCTATCTCACAAAAATTCAAATATCTCGTAATATAAAATTCTTTTGCTTACACTGTTTCTTTTATTTAAAAATAGACTCAATAATATTTACTTTCATATCTTATTCAACCTCTAATTCAATTTCCACCAATTTTGATGATTTTTCAAAGTCACACAACTGTTGCTATCCAAAATTGTTTTATTGCTAATTTTACTCTCTCACGTTTTCTTTGTATTAACTTTCATTCAACATTTACATAGATTACGAACGTACCTATATCGCTTAATTCAGTTATGCTTCCATTTTTTTTTATCTTGGCTATGTTAGTTGATACACTTAAACCTCAATGAAAACATATTATTTCAATTCAATATCAAATAATATTATTGGTTCATAATTCTTTCACACTTAATCATCACATAGTCATATTTGTTTACACTTAGTCATTTCCCATTGAACATATCGGAATAAAAATGGATACACGGTGGCCTTCACATAGTACCACCCTTGTGTCCAAAGCTATTATATTCACAAAGTGGCCTTCACATAGTACCACACTTGTGTCCAAAGCTATTATATTCACAAAGTGGCCCTCACATAGTACCACACTTGTGTCTAAAGCTATTTTATTCTTAAGGTTCAACAGGGAAGTTTCTCACTTAGCACAATCCCATGGACTTATTTCACTTAGATGCCATGGACTTATTTCACTTAGATGCCATGATCTTATTTCACTTAGCACAATGTCATATCCTAGATATGGTCTTACATGTGAATCACTTGTTTCACTTAGCACATTGCCAGGGTCTAACCATGGTCTTTTACCGTCAATTCATATTTCACTATGCAATAATCGTGATCGATCCTGCGTTTTTACTCAATTCGAACGTTTACTTTAATTTTCACAATTTCATCAAATATATAATAATATTGCATAATTAACACAAATCAATAACGTTTATTAACATACGAACTTAACGTTTATTAACATACGAACTTAACTCGACCTAAAATGGCAAAAAGGACCAAATCGTCCAATACTCATTCTTCCCCCGTTCTAAGTCTGAACTTCGTTTTTCTTAATAATCGAGCTTGGAAGCATGAAAAACCCTAGCCATGGTTTTCCCTTGTGAAATTCAGACATGGGGTTGAAGATGGAAAAAAATTGGCTTTTAATTTTGTTTTTAATTCATTTTAATTACTAAATGACCAAAATGCCCCTAACATAAAAATATTCTATTTCACTTGTTTCATGTCCATTTTTGTCCAAAAAATTAACCAATGGTCTAACTACCATTTAAGGACCTCCAATTTAAAATTTCATAACAATTAGACACCTCTAACATATAGAACTCAACTTTTACACTTTTTACAATTTAGTCCTTTTGACTAAATTGAGTGCCCAAATGTCGAAATTTTCAATCAAAATTTTCACGAAATCATTCCGTGAAATCGTAGACCACAAAAATATAATACAAATAAATTTTTTTCTCACCGAATTTGTGGTCCCGAAACCACTGTTCCGACAAGGCCCAAAATCGAGCTGTTATAACTCTCCCCCTTTAGGGATTTTCGTCCCCGAAAATCTTAACAAAAGAAATTGCTTTCAACTATCATGGATCACTTTCACTAATTTTCCTAGAATTACAAATCATATCAACCTAGTATATCTCTTTCTAATCACCTTTGAACTTTAACACACAGTGTCGGAGCATATCGTCAAAGTTTTGAATTACTCTCTTAGACTTATCACTGATTTACAGGTGTATTACCATGCCAAGATGCAACTGCATACTCATAGTTTCCTGTAGATCTTTCCATAATTGAGATATAGCCCTCGAATCTCTATCTGTAATAATGGAGACCGATACTTCACATAATTGAATAATCCCAGAAACATCTTACTCGTCTGGTTTATTAAACAAAAAATCTGTACATGATCAATCAATCACAATTGATAACATCCTCTTTTTTGGAGATAAAGATAATTCAGATACAAAATCTATAGTAATTCTATCTCATACCACATCAAGGTTATCACTGACTGCAATAGACCTGAATGCTCTTGATATTTGACTTTTATCCATTATCAAATCGATATCTGAGCATAAACTCAAAAATATTAGGTTATATACCCGATCACCAAAACATATATTTCAAATAACTGCACATTTTTATACTCTCAAAGTGAACCAATGAGCTACTACTGAGCCTCATACAAAAATTCCATGCATAAACTCTGAATTCATATGCACGCAATTTCTATCTCAGAACAATAACATCAATCATTAGGTCAGACTTGAAATTCAGAATAAAAAATTGACTTATACTGAACTCGTCTAACTTACCATTCATTAGCACATTTCTAAGATTCTCAATCTTACAATGAAAACATCGCTTTAGCTTTTAATCTAGCTAAAATTAGATCATCATCAATTAAGATCAATTGCGTAACCCACTCACAAAATAAACAAAGATTTTTCCATTCAGTGTGTGTAACTATATCTGATTTCCCAGAGATTAATTAATAACTACTTGCGATCTTTGAATAGTTCAAGTCATTAACACTATCTTAACTTCAAATCTTTCTATGGCATTCGATACTTTAATTCTTGAAATCAAGGAACATGTGACACTTTTCGTCAATTAAACGATATCACCAAATTCTCAATACGGACATAAAAGTGACTGTCTCTAAATCACTGGTCGAACAGTTTTTTTTAATGTGACATTAACCGTATGAAAACATGAACCATCACTTTACATTCTAGTAATAAAACATATTCCAATCCGTTCAATAGTGCATCACTAAAAAATCATAAATTCGTTATTCAATTTAAACTGAACTCAGGACTAGAGCTTCGGTTAATAATATCTTCAACTATTTTCAACTTAGCTAACATGCATAGACCATCCAAATTTTCATAAATGTGATAACCATATCATTCAGAATAGCTTTAACTCATAATAACATCATCAGATTAGAACAAATCTAATAGGTATATCTTAGTGTCACCACGTTTCCGTGATCAAACCGGGATAACATCCATAACAGACATAGCTATCACAAGTTAAAGAATACACATACTAAAAGTCCGAGAACACAATTTAGAAGGAAATAATAACAAAGACCTTGACGGTTCCTCAGAGAAATCCAGAAGAAAATTATGCTTACTCGTTCTAGAATTAATTATAACAAAGGTAACATATTTACAATTATACATATCTTAACTAAATCAATGCTCAGTAGTAACAGAAGTATAGCCTCACATAATTTTCACCATTAACTTTTCATACCAAACATATTAGAATAGACTCCAAAGAGAATAATAAGATATACTAATCATCAATCAGCCAAACCACAGTACTTTCATCTAACATTATTATCAGCCCTTATTCTCATATGGTAAGAATTTCATCAGATAATGAACAATCACACACACATATATATAATACCTAGAAGAGATCATCATAATCCACTCAATCGCTATTGTCATACTCAGACATCTTTACAAGTCGTAATTAGTTTCTCTGACCATTTCTATCATTACCAATCCTATATTGTAATGCCCCAAATTTCTGTAATTTCGGCTTTTGTGATCGTTGAGTATGAAAATATCGGGACTTATGTTTTGAATCATTTTGGCATAAAGTATATGTGGTTTAAGAGGTTATGTGCTCTGGGGTGTGTTTGGGAGGTCCCAAGTTCGAGCCTTAGCTTGGGCTAAATTTAGGTTGTTATTTGATTGAAGCCTGACTTTTGGTGAATAGGCTTATAAGAATTTATTTGTAAGAATATGGCAGAATGGGCCTGCTGGTCTGGTGGCTAAGTGGTGTGTTGGTATGGTGGGGTCTGGGTTCGATTCTCTGCATGGAAAAAATGAGTGTTTTGCTACAAATTTCGGCTAGGAGTTTGAGTTTTAGTAAACTGCTGGTGAGAGAGTAGTAGTAGATTTCAGGGTTATCTGGTTACTTTCTGACTCTTTCCAAAATCCCCATCTGCTAAAAGTCTCTGCAACTCCCCTCTCCACCTTTCTCTTTGTTTTCTTTTTGCCGAAAATCCCCCTTTTATGCTGTCAAAATTTCATTTACACTATTTACTCTCCATTTTCTCTCTTTTCGATAGTTTTGCTTCCGTCTTTGGAGACGCGCTTTTGGAGACAATCAGGGTTTTATTGATCACTAATCGATGTTCTAAACAGTGAAGAATCGTCGTTATTCATTGAAGGTTCTGGAGTGTTTGGGATTGTGTTAAGCTTCGATCGGAACCAGGTGTGTACTCTAGTCAACTGAAATCGCATTTCGGCAAAAGTCAAAAATGCTACTGTCGACACCACACGAGCGTGTGGACTGCCCGTGTAGAGGCCGTGTGGCGAGAGACGGCCGTATGGTTGATGAAGTAGGTCGTGCGAGCACCACACGAGTATGACAAACACGGGCGTGTGAGGCTAGCGAGGCTGTGTGCGAGGCACGGGCGTAACCAATTAGGACGTGTGGGCTACACAAGTGAACCACACGGGCATGTGGGATCTTGGGCCAGGCCGTGTGATCCACATGGGCAAGGCCAATTTGGGCCGTGTGGACCCACACGAGTAGGGCACACGGACGTGTGAGCCCAATTTGTTGGAAATGTTCTGTAAGGTTGCACGGGTCGCCCAAGACGACTGTGACCTGACTGTAGGGTCGGTAAGCATTACTTAGACCCCATACTCTGATTTGATACTAGATTGTGTGCAAAAGCATGTGAATTTATGTATGTGTATATGTTTGATTTTGTATATCTGTTCTGACTTGACGATGGTATGATCTGATATCTGCATATAAGCATGCCATATTATTTATGTTGCATTGCATTGGGTTGGAATTGTTGTGAAGAGAATCTAGATTGAAAGGCTTTTAGCCTGTTATCTGGCAACTATGCTGCATGAAACGTATACGTGCCGTTTTACGGTACCATTTGGTGTATAGGGTTGGATGGGTTGATTTTATCCCCATACTTGGTGTGTAGGTCTGGGTGGGTCGATTCTATCCCCACATGGTGTGTTGGGTTGGACGGAGATGGTGTGAAGGGTTGGTGGGCATGGTTCTCTGATAATCTGATATGTTATGCATGCGATGTTTGTATGGGCTAAGTCCCGATTGTTCTGATTCTGTATTTGAGTGAGCTAAGGTCCTCATCCATTCTGAAAGTGGTAAGGGCCGAATTATCTATATTATGTTACCTATTTGTATGCATGCTATCTGTGGGGTTGTACACATTGAGTTTGCGAAAACTCACCCCTTTGTTTAATTTCTGTCAGGTAATCCCTAGTAGTAGAAGGATAGGTGTGACGGAGGACTCGGCGGTGACCACCGCTAAGCATGTGTTGGTTTTATGGGTTACACTTTCATTTATTTGCTTTCATTTAATATTTATTTTTGGGATTATTTATGTTTTTAGGCTCGAACTGTTTTTGGTTTATTTTGGGATTTTAAGTTGTTAATTTTATCAGTTTATAAACGGCGACACCATAAATACATTTTGGAAACTTAAGGTTTTCGTATAAATGAATAATGTCATAACTTTCACGATAAAGATATGTTTTCAAGTAGTAACTTGAATAGTGATTTCACAACTTAAGTAAAGATAATAGACAGAACAAATTTAAACTTGCTAAGGTTTTTAAAAGCACTCTCATGTGACACCGCCAAATTCGACCATAACGTATAGGCCGGGTTTGGGGTGTTACATTTAGTGGTATCAGAGCCATGTTGCAAAACTTGGTTGTAGATTTGGGTTTCAAAATTTGGTTTTAATAAAATGATTTGTAAAATGATTTGAAATATTTTTTATAACAAGTATGTGGTACACCGAGCCTCTAGCACTGATCCTGTAAGTTCTCTGGAACTCTGGTATGTACTGTTTGAAAGCATGCCTATACTGAAATTTTGTCTGTATCTGCCTGAAATATTGTGTATGTGTTATGGGACTACTATGGGTAGTAAGTTATTGAAACACTTTAGGTAGTGTAAACTAAAAACTATAGTAAGCCAATAACTGACTCTGAAACTCTATTACTATATTGTATAAAATATCTGCTAATAATTATTGAAACTATAAACTGATGTGCATAAAACTTCTAAATATAGATTAATTCAATAGTTACGATGAACACACGTGGTACTCATGGACGGGGTACTAGAGGCCGAGGTAGAGGTCGTAGAGGGATTCGAGCCAAGTCCTTCGCATCTGATACAATTCTTAATCTGGACACTAGCGAGACACTGGTGTCACCTGTTACTGAGACTAGCGCTAAGTCTCAGGACCGTGTAGCTGGGTACGACGCACTATCCCAGGCCATGCTTCAAATTCTGGAGAGGGTCGCTAGGGCTAATGCTAGATCTGGAGGCCGTGGGTCAGTTACGAAACGACTCAGGTCGAATGGGGCTGAGATATTCAGAGGCATCGCTAGGGTTGCTCCGAGTGTAGCTGAGTGTTGGGTAGAGGCCACGAAGCGTATCATGGATGATCTGGACTTCTCTAATGAGTAGAAGCTCAAGGGAACTATGTCATTACTTTGTGATGAGGCGTATCAGTGGTGGCTGACCGTTAAGGAGGGCACTCAGCTTGACCGACTGACTTGGGATCTGT
The DNA here is from genome assembly GCA_025698465.1 of Gossypium longicalyx. Lineage (NCBI taxonomy): Eukaryota > Viridiplantae > Streptophyta > Magnoliopsida > Malvales > Malvaceae > Gossypium > Gossypium longicalyx. The sequence goes on along the minus strand of CM046996.1, from coordinate 22,693,313 downwards.
TTAAGAAAATTATCAGAGTAAGTATGTGAGAGCCAGCTACACTGATGCTAGGCGACGTGAGTTCCTAAATATCACGCAGGGGGACCGTTCGGTGGCCAAGTATGAGGCTAACTTTCTGAGACTAAGCTGTTATGAGAGGGGCATGGTGGCGACAGAGTATGAGCACTGTGTTTAATTTGAAGATGGTCTACAAGACAGTCTGCGAGTTCTAATAGCTCCATAGAGGGAGCGAGAATTCTCATCCTTGGTCGAGAAGGCCAAGATAGTCGAGGAGGTGAAGCACTCTGAGCGCCAAAACCGTAAGAAAGGGAAGGCTAAGAGGGATTCTAAGCCTTTGACTACTGGGATAAGGCCAAAAGAAAAAGGCCAAGACTGATGGGTCCGTGATAGTTGGACCTACTATTGTTATTCTTGTTGGGGTGGCAATGTGTCAGTTCTGTAATAGACGTCATCCAAGCGAGTGTTAGAGGGCTACTGGAGCTTGTTTGAGGTGTGGGTCGACTGAGCATCAAGTTAAGGATTGTCCACTGAGGGGTAACCAAATGCAAACTCTAATTGTTGAAACTGCGTAGCTGCAAAAAGAGGCGCCAGTGTTCTCAAAGATTGACCTACAATCAGGTTATCATCAGTTAAGGGTTAAGGAGGCCGATGTGCATATGATGGCATTTAGGACTCGTTATGGGCATTACGAGTTCTTGGTTATGCCCTTTGGGTTGACTAATACACCAGCGGCGTTCATGAACTTGATGAACCGTGTGTTCCAGCCCTACTTGGATAAGTTTGTAGTCGTATTCATTGACGACATCTTGGTGTATTATGAGAAAGAGGATCAGCACGATGAGCATTTAAGAATGGTTCTACAGATTCTTCAGGAAAAACAGTTGTATGCGAAGTTCAGTAAGTGTGAGTTCTGGCTTTGGGAAGTGACATTTCTGGGTCATGTAGTTTCTGCTGAGAGGATTCGTGTGGATCCTCGTAAGATTGAGGCTGTGTTGGATTAGAAACAATCAAAGAATGTGTCAGAGATCCATAGTTTTTTAGGACTGGCAGGATATTACCGATGTTTCGTGGAAAGGCTCCCATTGATTGCAGCGCTGTTGACTAAGTTACTACGTAATGGAGTTCCTTTTGTTTGGACTAATGCCCAGCAGGAGAGCTTTGAGAAGCTCAAGACAGTTTTGACTCAGGCTCCAGTTCTGATATAGCCTGAGCTGGTAAGGACTTCATGGTGTACAGCGACGCATCACATGTGGGTTTGGGTTACGTTCTAATGCAATACGGTAAGGCTCAAGACTCACGAGGCTAATTATCTGACGCATTATTTGGATCTGGCTGCAGTCGTCTTTGCATTAAAGATTTGGAGGCATTATCGGTACGGTGAGAAATGTACCATCTACACTGATCACAAGAGCCTCAAGTATCTCCTCACTTAGAAAGATTTAAATCTTAGGCAACGACGATGGGTTGAGCTACTTAAGGATTACGACTGCAGTATAGAGTATCACCCTGGAAAGGCCAATATGGTGGCCGATGCATTAAGCCATAGTAATGTGGATGATTTGAGAGCGTTGTTCGCTCGACTGAGTATTTGTGACGATGAGAGTCTTTTGGCAGAGCTACAAGTGAAGTCGTCATAGATTAAGCAGATTAGAGCTAAGCAGTTAGAGGATAAGGCTCTCGAGATGCGATTTCGTCAAGTTGAGACTAGGACTATTACAGATTTTGGGTTGAATAATGATGGGGTATTGTGCTTTCGAGGTAGGATCTGTGTACGTAATTATGAGGATTTGAGCCTGTCAATTTTGAGGGAAGCGCATAGTAGTCCGTACGTTATGTATCCTGGTGGAAGTAAGATGTATAAAGATCTCCGAGAGTTGTACCGTGGCTAGGGTTGAAACGCGGGGTGACCGACTTTGTTGCTCGTTGTTTGACTTGCTAGTAGGTTAAGGCTGAGCATCAGTTACCTTCGGGTTTGCTGTAGCCAGTAAAGATACCGATGTGGAAATAAGAGCATGTAATGATGGACTTCGTTAGTGGGTTACCTCTAACACTCACTAAGAAGGATTCTGTTTGGGTCATCGTGGATCGATTGACCAAGTTTGCACATTTCATTCCGGTTAGGACGAACTTCTCCCTGTAAAAGCTAGCTAAGATCTACCTTTCTGAGATAATAAGACTGCATGGGGTTCCAACATTGATTATCTTCGATAGGGATCCTCAGTTTACTTCTCAATTTTGGAAAAAGCTTCATGAGGCTTTGGGTTCACGACTTGACTTTTGCACTGCATTCCATCCTCAAACAGATGGTCAGTCGAAGAGAGTGATTCAGATACTAGAGGATATGTTGAGGGGCTGTGTTATGGATTTTCGAGGTAGTTAGGAGGCATACTTGCCTTTGATAGAGTTTGCTTACAGTAACAGCTATCAGTCTAGTATTCAGATGGCACCTTATGAGGCACTTTATGGTCATAAGTGTCGCACTCCTTTTTGCTGGACTGAGTTGGGTGAGCGATGTGTTTTGGGTCCGGAGTTGATTTTAGAGACTGAGGATAAGGTCTGATTGATTCGAGAGCGTCTGAAAGCGACTTCTGATAGACAGAAGTCTTATGCTGATTTGAGGAGGAAGGACATTGAGTATTCTATGGAGGACTTGGTATTTCTTAAAGTTTTGCCATGGAAGAAGGTTTTGAGGTTCGATCGCAAAGGTAAGTTGAGTCCCTAGTTTATTGGGTCATACCGAATTTTGAAGCGAGTGGGGTCAATCGTGTATCAGTTGGAGCTCCCTCAGGAGTTAGACCGTATTCATGATGTATTCCATGTCTCGATGTTGAGACGTTACCACTCTGATCCTATGCACATTGTGCCTGTGGAGGAAATTGAGGTTGGACCAGATCTGACGTTCGAGGAGGAGCCAATTCAAATTTTGGATCGTGACGTCAAAGTTCTGCGTAGGAAGTCTGTTCCCTTAGTGAAGATGTTGTGGCGGAATCATAACACTGAGGAGGCCACTTGGGAGCCGGAGGATTCAATGCGTCAGCAGTATCCTCACCTTTTCTGATCAGGTAAAAATTTGAAGACGAATTTTCTCTAAGGAGGGTAGAGTTGTAACGCCCTAAATTTCTGTAATTTCGGCTTTTCTGATTATTGAGCATGAAAATATCAAGACTTATGTTTTGAATCATTTTGGCATAAATTATATGTGGTTTAAGAGGTTATGTGCTCTGGGGTGTGTTTGGGAGGTCCCAAGTTCGAGCCTTAGCTTGGGCTAAATTTAGGTTGTTATTTGATTGAAGCCTGACTTTTGGTGAATATGTTTATAAGAATTTATTTGTAAGAATGTGGCAGAATGGGCCTGCTGGTTTGGTGGCTAAGTGGTGTGTTGGTATGGTGGGGTCTGGGGTTCGATTCTCTACATGGAAAAAAGGATGAGTGTTTTGCTGCAAATTTCGGCTATGAGTTTGAGTTTTAGTAAACTGCTGGGTAGGGGAGTAGTAGTAGATTTCAGGGTTATCTGGTTAGTTTCTAACTCTTTCCAAAATCTCCTCCTGTCGAAATTCTCTACAACTCCCCTCTCCACATTTCTCTTTGTTTTCTTTTTGTCGAAAATCCCCCTTTCGTGCTGTTGAAATTTCATTTACATAATTTCTTCTCTATTTTCTCTCTTTTCGATAGTTTTGCTTTTGTCTTTAGAGATGCGATTTCGGAGACAATCAGGTTCTGTGGATCACTAATTGACGTTCTAAATAGCGAAGAATCACCGTTATTCATTGAAGGTTTAATTTCTCTGTCAGGTAATCCCTAGTAGTAGAAGGATCGGTGTGACGGAGGGCTCGACGGTGACCACCGCTAAGCATGTATTGGTTTTATGGGTTACACTCCCATTTATTTGCTTTCCTTTAATATTTATTTTTGAGATTATTTATGTTTTTAGGCTCAAACTGTTTTGGGTTTATTTTAGGATTTTAAATTGTTAATTTTATCGGTTTATAAATGGTGACACCACAAATACGTTTTGGAAACTTAACTTAAGGTTTTCGTATAAATGAATAATGTCATAGCTTCTGCGATAAAGATATGTTTTCAAGTAGTAACTTGAATAGTGATTTCACGACTTAAGTAAAGATAATAGATAGAATGAATTTAAACTTGCTAAGGTTTTTAAAAACACTCTCATGTGATGCCGCCAGATTCGGTCATAACGTCTAGGTCGGGTTTGGGGTGTTACACGTATTATTCAATTCACTAACGTAAATCAATCCAGAAAAAATTCCAGCAAACACATACTTTAGTCATCATACATGTTTAAGTCGATTAACTGAGATTAACTTTTTTCTCTAACCGTGACCTTGCAAAGTCCAAATAGTCTTTAGAATAACATGGCATCTCTTCCAAAACTGTATTTACTTACTCAACTATTTTCAACTTTGTCTACATTACTAGCAAATCCGCTACTGAACTCTTTAATCATTCACTAGTGAACTCATGCAGCACAAATCTTATGAAATTTTATTATAAGATATCACATTAGTAAGGGGGTGAGGTCGTAAAGCCTCTAACTTGACTCTCATACATACACAAATGGCTTAACATTCATCATCATCATCACAATGATACAATTCACTTCAGGCAATTTAACACACATATTTATGTTACACTAACTTTCTGATTATCTTATCAAACAAGTGCATATTTATGTTACACTAACTTTCTGATTATCTTATTAAACAAGTGCACTTATACATGCATTCCACAAATATTGAGTAAGTTTACTTACTGCATTCACTTAATCATACAAGTCAAGCACATAACATCATATGAAGGTCAAACAAACATGAATGCTTTTCATAATACAAATTTGCATTTTATGTTACTTTCCCATATTTCAAGAATAATTTCCCTTTACACTATTTTAATTTCAAGGAATATTTAGATAGTATGCTCAAGGTATGTATATTAACATATTACTCATAATAACATATTAATCATAATTCTCAACTTATGTATGTTTCATTTTTGTACCTCATCATATACACGTCATGAACTAATTCATACCCTCTTAAGTTTCAATTTATCACAAACACATTTTCAAATATCCCAATGTCATTTGCAGTGTTTTCAAAAATAGCTCGGTTGGAAAGCACATTTATCTCAACAAAATAATTTCATCAGAGTCGGGAGATATTACACTATCACGGTTCATATATGGCATGTATAGCTAGACTCTTACACATGCTAGGTTAGTCCGAGAACTGACTAAACCATAGCTCTAATAACACTAAATGTAACACCCCTTACCCGTGTTTAACACTGAAATAGGGTATGAGGCATTACCGGACATAAACACATGCAATCGTATAAAACTGGGTCATGAATTTGTGTTCAAATTTAAAAAATTTCACATTTCATCTTAAAGTCCCTAATATGGGCCTACGAAGCCCAAATCATGATTTGGAAACGGTTCTGGACCAAACCAAGAACTTTAGAAAACTTTGAAAAAATTTCATGAAAAACAAAGGCACACTCCCGTGTGATATTAGGACACGGCTGTGTGGCTTGCATGGCCATGTCCCTAGCCCATGCACTAATTTGACTTGTCGTTGTGAACAAATTTATGTCACACATAGATATCACCACTCATTCATCCACATATGTAAGCATACATATTCTTGAAATGCATTATCATGGACTTATAATATAGCCAATATACCAACATCAAACGGCCTTACACAACAACGAACTTTCAAATAGCATAGGCCAACATTTTAGGTCAAAAAAATTATGACACATACAAAAATAACCAAGTCCCCTATACATGCCATGATCTTAAGTATAAGAATTGTCAATACCCAATTTGTTAGTTTGATAGAATGGTAGTGTAATAACCCGATTTAAGGCCTAGTCGGAATAGTGGTCTCGGGACCACAAATTTGAAGATATAAAAATTACTTTTATTATTTTTATGAAGTTATGGTACGATTATATTAGTGCATGAAAAATTTGGTGAGTTAATTTTCATGTTTTCAATCCCGATTGTGAAAAAGGACTAAATCGCATAAAAGGCAAAAGTTACATTTTGGTACCCAAAGGTGTTATATAGCTAGAGAATCAAAATTTAGGGCTTTTAAAGGGCAATTACATCCTTTTTAATAGTGTTGGCCGGCCATGTGATGGATTTTAAACAAATAGTCAAAGTATTAGGTTGATGATGTCATGTTTTGGTGATAAAATAATGCCTAAAAGCCTAGCTATCATTTTCTTCTTCTCAATCTTCTTTCTTCACCAAAAATATTAGCCAAAATAGAGGTTTGAAAGCTCAAAAATCTGCAGCAACTTAAAGCACTCATAAGTAAGTGATTTTAATGAGTTTTCGTCAAGATTTTTACATTTTTGAGACCCTTGAAGCATGAGCTTTCAAATGAGGATGATATCTTACAAAATGGTCAAGAGTTTAGGATCTTTCCATGGATTTATTGTGATATATGCTGAGTTTTTATGGAAGAATATTGTGTTATAAACAACTTTTGTGAAAGGTGTTAGCATGAAAACACCTAAAAGGGCTATTTTGCATAAGTTGCAAAATAGGTGGTTAGTGTGTGAAATAGTGAGAATTTGTGGTTTCCATAGTAGTAAAAATAGTTTAGCTAGGCTTTAAATACGAGGAAATTCGATAAAAATCGATTTTCAGGCATAGGGGTAAAGTGGTCATTTTGCCAAGGCCTAGGGGAAAAATGGTCATTTTACCAAAGTTGTGAATTTATGAATGTCTAATTGTATTTAGTGACTAAATGGATGTATACTATTATAGATAAATATTTGCCAAAACTGAGCTTAGACCGGGGAAAAGCCAAGCAATCCGAATAAGCCGACTAGTCAAGTACTTTTTTGTAAACTGAGTTAAGTTGTATGTAAATAATACAACTACACTGTTAATACTTGTATTCATATTGTCATTGAATTGATGTTGTACGAGTTGTTAAGTTATAAATTGAGAATGCTTTGTAATATTGAGATAGTAGAAATATCCCATTGAAACCTCAGGATATGAACTGGATATTTGTGCCAAGACATTGGGTGATTTGTGCGCCAGTGTAAGACATGTCTGGGACATGCTTCGGTCACATTATGAGAGCCAGTGTAAGACCATGCCTGGGACATGGCATCAGCACAGAGATGAGCGCTAGAGTAAGACATGTGTGGGACATGCATCGGCCTCGACAGAGATAGCCAGTGAAAGATGTGTCTGGGTCACGCATCGGCTAGGAGTTGTGCTAGTGTAAGACATGTCCGGGACATGCATCAGCATGCATATATGAGATCCAGTGTAAGAACATGTCTGGGACATAGCATCGACAATATATCCCATGTTGAAGGTTCATGGAATATCCAGTAGTATTCCAACGGTTCAATGGTGAAAGTTATAGTTCAATTTTGATAAAGAAAGGATGAACATGTTGTGAGTGTTATAGGTACCTATATGATAAGCATGAGTAACGAATTTAAATTTAGAAAATGAGACTCGAGTAGATGATGATGAGTAAGTTAAGTTATGTTTACCTTTGAGCTATAAGCATGATGATAAATGGTGAGATTGTTGTATAGTTATTTATATGCAACTTACTAAGTTTTATGCTTACTCCCTTTCCTTTCCTTTTTCTTTCAGTGTCAACAAGCTAGCTTGAGGGCCCCATAAAGTCAGAGATACCGATTACAGTATCAGCTATAGCATTCAATATAGTTTGATTTATATTTTTGAAGGTGGCATGTATAGGGCTAGACAAGGATGTTGTATTAAGAGAATTATTTATGTATTTTGGCTCAAGTCAAAAGCCCTTCACTTTGTATCAAGCCTGGAATAATGGCTATTATTCATTTTGATGAATGCATATGATGTTCTTTCTTAGGATGAATTGGTGTCTTTTGGGGTGAAATTTTTATATTGGCATGATCTTATGTAGGTTGTGCAAAATGGGTGACAAAATGGCTTGGAAAATAGCCTAGTTTGTCCACATGGGTAAGACACACGGGCGTGTGTCTAGGCCGTGTGTGACACACGGCTCACGCCTATGGGTGTGTGTTGTGGCCGTGTGTCCCCTGCACTTAAAACTTTAAAGTCATTTTAGTACACGGGCAAGCCACACGGGCGTGTGTCCAGGCCGTGCCATAAAGTCAGTATGCATGCTAGTAGTACACGGGCAAGAGACACGGCTGTGTAAAGGACATGGTTATAGGGCACGGGTGTGTGCTTGAGCCATGTGGTTTTGGCAGAATGCCCAGGTTTTCAGACAAGGGTTCGGGATATAGGCGTGTCCCTAGCACACGGCCGTGTGTTCTATATCCACACGGGCGTGTGGAGTCTTGATGCATGAAACTTTTATAAGTTTTTCATGAGTTCTCGGTTGGGTTCTGAACCACCCCAGATGTATGATTTGGGCCTCGTAAGTCCGTATATGAGATAGATTGCAAGTGAAAAGAGAAGTCTTTAAATTGTTTGAAATTTTTTTATGGCCTAGTTTTGTATAGTTGGTTGAGTCAAGAAAGGTAACACCTTGAACCTTGTTCGGGCGTCGGATACGGGCGAGGGGTGTTATAGATAGGTTCTCTGATGACTTCCAACCCGAGCTAACCTAAAGACATTATAAACATAAAAAATAAATGGAGTAAGCTATATAGCTTAGTAAGTTGGTATGTAAATAATAAGAAATTTATTAACATGTTTTTACCAATTCTCATAATATGTTCTCAAGATAATACAATTATAATTGCACATAGTTCCACTATTTACTCTTGTTTATCTCAAGCTGTCTACTCAAGTCACAGTCACTAAATTATTTATATCTTGAGCTACGGAACTTCAAATAAGATCCGTTACTTTTTCCTGAAACTAGACTCACATATCTTCTTACCATAAAATTTTCAAAATTTTTGGTCTAGCCAATAGGTACAGTTTATTCATTAAAGTCTCCCCTATTTTGTTGTTTGATAGTTTCAACCCTTCTTCACTAAAAATTAATTATCTTATCGTATGGGATTCGGATGATGTTTCCATTTGTTTCTATTGAAAATATACTTAGAATTTTAAAAATATAAACTATAACAAATAATTATTTTTATACAATTTTTAAAGATTTTCCAAAGTCAGAACAGGGGATTTCAAAATCATTCTTACCCTGTCTCACAAAAATTCAAATATCTCGTAATATGAAATTCTTTTGCTTACACCGTTTCTTTTATGTGAAAATAGACTTAATAAGATTTAATTTCATATCTTATTCAATCTCTAATTCGATTTCCACCATTTTTGATGATTTTTCAAAGTCACACAATTGTTGTTGTCTAAAACTGTTTTATTGCTAATTTTACTCTCTTACGTTTTCTTTGTATTAAATTTCATTCAACATTTACATAGATTTCGTACGTACCTGTATCGCTTAAATCAGTTATACTTTCATTTTTTTATCTTGGCTATGTCAGTTGATACACTTAAACCTTAATGAAAACACATTATTTCAATTTAACATCAAATAATATTATTGGTTCATAATTCTTTCAAATTTAATCATCACATAGTCATATTCGTTTACACTTAGTCATTTCCCGTTGAACACATCAGAATAATAACGGATACACGGTGGCCTTCACATAGTACCACCCTTGTATCCAAAGCTATTTTATTCACAAAGTGGCCTTCACATAGTACCACACTTGTGTCCAAAGCTATTTTATTCAAGAAGTGGCCTTCACATAGTACTACACTTATGTCCAAAGCTATTATATTCACAAAGTGGCCTTCACATAGTACCATACTTGTGTCCAAAGCTATTTTATTCCTTTTCTCACTTAGAACAATGCCATGGACTTATTTCACTTAGATTCCATGGACTTATTTCACTTCGCACATTGCCATGGACTTATTTCACTAAGATGCCATGGTTTTATTTCACTTAGCATAATGTGTAACATCCTGAAATAAGGCCTACTCGGAACAGTGGTTTCGGGACGACAAATCCGACATTGAAATATTTATTTTATGATCATTATGAGGTCTAGAATATGAGAATATGCATGTGTTAAAGTTTCATGAAGAAATTCTATGGGTAAAGTGCCCAATTGGAAAATAAAGACCAAATTGAATCAATTGTAAAACTTGGATTCTAGAAGCAATTTGTATGAAATTGCATTAGATTATAAATTAGAAGGTCTTAAAGAGAAAATTGCCCAATTTCTAGGTTTTTGGACAAAAATGGGCTTGTATGGATGAGATTTCAAAAAAAGGGCTTAAGGGCATTTTGGTCATTTGGCAATTTAATGAAATAAAATGGGAAAAAGAAGGCAAAAATCAGCCATTCTTCTTTCTTGTCCAGCCAAATTTCTCAAGTCACCATATCTAGGGTTTTCAACATTTTCAAGCTCAATAGTAAGTGCTCTCAAACCCCTTTTTAATGTGCTTTGTATTTTTAAAATCTCGGTAGCTTACTCTCTCTATTTCTACCCATATTTCATGCTAAGGTTCATGTTTAGAAATTTACCCATGCATTAGTTACTTGTATTTTGATGGTTTATGGAGGAATATGAAAGTTGGATGTGTGTTAAACATCTTTTCCTAAGTGATTTTCATGAAAAACCCTTAAAAGGACCTTTTTTCAAAAGGTGTAAAATGTGTGGTAGAAATGAGAAATAATGGAAAAATGTGGGCCGACATAAGAGGGAAGAACATTTGGCTAGGCATGGGTAATGTAGAAATTGCATGCATATCATTATACGAGCCTAGGGATTAAATTGTAAAAATGCGAAAGGTTAGAGGAAAAACAGTCATTTGGATCGAGGGTGAAATTTAGACTTGAAAAGTATAAAGTGAGGTGTTAATAATTTATTTTATTGTTATAGACCCTGAGATACAAATTCTGGAGGTCGATCAAGGAAAACGAAAGGTTTCGGAATAATCGAAACACAATACCAAGATGAATACCAGGTAAGTTCGGATAACTTAAAGTGAACTCATAATATGCCTAATTGCATGATTTATGAATATATGATAATTGCATTTGACGATGGCATGAAAATACTTGAAATGTATCTTTAATAGTGACATGTTAATAAATGTCCCGATTGAGGTTAAAAAGGAAGTTCGGTGGATAAACCATGATTTACATAACTTGAGATCCTGCATGTGTTGCAGAAGGATTTAGCCCAGACAGGTAATCCGTTGATCTCAAATATAGAAAGGATCTAGCCCAGACGAGTGTTCCTTGAGTGATCGAACCACTCGAAGAATATGTGTGCATTGTGGATTTAGCCCGGATGGGTAATCCGATTAGGGTCTGAATTTAGCCTGGGCTGGTAATTCAGATCCGAGCTCATTAAGGGTGTTTGTCGCTATAAGGGATTTAGCCTGGACTGGTAACCCCGGCATCACCTTATGAGTTTACGACAATGGGGGATTTAGCCTGGACTGGTAATTCTATCGTAAAATGTAAGGTTCACGGGAGTGCATACCTGATATGATCATTATTATGAATTGATGGTAAATGGATAATCCATCGAGATTTCCTAGAAACTCAACGGGATTAATATGGTGTATATAAATGAAATGATGAACGATGAACTCATCTAAGACAAATTACATGGTACAATATTATTGTGACTAACTTGATGATTGAGTGCATGTGATAGGGAAACCATTTTATTCATGTTGGTTCTGTTGCTAAATATGATTGGATGTTAATCAATCGCTAAGTTTACTTTCTAGTTATTCGGGCTTACTAAGCATGTAAGTGCTTACCCCTCTCTTTTTCCCTATCTTACAGAGCTCGAGGAGTCGTAAAGATTGGAAGAGGGTTAGAGAGTCAACACACTATCAACTAGTCCAGCTTTGGTATAAATACACTTTTATTTTGTTCAAAGGCATGTATAGGGTCTTCGTTCATTTTATGATATGTGTCATTTGAATTGCCCATATGAAGGCTTGTAAAAGTTTACATATCTTCTTGTATTTGGCCATGGGAATTGGTTTATTTTGAAGTGGGCTATGACCTACAAATTTATGCATGCTTATGTTTGCATGGGATGGCTTGACCATAATTGGCAACGAGTCACAAAAAAGAGCCAATCTTAAAAGTATTAATGAGACATGGAAATCCTTAAATCAAAGGAAATAACCTAGCATGTGCTAAACCGATGATATGAGGTTTACATGCAATGAGGTTTGTTAAGGTTATATGTAAGTGTATAATCTGGCCTTATTATGTATTAAGGTAACCTATAAGTGTGATTGGTTGATAGAGGGTGACCAAAGGTTTGAAAAATAACCTTACAAGGTCTACACGGATAGACACATGGGCGTGTGTCTAGGCCGTGTGTAACACACGGATCACCCCCATGGGTGTGTGGTATGGTCGTGCGTCCCCTGCACCTAAAATTTTAAGTCAGTTTCGAGCATGGGCTAGACCCACGGGCGTGTGTCCTGGCCGTGTGCCCTTAAATGCATGCTGACGTCACAAACAGAATGCTCGAGTTTTTTGACACGGGTGACACATGGGAGTGTCTAGGCCGTGTAAAGGACACGGGCCAGGGACACTGGCGTGTGCTTGGCTGTGTGAAAACCCCTGTAGGTTCAAAATAAAAAAAATTTCATAAATTCAACACGGGTAGAGGACACGAGCATGTCCCAAAGCACATGGGTGTGTGCATTGCCTCCACACGGGCGTGTGAGGCTTTACCTAGGAAAATTTTTATGAACTTTTGTAAGTTCTCGGTTTAGTCTCGGATCATTCTCAATGTATGTTTAGGGCCTCGATAATAGGGTATTATGATGCAATTTGATCTATTTTATAATGGAATGAAATTTTATAACCCCTATTTCCTAAAAATGTTCAAGTTCATGTTTGGTCACGCCTCGTATCCGGTCCCGGTCTCAGGTACGGGTAAGGGGTGTTACACAATGTCATATCCTAGATATGGTCTTACATGCGAATCACTTATTTCACTTAGCATATTGCCATGGTCTAACCATGGTCTTTTACCGTCAATTCATATTTCACTACGCAATGTTCGTAATCGATCCTGCATTTTTACTCAATTCGAACGTTTACTTTAATTTTCACAATTTAATAAAATAGATAATAATATTGCATAATTAACACAAATCAATAATGTTTATTAACATACGAACTTACCTTGACCTAAAATGGCAAAAAGGACCAAATCGTCCAATACTTGTTTTTCCCCTGTTCTAAGTTCGAACTTCATTTTTCTTGACAATCGAGCTTGGAAGCTTGAAACACCCTAGCCATAGTTTCCCCTTGTGAAATTCAGGCATGGGGTTGAAGGTGGACAAAAAATTGGCTTTTAATTTTGTTTTTAATTCATTTTAATTACTAAATGACCAAAATGCCCCTAACATAAAAATATTCTATTTCACCTATTTCATGTCCAATTTTGTCCAACAAATTAACCAATGGTCTAATTACCATTTAAGGACCTCCAATTTAAAATTTCATAATAATTAGACGCCTCTAACATGTAGAACTCAACTTTTGCATTTTTTACAATTTAGTCCTTTTGACTAAATTGATTGCCCAAACATCAAAATTTTCGAATGAAAATTTCAAAAAATCATTCTGTAAAATCGTAGACCATAAAAATATAATACAAATAAATTTTTCCTTGTTAGATTTGTGGTCTCGAAACCACAATTTCGACTGGGCTTAAAATCGGGTATTTACACTCAGGCTCGATTGTAAGTCCGTCTTTGTCCCATTTTTAATGATTTTTACATTTTTGTAAATGTTTTAACTTGATTTAACTATTTTAAGGACTAATTTGAAAGAAAATCAAAGTCTAAAATTTTACCCTTGTTGAATATTTATGTATTTTGATGTTTAATGGTAGAAAATGTATGTTTGGGGTTAGATAAACAACATTTACCAAGTGACTTTTGATGAAAATGTCAAATAGGGACCTATTTGTAAAAGTTGTAAAATGTGTGCAAAAATGTGAATAAATGAAAAATGTGGGCCAATATGAGTACTAATGATATTCGGCTAGGCTTGGGTAATGAATAAATCGAATGAAAATCATTTTACGAGCCTAGGGACTAAAATGTAAAATGTTGAAAAGTTAGGGGCAAAATGTAACTTTTGCCATAAGGTGTTTTTGGGATTAAATTGAATAATGTGATGATTGAATAAGTTAAATGTGGTATTATAGATCAAGAAAGACGAGGTTTTGACCTAGACCGAGGAAAGAACAAAGTTGTGGACTAAATTGAACAATTAGCCATTTTGTACCGAGGTAAGTTCATATGTTTAAAATAAGCTTTAATATGATTGAATTTTATTGCTTTAATATTGCATGAATTGTATGTTTGATAAATATGGATGAGCTTAATCCTATGAACGAGTTCGAAGATGAATCGACAAGCAAGAAATCCTGTTTAAACCTTAGGAACAGGGTAGGATACAAATGACTTGTCACTAGGGTTAGTATGTGTTATGTGATCATGTGATCCGGCTGCTAGTCTCGTACGTCCTATCGGTGGCTGAGCATACCGGCATATGTTGCGGATACTTGACAGCTTGTGTGAGCAGCACCGCATAGCTACATCTTGACTGACAGCTTGTGTGAGCAGGCCCGTTGATAGCTCGAGAGCGAGCAACAATGTGATATGAGATTTAAGGTAGCATTGGCTACATATGTGGCACTTAGTGTGCAAATTTCCTGAGTATCTGACATTGTTATTCCGAGTAGATCACGGGTATGTCAAAGATGAGATTATGTGTAAGTTCATTTCGAGATGGTTCAGGTATGTACGTAAAGCTCATTTTTATTAAATGCTTGGAGTGATGAAAAGGAGGTAAGTTTTGTGATGGAATGAATTATGATGCTATGGTAAATGTACATTTAATTATGATATATTATTTGAATGTTATATGCATGGTAAGGTTGATTATTTCTTGCATATGAGCTTACTAAGCTATATAGCTTACTTCGTTTATTTTTCATGTTTTTATAATGTTGCCAAGCTAGCTCAGATAGAAGATCGTCGGAGATTCCCCTCACACTATCAAACTCTCATTTTTGGGTATTGGTGATCTTAGTAATTTGAAAGTATGGCATGTATAGGGACTTGGTCATTTTGTTATATGTGTCATTGTGTTTTGGCCAAAAATATTGGCTTGTAACTGTCACAGGTTGATGTGGTATTTGGCCATGTAACTTGGCTCATTTTGATTGGAATGGTTGTAAGCATATCTATATATATATATATATATGTATGCATGCATGTGCAATCATCCTTGTGTGATGTGGTCTATGAATGCTTGGTGAATGATGGAATTGTGATTTGAGGCATGAATGTGAAATGTTTGGTGATATGATCTATGGATGAAATGATATCAATTGTGGTTTGATAAATGTTGTGTGTATGATAGATGTTGATATTGTATTGGCATGTGCTGGTCATAAATGTGGATGTTTTGGTTGCCTAAGTATATTATTTTGTGTGCCTTTGAATTGGTCTAGGTGTATATGTGAACAAGGGTGGCAAACAGCTTGGCAAATGGCCTTTATTTTGTCCACGTCATGTGTGACACACGGCCTGCCACATGGGTGTGTGTTCCGGCCGTGTGTCTCCTGCACCTTAATTTTGAGAAACAGAATGGTCAAAACTGAGCACATGGGTAGAGAGACGGGCGTGTGTCTTAGCCGTGTGGACGACACAGCCTCAAACACGGGCGTGTGCCCTGGCCATGTGAAGTCTGTACCTATTTCTTGAAAATTAATTTTCCACACGGCTTAGCACACGGGCATGTGACTTGGTCGTGTGATCTCAATTTGTTCATGGGTTACAAGTTAGAGAGTTACACGGGGTTGGGAGACGGGCGTGTGTGATCACACAGCTTGCCCACATGAGCGTGTCCTATATCCACACCAGCATGTGACCCCTATTTAGTGAAAAAAATTTCTAAGTTTTGTAAAATTTTCCCGAGTTGTCGGTTTAGTCCTAAACCACTTCCAAAGCATGTTTTGGGCCTCGTGGCCACGTACTAGGGACTTTATGATTGAATGTGAATGGTTTTAATTTGGATGCAAATTTATGACTCGGAATTGTATGATTGCTTGTGATGTGAGTTTGATAATGTCTCGTACCTTATTCCGACATCGAATACGGGTAAGAGGTGTTACAGTTAAAGGTAACCCACTAACGAAGTCCATCGTTACACGTTCTCATTTCTGTAAGGGAATCTTAATAGGTTGTAGCAAACCCAAAGGCAACTAGTGCTCAACCTTAACTTGCTGGCACGTCAGACAACGAGCAACAAAATTTGTTACCTCACGTTTGAGTCCTGGCTACCAGCACAACTCATGAAGATCCTGATACATTTTATTACCACCGGGATGCATAGCATAAGGGCTACTATGCGCTTCCCTCAGAATCGACTGCCTCAGATCAGAATCATTTAGTACACACCGTCCTCGGAAACATAGAACCCTATCCTTATTTAGTCAAAAATCAGATGTACTTCCATTCTCAATCTGATGAAACTGCAAAACTAAAGACTCATCCCTTAGTTGTGTTTCCCGAATCTGCCCATTCCAAGTCAGTTTAACCTGCAACTCGGCTAAAAAACCCCCATCATCAAACAAATTGAGACGAGCAAACATCACCCTCAAATTAGTCATCACTCTACGACTGAGAGCATCGGCCACCATATTAGACTTACCGGGATGATACTCTATGGTGCAGTCATAATCCTTGAGCAACTCAATCCATTGACGCTACCAAATGTTCAACTCCTTTTGAGTAAAGAGGTACTTGAGGCTCTTGTTATCGGTGTAAATGATATACCTCTCACCATACAGACAATGCCTCCAGATCTTTAACATAAACACCACTACAGCTAACTCGAGATCATGCGTCGGATAATTTCCCTCATGTGACTTAAGCTACCGGGACACATAAGCCACAACCTTACCATTTGGCATCAGTACACACCCTAGACCAACGTGTGACGCATCACTATACACTACAAACTTCTTTCCAGATTCAGGCTGAATAAAAATAGGAACCTAAGTCAAAATAGACTTGATCTTCTCGAAGCTCAATTGTTTCACATTAATCTAGACAAAAGGAACATTCTTGTGTAGAAGCTTAGTCAGATGAGCTGCAATCAATGAGAACCCCTCATGTAATAGCCCGATTTAGACCCTAATCGAAACAGTGGTTTCGGGACCACGAATTCGAGTCAAAAAAATATTTAAAATTATTTTCTGTGTTTATTTTGTGTGAATTAATATCTTTGAAATTTTCGTGATTTAATTTTGTCGTTTGAGTGTCCGATTAAATAAAAGGGCTTAATAGCGTAAAATGAAAACTTGATAGTTTAATGTGTGACGACCGAATTGTTAATGTCTTTTTAATATGAAGTTTTTATGTTGTAATTAGGCCATTATTGAATTGGGTGGACGGCTAAAGACATATTAAACATGAAATCATAATTTTATAATAAAGGATAAAATAGTAAATTGAAAAAAAAAACATGTTATAATATATATCAGATTATAACATAATTAAATTATTCTATTTCATTTGTTCTTCATTGTCGAATATAAACAAAGAAAAAGAAAAGAAAACTAAGATAAGGTTCAGCTAATTTGAAGCTCAATCAAGGTATGAGTTTAGCTCGGTTTTTGATAATTTCTACATTTTTGAGATCGTTGCTTAGTAATCTTCAAGACCCATGCTCTAATTTTTTATTTTGATGAATATTTTGAGTTGTGCCATTCTTTATAGCTTGTGATTTTTGTTGTTTGATGATGAAATATGGAAGATATGTTTTAGATTAACATATTTTGTATTGGATTTTTTTATGATTTTGAGTAATTAGGACTTAATTGCAAAAAAAATAATAATTTGAGGGACTAAAATGTGAAATATATGAAATATATGGACTTATTTAGTAATGGGTAAGATTCGGCTAAGCATGGGTACCTTAAAATTTTGAATACTTTGTGTTTTGTGTAATAGAGACTAAATTGTAAAAATTGTAAATGTCAGGGGTAAAATGGTAATTTGCCCATTTACGTATTTTTGGACTAAATTGAATGAAAGATGTTTGAATGAGCTTAATTTGAATATGTTTAGATCAAGAACCAAAGAAATCAGATTTGGACCGGGGAAAAACGAAAGTTGTCGACTAGTAGCCCTGTCCCGTTTTAAGACGTCCGAGGTAAGTTTATAAGTAAATAGATGTGTTTATTGGTGATTTAAAGTTTTATTTATAAGCTGTTATGAAATGTTAGACTTTAATTATGCCATGGCCTAGTATGATTAAACTGGGTTCTATACTTTCTAGTTCGATTCGACCGAGATACGACGTCCGAAAGCCGCGTATGAACCTTAGGAATAGCTAGGATACATATGTCATGATATAGGATTCCGATATATGTGTGCGAGTAAGTCCATGGCATCGATTTGTGATTTCAATATGTGTTTACTAGTAAGACCCTATCTGGGACAGTGGCATCGATATGTGGCTACATGTAAGACCACGTCTGGGACGTCTGCATTGTATGATATATGTGATTATCCGAGTGTCCTATCTGATTCCGAATGGTTCATCGGGCAAAGGTAAATTGTGTACGGATTGTGTAATACGAGCTAAATGGCCAGGAATGATTTAACTTGATATCTATATGAGATAAGGTAAGATAGTACTGTGGATCTCTGTTGTAAATCATGTACAATGCAATTGAAGAATTCATGGGTATTACATATGTGTGTTTGGCTTGTGAATGAATAATTTGAGTAACATTGAAATGTTAATTAATATGTCTATATAAGACTTGTACATTCGGCCATTTAGGTATTAATTATACATGAGATGTCATTAGTTGATTCTTAAATTGCATAAAAGAGTAAATGGATATGTGGTCATTATGATTATTTAGTTTGGAAGTTGATTTATAAAGTGCTAAATGTTTATACATATATTCGGCTTAGGCGGTTGATAATGTTAACACACTTCGTTTAGTTAATATGAGTCAATTATGATATTGAGTTGTTTATTTGCTTATGACCTACTAAGCTGTGGTAGCTTACTCTGTGTATTATGTTACTCTGTTTTATAGATTTTGAAGTCAAGCTGCAAGCTCAGGGACTGTCAGCCAAGCTCATCACACTATCAGCTATTTTGGTACCTTTATAAGTCAAACTCGAATTATGGCATGTATAGGCTGGGATATGTTTTTGAAATGTTAAAATGCAGATATGTAAAATTAAAGCCATGCGAAAATGACTTACCCCCAAGTTTCGTTTTTAATTATGCTTGATTGAGGTTTAAAATGTGTTAGTTTTTATGTCATGAAATGGGAATGAATAACATAGGTGAAGGATAGTATATACTTTGGAATGGATGAGTAATGATATGAGTTTTGAGTATTAAAAGTGGATTACAAGCTTGAATGTGGCATAAATGAATTAGCCATAAATAACATTTATTCGATTTGGATATGTTTTATATTATCATATGTATGCAGGTGAATATGATTATTATGATTAGTTTCGACCTAGTATGATCTTAGATTAATTGTTTGATATGTTAGATTTGATAATTGGCTGATGGAAACTTTGGTTGTATATGTGATTTTAAATGATATGTTCATGGTATGTTTATGGTATGTTTATGGATTATTAATTGTTTCAAAAATGGTATTTACATGTATATAATCAAATCAATAATTTTCCAATTTGATTCGGTTGTATGGATGAGAAAATACTAATATTATGTTTAGATAATTAACAAAACAGGTATAGTTAATAAATAGGTTTAATGTGGAATTTGGAACATATGCTCGTAAGACAAAAACGCTTTGTAATGCCCTGATTTTCGAGATTTTTCAGGTTTCTGTGATTTTAGGTAAATTTTGAAATTTTGGTGTTCTGAATATTGGAATTGCATTTAAATGTGTTAGTGGGCCTTTAGAAGGCCCAAGCCTAAGTTAAATTCGATAAAATATCAAGGTTGGATTTTAAGTGAATAGGAGACTTGGTTAAATGGGTTTTTAAGAAGAACTTCGTAAATTATGACACAAATAAGGCCTTGGTAAAGTGGCAAGGTGGCACCACTAAGTTCCTAAAAAATGGCGCCTGGGAAGGAATTAAAGGTCTAGGGTTCAAGTTGCAAGGTAGACATACTGTTACTTTTTAATTTTAGGCATGTGTCGGGCATGTGATCACTTAAGTGAATTTCGGCAAGGGCCTTAGGGAGGTTGGGCCGATTGTTTTAGTTGATATTAGGGTTCGGTTCTTTTCTTTTTCTGTCTTGGAGAATTAGGGTTAGCCACCTGAAAGCTTTCACTGTCATTCATCCTTTTTGAGTTCTCACAAAAGTCGAAAACTCAAATTCCTTCTCCTTGGTTCCGAGTTCTTCTTCCTCTCTTTTTCCTCCATTTTCTTTCTTCCTTTTTGCTTTTTCTTCTAGCCGAAACCTTCTGATCACCTTACTCACCGCCTCTATCGATCCTATCCTCCACAAAACCTTCATAGTCGATCGCCATAAAAGCCGAAATCCCGAAAACTTACTTCTTGTGCCGATTTCTCCAAGCCAAAATCCTTCAGTTATTTTTGTTCCTTTTGATTAACTTTCATCTTCTCTAAACCCTTAGTATCTGTCGGCAACATTACTTCAAAGTTATAGCCTCAAATCGTCATCTTCTTCATCACTTAAAAAGCCGAAGTACCATAGATTTAGGGACCTATAGCCGAAACTTAAGATCTCCTGGATTCGAGTTCTACTATCGTTTAGAGGATAGATCTGCATCAGATCTGCATAGAAATCAAAGAGGAATAAGTGGTAAGTGCTCATCACCTCAGATCTAGTTTTATTTTACAATTTAGAAAAAGCCGAAGTCCCTAAAATCTAGGGAGACTGTCGATTTGGGCATAGGGCTTTAAGGGTCTTTAACCGACGATTTATTTTGGTGATTAGTGTCTTCTAGAGGTTGGATCGAAGGCTTGGATCTTTGGAACAACTAGACTTAGATCTAGTCATCGGTTTTCGGCAAAAAGGTAAGATTCTAAAAGCTTTAGGGGCATGGTTCGAATATGATAGGTGAATATTGGGATTTGTTATTGTGGTTTGCAATCTAAGAATTGTGGTAATCAATTGTAGGACATCGTAAGGGATCTTAGTGGCAGTCGTCGCGAAACAGGTGTGTATCGAACACCCTCTCATAGTTCAATTCGGCAAAAGCCGAAATGCCAAAATTCCGGCATTTCGTGGGCTTATGAGTGTGCGAGTGCTCACAAGACGTTTAGAAATCATTTGATCTGGATCGCAAAGTGGTAAGTTAGTCGTGTGTGAAATTTCATGCACTTCGGTAATTGGGCCTCGATAGGCTAAAACTGGGCCCAATGGGCTTACGGGCCCATACGGGTAAAATAATAAAAAAATAGGCAATAAGTATGTTCTGTTAGACTGTAGAATCAAAACTGCTTAAACCGGTAAACTGGTCATAAAATTTGAATTAAATGGGCTTAAATTGCTAGTGGACACTGTAGGGCCCATTAGGGGTTTTAGGGCCCAATGGCTAAAATTGTGAAATTGAGATAAATAAATTACTGTGATGACAAATGGGCTAGTAAGGACCGTATTATTCATGAGAACCCTTAAAACGGATAAAATTACTGAAATACCTTTATAGGTGGAAAATTTACGGATTTACCCCTAAGAGTAAAATTACTGATATACCTCTAGGGTTAAGGTTTACCTGAAGGCATGTTCGACTGTTACTATTTACTGCATGCCATGTTATTATTATCTGATGCATGGGACTGGGTTATTGATGGAGGAAGTACTAAAAGTGGCTTGTCCATGTACTGGAGGCTTTGCCTCAACTTATTGATATCTGAGCAGCAATGCTGCAACTGTGGAGTGTAGGGCTGGGTGGGTTGAGCTATTCCCCACATGGAGTGTAGAGATGGTACGGGTGGAGTGTAGCGGTTGGTTATAGGCTGGGTTGGGCTTGCATACACGAATATGTTTGTTCTGTTCTGGAATGGGCCTATGGGCCATACTGTTATCTGAAAAGGGGCTAAGGTGTGACAGCCCTAATTTGACCCTAGTCGGAAAGTGGTTTCGGGACCACAAAATCGAGTCATAAAAATAATTAACCGTCATATTCTATGTTTATTATATGTGAATATGCATGTGTGAAAGTTTCATACTTTACTTTTGTCATTTGTATGTGAAATTTATTAGTTGGGACTTAAGTGAGACAATTGTGAAATGTGTTAGGCAAATGTAAAAGTGATCTAATAGTACATGTTGTCAAAAAGGTTGGACTTGCATGTCAAATTAGCCAATTCTTTTAGATAGTGGCCGGCCATGTTATTGATTAAAACATATTATATTTATTTTATGTTAATATTTTATATTAAAAAAAGGAAATAATGAATAAAGAAAAATAAAATATTGATTAGTGGGAGGAGAAACCAAAGTTAGTCCATGTTTGCTCCTCCATTGCCGTAACTAGAAGAAGAAGAAGAAGAAAATCTTTGGGAAAATTCGGCTATGGTGGTTGGCTAAATTAAGGTAAGTTCAATGTTATTCTTGGAAACTTAAGCATCATTTGGATGATAGTTTAAAGTCTACCTATTTTATGGTTTGAAGGTAGGTTTTGAATGAGTTAAGATTCGGCTAAGGTGTTTTAAAAAAAATTTATGGTGGATTGCTTTGATGTCATCAGCATGCTAATTGTAAAGCATTAAGTAGATGATACATACGATTGTGAAGTGGCTATTCGGGTTCTATAATGAAATTTTGCCAAAGCCGAATGTGTCATGAAGAAAAATGTTATATGTGCATTATATAAGTATATGTGTATCCGGCCAAATGAATTTGATTTAAAGTTTTGATAGGTTGAGGGATGAATGGCCGAATGAGCTATAAGCTATGTAAGGATAAATTTTGTATATAAGTTGTGTGTGTATGTGTGGCTTTATTAGTTAATGGCATTCGGCATTATTCTTCATTTATATATGTGTGCATTCGGTCTTTGGGAGTAAATAGATGAAGTTAAAATGATAAAGAATGTTTCTAAGACTTGTTAAGTCGTTGTGGCTATTGCCGAATGTATGTTTGGTTAAACGAAATTTTCAATCGTTTATGCATGAGCATGTGAACTAAATATTTAATGAATATTCGAAAAAATGGGGTTAAGGGTTAAGTCATAAGAATTTTGGGTGGTATTCATATTTGGACATTAAGGTTATATATACTTTGGCTATGTGAGTTAGGTGTTAAGTAACCTAATTATTTGATATGCATATTCGGTCATTGTTTGGCAATGATATAACCTATGTGTAATTTGCTACATTTGATCATGAGATGGAATTTGTATATGGAAGTTTAAGCTTGAGTAGTTAGGGTTAAATGGGTCATATAATGATCTTAAATGGATTGTATGCATATCCGTGTGTAGGTATTTGTGTGTGCAGCATTAAAGCTAAATGGAAATTGGTATTGTGGTAAATGTTGATAAGATGACATTCGGAATTAGCTATATGTTTTGGAACTATACTGTAATTTGAAAATAAAACTGTATAATATTAAAGTATGCATTATATATATATATGTATGTGTATATGCGGTTGTGCATAATTATGAGTAAATGATTAAGTGATGATAATCATATATAGGTATGAATATATATATATATATATATATATGTCTTATGTAAGTACCATGTACTTATAGTGACAATCGGATGTATGATTGAATTCATGCATATGAGAGCATGATAAGTTATATGAATCTTTGTTTATGTATGCGAATTAGATATTGATTAAATAAGTATAAAATCGATTCATGACATATTTTATAAAATATAATATGTATTGGAGTTTTATATGATTGTCAAATATGACTACGAAGAAGTAAAGTTGAGTAAGTAATTTAAATAAATCTATTTGTTTTAATTAAGCTCAAGAGCAAAGGGAGTCTAAATCAGATAGGGGAAAGGAGAAAGCAGTCGAGTAGATTATCCGCAACTGTTCAAAATATCCGAGGTAAGTTTTAAGTAGTCTTCTTTAGTATATAATTGACAATGTCTTTATAAGAGTATATTAGGTGAATTGCGATTTTTGGTTTGCACTTGAATAAATTTGAATAATAGATAATGCATGTATATGACTATTAAGTGATAAGATGGCTTAGATGTGTTATAATATGACCAAGTATGTATGAGACTAGAAATATATCCGGACATGAGATCCGCAGGCTATATGCTAGAAATATATCTAGACATGAGATCCGCAGGCTATATGCTAGAAATATATCTGGACATGAGATCCACAGGCTATATGTTAGAAATATATCCGGACATGAGATCCGCAGGCTATATGCTAGAAATATATCCGGACTTGAGGTCCGCAGGCTACGTGCTGGAAAAATATCCGGGTTAAAGACCCACAGGCTTATGCTAGTAATGTATTCCGAGCTCTAAGACTTGACTGAACCGATGCCAGTAAGTTAAGTAAGATTACGACTTCGAATGTCCGTGGTAAACATCGTTGTGTAAGTATTATTTATTTTACATGTTCAGGTTCGTGTTACGTGCTCATATTTAAATTGATTTGTAAGTGATTTATTAGTATCAAAGATTGATATATATATATATATTTGGTCAATGTAAGTCACCATATAACAAAAAAAGGTGACTAAAAAGTAGTAGTATAAGCTATGTAGATAGTGAAATATGTGTTAGAAGTTTTCTTGTGTATACATACATACATATTCGGCCAATAGGATTTATAACCTATGTAATGGTGTATATTTGGCCAAGTGAATTGCAATTAGAATACGAGTTTTGTGATACTCAATGTTCAATTTTAATGACAAGCTTTAATAGTATGAATTGCTTAAAACTTACTAAGCCTCGAAAGCTTACTCTGTTTCTTATTTCTTTGTTTTTTTTTAGATTGTTGATTTTGGCTATCGACCCAGGGATCGTCAGCAGTTCTTCATACTATCGATCTTTTTGGTACAGTTATATTTTGAACTCGATATGGCATGTATAGGTTAGGCTGTTGACAAATATGTTTTGTAATCGTAAATATTTTGGCCATATGAAAATGGCGTATATAACTCAAGGTTCAGTATGTATTCAGCTCAATTTCTACTTTTAGTGTTAAATTTGTGTGAACGTAAAAAATAAAAAAAATTAAATGTTTAGCTCGGTAATACCTTGTAGCCTAACCGGCGATCGGATGCGGGCTTGGGGTGTTACATTTTATTGGTATCAGAGCTACGGTTTAGTCGATTCTAGGATTAAAGTTGCGTGTATGAGTCTAGCTATACATGCCATATAGTATTAATACGATAGTATGATGAATTCTAACAGTTAAAAATGTGTTTTCGTATAGTAATGGACCCCGATCCCAATCGAGCGGTAGCTGTTGATGTTGAGAGTGTAGCGTCTGCTCCCGCGCATGGGACAGCGTCGATGGACTCTCAACCTATTGCAAGCAATCAAAATGACGAGGCTAGACAGGCTTTTTATAGTGTGATGAATGATTGGTTCAACCAATACATTCGAACTAATACGGCCGTTCCACAACCCCCACTCCCGAATAATACACCCCTTGCACCTACAATACCTCTGGTAATTGATCAGACGAGGTTAAATAAGCCTCCGGTTGACAGAATCAGAAAGCACGGGGCTACTGAATTTAAAGCTACAGATAGTGATGATGCCGAGCAAGCTGAATTTTGGTTGGACAACACTATTCGAGTACTTGATGAACTATCTTGCACACCCAATGAATGCCTGAAATGTGCTATATCCTTGCTACGTGATTCTGCTTACTATTGGTGGAACACATTGGTTTCTATTGTACCCAGAGAACGGGTGACGTGGGAGTTCTTCCAAACTGAATTCCGAAAAAAATATATCAGTCAGAGGTTCATTGATCAAAAACGAAAAGAATTTCTTGAGCTTAAACAGGGTTCCATGTCAGCTACTGATTATGAACGGAAGTTTGTCAGACTCAGTAGATATGCTCGGAAATGTGTATCGTCTGAGACTATTATGTGTAAACGTTTTGAAGATGGGCTGAATGAAGATATAAAGATGTTTGTTGGCATTCTTGAAATACGAGAGTTCGTAGTACTTGTCGAGCGAGCTTGCAAAGCCGAAGAACCTAGTAAAGAAAAAAGGAAAGCTGATGTCGAAACTGGAAAATTTCGTAAAAGATCTTCAGGAAAGTCTTTTCAGCAATCATCGAAGAAATTTCGAAATGATTCAGGCCGATCAAAGAATACTTCGGGTTTTTCCAGACGAGACCACGATCGACCCCCTGTGAGTACACGAGCCACTTCAGTTGCTAGTGTTGGAAATGTTGGTCGGGACAGGACAGAGTGCAAGTATTGTGGTAAATGGCATTCGGGGAGTTGTAGATTTCATGACCGCTTCTGTTATAAATACAGATCAGCCGACCACTTTATTAAGGATTGCCCGAGATTGTCTGAACAGAATATGAATCAGAGTGGGAAACCGAGTACTACAGCACAAGGTAGACCACCTAGGAATACGGGGAATGTTAGAGGCGGTCAGAGAGTGTCTAGAGATGCTACAACCAGATCCGAGGCTCGTGCTCCTGCTAGAGCTTATGCTATACGCGCACGCGAGGATGCTTCTTCGCCTGATGTTATTACCGGTACTTTCACTCTCTTTGATACTGATGTGATTGCTTTGATTGACCCTGGTTCTACTCATTCATATCTATGTGAGACTTTAGCATCCAGTAAGACTCTACCTGTTAAGTCTACTGAGTTCGTAATCCGAGTGTCAAATCCCTTGGGTCGATATGTGTTAGTCGACAAAGTGTGCAGGAAATGTCCCCTGATAATCCGAAGTTCTTGTTTTCTGGCTAATTTGATGCTTTTACCGTTTAATGAATTTGAGTTTATTCTCGGTATGGATTGGTTGACCGTTCATGATGCAGTTGTGAATTGCAAAAGAAAGACTATTGACTTGAGATGTGCAAATGATGAGATAATCCGAATTGAGTCAACTGATATGAACGGGTTACAAGCAGTTATATCCTCGATGTTGGCTCAGAAATATGTCAAAAAGGGGTGTGAAGCGTATCTTGCGTACGTACTTGATAGTAAAGAATCAAAAAAGAAGCTTGAATCAGTATCAGTGGTTTGTGAGTATCCAGATTTTTTCCTAAGGAATTGCCAGGGTTACCACCTGTTCGGGAGGTAGAGTTTGGTATTTAACTTGTACCTGGGACTACACCAATTTCAATAGCACCATACCGTATGGCACCAACAGAATTGAAGGAATTGAAAACTCAGTTGCAAGAGTTAACGGATAGAGGTTTCGCTCGACCGAGTTTCTCACCTTGGGGTGCACCAGTATTGTTTGTGAAAAAGAAAGACGAAACTATGAGAATGTGCATCGATTATCGTCAATTAAATAAAGTGACAATAAAGAACAAATATCCGTTACCGCGTATTGATGATTTGTTTGATCAGCTGAAGGGAGCATCAGTGTTTTCAAAGATAGATTTGAGATCGGGTTATTATCAGTTGCGAGTTCGAGACTCAGATATACCTAAAACTGCTTTCAGATCGAGATACAGTCACTACGAGTTCTTAGTGATGCCGTTTGGGCTCACTAATGCCCCTGCAGTATTTATGGATTTGATGAACCGAATCTTCAGGCAGTGTTTAGACCGGTTTGTAGTTGTGTTTATAGATGACATCTTGATTTATTCACGCGATGAAACCCGAACACGCCGAGCACGAGATTAGTGTTGCGCAGATTTTACGGATATAAGCGATTATATGCTAAGTTCGATAAATGCGACTTCGGTTGAGAGAAGTTAGCTTTTTGGGACATGTAGTATCCGCGATCGGGTATTCGAGTTGATCCGAGCAAAATTTCAGCCATACTTGATTGGAATCCCCGAGAAATATTACATGAAGTTCGAGCTTTTTGGGACTTGCTTTGGTTACTACTAGGCCCGGTTCGTAAAGGTTTCTCGATGATAGCCACACCAATGATGAAGCTACTTCAGAAAGATATTAAGTTCGAATGGTCAGAAAAGTGCCAGAAAAGTTTCGACCAACTGAAAACGCTTTTGAAGGAAGCCCCAGTGTTAGTACAGCCCGAATCCGGTAAAGAGTTTGTTATTTACAGTGATGCGTCCTTACATGGGCTAGGTTGTGTATTGATGCAAGAGGGTCGAGTTGTAGCTTACGCATCGAGGCAATTGAAGCCACATGAGAAAAACCATCCGACTCATGATCTCGAATTAGCTGTCACAGTTTTTGCTTTAAAAATATGGCGACATTACTTGTTCGGAGAAAGATGTCATATATATTCAGATCATAAAAGCCTAAAATATTTAATGACTCAAAAAAATTTGAATCTGAGACAAAGACGTTGGCTTGAATTGTTGAAAGATTATGATCTTGTTATTGACTATCACCCTGGAAAGGCTAACGTGGTCGTTGATGCTTTGAGTCGCAAATCACTGTTTGCTTTGCGAGCGATGAATGTTCACTTGTCCGTTTCATCCGATAATGTGTTAGTAGCAGAATTAAAAGCCAAACCGTTATTGACTCATCAAATATGTGAAACTCAGAAAATTGATGATGAATTGGTGGCTAAACGAGCTGAATGTGTTTCGAATGTGGATTCAGAGTTTCAAATTGACAACAATGATTGTTTGAGGTTCAAAAGTCGGTTATGTGTTCCAAGAAATTCAGAACTTATTTCGATGATTTTGAACGAAGCTCATAATAGCCGAATGTCGATCCATCTTGGTAGCACAAAAATGTACAACGATCTGAAACGTCAGTTTTGGTGGCCTGGTATGAAACGAGACATTTTTGACTTTGTTTCGAAGTGTTTGGTGTGTCAACAAGTAAAAGCGAAACATCAGGTGCCTTCGGGATTACTTCAGCCAATCATGATACCCGAATGGAAATGGGATCGAATTACGATGGATTTTGTATCTGGGTTGCCATTGTCGTCAAGTAAGAAAGATGCGATTTGGGTTGTTGTTGATAGACTGACAAATTCAGCTCATTTTATTCCCGTACGTATGGATTATTCACTTGACAAACTAGCCGAGTTGTATGTTTCTCAGATTGTGAGGTTACACGGGGTACCTATTTCTATTGTGTCGGATAGAGATCCGAGATTCCCATCGCTATTTTGGAAGAAGTTACAAGAAGCATTGGGTACCAAGTTGCATTTTAGCACCGCTTTTCATCCCCAAACTGATGGTCAATCCGAGCGGATCATTCAGATACTCGAGGATATGTTGAGATGTTGCATCCTTGAGTTTAGTGGTTCTTGGGAACGATATTTGCCTTTGATTGAATTCGCTTACAACAATAGTTTTCAATCAAGCATTAAGATGGCACCTTACGAGGCTTTGTACGGTCGTAAATGCCGTATACCGTTGTTTTGGACCGAGCTTAGTGAAAGTAAAATCTTCGGGGTTGATTTGGTTATGAATGCTGAGCAGAAAGTAAAAGTAATCCGTGAAAGTCTGAAAACAACTTCAGATCGTCAGAAGTCGTATGCGGATTTAAAACGAAAAGACATTGAATATCAGGTCGGAGACAAAGTGTTTCTTAAAGTTTCACCTTGGAAAAAGGTGCTCAGATTTGGTCGTAAAGGTAAATTGAGTTCGAGGTTCATCGGGCCGTATGAAATATCCGAATGAATTGGACCAGTCGTATACAGATTGATTTTACCCCCTGAACTTGAAAAGATTCACAACGTTTTTCATGTCTCGATGCTTCGACATTATAGATCTGATCCATCGCACATAATTAATCCATCAGAGGTTGAAATTCAATCTGATTTGAGTTTTGAAGAAGAACCGATTCGTATTCTAGCTTGCGAGGTGAAAGAGTTACGAAACAAAAAGGTTCCGTTAGTAAAGGTATTATGGCTCAAGCACGGGATCGAAGAAGCTACTTGGGAACCCGAGAACTCTATGAAAGAACGATATCCTAACTTATTCACTGGTAAGATTTTCGGAGACGAAAATTCCTTATGTGGGGGAGAGTGTGACAGCCCTAATTTGACCCTAGTCGGAAAGTGGTTTCGGGACCACAAAACCGAGTCATAAAAATAATTAACCGTCATATTCTATGTTTATTATATGTGAATATGCATGTGTGAAAGTTTCATACTTTACTTTTGTCATTTGTATGTGAAATTTATTAGTTGGGACTTAAGTGAGACAATTGTGAAATGTGTTAGGCAAATGTAAAAGTGATCTAATAGTACATGTTGTCAAAAAGGTTGGACTTGCATGTCAAATTAGCCAATTCTTTTAGATAGTGGCCGGCCATGTTATTGATTAAAACATATTATATTTATTTTATGTTAATATTTTATATTAAAAAAGGAAATAATGAATAAAGAAAAATAAAATATTGATTAGTAGGAGGAGAAACCAAAGTTAGTCCATGTTTGCTCCTCCATTGCCGTAACTAGAAGAAGAAGAAGAAGAAAATCTTTGGGAAAATTCGGCTATGGTGGTTGGCTAAATTAAGGTAAGTTCAATGTTATTCTTGGAAACTTAAGCATCATTTGGATGATTAGTTTAAATTCTACCTATTTTATGGTTTGAAGGTAGGTTTTGAATGAGTTAAGATTCGGCTAAGGTGTTTTAAAAAAAAATTATGGTGGATTGCTTTGATGTCATTAGCATGCTAATTGTGAAGCATTAAGTAGATGATACATAAGATTGTGAAGTGGCTATTCGAGTTCTATAATGAAATTTTTCCAAAGCCGAATGTGTCATGAAGAAAAATGTTATATGTGCATTATATAAGTATATGTATATCCAGCCAAATGAATTTGATTTAAAGTTTTGATAGGTTGAGGGATGAATGGCCGAATGAGCTATAGGCTATGTAAGGATAAATTTTGTATATAAGTTGTGTGTGTATGTGTGGCTTTATTAGTTAATGGTATTCGGCATTATTCTTCATTTATATATGTGTGCATTCGGTCTTTGGGAGTAAATAGATGAAGTTAAAATGATAAAGAATGTTTCTAAGACTTGTTAAGTCATTGTGGCTATTGCCGAATGTATGTTCGGTTAAAGGACATTTCAATCGTTTATGCGTGAGTATGTGAACTAAATATTTAATGAATATTCGAAAAAATGGGGTTAAGGGTTAAGTCATAAGAATTTTGGGTGGTATTCATATTTGGACATTAAGGTTATATATACTTTGGCTATGTGAGTTAGGTGTTAAGTAACCTAATTATTTGATATGCATATTCGGTCATTGTTTGGCAATGGTATAACCTATGTGTAATTTGCTACATTTGATCATGAGATGGAATTTGTATATGAAAGTTTAAGCTTGAGTAGTTAGGGTTAAATGGGTCATATAATGATCTTAAATGGATTGTGTGCATATGAGTGTGTAGGTATTTGTGTGTGCAGCATTAAAGCTAAATGGAAATTGGTATTGTGGTAAATGTTGATAAGATGACATTCGGAATTAGCTATATGTTTTGGAACTATACTGTAATTTGAAAATAAAAGTGTATAATATTAAAGTATGCATTATATATATATGAATGTGTATATGCGGTTGTGCATAATTATGAGTAAATGATTAAGTGATGATAATCATATATAGGTATGAATATATATATATATATATATATATATATATGTCTTATGTAAGTACCATGTACTTATAGTGACAATCGGATGTATGATTGAATTCATGCATATGAGAGCATGATAAGTTATATGAATCTTTGTTTATGTATGCGAATTAGATATTGATTAAATAAGTCTAAAATCGATTCATGACATATTTTATAAAATATAATATGTATTGGAGTTTTATATGATTGTCAAATGTGACTAATAAGAAGTAAAGTTGAGTAAATAATTTAAATAAATCTATTTGTTTTAATTAAGCTCAAGAGCAAAGGGAGTCTAAATCAGATAGGGGAAAGGAGAAAGCAGTCGAGTAGATTATCCGCAACTGTTCAAAATATCCGAGGTAAGTTTTAAGTAGTCTCCTTTAGTATATAATTGACAATGTCTTTATAAGAGTATATTAGGTGAATTGCGATTTTTGGTTTGCACTTGAATAAATTTGAATAATAGATAATGCATGTATATGACTATTAAGTGATAAGATCGCTGAGATGTGTTATAATATGACCAAGTATGTATGAGACTAGAAATATATTCAGACATGATATCCGCAGGCTATATGCTAGAAATATATCCGGACATGAGATCTGCAGGCTATATGCTAGAAATATATCCGGACATAAGATCCGCAGGCTATATGCTAGAAATATATCCGGACTTGAGGTCCGCAGGCTATGTGCTGGAAAAATATCCGGGTTAAAGACCCGCAGGCTTATGCTAGTAATGTATTCTGAGCTCTAAGACTTGACTGAACCGATGCCAGTAAGTTAAGTAAGGTTACGACTTCGAATGTCCGTGGTAAACATCGTTGTGTAAGTATTATATATTTTACATGTTAAGGTTCATGTTACGTGCTCATATTTGAATTGATTTGTAAGTGATTTATTAGTATCAAAGATTTATATATATATATATATTTGGTCAATGTAAGTCATCATATAAAAAAAAGGTGACTAAAAGTAGTAGTATAAGCTATGTAGATAGTGAAATATGTGTTAGAAGTTTTCTTGTGTATACATACATACATACATATTCGGCCAATAGGATTTATAACTAATGTACTGGTGTATATTTGGCCAAGTGAATTGCAATTAGAATACGAGTTTTGTGATACTCAATGTTCAGTTTTAATGACAAGCTTTAATAGTATGAATTGCTTAAAACTTACTAAGCCTCGAAAGCTTACTCTGTTTCTTATTTCTTTGTTTTTTTTTAGATTGTTGATTTTGGCTATCGACTCGAGGATTGTCAGCAGTTCTTCATACTATCGATCTTTTTGGTACAGTTATATTTTGAACTCAATATGGCATGTATAGGTTAGGCTGTTGACAAATATGTTTTGTAATCGTAAATATTTTGGCCATATGAAAATGGCATATATAACTCAAGGTTCAGTATGTATTCAGCTCAATTTCTACTTTTAGTGTTAAATTTGTGTGAACGTAAAAAATAAAAAATAAAAAAAATTTAAATGTTTAGCTCGGTAATACCTTGTAGCCTAACCGGCGATCGGATGCGGGCTTGGGGTGTTACATAAGGCCTAGTTTACTGTATTCTGAAAAGGGCTTCGACCCAGTACTCACTGTTATCGGAATAGGGCTTAGGCTCAATGGGCTTGAGCTGACTTGGGCTTTGGATGGGTTTTTCATACACACTGAGTTTCCCAAACTCACCCCTTTTCTCTTCCATCCTTGCAGGTGAGCCCTAGTTGGTGGACTTGGAGCTAGATAGGATTCAGAGTGGCCACGAAGATTAAATTCCTGGTTTTTAATTAAGTTTCAATTAGCTTCCTTTTAAATTTCAAATTTATTTTTGATTATTTCTATTTTGGTTAAAGTTGTAATAAGGCCGCTCTATTATTTTTATTTTGGGTTTTTAAATTACTTAAATCATTTTCAACTCGGGATTCACATCACTTAAATTGATTCCTTAAAATTTGTTAGCTCTAGGGCGCGTTTTATAAAAGTTACTTATTTTCAAAATATCACGATAACCGAGCAAAGCTTCCGCAACATAAATGTTTTCAAGGGAAATAAATATTTTAAATAGACTTGAACTTAATTTTTTGTTCGTGGACAAGTAATAAGCTTAAAGTATGGCAATGGATGTGTGCATGTCTAGGATTGGATCATGGAAGAGCTAGGTATTTAAGCAGTCTAATTGATTCACCTCCTCTTTTCTTGAATCCTACCTGGTGCGTAGTATCCATTCGCTTTAAGCCATAACAAAGAAGGTTTGATTTTTTTTCGATACTTAACTGTTTTCAAAATAACATGTTCCTACCACTACAAAGGGTTACAAGTTTAAACAGTAAAAGTTTCTAAACATCAAGAAAGGTTTTCAATGAAAACATGGTTTTCGAAAAACACTTCAATGTGACACACCAGACTTGGCCATAATGTCTGGCCGGGTTTGGGGTGTTACACGCTTGGAGTAAGGTGGTTAGTAATTTTGACATGATTTATGTTCGTTGCTAAGCATAAAACCTATGTATTTATTAATGTATATGTTTGGTTATCATGACAAGGCATAACTTTGAGTCATAAGGAATAGTTTTATAAATAAACCATTACTTGCTGTTAATATGTGCAAATATATGGCACCATTAGGATAGTCTCTTTAAAAATATATTTGTTAAGACATGTGTTTGAAAAATGTTTAATATGTGACTATTAGTATAAATTAAATTATTAGTAGGCATTTAAGAGTCAGTATATATGCTGTTACATTATAATAATTGAATTATTCATTTAGGTGTATAATGTATCTTTGTTAAGATTAGCATATACTTTAATATTATAAATATTATATTTCATATAATTGCTTAAAAATGATATGACTGCACATAAATATGATGTTAAATGTTTCAAAATTAAGAGTTATGTTAGTTTGTGAAATTAATATAGAGTGACCTTTGAAACTTGTTCATGTGTACATATATGTATGACTGTACAGAATTGTGTTTTATACTGTAATGCCTTATGACCCTGTTCCGGCAACGAACATAGGTTAGAGGCGTTACATCTCAACAAACCTCCGATAATAACCCGCAAGACCTAGAAAATTACGGATCTTGGAAACATTCTTAAGCTATTTCCAATCAAGCATAGCCTCAATCTTCCTAGTATCAACTTGGATCCCTTCAGCAGAAAATACATGCCCTAGAAATGTTACTTCCCGTAACCAAAATTCACATTTGTTCAACTTAGCATAGAGCTGCTTCTCTCGGAGTATCTAAAGCACTACACTAAGATACTCATCATGCTCAACCTCAACTTAGAGTACACCAGAATATCATCGATGAAGACTATGACGAACTGATTCAGATATAGCTGAAAAACTCAGTTCATTAGATCCATAAATGCAGCCGGAGCATTCGTCAAATCGAAGGGCATAACTAGAAACCCGTAGTGCCCATAACAAGTCCTAAAAGTCGTCTTATGAATATCAGCTTCCTTAACACTAAGCTGATGATACCCAGAGCGCAGATCTATTTTCGAAAATACCGAAGCCCCACTGAACTAATCAAACAGGTTGTCAATCCTTAGAAGTGGGTACTTATTCTTCACAATCATTTTATTCAACTACCGGTAGTTGATGCGCCTCCTCATGGTACCATCCTTTTTCTTCACAAACAGAATCGGTGCCCCCTATGGAGACACACAAGGACAGATGAAACCATGATCCAGAAGCTTTTGAAGTTTAGCCTTAAGCTCTATAGGCTTTTTCGGTGCCATACAGTATGGAGCGATGGACACCGGAGCTGTACCTGGTAAAAGCTCAATGCTGAACTTAGCTACCTGATTTGGAGGTAAACCCGGTAACTTCTCAGAAAAACATCTAGAAATTCCCTCACTGGTCTGATATCCCTAATAGAAGAGTCCCCAAAAGCTGAAACTCTAACGTAGGCCAAATACACCTCACACTCTTTCTGAACCAATTTCTCAGCCACTAGAGTAGAGGTCACATTAGATAAGTAATCTCGACACTTACCGATCACAACCACTTCCTTATCATCCTCTATTATCAGAACAACCCTTTTAGTTGTGCAGTCCAAAGTAACACAGTGCTCTATCAACCAGTCCATACCCAGAATTAAATCGAACTCCCTAAACAATAACTCCATCAAATTTTCTGAAAACATAGCCCCTTATACCTCTAATGGAACATTCCTATATAGTCTACTAACCCGAACAAATTGCCCCAATAGACTCAATACGGTAATCTCACCAGAAGTACACTCAACAGAAATCCCCAAGTTCTCAGAAACAAAACTAGCTACATAAGAGTGTGCAGAACCTATGTCTATCAAAGCAGTATATGGAGCATCAAAAATAAAGAACGTACCTATGATCACATCAGGGGCGTCTCTGTCCTCTTAGCATCGAGCAGCATAAACCAATGCAGGCTGCCTCACTTCAGTTTGATTAACACCTCTACTCGGTGCTCTCTGTCCTCGGCCCATACCATTACCACCCTTAGCCAGTCCACGGGCCTTAGATGGCTATTGTACTGCCCTTTGAGGCTGAACAAAACCCGACCCCAAAGCTTGCCTCTAATTAGAACGATGTAGACACTCTCTAATTCGGTGCTCCAAAGACCCACATCGCAGACAAGCCCCTAATCTCCTCCAACACTCGCCAGGATGGCACCTACCATAGTCATCACAAGGCTGAATCCCAGTAGGAGCAACAGGAACTCCCACTCTAACAAGCCTATCAGGTCTGGCCCATTTCTTAGGCCTCTAAACAAAAATAGAGGGCTCTGAATCCCTCTTATTCTTGCCTCTCTCTCGATCTCTATTTTGGCACTCCACGCACTTAGCCTTTTCGGCGATCTTTTCCTTATCCACCAGATCAGCAAACTCACGGTCCCTCTGCAGAGAAATCATAACCCTCAGGCTATCCCTCAAACCATCCTCAAAATGAACACATTTCTCATACTCGGATGCCACCATGCTTCGAGCATAGTAGCTCAATCTCCAAAACTCGACCTTATACTGGGCCACAGACTTATCACCTTGAATGAGATTCATATACTTACGCCTACGAGCATCCACATAGCTTGTGCCCACATATTTTTCTTGAAAGGCAGTCTTAAAGTAGCCTCAGTTCAAATGATCTGGTTGAGTCCCCTCCTCAACCGACAACCACCATTGATAAGCTTCATTGCGAAGCAAAGAGACTGCAACCTTCAGTTTCTGCTCAAGAATGCAGTCAATTTCGTGCATAATCCTCTCGGTGGCCTCCAACCAATACTCAACCATGGTAGGGGCAACTCCAATGACGCCCTTAAACAACATAGCTCCATTGGACCGGAGTCGTTAAGTTACTGACCCATAGCCCTCAGATCTAGAATGGGGACCAGCAACCCTCTCCAACACTCTCAACATGGCTTGGGACAGTGCATCGTCCCTAGCCAAGCAGCTTTGATGCCCAATCTCAGTAGCAGGCGAAACTGGTGTCTCATTCATATCCAAATTCAATATACTTCCAAGAGAAGAAGACTCAACTTGAGTCTCCCTACAGTGCCCGCCACGCCTATGAATACCTCACCCTGTGTTCCACGTGCACTCATCATAATTCAAATTTTATCTACATTTTAAAATTTTATGCATCAGTTCTAGTGTTTATTAGCATATATTTTATGCTTAAGTTATCAGAAGTTCAGAAGTATTCCAGAGGTTTTAGTCTCTAACTAACTCAGTACAGTTTCAGGAAGTACTAACTACAGTATTTTTATAAAGTTCTAACTACAGTGCTTTCTAAATTCAGATATACTCACAGGATCGGCACCAGAGACCCAGTGTACCACATACTTACTCAAAAATGATCCAAATTATTTAGAAACCAGTCCTAAAACACAATTTTAGAACTAAAAATTCACAGCCCAAGTTTTGCAACCTGGCCCTGATACCACTAAATGTAACACCCCTAACCCGACCTAGACGTTATGGCTGAATCTAAGTGTGTTATGAAGAAGAGTTTTAAATTATATCTTTTAAGTTAAAACGTATCATTTTATTAGCTTATCAATCAGAGTCTTAATATCCAGAAAAACTTGAATTTATAATCTTATTTGAAACCATTTTAAGTTATCAAGAATTTTCAGCGGAAGTTTGAAAATTGTTTTATTCGAAACCAAGCTCGTGTTTCCAAAAACCATTTGTTTGCATAAAGTGTTGTTGTCAACATTGCGAAAAAGAAAGCAAAACAAAATCCAAATCCAAAAGTTAAAACTATACAGTCCAGATAGTCCCAAAAATTACAAACTCTCAAGAAAAACCAGATTTTAATATAAAGCCAGTATTACTAAATAAAAACAGTTCTCCAACGAGTGGTCACCACTGAGCCTCCGTTGCACCGACCTGCCTAAGTCTGTAGATTACCTGAACAGAACAGGCAAACATATGTGAGTTTTCATGAACTCAATGTGTAACCCAATAGAAATAATCATGCAATGCACACAGATTTTCATATACAGTCAGATTTAGATTTGGGCCTAAGTCCATAACAGTAACAGATATCAGAATCAAATAACAGATCAGACTTACAGAATCCTACCCCATCCTCTACACACCATCTCTGTCCATCCCATCACACCATGTGGGGTTAGAAACAACTACCCATTCCTACACACCATATAGTGTCGAATTACGAATTAACAACCAATTAAGAATTTAACATCGTGAAATCGAAACGCTTAAACACACTTACCGCCAATAAGAACAACCCCTATTGTGGTTTATGTTGTTGGAGTGAAATCCGCTGGTTCACCAACTACACCTACGCAATACATCACAAAGAATCAATCTCCCTTTCTTCACACCATTTAGAAATTCAAAAGAAAAGAATAAACCCAATAACTTACCGAAATCGAAACCTACAGACAAGTGAAATTCATACTTACCCAACTGTACGTAAAACACCGAAATTCTAGATTGCCACGAGAAGAAAACAAAAAGGGGCGAACAAAATAAAAGGAGAACCGAAAAATGAAAAATACAGAGAAGGGAAAAAGAAAAACGTTAAACAGAAGAAGAAAGCAAAATTGACGTTAGAAAATATTTGGGAAGAGAGAGAAAAAAATAAAAATTATAAGTTAAAATTAAATAAAATCCTACAATCCCCCAATTTTAGGCATAATCTCCTACTAACCTAATCCCAACTACCCACTCTCACATCCACTTACACAGACTTCCAAACCCATCCAAACTCTCTCAGATAACCGAGAAAAAATTATCACCTTACTCACACAGGGATTTGAACACATGACCTCCAGCAAGCTAACTACTTACCACTCGAATCAGCAGGCTCATTCTAATATGGATTAACAGACAATTTTATATAAGCCCACCCAACAGGGATAAGACTTGGATTTAAAATAAAAAAAATTCTCAAAAGGGGGACTTGAACCCAAAACCTCAAATACACACCCAGAACACTTAACCACAGAAGCAGATACTCATTTATGTCAGACTTTACAGAAACAATAAAAAAAATTAATCGTGGCGTTACACAAGACCAGTACCCAAACTGTAATAACCCTAATGACATGTCATTTGTATCCTAAGCATTCACGAGGTTCTTACGGGTCACGTTTCATATCCACATCATTTAACTTTATTCACACTATAACATTACTAGTATACAAATCCATATAATTCTCATTTTTCAAACATAATTGTCAACTTAGATAATATTGCAATTTAGTCCAATTCACTAATCGCCATATATCAATCAATTTAATTTATTCATAACATGAATATTAATAAACATATCACCAAAAACAATAATTAATAAGTGTATTCAACAAACGAACTTACCTAAACCAATTTTGCAGCAAACACGACTTCAAAGACTAATTAATATTTTTTCCTTTTTCGTGTTTGTCTACCAATTGATCCATTTCTTAATCTATATAATAATTTCATTCAATTATTCAATTAAAATACTTTTAAATGCAAAAATTCACATATTTGACCTTTTATCAACATTTTACACTTTTACCCTAAACTTTTACCTTTCATTCAATTTAGTCCCTAAACCCGAAACTTTCAAATTAACCACATTTAATCCCAATTCATGCTATCAAAATTTCCTATAGTCCCTATACAGACCATATTTATCACGTTTTCACAAGAACTTCATGCAACTTTACTATTTTAACAAATTAGTCCTTAAACTTTAAAATCGACGAAAGCACTTTACCAAATAGTCATATTTAACTATCAAGCTTACAAACCTATCATCAAACTTCAAAAAAATCTCAAACTCACCAATGAAAAGTGTAACATCTCGAAATAGGGCCTAAATGGAATAGTGGTTGCGAAACCACAAATCTGAGATAGAAAAGTTTATTTCGATTAATTTTTATGATTTACCGAGTGATTAGATGCATGTGTTAGAATATTGATAAGAAATTTTATAGATTGCATGTTTAATTTGCCTATTAGGGCTTATTTGCAGAAGTTGCTGTAATAGCCCGATTTAGGGCCTAAACGAAACGATGGTTTTAGAACCATGAATTCGAAGTCAAAAAATTTATTCCGATTAAGTTTTAAGGTTTATTTATTGATTACAATATTGTGTAAAAATATCGTTAAGTAATTTTACTGATAAAGTGCTTAATTGGACTTTTAGGACTAAATTGCAAAAGTTACAAAATATGTTTTCTAATTTATAAGTACTTGATTGAAATGGGGGTTTAAAGAGGAGGTCCTTAAATATTAATTATACCATTATATTTCATTTGGACAAAAATGGGCATGAATAGGACAAAATTTTAAAGAAAGGCCTTAAGGGCATTTTAGTCATTTGGTAATTAAAAGAAATAAAAAGGGAAAATAAAGCCAAATTGACTCATCTTTTTCATGGAGGCCGAAACTAGCATGGGGGAAGTCATGGCTAGGGTTTTCAAGCTTTCCAAGGTCAATAGTAAGTCCGTTCTAGCCCCGTTTTTCAAGTTCTTTACGTTTTTGGAATCCCGGTAACTTGATTAAGCTTATTCTAGCAATAATTTAAGCTAGGGTTCATATTTGGAAAAATACCCATAGGTGAAATGTGTTTATTTTGATGTTTTATGGTAGAATATGAAGGCTGAAATTATGTTAAACAACTTTTGCTAAGCGATTTTAAGCAAAAATGAGTAAAACGGCTTAATCGGTAAAAGTTGTTATTGTTCATAACTATGTGTTAGAGTGAGAATTTGATGTTTCCATAGAAGGGAAAAATGATCAGCATGTCATAAAACATAAGAATAAGGGATGAAGTTTAATTCCCGAGCCTAGGGGCAAAAGTGTAAATATGCAAAAGTTTAGGGGCAAAATTGTAATTTTTCAAAAGTTTGAGTTAATGACTGTTTTGAATATTAAATTAATTAAATAAGTAAAATATGATATTTTAGATCCCAGAAAATGAGATTTGAACCTAGAATGGGAGAAAAATCGAAAATCCGGAAAGTTGGTAAAATGGTCGTTTTAGTATCGAGGTAAGTTTATATGTATAATAAGCATTAATTTATGCATGTTTCAATGTAAAATTGATATATTTACTATGATTGCCGAGGTGTTGAAAATAAGTATAATTATGATGATTTAAATGTTCAATATTAATTCGACATGGAAATGAGAAAGTATGTAAGTTTGTATGTAAATAATACATTATCTTTATTATGTTTTTATATTTCAGCATATTTTATGTATTGTAGCTGATTTTTGAATCATAATTGACTATTGGAAGTATGGAATCAAGTATTAGAAAGAGAGAGAAATCTCGGTTGAACCTTCGGAAAGATTGGATGATACAGATGGTATGTAGCTAAGTCACATGTATGGTGCTGAGTGCACATCATGTGTACAAGAGAGTTACGAGACATTATGATGTAGCTAGGTCGCATGGGTGATACTATGTGTACACCATGTAGACAAGAGAGCTACGGGATATATGTAGCTAGGTCGCATGCGTGGTTCCAGGTGAAGGACACCATGTAGACAAGAGAGCTACAAGATAAACTAGCTAGGTCACATGGGTGGTACTAAGTGTTCACCATGTGTACAAGAGAGCCAAAATTATGTGTACAATCGAGCTAGGTCACATGAGTGGTGCTAAGTGAAGGCCACTATGTGTACAAGAGAGCTTCAATTTTAAAGGTGGGTTGTGTGCGATACCATCGCGTATCTGTTATTATTCTGAAGTGTTCAACTGGGAAATTGATTAAATGAAATTGTGTATGACTTTGTGATGATAAGTATAAGTATATACGTGTGTAACTTATGAGCAATATGCTTGATATGTGATTGGAAATTGGAAAGATTGTTATGGGTAAGTGATGAATACAATTGAAGTGTGAAAGATCAAAATTGACAATAAAACTGTTATGGATAGTTGCAGTGACCTAAATCTAAAAATTTACCAAAAATAGTAGAAATTGAATCAGAGACTGAATGAGATATAAAATTAAATCTTAATGAGTCTATTTTTATATAACAGAAACAGAGAACGCAAATGAATTCTATATTACGAGATATTTAAGTTTTTGAAAGACTGGTTCAGAATGACTACGTGATCCCCTGTTCTGACTTGGAAAAATAATTAAAAAATTTTACAAAAATAATTTTGGGATATAATTTATATTCTTGAAATCCTTAATGAGTCTAGTTTCAAATGAAATAAACGATAACATCCTTTGAATTCTGTACAAGGAGAAAATTGATTCGTAGTGAAGAGTGGTCAGAACAGTTGAGCAGTGGAACAGGGGTAACTTCAATGAATAAACTGTACTAATTGGCTAGACCAAAAATTTTGAAAATTTTATGGTAAGAATATAAATGAATCTAGTTTCAATAAAAATTAACGGTTTGTAATTTGGAGTTCTGCAGCTCCAAAAATAAATAATTTAGCTGCTGGTACTCTGCTAGACAGCTTATTTTAAACATGTTTATGATTGTAATAGTGAAAGTATGTGTGTGTTTGTGATGGTAATATTCCGGGAACATATTGTGACTTCATTTAAAGTATGATAATGTATTGTTTATTAATATTTACATACTTACTTACTAAGCTATAATGCTTACTCCCTTCCTTTCCTTTTTCCTATAGTGTCTCAGATGTTAGCTCAAGTTGGAGGTCGCCGGAGGTTAAATCACACTATCAAACTATTGATCGATATATAAAGGTTTTAAAGTATTTTTAAGTCTTTGGCATGTATGGAGACTCATTTAATTGTTACTAAGTTGCTAAGAATTGGCCTAAAATACTGACCTATGTTATTTGAAGGTCTCTATTGTATAAAGTCATTTAATGTAGATAGTCTTGATTATGTTATTAATTAAATGATGCAATTTATGAATGTGCATGCTTGCCTATGTGTGTGGTTGAATTAAAGGATGATATGGGCCTTGTAAGCTCTTTTTAAGGGACAACTTGAATGTGTTTGAAAAAGTTTTAAATTAGAGTGAAATTATGTATCGGTTTTTATACGATGATAGTGATTAAGTCCGGTAATGCCTCGTACCCTGTTCCAGCGTCAAACACGGGTAAGGGGTGTTACAAAAAGTCCTAAAAATTTTAATAATTTTACAAAATAATCCCCGAATTAATTAAATTAAGCTACAATGATATCAAAAACATCAAATTTACAAAAAAAACAGCTTGAAAATACATACCATGCATGGTTGAATAACTTGAAAACTCAAACCCCTCTTTTCTCCTCCTATTCGTAAGGTTGAAGATGATAAGAAACAAAAAAAAAATGTATTTTTTTTTGTTTCTTTTTATTTTAACTTATATTATGTTTATTATTATAACTTAATAATTAACTAAATCTTAAAATATTTACAATTTGAAAGCCATAAACCGTCCAACCTAATTAAAATTGGATAAATTTTCAATTAAATCATTAACCATTTCCTAGTTAAACTTTTTTAGCTATTGATTTTTACAAATTTTATGATTTAGTCCTTTTTACTTAATTAACTATTTAAACGTTAAAATTACTGGACCAAATTTTAATACATGAATATAATCACTCCGTGAATATTTTTAATTTATGGCCTTGGTTTATAGAAATGAGATCTTAATACATCATTTTCCAACACCACTTGACTTTAGGGACAAACACTTGACCGTTAACAATCCAATTAACACAATTTAGCAAACCAAAATTTATTATAATCAACTTGTAAATATTACTAAATACTATTTATAGACTCACTCGTCGGATTTGTGGTCCTAAAGCCACTATTTTTGACACCACTGAAAAATGGGTTGTTACACATAAAGAGTCAGTCGGGACAACAAACACTGGAAGTTCACCAGGACAGTAAACATGAAACCTGACAAGTAAGACCATAGCTTGGCTATGGCAGCATATGGAGTCCGTTAGGACACTAAACATGGGGTTGTCCGCCAGGACGTTAAACACGGGATCTTGTTGCGTAAGACAATAGCTCGATTATGGTAGCATAATACATCCCATGAGGACAATAAGCACAGGTGGATAACTAGGACAATAATCATGGGAAAACCCATAAACAAGGAAAAAGGGTTAGAAAGAAAAATAAAGATGCTGGTGGGTCAAAAGAATTCGCCAATGAATAGAAGTGAGGAAATACTGTTAAAATAGTTGTCGTGAAAGCCAGAAAAGGCATATGGGTGGTAACCCAGTAAGATTTAGATAAGGGAAATGATGTGTCAGTAATGACTAGGTAAAGACAATCGAGAGAAAATGTATCCAAGAATCGTAGATGAGGATCTGCCATTTAGGTCCTTCAAAAGTCATTTAATAAAATTTGGTATGTGAGAGAAAAGTACCAATAAAAGATACCACAGATATGCCTATCAAGACCATTCCTCATAGAGGAAAATCTATTGCGAGATAACTATCTGATGGAAGCTGTCAGCCAGAACGATTCTCTGCTAGTAGATATGCCTCACCTTAAAGGTAAGGTCTACTAAGCAAGGTGGATTACCAAGAGTAATCCAAATAACATTACAACCCAAGTGTAGGTTAGAAGTAGAAAGGATGAAACAAGGTTAAAACAAGCAATGTGGCGTAACCCTTTTCTAGAATGACTTGTGAGTAGATGGGCCTTATGAGTAGAAAATTAGTGTATCAGTTGAAGTTATGACGTTTGCGAGCCAAAATAAAACTAAAAAGATATTCCTGATAGGAAGTGTGTAAGGAAAAGTGAGAATCCACAAGTATGATGAATCATCTAGGAA
Source organism: Gossypium longicalyx (assembly GCA_025698465.1). Taxonomy (NCBI): domain Eukaryota; kingdom Viridiplantae; phylum Streptophyta; class Magnoliopsida; order Malvales; family Malvaceae; genus Gossypium; species Gossypium longicalyx. The sequence continues at coordinate 22,648,364 of CM046996.1, read as the reverse complement.
ATCATCACAGCATGATAATTGGTCATAAGATTGACCAAGTAATGATTGTAAGAGATTGATCCACCAAGAAGGAAATACGGAAGTCTTCATAGAGTCTGCTACTCTGGATAAAGCATGAATGTCAAAGCCAAACAAGGAGTAGTGTCTTTATTCCTTTCCAGTTAAAACCTTAACAAGATAAGGTTTAGTATATATACATCTTGGTAAAGAAACTCACTAAGTTCTTTGAACTTATAGGATTTTGGTCCTTGTTGCAGGATTATTTAGGAAATGAAAGAGCTCGAGGAGTGACCAAGCTAAATCCTGATGACCTTAGAAACACCATTAGTTAGGCGACATGCACATAAATAAGGGTACCTTAGAGGCTTCACCTCGGGGTTGCTTATTGATAACATATTCATTTGCATGACATTTTGTGTCTAATTTGGTTAATTTTTGAATTGATCCCTACTGAATTAGTGCTTTTATGTTTTAATCTTATCAAGGATGCAATTGGGAAGCTAAGAGTAAAAAATGAGCAGAAAAAGACCAAATTGAAACACAATCAATAAAATAAGGTCGAATAAAAAATGTGGAAGAAGCCAAGGACTCATTAGATTCTTTTGACTTTGTAAAGCCAAAAACAAAAAAAAAATCTTATTTTATTTTATTTTATTTTATTTTATTTTAATTATATGTTAAAGTGGTTAAAGCCAAAATTAGTAAATTCCATGTATATAAATAGGGCTTTAATGTACTTAGGAAAGACACATTTTAATTTTACATTCTGATTTCAATTTGGAATTGAATAGAATTATTTTCTTTTTCTTCCAATTTAGGCGTGAGCATTTAGTTGCTTTCATTTACATTTTTTTGTTATTTCAAAATTGGTTTAATTGCTTTCCAAGTACCTTTCTTTCCCATTATTCACCATCATCATCAAATCACCTTTCAAAATCTACAAAACATGAATAATTTCACGCTTCACTAAATTCCATCTTAGCTTTAGGCCGGTGTTCTTTCTGGTCAGAATCGTAAGTTACGTATTCGTGCTTAAAATCCTTCCAATCGGTATTCACATTTTTCCTAAGTATCGAGATTGACAACTCATCTCTTAAAGTTAACTCGATTTCAAGTCAAAAAGTGCACGTTGGGTTGGAGTCGTGTTTCTGACAGTTGGAGAAACGAGTCAGTCATGCTGTATTCAAATCTTCGAGAACAAATCAAGGAATAAGTGATCAATTTTAAACAACCTACATCGTTGAGGCTGTTAATTTGAGTTAGGTTCTTCAGAGCGCAAGGCTGCCGGAATCTTGAATAAGGAACATGTGTATCTCAGTTAGATAATCAGTAAGGGTTGGTTTGTAGGTCGTACTGGGACCAGCTACGAGAGGAAGAATTGACGGTTAGGACGTTCTTAACTGCTATAATCAGCTTATCATTTAGAGGAGAAGATTAATTTTCGAGGATCGATTCTTAATCCGGAATCTATCGAGTCTAGGGCTAAGGCTTATTATCTCTGTTTACAAAAATTTGAATTTATTTCCCGATTTAAAGTTATTTCCAATATTAATTAATTTTTTATTTATGCTGATTCGATTATTCACTTTCTAAACATTATTCACTTTTTAAACATTTTCAAAACCCTCTGATTTATTTGTTTATTTTTTTACAAGTTGTTTGGAGTCATAGGCACGACTTTTTCCACGACTTTCGACACGAAAAACATTCTATTCACAACTTAAATGCAGAAGTTGATTATAACATCCAATCCCTATGGACTCGACCCTACTACCACTCTTCACTATTATTTAAAGTTATTTTTGTAGGAATTATTTTTAGTAGTTTCGACGCCCATCAAATTTTGGCGACGTTGTCAGGGATCGGAGATATTTCTCTTATTTTTGTTTGTTTACCTTATAACCAAATCAGAACTGAGAACTCTAGAGTTTGGACAGAAATTGAGAAATTGGCTCAACAACTACAAAAAGAAGCCATTCGAAACGGTAAATGACCAAATCCCAGATTCGAAACCATATCTTACGCCGAAGAAATTTTCTTACTCGATTAACCAAACTAGATGGTTGAACAGACGACATGCCAACTCGCAGCAGCACTAGATGAACAACAGCCCTTATTTATAACCTATCCGATGGGAGGAATACCTTTCGAGTCAAAGTCGGGTTTGATTCATTTACTACCCACTTTCCATGGATTATAGAACATAAATCCTCACAACCACCTTAAAGAGTTCCATATGGTGTGCACAAGCATGAAGCCTCAAGGAGTAACCGAAGACCAAATCAAACTTCATGCTTTTCCTTTCTCATTAGCCGACTCTGTTAGAAAGTGGCTATTTTATTTACCACCGGGATCTGTCAACACATGGTCTAACATGTCACGTTTGTTTATTGACAGGCTCTTCCCTGTAGCTCGAGCAACTGAACTAAGGAAGAACATGGTAGGGATATGTCATCTTTACGATTACTGGGAGCGATACAAAAAGTTGTGTGTAAGTTGCCCACAACATAGACTGACTGAAAAGTCACTCTTGCAGTATTTCTATAAGGGGTTGCTCTCGATGGAAATGAAAATGATAGATGCTGCAAGTGGAGGGGCACTAGTCAATATGACTCTTCAGAGACCACGAAAGTTGATTTCAACAATGGCTGCTAACTCTCAGAAATTCGATCGACCATAGAACCCACGAGACTGGTTCATGGGTTAAGTTCTCTATCTCTGGAAGATAAAATTAATAAGTTGACTAACGTTGTTCAAACTTTGCTAACAGATAAAAAGGGCCCAGCACAGTTGTGCGAAATTTGCGCTAAGCCAGACCACTCGATGGACTCATGTCTAATTTTACATGAGGATTCGACAGAACAAGCAAATGTTGTTGGGAACTTTCCAGGACCACCTTAAAGGCGATATGACCCCTACTCAAACTCATATAATGTGGGATGGAAGGATCACCCAAATCTAAGTTATGGGTCAAATCCTCAGTACAATCAACCTTACCAATAAAGCCTGCTTCCGAATCAATAAATACTACACCCATCAAATTTTGGCGCCGTTGCCGGGGATCAGAGATATTTTTCTAATTTTTGTTTGTTTACCTTATGACCAGATCAGAACTGAGAACTCAAGAGTTTGAACCAGAAATTGAAAAATTGAGACCACAACTACGGAAAGAAGCCATTTGATGCGGTAAATGACCAAATCCTAGATTCGAAACCATATCTTACACCAAATAAATTTTCTCATTCAACGAACCAAATGAGATGGCCAAAGAGATGATATGTCAACTCGCAGCGGCACTAGATGAACAACAGCCCTTATGAATAACCTATCCAATAGGAGGAACGCCGTTCGAGTTAAAGTCGGGTTTGATTTATTTACTACCCACTTTCTGTGGATTTCAAAACAAAAATCCGCACAATCACCTTAAAGAGTTCTATATGATGTGCACAAGCATGAAGCCTCAGATAGTAACTAAAGACCAAATCAAACTTTGTGCTTTTCCTTTCTCATTAGCCGACTCTGCTAGAAAGTGACTATTTTATTTACCATTGGGACCTGTCAACACATGGTCTGACATGTCACATTTGTTTCTTAACAAGTTCTTCCCTGCAGCTCGAGCGGCCGAACTAGGGAGAGACATTGTAGGAATCCGTCAAAAGGAGACTGAATCGCTCTACGATTACTAGGAGCGATACAAAAAGTTGTGTGCAAGTTGCTCACAATATGGACTGACTGAACAGTCACTCTTGTAGTTATTTTATGAGGGGTTGCTCCTGATGGAAATGAAAATGATAGATGCTGCAAGTGGAGGGGCACTAGTCAATATGACTCCTTAAAGAGCACGAGAGTTGATTTTGACAATGGCTACTAACTCTTAGCAATTCCGACCGACCACAAAACCCATGAAACTAGTTCATGGGTTAAGTTCTCTATCTCTAAAAGATAAAATTGATAAGCTGACTAACGTTTGTCAAACTTTGCTTACAGATAAAACGAGTCCAGCACGATTGTGTGAAATTTACACTGAGCCTGACCACCTGATGAACTCATTGTCCAATTTTACATTAGGATTTGAAAAAATAAGCAAATGTTGTCGGGAACTTTCTAGGACCACCCCAAAGGTGATATGACCCCTACTCAAACTCATATAATGTGGGATGGAAGGATCACCCAAATCTAAGTTATAGGTTGAATCCTCAGTTCAATCAACCTTACCAACAAAGGCTGCCTCCGAATCAACAATTACTGCCTCCAAAATTATCTTTGGAAGCCATAGTGGAAAGGCTAGCCAATAGTACTGAGAAGTTTCAGCTAAAAACTAAAATGCATTTGCATGAGTTAGATAAGCAATTGAGCAAGCTTGCACTCACGATTAGCCGTTTGGAGTCCCAAGGTAAGTTTTCGTCCCAAACTAAGCATAATCCTTGACATAATTTAAGTGTTACAATGTTGAGGAGTGGGAAGGTTTTGGAGCTCGTACCTGGCATGATTCGTGCCAACGACATTGGTCAAGATGAAAAGAAACTTGACACAAAGGCTCTAGTGGAGTTGGCACTACAAAAATCATTTACATTACCACCGCGATTTCCTAGAAGACATGTCTAATACAAGGAGCGAGAAGAGTAGGAGATCCTCGACACCTTTTGAAAGGTAGAAATCAACATACCTCTTCTTGATGTGATTAAGCAAATTCCACGGTATGTGAAATTCTTAAAATAATTATGCACGAGTAAGAGGAAGCTCCTGGGCAATGAAAAGGTGAGTGATGGAAAAAATGTCTCCGCCATTTTACAAAGAAAAGTACCACCTAAATTTAAGGACTAAGGTATGTTTTCCATATTTTGCAAAATAGGTAGTGTCAGTATTAAAAAAGCCATGTGTGACTTAAGTGCATCAATTAATGTTATGCCTTTTTCAATTTATAAACTACTTAATGCGGGTCCTTTAAAGGAAACAGGTGTAATTATTCAACTTGCATATAGATCTATAGTGCATCTGGAAGGAGTGTTGGAGGATGTTCTTATTAAGGTAAATGAATTGGTATTTCCTGCAGACTTCTACATTATCAACATGGAGGATGACAACTTAGCCAATTCGTCTGACATACTTTTTGGGAGACCATTCTTGAGTACCGCGCGAACAAAAGTTGATGTTTGGAGTGGAACACTCACCATGGAATTTGACGGTGAAGTGGTTTTTGCCTTGCAAGAATGTAAATCTCGATGTTAAGCAAGAGGAATTATCAGTGATCCAAAACCAATATGTGAAGTTGTCATGAAAGCCTCGAAATTAGAACTCAAATCATTTCTAAAACATAAAAGGATTCCAACGGAGAAAAATGCAAAGTTGAACGGAGAAGCTCAAAGATGCCTCAATCCACTAATGATAGGGGAATCTGGGAAGGGCTTCAAGGATAGTGGGAAAGGGTTGAAACCTTTCTGCAAGAACATCCAAGTGCGCAAGATGGAAAAATTAATTCTCAATAAGCCAAATGAATAACATTTAAGTTCTATGAGCTAACGACGTTAAACAAAAGCGCTTTTTGGGAGGCAGCCCAAATTTATTTTTAATTTATTAATTTTTTTTTAATTTCAGTTTAATTTGGATTAAAAATAAAATGAATAATAACCAGATTATCATTTAATCAGGTTAATGTGTTATTTTCAGATACGTAATTGAGGTTATCAACTTTCCCAAAATCATATACTGATGGTGGCGAGTGTACGCCGTGCTAAATGTTGACAATTATTTCCTGACAACATCATTAGAAACACATGGAAAGTATTCTTAACCTTTCTCTTTGCTTGTTGTTTGAGTTACTAAACTTTATTACATATAAAACATGCTTGAGGACAAGCATAAAAGAAGTGGGGGGTTGAAATGGTAAGTAAAATGGTAAATATGCATGATTTTTGTTGCATGTCTCTCTTTTGCATATGTTCAATCTTATGCTAGATTTATTTGATAGTTTATTTGATGTTGAGCCTCTAACCTCATTACTTAGTCAATTTGGACAATTGGGAAATTTTTGAATTAAAGTGTTCAAGCATCTAGATTAGTCGACATTTGTGTTTTAAGGTTGATATATGTAACTAGATTTTTCTTATAAATTGATTGTTTAGAAAAAAAAATATTTGCTTGTACATAAATAAATAAATAAAGGCTCAAGTTATGAGTGAAAGTTTCAAAAGCGTGACCGAATTTAGTAGCTGGGGTGAGGTGCTTGGGTTGTTATTTCATCTCGCGTAAAAAGGTTCGAATGACAAATCGAGAACTTACAAACATTCCGCTAATCGAGCCTAAAAAAAAGACTGTTTGAACTAAGTAACCGGGATAGGGTGCTTGGGTTGTCATCCTAGTTCATGTAAAAAGGTTTAACCGTGTCTAGAATTTTTATTACTACGTGATTAATTAATAATACCTTGCAAATTTTGGATTCAAACTCAATTCAGTGAAATGGTTTAGTTCACATATTTCAGTTTTATGACACTTATTAATCAAACTATATATTCTGAGCAGTTATTTATTTTTGCCTATGTTGTTTGCATTGATTATGGGTGCAGAAAAGAGGCTCGATTTTTAATAATTTGTAGAATAATTTTTAATGTTTGAAAGGACAATATGCTTGAGGACAAGCATGAGCTAAGTAGGGGGGATTTGATAACATGATAATTTGCATGACATTTTGTGTTTAATTTGCTTAATTTTTGAATTGATCCCTGCTGAATTAGTGCTTTTATGTTTTAATCTTGTCAGGGATGCAATTAGGACTCTAAAAGTAAAAAACGAGCAAAAAATGACCAAATCAAAACACAATCAATAAAATGAGGCCGAATCAAAAATGTAGAAGAAGCCAAGGACTCATCAGATTCTTTTGACTTTGTAAAAGCCAAAAATAGGAAAAAAAAAACCTTATTTTATTTAATTTTAATTATATGTTAAAGTGGTTAAAGCCAAAATTAGTAAATTCCATGTATATGAATAGGGCTTTAATGTACTTAGGAAAGACACATTTTAATTTTACATTCTGATTTCAATTTGGAATTGAATAGAATTATTTTCTTTTTTTTCCAGTTTGGGTGTGAGCATTTTCTTGCTTCCATTTACATTTTTTTGTAATTTCAAAATTGGTTTAATTGCTTTCCGAGTACCTTTCTTTCCCATTCTTCACCATCATCATCAAATCACCTTTCAAAATCTACAAAGCACGAATAATTTCATGCTTCACTAAATTCCTTCTTAGCATTAGGCCGATGTTCTTTCCGGTCGGAATTGCGAGATACGTATTCGTGCTAAAAATCCTTCCAATCAATATTCATATTTTTCCTAAGTATCGGGATTGACAACTCATCCCTTAAAGTTAACTCGATTTCAAGTCAAAAAGTGCACGTTGGGTTGGAGTCGTGTTTGCTGACAGTTGGAGAAACAAGTCAATCGTGTTGTATTTGAATCTCCGAGAACAAATCAAGGAATAAGTGATCGGGTTTAAACGACCTACGCGGCTGAGGCCATTAATTCGAGTTGTGTTCTTCAGAGCGCAAGGCTGCCGGAATCTTGAATCGAGAACACGTGTATCTCAGTTAGATAATCGGCAAGCGTTGGTTTGCAGGTCGTACCGGGAACAACTATGAGAGGAAGAATTGGCGGTTAGGACATTCTTAACTGCTATAACCAGCTTATCTTTTGGAGGAGAAGATTAATTTTTGAAGATTGATTCTTAATCCGGAATCTACTGAGTCTAGGGCCAAGGCTTATTACTTTGTTTACAAAAATTCAAATTTATTTCCCGATTTAAATTTATTTCCAATATTAATTAATTGTTTATTTATCCTGATTCGATTATTCACTTTCTAAACATTATTCACTTTCTAAACATTTTCAAAAACCCCTGATTTATTTGTTTATTTTTTTGCAGGTCCATTTGGAGTCGTGGGCATGACTTTTACCACGACTTTCGACATGATAAACATTTTGTTCACAAGTTAAATGTAGAAGTTGATTATAATATCCAATCACTGTGGATTTGACCCTACTACCACTCTTTACTACTATTTAGAGTTATTTTTGTAGGAATTATTTTTAATGGTTTCGACGCCCATCAATTATATTGTAATTAAGTGGTTACCTTAGAGTCTGGAAACTTGATATGATAAACTTCTATTTAAGGATTCTATTGTAAGGGACATATATTATTTAATAAAGTTCATCTTAAATTTATTAAGTTTGAAATTTGATTCTTAGCTCAAATCAGGTCCATTTGTGATACTCCATACTCGAATTCGATGATCGGGTCGGGTAAGAGTGTGATAAATTTAGTGGTTACAAGTTTAGTCGATCTTCTAGACGTAGTAATTGGGAAGAGTACCCCTTATGTGCATGATGTTGATCTAGCTAGGTCCCTCGAGTCTTTATTTCATTAAGTTACTAAGTGCGAAATGTAGATATATTTGCCTCAACTGGCGAACATGAATGAGAGTAAAGGCAGACGAATAAAGAAAAAGACATAAAGAAAGGAAATTAAATAAAACGATTAAAAGTACAAGTGCTTTAGAAAATAAAAGTTTCATTAAATAAAAATATACAAAGAAAATTAAGTATTAATATTTACTGAGTAAGGTGCCGCCTCTATGGTGACTTTGCTTTCTTTTAGCTAAGTATTCCGAAAGGAGTAGAAACAATCACACTTGACTTTGAAAATGAGGAAGTCATCAGATTCCTTTCATCAATCTCCTCATAGAAATTTGAGGATGAGGGATGCAAAGTTCGGGGATGATCCCGGATTGAATGGGGATTATGTAACACCCCTAACCCGTATCTGTCACCAGAACAAGGTTACGAGATATTACTGATCAAATAACATCATTCACATCCATTTAAGTATTTATAATCAAAGACCTTACAAATCATTCACAATGTCCCTTATATAGGTCTATGAGACCTTAAAACATGCTTAGAAGTGGTTCGAGACTAAACAGATAACATTTGCAAACTTTAGGAAACTTGGAAAATTTTCAAGCATTTAAGGGTCACACGTCCGTATGAACAGGCCTTATGCCTCATACGGCCTTAGACACGCCCGTGTGTTTAGGCCGTGTGAAAATTAGGGAGGTTATTGACTTGGCCACACGGTTGACCACATGGCCGTGTGTCTAGCCTGTGCTTGAAATTGACTTGTATAACTAAGTTACAGCAAACATATAGTCAAGGCACACGCCTGTGTGCCCAACCGTGTGGGGCGAAATTAGGCTTGGTTTAAGCCACATTTCCTACCTATCTCAAGCACACAAAAACCACAACATTTTTGCTTCATTTGCATACATTTAAAGGCAACCAAAACATGCCAATTCAATCACATATCAAGCTATATAACATTAACCAATTCCATATACCAACATCATCACAACTTACCAAAGTTCCAAATGCATAAATTCACTACTTCAATATCTCATAATAAACCATCACTTAAACATTATAAACATCACATATCTTACTTATCCAACACATCATTTAGACCAACTTATAGGCCATATATATATAACAACATTAACAAGCCAAATTTCATGGCTAATATTCACAACACAAAACATACTAAGATGACACTAGCCTATACATGCTATATACCATATTTACAACTCTCAAAAAGGTACCAAAATAGATGTCCGATAGTGCGACTGAGTCACTGACCAATCCCGGATCCGATCTAGCTTTATAACACTGTAAAATAGTGAACATTTCACACAGTAAGCTTTAAAGCTTAGTAAGTTCATGATATAACACATTTAACTCATCAATCAAATATAATTCAATCAATTAACTAACACTTAATATAGCTCATTACATTACTCATTCTTATTCAAGGTTATATCTTACTTTCATACCACATTTTTAAGCTTATAATAAGCATTCATAATGCTATTCAATCCAACTCATTTCATCATTCATTTATAAAATTTTTCATCTACTTCATACTTAATATCATTAACCACATAGGTTCTGTACATACCTATACCATCACATTCTTATCTATCACATTTATAACTTCAATGCTCAATGCACTAATTCATTCGATCATCATTAAACGTTCAATGAACTCGCACACTTAGTGCTAATTAATTAGCCAAAGCTATAATAATATTATCGCACAGTTAGTGCCATTATATTAAACCGAATTTATATCAGTATCACACACATAGTGCCATTTATTTAGCCAACGCTGTTATAATCTCGCACACTTAGTGCCATTTCTAGTAGCCGTATTTATTTCATTTTTCACACACTTAGTGCCTCATATATTCAATCCACACATTTCACATACTCCAACTTCACAATCACATTTCTATTCATTTCATCACACATAACCATTGTTTAAACAATATGTATTATAAATGAACTTACCTCGGACGTAAAAACTGTAACACCCCTAACCCTTATCCAACTCCAGGACAGGGTTCGGGGCGTTACCGGACTTAAACATTCACAAACATACAAAACTGGGTCACCAAATTTTGCCCAAAATTAAAACTTTTCAATCACATACATATTGTCCCTTATACAGGCCTTCGAAGCCTACAACATACACTAGGGTGGTTCGGGACTAAACCGAGAACTTTGAAAATCTTTGGGCAACTTAACCAATTTTCATGCTTTAGAGAGTCACACGCCCATGTGGGTTGGGCCTGTGGTCGCACACACCCGTATGGCTTGGGACACGCCCATGTCCTCAGCCCATGTAACCCTCTGTTTATGACATCAGCAACCGTGTAAGAGCACACGGCCAAGGTACACGCCGGTGGCCAGAGGCCGTGTCCTTCACACGGCTAAGACACACGACCGTGTCTCTACCTGTGTGGTCAAGACTTAGGCTAATTTCCAAGCCTTTTTGTCATCTTTACATGCATACACATACACAATTTCAATGGCATTCATCATTAGCTCTTTATTATGCACTAGTTCCACCTACTTATGATAAAATAGTTTAGCTACATCGTAAGACATTAACACATATCATGAATAAATAGGCTTACAAGCCAAAATCATTATAAGCCACATCTCATGGCTATAATCAAAAATTAATACAAGCCAATACCTTTGGCTAATCACAACAATAGTCATCATAGAAAAACTAAGTCCCTATACATGCCACTCGCATGAAAACATTTCACGTACACATGCCAATACTCCAAGGATAATGGCTCGATAGTGCGATGCTGCCTCCGACAATCTTCAACCCCGAGTAGACATGGCAAAACTAAAAGAAATGGAAAGAAGGGAGTAAGCTTTTCGCTTAGTAAGCTCGCATGAAAATAATAAGCAATGCGATAACATGCTATTTTCATATTCTTTCTATTTATTCAAATTCCAGCTAAGCTATTTTCTCAAGTCACAGTCATTAAATTATTTATATCTGGAGCTACGGAACTCCAAATTAAGATCCGTTAATTTTACCAGAAACTAGACTCATATATTTTCTTATCATAAAATTTTCAAAATTTTTTGTCTAACCAATAAGTATAGTTTATTATTCAAATTCTCCCTTGTTTCGCTATTTGACAGCTTCAACCTTTCTTTACTAAAATTTATTTATCTTCTAGTATGAGACTCGGATAATATTCCCGTCTCTTTATCCTGAAAATAGACTCATTGAATATTTCATTCATATGAATTTTAACTCATAATTATTTTTGTACAATTTCTAGTGATTTTCCAAAGTTGAGACAGGGGAGTCTAGAATCACTCCGACTCTGTCTCACAAGAATTCAATTATCTCATGATACAGAATTCTTTTGCTTTCATCGTTTCCTTTATGTGAAACTAGGGTCATTGAGCTTTTATTTCATATTTATTAAGCTTCTAACTCAATTTCCACTATTTTTAGTGGATTTTCAAAGTCAAACCAATGCTGCTGTCCAAATCTGGTTTGGTACAATTTAATGATCACTATCATAAGATCATTTCCAACTACCATGAACTTACCATTTCATGGATCCCTTACTCATTTTTCACAATGGATCTCAATATAAAAGTTATTATTTCTCATGGGCACACTTAGTCATACATTCCAAGTATAAGATAATTCCCTATCACATGCACTCAATCATCAAATTAGTCTCATGACAATGCACCATGTAAATTTGTCTTAGAAGAGCTCATCCTACATCCTTTCACTTGTACATATATCTCATGTTAATCCCATTGAGTTTTTAGGAAATCTCGATGGATTAATCATTAACCGTCAATTCATAAGAATGATCATTTCAGGTATGCACTCCCGCGAACCTCACATCTTATGGCGGGATTACCAATCCAGGGTAAATCCCCCATAATATAAACTCATAAGGTGATGTCGGGATTACCAGCCCAGGCTAAATCCCTTATTGCGACAAACACCCTCAGTGAGCTCGAATCTGAATTGCCAATCCAGGCTAAATTCAGACCCTAATCGGATTACCTGTCTGGGCTAAATCCTTAATGCACATATATTCTTCGGGAGGCTCGATCATTCAAGGAACACTCGTCTGGGCTAGATCCTTTCTATATTTGAGATCAACGGATTACCCGTCCGGGCTAAACCCTTTCTGCAACACATGCAGGATCTCAAAATCACATGCAACATGGTTCATCCATCGACCTTCCTTTCCAACCTCAACCGGGACATTTTTCAACATGTCATTGTTAAGAATGCATTTCAAGTGTTTTCATGCCATTAACACATGCAATTATCATACATTCTTAAACCATGCAATTAGGCATATTATGAGTTTACTTTAAGTTATCCAAACTTACTTGTCGAAATCTCGTCAAGTACAACCGTGTAGCAATTCATATAACTCATGTAATAGTAATTTAACACCCAATTCATGTAACAATAATTTGCCATTCAATTTCACATAACACAACAAGCATTACATTTTTCCATATCATACACACCATCTATCAACTTCTCTTAAACATATTAAATCATACAATTTATGTCATATCAATAGAGAATTACAATTCATGTATGGTATTGCATTATTATTAACACATGAACTTACCTTGGATCCAGAAACAGTAATTTACCATTTTAGTCCATAACCTTGTATTTTCTCGACTTAAGCCTGAATCTCAATTTCCTTGATCTTTAATATCACATTTAGCCTACTAATTAGTCACACTATTCATATGGGTCTAAAAATCATATTTTTATAAATTTTCATTTTGACCCCTAAACTTTTGCATATTTTCACTTTTGCCCCAAGGCTCGGAAATTAAACTTCATCCTATTTTCTTATGTTTTATGATATGATGATCATTTTTCCCTTCTATGGTAACATCAAATTCTCACTCTAACATGTACTTATGAACATTAGGTATTTTTACTGATTATGACGTTTTACTCATTTTCACGTAAAATTGCTTAGCAAAAGTTGTTTATCTAACACCCAACACTCATTTTCTACCATTATACATCAAAATGTATACATATTACTCATGGGTAAATTTTTAAATATAAACCCTAGCTTAAAATAATGGTAAAAATGAGTAGAGCATGTTACCGAGATTTCAAAAATGTAAAGAACATTAAAAAGGGGTTCGTGATCACTTACAAATGAGCTTGGAAAGCTTGAAAACCCTATACAAGGTGTTTTTCATGATACATTCAGCCATGAGGAAGAAGATGAGCAAATTTGGCTTATTTTTGGCTTTTTAATTCATTTAATTACCAATTTACTAAAATGCCCTTAATGAAAAACTTTTAAAAACCTATAATACCATGTCCATTTTTGTCCAAAAACTTCAAAATGGTATAATTACCACTTAAGGAACCTTAATTTAAAAAATCATAACAATTAGACACTTCTAACATGTAGAACTCAACTTTTGGACTTTTTACAATTTAGTCCTTTTGACCAAATTGAGTGCCCAAACATCAAAATTTTCGAATGAAATTTTCACAAAATCATTCCGTAAAATTATAGACTATAAAAATATAATAAAAATTAAATTTTTGTCATCAGATTTGTGGTCCCGAAATCACTGTTTCAACTAGGCCAAAATCAGGATGTTACAAAAACGACGATATTAGTCGATCAATCAAGCACTTTGTTTTTGCCTCGATCTAGGTCTGAATTTCTCCTTTCTTGATCTATATATATTCAAATTTTACTTATTCAATTTCACATTCATTCAAATCAATCGATATACACATATTTAGGGCATTTTACAAATTAGCCCTTACATTTTCACATTTTAACATTTTAGTCCCTATTTCATAAAATCACAAAATACACAAAATTTCTATATACACATGCCAAGCCGAAATTTCCTTTAGCTCATATAAGCCATCATATTTCATTTATTTCACATTTTATCTCCTCAATTTCACATATTCACAAATCAATCCAAAATATACATTTTTACTCAAAATCACTTTACAAAACATGTGTATCAAGCACCAAGCTTTCATAATTCATCATTAAACTTCATAAAACACATGAATTCATCCATGGAACATCTCAAAATTGCAATCGATTTCATGAATTAAGGAATGGGCTTGATAGAACACAAAGCAACGATCACAAAAACGTAGAAATTACTAAAAACCGAGTCAAAATGGACTTACAATTTAATCCTACAATGGCCGAATGTTTTCAAGCTCTCTCAAACCCTATTTTCTATTTTACAATCGGTTGAATGGAAAAGATGACACCAAATTAACTTGTTGTTTTATTAATTAACTTTTATTTTACAAATTACCTTAATAACCTTAAGTTAAAACATTAAAAATCACATAATATAAGCCCATAATTGTCCACTAGCATTAATAATGGTCCATTTACCTTTTAAGGACCTCACATTTAATTTCAAATCCATTTAATGCCTTTTACTAATAGAACCACACTTTTACACTTTATGCGATTTAGTTCTTTTTACCAAATTAAGCATACAAATGATAGAATTTTCACACGAAACTTTCACACATATCAATTCACATACTATAAACACCAAAAATAATATTAAAATATTTTTTGACTCGAATTTGTAGTCCCGAAACCACTGTTCTGATTAGGGCCTAAACCAGGCTATTACAGATTAGACAAGAAAGATGGGGAGGAAGGTACACATGGATGTTAGGCTTGGTATTTACTGTATACTCCTCAAGGGATTAGAGACCCCCTATTTTGCAATTACACCTTTTTCATTGGGGCGTAGCTTTCACCAACCCCTTTTCTTCTATAAACCTTTAAAAGGTTTGAATTCAGGCCTCCAAGCGAGGAGAGTATAGGTAAAACCCCCAACTCTAACAAACATATTTCTATGAATCTAGGGAGTTGTATACAACGTTGTCTGCCATAATGGGTAACCCTTTTGAGTTCAATCCGCCTAGCTTCACTTCAGCTTTGAAGGGCAATTAGGGATTTTTAGGGAAATCCTCATAAATTCTAATATAGTAAAGTTGTCATGACTTTAACGGAATTGTAGTTGAATTGAGAAAATAATTTAATTAAATAAATAATATTTTTGGAATAGTAAATAAGTTATTGGGTTGATTAAATTATATGAGTTGATTTAAAGACTAAAGGGAAACATACAATTGTACCCAATACATGGAAAAGGCCCAATAGGCCCATGTTACATGGGATGGGTGACACATAGGGTTCCCAAAAGTGGTGTGCCTTTGTATGCCACTGCCCACCCCATATAGTCCTATTAGGACTATGTGTTTTCTTTTAAAATATTTTTTGTTATCTCTTGTTCAACTAGAACTCTTGTTTTTTTTTCTCTATAAATAGAAACTGAGCTAGGTTAAAATGTAGATTCTTGAACATAGTTACTTTAACAAAATTTAGAGAGGTTTTCTTTTCTAAGTAAATTCTATTTTTCGTGAGAACTTAAGTTAGGTTTCTAGTCCGTAGAGAGAAATTAATTTTTCCCATTGAAAAATTAATAAGTTTTCATTGTGTTATTAGTTCGTCAATTTAGAGTCCACTCTCTAAGAAAACTGAGGGTTTGAGAATAGTGGAGAATATCATGTTGTTAGAAAGCTAAGAGTCTACATAGCCCAAAACATTGGCACTAATTTCGTAAGATTTATTGCTATAAATAACATAAAGGCTCGATCTTAGAAAAAAATTCACTATGCAACAAATTGATTTTCTAAACCGAAATTTTCCAACAACCTCTACATTTACAAAGTTAAGACCTTTATCAAGATCAATAAGTATGAAGGCCATGGCAACTTTAACTGGCACACCTTTTCCTTGATCTCAACCTTTGACTCGATCTCAATCATGTTGCATAGGTTCTTCAACTTCATCGACGACTACACCTCTACCACGAGGTCATAGATTTCTCTCTCCTCTGGATTGTCCCCCTATGGTAGGTTAGCTTCGCATTTCCATGTTCCTCCTCGGATGATATGGAATTAAATGTTGAATTCAATTTATAGGAGCCTGTTTGGACAAATATAACGTTTAGGTATACAGGATAAAAAATGATTAGAAATTCAAATTTCAAAATAGCTTAAATATGTAGGATAATTGTATAAAATGGAGAGGATAATCATTTTGGTTTTATGTGAAAAGCTAACTAATTGGATTCCTATTTATAGGTTTTAAAATTAGGGATTTGGTAAAAAAAATTTAGGAGAACCTTAATACTCATGGGTGGCAAGGTCAATTTAAATTTTCATTCATTTTTGTTAGATTAATATGTACATTTTTTAATTTTTTACACAGAACTCTACATTCATTGATGCCGAGTTCCGTTTAAATTAACTATTAATGTTTTAAAAGAGAACTTGACATATGTTAGTGTCAAAGTGTAGTAATCATTCTAAAATAATTACCTTGATTTCGACGGGGTACGAAAAACTTGGCAACGCAATAAACATCAATAAATTCAGTCTCAAAATATCCCTCAAAAACGTATTTTAAGAAATAATTATTACAAAAAAATTAATAAAGAAATAATGTAATTTTCAACTCTTGATCTTGACAACTAAATCCTCTTTAGTACATGTACTATTTTGGCTACTCTAATACATGAAGTTAACAACTTTATTATTTGAGTCCTTAAATTTAGATTCTATAAATACATTGATATGACGATGTAAGATTGTGTTATATTACTGTTTAAAACTTAAAATATTTATATTTATTTTAGATTCTTATTTTTTTTCAAAATTTAATAAGTAATATTTATTTCAATATTTGAGAAACCAGACAAATTTGGTAATCATATTCAGCATTGTCGCACCTACCAATGTTAAACAGTAACATATTTGTCAGCTGCCGTATTGGGTTCCAAAATTGGATAAAAAATGTTAAAGAAACTAAGAAATTTCAAAGTCTTTAAGCAGCAGCCACATCCATCGAGATATTGACTATTACCACGAAGACTGCCATATAAAGAGGACCATTAGACACGTGGAGAATGTGATAAAATAAAAAAGGACCATTTTTTTTCCAAAAAGAACAAAAGAAAAACATTTTCCAATGCGAGACAGCACTATGCCATGGCTTGTGATGTGTGACTTTGCCACCTACCATTTCCACCATGCTTCAGTCATATCTTATCTTATCTTCATTTTGTTTTTATACTTTGAGATAGATATTTTTAAAAGAAGAAAGTGGAAATTCTGAAATTCCCTATTTGAATTTGAAAGTTTCTATCATGAAATCATGACCATATTAGATTACAGTGCTGATTTAAATTTCCATACTTCTTTCATTATGTCTTTGATATTTTAATCTTGCACTAAATTCTTGTGCTAATTTTAAATTAAAAATTTAAATCTTTTATTTTTATTTTTAAAAAATTAATTTTTTACTTATTTAATTTAAAAATTAATAATATTTTTAACCATCTTTTTTTAATTTAAGAAAAGTTACTTATAAATTGAATTGTAGTCCTAAAATATGGGGTATTATACCTTTTCACTTAAATATTTTATTTTTAATTCTAGTAATTAATGCAAAATAATATGTGTCTGTTATGTCTAGGCTTTATTCAGTTTTTTTTTTAAATTGATTTAATTTTGTTTGATTTTTCATGCGTTGCATTTTGTATCGATTGAATTTTATATTATAATTGATTAAATATATATTGTATTTGTAATCTGTAAAATTTTTAAAAATTATTATTATTGTTAATAATTTTTTAATTAAAAAGAGGCAAAATGAAAAAAAGAAAAAGGTAAGAGAAGGGGTAAAAGTGGTAAGGGATAATGATAAACTTAATTTTTAACGTTTACTTTTTTTTTTGTCAATTTAAATATTTTTTTAAGTTAAATTTGCTCTTAACTATTTTAAAAAGAGTAAAATTTGATTATCGACCTTAATACTTAACTTTTTTTTTAGATTTTTAATTAAAATGTGTCACATGTCATAAAATGATTGGTTAAGAATTTTTTTTAAGGTGTAATTTTTTTAGAGTAATTTAGATAATACGTATAATTCGATATCACTTATGACAAAAAAATAATGAAGTATTCTTTAAAGCAAGAGAATGATGATATTGGTTAGAGGATTTCTCCAAACATTTGACTCATAGGCATAGTGCTTTGGTTAGTAGGATTTTATATTGGAACATTTTCAAATATTTATACTATTTCAATAATTATAAATGAATGAGTGTAATTAATCAAAAGATAAATCTTTTGATCATTGGTCAAAAGTTATATCATTTGATTTTTGAAAAAGAATTATAACTATTCAAATAATATTACTTGAATAGTTATAAAAGTGAATGAATAATTATTGTTATTTATTTATTCATAAAGACACCTATTGAAAGATGTTTCTATGAAGAGACATGAAAATTTCTATAAATAGGAATGAGATTTCATTTGGAAATCACACCAATAAGTTCTAAAAGTTCTTTCTATCTTTCCTCATTTTATAATATTATTAGATTGTTCTATAAAGATTTACTGTAGAAATTCTTTGTAGAAATTGAATTTCTTGTTATATATTGCTCAATGCTTAGTGGACTATTATCGTCAGTGCAAAATGCAAATAGTCATTGGCTTTAATGTATCCTCGAGGTTAATTTGCTTGAAACTCGTTTGCACATCGAAGATAGGTAGGGGCGAATATAACCTTAAAGATAGTGGCTTGATACACGCCTTGGAGCCTTATTCTATTTCTTCTTTTTCTATTCGAGTTCCGTTTGTATGTTCGAGATTTTCCTGATCGGAGATTTATACTAACAATTTTAAGGTTATATTTCATAATGACTACCACAACACATAAAAGTGGAACATTAAGGGAGTTGGCTTTCAACTTTGCCAAACTTGATCAGTTTGATGGTAGCAATTTCAGACGAAGGCAGAAAAAGATGCACTTCTTATTATCAACTTTGAAGGTTGCCTATGTTTTGGATACTCCAAGACCTGAAGAGAATGAAAACGAATCTGCTGCAACCCGACAAAGGCAAAAATGGGACAATGTTGATTATATGTGCATGGGCCACATATTGAATGGTTTATTTGATGGTTTGTTTGACACCTACTAAAACAAGGTCAACGCTAAAGAATTATGGGACAAATTGGAGGCAAGATTCATGACCGAATATGCTACAAGTAAGAAATTTCTTGTAAGTAGTTTCAATAGTTATCAAATGGTTGATGGTAGTTCTGTTATTGAACAATTCTGTGATATTGAAAAGATGTTGAATCAATTTAAGCAATTTGATATGAAAATGGATGAAATGATTGTTGTATCCTTCATAATAGACAAACTTCCTCCATCTTGGAAAAACTTTAAAAGAAGTCTAAAACATAAGAAAGAGGAAATATATGTTGAGGCTTTGGCAAATCATCTTTGTATTGAAGAAGAATATCAAAAACAGGATTAGAACCTAAATTCTAAAAATGACAAAGTGCATGTTACGAAAGAAGTACAAACTACTAAACCATTCAAGAAAAAGTTCAAATAGACTGATAGAGCACCTAAGTTAAAAAAGAAACAAAAGGACTCATGCTATCATTGTGGTAAGCCAGGACATTTAAAAAATGAATGTTGATTTTTAAAGAAGAAATCTTCTAAGGCTGATAATAACGAAAAGTTTGTTGCAATGATATCTGAAATTAATATGACACAATATGATAATACATGGTGGATTGATATCGGAGCAACCAAACATGTGTGCAAAGATAAAAGCATGTTCACAAAGTTCACACAATATGAAAATGACAATATCTTGTACATGGGAAATTTTCCTTTGCAATAATAAAAAAGAAAGGATCTGTTGAACTATAATTCACTTCTATAAAGGTTTTAACCTTGAATGATGTACTTTATGTACCAAGAGTTGGGAAGAATTTAGTGTCTGGAAGTCTTTTGAATAAGTTTGGTTTCAAACTTGTTTTTGAGGTAGATAAGTTTATTTTGTCTAAGGGAGAAATTTTTGTAGAGAAATGATATATGTATGAGGGCATGTTCAAACTCAATATTATTAATAAGAACAAAAATATTATATCTACTTATATGGTTGAATCTTCTTATTTTTTGGCATTATATTTTAGGCCATTTGAATTATAGAAAATTAAATAACATGCAAAAGTTAGATCTAATTCCTATTTTTAACAATAATATTGAAAAATATATTATTAATAAGAACAAAAATATTATTTCTACTTATATGGTTGAATCTTCTTATTTTTTGGCATTATATTTTAGGCCATTTGAATTATAGAAAATTAAATAACATGCAAAAGTTAGATCTAATTCCTATTTTTAACAATAATATTGAAAAATGCAATACATGTATTTGACTAAAATTACAAGAAACCTTTTTCCCTAAGGTTAAAAGGAAAACAAAATTGTTTGATTTGATACATAGTGATTTATGTGATATATATAATACTCCTACATTAGGTGGAAAGAAATATTTTATTACTTTAATTGATGATTGTTCTAAATATTGCTATGTATATTTATTGCATTCAAAAGATGAAACGCTTGCTAAATTTAAAGTTTATAAATCTGAAGTTGAACTTTAGTGTGAATCATTTATCAAGTGCTAAAGATCGGATAGAGGCGGAGAATACTATAATCCAAATTATTTTTTATCCACTAGAATTGTCCATCAAGTTTCAGCCCCTTACACACCACAACAAAACGATGTAGATGAAAGGAAAAATAGAGTCTTGACTGAAATGGTAAATTCAATGTTATCATGTTCAGGTATTGGACAATGTTTTTGGGGAGAAGTTGTTCTAACAGCTTGTCATATATTAAATAGAGTTCCTAATAAGGAAACTAAAATAACCCCCTATGAACCATGGAAGAAAAGGAAACCGAACCTTAACTATTAGAAGGTTTGGGGCGGTAGAGCTATTGTCAAAGTTCCAACACCTAAACGTAAAAAGTTGGGTGAAAGAGGAATTGAATGCATATTTATAGGATATGCACATAATAGCAAGGCATATAGGTTCATCGTAATTGAACCAAATGATTCAATTTCAATTAATACTATTATTGAATCAAGAGATGCTATTTTTGATAAAAATAGATTTATTTCTATTTCAAGACAATTACAGCCATAACAATTGATTCATTCTTCAAATGAGAATGAGATTCCATTAAAACAAATTGATAATAATGATGAATCTTGTCCAGAATTAAGAAGAAGTAAGAGGATTAAAAAAGTCAAATATTTTTGGCTTAGATTTTATTATATTTCATTTATAAGGAAAATGTGAAAGTATATGCAATAAGATACCTTGTTGTTATAATACGAAATCTGATCCTATTACATTTGAAGGGGCAATGAAATCTCAAGACTCTACTTTTTAGAAAGAAGCAACAAATGATGAGATGGATTCAATAATGAGAATTCAAACTTGGATCTTAGTTGACCTTCCACCAAGTTTCAAGCCAATAGGTTATAAATGGATACTTAAAAAGAAAATGAAGGTCGATGGAACTATTGATAAATTTAAAACAAGGTTGGTAGCCAAAGGTTTTACATAAAAACAAGGTATTGATTACTTTGATACCTATGCTCCAGTAGCAAGAATTTCTACAATTAGGCTCTTAATATCACTTACCTCTATATATAATTCGGTTGTTCACCAAATGGATGTTAAAACTGCATTTTTAAATGGTGAATTGGAAGAGAAAGTGTACATGGAACAACCGAAAGGATTTGTTGTTCCAGGACAGAAGCATAAGGTATGTAAGCTTGTTAAATCTTTATATGGATTTAAACAAGCACCAAAACAATGGCACCAAAAGTTTGACGAGGTTGTTTTAGCTAATGACTATAAAATAAATGAATCTGATAAGTGCATATATAACAAATTTGAAAATGGAAAAAGGTGTCATAATTTGCTTATATGTAGATGACTTTCTCATTTTTGGCACGGATTTGGAACAAATAGAAAACACAAAGAAATTTTTTGTCAAACAACTTTGCTATGAAGGATATGGGTGTAGCAGATGCTATTCTTGGGATTAAAATAACCCGAGATGGAAGCACTATAGCTTTATCACAATCACATTACATTGAAAAGGTGCTTAAAAAGTTTGATCTTTTTAACTGTATATTAGTATCTACACCTATAGATCCTCAAATAAAATTAGTATCTATTACTGGTAGGAAAATTGATCAATTGAAATATGCAAGTATAATTGGTTGTCTTATGTACATAATGACTTGTCAAGGCCAAATATTGCATATGCTATTATAAAATTGAGTAGGTACACAAGTAATCCAAGTAGTTTGCATTGATAAACTTTAAATAGAGTACTTAGGTACTTAAAGGAAACTATTAACTATAGATTGTGTTATAATGGATATCCTCCAGTTTTAGAAGGGTATTCGAATGCTAGTTGGATTAAAAGTTTGGAAGATCATGCATATACTAGTGGATGGATCTTCATTCTTAATGGAGGAGTCATTTCTTAGGGTTCCAAGAAACAAACATGTATTATTGATTCTATCATGGC
Source organism: Gossypium longicalyx (assembly GCA_025698465.1). Lineage (NCBI taxonomy): Eukaryota > Viridiplantae > Streptophyta > Magnoliopsida > Malvales > Malvaceae > Gossypium > Gossypium longicalyx. The sequence goes on along the minus strand of CM046996.1, from coordinate 22,625,427 downwards.
AGCAGAATTTATTGCATTAGCCGTTGCATCTAAAGAAGCAGAATGGTTAAGAAATTTGCCTTATGATGTACCTTTATGGCCTAAGCCAATTTCACCTATTTCTATCCGTTGTGATAGTGAGGCTACTCTAGCAAAGGCATAGCTAAGTATATAATGGAAAGTCTAGACACTTTGGATTAAGACATAGCTATGTCGACAATTAATCATTGATGGAGTGATCACTATTAATTATGTGAGGTCAAATGAAAATTTGGCATATCCTTTGACAAAAAGTCTTGCTAAAGATTTAGTAAAAAAGACTTCAAAAGGGATGAGACTCAAGCCCATTAATTAGAGTCACTCATGATGGAAACTCGACTTAATGCTTGGTATAACGTCAACTCTTGAGTTTAATGAGACAAAGTACATCATTAGTATGTGACTACTAGCACTATAAATAAACCCATCCTAAGATTAAAGTGCTGGGTACCTATAATGATAAGGGAAGGATGAGTAATGTACTCTTAATTGACCCATAACATAAATATGTTAGAGTGTTATAATTACGGGAACACTCTTGATGGGATCTACCTATGTGAGTGGAAGTGTGGCCACTTCTAGGAGCTCAAGGGCTTGGCTCTGACAGCACTCATAAAAAAAGAACACAGACACATGGCCATAATAGTGTCCCTAAATACTATGCATTGACCGATATTAAAATCATTGTGTGAGATATGTTCGGCTAATCAAATGGAATAGTTGGTTCAAAGCTTAGTCTACCATGCAATTTCGATTAACTTTAGTGAAGGTTCAATCGTAAGACACATTCATTTATGCAAATTAATTTCCAAGAATATCAAAAGCTAAAATATTTTGAAAATGGGGGGAGATTGTTGGAATATTTTCAAATATTTATAGTATTCCAATAACTATAAATAAATGGGTGTAATTAATCAAAAGATAAATCTTTTGATCATTGGTCAAAAGTTATATCATTTGATTTTTGAAAAAGAATTATAACTATTCAAACAATATTACTTGAATAGTTATAAAATTAAATGAATTGTTATTATTATTTATTCATAAAGACACCTATTGAAAGATGTCTCTATAAATAGACATGAAAATTCTAATAAATAGAGATGAGATTTCATTTGGAAATCAAACCAATAAGTTCTAAAAGTTCTTTCTATCATTCCTCATTTTATAATATTATTAGATTTTTCTATAAAGATTTACTACAGAAATTCTTTGTAAAAAATTGAATTTCTTGTTATATATTGCTCAGTGCTTAGTGGACTATTATTATCAATGCAAAACACAAATAGTCATTGGCTTCATTGTATCATCGAGGTTAATTTGCTTGAAACTCGTTTGCACACCGAAAATAAATGGGGACGAATATAACCTTAAAGATAGTGGCTTGATACATGCCTTGGAGCCTTATCCTATTTCTTTTTTTTTTGTTCGAGTTCCGTTCACGTGTTCGAAATTTTTCTTATAGGAGATTTGTACTAACATTTTCTAACTTGTTTCGGTATCATCGTGGGTTGTTAGGTTAATATCGTTAAAAAATTAATATTTTAATAAATATTTATGTTAAAGAAATGATTTGACTCATTTTGAAAAATAATGACCAAATTTAACTAAAAAATAACTAAATTAATAAAAATAAAAATATTGAAGGAAAAATTTTATAATTATGCAAAGTATTAAATATAAAATTGGAAAGTTCATCATAAGCAGTTTACCGACTACAAAACAAAAAAGGAAAACAAATCTTTGTACCAAAAAAAAAAAAAAAAGGAAAAAAACAAATCTTTGTGCCAAAAATTGCTTCTTGTTTTTTTCAATTCTAAATTAGTATTCAGCTGTTTATGTTCTGGTTTTTTTTTTTTTTTTTAAATTTTAATATACATCAATTCATTTAGATGTGTATGGTTCTGTTTCGAGTACAAAATTTCGATATTTAAACTTAATTTAATAACTTTTAATTTATTACATTCACATTTAAAAATTAAATCAAATTAGCAATTTAATAATGATATGAATTCCAAAACAAAAAACAATATAAGCCAATTGGAACAAACCCTAAAGGGAGAAGCTATAAAAATAAAACAAAAAATTTGTGAAGCTATAAAGACTGTGCCTACAGCTACTCCAGATTCCGTCTTCAAAATTATACCTATAAATACTTAATTCAGAATTATTAAGAATTGCTCCTAGTTTTGAACCAAAAAAGAATTGGTCTTCTCTTTTCCTTTTGCTTTCATTGCAATCTGGTGGAGCCACTGCCATTGTTAAAACTTTCACAACCTCAAAGATTACTCCAATCCAAGGTCTTATTTTATTCTCTTTCATTTTCTTACTTTTCAACTTTGTTTTTTTATTGCAGCGAATATCAGGAATCTGGGTTTTTATCTTTTTCTCCCCACTTTTCCCAGATCCTGAAAGAAACCATTTTGATTGAAGGTAACTTTATTCGATTTCTCCAGAAAAAAATAAAAATAAAAACTGGTTTTCCCTTAGAAATTCGAACACCAATATTAAAAACTGTATAAATTTTCTTTTCATGTTTACTCATTCTTTATGGTACACAAAAAAGAAATATATATATATAGAGAGAGAAATTTAAATTTGTTTTTCTATATTGCGTTTAGGGATTAGTTTCCAGAAAAGGTTGCAGTAATCCAAAGCGGAAACGAAGAACGACTAAAGAAGGTAATTCTTTTTTCTTTTATTTGATTATTCGATGGGTTTCTTTGAAAATTCTTTATTTCCATGCTGTAAATGACTAAATCTTTTTCGTTGAAATTGATTGTGAATGATTATGTTTGGAGTTTCTTTTCATCTTTATTTGATCATAGTATTTTAAACTGCTACAATATGGATATATATATATATATATACATGGATACATACAAGTATATATATGGGTGTATTTATGCATGCATGTATATAACACTATTTATTGTAGACTGCCTTGTGAAGTATTTTTTTTTTCTTCTCTTTCAAATAAAATATGGGATGCTATTGTGATGTATGCTGCTGAGTTTGTTTTTGATTCTTCAGTAGAATTTTAGAATCTGAAGACTTGAATAATTCCTCTCTGCCCTCTTATTTTTGTCCCCTTTTTTAATAAAAGAGTTTCAAGGCCTAACATATATGGCTGTCTTATAATTGAAAGACAAACACTATGCAATATGCAGTCAGATAGAGATTTAAAGGAACTCAAACATACACTCTAATGCCCTTTAAGTAATCTCCATTATCGAAAATATTCTGCATTACGACATAAATCTCCCATCAATGGTGCCCTTTTGCCTAACACCTGCGTCTCTGCAGTTTTCCCTGCAGTCTTTAGTGTTTACAATGACCGGATACTGAAGATGGTATTTTCTTTTTTTTTTTTTCCATTTCTTGTTTCCTCCTTTGACACAACAAATTACTAGCTACGCTAGCAATTTTTGCCACTTTTCAATGAAGCGGGAAATTCATTTTGAAGCAATTGGGTATGAGAAACATAAGAAAGGATTTAGTAATCTAAGGTTTCTATAGCAATGCATTTTGGTTAAATAAATGGTCAAATGAAACTTCTATTAGGCATCTACATATTGTGGTCAGGGTACCGTTTTGTCATATGGGGAAGCGTGGGAAAGGAGGGCGCTTAAGCATCATGTGCTTGATGAGAGATATGAAGAGTGTCTGTGGAAGTGAATATAACGCAGTATTTTGTTGACACAAGACTTAAGCTGTCTTAATTACTTTGATCATTCACCTCTTATTTCTCAATATCTTTCAAGTCATTGTGAATATAATAAATTATTCTCATTGTGGTTGTTTATACTATTTTTCAGATGGAAGCGCAAAACTCTGAACAAGGACATATAATTGAAGTACATAGAGATGTTCCAGCAGTAGAGACAAGCCTGGGAAGAAATACGATTTGTGGAGGCGCACCATGTGGGTTTAATGATGCTCAAACCAGTTCTAAAGATGCTAAGGAACGTACAGCCTCTATGCGTAAACTTTTGATGGCAGTAGTGCTTTGTGTTGTCTTTATGAGCGTAGAAGTGGTTGGAGGCATTAAAGCCAACAGCCTTGCAATCCTAACTGATGCAGCTCATCTCTTGTCAGATGTTGCAGCATTTGCAATCTCCTTGTTCTCCCTTTGGGCATCGGGGTGGGAGGCAACTCCACGTCAATCTTATGGATTCTTCAGGATTGAAATTCTTGGTGCCCTTGTGTCCATCCAGATGATATGGCTTCTAGCTGGCATCCTTGTTTATGAAGCCATAGCTAGACTTATCCATGATACTGGTGAAGTTCAAGGCTTTCTCATGTTTGCAGTTTCTGCATTTGGTCTAGTTGTTAATATTGCTATGGCTCTCCTGTTGGGTCACGACCATGGGCATCACCATGGCCATAATCATGGCCATGGTGGGAATGATCATGATCACCACGATCATAGTCATAGCTGTGACAGTGAACCACATAATCATGGATTAAGTATAACTTCTCACCATCACCATCACCACCACCACCATGATCATGGCTCGAATTCTAAACTAGATAGTGGCCATCATCATCATACACACGGAGCTGACCATCTAGAGCCTTTGCTTAAGAATAGTGAAAAAAAGTCAGAAAGTGGAGCACCTCAGAAGAAGGAACGGAACATCAACGTACAAGGGGCTTATCTTCATGTCTTGGGGGATTCCATTCAGAGTATTGGAGTGATGATTGGTGGAGCAATTATTTGGTACAAGCCTGAGTGGAAAATAATTGATCTGATATGCACCCTTGTGTTCTCCATCATTGTGCTGGGAACAACCATCAGGATGCTACGAAACATTTTGGAAGTTCTTATGGAGAGCACACCCCGAGAAATCGATGCCACAAGGCTAGAGAAGGGTTTATGCGAGATGGATGAGGTTGTTGCCATACATGAACTGCACATTTGGGCTATAACTGTTGGTAAGGTGTTATTAGCTTGCCATGTATTAATTAAGCCTGAAGCTGATGCTGACATGGTATTGAACAAGGTTATAGATTACATCAAGAGAGATTACAATATCAGTCACGTGACTATTCAGATAGAACGCCAGTGTGAATCCATGGCGCAGTAAGTTTTGTAGTTTTACTGTTTTTGGCTTTTGGTATATTTTCAAGATTTCTTCATATTCCTCTATGTTGCTTGTGTTTGCATATCTCCCATCACCTAGCATGTTCATTATACCCATTCCCTTTTGTAGGTAGCCATGCCAAACATATAGAATAGAAACTATCAGGAGTTATGAACTATTAATTTTAATGGCGAGTGTTACCCTCTTTTTTTCTTTTTTAAATTCCGGTAGCTGAACTGAGAACCTAGTAAATGAAGTGTTTTAAGGACAAATTTATTCAATTCAAGTTTGATACACCAAATATTTTTCAACATAAAAGGTTACAACTCCATGAAATCACTTGGTGACATCCACAGGGACGCCATTAGTAGATTTACCTATGACCCAATCCATTGAATACCTTTTTATATTGCTAAAAAGTAATTAATGATCAAAATTGACAGCTAAAATCACATAAAGGCTGAGAAAAAGAAACTAAAGTTTATAGCATCAGTTAGTCGAATTGAATTTTATTTTTTAGTTAATTTATAATTAAATTTTAATTTTCATGATATAAAAGTAAATATTTTATATTTAAGACAATAAAAATAACTTAAAAATATTATATAAAAATTATTTTTTGAAAAAACTGTAAAAAAGTTTTTTATTTTTATTTATTTGAAAAAACAAATGTTCTAGAAATATTTATGAATGTTTTTTGAAAAGCTACCAAATAATATTTAAAAATTTAGCCCTACAACCACTAACCTGATCTTATAAAAATTTATAAAAGTTGATAAAATTGCAAACATTCTATATGTGCATTCTAAATTTTTATCATTTATTTTTGAAGATTTGATTTTATATATTTTTAATTAAATAGATTAATTTATGAGAAATTATTTGATGCATTGTTAGTGGAATTTTTAAACTCGTCAAATTTTTTTTTATAAAGTATAGTAAAATATTAAAAAATAAATATTTAAGAAAAAAGCACATAAAAAAAGTATATTGTCTTTATATCAAATACTCGCCCTTAATTTATTTCATCTTAAAATATTTAATATCATTTGTTTCAAAAAAGTATTTAATATTATTTGTTTGACTATTTTTGTGAATATTTTATTTTTAATGAATATTTTCGTTTACTTAAATTAATGTTGCATTTAAAATATTTTTATGCAAACATAGGTTAAATAATACATTATTTGCTCAAGTGGCAGGTTAGGGTTTTCTCTATTTTTTTTTTGTTTTGTTCTCTTTTGTAAACAGTAGCAGGTTTAGGGGTTTTTGTCTCGATTTCTTCATCTACGATTAGATAGTTCAAAGACAGGGATAGTCCGACTAAAGACGCAAAGAGAAGGATGATGGATATGGAAGATGAATTGGCTAATTTAAAATTGGCTGATGAAGAGGACGATCTAGTGTAAGATGTCAAAGAAAAAAGGGAAATTGAGGAAGATTTCAATCTGTGCTTGGTAAGGAAAGCTCTTACTAATAATGTTGTTCACTTTCCTTCCTTAAGGAATGTCTTTGTAGAATTATGACGCCCAATTGAAGGAGTTGTGATTTCAAAGATTGAAGATAAAATAATATTGTTCCGATTTTATAATGAATTAGACCTAAATAGGGTGATCGATGGAATTCATTGGTTCTTTAATAGACACTTGGTCCTCTTTCATAGATTAAGGAAGGGAGAAGATCTAGTTCAAGTCCCATTATTTAATACAAATTTTTGGGTCCAAATACATAACTTGCCTTCAGGATGTATGTAAGAGGGAATGACAAGGCAATTAGGGAACTTCGTAGGTGATTTTATGGATTATGATACTACAATCGTCACAAAAGGAATTAAGAAATTTATGAGGATATAAGTTAAGTTGGATGTTCGAAACCCTTTGAGAAGAAGAAAGTGAATCGTATATGGGAAGGATAAATCGACCCATGCCTATTTTTAATATGAAAAGTTATCATTATTTTGTTTTTGTGTGGAAGATTAGGGAATGGGGAAAGTTTTTGCCCTTTACACCTCTTAATTGGAGTTCAAGATGAATAATTTGGTTGGGATATCTCTTTACGTGCTCCTCTTAAAAGGATTGAACCGATGCCAAGCAGATGGTTGAGGGAGGAGCCAAAAGAGTTGGTCAGAAAGGGAAAGAATTGTGGTGAGCATGAGGGTAGAAGGCGAGAGGATGAATTTGGAGGCGGGCAGTTGTTGAGGGTAAGAGGGAAAAGCACAATATTAAGCATTAATAGAAACGAAATCGCAGAGAGGTATGGCTATAAGGATAGTAGGGAGTTTATGATGGAAAGGGTGACAAATTTGAGCTAGAAGAAAGACTAATTGATATAGTGGATGGAAAGAAGAGAAAAAGAACCATTCAGGGTATCGAATCTACCAATAACAACTTGATGGAGACAAAATATACCAATGAATTATCGGCGGTTGTAGAAAGTAGGTCGGCTGGTCGCAATGAAAACCTTATGTTGGAACGTTCGTGGTTTGGGGCAACCACGAATAGTTTGACGTCTCAAGAACAGCTTGAGACAAGCTCAGCCTCATCTGTTGTTTGTTATAAAAACAAAAGTTAATTCAAGGAAGATGGAATGCATAAGAAGGAAGTGTGGTTTTTTGAATGGGATAGATGTAAACAAGGAAGAATCTAGAGGAGGTCTTTCATTAGATTGGAGAGATAAGGTTTCAATTTCTTTAAAAAATTTCTCCAAATAGCACATAGATGTGGAAGTGGATGAAAGAAATGGGGATACTCATTGGAGATTCACAGGTTTTTATGGATCCCCAATTAAGAACCAAAGACGATAGTCGTGGAATCTATTGCGACAATTAAAGGGAGATGTTCAGATACCATGGTTAGTAGTGGGGGATTTCAATGAAGTAATGTTTTCTTTTGAAAAGAAATGAGGCCGCCTAAGAGAGGATCAAAAAATGGAAGTGTTTAGAGAAGCTTTAGATGATTGTGGCCTAAACGATTTAGGTTTCTCGGGTCAAAGGTTCACTTGGGATAGAGGAAAGCTAGCTAATAACAACATAAGGGAGAGATTGGACAGGGGAGTTGCTAACTTATATTGGTGGAAGCGGTTTTTGAATCACTCGGCTAGAGATCTACCCCATACCTTCTTAGATCACTACTTGATTCTAGCTGACATAGTGGGGGCTAAAAAAGGTCCCAAAAGACATGATGATTTTTCTTTTCATTTTAATGCAAATTAGATGCTAGAGGAAAAATTTGAGGATATGGTAAAGCAAGGATGGACAATTCAGGAGCCAAATGTACCATTGAAACTCAAAGAGTTGGGGAAATAATTGAAAACTTGGGCGAAAGGAAATAGAAGGAAATGCCATAAGAAAAAGGAAGAATTAAAGACAATGCTAGATTGTTTAAATAAAAAAGATCCTGATAAGGAGAGATTAGAAGAAATAATAGAAGTAAAACTAGCGTGGAAGATGGAAGTTGATAAAGATGAGCTCTTTTGAGAGCAACGAGCAAGAATGAATTGGCTTCGTATAGGAGATCGCAACACCTCTTTTTTCATAATTGTGCTTCGCAAAAAAAAATGGACACAGTAAAGGTTTTGGAGAACGAGAACGTTGTGGTGGTGGAAGGAGAAAAGATGCTACTCCAACATGTAACAAGTTATTTTAAAGAATTGTTCGCATCCAAGCCAATCCAGGATTGCGAAAACTTAATGGCCCATATCTAACCTTGTATAACAGAAATCTAAATGAGGAGCTTATGAGAAAATTTATAGATAAAGAAGTATTGGAGGCGATAAAATCAATGGCCCCTCTTAAAGCATCAGGCATTGACCGATTTTCTGCTCTCTTCTACTTGAAATTTTGGCATATTGTGGGGAAGGATGTTAAGAAATTATGTCTAGAAGTATTGAATAACAGGAAGGTGATTGATGGCATAAACAAAAAAAATATAGTTCAGGTGCCAAAAGTCCTTACCCAAAGAAATATGGGACAATTTAGACCCATCAGTTTATGCAATGTGATTTATTAAATCATTTTAAGAGCGGTGGTGAATAGATTCAGAAAGGCATTGAAATTATGCATAGATGAGACACAAAGTGCTTTTGTTCCAGGTAGGCAAAAAGCATATAATATCCTTGTAGCTTATGAAATACTACATTCGCTCAAAAAAAGAAAAAATGGGGAGGAAGGATCATTCTCCTTAAAGCTTGATATGAGTAACGCATATGATAGAGTTGATTGGGTTTTCTTGGGAAAAATGATGAGCAATCTAGGCATTTGTGATTAATGGGTTTTGTTATTTATGAGGTGTGTGAAAAGCGTCTCTTATTTTATTATTTTAAATGGTATTCGTGAGGAGGATTTCAAACCATCGAGAGGTTTGAGACAAGGGGACTCATTAAGCTTGTATCTATTTATTATATGTGCTAAAGGCTTCTCTAGATTATTAAATTTGGCAAGGAGAGAAAAGAGAATAAAATGGGTTAGAATGGGAAGAAACGAGGTACCAATTACACATATATTTTTCGCAGATGATAGTATTTTGTTTGGAAAGGCATTAATGGAATGAGCATTAGCTACAAAAGACAATAGTGAATGAGTATAAAAAAATTTCGGGCCAATTAGTAAATTTTGATAAGTCTCGAATTTATTTCAGCAGTAATGTTCGTGATGATGTTAAGAGCCGAATAGGAAACATATTGGAGGTGTGTACTTCAAATAATCCAAAATAATATTTAGGGTTGCCTACCATGATAGGTAGGTGCAAGAAACATGCTTTTGTGGATTTAAAAGAAAATTTTATTAAAAGAATGCAAGTATGAAGTGTGCATAATCTTTCCATAAGTGGAAAAGGAGCATTCATTAAAGCCGTGTTATGAGTGATTCTGACTTATTTCATGCAATGTTTTGCTTTACCAATTTCATTTTGTCATGAATTAGAAAACCTTATGTGCAGGTTTTGGTGGCGAAATTTAAAGACTAACAAAGGTATTCATTGGTCTGATTGTAAAATGTTGTGCAACCCAAAAGCATGTGGGGGGATTGGTTTTAGGGAACTTTCAAAGTTTAATACAGCCTTGTTAGCAAAACAAGGATGGAAACTTATTACCAGTCTTGATTGTTTACTTGCTTGTGTTTTAAAAGCTAAATACTATTTGCAGAGAGAGTTTATGAGTGCAAGATTAGGTTTTTACCCCTCTTATACCTGGCGTAGCATTTGGGGAGCTCGAAGCCTTTTAGAGGATGGATTGGGTTGGAGAATTAGCAATGGTAAGACAATAAACATTTGGAATGACGCTAAGATACCAATTCCTGAACATGGCAGAATAGAAGGTCAGAATATTAATGTTAGATTTTCAATAGTAGCAGATATTATAAACAGTGACTCCTTTACCTGAAAGAGGATATAGTCAGAGAGATTTTTATGGAAGACCAAGTCGAAAGCATCCTAGCAATATCACTAGTATACTCCGTTCAGAAGGACGAAGTAGTGTGGAAGGGAGATAGATTGGGAATTTATACAATAAAAGGGGGATACATATGGCTTATCATAGAGGGACATACTGCTCAACGTTACAATGCAACAAACCAATTAGAAGATACAAACTGATATTTTACAAAAGTATGGCAGCTCAAAATACCCAGCAAAATTAAAATACACTTATGAAAAGTTACAACCAATTATCTACCCTTACTTAATAACCTAGTGCTCCGAAGAATATAGGGAGAAGGCGTATGCTCTATCTGTAACGAAGAAGATGAAACTGTTCAACATCTATTCTGAGATTGTAGATTCACAAGGTAGGTGCTCCATGAGGTCGGCATAATGCACTGCAACATCAACATGCAACATGAATGGAAGATGTGGTTTGTGCAATTTTTTAGTAGAAACAGTTCAGAACAATGCATAATCTTAGCCATTGCTATCTCGGCCATTTGGTACAAAAAGAACAAGTCTTATCATAAGGGCATTAAGGAAAAATCATAGGATGTGGTTAGTTTCATCAAAGCGTATCGAGCAGAAATTGAACAACTAGAAAACCTAACTGAGATTAATCTTAACACAAGAAAGATCAGTGGGAACCCTTAAAAGAAGGCCAGGTAAAAGTAAATTTTGATGCTTCATACCTTTCACATTAAAACAGAGTTATTATGGGCATCGTCATCAGATATAGTATAGGATTGATGGGTTCATGTGTGCGACCATCGGTAAATGTAAGTGGCCCGGCCACAGCTGAAGCCATGACTTGCTTAGAGGCAATTTCCTTTGCGAAGGACTTGGGTTTTAGAGAGGTTAGCATTGAGGGAGACTCTATCATGGTAATAAAAAATGCGCTCGAATGAATTCGATAGATCAACGGTGGGTAATTTCATTAACGAAATAAAAGACAGAATGCTCAGATTTAGTCACTTATCTTTTAGACATATTCCTCGAGTGGCGAACGGGATGGTGCACAGGCTGGTGGTTTGGAGGCAATAGCTTGACTCGCTTAGGTATTAGGTGGAAGAAATCCCTTCGAAACTGGAGCATTTATTAATCAAAGATAGTGGCAAAGGCTAGAGGATGTCAGGTATGTAGTTATGTACTGAGACCAGAGGATTACAGGGCTATTTGAAACTCTAAAGAATCTCGGTGGGTAATGAGGATGGAAGGTAAGATTTTTTAAGGATTTAGGGTGAGATTTGCCAGTTCTCAAACTAGTCTTTATCTGATGCAGATAAGAGAAATGAATTTTGGAGAAGGCTAAACTGCTATTAGGGTTTGTTTGCTTAGTATTGTCTAGGACATTTTAGTTTCTCATTTTAAATTGTTATTTTTTAGGAAGTTGATTTTATTCTAGGAGCCCAAGGCACCGCCCATCTTGTAACACCCTAAACCCGGCCTAAACATCTAGCCCAAGTTTAGATAGTTACCTCATCGATTATCAATTATCACACAAACAACACAATAAAGCTAAACCATGCTCCACATCACATTCATCACAAAACTAATTAAGTGTATAATCTTCCAAGTCATACTATTATAGTTTATCGAAATTCCTAATGTACTACTTTATGACAGACAAAGGCTTGACCGAGCTCCCGCTGCGCCAACCCATTCAAGACTTGGAACCACCTAAAATCCAATCAATAACAAAATGAGTTGTGAACTCAGTGCGTAAAAGAAGTTTATTCAATTAATGCTCACTCATAAATTAGTTCCGAATTCAGAGATTTAGTTCGATAGAAAAATAATTTCAGGTCGTGTGTCTGCCCGTGTGGACAAAATTAAGGCCATTTCCTAGCCTTATTTGTCACCTAAAACTTACTATTTTGCTGCACTGAAATTCACAAGCATATATCCACCAATCCAACATCATATTCACAAGAAATTTGACATCAATCATATAGTATTATCTCATGCATCAATAGATATAGACTTACTCATGTCATAAACTCATATGCTAACACAATTCCATCAAACCAACTCATAATAAGCACTTATGTGATTATCAAAACATCACTTTAAAATAGCCAAACTTAGACCATTATTAGCTACTCCAATAGCTAGGTTACAAAACAACCATTACAAGCCATCATTGGCCAACTAATCTTATACATGCCATTATACCAAAATGAGATTTCTATTTATACCAAAATGAGATAGTGGATAGTGTGATGACTGCTCCGACCGACTTCCAACCTTCGCAAGCTTTGAGCACTGTAAAACAGGGAAAAATAAATGGAGTAAGCATTTTATACTTAGTAAGTCCGTATAATGAGAAATAAACTTACCGATCTTATTTATTAACATGAGCATACATAAATACATATTCCATCAATTTTGGGTAAGTTACTTAAACACATACACTTATTCAAACAAGTTAGTCACATAGTCTCATATGAATATCAAGTAAACATAGATAAACTCATCACATTACAATCTTTCACTAATTTCACCTTTCCACTCTTCAAGAGTCTTTTCCGTCGAACTATTGAAATCTCGATGGATGTTCGGGTAATATACACTTGTGTAAAAGTACCAATTGGGTATATAATGAAAAGGCACACCCTTGAGTCATACATTTTACCGTAGGATTACCAGTTCAGGCTAAATCCTATACATAGCATATGCTTTAAAGAGCTTAATATCGATTTCCCGTCCGGGATAAATCCAATTTATAACCTAATCTAGAGGGCTTACATTAGAATTACCCATCCGGGCTAAATTCTATTTGCAACATATGCACTATTATTTTCAACCCATCAAAATTCAACATTCGACCAGAACACGATAATTTGTCCATATGACACAACTTAAAACTATTTCATTATGTATATATCATCTAACACATTACAACACAATCATATAATTCAATTCAAGCATATTAACATGCATTTTTAAGTTACACGAACTTACCTTGAAAATGGTTCGTTTTTGAATTTCAACTAATCCGAAACCTTTTGCTTTCATTGATCTAGTTCCGTAGTTGGTCTTTCCGGATCTATATGGATAAATTTAACTATTAATCTATAACATTTCATTTACATTTGCATTCTATTGCATCCTAGACAAAATTACCATTTTGCCCCTATCCTTTCCAAAAATTTTAATTTCGTTCCTAGGCATGGAAAATGATATTCATGAAATTTAACCCTCTTTCCAAGACTAGCCAGAATTTATAAACAATATTTATAGCACACATTTTTAAAAAAAATTAAAATTTTCTATGGGTTTTTACCATTTTTCATTTTAGTCCCTAAATCAAGTTTTCATAAAAAATTACTTTGTAAAAGTTGTTTATCTATGAATAGCTTTTCATTTTCTACCACAAATTTCTACTTTTTAGCATATTCATCCATGACCCAAGTTTCATACCTTGATAACTTTTCAAATATATCCCCTAAATAGAGAGTTTAGACCATCTCAGTTTCAAAAATATAAAAATCATTAAAAACGAGACTTGATTTCATACCTTTTCAAGCTTGGTAAGTTGTCTTCCTCTCTCCTAGGGTTTCTGTAGAAATTTCGGGAAGATGATATGAAATTATATGAATATTTCTTTTTATTTAATTTTCATCTTTTAATTTTAGTGATTTCAAATTTAGTCCCTTGCCTTTTCTAATTTTTCCATGGATGAGTCATTAAAATATCTACTAACTACTCTTCAATGATCTAATTACCATATAAGAACCTTAAGTTTTAAATTCTATAACTATTTGATACCTATAGCTACTAGAATCCAACTTTTGCATTTTATGCAATTTAGTCCTTTTCCTAATTTAACAACACAATCGATAAAATTTTCGTATCAAAATTTTCATGTGACCTTCCTATCATGATGCCAACCATAAAATAAAAATAAAAATATTTTTATTTTAACTCGGATTTATGGTCCCGAAACCACTGTTATGACCTCACCGAAATTAGGCTGTTACAACTCTCCCCCCTTAGAAATTTTTGTCCTTGAAAATTCTTACCAGAAAAGAGGTTAGGCTATTGTTTCCTCATGGTATTCTCAGGCTCCTAGGTAGCTTCCTCTAATCCATGCTGTTTCTAGAGGACTTTTACCAAAGCCACATTTTTATTTCTTAGCTCTTTCATCTCATATGCCAGTATCTTAATCAGTTCCTCATTGTAATTCATATCAGGCTAAATCTCAACTTCTATTGGATTAATAGCGTGTGAAGGATCCAATCGATATCATCGTAACATGGACACATGAAACACATTATGAATTTTATTAAGCTCTGGAGAAAACGCTAACCGATATGTAATAGGCTCGATTCTTTCAATAATCTTATATGGTCCGATAAACCGTGGACTCAGTTTTCCTTTGCGTCCAAACCGGAGAACTTTCTTCCAAGGCGACACTTTCAAGAATACTTTGTCACCAACTTGAAATTCTATTTCTTTTCGTTTCAAATCAGAGTAGGATTTTGACGATCAGAGGTTGCTTTCAAATTGCCTCGAATTATCTTCACCTTTTCTTCGGTCTCTCGGATCAAGTCAACTCCATGTATCTTTTTTCTCACTTAAATCTATCCAATACAATGGAGTTCTACACTTTCGACCATACAGAGCCTCATACGACGCCATTTTAATACTGGACTGATAGTTGTTATTGTAAGCAAGCTCAATCAGAGGTAAGTATTTTTCCTAGTTACCTCTAAATTCAAGTACACAACACCGAAGTTGTTATTGTAAGCAAGCTCAATCAAAGGTAAGTATTTTTCCTAGTTACCTCTAAATTCAAGTACACAACACCGAAGCATGTTTTCTAGAATCTATATCACACGTTTAGATTGTCCATCTATTTGAGGACGGAATGCAGTACTAAAGTGTAAACGAGTGCCTAGAGCTTTATGCAACTTACTCCAAAATGGAGATGTAAACTGAGGGTTTCTATCTGAGATAATGGAGATTGGCACTCCGTGTAGCCTTACAATCTCAGAGACATATAAATCAGCCAATCTATCCAATGAAAAATCCATATTACAGGGACAAAGTGTGTCGGCTTCATTAAACAATCGACAATTACCCAGACATCATCTTTCTTTTTCGGTGATAAAGGTAATCCCGTTAAAAAGTACATGGTAACTCTTTCCCATTTCCACTCCGATATTGTAATTGGCTGCAATAATCCCGAAGGTACTTGATGTTTGACCTTTACTTGTTGACATATCAAGCATTTCGATACAAATTCAGAAATAGCCCGTTTCATTCCCGGTCACTAGTACATCTTTTTCAAGTCACTATACATCTTATTACTACCAGGATGTATAGACATGTTACCATTATGAGCTTCATTCAGAATCTTCTGTATTAGTTCTCAACTTTTCAGTACACATACTCTATCTCTGAATAATAAAAATCCATTGGTCCCGATCTGAAATTTTGAGTCAAGAGTCGATTCACTTTATATCTATTTCGCTTGCAACTTATCATTATTTTTCTGAGCTTCAGAGATCTATTGCATAAACGTCGATCTAACTTTTAACTCAGCTATGTGTGAACCATCATCAGATAAAGACAACTGGGTGTTCAATGTCCGTAAGGCAAACAAGGATTTTCGGCTCAAGGCATTTGCCTCTACATTAGCTTTCCCTGGATGGTAATCAATAACGAGATCATAATCTTTCAATAATTCCAACCATCTACATTGTCTCAAATTTAGTTCTTTATGTGTCATTAAATACTTCAGACTTTTGTGATTCGTAAAGATGTGACATTTTTCACCAAAAAGATAATGCCGCCAAATTTTTAAAGTAAAAAAATAGCTGCTAATTCAAGATCGTATACTGGGTAATTTCTTTCATGCGGTTTTAGCTGCCTAGATGCATAAGCCACTACTTTACCATCTTGCATCAATACACATCCTAAACCATTCAATGAGGTATCGCTGTAAACTGTAAATTCCTTACTCAATTCGGGTTGGACTAATACGGCCGCTTCCGTCAATAAAGTTTCAATCTATCAAAACTCTATTGGCATTTATCAGTCCACTCGAATTTCACTTCTTTTTGCAACAATAGAGTCATTGGAGATGCTATCATTGAGAACCCTTTAACAAATCTCCGATAGTATCCTGCTAGTCTTAGAAAACTTCTAACTTTCGAAACATTCTTCGGTGGCTTCCAACTTACAATAGCTGAAATTTTGTTTGAGGCCACCTGAATACCCTCTACCAGTGCAACATGTCCAAGGAAATTAACTTCCCGTAGTCAAAATTAACTTTTACTGAATTTAGCATACAATTGTTTCTCACGTAGAGTTTGCAAAACAATTCTCAGATGTTAAACATGTTAATTCACATCTCGAGAGTAAACCAAAATATCATCAATAAAAACAACTACGAACCTGTCCAGGTATGGTCTAAAAATTCTGTTAATTAAATCCATAAATATCGCCAGGGCATTTGTTAATCCGAATGGCATCACCAAAAACTCACAATGCCTATATCTGGTTCTGAAAGTTGTCTTCGGTACATCTGAATCTTTTACTCGTAACTGATAGTAACCAGATCGTAGATCAATTTTCGAAAATACAGTGACACCTCTTAATTGATCAAAGAAGTCATCTATACGAGGCAACGAGTATTTATTCTTGAATATGACTTTATTAAGCTGTCTCTAATCGATGCATAATCTCAATGATCCATCTTTCTTCTTTACAAACAATACCGGTACACCCCATGGTGAAAAGCTAGGTCGGGAAAATCCTCTATCAATCAACTCTTGCAACTGTACCTTCAACTCTTTCAATTCAGCAGGAGCCATTCTTAAGGTGCAATAGATATCGACGTCATCCCTGGCACAAGGTTTATGGAAAATTCCACCTCTCTAGCTGCATCATGTTGGGTTAACAACAACATCAAATTAGCCGAAAAACAATAACCCTCTATAATCAATGGGCAATTTTTACAAACTCTATCCACCATAACATGCTGACCCAAGGGGTTTGAAACTTTAACAAAAAATTTGGTGAATTCAGCAATCATATTTTTATCATATACAAATTTTGTGCATATATATGAGTGCGTGGAACCAGGATCAATCAAAGCAATAATATCAGTATCAAGTAGAGAGAATGTACCAGTGATAACATTTGGTGCTAAAGCATCTTCCCTTGCACGTATTGCATATGTTCTTGTCGGAGCCCGAGCCTCAGATTTAGCTATTGAATCCTTTGCAATGCTACGACTAGCACCGACATTTCTAAAATGATATGGTGGTCTACCTCTTGAGACGGGATTACTCGGCTTCGGAGTCTGTTCAATGTCTTTCTCAACCCTCTCCGAGCAATCTTTAAGAAAATGATCGAGAGAACCACACTTGAAGCAAGCCCAATTTCTTATTTGGCACTATTTGAAATGCAATTTATTACAGACATTGCATCGTAGTTTGGGGTTTCCAACACTCCCAACACTGGTGGTCAAGGGAGACGAAGACCTCGGGTTGGTGCGTGTAGAACTTTGTTCCTTTCCCGAATACTCCCTCGATGTTGCAAAACGCTCATGATAATTCTTTGATTTCTTTAAACCAGATGATTGCGTCTTGCTCATAAATCTTTTGCTCGTATCACGAGCTTTCCTTTCCACTTGCCTCTTTTCTTTGCCTAATTCCTCGGCCTTGTGTGCCCGTTCAGCCAATAATACGAATTCTCTTAATTCCAGAATTCCAATTAATAGCTTGATATATTCATTTAGCCCTTCTTCAAATTGTTTGCACATTTTGGCTTCAATCTGAACCCATTCACTAGCATACTTGCTCAATCTAACAAATTCTCGTTCATACTCGGACACTGTCATATTCCCTTGTTTAAGCTCTAGAAATTCATTCTTTTTCTGGTCCAAGAATCTCTGACTAATATATTTATTTTTAAAATCTGTTTGGAAAAATTCCCCTGTAATATTTTCCCTAGGTACCATAGAAATATGGTTTTCCACCAATGGTAAGCCGTGTCTTTCAACAAAGATACCGCACATTTCAGGCATTCGTCTGGTGTACATGATAACTCATCTAGAACTCTAATAGTATTTTCTAGCTAGAACTCGGCCCTCTCTGGATCGTCATCAGCCGTGGCTCTAAATTTTTCAGCCCCATATTTTCTGATTTTATCTACTGGAACCTTACCAATTCTAACAGGTTTAGCATCCTGTGGCGTTTCATCATGTTGTGAAGCAGGTGGGGGAGGTCGTTGAACAACGAGATTTATTCTCATATATTCACTAAACCATTCATCCATCAATTCAAAGAAGGCTGATTTTGCTGCCTCACTTCGGCCCACAGATACTGGCCTTCTACTACAATTAGATGCAGCTCGCTGCATGGAAGCTTGAGTAGCGATCTCAGCTTCCTTAGTCTCAGCTCTAGCTTGGTTGGAAGACATTACTATATAAAAATATATTTAAAAGTGGTCAGGAGATATTACACTATCATAATTTATATAATGGTATGTATAGCTAGACTCATACTTGCTACGTTAGTCCGAGAATCAGCTAAATCGTAGCTCTGATACCACTAAATGTAACACCCCTAACCTGTATTTGTCTTCGGAATAGGGTTCAGAGTGTTATCAGAACATTCAAAATATTTTTCAATTAATTTACGTAAATTACTATTCATTTATCGAGATCATACATATCGTCCCTTATATAAACCCTTGAGGCCCAAAACGAGTATTAGAATCAAATTGGGACTAAATCAGGAACTCAGGGAATTTTTCATGAAATTTTAAAAATTTTCCTAGGTGTAGGGTTCACACGCCCGTGTGGTCTAGGGACACGCCCATGTGGTCAGGCCGTGTACTACATAGCCCGTGTCCCTAACCCGTGTAACTCTCTGACTTTTAAAGTATGAAGAAATTGAAGTCACACGGCCAAGTCATATACCCGTGTGTTAGGCCGTGTGAGGAATTTTTATTTTTGGAATTTAGGTGCAGTTTTCACACGGCCATGTAACACGCCCATGTCCAAGGCCGTGTCAACCACACGGCTGAGACACATGCTCGTCTCTCAGCTCGTGTGCCCAAGTCTGAGCATTCTGTTTCTCATTTTTAAGATGCAAGGGACATACGGCCGGACCACATGCCAATGGGACAAGTCGTGTGTCACACACGGCCAAGACACACGCCCGTGTATCTGTCCGTGTGGACAAAATTAAGGTCATTTCCTAGCCTCATTTTTCACCCAAAACTTAACATTTTTCTGCTCTAAAACTCACAAGCATATATCCACCAATCCAACATTATATTCACAAGAAATTTGACATCAATCATATAGTATTATCTCATGCATCAATAGATATAGACTTACTAATGTCATAAACTCATATACTAACACAATTTCATCAAACCAACTCATAATAAGCACTTATGTGATTATCAAAACATCACTTTAAAATAGCCAAACTTAGACCATCATTAGCCACTCCAATAGCTAGGTTACAAAACAACCATTACAAGCCATCATTGGCCAACTAAGCTTATACATGCCATTGTACCAAAATAAGATTTCTATTTATACCAAAATGAGATAGTGGATAGTGTGATGACTGCTTCGACCGACTTCCAACCTTCGCGAGCTTTAAGCACTGTAAAACAGGGAAAAATAAAAGGAGTAAGCATTTTATGCATAGTAAGTCCGTATAACGAGAAATAAACTTACCGATCTTATTTATTAACACGAGCACACATAAATACATGCTCCATCAATTTTGGGTAAGTTACTTAAACACATACACTTATTCAAACAAGTTAGTCACATAATCTCATATAAATATTAAGTAAACATAGATGAGCTCATCACATTACAAGCTTCCACTAATTTCATGTTTCCACTCTTCAAAAGTCTTTTCCGTCGAAATATTGAAATATCGATGGATGCTCAGGTAATATACACATGTGAAAAAGTATGAATTATGTACATAATGAAAAGGCACACCCTTAAGTCGTACATTTTACCGTAGGATTACCAGTCCAAGCGAAATCCTATTAGTAGCATATGCTCTAAAGAGCTTAATATGGATTACCCGTCTGGGCTAAATCTAATTTATAACCTTTAAATCCAATTTATAACTTAACTCAAGAGAGCTTACATTAGAATTACCTGTCCGGGCTAAATTCTATTTGCAACATATGCACTATTATTTTCAACCCATCAAAATTCAACATTCGACCGGAACACGATAATTTGTCCATATTACACAACTTAAAACTATTTCATTATGTATATATCATCTAACATATAACAACACAATCATACAATTCAATTCAAGCATATTAACATACATTTTTAAGTTACATGAACTTAACTTGAAAATGGTTCGTTTTTGAATTTCAACTAATCCGAAACCTTTTGCTTTCCTCGATCTAGTTCCGTAGTTGGTCTTTTCAGATCTATATGGATAAATTTAACTATTAATCTATCACATTTCATATACATTTGCATTCTATTGCATCCTAGACAAAATTACCATTTTGCCCCTATCCTTTTCAAAAATTTTGATTTCGTCCCTAGGCTCGGAAAATGAAATTCATGAAATTTAACCATCTTTCCAAGCCTAGTAGAAATTTATAAAAAAAATATTTATAGCACACATTTTTAACAAATTTCAAAATTTTCCATGGGTTTTTACCATTTTTTATTTTAGTCCCTAAATCAAGTTTTCATCAAAAATTGATTTGTAAAAGTTGTTTATCTATGAATAACTTTTCATTTTCTACCACAAATTTCTACTTTTCAGCATATTCATCGATGAACCAAATTTCATACCTTGATAACTTTTCAAATTAATCCCCTAAATAGAGAGTTTAGACTATCCCGGTTTCAAAAATATAAAAATCCTTAAAAACGGGACTTGATTTCACACCTTTTCAAGCTTGGTAAGTTGTCTTCCTCTATCTTAGGTTTTCCATAAAAATTTTGGGGAAGATGATATGAAATTAGATGAATATTTCTTTTTATTTAATTTTCATCTTTTAATTTTAGTGATTTCCAATTTAGTCCCTTGTATTTTCTAATTTTTCCATGGACGAGTCATTAAAATATCTACTAACTACTCTTAAATGGTCTAATTACCATATAAGGACCTTAAGTTTTGAATTCTATAGCTATTTGATACCTATAGCTACTAGAATCCAACTTTTGCATTTCATGCAATTTAGTTCTTTACCCAATTAACCACACAATCAATAAAATTTTCGTATCAAAAATTTCATATGACTTTCCTATCATGATGCCAACTGTAAAATAAAAATAAAAATATTTTTATTTTTAACTCAGATTTGTGGTCTCGAAACCACTGTTCCAATCTCACCGAAATTGGGCTGTTACACACATGTCTGTGTCTGCTGCCCGTGTGAACCCTACACTAGTATGGCCACACACGGCCTAGACACACGCCTATGTCACCACCTGTGTGGCCCTAATTCTATAAGTAGTGAGTTACACAGCCAATTACACGGCCTGTTGCACTGCCGTGTGGCTCACACGGCCTGGACACACGCCCATGTGCTTGGCCGTATAATGTCGACAGCCACCATCTCCGGCGATTGAAACTTGCAAAAACTAAGGTTTCCGGTACGCGCCTGGAGATCTTTCGAAGAAACAACAATGCAAAAGATCCTCGAAGCCTAACACAAGCATTCAGTAACACAATTTAGCCATTTAATCAACAGAATTTCCCGACTACTCACTTATGCCTATGTCGAGAGTTTCGACACGAAACCTTCAACCGACCCAAACTTACCGAAACTTCAACAACAATCACAGAGATTGTCTTGTTACTAATCCTTGTTGTTAATATTCTCGCCTACTAGGTAAACAAACAATCGTTAATAAGAGATTCTCGTAACTCACAAAAATACCTCATTCTAAGTAATTTACGAAGCAAAGAAAAATTGTGAAGACGCTCGCATTGACAGTTACTTACCCGATAACCTTCAGACCAGTGACTAACAATAGAATTTTTGTTAATCCCGTATTCCCCCACTACCCCGATTAACAAAATAATTAAAACGTAAAAAAAGAAAGAAAGAAAAAGATAGAAATGGCAAAGAAGAAAGAAAAGAATAACAATAAAGAAGAAGGAACTATCGTTAATTAATTTCCTAACTTTGAAGCGAATTTCCAACATTTGACAAAAAATATTTTCCTTATTGGAAACCTTTGGGACTCGAACACGAGACCTAAAGGAATATAGACAGATGCTTAACCAGTGAACCAATAGGCTCATTATTGGCACAATTTCACACTGAATTGAACTTAATCGGGTAACGCATGATTATAGGTTGTTTTCAAAAACAACAAAACTTGTACGATGCAACTCGAACTCAAGACCCTAAACACAAAAGCAAAACACAAAATCAGAGATACAAAATTCTAATTATTGTAGATTCTCACCATTAAATTCTTAAAATTTTTAGGCGTTACACATTTGGTCTTCTTCTTGTGTGACAGCTGGACAAGTTGAAGGGCTTTAAGGTATTGTTTAATCTTTTCAATTTTTTAATAAATGCATCAGGTACTTTATTAAAAAAAAATTAATGTTACATTTAGCATTTCAAAAAAAAAAAAAAAAAAGGTTGCATTTACCAAAAGAAGAAAAATTAAACCAATTAAATTATTTTCTTTTGATAAATTGCTTATAGGATAGGCTTTTGCCGATTCATTTGATTCTATCTGTTATATTAATAATGTTTGTATTATCGATTGAGTCTTAACTCAATTGATATGGGAATTGTTGCTTGTACAAGATGATGTGAGTTCGAGTATGCTGAAGTACATTATCCTTTTATCAAAAAGAGTAGATATAATCAGAACCTAATTACATCGTAATCTTTTATATCAAGTTTGATAGTATAAATTGTAATTACACAGTTACATAATTTATATTTTAAAAAATATTAATTACTATAAAAATATTAATATGATAAAAATAATTTCTAAGTAAAAAAATTAAAATCAAATCATCATATGTATTATGTTAATCTAGAAAAATAGTAGATGATACGATTACTAATAAAAATGGCAAGAAAAATTAACATCATATGCAGTTTTATCTAATTGTTCTAGTGCACATATGTTGGGCTATTCCGTCTTTAATATTTAACATATACTCCTTATCATCATCTATTAGTTCTTGATCGAGTTCACCATCATCTGAATTTGAATATGCGTAATTAAGATTATCAAGATTTTCTTCTTTTATGCACTCTATAAGGTATGAATCATCTCAATTCTACCTATATTTGAAGTTATGAAATATGCAGCATGCTAAAACGATACAACCTTATTTTTTCTTATGCTATATTAAGACAATGTTTTTAATATGGAAAATATTTTTTTAAAATAGCAAATGTCTTCTCAATCACATTTCGAAGCTTTGAATGTCTCAAATTAAATAGTCCGTGAGCTATCTATTGTGTTTGCGTCTGACACCATTCTTTCAAATGGTATCATCAAGGTAGCCAGTACTGTACCTATGTATGTACCATTTTTATTTTGCTATAGGTGCATACTAGTACCAACATGTTTCAATGTATTGGTTCAGGTGTATCAATATTTTTAAATATATTTCTCTTATACATATTTGAGTCTAATTTTTAGTTTCTCGATGAATTATATATAAATTTAAATATTTTTCATATATATTTATAGTTTAATTTTTAATTTTTTCATAAATTTTATGTTATTTTGGTTAAAAATAAGTTATATATACAACCAAATATATTTCAATTATATCCATATAAATATATTTATATCTAAATATAAGTTTTAAAATTATTAATTATGTTGAATAATTAATTATAACTTTTAATTTTAAATGTAATTCTGAAAAAATTAAAATGGTTAAAATAAAAAATTTAAAAATTAGTTTAAAATACCAAAATTTTGTACCAAGTAGTACAGATAGGCACACTTCAGTACAAGTTGGTATTGACCGAAACGGGCCGAAATACATCAAAATGACCAAAATGCATCGAAAATTTGACCGAAACAAAACATAGACTACTTGGTACCGATTTAGGACCGAAACGCTACGTATCGAGCAGTACGATTGATGTCAGTATAGTACCAACTACCATAACATTATACCCTATAATATGGTGCAAGAAAACCTTTTCTATTTAGATAATTAGTGTCGACCTTATAATATTTAGATCACTATGCAAATAGTTTATAACTTTAATTATAAAAACTTATATAAACTTAACTTGAAAAAAAACATGCTAGGTTATATACCTTTTGATAATAAGTAAATTAAGTAAAAATAAATATATAAATATAACATTTATAAACTTGTTTTATAAATTGTCCAAAATTTTCAAAACACTTCTTATAAATAATATAAATTTTTGCCATAACTTTTGAAAACCGTTTTTTATAAATAAATTGTGATAAAAATTTATAACATTTTTTTATGAATAAATATATTATTTTTATAATATATAGCATTAAGCATAAATAAGTTATGTCAATACTTGGTCATAATTTTTTATAAATAAATATATTTTAAAACTTTTATAACATGTAAAATACTTTTTATAAGAAACTTTTTAGCCACAAATTTAGAAATTTTTTAAGATTTAAATAATATAAATTTTTTTGTTATAATCTTATAAAATACACACATTATTTTTAGAATATATTTTTTAAAATTTATAATATAAGAAAAATCTGACCATAATACTTCTTCGTAAAGATATGGTGTCTTATCCGCAGTAAATTGTTCCAATACATTAGCAATCTTACCAAATTGTTCACCCACAAATTTAATTTGTTCATCAATGACACTTTCTTGAGCATTTTTTCTTTTACGATTAGATGTGCTAGATAAAGATACTTTTGTTCTTACCTCTTCAACCTCCTCATTGTTGCAGTCTACAGGCACTAAATCTTGGTTACCATCATCCAAGTCTATGTCAGCAAATGTTCTGGCAAAACTCCCTATTGTCATATCTTTGCCAACAACCAAAGCCATTTCATCATAATGATCAATGTTTTTATTAAAAAATAATTCATACTTCTCGTGTGCCTATTGGATATTATACACAATTACAATAACAAGTACAAAATAATTGAAATATACTTAACATATATATACATATATTACCATCACAGTTGCATCATATGTCGCTTTATCACATGTGATGATTTTCATGTTATCATCCCATCCAAAATCACTTTTGGCCCGAATTGTGCATATAATTTTCCACTGATTTTTTACAGTCCTCAGATGATTTTCCTCATGCTTAGCATCACACTAAACTTGAAATATTTCAGAAATAGCTACGGCAACTCGATTAATAGAAACTGCTTTGAAAGTGTTAGAAAGAAGGCTTATTTCCTTTCTAGGCCTCCTCAGCTAGAATTTCAAAAAAAAATATGTTCCATCGATTTTGTCCACTTGAATTTTTTGGTTGTCACTTCTTTATTGTCCTTACCCATTTTACATTAATATTGTCATCGTCAATCATTTCAATATCCAACAAGCTTAAAACATAATAAATTCAATATTTAACAAGTTTAAAACATAATAATTTCAAAATCCAACAAACTAATTTCAATATCAATATCCAACCAACATTAAAAAAATAACAATTTTAATAATAAAACATACATAACATAGAAACATCAACCCTAAGCTCTAAACCTACATAATATTTCTAGCCATATAATCAGTCCACATAGTTTGTGCAATTTTCTCTCTCTTAGCAGACCACTCTCTTGTTTCTTCTTTTTCTTCTTGCTCCTTAAGAGTTGGTATTATCAAATCAGACTCAGGCTCCTCATATAATCCTTGATTAAGTAAATCATTAGGAACAACTCCCATTATATGATTATGAATGATACAACGAGCCAAAATATATCTACTTGAGTTTGAAAATTCCAAAATGGTTCAACATTTAACACAAGAAACCATTTCTTAAAAATCCCCAAAACACATTTAATAGTGATTCACAATGATGAATGACGAAGATTAAAGAGTTCCTTTGCATTTTCTAGCCCCTCATCACTGAACTCTTTTAAATGATATTAGACACCATAGTATGGGGTAATATATCCATTTCGGATGCCATATCCAACATCAGTAAGATAATATTTACCTACAATTTTACAAAACATAATTATTACTAATAAATTATGAGCTTACTTTAACTATTTGATATTTAATGTTAATTCTTACCTTCTGGAATTCTTAATTCTCTTGGGCATGAAAACACGTCACTTAAAATATGAGAATCATGTGCACTACCTTCCCAACCAGCTAGAACATAGAAAAATTTCAAATCAAATATAATGGCAACAAATACATTTTGTGTCGTCCTCACTTTATGGCTACAAAATCTTCCTTGAATGCTAAGTGGAATGGATGCACGAACATGAGTTCCATCTAATGCTCCAATACAATCTTTATAATAAGGATAAAACCTTAGACTGTTTCTGATTTCACTAGGAGTTGACTTATCAGGTAATCTAATAACTAATTTATACAATTTCAAAATAGCTCTTAATACAACTCTAAAGTAACAGTGAATTGTCTCAATTGATCTATAATATCTAGATCCAATCACTCTAAACCTTACATTAGGAAAAATTATATGTAAAAATATAACTACTTGCTCCCTAATATTCACCGATTTAGTTGATTGTAACAAATTGTTCCTACTAAGAATGTCACACAAATTAAAAAAGACAATTGGTATCATCTTTATCACATCAATACAATACTGGTCACCTATATATATAATATTATTAATATAATTTTCTCTTTCATAATCTCGATGCACACGAGGATGAGAAGCGAATTCCTTCTTAGTTTTTAATTTTTTAATCCAAAGAGCCCCAAAAGCTAAAATTGAAGCAACGACCCCAACAATTGCATTATGATCTTGATTACGATCCTGTAAAATTAGAATGTCAATAATGACAAGAAAAGAGAGGAAACATAGACACATAGATTTTACGTAGAAACCTTTTTGGGAAAAAACCACAGGCAGAGGAGAAGAAAATTCACAATGTTGAATTTGAATGATACAAGAGGAGAGACGACTATGTCTATTTATAGGTTTTTAAAACCATATTCTAATCAAATTCAAATAGAAATAATGCGGTAAGGTTAAAACGCCTTATTCTAATCAACATCAAATAGAAGA
The DNA here is from genome assembly GCA_025698465.1 of Gossypium longicalyx. Lineage (NCBI taxonomy): Eukaryota > Viridiplantae > Streptophyta > Magnoliopsida > Malvales > Malvaceae > Gossypium > Gossypium longicalyx. Next base: position 22,597,703 of record CM046996.1, on the reverse strand, counting down.
ACATACTTTTATACAAATTTCACTTGTGCAACCTGTACCGTACCACAGGGGACTCTACCCCAGCCTAATATCTTGCTTATTAGGGATCTACGATGGGCTACAGCCTTCGCCTTCATAGATTGCCCTATGTTGCCACTTGTACTTTTAGTTAACAAAATTTTTGGTCATGTATCTTTAACAGATCCGTTTATACAAAATAATGCCACACAAATATTTGAGCACTATAAAAAAGATGCAAGCTTGCCATAAGATTTACGAATCAATATGCAACCATTCATCATTCATTTCGATTAGATATACAAGGGATTGTAACAACTTGCCAAGAGAACAGTCCACAGGTTCCTTATAGCACTTCACTAAACATGTAATACTATAGGTATACTTAGGCCAATGAACCAATGTTTAGAACTTTTGTACTAAGCCATAGAAGTTAATATGTGCATGTTAGAATCAAAGTAAAAAAGGTAAAAATATATAGGTTTTTTTCTCATTGCAGTATAGTATAAACAAACTCCTATTGCTAGCAAAGGATGGAAGATGCTTACTCAGCCTTACAACAGTGCATACATCACAAGATGCATGTGAGCCAAAGGCACCCCAAGAGACATGGAACTTTACATAAATTAGAATCTTCACATTTACCCTAAAAGTTTAGATTTCAGACAAACAAAAATGGTAGACGAACTAGCTTTTTATAGTGTCAAACATTCTGAATTGCAACAAAATATTCGGATTGATCTTCTCCGGTAAAACAAATAGTTAACATTTAAATTTTAAAACAAACGGAAAATGAAAGAAAAAACAATTAGAAATAGACTAGTAAATAAAATTAGACATGGATCATAAGTTTTGATAAAATTGTCAACAAAAAGTTTATAGTACATTTTATCTTGTTCATAATACAAGAATCATAAAGCAAAAAATCATAAATTTTAAAATTTTTAAGAAAAAATAGCAAAGTTAACTCTGTTTCATCCAGAAAACAATGCATTAAAAATATTTTATAAGAAAAATCTTGCTAAACAAAGCAAAGTAAATAATTTTCAATATATATGCTAAATAGTAACCCAAAATGGCAATCAGTCTTGAATTTTGACAATATTCGGAACCAACAAAAACAATATTTACAATTCAAGCAACAATTTCCAATTCCAAAAAATCCCAGTCTCTTAACAAAACAAAAACCAAATATACCAAATACCCTTTCCCTTACACGTAAAAGCTAATTCAAGAGATTACAAAAAAAAAAAAAAAAGCTAATTCAAGAACCAAGACATAGAAGAGCAAAACTAAAAAATATATATTTATGCATCCAAACTTGAAAAATAACCAAAACCCAATTAAAAACTTGGTCAAGTTAACCTGAAAAATCACATAGAAAGAGAAAAAGAGAAACTCACATGTGGCCATGGAGAAAGTAATGAATTTCTCTATCATTTCCAAGGGACCAAATACAAGAACTTTGAATAACAAAAATACCCAGGGAAATAGCCAAATAGAAGCAACAATGAGAAAACGTGTGGGTGAAATGGAATGTGTAGTCAAGCGTTAAACCCCATGAAGGAAATTCTAGCTACTCATTTAAAAAGTAACCCAAATAGGACACTACAGAGACCACTTTGCTAAATAAAATAAAAAAAGAAGATAGTGATATACCTTGAAAAGACTGGAAAGCCAAATTTTTAGGATTTCTTCAAAATGCAAACTTGGTAAGGACGGCAGTCGACTGACAAAGGTTACAAGGCAGAGATGAAGAGGTGAGGCCAATGAATAGAGATGAGGAGGAGAGGCGGAGGCTGACAGACAGAGAGGAAGGGAGAATGACTGTGATGAGGGTGAAGAGAATGAAAAACGTCTTATAGGAATAAAATTAGTAAGAAATTTTCCATTAAAAGCATTTCGTTTACCCATGTTTTGGAGAATGTTTTTTTTTTTTGAAAATTGAACATCGATAATGACAATGAATCGTAAAAAAAGAGAGAAAATAGAACATACAAAATATTACGTAGAAACCCTTTCGGGGAAAAAACCACGGACAGAGGACAATAAAATTCACTATGTCGAATTCGAATGATTACAAGAGGAGAGATAATTACATCTATTTATAGGTTTAAAAACCTTATTCTAATCAAAGTCTAATAGAAGCAATGCAGTAAGGTTAAAATACCTTATTCTAATCAAATATCAAATAGAAAAAATAAACTTCTATACGGATTCCACTTGTACAGATCCACCTATCTTGCCACTTGTATTTTTTTAACAGGATTTGAGTTACACAACTTTAACAGTTTTCCTATAGGAATTTATTTTCCAGCAAACAAACACTGTAAAAAAAGGAAAATATTTTACGAAAAATATTTTATTGGCAAACAAACGGAGCCTAAGTTTACATTTATGTTCAAGCTTTTTTTCAAGTACTTTTTAATTGTATTTATTGTGGATGAAATTGTTTTTAAGTGGCAACAACGAGAGTACTTCAGACTATGTGCACCTAGATTGGTATAGTAATTGTCTACAGAGTAGTGAAGGTGAGGACAATGTTCCACATAGGCAGGATAAGGAGGTTGGTGAGAGAGTATCTTCTTGGAATGTCCTTCCTAGGTGAATCAGTGCTCTTAACATACCTTTAGTGACTTTAGAGAGCCTGATGGGCCTTTCTTGAGTGAAGGGAGGGGGTGGTCATTTGACTAACATATCAATTTGGTTGGCTTGGAGTAATGTTTTTAAAATCAGATCTGTAACGCCTCAAATTTGATAAATTTGTTTCTATGAGTTTCTGAGACAACTGTGTATCTGTTTCAGTGGTTAAGTGTTCTGGGTGTATGTGTGTGAGGTCTCAAGTTCAAGCCTTGCATTTGGAAAAATTTGGCTTTTTCCTGAATTAAGCTTTAACTTCTAGTTAGCAGGCTTATATTAAGTTTTGGTAATGTCATATCAGAATGGGCCTGCTCGTTTGGTAGTTAAGTGGAGTGTTGGTATGTTTGGGGTCTTGTGTTCGAGTCTTTGCGAGAACATTATTTTTGCTTGTCTACTCCGAAGAGTTTGAGTTGGACCAAAAATTTGAGTGGTGAGTGGTTGAGATAGAGTAGGTAGAGGGATTTGGGTAATCAGTTTCCCAAAAAAAAAAATTCTCTCCCTAAGAAAAAAACTAACATCTTCTCTTCCACCCTTTCTTCCTCTTTTCTTTTTGCTTTTGTCGAATCTTCACCTTTCTTGTTGTCAATCTCAGTTCTACCTTTTACATACAACCGTTTTCCACGTCTCTTTACTGCAGTATCTCTAGTACATTATCGGTAAGTTTTGTAAGTACAATTTCCTTTTTAGGATGTTGAATTGTTACTAATGGAGTACTGACTTATTTTTAGGAGAGGATTAAGGAGTTTGGGTCTTTAATCGGTGCTGTGGAAGTACGAATACGCCATTGTTTCGTTTGGAGGTAAGGGTTATAGGTGGTTTTCAGGATTGACTGTTCATGACAATTTGGTTTGATATTGGTTTAAGTGACTGAAATTGAGGTTTTCTCAATCGATTATAGGTTCTAGACTGCTCGGGATTACTTTTCCTGCAAAAACATACCAGCTACGTACCCAAAAATGCAAAAATTAAGGTTTCGACAAAAGCCAAAAATCATTCTGTCAACACCACACGGCCTGCGAACGTGACACGGGCACATGACACGGCCTATGAGGATAGGCGAGGCTGTGTGCAAGACACAGGCTCGACCAATTGGGCCGTAACCACACGGGCATGTGGAATTCTAGGTGTGGGCCACACGGGAAGGCCACATAGGCGTGTGAGCCTTATTTTCTGAAATACTCTGAAAGGTTGCTCGGGTCGCCAGAGTCAACTGGGACCTACTGCAGGGTCGGTGAGAGTTACTTGACCCCTGATTTTGTGATTTGATTATGTTATATACGTGCCCTTGCATACGCACCGATTTGTATGTATGATATGTTAATTGCATATTTGCATGTCATGTATTGTCTGCTGCATTGCATCAGGGTTGGGTTAATGTATATAGAGGAAGTATTCTGAAAGGCTTCTAAGCCTGATATCTGGCAACACAGCTGCAATTATCTGATTATGTGCTGCACCTGGTACAGCATGGTGTATAGGGATGGGTGGGTCGATTTTATCCCCACATGACGTGTAGGGTTGGACGGAGTTGGTATGTAGAGGCTGGTGGGTAGGACTCTGTTTAATCTGTTTTGTTCTGCATACTATATCTAAGATGGGCCAAGGCTCTAATACATATGTCTGATTCTGCATCTAAGTGGGCCAAGGACGACACTGATTTCTATAAGGGGCTCCAGCCCAGACTGATTCTAATTATGATCTGATGTATGACTGTATGCATGTTTTTCTATGGGGATTACACACTGAGTTGCGAAAACTCACCCTCTTTCTATTTAATCTGTGTAGGTAATCCCCAGACTTGACGGATCAGTGAGGCGGTGGACTCGTGAGTGGCCACACATAAATATTTAGAATGTTTTTCCAATTACATCCAGTTTTTAACTATTTATTTGGGGTTTTTGATGTAATTCTGGACTTGGACTGTTTGGTTTTCATTTAGGACTTATTACGGTTTTGTGATTATTTAAACTGCAACTCATCAAAATACAATTTTCCTAAAAACTAAGGTTTTCGTCAATAAAAATGATTTTACTTAAAATTAATTATTTGGGTTTCAAAAGCTTCCGCGTAAAAGAGATGGTTTGAATCAAATCAATTAGAACTTGGATTCTCAAACCGAGAAAAAGCTAATAAATGGAACGATTTGAAGGTCAATACATTTTCTAAACACTCTCATGTGACTTTGCCAGATTCGACCATAGCATCCAGGCCGGGTTTGGGCTGTTACAAAATCGGTAATTGAATCAGTCAAGCCATTGATTCTCGATTCAATTTGTTCGATCGCTGATTCAACCAATTCAAAATTTTTTAAAAAAACTCAAATATAATATTTTTTTAAAAATAAATTTGAAATTCCATTATTTTTTTATCTTAAAAATGACTTTATTTCCTTGGTTCTTGTGTAAGATTTTCTCAATTCTCACGGATTTTAATTTTCAAATCAATTAATTCACTTCAAATTTGTGAAGGGGGTCGTCTGATAACATATGAGCTTAGTTGGCTAGCTTGGAACAATGTTTTAGAATCGGACTAGTGGTCGAATCAGTCAAGCCATCAATTTCTGGTTCGATTGGTTTGACCACCTATTCAATCTGTTAAAAATTTAAAAAAGAACTCTAAAATAATATTTTTTTAAAAATAGATTAAAAATCCAGATGAAATACTTTAAAATACCGATTTTTAAAAAAATTTACCGAATTCAGCTAGTTTTTGAGAAAATTATAGGATAATATTGAAATAACAAAAACGCTTCCAGATGGAAGCGTTTTCAACGGATTTGCATGAAAGCCCTTCCAACTAGAAGTGTTTTCCACAACAGTTATTGCTCCCAACAGCTACCCCACCCAATGGCTATTTAAATAGCCATTAAATACCCCACTAACACCTTTTTTTTTTTCTATATAACCCTAATTCTTTTCTTTTTTCATTCAATCTTAACTATGTCTCTCAAATTTCTCTCAATTCCCTCTTAATTTCTCACTCAATTTTTATTCTTCTCTCAACTCTCTTTTCTTATTAAAATTGTATTAAGGTTTTTTTAAATTACTTTTCCTATTACAATTTATCTTGTGTTTTTTAAAACTAGTAATGATAAAATATCTAATCCAATTGGACACCAAGCACATTCCGATCGATCAATTGCAAATGGTAAGAATTTTTTATTACATTTAATCTAATTTAATTTAAATATTTTCTTGTTATATTGAAATTTAATATTTTTTATTTTATATATATAGTTTGAAGATCAAATTTTGGAGATGCATATTCATAATCTACCTGCTCCTTCATCGTCCTTAATCGAACCATACTTGAGAGATCCGGGATTTTTGCATGTGGCCCGTATGGGTAAGGGGTGTAAATTGGACCCTACACTTGTAAGCGCATTGATGGAAAGGTGGAGACCCGAGACGCACACATTCCATCTTCCATGTGACGAGTATACTATCACACTTGAGGATATGTAGTTACAGTTTGGGTTACCAGTGGATGGGCCGATATTGATGAGTCAGTTGTCGCAGTCGATTGGAAAGATGTATGCAAGCAACTTTTAGGGAGGGTTTCGAAAACGATTTATGGAGCCCAGATGATATGAATTGGTTGAAAAGAAATGTTGGTGGGCTTGATGTGTAATCAAGTGAAGTTCAAAGAGAGCAACTCACTCGGGCGTACATCTTTATGATCATTAGGGGTCTCCTAATGCCTGATCAATCATGAAATCTTGTCTATTTAAGGTGGCTACTAAAACTCGTAGACTTTAGAGAAACATGCAAACTCCATTGAGGTTCAGCCGTCTTGGCGACGTTGTACAGGGAAATGTGTCGGGTAATAGAACTACAAAAAAAATTAAAGTTGGTGGTTGTATGCTACTACTGCAATCATGGGCGTGGTACCTACTATCATTTTTATGTCCTCAAGCGGGCTACCCTTATATACTCCCACTCGCAACAAGATAAAATTCATTAGATAATATATTTACCATAAAAAATTATTTAAATTTTACATTATGGTGTTAACAAATTATTTCAATAGGTGGAACCATGGGTTGAGTTACATGGGACTATTAGAGGCTTCTGTTAGATCAACGATCAGAAGCGAAGGTATGTAATTTTTAAATTTGAATTATATAATATTAACGTAGTTGATTTAAAAGTTAATAGTATATATATAACTAATTTTTAAATTATTTTAATATAGTTTGAATGGACACCATACTCCGATTCAAGAATTCAAGAATGTATCACGTCTGAATTCTTGGTTAATCCCAAAATCTGGCACGTGAAGGTGCCATTGGTAATGTATGCTACGGTGGAGATGAACAAATCATATAAAGTTATGTAGCAGTTCGAGTTTAGGCAAATGATTCTGCTGGCACCCCAAGACATTGAAGATTTACACCATATCGACTTGCTGGGGAGAATGGATGAGCATTCTCCTACATTCCATACGCAATATATCAATATTTGGAATAATAGGTACAAGTTTTAACCTACTTACGAGGCCATTATTGCTCCGGAGTTAGCCTATGATCTGAAGTACATGCCATGGTTTAGATACCAAGGCTCGCCATATCTACTAACAGAAGAGGTGAGGGGTAGGTAACATCATACGAGGAGGCCACAACAAGCACCTAGGCATCCAAGGTCTAGAGCAACTACCGAGGTAGGTTTATCATCTACACCAGCACAAAAACTAAAATCAATAGTCGTACCATCTCTTGATTAGTATGGCTCGACTTATTCTGGTGCTTTCACTAACCCTGTCATTTTTACAAAAAACACCATATTTGTCTATTTCTACATCAATACTAGGTTTTATTTTTAGACCACCACCTCCATCCCCATAATATTACACATCGATGCCATCGATGTTTTAGACGACGACGATTCCGACGACGACGTATAAGTCATCTATGTTTGGGGCACCGACCAAAATTACAATTATTCTACCATCGGTGTATGGGACGTAATATAGTTATACGCCAACGTCGATGATGTTGCAAACACCTCTAGGATTATTGTTCTACCAACGTGGATCATCTTCACAACCACCTGTTCTTTAAACGGATCATACATAATGGTAACCGAGGTACACTCCGCCATCAACCACGGACGAAGGTGAAGAAGATGAGTGATCGAGACCACAACCTGTACTCGAGTGTAGGATGTAACAATAAAGACGAGGAGGCCAGTATACAGCTTGAACCAAAAAGAAATCTGGTTTGCAACCGACGACCACCTCGTTGTGGCACACATTCTAATCGAGGATATGAATGATTTATTTTATTTTTTGTACTTCTAATGTAAATTTTAATTTTTTAGCTAAGTTATAGTCAATAGGATTGTACCGATATTGGATATGAAATATTTTTAAATAAATATCGTTTTTCATTAAAATTTGTTTTAGTTGTCATTTCATATTATTAAATCAAGTCTGGATGAGAAAAACAAATATTGTATTATTTTCTATAGTATAATAAAAACTCGTGTTTACAAATTACAAAAAAAAAAGTATGAATGAAAAAAAATCAACAAATAGATTTCGGTTAAAAAAATTAATAAATCAGTTAATGAGGTATTGTCCTTATATTATCTCATTAGTGTGGACATGACGGCATTGTATGCCCTGGGTTCTACACCATTCACATAACCTCGGTTGGTTTGTCTTGTCCCGAATATCCATGTTCTCGCGTATCTGAGTAAATGTCAGCCTACCTTTTGGTTTGTGACGTAATGATTTATTGGGTAACAACTTGAATGGAGAACTTAATATCGATGACCACATACTTTCATCTGGGGCTGGTGGGAGTATGTTTCTCCTTACATTATAAATGTGTTCTAGTTTGTACACTTCGTCCACAATGTTCATGTGATCCAAACGTACATTGCTACATATTGTAAATGCATGATCATATGGAAAATGAAGTGTGTCAAATCTCCGACAGTTGCAAGTATGCCGATATCATAGACCCCCGTCATACGGTTGTGTCCACTAATTGAAGGGTATGTCAGAGAGGTACCTTGCCCGGAACTGTTAATGGCTCGTAAGTTTTTCAACATTTCACTGGAACAGTGTTTGACGAATTCATACCCTGTCGAGAAAAGTGAATAGTTTATTCATAATGCCCAACATCTACCGACCGGTTAAATATAAAATAATTGAAATAGTGGTGAATACGTACCCATGTTAAACCACTTGTGCGTGCCGAGCTTCAGAATCGTGCTGTCCATGGTAGTTCACCGCACCATTTTTTAAACAATACCTATGGTATGTATGATCCTAAAGGCTTCCCTGTAGTTTAATTGTGGTTAGTATTCCCAGTCCCCTATCAAAGATGATGCATAAATCGAGTTAATGGAAAATATGCCTCCTCAAGCTATATAGGAAGAAATCCCAATCGGCTGCTAACTCCTCCAGCGTTATTGTAAAGGCAATTGGTAGAATTTTTCGATTGCTATCCTGTGCCATAGCCAATAACAATCGATGCATATATCTCCCGTACACAAAGGTACGTCGATATGTACCAATGACTTACAGTACTGGAATGCCTGTCAACATTGCTTGAAAGTCCAGAAAAAATGATGTAACACTCAACATCTGTGGATCAACTGATCGTTGTAGTATGCAAGCATTATTTCCATACTGATTACGCAACTTGGAACATACTTCTTCAGTACCTAACACCACTGCCACAAATCATTGTACGACGCGTCCCATCCATTATGCATCTTCTCCAATGCCTTCTTCTTTGTGACCCACGCTTTGCGGTACGACGGTATGTAATCAAACTGGCTACAAATATTTCCAATTAAAACTGACACAACAATCATGGAACTTGTTTTGACCATAGGTAGAATTATGTTCGCAATCATCTCTGAGTCCAATTTCAGATGATCTTGTGAAATACATGCAGCAACACGAGTATGTTAATATTAGAAATTCAATACCCCAAATATAAGACAATCTTGATGCAAGTAGGTCCACAACCCCGTCTTCTTTTTAATAGAAGCCATGATTTTCCATGTATATTTGCTATTTCGCATTGCACATTTTGCTCAAACTTGTCAGATTAGGATTTGACAACGTGGAAGTTTACACCATTCTTGATGTTGTACTGCTTCATTGTAGCGACAAAACTATCTTTAGAGGGAAATCCCTTCCCCACTTCTAAATCACCCGACTCTAACGAAGAACTCGTATGGCCCGATCTTCTATGTGAGAGTTCTGCAAACTCTGACCCATCTTTTGTTGATAGGTCCACATTATGCATGTAGGTCAGAGGTGAGTATGCTCTGAACCGTGGATCTTCTTCGACATCTTCGCCCAGACCTTTATCGTTTGAACCTCATCTTCTAGTTCAGTTGGAATCGACTCTGGTTCAAAAAATAATGCAATTTCTGAACAATAAGCCCTAAGCTCCCAGATTGGATTGGTATTGCAGTTAGTGCCCTCTTTATTCTCAAATCTACTAGCATCTCTAGAGTTGGATTTTCCTTCGTCGATGGACGTCATAAGGAGTACATCATCCCTTCTTTTATAGTTGTCGAAACAACCAAAATCACTTACTGATTACCAACCGTTGGAACTTGATGCCATTCCCCTGTAAGTGTTCCCATCGTTGAACCTCGGCTGACCGAAGTTCAAATAAAAACAACCAATTGAATGTCAATTGGGGTCCAATATTCTATGTTACCACCAAACCCTGACTATTGGATGTTCTGTCTACCGCGATTGAAATTTAGGGCTAAAACCGATGAGTGTCTTCCCATTGATGATTGTAGGATATCATAATATGAATTTTCTAACAAAGCAGTGAACCCGCCACACAACTGTGTCGTTGGACTCTCGGCTTGTTCTTCCATTTCGGCCTCTCTAATTGGAACATATGTTAACCTTCGAGCACCTTCATCCGTGTTTTCAAACTTCGCATATAACTCGAGTATTGGTGTTCAACTAGCAATATGCGTTTGCACCATCACCTCCACCCCCCATGTGCCTCTAGTATTGAAAACATCATATTTGACGGGGTTGAACGAAGCACAAAATCGATATTTCAGTGATAATACTCTCATCTGGTTGGATCCAATGAATTTTTGCCTAATTCTTCCACACAGCTTTGTCAATTGTATGTTCGAGTTAAAATCCAATCGCGTTGTACTCTCCGATAAAAAAATGACCCCATTCTTAATGTCACAGGCTTCACCGTCGTAGTAAACAATAGAATTAATTTCTCCACTCATTTTCAATGAAATAACCTGTTCCACATGTTCGAAACAAAATCATTATGCAGAAAAATGGTGTTGTAATTATATATGAACAAAAATCGATCCTTACTTGATGCAATTGCGTGGTTGCTTCAAATTATACCTTATGAAATGCCTTGTGAACTTCCTCTTCTTTCGATTCTTCTTGCAATTTTATTTGCTCGAAATTTCCTTATGCAACTCAATGCTAAAAGCTATCCTTTTATAGAGTGTGGGTGAGTGACAATTGATTTAGAAAATTTTCCTGGGTAAGTGGGAAGTTTGCATGCGTTGGATTTTGTAGAGGGAAAACGCCCCATGTAGGACGCGTTTTCAATGCATTTCTCTAACAGTGCATTGAAAACGCGTCCTACGTGGTGCATTTTCCTTCTACCACTTTCAACTCCTACAATTTCCCACTCACCCATCAGATATCCCGGGATTCCCGAGATAATATTTTCTGAAGAAATCTGATCGACCTCAATCCCTCGTAAAAAATTGCACTGAAAAATCTAATTGACCTCAACCTCCTGTAAAAAATATGATCAAAATTCAATTGCATTTGAAAAAATCGAAAAAAAAACAAAAGAAAAGTTAATCGAATCGAGTAGTTCGAGTTTCGATTTTGAATCGAATTAAATTTTATAATTTAAATAATTCGAATATATAATTAGTGTAAATACGATTTTTTTTATAAATATTAAATTAAATAATTATTAACTTTACATCTCAAAAAATTATAATAAAAAAATCTAAAGAATTATTACATAAGTTGTTGTATCGATTTTTGTGACTAGCAATAGAACAATGAACAACAAACAAAAACTAAAGAACAACAAATATGTTTATGCAATTCGGGAACCACTTATGTTAGGCTTCATTCAAAGTTGAATCCACTAAAAAGGCTCAATACAAGTGCTAATTTAAGATTAACCAATCCATGGATTATTGCAACCTTTGTCTCCTACACTTAATGTAAATTCTCTCAACACTCGACCTCTCCTATTGAAGTTGGTAAAATCACTCTCAATCGATGGACAGTTTTCTTTCTATTTACACCAGTGAAATGGGTTCCAATAAGATGAACTATGTAGTGTTTTATTATTTCCTCCACAATGGAGGATGAAGCTTCCAGTAAAATACTTCAAGCGCTATCGTAGTGATAAAATATCCTTGAAATGAGAAAAAGATAGCTTTAAAACAATATCATATTGCTTGATATCAATTTGTCAATCTTGTGCATTAATATCCTCTTAATAAAGGATAGTAAAAATTCCATAAATCTTGAACTTAGAATAAAAATCAATCTTAGTATAAACAAATCAAGATTACCGACAAACAATTTTGCACCAACATATTGTAGTAGGGAATTCCTTCAAATTCTTGACCATTTTTAATAAAGGAGGAGAACTGTGTATAACAGAATATTAGGGTCCATGTCCAACCTACTTGAAACTAATGCATTGCCACTTGACGACAAATTCAAAGAGCTTTTGCCTTGAATTTCACGTATTTTGGTTTCCTTAATTTTATGGGCAACTATTGTACCTAAATATATCGAAGCCTTTAGCTTTGAATCAATTAAACTGGTTAATTGCAGTTTTGCTTCTATTTAATGAAATTCGTCCACAATAAAGAGCTTCCATTTCTTTCACAATAGTGCCAAAATGTTGGGCAGCTTTCCTTTTTCGTCCGTAACAATCATTCCCCATGAATTACATGAAGTTCTATGCAACCAACATTTTGATCCCATTCTCTCAACCCTAATAATATAAATTATTAAGACTATTTAATTATTTGATGATATCTTACGAATGAATCAATCAAATTAAGTTAAAAGTTGATTTGTTTTTGTTAACTAGCATATAAATTTTTATATACTTAGTGAACGTTATGACCACTTGTTAACAAATTTGATTACCTGTTAAAAAAAGTATTAATTATAATTTTATATACTAAAGGTGCATCCAATACTAATAAAAATTTAAGAGGTGCATCCAATACTAATAAAAATTTAAGATGGATTTTTTTTTTTTTTGAACTGAACTGATTGATGGGTGATTAGGGAATAATATGAATAATAACAAAGATGAACCTCACAATTATCTTTCATTTAATATGATAATGACTTTTCAACTTCACAAAGCCATCACTTAATTACGGGCTTAGACAGTCTACTATAGAGGTTACAACTTAATAGCTTGGACGAACCTAATGGTGTTTTCCATTTAAAGAATTTGGCTGTTCGAACTTGGCAAAGTTTCAAAGTTGGCAAGCCAACCCTGCAGTTGGCGGTTCACTATCTTTGGCCTAATTGTGGATTGTCCCACGGATTTATGGAAGAAATTTAAACCCTGTAAAACGCGGCTACTGACTTGAATCACGTTGGTCAATGGTGTGTTTCATGGTCATACATCAATCTCTATGGACGGCTAGATGGGTCAAATGACTGTTATATAAACAAGTGGGAGCGTATCCATAGTAGGCAAAAGTAAAAAATAAAAAAATGGAGCATTTGCAATGTGATTTGAAGTGCTTAAGCAGGGATATCCTAGCTGATATCATGGCTCGACTAGATGGTTCAACCCTGGCCTCAGCTGCCTGCACATGTTCTGACCTTCGAGGCATAGCTCGAAACCAAAGGTTATGGAAGCAATTGTGTAATTCCACATGGCCTTCCACTGCACTCGACGAAGCCCAACACCTTATTTCATCATCAACGGATGGTTTTCGCAGATTCTATGCTGATTCTTATCCTCTTATTTCGAATGATCACAAAGATGCCAACAATTACTTTCCTATACAACCAACCCTTATTTCTCTGTCTAATTTTGCTTTGTTTATAGATGTTTATTATAGAGAAAAATGTATTACTTCCAGTGTCTTAGATGGCATACCAATGGAAACCGATTTCGGCCAAGATGATGACACAACAACTGGTCTTGTGAGTTGGGTATTGAACTGTCCATTCAAAGTGGTACCCTCAGATATTAATGATGAAGATATCGAAGATGGTGGCGATGGACATGACTTCATATCACTTGTGGGAAAAGCAGATGATCGTTACAATGAACTAAAAGAAGGGATTCGATTAAGTTGGGTGTTATTAGACAAGAAGAGAGGAAAAGCTGGAAATCTATCAAGCTGGAAGCCATTGTCGGTGAAGAAAATATGGGCTTCCAATGGTGACTATATTCTACATTTTGGGTGCATTATCCCAGTCCAAGAGAGCCTACAACTGCCTCACAACTTGGCCAAGTGTCTTATAGTGGCAAGATGCAACATAGAGGAAAAACAAGGGTATTTGAGATGGAAAGAGGTTAGTATGCACATTGAGGACACTAGTGGAGCATATGTAAATGGTGGCAAGAGTTTAATCATCTTGAACCAAGCTCTATATTGCTCACGAAGTAATAATCGTCATGCTGTTGAAAAGGGTTACATACAATTTGAGGGACGAAAGCAAGAGATTATAAGGAAAAAGAAGCTCGAAGAAACCATGGCTGATTGGCTTTGTATATCTTTTGAAGTAGTAATCCTCTTAATTTTAGGGTACCGAATTTTACCCATTTAAAGTAAATTATTATGGTCCAATGACAACTTAAGTAACCATTGCAAAGCACAATGTTTCTAGGACAAATAATTATTCATGTTAAACTGTGTTTTAACTTCTTTCATCAATTACAGACTGTTATGATGTTGCAATCCACAACCTTTGACAAATCAAAATGAAAATTTGAGAGTTTCCCAAGTTAAGTGATGTTGATGGGTTTGATCCAGCCTAAGGATTTGGGCACATACATAGGATTGAATTGGGTACGGCATACTTATTGGAGAAGAGGGTATCCATTTTAAGTTGGGTTTAATGAGAGGCTCATTCTTCGTAATGGGCTGATAAATTTAATTTCAGGCTCAATGGATTTTAAATAGTGAGCTTTATTTTTAGTTTTAAGAATATATCTATATTATATTTATACATCTATACTATACTAATAGTAACCTAAAAATGTTAGATGTGGCGTTTAAAAAAAAAAATGTTATACATGGAAATTATTTTCAAAAATTAAAAAATTCAATATCATAAAAAAATTTTAAATTTTTAAATTTTTAAAAAATATATAAAATAATTAATATTAAATGTATTAAAAGTTCAAGAAATCTATAAATATATATATATATATGAAAATTTGTTAAAAAGTGTAAATTCTAAAATATTATTAAAAATTTCAAAAAGAAATTAATACTTGTAAAAAATTATTAAAATTTTGAAACCATTCATTTTCAATTCACACCCAAACTAGAAACCGAGTTCTACTAATTAAAACCCATTGGTTTAACTTTGTCATTTCATTATGATTAGTAAATAGAAGGAAAACCCACTTGAAAAAGAGAATGTCGTGGTCAGTCACACAATAAAAAGAATGAAGAAGGAAATAGTGCTTTTTTTATAAAAATAACCTTAAAAATTTAATTAATTATTTAAATAATTTATTTTTTGATAAAATATGAAAAAAAATCCAAAATTTACAGTAAAAATGGTGGAGCTAAAGTGTTTGACACCACCAACATGTCACGTTAGCAATTTACATTAAAAAAATTTTTTTTTTGTGGAATCATGTAAAATGACGCTACTTGCATAAATACTAAGAAAATATTGTGATTTTTAAAAATATAAAGGGGACTTTAACAATTTTATATTTTTCTTGTGGAGCCAAATAAAATGACCCTACCAAATTTTAAAAAATTTCTTGACAACCTATTGGCTATTTCCCTATTCAAAGTTTCAAATAGTTTTGATGCAAATTTTTTTATTTTTTTCGGTCAGATTCTTTGTTTTGCTTTATTACTTTTTTCTTCTTTATTTATTTATTTTTTTAAGTTTTTTATTTGTCCTTATTTATTTATTTTATTTATTATTTATTTTAAAAAACTTAAAATGTATATTTGAAATGTTTTATAATATATTTTTAAAAATTTTAAATATATATTTTTGAAATTATTTTTAAAATTTTAAATATTATTTTTTAGTTTTAAATATATTTTTAATAATATAAAATATTTAAATATTTTAAAGATATGAGCTTTCAAATTTATTATTAGTTTTATAATATTTTAAATATATATTTTAAATTTAAAATATTTTTAATTTTACATATAATTTTTAAATTATGATTTTTAATTATTTTTAAAGATATTCTAACTTTTTTAAAATTGTATTTAGAATTTTAAAAAATAATATTTTATTTAAAAAGGTAAAATTTGAATTAAATAGAAAAAATAAAAAAATATTTGTTAAAAAAATATGACTATTTAAAATATATATATTAAAAAGTAAAAATTTAAATTAAAAAATTAAAAACTATATTATAACTGGTAACATCGTGTCAGTGATATCAGCGATGTGGTTAGTTATAAACCTAAATATTAATTAAAAAAAAAGGATGAATGTTATATAAGGTGGGGTTTGGTCCCCTTTAGAAGAAAGGAAGAAAGGGGAAAAAAAGTAACAGCATGTTTGGTTGAAGGTAATAGCTAAACCATTACATGCCTATTACCAACCTATTCTTCATGCCCACTTAAACTGGCGTTTGGTTCAACGTAATACCCTATTACGGGTGTATTCTATTTCGAGCTTAAACAGAGATTTTTGGGGATTTCGATTCCGTGCCTTCTTCACCATTTACCTATTCGTTGCTTGAAGAAACCTATTCTACCCTTACCAAAATTTCACCTAAAAAACATTCTCAATCAGCAGCCATTTCACATGCCCTTCGACTCCGGCATTCCTCCCCTTCATCCAAGGTTAGGTAAACATTTTTGCTTCTTCTTCCTTCACATCATCTTCTTTCATTGTTTCATCATCTATCTCCTTTCTGCAGCTTTCAACTACTGAGGCAACAAATTGACTTGGCACGGCGCTTCTTGGTACTTTTCTTTTCCAATTTCTCTTCCGCAGAGTTTTGTTTGCTTATTAATTTCTGGCTCCAAAGAAAGGTACCAAGAAGCGCAAATTGGGTTATTCAATCATCCACAGAGGACAAAGAATTGGCTTCAAAGAAGAACAGTCATTCCCATGAACCTAAGAAGCTTTTGTTCCCAAATGGCTCCAAAACTTTGAAGGCTTCTTCTTCAGAGGTTGGAGGTGGTCACGGTGATGGTGATGGCCATGATGATGTCGAGAAGTTGAGTAGTAGAGCAATCAATGCCTCTATCGTTCTTGGATTTGACACGTTTGTTGTATCCAAGTTGCTTACAATTGATCATGATTATTGGCATGTAAGTTATCTCCTAGGTTTTTCATTTTTTTTTTTTTGCATTTTAATTCTATTTCCTGTTTTATTTAGAGTTGAATAATGATTCGTTTCAAAAGAGCTCTCTTTTGGTATGCTCTTGTTTTGAGAAGGGTATTTTTGCTTGGTAGTAGTTTTCCTTGGTTTCACTTCTCTCTGTGCTAGAGTTGGTTAATCTCTTTCGTTCGTCATTTTATGATTTTAATCTTGAAAATTGTTGAGGTGTTTATAACTTTCTAAACTAACCATGAAATCTGAAACATTGCTTGTAAAAGAAAAAGGGGGTCTTTATTTATGATTTGTGCTTTCCTGGAAATTTGAGGTTTATGCAAATTAGCTTTCAAAAACCAAGTGAAAGCTGGAGTCCTCAAAATAAAATGAAGTGAAATCTAAATGCTACAATATTGTTTTTTCTTTTCCTATCTCAGTATTTATTTGATTCTTATGAATGATTAACAGGGATGGACACTTTATAAGGTACTCCAATATGTTCCAGAACATAATTGGATTGCATACGAACAAGCTCTTAAAGCTAAACCAGTGATAGCCAAAATGGCAATAAGTGGGATAGTCTATTCAATAGGAAATTAGATTGCACAAGTAGTTTCTCTCTCTTCTCCACTCTCTCTATTAATCCTTTAAACGTAAACATATATTGCATTCAGCTCATATTGTATAGCCTGTGTGTAGTGTTATGAAGGAAAGCCTTCAGATCAGGCCTTGTTGGATTTACTCTTCATGGATCCCTTTCTCATTATTATTACCAGTTTTGAGAGGTAATACTTGTGGTTCATAGTTTATATGTTTTGTTTGCTTTGAGTCATTTTTTTCCATAGAGCACTTTGAAACACTTTGAGTTCAGTGCTCTGCTTTCCTTCGATGACTGGTGGGTGGTTCCAAAAAAGTTATCTTTGATCAAACAGTTTGGGCTGCAATCTAGAACATTATATATTATGTAGTTTTGGGGTTCTTGCGTTTTGAATCCTCGGCTAATATCTATAAAGAACTGAAGGCAACATTTTGGCCTATGCTGACTGTAAGAAACTTTTCTTCTGTTTTTTTTTATGCATATTTTGGGTGTCAATGGTTGTGGTATGCATTACAAACGATGTAGTCTACTCTACCCATGATTTTTGATATACTGGAATTCTATTTCATGCTTTATTTGTTAGAGCAGGATTTATCATATATGCTCATTTTTCTTTTACATTAATCACTATCAATGTAAAATGTCTACCTCTTCTCCATGATGTATTGGAGGATTCAACCTTTCTTAACAGGTGTACCTTAAAATCGGCTTAGAAAAAATGTTGTGCGGAGAAAGTGAAATCTGTATATTTTAATTTAGTACTATAGATCATTGGGATATTGAAATGATCAAATGACTTTTATGTCTTTCGTTACACACTTGATGGTTAACTTAACCACTTGAATGTCAAATAATGCTCAAGAGCCTATTATTTGCCTATGCATTAGGGAATAAGAGGTATTTATTTTTAGTATATAATTAGTAAAAAACCTGTCATCCTTCTTTAGGTCTTGAAGGAGGCCTCTAGGCTTTATACTGCAAGTTGGGTAAGGGATATTGGTCTTGATCTTAGACCAAACGATTCTAAGAAGGATGATGGGATTAAAGGTAAATCCAATGCGAGATAAGAGTAGAGAGTGCAGAGATAGAACCTTCGACCTTGGAGGATATTGGTGAGGAACTTTACTTTGTGGTTTCTTATCTTGAAATGTTCAAATGTATAAGTTGTCTGTAATGAATCAAGAAGTATATAGCATGACTTGCAAAATATACGGCATATTATATGTGCAATAAACCGTTAGATTTGTGCTTGAGACATCTTATGGAGGTCAAGGAACAAAGTCCCGTAATGCTTGAGTTCAGTTAGGTTTTCATTTAAATTTCCCTTTTTACTAGAACTTTTCTAGAGGTAGCTTGGAATTTATTCTTTGATTTCTTTTTCCCCTTGCTGCTCAGAGTCATCTGTGACTGCATTTTGTTTTATTTTGTTGTTGGCGCCTGTGTTCAAGTCTTATATTTTACACTTCCATTGGCATATTTTTGGTGAATCCCTTCTTAACCAGGCCAAAGTTCAGTTGTTGAGGAAATATTAAATTTTCAACTAAAATTTTTTAGGCCAAATTTCTCTCTTCACACCCTTTCCTCTCTCTTATTTTCCTGGTATTATAGTTTATCTTGTTGAATTTTACATTGTTTTGATGTTGTCTATGGAAATGATTTAATAGTGATTGCTGCAAGAGGAGGGATGGAGACTTTGAGGCCTGCTTTACAGAGGTTATACATGACAAGGGCTTCTGCATATAGAGATGCTCTTAAGAGTTTCATAGAAGGATATCAAGAGGGTATCTAGCGGATCATGGAGAAAGAGGAAGATTCTTCTAAAGCACAAAGCAAGAAGACAATCTCGATAAAAATTCAACTTGATGGTGATAAGTGCATAATCGGAGATGCATGTGAGTACTTCTCCAAAGATACCTATTGTAGATACAAGTTTGAAGATTTGGTGGAGTGGGTTAGGATGAAATCACAAGAATGATACATGTCCCGAGAATTTTCTGTATTGAGAAAGTGACCTTTAGAAACTACAAGTATAATGGAAATCTCCATTGACAATGGTGATGCTCTTTCCTTCACACAATTTAAATGAAATGAGAATGTGAAGTGCAACATTATATTGTTTGTTATATGTAACAAAGTATCGATTAAAATTATTACTTAACTCATAAATTAACATTTAAATTATATCATTAATTCTATTTTAGTGTCTAAATTTTTTTAATCACAAGCTATTTATTACTTTTAATACTTTGTTTTTTTATTGTAGAATAATTAAATTATTTGTTTCGCTAATGATATTTTAGCACATTAAATATGTATTGCAATTTAAAAATAATAAGGTAAGTTTTATATTATTTTTATAATATTATATATTATGATTTTTTAATTCATATAATAATTATTTTATTAAGAATGTTATTAAATTATATAATATTTTATTAAATTGTATTTAATAATAATTATATTAAAAAATGATTAAATTATTTATTTTTATTTTATTAAAATATATTTAATAATAATTTTATTAAAATTTAATAACAATAACAATAATTATCTATCTAAAAAAATTTAAAGCATTTTCAACAGTTGTTTTGGTTGCTTATTACAATGCCTTTTTTTTTTGTCTTGGCAGCCCTTTTTTTATTCATCTTTTGGATGCTATTAAAATGTTCTATTGATCAGAGTGATGAGGCGCGGATCTGGGTAGAATCACATTTTGGGGCAAACTGATGATGTTATTTCGTAATCTTTTCAATGTAAATACTAGCTCCTACCATACACTCATTTGTTGTCTTATTCATGTATAGTTTCTCTTTTCTTCCCCTTTTTTTTTGGTGGTTGAATTAAATATGAGAACTATGGGAAACTGAATAGAATATTTAAGGATATTAAGTTATCTTATTAACGCATTACTTTAACCTAGGGATGGATTGCAAAACCTCTGCACATTCAATCATTTCCTTCTACAATGGCGATTTCTAGAGAAAAAATATTGTAGTATTCCAATCTTATAGTGAATGATTTCTAGAGAAAAATATTGTATTATCTCATTTACGATTTCTAGAGAAAAAAATATTGTAGTATTCCAATCTTGAAAATTATTCAAGGAACATTCCCAAGAACATATGAATATTATGTTTGGATGTGAAATATAATTCTCAAGTTATTTATTACTTCTTATATTTTATTTTTTATTGTAGAATAATCAAATTATTTGTTTCACTAATGATATCTTAGCATATTATGTAGTGCAGTTTAAAAATAATAAAGTAGATTATATATTATTTTTATAGTATTATATATTATGATTTTTTTAATTCATATAATAATAATTATATTAAGAATTTTATTAAATTATATTTAGTAATAATTATGTTAAAATATGATTAAATTATTTATTATTTTTATTAAATTATTTTTAATAATAATCTTATTAAAATTTAATAATAATAACAATAATCATCTACCTAAAAAAATTCAACTAAGGGTATTCTGGTCATTTTATTTTATTTTCTTATTCTATTACAACATCATTCCATTCAACCAAACACAAGAATTCTATTACAGTTCTATTCCATTCCATTCAACCAAACAGTTGAATTACTTATTACAGTTCTATTCCATTACAGCTCTATTCCATTACAACTCTACTCAATTACAGTCCTATTCCATTACAGCCAACCAAACGTACCCTAAGTTCTTTAAAATTTTATTTTGTATTTTTATATTTTATAATAATTGTAATATAATAATTAATTATATTGTATTTATTTTTTTATATTATGTCGATATCAAAATGTCTTCTGGAGTAAATACAGATCACACTTTATTGAGGATCAACGAAACAGTAAAATTAATTATAAATTAAATAAAAAAATCGTTTTAGTTTCTCCTTTTTTCTTGCTAATCGCCACTCTACTCAACGTGTTTGATTGCATGAAATTGATCTCTATTTAGTTGTTATTATTCCTTTTTAACTATTTTCTTGCATGAAATTAATCTCTACATGTTAGTTATAATTTTTTTAATTTTAGTACACATTCATAAATTTATATATTAATTTTTTAATATGACGACCTTTCTACTTTATTTTACTGTTTACTGTGTTTCCATTTGTGGGGTACAAAAAAAGTTATATTTGTCTTTAACGAGTGAAGTTTTTTTTTTTTAATAAAAGTTCTTGTATGTAAGATAAATTTTCGAGTTTGAATATGCCTAGTTTATATTATATGTAAAACTCTATGTATTATTATAGATATCAATTCAATAAAAATAAGTCTTTTATTTTTATTTTTATATTTACTCATACCACCTATAGTTTTTTAGGACATTATTATTATTTTTATGTACTTTTTGTAGTTATATAGTTGCCTTTAGTTTTAATGCTTAACTATGATTAAGACATAATAATCACATTTGATTTCTACGTGTTATTATTAATATTTTATGACAAATCTTCATTCTATTATTAATATATTATTACTTATTTAATTTAACTTCAATAAAAAATACTTAGAATGGCTACGTTGGTATAGTATAAGTGTGATGTTTTTGTTTCCTCAACCTTTCAATTTTACTCTTCAATATATAATTTTATGCTTAAATTATAAAGATAATTGATTTATCATATTTTTATAAAAAAATTACCATACAGGATAGGTATCGGGTTTTGAGGTCGTGATTTCATTTTCTCAAGTATGATCTAGACGAGCGGGTCATGCCATACTTACATTTGGCGGGATTTGGGGACGTCACATTGATCCGAAGGTTTGACCTGAGGGCGAACTTAATATCTGCCTTGGTTGAGTGGTGGTGTACGGAGACCCACACCTTCATTATGTCGTGCGGGGAGTGCACTATCACATTGGAAGACGTCGCTATGCAACTTGAGTTACAAGTTGACGGTGCTGTGGTCACAGGTCAAAGGAAAGTGTTGGAACCTTCAGTAATATGCCATAGATTGCTTGGACGGTCCTCTAGTGATGAGGAATAGAATTTCACATGCTTGACATTGGCGTGGTTGAGAGCAAATTTTAAGGAGTTATCGAGCACTGCCACAGAGCACGAGGTGATGTGTGTTGCTCAAGCCTATATTATGCAGTTGATCGGGGAGTACTTATGCCGAACAACACGTCTAATAGGATCCACTTAAAGTACTTGCCTCTATTGGACGATTTTTCTCCTGCCGGTAGTTACAGCTTGGGATCGGCAATGTTGGCCATATTGTACTATGAGCTTTGCCGAGCAACAAAACATGGGGTTAGTATCATGACTGGTTGTCTGGGTCTACTGCAGTCTTGGGCTTTATACATGATGCCGTTTCTAGCGGCTGTTAGGCACCAACCACATTCGTGGCCACTTATAAATAGGTAAAAATAAATTTATACTTAACATTTAATGACTCATAAGTGTGGATAATATTTTCTAAAGTTTAATTGCTAACGTGTTTGTTTCCATTTCAGACAGGCCACGTCTCCGGGAATTGGTGCGAGCCAAACATTAATCATTTACCGCCAAATGATAAAGGCGTACATTGGAGAGAAAGTAATATATATAAATATGGTTTAAGTAACGTTGATTTAACTTATCCACTTGCAGTATATGATGTAACTTGACTCATTATGTTATATTGTGTAGTTCTTGTGGATGCCATATCCTGCACTGAACATTGCAACCCTTATTCCTCAGTGGGTTCACGCTGAAGCCCATATGTGGTGCATTAACACGTCGGTGCTCAACTTCTCAACCGTTGAGTGGTACAACAGTGATCGAGTTATGCGACAATTTGGGTGTAGACAATTTGTGCCAGTCGAGCCACAACAATTTGCTGATGTCTGCGGTAAGGCCATGAGGGGGAAACATACAACAGATTAGATCGTGGAACATCAATGTTATGTAGCACTATGGATGCCCGGTACGACAGGCGGCCTGAGATTCACTCCTGCATGTTTGACTTCGGTCCCTCGACTGAATACATGCAGTGGTACATGACTCGATGACGCTTTTATTTATATGGTGGACAACTTATGATAGTACCGGGTCACGGCTACAGGCGTGAAAATCAACCTATGGGGAGCTAGAGGATCAACATATGGCGGAGCCTGACTTGGAGGACCAACCTTTGAACACATTGGACCAATGGGTTGGCGCTTTTTGTGATAAGTCACAGAGTAGTTCATGTCACCTAGACATTGGCGGTTCAAGTTCATATCACCCAGACATGGGCGGTTCGAGTTCAAATCACCCAGACATTGGCGGTTCAAGTTCATTTTAGCCAGAGCAACCACTAATATCATTTGATATGTTTGGTAATAACATGTACTCCACCCTGCCTCAGGCCATGTTTGATCCAGCTGTCGATCCTCCTGATGTATACAGTACACCCCAACGTCCACCCTGTCAATGAAGGCCCTTAAATCGTTATACCTGAACGACGATACGACTTTCGATTCTTTCTTATTTTGAGTTATGTAAATTTCAAGTGTTATGTAATATTTGTTGTATTGGTTTAGGGTTCCACAACTTATATATTAGTTTTTTTTGTATAATTTATAATATCTTTTAAAGTATTAAAAGTTGCAATTGTTTATTTTAAATAAAAGCTTAACACGAAATAATACAAACTTTATTTCTAAAAGATCATAAAATGCCAACATCAGTTACAATATTTAATTTCTTTCAGACCATGAAAATTGACTAGTGTAGACGTTTCCATGGGGACATTTGCTCTAATTGTGGCCAATTGTTCTACATATGGTGCAACGCTTTGGATCGACTTGTTCTCTTATATCCATGTCGTTTCGAATCCTCATTTTTGTCGGTCTACCTTTAACTTTCCTACGTAGTGACCAATTTGGCAACATCTCGAACGCAGACGGTTGAATTTCTCATGTCGATACATCCCATAATACGGGGAACTTGTTACCCCAAATACACAACATACGTTTAAGTGTGTACACATCGTCGATATAATTTTCGACATTCAAAGTATAGGTAGAACACGCTGCAACCACATGCGCAAACGGGTACCGTAGTGTTTGGAACATCCCGCACTCACACCGCCTGTTTCAGAGATCAACTCCATAGGACTGTGGTGGGATCCTCGACCAACGACCGATATACTCTGTCACTCGAAAAGTTTCCAAATTTTGGGAATATAGTTCTGCATTCATCGACCTAACCTTTTGAGAGTTCTTTTGCATGGCATCCCTGATTTTTTCGACGTGCACGTGTCCTGCCTCTAACTGTTTTGCTTGTTTCAACCCCATTTTTGGCATTAAGGTTGCTAGCCTATAAAATATGGCTAAAAAAGGGCTAAAATTGGCAAGTGACACGTACGCCTCAAGACGGAGTTAACGGTCTCAACGAGGTTAGTTATCATATGACCATACTGATACCCATCGTCAGAACATTAAGCCCATTACCACGGCTCCATGCTACCCAACCACTGTCTGAGAGAAGGTTTGGACATATCAGTCTCTAACCTTGCCAACTTATGTATGAATCGGTGTGTTTCCAGCTCATATCCTACGTGTAACACCCCCTACCCGTATTCGTCATCGTAATAGGGTACGAGACATTACTGAAACTTATGGAACCAATTTCCATTTACCCAAACCAAGTACCATTTATTTATCGAAAATTATTATTACGTCCCTTAGATGGGCTTCCGAAGCCCAAATTATGCATTGGGACTAGACCGAAACCAAATCAAAATCACAGGGAATTTTTCGCAAAATCCCAAAATTATACTTACTCTAGCCATGCCAATAGCTAGGTTACAAAAATCCATTTCCATGTAAACATTGGTATTTAGTATGTACATGCCATTCTTTCAAAATAAGTCATTTTCATATACCAAAATATATGGGTTGATAGTGTGATAAGGCTCCGACTAATCTCCGACCTTCGAGCTCCCGAGCACTACAAAATAGGGAAAAGGAGAACAAGGTAAGCACATGGTGCTTAGTAAGTTCATGCAACAAGAATTATACTTACCATACTTATACATCCATCATTTAACAACACAAGCACACATCCAATTCACATAAACATATACCTATCACATACAAACTCAACTATTGCATTAGTTAAGCAACATCATATAAATTCAAAACAAAGATAAATTATTGATGAGCTCATCAATTCCATAATTTTCATGTTATTCCATTTCTCATATTTATCCCGTTGAATTTCTTAGAATTTCGATGGATATTCAGTAGTACACTTTTGTGTACAATTCCGGGTCCGTCAATTCGTACACATATGGGTATACCTTTTTTCCAGAGAACACACTCCCCCAAACCTCATTTCTTACAGCAGGATTACCAGTCCATGCTAAATCCCCTACAATGACAATTACTCTAATGAGCTTAATTTGGATTACCCATCCAGTTTAAATCTATTTCACACATATTCTTCGAGAAGGCTATATCATTAGGATCACCTGTCCAGGCTAGATCCTTTGTACCATCAATTCCCTTTTCAATGATCCATCGAAGTCCATTTCATTCAACTGGGATTTATTTCCCCTTTTTATCAAAAATTATCAATTTTTCATCAAATATCATACAATGAACATCCAAACCATATTCACATAAATAAACATACATTCCAATCATTTAAGAATATAATTCAAGTTACACAAACTTACCCATAACAAATTGTAGTAGTTGTAGAGATTTGAGGGACTATTCGGCAACTTTTTCTTTTCCTTGTTTATCTTAAATTTCTTGATATATAATATAAAATTTTCCACTTATCAGCATTTTATTTTAATCTAATTTATTTCACAATTTATACCTCTCAATTTTTGAAATTGCATATTTAACCCAAAATTTATAGTTTTTACAATTTGGTCCCTACTCAATTAGCCCCCCAATTGAGCTGATTTTTCCTCAATTAACACTTTATTCTATCATCTTAAACTACTTCACAACCTTTTGAAATTATAATTTCAGCATCAAATCTTAATTCCAAACTTTTTCACAATTAAGTCCTAAATATCAATTTCTACTAAAAGCATTTAGTAAATCCATCTTTTGATAAAATTAAAACTTCAAATCCATGTTTATTCATCATAAACTTCCAGTACTAAACCATGGTAACTTTAAATTTCATCCATAAAATCAAAAACCAATGAATTTAATAGTAGGACCTAGTTGTAAAAGTCTTAAAAACATAAAAATTACAAGAAAAAGGCAAGAATTAACTCACTTGATGCAAAAATTATGAAATACCAGCTTAAAAAACCCCTCCTATGGCATTTTGGCTGATGAGAATGAAGAGAAATCAAAAGAAATCTAGATATTTCCACTTTAGTCTTAACTTTATTTAGTTAATTATGCAATATTCCAATTTTGCCCTTAAATCATCAATTTTCTTGCTGATTTTATGCCCTCGCCGTCCAGCCCAAATAATTTTGGGTCTAGTTATCTTTTAAATCCTTTCTCATTAGACACTTAAGCTATTTAATCATTCTAGCAACTTTTACATATTTTTCAATTTAGTCCTTTTTATTTAATTGACTACCTAAACGCTAAAATTCTCTAACGAAATTTTAATAACACAATACCAACATTTCATAAATATTTATAAAAATATTTTCAACTCAGTTTTATGAGATCAAGGTCTCAATCCTCGTTTTTACCTAATTTTTTTAATAATTTTTTTAATTTTTTAATTAACCACTAAATCGGCAAAATTTTTCTATCGATATTTTCATACGACTTTCCTATCATATTAATATTCATGCAATAATTTTTAAAATAAATATTCTTATTAAATCAGACTTGTGGTTATGAAACCATTGTTCTGATAACCCTGAATTTAGGCCATTACACTACGTATGTATTCCGATAAAATGCGTTACCACCCCAATTAGGAAATGTACTTGAAATATTTACAAATACAAATTTAAATACGATATTTTTACCTGTGTTCACAATTCGTTTACGCTAGTCTTTGTTCTTGTACTCATTGTGGAAGTTGACAGTGATGTGACTAATACAATAGACGGGCCTCCATGGATCCTCAAATTGCCGAATCGCAGCAACAAGACCCTTCGATCTGTCGGAGATAATGCAAATGTTGTCTTGCCTGACAACATGTCTCTGCAAGTTTCGAATGAAATATGCCCACGATTCGGAGTTCTCCAACTCCACGATGGAAAAAGCAATCGGTAGTACATTTTTGTCATCGTCTTGTGCAACCGTAATCAGAAGTATCTGCGTGTTTTTTCCATAAAGCCATGTTCCATCAACTTGCACTAGCATTTTCAAGTGGGAGAAGGCCCTAACATATGGATCGAAAGTCCAGAACAGTCGATGGAAAACTCTTCTCCCCAGTTCTAATTGTCCATTAGGGCCTCTATAAGGCAACGTTTGCAAGTCCACGACAGTTCCTGGGATGTACTCCACGATCGCTGAAATCCAACCCTAAAGTTTATTGTATGACTCATCCCAGTCACCGCACAATTGTTGTATGGCCATTTGTTTCACCCACTACGCTTTCCTGTACGACACTCTGTACTGAAATCGAGCTTTCATGTCTGCAATCAATGTCGACACAAGAATGATTGGGCTATCTTTCACTAGTGGCATGATGCAGTTGTAAATACTTTTGAGATCCAATTTCCAGTGGTCTTGAGACATACGTTCGACAGGTAATGTATGAGGCCCTTCTAATTTTCGTATTTTCCACTGTTGAGTCATCTGTATAAATGCAACTCGAATTCACCAACCACACCCATCGCCCGGCACTCCAACATTCCCCAACATATAATGTTGGTGTAGATTTGAAAACTATGTAATCAATCGACAACTTCATGTTGTATTGTTTGATGATAAACACACAGTCCGCCTTGTTCTTGAACTGTTGCCCAACGAACAACTCCTCAAACTGTGAATTTGACGCAAATCTATGAGCAAGTACTATATACGCGTACTCAGGGAACTCGGATGCATGCACTGCATCTCGATCTACGTTTAACATGTCACCCCCTAAGTTCATTTCATAAAATAATGCCACGACTTGGGTTACTGAATGAAGGGCCGTGAACATCTTCAACCTCCTCCGGGCCTTCATCATCGATATCGTCTGGAACCTCATCAACATCGGGGTCACTAAAATCTTCAACGTCTTGATCAGAATCTTCACCATTATTGGTCATTTCTCTGACATTTGCCTTCGTGCTTATTACCACCTCTGGATATACTTGTAGAGGGAAACCGAGAGTAGGGTTGTTATACAAACTCCCACCATAATTAGGATTTTTGGGTATCTGCGATGTCCCTTCGCATTCTAATTGGTCTGTCCATCCAATATTAAGATCAAAGTCAAATTCGAAATGTAAACTTATTAGACTAACATTCTCAACAGGCTCTAAGTCTGCTAACTCAGCAAATAATTCAACTGATTGTGGGTTCTCACTCCCAGTCGACCACCATATTTCCATCATAGTGCCCAAGTCATCATCATCTAACAGTTGCATCTCACAAAATTTGAACGGATCTGTAGAGATTGGAAACTTATAAAATAATTTGGACATCACCCTTCCACAACGGATAGCTATTTTTACACTAATATTCCTTTTCATTTCTACTAGCTTCACATTTTTTTGAATAGTAAACCTACTCTTTGCCAACCTTGAAATACACAACCAACATCACCTTCTACAATTTCACCATAAAAAGAACATACACCAAAAACACCTCATTATTCATCTTCAATAGATTTTTTGAACTCTCCTACTGAACACAACAATTTTCCCATTCTATATATACTAGAGAACCAAGAGGTGGAGCCATAAAGAATGGCTCCACCAAAATAAAATATTAAATATTAAAATTTTATATTAAAAAAATATAAAAAGTACACTATAAAGTGATGAAGCTATTCTAAATGGCTCCACCAAATAAAATATTAAATTTTAAAATTAATTTTAAAAAACATTTGAATATATTTAAAATTAATTTTAAAATTAATAATTTTAAAAAATTATATTTAAAATTTTAAAAGTATTTAAAATATATATTTAAAATATTATAAAACAAATAATAAATTTGAAAGGTCATATATTTAAAAATAATATATTTTAAAAAAAAAAAATATTTAAATTTTAAAAAATAAAAATATTTAAAATATTATAAAACAAATTAAAAATATTAAAAATATTTTAAAATAAATTAAACATATTTAAATTTTAAAATATACATTTAAAATATTATAAAACTAATAATAAATTTGAAAGGTCATATATTTAAAATATTTAAATGTTTTATATTATTAAAAAATATATTTAAAATTTTTAAAAAATATTATAAAACATTTCAAATATACATTTCAAGTTTTCTAAAATCAATAATAAATAAAATAAATAAATAAGGACAAATAAAGAACTTAAATAAATTAATTAAATAAATAAAAAGAAAGAAAAAAGTAATAAAACAAAACAAAGAATCTGACGGGAAAAAAATAAAAAATTTGCCTCAAAACTGTTTGAAACTTTGAATAGGGAAATAGCCAATAGGGTGTCAAGAAATTTTTTGAAATTTGGTGGCGCCATTTTATTTGGCTCCACTAGAAAAAAGGTAAAATTGCTAAAGTCTCCCATTATATTTTTAAAAATCACAGTATTTCCCTAGCATTTATACAAGTAGTGTCGTTCTACATGGCTCCACCAAAAAATTAATTTTTTAATGTAGATTGCTGATGTGGCATGTTGGTGGCGCGAAACATGTTGGCTCCACCAACTTTTACTGTAGATTTTGGGTTATTTTCATATTTTATTAAAAAATAGGTTATTTAAGTAATTATTTAATTTTTAAGGTTATTTTTATAAAAAAGCCAGGAAATAAACCAGCATCATCACTACTAGTCTTGGCCAAACTTCATTTCAAGAGTGGGTGCATGTTGGTGGTGGTCTGATACTAGAATAGGGGGCTATTGAATCGATAGTGATGATGACCGAAAAGAGATTTTTTATTGTATTTTTTATTTTTTAATATTTTTATTTTCTAAATAATTTATTGTAATTTTTTTATTGAAGCGACGACGATCATGCCTTTGCCATTGTCGTTTATACAAAATAGCTTACTCACTCCAACGTTAAACCACAAATCACCTTATCAACTAAATTTCCAACGTAGCTTGAAATATATCTTTCTTTGTGTTTTTGGTTATTGTTGCTATTTATAGCTTTGTCCTTACACTGAAAATAAACTAAAATCTCGTTTTACTAAATGTCTCTTTATTGATTATTATCTTTTTCATAATGGTTATAAATGTTTGTCATCATCGACCAATAAAGTTTTTTTACTCATGTCATGTATTATTTGATGAACAAGAGTTTCCGTTCAAAGAATGCGATGGCTAATCTTCAGTTCTCGATCCACCACCATCACCGATTGTTATTTTCTCTCTTGGCAAGCCTATTATGACTATCCCTCCCAACCAACACCAAATGTCATGCCTACTACATGACCAAAACTTTCACAAACAACACCACTAATCAGTCCTTCCATTTCTCCTATCAACAACACCACTGTAAATTCACCATTTTCTTTAATATCCAAACTACCTCCTGCACTTCCAAGTGAACTTCCATCCCACCCAAACCAAAATACAAATGCTCAAAACCAATGTCCCATGGTTACTAGATAAAAAAAAACTAGCTACTTAAAGCCTAAAGACTTTCATACAACACTCATAACCATGTGCACATATCAAGAGGTAGCCAAGCAAGAAATTTGGCATCAAGTAATCTTAGAGGAAATAAATGCATTAATGGCCAATGGGACATGGGATTTAGTGTCAAGATCACATGTAACAAATGTGATCGGTTGCAAATAGATTTATTACCTTAAAACCAAACCTGAGGATCTCTTAGTCATTATAAAGCCAAACTTGTGGCTTAAGAGTTTCATCAAAGACCAAGTATAGATTATACTGAATCCTTTAGCCCTATAAGCAAACCAACCATGATTCATCTTGTCTTATCTATTGTTGTCCATTCTAGTTGGTCTGTTTGTCAACTTAACATATCCAATGCATTTTTACATGGGAGACTTGAAGAGTCGATTTACATGAAACAACCCTGAGGCTTCAGAGATCCCACCAAGCCATACCATGCATTTTCTTTAAAGAAGTATTTATACGGTTTGAAACAAACCCCACAAGCTTGGTATTTAAATCTCAAATGGACCTTACAAAAAATTGGTTTCATAGGATCCAAAGCTGACAACTCTCTTTTGATCTATTCTTCCAAAAATAGCATAGTTTACTGCCTTGTGTATGTTGATGGTCTTACTTTGATAGGCTCAACAACTACTCTTCTTTAATATATCATTTGACAGCTTGGGTTAATTGTTTCCCTTAAAGATTTGGGTTCCTTACCTATTTTTTTGGTGTCAAAGTCACTTGGCTACTTAATGAACTTAAGCTCTCTAAATCCAAGTATATTTGTGATCTTTTGCGGTGTGTGAATATTCATAAAGCTACTCCTGTCTCTATGTCATCTTCTTCACACACAATATCCGCTACAAACGCTCCCAACAACTTTAAAGATCCTACTTTATTTTAGCTAGTGGTAGGTTCTCTTCAATATTTAGCTCTTACCTGACTTAACATAACCATGTTAGTCTACAAAGTAGCTCAATTCATGCACTCACCTTCTATCAACCGTTGACAAGTTGTGAAATGAATACTTTGATATTAAAAAGGTATAGTAGACCATGGTCTCCTAATCAAATTTTCACATTCTCCATCTGTTTTTGCTTTCTTTGATGTGAATTGGGAGGTGAAAAAATTGACCGAAAAAGTACCTTGGTTTATGTTGTATTTCATGGCACTAATCTTATCCCAAGATGTTTGAGAAAAAAAATAATGGCTCAATCTAGAGCTATTTAGGAATGTCGTGCCTTAGCCTCGGTAGCCTTTGAGGTTTATTGGTTGTAATGTTTTCTTCGGGAACTTGACCAACCACTTCCTAGCATACCAAAAATCTGGTGTAATAATGTCTCAACCACATATTAAGCTACCAATCTAGTTTTTCACTCTCGGTCACAACATCTTGAGCTTGATTTTCATTTTGTTCGAGATCAATTTTGTCAAAAATATCTTCATGTGTCGTACATTCCAACTGCTAACCAACTAGCTGATGTCTTAACCAAACCATTCTCCAAGCAATAGTTTCTTGATCTTAAGGTCTAACTGATGGTAGTTCCCCCCATATGTTTGCATAGTGGAGGGGAAGGGCGTATCAAGGAGAATCATAACAGAGTATCTTAGTCAAATGTCTCATCCAACTTTTTTAGTGTTTTTCTAGTTGTATCTATTTTTGAATTTAAACTTAAGATTTTGTTGTACATTTTGAATTCAACCTCGGTTTTCTTATCTTGGTTAATACCTTACTAATGGAAAAAAATCATATTGTGTGCCATTGTAGTAAACCTTGCTTCTCTTTAGGATACACTGAAGCCTAATGACTATTTGCAATTTGAATTGACGAAGTTATTCCACTAAGCCCTAAGTTGAGTATAATGAGAAAATCAATTTCTATAAAGAATTACTGTGATAATTCTTTATAAAATAATTTAAGAATAGTAGAGATGGATGTTAGAGTGTAATTTTTCATATATATTGAGAAGTTTTCCATGGGTTTTGATGACCTAATGTGCTTGTAAACTCATCTTTTGGTATCTGTAAGATAAAAAAAGAGTTGGAATCATTTAGAAGCCATATGGAGGTTTTTATGGACAAAATAAAGTTTGGGTATTTCATGGAGTAAGAAGAAAAGGTCAGAGAATAACGCGTGCTCACGACTTATGCATGGAAAAATAAGGATGCGCGAATTTTCTATAGTTTTCAACAAACCTCTATCTTTTAGGAGATAAGATGGGATTCTTAGAAACCCTATTTTTAGGGATTGATTAGGATTTTATGGGATACTTTTAAAAGGGGTTTTGACGTGAAGAGAGGGGACAGGGAGAGCGAAAAAGAAAATAGACATCCTTCATGTTTTTGGTTGCTTTTCTTCTCTTCATAGATTGTTAAAATTTTCATTCTATTCAAGGTTTTATCAAATTTTTTGATTCATTGAATTGTGAGATTACTGTTCTTCATGCTTTTAGATCCTTTAATATTTTTACATCTCCTGTTCTTTATATTGTTATTGTTTCGAGAATTGCATGAAATGGCCACTCTTTAATTTTTTCCATTTATTATACAACAAATTAGGATCTTCTCATCTATAATTGTGGGTAGGTTTTAATCTGTGTGGTGAATAACTTAGGTTATGAAGGTGTAAATTCTACATTAAATTATCCGCACTAGTCTAAGATGATCGGCTAGATTTGGGTCTCTCTAAATCATATGGCTGTTGGTAGATTAAATCCTAGGAGCATCTCCGCGAGACTGTCTCAAGTAGATATAACCAATTTATTCTAGAAGTTCAAAAATTTATTTGCAAAATCAATGCTCAACCCGTGAATCGAAAAACTGCGATTTCTCTTGGTTGGATATTTATCAATCCTTGAATTCTCCTAAATTTTACTATTTTGATTGCATTCTTTGTCATTAGTTTTTATTTCA
Organism: Gossypium longicalyx; assembly: GCA_025698465.1. Classification (NCBI taxonomy): domain Eukaryota; kingdom Viridiplantae; phylum Streptophyta; class Magnoliopsida; order Malvales; family Malvaceae; genus Gossypium; species Gossypium longicalyx. The sequence continues at coordinate 22,563,360 of CM046996.1, read as the reverse complement.
ATTTAAACTATTGAACCCCCCTCAATTTTATTTTTTCGTTTATATTCTAGGAATTACTTTAATCTCATTTCCTATGGATTTGACCTTGCTCACAGCTGTACAAAATTTTGTTTTTTCTTTCTTATCAAGAATGATTTGTTTTTTTGTGGTCTTGATAGTGTTGGATCTGGTGCCCTCCATGTAGTATTTTCGTCTAAGTACACTTGTAATTTTTCAAATAGATTATTTAATAAAATTATTCATTAATACTTTGTATATTGTCCTCACATGGCTTTTGCACGCAAAGAAAAATGGAAGAAAATGTTGTTTATTAGTTTTCTAATGTTTAACTATTACTAAGTGGTATTATGTGGTCAGATTGTAATACAGAAAGACGGCTTGTATCAGTAGACGAACCTAAACATGCCTTAGTTTAATAGGAAATGAGCAAACTGATTGAAAGACTAATACGCCATCTATCAAGTCCAATTGAGGAGATTTTTTGTCTTGGGCATCGGAGCAGATGATCCTAGAAGATAGAGACATAGATGTAACTGATTGGATTAACAGGACATCAGATTGGACTGACAAGATATTGGACTTGACCTAAGTAGAATAGATCCTGAATCCGTTTATGGATCTATTCACTTATGACATTCATAGTGTGGCATACCTAAATCCTGAGTGGGTGGCAAACTATGTATGCATGACTCGTACACTTCGATGTAAGTAAAAGCTTAAGTTCGAATAGATACGGAACCGAAAGTTGGTGCGTTGGGTGTATGACTTCTACAGTATGTAGCGCCATTCACAACAGTGGAGTTCATGGCTCGAGACTTGGGTAAATGATATCTTCTCATTGGCATTACATGGTTGATGAAAAGTAAACATGGCCATGAGTTGTTCGTCTTTGTAAAGCCATGTATGACACACGATCATGTCATCACAACCGTGTAACATTCACAACCGTGTAACATGATCGTGTGTCATACATGGCTGAGACACACGCCCGTTTCTCTGCCCGTGTGGACAAAAATAGGCTATTTGCAAAGCCAATTTTCCACCTTTAATGGTTATCCCTACAAGTCCAAAATCAAAGCACAATTGCACCATCATTTCAACTAGTTTCAATCACAAAACATACATCTTTCATGTCATATAATCACCAAACAATATCATCCTTATCATCCAAACCAAAACATACCAAACTCATTCATTCATACATGTCATTATCCCAAATTTTCACATCTATTTTTCATATCAAAATCATACCATTTCCATAACTAATTCAAATAACTTATCAAATTGACAATTTCTCACTAGACCAATTATGCACTTCAAAACATACCATTTCTTAACACAACTTATATACCAAAAACCAAACCAAATAGCAACTTTAATCTAGCCATATCACATGGCATGATATACACTTCACAATTTATATTCAAATGCTTCTAGCCTATACATGCCATACTTCAATATTCATATTTTCAAAAGGTACCAAAATAGAGTTCGATAGTGTGGTGATGATCTTCGACGATCCTCGAGCTTCCGATAGTTTCAATAATCTATAAAACAATTGAAAACACACACAAAGTAAGCTTTCAAAAGCATAGTAAGCCGTATACAAATAGACTTATCACATAACACAATTCTAAACCAATTCATTCATGTAACTCATGGAAAAATATATTCACATATTCATATGTCTCATATAGCTCATTTGATCATAATTCATTCACATATAACGTATTTCCACAAATGTACATATATTTACCTTTCATTCTCAAACATGATATACATTTCAAACGTAGATGAATTGAATACACATTCACATAGTCATTCATTTCTCGGAATGCCTGTTGAACCGTATGGAATCAAATAGGATACACGGATAGCTCGAAAAGCTCGTACAATGCAAACGTATCAGACATAGTCTTACATGTAATCAAATATCAATGCCACTGTCCCAGACATGGTCTTACATGAAATCAAATACGATGCCGATGTCCCAAACATGGTCTTACACGTAAATCTCAAATCGATGCCAATGTCCTAGACGTGGTCTTACACGAAATCACATATCGAAATCCTATGTCATGACATATGTACCCTAACTATTCCTATGGTTCGTCTAGGACTTTTCGAACGCCGTCACATTATCGAAACTTTCTCAGATTTCTCATATTCAACTCAAATAGTCATTCATCACTATTCAAAAGCATATAAGCAATAATAATTCAATTCAAAACACATTTATTTGTATATAGACTTACCTCGTACGTGAATGAACAGAAACGAACGGCTATTCAACTACTTTCGACTTTCCCCGATCTAATTTCGTTTTCTTTAGTTCTTGGTCTATACACATTCAAATTTAACTCCCTTATTCACCAAATCATTCAATTCAATCCAAAAACATATAATTAGGGCATTTTACAAATTATCCCTCATATTTTCACATTTTTACACTTTAGTCCTTAAACACAAAAATCACAAAATATACAAAATTTCTATATACACATGCTTAGTCGAATTTTCCCTTAGCTCATATAAGCCCACATATTTCTTTTATTTCACAATTTAGCCCAAATTACTCAAATTCATCAAAAATTCAAGTACAAAACATATTAATCTAACACATGTCTTTCATTATTCATCAATTAACACCACAAAGCTCAAAATTTCATCAATGGCTCAACTCAAAATCTTCATCAATTTCTTAAATTGAGACATAGGCTTAATAGAACACAAAGCAATGATCACAAAAACGTAAAAATTTTCAAAAACTAAATAAAACTCATACCTTAATCAAGTCCTTCAATGGCCGAATGTTAAAACACAATACCGTAACCTTTATTTCTTTAATTTCGGCAAAACAAGAAAAGATGGACACAAAATGCATGTTTTGTTATAATTAATAACATTGATTTATACAATTACTTAATTAACCTTTATAAAATCATTTCAATTCCACTAACTAACGTCCATCAATCTCATTTAATTATAACCATGGTCTATTTGCATCATAAGGACCTTACATATATAAAGACAAAACAATTCGACACTTTAACAAATAGAACACATCTTTTGCATTTTTTGTGATTAGGTCCTTTATCAAATTAAACACACAATCGATAAAATTTTCATACGAAAATTTTACACATATCAAATATCATGTTGTAAATACGGAAAATAATATAAAAATATTTTTTTGACTCGGATTTATGGTCCCGAAACCACTATTTCAACTAGGGTCTAAACCAGGTTGTTACAGATTTTATGACTAAATAAGTTAATAATTAATAGGGGAAAAGTCAGAACTTAATTATAAATCATTTGAGCCCTAATTACATATATCCAATCGGTCCTTCTACTAGCTCATTGAAACCAGAAATGAGTTACGTGTTTGAATAGAAACGAACAAAATGAATAAGGAAAGAGATATGAAAAGCATTTATGAATGATTATGGTTTTAGTCTGAAATGGAAAAATGGAACCATTTGGAAATGAATGTAGGTTTCCAAAAATAGAAATGATCCATTTGCAATTCTATATGGATTACTTAAAAATGATATGAAGAATGAGTTTATGTTTTTGAGCTGTTTTGAAGCTCGAAAATGAAAATAAATCATTCGGTCATAGTGAACATGTTAAGTTATGAAATATTGAACATGTCACATCTCATATATTTTATTTATTTTGTGCGCATGAATGGGAACAAAGGAATTAATGGCCTAGAGGTTTAGTGGTTACTTAGCTATCATAGTGGTCCAAAGTTCAAGCCTCATTGTTCACTAATGAATGCGGAAGCGGATCGTAAATTTTTTTCAAAATCGCAGATTTATCCTAGATCTCTAGATGAATGTAAATTGAAAAAGAAACAACGAAAATAGATTAATTATCACAAATGAGAGTCAAACAAAATTAAAACAAAAGAAAGATGAATCGGTTGGTAAAGAGTCCAATAGAGAATGAATTAGGGTTTCTAGGATGGAAAGAAACCGTCCTTGGACCTCAAAAAAATGCCCCAACTAGATTTAGAAAAACAAAACACGAACAGATTTGTTAGAAGTGATTTTAAAGACAAAAGCAAATTGTTTCGTGCAAGAATGTTTGAAAGAACAAGAAAAGATTAAAACTCCTAATTTTGATATGTTTCTTGATGGAACAAGATATGAGAACGTCTTTCTTAAAGCAACTTTAACCTAGAAAAAAATCAATAAAATCAGCAAGCCAAAATAGCAAGAACTAATTTAAATAAATAATAAATGATAAATTAAAGATAGAAAAGAGAAAATGGCTTCCTAAGAAGCCTTGGAAACATTAAGAATCAACAACCCTTTTCAATGGCTCTAATTCCCCTTCCAAGAAAAATATCTTAGCTAGAAAAAGCTTGAACATGATTCCCACAACCTAAAAGATTGTTAAAACAGCTTCTAAAAGAAATTCAAGAGCAATTCTTGAAGAAAAAATCAAAGAGAATTATTATTAACTAAAAAAACATAAATCAATTGTGTGTGTATAAGGGTGGATGACCATGCTACTTATAGGCCCGTAAAATAAGTTTTCCTAACCCTAATGGACTAACTAACATGACAACTCATCAAATAAAAAACAAAATAATTCTAAGAGTGGACTTTTAATGGGAATTCGTCCAAAGGAATTAAATGGGCTCATTCGACTGAATTCTTACATGATGATCCACCTATTAAAATAAAATTGGACCTAGAGTTTAAATATTTTACAATTTGGGCCACTTTGATAATTTGGCCTGATATTTAATTACTTTCCAAACTTCAGGATGGGCTTGTAGACATCTTAATGGGTCATTTTTTAACAACATGGTCTTGTGATCCATTTGCTTTCAAAATTGGCTCGTTAAAGCTCGTACATGAAATCCAACGCGCCTTGGCTACAAGATCTGATTGCTTGGACCAAGATTTCCAATATTTGAAATCTTAATTTTCTTGATTCTTAAAATTGTCTAAAATAGCAAAATTTGACCAAGATTCGATTTATTGATTTTTTTAAAACAAGAAAATGAACATTAATTTTCTTTTTCGATCATGTGCGCATCTTGGGCCTTGGTAACGAAGTCTTAGATGGTCTCGTTCAATCTTGCTCGAATTTGCTCCGTATTTAACCTCGTTATTGGGCCTTGAGAAAATTTGAGCTCATCAGGTTCATGAGCCTAATTTTGGGCCTTAAGACTCGCATCACCATGGTTGATTAAGCCCTCCTCCCTTGCATTGTTGTCCATACCTCTCTTTCTCACTTTCTTTTCATTTTTCATTTTTTTCTCACAATTTTCTATCCTTTTTGCAAACAACCACCATCATCCTCCTAATCTTTTTCTTCCTCCATCATGACCCAAACTTCCTTCCCCCGAACACCACCTCTCGTGGTCGTCGCTTCTCCACTATTTTCATCTCGCTCCTCCTATCGCCACCGTGAGCACCACCGTGCGCCAACGCAAATCCTCATCCTCAAATTTTATTTAATCTTCTTTTTGCTACTCCTTTCTTACCTTTTTTTAATCCAAACCGTATAACTCTTCCATCGCCGTTGATCCGCCGTCATCGGACAACTACCGCCGCCATTGGTAACAAAAAAATAATCTTCCTTTTCTTTTTCTTTTCCTCTCCTTGTGTCGATTCTCACTTTACTTTAATCAAACTTATTCTTTCATTGTAATGATCCTTTCTAGATTTCTCAATTTTTTGACATCGCTCCTTTCTGATTCATTGATCGATTCAAAGTAATCAAGTGTAAGTAAAGATTATTTTGGGTCGTAAAAACTCTTCCCCTAGTGATTCCTTAATATGGTCGAATGGTATAGTGCCATGAATCATAATGGTATTTTGTTATTGTTATTTATTTATGAACTATAGTATTAATACTTATTCGTATCGCTTTGAAGGACCGAACAATAATCATAGGGGTGACCCTTAACTTCACAAAGGAAATCCTTTTTTCGAGAGTATTAGATCGTGGGGTAAGTGATGTTAAGAATATTAGTCATAGATCCCTTAAGTGAAAAAACATTTTTAAAGATCCACACTAATACATGTTACTGATGTGATAATCGTCTTGTGAGATAGATCGAGTGAAACCATAAATAAAGGTTGAGGCAATTCAGATCTATAATCTAAGGTGTGGATCAATACTATTTATTTGTATGACATTGATATTTTATTATTAACAAACTAATTATATTAAAATATATGAATAAAATAAATATTTATGAAGAGTTGTATAACTTATAGAGATGGATACCAAGTACATGTTCTAACCAAGTGGATCTATGATGTACATGACAAGTGATATGCTTATGATTGTCGTTATGATATTTGTGTAGATCTCATGCTCATGATATATGATCTATGGCTCATGTGTTATATGTGATGATTTAAAAATGCGCGATTTATGTGTATATATGTATGACAAATTAATATCTATGATCAATTGTGAAAAACATGTTAAACATGTTAAAAGTGATTATTATGTGATAAGTGATTATGATGGCATGTTTGCATACATAAATGTATAAGTGACCTATATGTTTTATAAGTGAAAATCGTCATATCACAGGTATGGGGTTGGATTTTTTAAAAGGTGGAAGGAGTGGCAGTATATCTGCAATTTAATTTTGGCTTGTCCACATCAGTGTTATCAGTGGCAATTAATCTACAAATCAATGGTGGCTTGTCCATAAACAGTGTTTTGGATGGACGAGTTATGGGGAACTCAATATTGGTGTGTAACGGAGATTGGGTAGGAACTTGATAAAATGTGCATCAATTAAAATATGCATCAATATGTCCTTGCATAAGCATCAATGTTATATTCCATGATCTTGATAAATTATGACTATGTCATGATTGATGTATGTACTTTGATATGTATGCAAATATATATTATGTGTTCATCTCACACTAAGCCTTTTAAAGCTCACTCACGTTACTTATGTGTTTCAGATAACACTCGTGGTTAGGACTCAGATTCGGCCATCAGAGAGGCTCTCGGAAATAAACAATTTTTATGGTTATGGACTATTTTATATTTTTAGGACTTTCGTGGACTTTTAAATTTTTATTAGGACTTTAATTGTGGTTTATCATTAAAATGTGGCAAGGATGGTTTATTTTAAAAACTATGGACAATTGGACATTTTGTATGGGTTTTAATATGGATGAATTGTCTAAGTTTTTTATTAATAAAATTCGTTTTCCGTAAACTTTTGATTAAACTTGAATTTTTAAGATTATCGCAATGTTTTTCAAAAATAAGATTTATTCTCAAGTTATTTTTAAAACAACTATGTTCAAAGGAAATATTAAGCACGTATTTTCAAAATTTAGACTTGTTTATTTTAACTCGTGTTTTAGTCATTTCCATGGTCCATGTGATTGCTTAGATTGGACCATAACGTTTAGGCCTGGTTTGAAAAGTTACAGTCCATGCTCAAAACATTTAATTATTTACAAATTCTTTTTCAATCGTCAAAGGCAGCAAATTAAAAATCAAACCTCAGGCGATTAGTAACACCACTGAAATGGTGTTTCATCGATGTCCTCGATACTTGAATACGTCTTTTGTTCAGCGCGCGACTAGAGCCTTTTGAGATTTGTATTTTATTCCTTATTATTGTTCGTTTTCAGATTCTCTTAATTGGTCCACGAACACTTGAAAAATTACACCATTCCATGAAAGTTTCAATTTGGTTAGCATAATAATATTTCGTCTCAATCACTTGGCACTTATACTCTCGTGATGGTTGCCCTCCATACTTATACTTAGGCTTGGCACATTTGAAAACTTTGGTTTCTCCCTCGATGTCCATAGTTAATTCTCCTCATCCTACATCTATGGTGGCCCTAGACGTGGCCAAGAAAGGTCTTCCTAAGAGTATCAAAATTTCTAGATCCTCCTCAAAGTCAAGAACAATAAAGTTAACTAGAAAAATGAATTGCCTAACTCTCTCTGACACAACTTCAAGGAATCCCTTGGGACGTACTATAGATTGATTAGGTAATTGCAAGGTGATATTCATTTCCTTAAGCTCCCCCAAACCTAACCTCCTATAAATTGACTGTGGTATGAGGTTGATACTTGCTCCTAGGTCACACATGGCCTTCCCGAAACTTACTCCTCCTATCTTAATGGGGATGGTAAAGCTACCGGGATCCTTTTGTTTAGGAGGAAATCTTCTAGACACTACCATGCTACATTCTTTGTTAAGTGAAGTTTGCTCTCTTCTCCCTATTCTCTTCCGACGAGACATTACTTCTCTAAAGAACTTAGCATATTTGGGCATCTACTTAAGAAGTTCTAACAAAGGGAGTTTCACATTCAAGACTTTAAACATCTTGAGGAAATCTATGAACTCCTCATCATCTCTCTTCTTCTTTTTTCTCAAGCAGCTCAAAAAGGGTACAAGTTTTAGGCTAGGTGGTGATGGTGGAAAGTGTCTATCCTAGGTTTTGAATTGTGTGGGTTCACTGTCAAGTTTTTTGTTCTCAGTAACCCCTTCTCTAACACTAGGAGTGCAGGTGTTCTCATCCTTCTCACTTACTTCTTTCTCCCCACAATTTGTTCAGATAGGTTCCTTAACCACAATCTTGGATCTAAGGGTGATTACCTTTGCGTACTTTTTTCCTTCCCTCTTTAGATTAGGTTCGGTATTACTAGGTATGGTAAAGGCTAGGTTGTTTTGCAACAATTGTAAAACTTGATCCAATTGACTCCGAATTTGGTATACATCAATTTTGGACTTGCGCCTTGGTCGTATTCATTTTTAATTGATTAATCCTCTCAAGGACTTGTTGATATTTACCCTCACTAGTGACAGAGTTTGTTGTCGCTTGTTTGGGTTGATATATGAACCGCTCATCTAGCCACATGTAAAAGTTCATCACCATATCCTTGATGACAAGCCTCTGCATAAGTCTTTAACATGAATGCTCAAGCAGATGTTCCATCAAAATTAGAACGTAAATTCCCATCAAGTCTATTGTAGAATACTTGAATTTGCAGCCAATCTTGTCAATCATGGTACAGACACTTCTGAAATATCAAATTGAACCACTACCAAGCCTTGTATAATGACTCTCCTTCCAATTGTCGAAAATTCGTAATGTCCATCTAAAATATCATCGTCTTGCTTGGTGGAAAATATTTTACCAAAAATTTGCTCACTAGCTCATCCCAAGTGTTGATTGAATCTACCAGCTATGAATTTAACCACATAAAAGCATCGTCAGTAATAGACAAAGGGAATACTCGAAGACAAATAACGTCAACGGATACCTCATTATACTTGAAAGTATCACAAATGGTTAGAAATCGCTTGAGGTGTTGGTTTGGATCCTCATTCATTGACCTTAAAAACTCAAGGTTTGATTGTATCTTTTGGAATATTGTCGGTTTAAGTTCAAATTTGTTAGCATGATTTCGTTCGACGATTCATGCTACCTCGAACAGTGTCTAAGTTGGGCATCGTATAGGCACGCAAAGTTCTTTGCTCTATGGGTAGTTGTGGTGATTATCAAATTTATCCTTCCAAATCTTCGATAGGTTGTTTTTTTGTTGGAAATGGAATATCTCTCGTAAATTGTGCCCTTCTTGCATGTGTGACGATACGTTTCAGTTTTAGCTCAAATGGTAAGACACCATTATCGATTTGAGTCATACAACATTCCTATAAGCACAAGAGATTGAAGAAAGTTGACTAAAATTTGAATACCACCAAAATAAATAAAAAATAAAGTCATATCTATAAATCCTACTTTGGCTACTTATCTCTACCTAAAAGTGTACACTAAAAATCACTCAATCTTACACTGTTTTCCTCGGAAACGACGCTAACAACTTGACCGACTGGGTGTGCATACGTTAAAACAACTAATTTATGAAACAGTTTTTAAAGTTCGATTTTACTGCAAGCATTCAGGTCAGTTGTACTATTTGTAGTGTTACAACTAAACACCAAAATATTTCAAGTATCGAACCCAAAAGAAGAGACGGTTGAGTAATAACTAGAATACACAATAGAGGCTAAGTGGCTACTAATACGATTTTATATTACGATGATTCAAAAAAGATGAATTTACAATAAAGTCTAAGAGGCAACTAATACTCTAGGGACTAAATTGCAAGAAATGTAAACTAGAGGGACTACCTAGCAAATGACCAATGGGGGTTGGTTGACTTCGATGTGGTTTACCAAATCTCAGGCTAGGGACATATATCGCTAAATTACCAAGTGGCTCCATTTTATCTTCTGATCTCAATTTTACCGACTTAGACAAATTAGGTCCGGTTTATCTTCTGATCTTGCTAGTTAATCTGGGATTAACGAACGAGTGCACAAAAAGATTCCCTTTCAGTCGCACTGTATCTTAATATTCCCTTAGGAGCTCACTACCTAAGTTCTTAATTCTATTCAAATTAGTCCAGTTTGTAACGATTTAGTCCTTTGTCTAAAGATTTTAGTTTATCATATCTCCATCAACCAACCTCCTAAGGATTCAGCTACACATGCTGGAAGTCAAGAAAATAAACATAACAATGGAAAACAAAGCAACCATAAAAGTAAAACTTAAGAAAAATGTGAAAGTTGATATTTTTATGTAAGAAAACTTAAATAGCATAAAAACAAATGCATTTAACAAAGAAATCTAAAGCAAGAAATAGAAAAGGAACGAATTGTAACATATTTGAAGTGAAATAAACTAAAATGCATTAAACTAAAGCTTAAAGAGTTTTTAAATAAAGTTTAGGGATTGGAAATGTAAATTAACCTTAGCTGCAGTGTTAACTAACATAAAGAACATCAAAAAAAAAAGTAAATGTAGGAAAACAAACTCTAATCTAAGGTAGAAGAAGAGAAAAATAAAAACCCTAGAAAAGTGTAGAGAAAAACTAAAGAAAGCTTAGAGAAAACTAAACCTAAAATTAAGCTAAATGTGTCTCTCTCCTCCACAACAATTTTTGGCTATTTTGAAGGGTGCTCTAATGAAGTTTTGATGCCAAAATTGCCCCTACATGGGCCTTGTGTTATTGGTGGGTCAAATAGACAAAGGTTGCCCTTTTTGTCCAAGTTTACCCCTCTGACAAAGGTGATATCACGATACCAAAAAGAGGATATCGCAATATCTCATTCAATATTGGACTTGGGTGTCTTCCTTGAAAGGTGGATATAATGACACCAAAAGAAGATGTTGCGATACCACTGAAGGATCTCCTTGGTCTTCTATATTATTGAAGGTATCGCGATTCCAGGGGTTGGAAATCACGATACCCTTGCCCTAAATGTTGTTCTCGCTCATTTTCGACCTTTGACACATCCATACATCACTCAAACACACATTAGACCTCCCAATGGAACTATTGACCAATTTAGATACAAAATAGACAAAAACGAGAGATCTTCACTTATTACCTAAAAATTTAAAAATACGAAAATAAAGAAAAACTAAGCTAAAAGCTCTATTTTGCTCGAGAATAAACTCTTTAAGTGTGTCAAAAAAGCATAATTTGCCACATTGGTTTATGGTAGATCAATGAGAAAGTTGTTTAATATAGTATATTAAAGTTTTTTTTTAGAAATAGAAAAACTGAATCAGGTTAGATGACATTACAAAGTATTGGGTCAAAAGGCCCACAAAGTACTTGTAATTGGACTTGATGTGAGAGACGCCTGAATCTCCATCATAATACATTTGAGGGGAAACACGGTTTATTAACCCCTATCCCTTTCCTAGTTGGATTAGGAAGTTGTTTTTCTATTTGGAATAAACCTCTACAATTCAACACCGGTTCTACTTTCTCTCCATATAGAGCTATTAACACAACTTTGAGAGATTGTTACCCTGTCGAAAAATAGAGAATTTATTCTTAACTATTAAATATATATTTTCCAAAATAACAGTTATTCTAATTTCTATTAAAGAAGAGAGAATTTTCATTTTAACCCTAAATAAAAGAGAGAACTTTTTGTAATTTTGTGTTTCAATTCAATTGGTTCGAGCCCACGCTCGAAGCATTTTGTGGTACAAGAATAGTAAAGAAGATCGTTTTCTTGCAACCTGGGAACAACAAATGTCCGCTAAGCCGAAAACACAAGTATGAATTCAGTTAAGGTTTATTACTATAAATATCACAAACTGAGTCGATTTTCAAAATTTTTATTTTCTACTGTTCAAGAAAACTGTTTTAAAACCGGATTTTTTTTCCAACAATTGATATTAGAGCTAGGTTGTGCTATGTTTATAGTGTAAACCGAGACCAAATTTCTCTGCATCTTATTTGATTGATATTTGATAAGATTTGGCATTCTTGTAATTATTCGCATGTTGTATGTAAATGAATGTGATATTATATATTTGCTCTCTAATTATTTTATTTTGCCAACGTTATGGTTCTTACGAAATAGTCCGTGGACTATCATCTCCACGTAGGATTAATTTTTATATATAAAATTCTTATGAGCCGAAAACGGATATAGGTCTTAAATGTAATTTTTTTGAAAAATAGTCTATGACGAGAAGAAGATGGAGCAATAGCGATTGAAGACACAAGGAATAACTTGTGATGAAAAACTATATAATTTTTGGTTTTTCATGTATTTTTATAAATAGAACTATGGAAATCTCGGTTGACAATTTTTGTAATTACTCATCTGCTTATATATATGTTTAGTAATTGTTAAAGATATAATTATGATATAAATATGTATGAGATGATCCACAATTGATCGATTAAAGATAAGATATGTTGTAATGAGAAAATAAATGTGTCGTATTATTCCATACACTTTTTTTAGGTTATTCAATTGCTGTGAAAAGTGTGAAAATGACAAGGTGCATGTCTAGAATTGGCTCTGATAAGGAAAGACTTGGGTTTTAAGTGTCAAATTTGACTCACCTCCCTTTCATGGAACCCCACTTGGTGCACAGTTTACAATTCACTTCTTCAGTTTTTTCTCTTAAAAGAAAATTTGTGGAGAATCAAAATTGTTGATTTTATGAATAAATGAATGTGAATATTATAAAATTGTCATAGCATGTTATGCATATATGAGATAAGCATGCCATATAGTTTAGGAAAAAATGTTACATGTACTTGTCATGCATATATTGGTCATTCATAATTTAAACAAGAAATTAAAAACCTTGCATGTTTTTAAAATATTGAGTGGGAAAAGGTCCATAAACAAGAACTACGGCCTTTATCAATGGTCTCTTGTAATGACATGAAATGGACCTACCCCAAGGTAGATATTGTCATGTGGATTTCACTGAGGAGATTTCTTGAAAGTAAGTAGAATTTTCTTATGATGGTATGAGAGTTGGATCGGCCTCTGTGGTAGGTATTATCATGAGATACCTTATGAAATTTTGTCTTCAAATAGGACAACTAGTCACAGCATGCTACTCAGTGAGATTGTCTCAAGATGACTCATTTGTGGTGCATGATACTAAAGGTGTTGAGTTGATGGTTATATACTCAAGATCATCTAGTTAAGTAACTCCCTAAGGAGCTATGCTTAAGCTAGAATAATGGCCAAATGTTACACGATTATTAGTATGTGTGAATGCCTAAGGAATTAGGTTCATGTCCTAATAGGATGGAAATCCATGTTCTTACTAGTTGATCATGATCACTCGAAGGTGGCTTGATTCAATGGGTGTAGGAATTATCATTGTAATGGCTTACAAATGTTTTCAAGGTTTAATGTAAGACCCATGCGTCATCTTAATGCATATCGTAATGTTGCAAATTGTTTTCAAACATTTGTTTAATGCAAAAAAGTTAATATATGAATGTTTTATTTTCAATTCGAAAACGGCACCAACTTCCTTATTGAACATATTCATTGAAAACAAACTGAACGTAAATAACTATAAAGAATAGAAAAGGAACTTGATAATTGTCCTAAGTTGTTAGAAAATTAAAACAATTCTTGATAATAAGTGTCCACCAGCAACCTAAGCTGAGGCTAGAGAAGTTGCGAGGAGTCTAATGAGATAGCTCATTGTTATATAATGTCAAGCATGACCAACACCCTATATAACCAATTGGAGAGTTGTAAGACTTCCTAAATGATTCTGGATAAGCTAGAACACATGTTCGGAGGCCAAGTTTCCTTAGCTCAAAAATATGCTATAACTAGCTTGATGAATGCCCAACAAAAGCCCGACACTCTAGTTAAAGGTCATATAACTACTCTTATGGAATATTTTGCTGAGGCCATGGACAATGAGGCCAATCTAGACCAGAACACTCAAATTGATATCGTGTTCAAAAGCTTGTCCAAGGATTTTACTGGCTTTCGAGTCGTATATAACCTTGGAAACAAAAACCTAAGGCTTACACAACCCCTGAAGGAGTTACAATCCTATAAGATGAAGTTGAATGGTAGTCAGTCGGTCTGAAGAGCAAAAGCAAATATAGTTGTCACCACTTGCTCAAAAAAGAAAGGAAAACACGCTAAGAAAGGCAAGACTAAGGTCTCTGGGCCACCATAGGCGGAAAGGAAGAGAATCAGGAAGCCTAAAGACTATCTAAATCTAAATGCTTCTTTTGCGGAAAGAAAAAGCACTTCAAAGCAAATTCTAAAGAGTGGAAGGAATACCTAGCCACCAAAGGAACTGATATGGAAATATTTATGATATAAGCTTGTTTAGTGGAGGATTCAATAGACCATTGGGTCATTGATTCAAGAGCCACTAATCATGTGTGCGTGTCTCTATAGAGGTTCAAGGAGATGAAAGATGTTAGAGATAAGAGCTTATCATTGTAGACCGAAAACAATACAAGTGTGGCAACTGAAGCAGTGGGTGGTGTACATCTTTACTTTGATAATTTTAGGAATATTATTTTAAGAGACATTTTCTTTGTACCAAGTTTTAAAAGAAACTTAATTTTTGTTGTATGTTTATATAAAGACAGCTTGACCGCAAGTTTTAATAATAGAATTGCAATAATTAGAAATTGCAATATTTTCTATAATGGATGGATGTCAAATAATATCTACTTTATCAAATCAAAGATGTACACATTGTTTGAGACTGAAATATCGAATAATAGAATTGCAATATTTTCTATAATGGATGGATGTCAAATAATATCTACTTTATCAAATCAAAGATGTACACATTGTTTGAGACTGAAATATCGAATAATAGAATTGCAATATTTAGAAATTGTAATTTTTTTGTAATGGATGGATGTCAAATAATATCTACTTTATCAAATCAAAGATGTACATATTGTTTGAGACTAAAATACTGAATAATGGAATTGCAATATTTAGAAATTATAATTTTTTCTGTAATAGATGTCAAATAATATCTACTTTATCAAATCAAAGATGTACACATTATTTGAGATTGAAATATAGAATAAAAGACTTAAAACTTCTCACTCTAATTAGGCATACCTTTGGGATTTGAGACTTGGTCATATTAACCGAGAAAGAATCACTAGAATTGTAAAAGATAGCATATAAAGTTCACTTAAAGAAGTTGATCTTCCACAATGTGAATCTTGCTTAGAAGGTAAGATGACTAAGCGATATTTTAATGCAAAAGGAACAAGGGCTAGAAAACCCATAGAACTTGTACACACTAACGTATGTCGCTTCATGAGCATTAATGCAAGAGGTGGTTATGAGTATTATGTAACTTTTATTGATGACTATTCTAGATATGGGTATGTATACCTAATGCACCGCAAGAGTGAAACCTTTGATAAATGTAAAAAGTTTCGTATAGAAGTGGAGAAACAACTATCTTTACCCATAAAAACACTTCGGTCAGACAGAGGTAGGGAATATTTATCTGATGAGTTCATAGGGTACCTCATAGAGAATGAGATTCTATCCCAGATAACCACACCGTGTACTCCACGACAGAATGGCGTAGCAGAGAGAACCAATCAAACATTGTTAGAGATGGTACATTTGATGTTAACTTATTTGAAGTTGCTAACCTCTTTTTAGGGATATGCGGTCCAAACGACTTATTTTATTCTAAATGATTTGCCAACTAAGGCAGCATAAAAAAACTCCATACAAATAATGGCATGGAAGGAAGCCAAGTCTAGAAAATTTAAGGATTTGGCATGCCCGACCCACGTATTGGACAAAGATGTGAGGAAGTTGGACTCACAGACAAAATTATGCATGTTTGTATGATTTCCAAAGGGAACAAATGGTAGTTTTTTTTATAACCTGAAAAAGCAAACTGTTGTAATTTCAACTCATGCTACTTTCCTTGAAGAAATTTACATGAATGACTTTAAACCTTGGAGTAAAAAGGTACTCAAAGAAATTTAGGGAAATATACAAAACACTATAAAAACAGTTCCATAACCAACTCCTAATTGTAAACCTACAAACGATCAGTAGCATAGGGTGCTTCGTCACAGTAGGGGGGTTTCTCATAGACCTGAGTTTTTCTAACCTGGCGAAAGTGTTTTTAACACTAAGTCTTTTGAATAGGAAAATAATGACCCACTCACATATGACGAAGTGATGTAGAGTGTTGATTCCAAGCTTTGAGAAATAACTATGAAAGCTGAGATCAACTCTATGTATTTCAACTCAATGGGGGAACTTGTAGACTTATTGAATGGGATAAAACCCATAAGGTGTAAGTGGATCTACAAGAGAAAAAGAAATGTGGACAAAAAAGTGAAAACTTATAAGGCTAGACTTGTAGCAAAATGTTATACTCAGAAAGAATGTATCGATTACAAAGAAATCTTTTCTCCAACTATCATGCTCAAGTCAATCCGCATATTGTTTTCTATTATAGTGGGTCTCGATTATGAGATTTTGCAAATGGATGTCAAGACAACATTTTTGAATGGCTACTTTGAAGAGAGCATCTATATGATACAACCCACCTAATATATATCTAAAGGAAACGAGCATAAAGTTTGCAAACTGCTTAAATCCATATATGGACTAAAGCAAGCATCTCACTCATGAAATCAAATATTTCATCAAGCGATAAAGACTTTGGGATTTGAGCAAAACGTAGATGAACCTTGTGTTTAAAAATGTTTAGGAGATGGAAAAGTGGTCTTTCTTGTTCTATATGTCGATGAGATTCAACTCATTGGGAATGATGTAAGGACATTGTCATTAGTTAAACTATGGTTAACTCAATAGTTTAGCATGAAAGACTTGGGAGAAGCTAATTTTGTTATAGGCATTCGAATCCTAAGGGATCGAAAGAACAAAGTTATACCACTATCCCAGGCTTTATACATAGACAAGATATTGGAGTGTTATGCAATGATCGATTTGAAGAAGGGAAATCAACCCTTCGTCTCGAGTTTTCATGTCTCTTTAGAAAATTGTACTGAGATAGCGAAAGAAATAGAGAACATGAGAAAGGCTTCTTATTCCTCGACAGTAGGAAGTCTCATGTAACACCCCATACCCAATCCAGTTGTTGGATCCAAGCTACAGGATGCTACTAGAAAAAATTGGAACATTCATAGATAATTTATTCTATAACATTCATTAATTCAATAAATATAAGGTAAGTCTATGTTTAACATGCACTACAAGCAAAAACCAAGTCTCAACTGAGCATACAAAAGCCCTTAAACTAGCTCACAACTAAATTGGGACCATTTTGAAACAATTAAAAAAATAGGCAAAAAGTTAAAACAAGGGTCACACGGCCCTGTGGCCAGGCCGTGTGGTGTGATATAGCCGTGTGCCCAAACCGTGTAATAGATTAATGTCGTGTAATATTGGGTCACAGGGTCGTGCCGCTAGGCCGTGTAACAAACTATGGTTGTGTGAATTACCCTGCACCTAAATTAAACAGGCCACACGGTCATGCCCTGCACCCATGTATGGTACACAACCGTGTAGTCGACTATGCCATATAC
Organism: Gossypium longicalyx; assembly: GCA_025698465.1. Classification (NCBI taxonomy): domain Eukaryota; kingdom Viridiplantae; phylum Streptophyta; class Magnoliopsida; order Malvales; family Malvaceae; genus Gossypium; species Gossypium longicalyx. The sequence continues at coordinate 22,545,462 of CM046996.1, read as the reverse complement.
AATGTGTGCCTAAAATGCCTTCCACCACAAGAAATTATAACCTATATTCTTTTAAGCCTCAAGTTAAGCAAAAGGCCCTTGATTAACCTGTTAAGAGACACCAAAAATATACCAAAACAAATCATAATTGATTCAACCTAAGCTCCTAACCAATATGCCATATTTGGCACCACAATTCAATAATTAAATAACAACTATTCTTTACCATTCATGCCAAATTACTCATACCTAAACATAGATGTACAACCATAATTTGTTTAGCTAAATCATCAACTAACAAAGTTCATCAAATGGCTTAAAACATGAACACCTATTTTAACAATCAAAACATATCATATTTACCAATGCCTTTATCCATCTCATGACTCAATTCAATCACACCAAACATAAACATTTGCCTAACACAAAAAAAGTCCAATGTCATTTAATGCCATTATTGAATCATATATATAATGCCATTCAAGCCTTTGCCATTATCATCAATATACTAAGTATCAAATTGGTACCAACCACTTAACACCACAAGAATATATATAAGTTTATACACAACCAAAATGCCAAAACATGATTATTATTTTCAAAGAGTAATCATCCTATATACATGCCACAAGTAACAAATGTTTATACATTAAAAGTCCACTGAATCAAGTGAAAGTAGGTGTGAGCTTTTTGCCAATCCGATCGACACGTTCTGGAAGTCTAAAACTACAAAGAAGTAGAGACACGAGTAAGTATGTAAAATACTTAGTAAGTTTATACATTATGAAAATTTCTTACCTCAATTCCCTATCACATAGAAATTCATTATGTAAACATTTATACCTATGAATATTCAAACAACATCATTAAACATGTAAGATTATGAGATTAATCACAAATATAACCTCAACTTGTTCGCATTTTCATTTCAAGCCAACTTATGTTCTGTATCCAATACATATACATCACTTAGCCAATATTCACAATCACCATTAACAAATCAAATATAACATATTATCATTATCAATTTAGTTATACTGTATGAACTTACCTGACAAAACCGTAGCAGTTTAGCTAATAGGGCCTAGTCGGTAATTTTTTTCTTTTCCTCGTACGTCCTCCGTTTGTTGAATTTATTGATCTAAAGCATAACCTAACTTAATTAACCATTCTAATTAACATATAACAGCATAGTATAGTCATGCCTTAGCTCAATTTCATCTATACATTAATTTTTTAAGTTTTGCATTTATTTCAATTTGTACCTAAAACTGAAAATACTATAATTTTTACATTTGAGCTTTGATTTCGATATCGATCTCAATTTCATCCTCCAACAGTCCATTAGAACACATAATTTCATAATTTATATATATTTTAAATTTATTTCATTTTAGTCCTAAGTTCAAACCTATTAACATTTACTTTACAAACTAGTCTATTAACATATTTAAGCTTCAAAACTAACCAAATAGTCATGAAATCTTCAAGAAACATCAATGGTAACTTTAACAAAATTTGATAGGTTCGTGAAATAGTCCCTAGGTTAGCTAAATCAAGCTCCTGATATTCTCAAAACATAAAAATTACAAGAAACGAACTAAGAATTACTTACAAATTGAAGCTTAAGCTTAAACGAGGGTTTGGGATTGTTTTTCCTCTTCACATTCGGCTAGGAGGTTGAAAATGACAAAGTAATTTATTTCTCTTTCCTTTTTCTTTTAGTTTCTAACATATTATTATAAAACCATATTATACGATAAAAATAAAACATTTTCAGACCAATTAATTTTCCACTAACCTTAAGAAGGGTAAAATTACCATTTAAATCCCTAAATAAATGTTAACCATGCATTTTAGCTAATAGAAATCAATAGAGATCAAGTTTTACGATTTTTATGATTTAGTCTTTGTACCTTTATTAACTAACCAAGAGACAAAATTATCAGACCAAATCTTAATACAACTATAACACCCCTTACCCGAGTTCGACGCCGGAATAGGATACGAGGTGTTACCAGACTTAAACACATACAAACATACATTTCCTAGATATGAAATTTCGCTCCAAATTAAAACCCTTCACTTGCTGACAAATTAAATATTTTGACACAAACTCTGAGATGTCTCTTTTCATGCCCAGCCACTAATACAATCTCTTCAAGTCATTATACATCTTATTACTACCCGGATGGATTGACATACAACTACTATGTGCCTTGTGAAGAATTTTTCCAATAAGCTCATCATCTTTAGGTACACACACCCTATCTCGGAACATCAAACAATCGTCGGTACTAATCTAAAAATCTGATTCGTCAATTGTCTCACACTAAGTCATCTTGGCTTATAAATCTTTATCACTCTTCTGAGTGTCACAAATCTCTTGAAGAGACATAGGTCTAGCTCTTAACTCTGCTAGAATCGAACCATCCTAGATTACAGACAACTGAGTATTCATAGCTTTCAAGGCAAATAATTACTTCATACTTAATGCATCAGCGACCACATTCGCCTTTCCCGGGTGATAGTTAATTACTAACTTGTAATCTTTAATCAACTTCAGCCACATTCATTGCCATAGATTCAAATCTTTTTGAGTCATCAAGTATTTTAGGCTTTTATGGTCAATGAATACCAGCATTTCTCGCCATACAAGTGGTGTCTCCAAATCTTTAGTGCCAACACTATGGCTGCTAACTCTAAGTCGTGAGTCGGATAATTTTTCTCATACGGCTTCAGTTGTCTCGAGGCATATGCTATCACCTTGCCCTTTTGCATGAGCACACATGTTAAGCCATTCAAGGATGCATCGCCATACACTACGGATTCTTTTCCCGGTTCTGGTTGCCCTAAAATTGGGGCTTTAGTTAACAACGCCTTAAGTTTCTCAAAACTCTGTTGGCATTTTTTCGTCAACTTGAACTTGACATCCTTCTGTAGCAACCTCGTCATCGGAGTAGCGATCATGGAGAATCCTTTAACGAATCTTCTATAGTAACCCGCTAAACCTAGGAAGCTTTTAATCTCTGATACATTCCTCGGTGGTTTCCACTCAACAATAGCTGAGATCTTACTTGGGTCAACTCTAATCCCATCATCCGACACGATGTGTCCTAAGAATCCAACCTGTCGGAGCAAAAACTCGCTTTTACTAAACTTGGTATACAACTATTTATCTCTTAAAGTCTGCAAAATAGTTCTCAAATGCTCTGCATGATCAGTCTTATCACGAGAATAAATTAATATATCATCAATAAAAACCACAACAAATTTATCCAAGTATGGCCGAAAAATACAATTCATTAAGTCTATAAACATGATGGGAGCATTTGTTAAGCCAAAGGGCAAGACAAGGAACTCATAGTGCCCGTATCTCGTCCGAAATGCGGTTTTCAGTACATCCTGCTCCTTAACTCTTAGCTGGTAATAATCGGACCTTAAGTCTATCTTAGAAAACACTGTGGCACCTTTCAATTGGTCAAACAGATCATCGATCCTTGGCAAAGGATACTTGTTCTTCATTGTCGCCTTGTTGAGCTGTCTGTAGTCTATACATAACCTCATCGACCCGTCTTTCTTTTTCACAAAAAGTACCAGCGCACCCCACGAGAATAGCTCGTCTCGCAAAACCCTTTTCCGTTAATTCTTGAAACTGTACTTTTAACTCCTTTAACTTCGTCGGAGCCATCCTATATGGAGCAATCAAGATAGATACCGTACCAGGGACTAACTCGATACCAAACTCAACTTTCCTAGTTGGAGGTAATCTGAGAAATTCTTCCAACTATTCAACAACGAAAAAAGAACTTCTAGCGATCATTTTTGCTTTGGAGGAATCTCCCTCTTATTTATTGGGTATCAAAGTGTTTGTGTGTACTAGCCATGCAGCTCTTAAATATTTTTTCACAAAGAAGGACTCCAAACCATGACTCATGCATTGGGTGTTGCTATTTCAAGATTTCAATTTAGAGATACATAAGAAGAAAAGAGCAGAAAATTCGATTGCCGATCGCCTCAGTTGATTAATCACAAAGGAATTGGCAAAACCTATAAACGATGAATTCCCAGATGAACATATTTTTTTCCATTGACAACGCAGCTCCCTGGTACACTAATATCGTCAACTATTTAGTTACAAAATCACTACCTCACAATTTATCATGAGCTTAAAAAGACAAAATAAAAAATAATGCAAAATATTATACGTAAGACGATCTTTATTTGTGGAAGATTAGCTCGGATCAAATGATCCAGAGATGTGTTACCCAACAAGAAATTCCATCCATTTGGAGGTTTTGTCATTCTTTTGCTTGTGGAGGCCATTTTGGTCCCAAAAGGACCACAGAAAAGGTATTAGAAAGTGGTCTATTTTAGCCTAATTTGTTTCAAGATTTATATATGTTTTGATGTCAAAGAACGGAAAGTGTAGGACACAAAAATCAATTGTCACTTACACCAATAATTTTTTGTGAAATATTCGATGTATGGGGATATTGATTTTATGGGTCCTTTTCCCATTTCTTTTAACAATGTTTACATAGTTCTTGTTGTGGATTATGTTTCGAAGTGGGTGGAAGCAAAAGCCACCCAAACTAATGATTCTAAAGTTTTTGTAGATTTTGTTAAGTCTCACATCTTTTCTAGGTTCGGGACACCAAGGTCTATCATCAGTGACAAAGGAACTCACTTATAAAATAGATTTAAGGAAACCTTAATGAAGAGATATAATGTCATGCATCGCACTTCCACATCCTACCATCCACAAACTAATGAACAAGTTGAAATTTCCAATCAAGAAATCAAATCTATTTAGGAAAAATTTGTCAACTCAAATCGCAAAAGTTGGAGCTTACGCCTTGACGACGCATTGTGGGCATATCAAACAATGTACAAAACACCCATAGGTATGTCTCCTTACCGTCTAGTTTTTGGTAAAGATTGTCATCTTCTTTTTGAGTTAGGGCACAAAGCATACTGGGTTGTCAAGCAATGCAACATGAAGCTAGTAACCAAAAGAAATTGCAATTGCTTGAGCTGGAAGAAATTCGCAAGGATGCATTTTCATTATCAAATGATTTCTAGGAAAAAAATTCTCTCTTGGTAAAAAAAATGTTACTTTATAACTCTCGTTAGAAATTATTTCCTGGAAAATAATGTTCTAGATGGATAGGGCCTTTTGTTATCACTAACGTGTTTTCACATGGTATTGTAAAAATTCAAAGTTTGGACACATAAAATCTTCAAGGTCAATGGTCATGATTTAAAACCTTTTTATGAAGGTTTTCAAACTAATAAGTAATTGGAATGTCCAAAATACAAGAGTGAAGAAGAAGTCACGTCTAGCCAAAGATGTTAAAGGGAGGTGATTCATAAGAGGCAACCCATGGGATTTCTTTTTAATTTCATATTTTTCATGTTTGATTTTATTTTTTTAGGTAAGAGTGTGAAGGATGAGAGGCATGCCAACTTATTCTTAAACTTTTTCGGTCCAAAATCTCTTCAAGCACAACCTGCGACTTTGAACCACAATTCTTGCGAACACCTTGAAACTACCATGAATCAATTCCTTTATTTGCTTCTAATATGCTTCATGTTACTTTCTCTGTTGACCTTAATTTTTGGAAAAAAATTTTAAAATTAAAAAGTTTGCTTTGGTTCACACTTAGTTGATAACATCTATCCTTTGAGTCAAGTTGAGAAAGTGATAGGATTCGAGTTTGGGAATGGTCGAGTTTTTGCTACTAATTGGTGAATAATTTTATTTTTTGATTGATTGAATGAGAAGTGACGTAAGATTTAACACAAATTTTAACCCTTTCTATGAGTTATTTGAGCCAATAAGCGTGCATCATTATATTCTTTATTTTTTTCATTGAGTGATTGTCAAGCATAATGAAAAGGGCATTTAGCCTTTCTTTGAAAATTAGCCGCATTATAAGCCAATTTGACCAATTTTTGTTGATTTCCTATGTTCGTACTTTTCAAAGGATTTGCATTGATCTCTTTACTTGAAATGTATTGAACTCAAGCTACATTTATCAAAGAAAAAAAGAAGAGAGAATGAATAGTAATTGTTACAAATATCCTCATATCTTTCTTTACTTTCTGACAATATATATATCATGGTGAGATTCTCGAGTTAATTGGTTGTCTCTCTCGTTGGTTACTTCCTTATAGCTTGAGTTGAAAAATAACGTTAAGTTTCAGGTAAAGAGTATATGTAATTCTTAGATCAAGAAGCACAAAAAGTCTCTCCTTTTCATACCTTGACCCAATCCCCGTTACAACCTAACAAAAACCCTTTGATCTTTGCATCCGATTCTAACCATTACAACCTAACAAAAATCCTTTGATCTTTGCATCCGATTCTAACTGTAGTGGTGGAGATGTGATATATTTGCAAGCCTATGGTAAAAAAAAAATTTATGTTATGACTCAAGGGTTGACAATGCCATAAACACTTTGAACGTTAATGAGGGAACCCATGGCGACTGTGTCAAATCATACTTCGTTTTGATTTTTGAAAATTGATGAGATGATTGTTTATTTTTGTTGGTTTGTAAATACATCTTCTATGAACGACTTGTTTCTTGTTTGCATTTTTTACTTGACTATTAGGATTTGAGACTTTGAGTCATTGTATGCATGAGGACAAGCATTGTTTAAGTGTGTGGAGGAATAATAGAAAGTAAGAAAGAGGAATCTATCGGTCAGGTCAACTCAAATAGGTTGGGTAAAGGCCCAAATTTAAAAAAAAAATTAGGCTTAAGATGAGCCATACTTGCCCAAAATATTCATTATATTTTTATATAAATTTGGGTTAGGTTAGAATTGATTTATAGATAAACAATTATTTTTTAAGCGCGACCTATAAACAGCAAATCATAGCCTTACAGCCCAAAATAATGGTTTCATTCTATTTGAACTTACGAGCTTCCAAAGAATCCACAGATTCATTAATAGTACAAAAATGTCTAGAAATTTCAAGTAGTATAAATTTTGATAAAATGCCAGCTACTTTATTTGTTGCATATTACTTATCAATGTAGAATAATTAATGAGACAGAGTGGAGTCATAAGTTCTGCAAATTGCCGATACAAATATCTGAAGTCAAAATTTATAAATTAAACACACATTTCTTTTAACATTAAATATAAGGTTCTAGGAAGCTGGCCTAATGGTAGGGAATCAATCACCACACCATAAAGGAAATCAACTAAACTTAGTCCAATGAAATAATGTTACTGCTGCTGAATACATACAAAAAAGCTGGTTTCAACAAACTCAAAACTTGGTCATGGCTGAGATGAGGATAAAAACATGAATCATGAACTAATTATTAGCTGTGTAATATCGTTGAGACAAAATAAATGACTCGAGGACTCTTATGAGGGGTCTTATCATGTCTCTAAATTGAAAGCGTGCCTTCAATGCCACTCAAGCTAATCATCTATGCCCAATTCAAAGTATCCACTTATCATCCTTATATCAAAACCCTGAGCTACGTATTGCTAAGGTCACTGTACATCGAGAGAGAGAGAGAGCACGAGGGGATAGGACAGATAGACGGAGAAGCCGACAATTGAAGCATGAAATAATGAATAGCGGCCGCCAACTGGACGGTGCGTGGCCGTCAATGGTCCAGTTGAGTTTGGGAGCTGTGGTCCTATACCTATAACTCTATATAACAGATGGACCAATATGTAACCAATCATTTTTCTCCCTACCAAATGCTTTAAAGTTTTAAATCCTTTTGTCAGAACCATAAGAAATGTATAATTAAGCAATTGGATACCACTAAAATACCATCCTTTATATATATATATATATATATATATATATATAATAAAATTCGCTGGTTTATGACTATCAGTTTCCTTTTAATAATGGGAAAGAGAGAGGAGGGAGGATTACTGGGGTGGGTGGCCATCGACCCTATGTTTTGCCATAAGCCCAACCTAAAAACCTAGTTAGGCAGCTATAAGGGGGATGGGGGAGACAACAAAACAATGTGCTGCTAAGCTTAAAGAAGGCATGAGCCTTTTATGTATCAACGTAAACAAAGTGGTAAGAAAGATGGTCCAGTCACAATAATTAGCCAAATTAGTTACACATCTTATTCTGCTCCCCAAATCCTTGATGTGTGGTAGCTTTAGTGAATCATCCTTGTTCATCTTCTTCCCCCACTTCAGTTCTACTCTGAAATTGGGTATATTATTTGGCTTTTCAAACTTCTGATCAGTCATATTTCCACACTAATCATTATGGTTAGATGTGATTCCATTTTTTATTATTAATTTGTTGAGATAGAAGTGGTGATTATTTTTGGTTTCCACTCAAATTAACTCAAATCAATAGAAAATTATTTACATGTGTTTTCATAATTATTATTTTAGGTAAAATTTTATTTCTTCTTTATCTATAATCTATATAAAAGCATGAGTTTAAAAAAAATATGAATTGACGAGAATATATTTTATTTTCAATCGTATTATTAAATTCATATTTAAAAATATTTAATTTAGAATTATTAGTTTAAACAGTTGAAATAAAATAGAAGGTGTGATAATTGTACATTTAACAATATAATTTAATAGAAGTTGTACTAATAATTAGATTTTAAGATACAGTTGTGCTAATTTTAAAATAGAGTTATTACTTAAATAAAACTTTAAACATAAAATATAAGGAAAAAAAATTGTGATAATTATAACTCTAATTTACAATTATTAGTTTAAAAAATTTTGACCTCAACAAAAGTTGTGTTAATTTTATCGATGTAAAATAGAGTTATTACTTGAATAGAATTCTAAACATCTTAATTATCATTTAATTAATATTAAAATTAATTATGTTAATTAGTTATTATTTTAAATAATGTTACTTTGCATTAACTTCATAAAGTAAAACTATACTGTACGTTAATTATATTAAAAATACATTAATTATTATTTGAAAATTTTCCATTATAATATTTGAATTGATAAATTAATATATTTTAATTATATTCAATAATTCAAATAAGAAATATTATTTTACATTAATTACTATAATTAAAAATATAATATTCTAAAAAATAATTAAATATTAAATACGTGAAGTACATGCAACACATGTAACATTAGAAACTAGTTATATATAAAAATAAAAGTTTAAATTTCAGCAAATGAGTATTGAATTTGGTTAAAAAATGGTACCTAAGTATTGTTTGTTTTAATTATACTCATTTTAGTTTATGTGGGTTGTATGCGAAAGGTATTATAGTATGTTTTAAATAATCTACGCAGTGGATTGAGTTTTAGTTTAATTAGCATGAGTATTATTATCAATATAAGAGGATGTGAGTTCGAGTGCGCTGAAACGTATTATCCTCCTATTTATGGGTTAAAGAGAAATTATGATCAAAACCTATAATAAGATTGTTAAAAAAAATCCACGCATCAATTGAAATGTTAAAAACATATATAATTAAAATTAAAATTTTAATAAAATAATTTATAGAATTTATAAACCACTTTATGTTAAAATAATTATATCTTTATTTCAAAAAGTAAAAATGCTAGGATTAAAAACAGTCATGTATTCAACTAATTAATGGATCAAAATATTAAATAAAAGTTCTTATATATAATAATGAAACATGAAAAATATAATAACTTAATTGATTTTTATAATATATAAAATTCATCCTTAATTTATTAACCAATTAAAATAATTAATTATAAATAATAATGTGTAAAAATTATTTAATTATAAAATATATAATTTCATGAAAAATAAAAAAATACTTTTATATAAAAAATCATTATTTTAATTATAAATATAATTATGATGAGTCAAAATTCTTATATTAAAATTTAGGAGGAGAAAGAGTTGGAAATGTTGAAACTTAAATATCATATCTTTTGGATGATATTTCTTAAATATAAATGTAAGAACTAAGCTTGATATCCTATACTTCATAAATATATTACAAATTTTATTTCATACCTAAAGGATCTATTTTTTCAACTCATGATTTTTAGTTTTAAAATTTAATGAAATTATATATAATTTATTGAATCTCTTCATAAAATTTTATATAATTTATTGTACTTTTTATGTGTACTTTTTTAGTAATAAAATCATATTTAATATAATTGAAACAATAAATATTATCTATCACCAAAATAAATAAATAAATCATTTTTGATGTTTTGTTGCTGATTTTCATATTTAATAAAATGAAGGAACTTACTTCAAACAATTTATTATAATAACTTGAACTACTATTTTTTCTTTTGAGTTATGCAGTTAAAATGAATTTTTTTCCTATACAATTGAATTACATAAAATAGCATATTGGAAGGGGCTCTCCATTTATTTATAGTTTTTTTTTAATTGAAAATCATATTACAATTTTAACAAAAACAAATATAATAAATACATGACAATTTTTATTATTATTATTATTATTATTATTATTATTATTATTATTATTATTATTATTATTATTATTATTATTATTCTATAATCCACTTTATTGAATAAGACATACAACTGACAAAATACTTATTTTAAGAGTTGACAACCTGTAACTAGGGTGTAAATGATACATTGGTTTTGGGAAGCTATCCAAGTTCGACTAAAAAAATTCGAACTCAATTTGACATTATCAAGCTGAGCTCGATCTCGAGGTATTGGTCAAGCTAAATTTGAGTTTAGTAATATTTTACTCGAACAACTAGCTAACCTCATCAAACATTTCATGTTTTATATTATTAAATTATGATATCACCTTTAATATATATTATTAACCTTAAACTTAATTATCGAGCTAAGCTTGAGCTTGAGTACAAAAATTGGTAAATGAGCTTAATTGAACTCGAGCTTGAATAGCTCGATTATATCTCGAGTCAAGCTTGAGCTTAAAAATAAAAGTTTGATCAAACTCAAGTTGAGTATTGAGCTCTAAATTTCAAGTTGAACTCGAGCTTAATTGTATTTGAGTTCAACTTAGTTGGATTACACCCCTATACGACACCTAGAAATTAAAAACATCTGAGACATAAAATCACAAAAGTCTATCTAACACCAACATGTAAGAATCACTATAGGAAACGAAACATAGGTAACAAAAAGAACTACCACCAAACCATGGACATGTTTGATTTCTCCAAACTAGCTCTGGCATAGTCTTTGTCTTATGAAATATAATAAAGAAGCATATATCACCAATTTTGTACCTCAACAATCCATTTCTTTAAACAGATCCCATAACTTTCATGGTCCAATGTAATGATTAATGTGTTAAAAAAACAACAATCTTCCCCTAATTAACAAATTCACAAACTCCATCATAAATGAATCCATTAACATTAGGTTCTATTACAAAAATTCTGTATTTAAACACCATAGAGTAATTGGATGAAAGTATAATTATTAGGGTAGTAATTACACCCTCTTATTATTGCAATGAATTCTTTTTCCCTAGACATGTTTGACTGGTAGAGTGTAATTATATTGTAATTTTATATGTCATGTTTAGTAATATAAATTGTAATTACATAACTACATAGTTTTAAATTCTAAAAAAAAATATTAGTTATTATAAAATTTTCAATAATACTTAGAGAAAATTTTTCATAAACAAGTAACAAAACATAAAATCAAATCATCTTATATAATATGTTAATCCAAAAAAGCATTAAACAACATGATTACTAATAAAATTAATTTGAAAAATAAATATCCTATGCAATTTCATCTAATTACTTTAGCATTTCATATTTTTTGGATTATTCTCTCTGACATTAATCATATACTATTTGTTATCATTGATTGGCCCTTGATCAAGTATAGATAATTAATAATATATACTATATAATTTAGTTAAATTTAGTATAAATAATTTAAAATAGATATTATGTAATTTAGTTAATTATTTAGTAGGTCAAATTGTATACGAAATCATCTCTCGTCAATAAAATTTTTAAATTATTAAAATGAGATTAGGAAAATAACATAATTATATTTTAAAATAAAATGTATATCCTAAGATTAAAGTGCTATTAATATTGTATAAAAAATAAATTTTAAAACACAAATCATGTATGAACATGTTTGGAAAGTCATAGGATAGTTGTATTTGAGTGTAATTGTTTAGAATTATTTGTGTAATTACTCCAAATCTCAACTTTCCCTTAAGAATTGGATATTGTAATTAGGGTGCTCCAGTTACACTCATTTTACTGTGGCCTACTAATTACAATGGTTGTCCAAACATGCTTTAAATTTTGTAATATGTAACATCCCAAATCCGGCCTAAAAGTTATAGTCGAATCTAAAAGGTTACATCAACCTGTCGAGAAACTGATTCCAAAAAGTATTTTGAGAACACTCAAAACATTGTTCGATTTGTAGTAGAAAAACCTTTTCCAAAGTCTTGGTTTGAAAATCAAATATGTTTTGTCGACTTAAGTGATTTGCAGTTTCATTGTAACACCCCAAACTCGGCCTAGACGTTATGGCCGGATCTAGCGATGTCACATGATAGGGTGTTTGAAAACGGTGCCATCGCAATAAAACCATTTCCGTTGAATTACTTATCTTAATATCTTATTAGTTTCAAAATTGTGTTACTCATTTAGTCGATAGTTTCAAAACGTTATTCGTTATGGAAGCTTTTAAAACAGTTTAAACAATCGGGCGTTTTTGAAAATCATTTGTTTCTCTTGAAAATCGAGGTTTCCTACTACTAGCAGTTGTAATCCATAAGGTAAAGATAATTAAAACCCAAAACCAAACCAAAGTCCGAAATTCCAATTACAATCCAAAAATTAACCAGTAAAAATAGACTAAAAATAAAACCAATAATCATAAATTAAAACCATGATAGTCCAGAATTGTGGTCACCATCGAGTCCTCCGCTGCACCGATCCATCTAGGTCTAGGGATTACCTATGCATATTAATCAGAGAGGGGTGAGTTTTCGTAAACTCAGTGTGTAATCCCGTAAAAAACAACAAACAATCAATAATCACAATACACAGTCAAACAGTCTTGGGCTTAAATCCCTTTCAGTATCAGTAACGGTTTGGGCCTTAACCCATCTCAGTATCAGTATTAGTCATGTAGTTTTCAGTAATAAAGTCCTACCCAACCAGCCTCTACACACCATCTCCGTCCAACCCCACACTCCATGTGGGGATTAAATCAATCCACCCATCCCTACATTCCAGATAGAACCGAATGCGGCAGAAAATAGTAATTTGCAGCTGAGCTGGCAGTATATTAGGCTTAAAAGCCTTTCAATACACTTCTTCCAAATAATATCAATCCAACCCAATGCAATGCATCATACAATGAAATGTCATGCTATCATAGGTTTGTCAGATACACATTCAGTTCAGTTTACATGCTTGTATATAACATGCTCAGTATATAATTCACACAATCAAAATCACATAGTTAAAGGTCTAAGTAGAGCTTACCGACCCTATGGAAGGTTCACAGTCGACTTGGGTGACCTATGCGACCTTAACAGTCATTTCAATAAAAATGGGCTCACACGCCTATGTAGCCTGCCCGTGTGTGCCTATACACCCGTGTGGCCCACACGGCCCAAATTGGCCTTGGCCTTGACGGCTTGGCCTTGTTGATCACACGGCTGTGTTAGGGCACACGGCCTACCACACGGGCAACCACACGCCTAGGTGGAGTCGATAGTGAGGTTTTCAGCTTTTGTCGAAACCTTGTTTTCTACGCAATCGAGTACACACATGTATCATTTTTTATGCCTAATCACTCACGAGCACTCCAGTACCTAAAATCGACAAATCAATGCCCCAATTTTAGTAACATAATCGAGACTTAAACGGTATTATAACTAGACATTCATCCGTAACTATCAAAACCCTTACCTTCGATCGAAACGAGGAATCCACGCACTCAACTCGTTGATTGAGAGCGATTTTAAGTCCCTTGATTAACTCCTAAAGACCAAAAAGGAACCCCTCTTAGAAAGTAACAAGAAACGTTAAGACTAGCAAGAATCGAAACTTACCGATATTGTGCAAAAACTGAATTAACGAGCCATAGAAAATTTAGAAGTAAAAGGGGAATCAAACAAGAAAATCGACAAGAAAGAATGAAAGGAGAGATGACAAAAAGAAGAGTGGTAGAGAGAACATGTGCCTTCAATCGTTGATCAGAATAGAGACTAAAAGAAAAATCGAATAGAGATGGAGGACCAAGAACCAAAAATTGGGTAGAGAACAAAGAAGAAGAGAAAGAAAAAAAATGAAAAAGAAGAAGTGGAGGAGAAGATGATCAATTATTTTTTCAGAGAGAATTCTTGGGAAACTGTTTTACTCAAATCCCACTACCTACCTTATCTCAATCCCTTAATTTTCTCCCTCAACTCCCACTACACATCCACCACTCAGAATCCCAGTTCAGCACAACTCTGGCCGAACTTTAAGCAAAAATACTACTCATTGCCATCGCAGAGAATCGAACACAAGACCTCCAACACACCAACATTCCACTTAACCACTAGACCAGCTGACCCATTCTGATATGATTTTACAAACAATTAAATAAAAGCCTACTAAACAAGAGTGAGGCTTAACTTAGAAAAAAATTCAAAATTTGCCAAAGGCATGGCTTGAATTTGGGACCTCTCACACACTCCCTTAACACTTAACCACTGAAGTTGATACAGATTTGTGTCAAAATTTACAAGAACAAAAATAAGAAATTTGGGCCATTCCATTCACATTTGAAAAAATAGTTACCGACAAATTAACAAACCCAATACGAGTTCCAAAAATGGAATAACAGATTACAGACCCAAAAGCGCAAAACATGTAATTATGAAATTCACATTTTTACATTCAGTCAAAAATGATCCGAGCTCCCACACGCCGTCTGGTCCTAAGTCAGAGGGTTACCTGAAGCGACAAATACAAAACAAATGGTGTAAGCTACTAGGCTCAGTGTATATACTCAAACAAAGATCAAACAAAACACAATATATAAATCAAGGTAACGCAGAGAATTTCACAACGATCATATAACCAGAGTGGAATAAATCAGAATATCACAGAGATTTTTATAACGATCGTATAACGGAACAAAGTATGTATGATTGTCCCAATGCGATGTTTTTCAGAAAAAATGCATATTTTTCAAAAACCATCCTATCTAACTCCACTACACACTAAAAATAGAGTTTTCCCAGAACTCATCCAACTAAATTACACCAACAGATAATTGTAGGCAGTGCCACTAGAATTGCAGTTAAAACTGCCAGATCAGATATATGTGGTCAAGCCACTATGTTGCAACCAAGCTGCCAAAATAGAATTATGGATAAACCACCAGATAATACAGATTATTAAACTTCTAAAACTTCCTCCTTTCATATTAACCCGGATCTCATGCAAAGTGTCATGGTATGCATATTCAGAATTAGAATGATAAGTATGTAGGACATGCTATCGTACAATAATAGAAGCAGAAGGTATGAGAATCCACGCTTAGCAGAATAGATTGATCAAATCTTAATGATTCAATTAGATTTGCCACAAAATCACATATATGGTTACATATCATAATCAAAATTTGTATCAAACACAATAACATATTCAAATATCACATATCATTATCTAACACAGCAACACAGAAAAACATATCATTAAAATTAACAAAGCACAAATCATACTTGAATAAATCATATACCTTAAACACGTCCCAAACAAAAGCACATTATTTGCTAACAGATTATACTTACTTAGCTTATACCATATTAGACATACGAACAAATAACGGATTATACATCAACAGTTCATCAAATATCAAGTTTAACAGTTTATTTTAGATCATACGGACCTTACAAAAGGCCTATATTTGATTCAAATGACATTTACAACCCTATGAAAAAATACCAATTTTTGGGCCATACGTTCACGTGAATTCACATAGTCTAGATGGTTGGCCCGAATGGTCTATACGGCATAGCACATACCCGTGTAGCCCTTTTAATACCACACACAGCCTGGAAGACAACAGTGTGGCTAAAAAAGTGAGTTACACAATCTAGCACATGGCCAAATGCATGCTCATGTGACTCAAATCTCAAAATACCTTTAACATGGCCTAGACACACGCTCGTGTCTCTGGCCTGTTTAACTCTAATTCCAAATTAGTGAGCTACACAACCTGGAACATGGTCGTGTGACTGACACGGCCTACCACGCGACCGTGTGGCATCGACACTCATATTTTTTAGCGTTCAACAATTTGTAAAAAAGTAGGTCTTCGGTACACACCTGATACAGTTTTAATGTAAAAAAAAAAACAAGGATGAATTCTGGACCTAAAACTAACGTTACAGTGACCAAATCATATGATTAAACCAAATCAAATTGTTTAAATTAGCATCCAAACCAAATTTATGTCGAAGAACTTTCGACATCAAACCCCAAACTAAAACATACTGGCAAACTGACAGCAGACACGCGATTATTAATTAGTCGAAGGAACCTTAGGCGTCATTTAGTCCTCTCCTGATTCAAACAATCAATTAACAAACCCCAAGGAAGAATCATCCCTTATTACGGAACTCAAAAACCAACAAAAAAACCACCATACTAGTGATATAAGTAATTGAACTCTTATTGAAGTTAAGAATAGGACTGGGAGAAAAGATTAAACCCCGTACAGTATCTATTCCACGCCAGAAAGTAAAAATGAAAGAAATTTTCAGAAGAAAAGAAAAGAGGAAAAGAGAAAAATGTTTTTTGAAACATGGGATAAGGAAGTTAATAAAATAATAAATAAATAAAAACTAAACTAATTTACGGAATAGTATAAAAGTATTTTCTTATTACTTACACAGAAATTTGAACACATGACCTCAGACACACATCTAGAGCACTTAACCTTTGAACCAGATCAATTTGTTTTGTAAAACTCTCAAAGTCCAAACTCAAAATCAAGGTGTAACCACTCTTGGTTCTACTAACTCAATTCTTCTAATCTGATTTTTGGGATGTTACATAATATATCATCACATATTTTTTCTCCTCATTAGTTTTACAAAATCTACATATTGGCCATCCCCATTGCACTTGAGCATGTCTTTTAAACAATAATATCTTATTTGATCCTTTTGCTCATCTATCTCACACAATGCATACAGATAAGCTATCATAATTTCTAAAATTTCTAGCACCTTCATCTTTTTAACAATAGAGAGTCATGCTTAACTATATTTAAGCATGTTATAAACATATAGGATTATATACTTTGGTACCTGTACTTTTTTTAATCTAGTTTGGTCTTTGAACTTGGCAACTAGATCAATTTTGGTCCTTGAACTTAGATTTTATCAATACTTGATGATGTGACTAGTGTTACTAGAATAAGGACCAGATCAAACAGATTGAGAACTAACCAATATAATGGTCCGAACAAAGGGGTTGAATTGATGGACTCAAAAACTAATTGAAATTAGTAAAAATTAAAAATTGGGACAAAAATTGATAATTGAAAATATTTATAAATTTTTTTTTGTAATTTTTTTTAGATTCATATAAAGTTTTAATTAGTTATATAATTGGTATTGGTTCGTGTTAAATATGACTCTTATTTTCAGTCAAATTTGAAAAATAATCTTTTAGTTAAACTCTGTTTACTTGTTTCAATCAAACATTGATTTGTTTAGATTATTTTATTATTATTTGATCTATAAATTTAGCCTATAAATAGGCTCTTTTACAACCTTAGAAAAACACCTATTAGAGATTAGAACTCATAACACATTTAGAGAATTTTGTGTTTACGTTTTGTGGGTTCTTTGTTTTCGGGTTTTCGGGATTTAGTTTTTATCTCCATCTTTTGTACTCTTTGTTCTTTTGCCATTATAGTAAAATTATCTTTGCCCGTGGTTTTTTATCCTCTTTGAAGGGGTTTTTCCACGTTAAATTTGTGTGTTCAATTTCTCAATTTATTCCACTATTTTTCTTACTTGTTGTTTAATCGGGTCGATCCTAACAAGTGGTATCAGAGCTAGTTCAGTTTTCATAAATTAACCCGTTCAGATAAGGCAGCAACAAGATTTGAAATTGAGAAGTTTGATGGTGAAACAAATTTCAATTTGTGACAAGTTTGGATGATGGCAATTCTAGTTCAATCTGGTTTGAAAAAGGTTGTTACTGGGAAAAAGCCTAAGAATCTAAGTAAAATAGAATGGGAAGAGCTTGATTAAAAAGCTTTGTCTGCAATCCAGTTGTGCCTCACGAATACGGTATTGCAGGAGGTATTGATGGAGAAGACCTCATCCGCCTTGTGGAAAAGGTTAGAAACTCTTTATACGACTAAGTCTCTGGCTAATCGTTTAGTGTTGAAACAACGTCTATTTACGTTTTGCATAAACGAATGTGAGCTTCTTAGAGATCACATCAGTCAATTTATTACTCTTTTAAATGATTTAAAGAATGTTTAGGTTCATATTAACGATGAAGATCAGGCTATGCTATTATTGTGCTCTTTACCCCCTTCATACAAGTCTTTCAGGGAGACCCTAATTTATGGCAGAGACAAACTCTCGTTCGAAGATGTGAAGGGTCATTTGTTGAGTAGAGACAAACTCAACAATGAGCTTCATTTGGATAGCAAGACAGATAGGCAAGCTTCCATTTTGGTAGCATCAAAGAAACGAGATAAAAGGTGTCGCTATTGTAAAAAGTTAGGTCACGTCAAAGCAGATTGTTATAAACGAAATAAAAAAAGTCACGAGAATAACGAGGAAGATGTAGCTGGTGCTAATTTGGCCGATGAAAATGGTGATGATTTCTTGTTAGTGTCAACAAGCGATAATACCAAGCTCACGTCCGAGTGGATCCTAGATTCAGGATGTTCTTTCCACATGTGTCCCAATAGAGAATGGTTCTCCACATACAGTTCGATTGAAGGCGGAGTTGTGCGCATAGAAAATGATTCATCTAGTAAGGTAATTGGTATTGGTACTGTTAAAATTAAGATGCACGATAGGACGATTAGGACACTCTCAGATGTCAGGTATGTACCTGATTTACGAAAGAATCTTATCTCCTTAAGTATTTTAGACTTGAAAGGATGCAAAATCAACATCGAGTCGAGCGGCATTAAAGTATCTCATGGAGCTCTCATTTTGTTAAAAGGTAAAACAACCAGCAGTCTTTATATTCTGGAAGGTTATACAGTGACTGGTGAAATCGGATGTCCCTCGTCCGTTACGGAGTTGAAGTCAACTTATTTGGAGCGGAGGCAACTTGGTCATAGGAGGGAAAAAGGTATGGCTGTTTCGTTGAAGAGAGGTTCTCTTTTGGATACAGGTTTTGAAAAGTTAGGGCACTGTGTTCGTGAAAATCAGACCCGGGTTAGTTTTGATTTGGCAGTGTACAAGTCGAAGGCTAGAAGTCTTCCAGTTTCTAAGCACAAATTTGACTCAGTTAATTCCCTGCATAGTTCAAGATAGGTTCGTGGTGGGCTTTGGGAAAGATGGCGTTGTGGAAATATGAGTCAAGGTGGAGATTTGTTAAATATATAGGTTCGTGGTGGGCTTTGGGAAAGATGGCATTGTGGAAATATGAGTCAAGGTGGAGATTTGTTAAATATGACTCTTATTTTCAGTCAAATTTGAAAAATAATCTTTCAGTCAAACTCTGTTTACTTGTTTCAATCAAACACTGATTAGTTTAGATTATTTTATTATTATTTGATCTATAAATTTAGCCTATAAATAGGCTCTTTTACAACCTTAGAAAAACACCTATTAGAGATTAGAACTCATAACACATTTAGAGAATTTTGTGTTTACGTTTTGTGGGTTCTTTGTTTTCAGGTTTTCGGGATTTAGTTTTTATCTCCATCTTCTGTACTCTTTGTTCTTTTGCCATTATAGTAAAATTATCTTTGCCCGTGGTTTTTTATCCTCTTTGGAGGGGTTTTTCCACGTTATATTTGTGTGTTCAATTTCTCAATTTATTCCGCTATTTTTCTTACTTGTTGTTTAATCGGGTCGATCCTAACAGTCCGACGGTTGAATCGATTGAACTGGTTGAATCAAGAATTGATGGTTTGACCTATTCAACCATATGTTTGATTATTAAAATATTGTATGTGAAACTTTGAAATTGTACCACATCATCACCTGAAAATTCATATAATTTTTTTTTTAATTTTCAAGTGATGATATAGCATAATCTCATAATGCCACATCATCAAACTTTTATAGCTTTCAAGTTTGGGAATAAAATGGACTCAGTTGTCAAATTTAAGTGTCATATGAAACTTTGAAATTGTACCACATCATCACCTGAAAATTTATATATATTTTTTAATTTTCAAGTGATGATGTTGCACAATCTCATAATGTCACATCATCAAACTTTTATAGGTTTCAAG
Source organism: Gossypium longicalyx (assembly GCA_025698465.1). NCBI lineage: Eukaryota > Viridiplantae > Streptophyta > Magnoliopsida > Malvales > Malvaceae > Gossypium > Gossypium longicalyx. The sequence continues at coordinate 22,525,046 of CM046996.1, read as the reverse complement.
TTTTGGGACTAAAATGGACTCAATTGTCAAGTTGATACCTAACTTAGTTTTAATAGAAATTGTATTTCATGCATAAATAATTAAATTCCTTAATTTTAATAATCTAATCAAAATTAAAGGTCATACATGCTGAATAATCCTTAAATACTTCAGTTTCATGCCACAACTTAAATAAAACATTACAGTTTCTGAATAATGGAAAATTTCAAATGATAAATCTAATATATTTTAATAGAAAAAACTGATTTGAGTCCCTCTGAATGTTGTGTCTGTGTCCTAACCTGGTGGGTTATCTGTAAAGAATAAAAAAAACTGGAGTGAGTTATGAAGTTCAGTGTGAGTTCAATCACTAGAATATCAGTATAAATAGTCGATAAGTCATCAAATAATAAAGCATAGTACAATCGCAATCAAATAGAAAGTCAGAGAATCAGTTTTTCAAATTAACCATCAATAGTTTCACAGAATTCACAATAGTAATTTCAGAATATCAATTTTTCAGTTAATCTCATCGTCACAATATCTCAATGCTTATGAATAGAATACAATCTCAATTATTAGAAAAAGGTCCTACCCCACCGCTACACACCACAATAGGAGTTCCCCAGAACTCCTTTACTTTTACACCATGTTGTGGATAAACCACTCATCGTTGCGGACGAACCACTCATTATGGATAAACCACTAGTAATAAAAAAAGGGTGGATGAACCATCGGGATTTTTGATAAAAAGGTTTTGCAGAGAAGTTGTTAAAAGGTTATGGATGCACAACATATTTGCATATTAAAGCTGCTAGTATCTATGGATAAACCACTCATTGGTGCAGATAAAAGCTGCTAATACGTTGTGGATAAACCACTCAACAATACAGATAAACTGATCAAATGGTGTGGATAAACCACTCAATGATGCAGAAAATCTAGTTACACTTCCTCCGCTCATATTGTCCCACCCTATGCAATGCAACATGACATGCTTACAATAGATCAATATGGTAGCATTTAATATGCTTTTAATAGAACGTTATGATAACAATCATTATGCTTTTAACAGTTCGATTCAATGGAAAATATTATGCCTATAGCAGATTGATTCATTAGAAATAGGCATGATTCTTATGTGTTCGGTTTAATAGTAACATAAGGTAGGTTGTACATACAATCACAATTACATATACAATAGACTTATATATATCATTATTAATTCATGCAATTATATATAACATCAACTCAGCCATTCAAGTCATGGAGTTTAACATTGTTCATATTATCAAGGACTTAATTGAATAAAATAAAACACTAAAACAGTTCAAAAGTTATTCAGGGGCTAAACTGATCAAATCATAAAATTTCTAGTCAAAAAATGTAAAAATAAGGGCACATGGCTATGTTGCCAGGCTGTGTGCAATGCCTTAGGTTGTGTGGAGGGGATATAAGGCCATTTAGCCAGGCCGCGTAACAGACTGAGGTCGTGTGAAACATGCAAAATTAAGCTACAGTGGAGACGCAGTCGTATGGCATGCCATGTGGAAGGTTTTAGGCCGTGTGAGTTTCAAATTCCTAAGGTTTCGGGGGGAACATGGCCATGTGGGGTTGTGTCGTCCACACGCCTGTGTGGCCTTATTTTGAGGCATGGTTTGCCCCGAGTAACTTGTAAAAGAATACACACCTGACACTTGGATCTCAAACGACGTTTCTAACGACTCAAATCTAATCCGATGCACCTAAGACGGGTTCTTCAAATGATATTTATACACGACTTAACATTAGGTATCAAGATTCAATTAAGGTTAATAGAAGATTAGCGTCGGATAGTAATACTATGAAAATTCAAGAACTAAACCTCGAAAACAAGATGTACTTACCGATTCTTGGCAAGAATAGAGATACTATTGGCGTCAATCACAAATCCAATAGAAAGAACAATTGAATAGAGGATGTTTTAATCTGGGAAGGCAAAATAATCAATAGTAAGAAAGATGAAAATATGGTGTAAAGAAACGAGAGAAAATAAATAAAGAATAAATTGAAGGATAGAGGGCAAATTCTATTAGGATTTGAAAATGGGCATATTGGAATTCTAATTAGGAAAAGAAGATAAAAAGATGGTAGAATTCTAATTCTATTGGAATTTTGAGAAAGGGTAAGATATAAATTCTAATTAGAAAAGAATTAGGTCAATTACTAGGGTTTGTAAACCCTAGGGTCGTTACTTGCAATTTTCTTAAGATTTTGTCGAATTTTGAAATTAAAATTAAAAGGGAAAAGGAGGAGGCTTAAACCTTGGTAATTTAAAGGGGCTAACACCTTAACCATTGGACTATTGCCAATTTTTTGTTTATTTTTTATGCTTAATCATATTGATATGTTTTTAGGGCAATTTTGGTGTAATTATGAAATAAAGAAAGGAGGGACTTGAATCTAAAACCTCCAATTTTTACACCCAATACAATTTATTTTAGTGTGATTTTTATCCTAAGTTGCTGAAAATTAAAAGAAAAAGAAATGGAAGCAATGGGGTTTAAACCTAGGCTCTCTAGGGAAGCAAGCTAACACTTAACCATTTAATATATCTTTTTTTTTTATTTGAGTCACTTAATTGTATATATTTCGAGCTTAACTTACAAGTTCTTTATTAGCTTACATATTTACTTAATTTTTTTATTAAATTATTTAACTTTATAGTTTATAACACATTTCTATTTTAGTTTATATACAATAATTAATACTCATAGTCAAGTATCATTACTAATATTTTAATTCATTTTATCCCTTTTCCAATTAGGTCCTAACTCAGTTAAAACACATTGTTTTCAAATTAGGTCCTAACTTAAGTTTCGTTTTAGATTAATTAATATAATAATACCTAATTATATTATTTTGATAATTTAATTATTTATTTATGATCCTAATTTCGGTATTTGTTTCAAACCCACGATTTATAAATACACACAACTATTTTGTATATATGTTTTTACCTACCTTGTATTCTTATGTCAGCCTAATAAAAATATAGGATATAAAATTATTAATTAAATGTCAAAATTTTATAATCAAATCTAATACACGTATTAAATTTATCATATTAATCATATTTAAATACATTATGTCTTGTTAAATATATTATAATGGTACCATGTTTCTTTACCAATTTTATTATATCTAATCATCTTGCATCTTTGATGCTTCCATTCCATATTGACAACGCAGCTACTCGAATTCACAAAACGTCGTCCCACCAACCATTCCCTAACCCACCACAAATAGTTTCGTACATATATTAAAGACAGCAAGAGATGCGGTAACTTAGGGTCTAAGAATATATATATATATTCCAAAAATTCTTGTGTACATGTTAAATGTGGCTCTGATTGATATGCATGCACGCCATTCTCCAGATATGTTTAGTTTTTACAGACGTACGTCACAAGGTGGCAATTGCATTAATATTGACAGGATAGGTGAAAACACCAAAAGTCAACTTACAATAATTCCATTTTGACGTACACCATCTACCACATGCTACATAAAATACATACATGTATAGTAATGGAGTGTTTTGTGGTGTACTTTTCGAATCACTCTCCAAAGTACACCGGAAGGAATTGTGGAAAATTTTCGAGTTCCATATTATAAGGTGGTTGGTTCCTTTATACCTCAGAAAAGAGACAAGCATGGACTGCGTTTTGGGTTTCATTAGGTTTGAAAAGTTTCTTGGATGCTAAATAGGTCAATAAAATAAAGGGTAACTACTTAAATTAGAACTCTATCTTTTAGAGAATGCTCACGATAAACTTTTTAAAGTGATTAAATAAAAGCTTAAGATTTATAAAAATGCTCAAATAAAGATTTTTAATACAATTCAACTCAATTTGTAGAAAAATTAGTAAAATGTTGTCGTGTTTAAAATAAAACATAGAACACTTGAATCAAATATTGCTTGAAAAGAAAAAAGAAGCAGTCAGAACATAATTTAAAACTTGATATATAACATTTGAGAAACTTTTATTTAAACACTTTTGAAAAGGTGTGGCTTTATTTGATCACTTTCAAAAAAGTTTGATCCTCAGATTTGACCTTCATTTGAGTATTTTTATAAAAGTTTTCTCTTATACGACCATTTTAAAAGGTTTAATTCTTACGTGAACAACCCTTAAAAGGTTGAGCTTCAATTTGAACATTTAACCATAAAAAATTAATTTACCTTTTTATCTAAATTATAAATAAAATATGATAATGCTTGCAAAAGGGCTTAATAAGAACAAAAATTTGGTCAAGGTGATGGGGGTAGAGCCAGCTAAAGTAGTTGATTAAACGTATAGCGAGTTGCCATAAACATTAATTGTGGCTTATATTTGTATGTAGTATGTATGGTAATTTCAGGGGGAACAAATAGAGAGGCAGGCGACGCAAGATATGGGTTATTATTCTTGATGATCATATAATATTTGATTGGGTTGTTAGTTTCTGGGAAGTTGTTGCATGCGGCATGACTATTTATAGCATAGCTACCTAAAATTAAACACTACTCCAATCCCCGAGCCCTCAATACTAGTGTGGGTCATATTTTAATCAGAAATTTAACATGGTTACCATGGGAAAACCCAAAGCCTTCTTCCTTCAGATGGAATTTTATGGAATATAATATAAGTACTAGTAGTAGAAAATAATAGATTAAACAGTCATATTTTATTATAATAATATTAGGACGAATGGGTATGGTGAGATGACTCAAAAATCAGTTGATTTCATCATCTCAATTTTTTATAATTATTTCTCCTAATAATATTATTTTTAAAATTTAAATTTATATATTTTTACATGATAATTATATCTAAATATGTTATATTAAATTTATTTTTGTATTAGTCATTTTAAATTATTAAATACTTTTACCATTGGACAAAGTTTATCAGAATAAATTTCAACTTGATTTACATTTATATTATTGAGAATTTAAAAATGTTAAAATGTAATTATTCTTGTGAAAGTGTTATGAATAATTAGTATATCATAGCAAGTGATTCCAACATTTATTTGTTTAATTACTTTCAATCAAAGCTTTTAAACGTCACCCTAATCTGTGGAGGTGACGGAAGCATCCCATTGAAAGTTGAGAAACCAATAAAAGAAAACCTGATATATTTTTTTTAATGGCAAGTATCATAATTCATATGAATACTAAATTTGCCAAATTGTTTCCAACTGATAGCTGGACTACTCTACTTTCACAACTCCAAGACAGCCACATATGTTAAAATATTTTTCAAGTGTTTATACTCTTTGTATTTAAATTTAATTTTTTTTTTATTTTATTAAAATTTTAAATTTTAGATTTAACTAAAAACATTTTTAAATTTTTTTTGTTAATCAGATTTATCAATGTGATATTTTGTAATAAAAAAAGTTATTCACTTGGTAGCTTCATGTAACAAAAAACTGATATTATAATAAACCTGAATTTAACAAAATGATTTTAATGGTATTCATGATTGGACCTTAATTTTAAATTTTAGAAAGTAAAAGGACTAAATTTCTTGAAATAAATGTAGAGGGACTAAATTCTAAATGTACAAAAAGTATATAGACTTGGAGCATATTTTAATCTTTATTTTAAAGAAATACTCTAAATATATTAACAGTAAACTACCATTTATTACAAACTTTAATGTTTGCCTTATTGGTCACAAGTGATAATCCTCAAATCTGTGTAGTGGTCTTAAATCACAAGGATTGCTTGCTTGTGTTATGTGTGACAATGATTTGCCCTTGCCAATAATGTGAGTTGTACAATATAAACAATCGTTTCTTACATCATACACACAAAAAGTGAATAAATTTAGGATTTTTGATACAAAGAATCTATAATGAGTAGACGATAGAGCATAAAAGGTTGGTTCACCTATATGGGTGAAAAGTTGTCAGGTTAGGATGTTGGGTGTTCTTAAAAAAGTGGTTAATGGAGTGAGAGGACATGCAGAGGGATGAAGAATGAGATTAGAGAGGTATTGGTTATGCCAGTCCATTCACAAGGGTGAGATGAATTTATATAAAAATATGACTATGAAGGCACGTAGCAGGCCTTGGTTAGTTCACTGATCCTCTAAGAAGACTTAGATAAGTGGGTGATGTGACATTGTAGGATATATAGGTGATGGGTGATGGTTGTCTTGTCAATATAAATTAGACTACCTAGCAATAATGACTTGTGTGTTCCTTAGGACTTGAGTGAAAAGTGCCTCCAATGGAAGTCTGCTAGTGGAACCCTCATTGTCTAGAGAAGGTACCATGTGTAACAATTACCCCAAGCTGAAGGGAGGTAACCTCCTTTGAGACAAATGGCTAACCTTGGTGGAGAAGGGATTGTATAAAACTGTGATTCCATATCATCCCTACACCTTTCCAATAGGAGAATGACAAATTAGATTTTTCCTCCTGATTTTCAGGTTTGTCCTCCTCAAAAAATTCAATTCCAACTAAAAATGCTAAAAATCAGGAGGAAAATCTGATTTTTCATTCTCCTATTGGTAAGGGATATGGATGACGTGGAGTCATAGTTTCATACAATCTTTTTTCAACCTTGGTGTAAGGCGGAGGTGAATCTTTTTTATGGTGAGAGTGTTGAGGTATTAGGGGATTTGAACTTTTAAATTTCAAAATATGACTTTTGGATTTCAAAGAATGTGTGTTTGAAATTAAAATTTTGTATCAGTAACATAATTAGTGACTTAATTGTGGTATGATTTTAGGGAAATGTGATAGTTAAGCCATGTGTTATCAAGGTAATTATGACTGTGGAGCATGTAGAAATCTTTGATAGATAGGTGAGGGTGGTTATTGGATTACAAGTGCGAGGATCATATATGGTTTGGATGATGGTGTGTGAAAGTTTTGCAGAGGTACAATAGTTAGATGCGGTTAAGGGTAGTGTAGAGCCTATTTTCGATGTTCCGTGTTAATCTTTTTTATAATTTCCCTTAATTGAAAAGTTTCTTCATTACTCTCTTGAATTTTCTTTTGTTTCTTTGTGTTTCTTTTTCCACTTATCTTCAATTTTTATTTAGTGTTAAGGCTTGTTACTACATTTCGTGTGTTCTTAGGTAAGATTCTTCGTTTCATCCTTCTATTTTTTTCTTTCCTTTTCTGTATAATTTGATGGTTGGGGATGGTGTTGTGAAGAAGAGGTCTTATGACACATTCACTAAAAGTAACAACTTTGTCTACACCACGATGGAAAACATGTTGACTTTGTTAGACTATGGAGGGATAGAAGTTGATGAAAATTGCAAGTTTGAATTTTCTATTTTGGAAGGGGATAACAAGTTGAGCAAAATTTTTTTTTTGAGGAGAAGGAGCGTTGTAATTCATTCTTTTGCTTTATGTTTTCGAAGCTAGGTTTCACCTTCCCTTTCATCTGTTCTTTGTAGATGTGCTAAATTCCTATGGGATTGCTTCAAGCTAGTTGATTAGCACATCATGATGGACTTTATAGGCGTATTTTATAGATTGTTGTAAAAAGGGGGAGGAACCTTCTATCAATGTCTTTTGAAAAGTTCATATCTTATCATCGCTAGTAAAGGTATCAAAAGATGTTTTCATTTTTATGGAGTGGAAGGGTCATTGTGCAATGTTAGACAGTTCCAAAAGGAATATGCATCTGGTGAGGGAGAAATACATTAGGATCTTTCATTGTTTGGTACAAAGTTTTCTTTTTCCCACTAAATGGTCCATTCCTTCTAGTGATTTAAGCACTGAAAATCTCATACTGGAAAATCGGTGCAAATTTTCAACAATATTTCTATCCGCGAAGAGGTTTACCATTAAGGGTCGAGGGTACATTAAGTTTACATCATGTTTAGAATTCTTGTCTAGGGGGGAAGAAGTCTTAAAGAATGACAAGAGCTAGATTTGACAACTGTCGAATATAACGTACCTTGATGTAAAATCCAATATTGAGGCCTGGCCACATGGTGGTAAGGATATTGTTGGAAAAATTCTTTTAGGATTAGAAAAGGAACTAGAAGATTTCTTAGTTCACCACACCCATTATCCTTTAAGAAAGTGAGAATATAGGAGTGAGAAAACTAAAAACCTGATAACTCGGAGGAGGGGTAAAGCTTCTTTAAGATTTTACAATCTCTGACGGTTTCATTATGAACCCTAGGAACTTCTCTTTTAAGCATGAACATCAACCACTTTTCCATATGAACAAAATCTCTCTCTCTGTATGTGTGTTGTCATCCTATTTCGTTGTTCCTCACAAACTCTCAATTAGTAAAAAGCTCATCAAGTTGTTAACTGTACAGGCTCAAATCTGCCCGGGCCTATACAAATACAAAACAAAAACAAAAAATAATAATCAAATAAAACCTATTAAATAAAGTCCAAATTTTTAACAGTCCAAACTACCATAAACCCAAAATCAATCCAAGCAAACCTATACCCAAGACCCTAGCCCAATTTATAACCCAAAACCCCTAGACCCAAAAATACAAGGCCTGATAGGCCTAAAATTTTGAGGTTTTCGAAAACCCTAGGTTTTCCTTGCACCGCAACCACCAACAGCCACCAGCGGCCTCCGTACACTCCACCAGCAGCTCTTGTCCTCTGTACACGAGCCACGTCTTCTCTGTACCTGCAAAAAGGGATAAACAACAACAAAATGAAAAAAACAAATATTGTATTTTTATTTTTTCTTTTTTCGATTATAAAAAGAGTAGCAAAGCAATGTAATTTCTTCTTCGGTTTTTTACGAACATATATACGAAGAAATCAATAGCAAACAAAGGGTTTTAAGGTGTGTAACACCCCAACATGGCCTAGAAGTCTAGATCGAATTCGGAATACTACATTGATCACCAAAGTGATCGTAGAAGAGAAAAATTTGCAAAACAGTTTATCTTATCAAACCAAATCATTTAAAACGTTTATTAACAAATCAGTACAAATCTTAAAATAAAGTTCAATGTAAAACCAGTTAAAATTATACGAATATAAACACAAATCAAAATTGTACCACAGCACTATAAATCCTTACAGTATAAACCTTAACCAAATAATGAATAAAACTAAAATTAAAAAAAAAAAAACATAGTTTATCCACCAAGACTGTCCGAGACCTCCGCGTACTGAGTCTAATGTCCAGAATCTAGAACTGTACCTGAAAGGAGAAACAGAAGAGGAGGTGAGCTACTCGAGCTCACTATGAGATCAAACAGATATTCAATAGTGAGAAAAACCAGAAAACTAGAAGCAGTTCAAAAATAAGACATACTTACAAACCGACTAAATCAAATACAGACTATATGTAAATTTACAGTCATATGGCTCTGTCAAACACAGCAACGGTAGTTCTCAACAATCACAATCTGGGATTACGCCCTTTTCTGAGTCAATATCAGTCTCATTTTGGGGCTTTAACCTAACTTAGTACAGTAACAGTCAATTACACAAATTACTATCAGGTACGTGTGCCTTTCAAGCGAATAGTCAAGTACATTCTATCACACAAGCGTTCAGTCAATCAGATCAACCAGACATTGCGGTCACACAGTAACAGTAACATTCAATTAAACAAATTCAGTCAGATGCATATGAGTGTGAATGAGTTATAAAACAACCCACCCATCCAACCAACACACCATCTCCGTCCAACCTTACACCTCATGTAGGGATATAATCGACCCACCCATCCTTGCACTCCAATTAGGACTTCGAAAAATCCATCCAACCTTATACCCCCTATGGGGATTTAATCAACTCATCCATACGATGTCATCCCGGTTTGCCCGGCAATGATTGTAACATCCCAAAATAGGGCTAGTTAGAATAGTGGTTTCGGGACCACAAATTTGACATTAAAATATTTATTTTATGATTATTATGAGGTTTAGAATATGAGAATATGCATGTGTTAAGATTTCATGAAGAAATTCTTTGAGTAAGGTGTCCAATTGGAAATTAGAGACTAAATTGAATAACTTGCAAAACTTGGATTCTAGAAGCAATTTGTATGAAATTGCTTTAGATTATAAATTAGAAGGTTTTAGAGAGAAATTTGCCTAATTTCTAAATTTTTGGACAAAAATAGGCTTGCATGGATGAAATTTTAAAGAAAGGACTTAAGGGCATTTTGGTCATTTGGCATTTTAATGAAATAAAATGGGAAAAATGAACCAAAATCAGCTCACTTCTCTTCTCCATGCTGTCGAAACTTTAAGGAACTCCATAGCTAGGGTTTTCAACATTTTCAAGCTCAATAATCTAATTTCTTAACACAAAATTTAATAATTATAATTACTTATAATTATTAACTAAAAAGGAATAAATCAAAAATAAAAGGTTCTCTAGAACGCATACCCCAAGACTTGAATCCAGAACCTCAAGGTACACTAATACTCCACTTATCCACCAGACCAGCAGGCCCATGCTTTCACTAAAGCGCACAACTAATTACTTAAGTGCCACCACCTCACTGCCCCTATACTCAAAACCCAAAACTTCTAGGCCTAAAATTCGGGACATTACAAGGTGATTGTTACCAGTTATTTCTTTTTTTTATTTCGAAAGAATAAAACAACAAAGGGAGAAGAGGTCTTTTACCTGCGCCGCGCCGGAGAGGGAGAGAAACGAATCGTTTCTCATTTCTTTTCGCCGAGTTTGGCCCAACTTGCGGGGTTCCGGTCTCGAACCTGCCCTCTAAGTGACCGGCTTCAATAAGGGTTGAAAAAGACCTGTTTTGCGTACCTCCGACCACTGCCTACAGCGGAGCTACGGTGGAGACTCGCCGGGATCCTAAGCCAGATTTCAAAGAAGGGGAGAAGGAAGGAGAGCTCTTTTAGTTTTTTTTTTTTTTAAAGGTGCAAAATGATTTTTTTTTCCAAAAATTTTGATTTTTTATAGGCCATGGAAACAACGTCGTTTAGGGCTAATTTCAATAGCCTCAAAACGGCGCCGTTTGGCCTTTGAACCGACCCGCAACCTGACCCTGGCAAAGATCCGCTCGTTTTTGCTCTGATGGGCTATTTGCGCAATAATTCCTTCCGCTTTGTCACATATTATTAATCAAATCCTTTTTGTTTCTTTTGATTTTATAATTTTGCCCCATAACTTTCGCGCCTATTTTATTTTGGTCTACATCAAAACGATGCGCTTTGAGGGTAGGGAATATTGCTCATTCGATCCATCTTTGTATGCGCGCGTTAAAATTTGACCCTCCCCTTTTATTTTATTTCCGATTTGCCCTTGAATTTTTGTTTTAAAATTTAAATTAGCACCCTTTTGTTATTTTTGCTATTTTATTAATTATTTTTGTGTTATTATTGCTAATTATATTTTATTTTTATGCTTATTATTATATTATTATATTAGTAATTTCATATTACTATTATTAATATTATTATTGTATCTCCTTTTGGTATTTATTTATCAACTATTTTTAAATACATTCATTTCATTTTATCATTTTACTACTTATTTATTTATATCATTTTATATAGATTTAAAACTTTTGACTTTTATTATATTATTAATATCATTACCATTATTTTTGATACTACAATTCCTTTTTTTTTATTTTTTTACGTTATACTATTTTTTATATTATTATTATTTATTTCCTCACCTTTTTTTAATAATTTAAGTTTATTTACTTGTATTCTTTCATGTACTTTTATATTCTACTACTATTATTATTATTATTTATTTATATATCTGACTTCTAATTAGATCCATAATTTTATTTTTACTTTAACTTATTTCTTTATTTTTCTATTTTTCTATCTTTTATAAATTATTTTCCTTTATATTTATTTGTGTATATGTTTTTTTGTCTTTATTACTCGATTGACATGGTTCCTTATGTGTATATGTTAATGCTATTATCATCATCATTATCGTTGGCATTATTATTTGTATTAATATTTATTATTCTAACATGGGTATTATGTCACATTTTTATAAGTTATATCACATTATCATTATTCATTAAACGTGACATTTTTCTTATGTTTTAGTCGTACTATCATCGAATAAACCTAGCGTATTTTTAAAATATTACGCATTTTTTACCCAAACTTGCAAAAGTTAAAATTTTGAAAACTAGCAATATTTCGTATTTAGAAAATACGAGAAATCGTACCCTAACTTACTGGGTCTTGATTTTCTCGTTAAACCTAAATAGCCAAATATCCGTCCAAATTTTAAAATGTATGTTTTCTTAATAAAAATAAAGGCGATATTCCTCATTTAGAAACTCAAGAAGGCCGTGCCCTAACTTACGGGGTTTCGATCTTTCTCGTTTGATCTAAACAATCGAATATCCTTTTAAAAATCAAAGTATAACTTGTAAAATAAAATGATTAAGAGGCAAGCTTATTTTCGAGAGTTCAAATGTCGTGTCCTAACTCACGGGATGTGACATTTTGTTATATCAAGTCAAGCGGGCCTTTAAATCTCGTTTTTAATTTATCCAAGCATCTTTTTTATTAATATTAATAAAAAGAAGGATCGTACTTTAAATTCTTTTTGAGTTTTCAACTTTCGACATCAAGACATTAATTAATCAATTAGGTACTAGTTTTGGGCGTTACGAGGGTGCTAATCCTTCCTCACATGTAACCGACTCTCGAACCTATTTTCTCGAATTTCGTAGACCAAAATTGCTGTTTTAGTAAATCAAAATATTTTATTAAAACGATCACATTACGAGGTGATCCGATCACACCTCAATAAAAAAGATCGGTGGCGACTCTTATGTTTGTTTTCGTTTTCGTTTTCAAAATCAAAGTCGACCCCTTTTTTTTTAAAAAAAAGGTTACGACATTAACCTATTCGCCTAGTTTGATTGATATGACCTACTTAAGTTAGATATTGAAAGTCTTTTATAATTTAGGCTAATTAGATTTAATCTGAATCATAATTTGATAATTTAAAAAATATTTTTTATTTCATTTAATTATTAAATGTACATAAATTTAATTTTTTTTAATAGTAAAATTTACTAGACCTAGTTTTTAGCAATCTTGGAAAGTAAAATTCAAAAAAAAATTGCATCATATGATCATGTTTAGCCTTCAACAATATGCTAAAAATGATATTTCAAAATATGATTTAATTTTTTAAATATTAAAAAATTATTAATATTTACTTCCTCTTATTGCAAGGAGTTTTTAGAAAAAAAAAATTACTTAGAAAATGAAGGGTGGAAATTCGATTGATGGTGTAGGAATATCTAGGTTTGTTGAGGCTAAATGTGTGCTTGGTTGAGTAGAAAAGTGGAAGGATGGGAAGAGGGAGTGAAAAACTGGAAAGAAAATAAATTTTGAGTGTATTTAATTAGGAAAAAAAAAGAGGAAAGAAAAAGGAGAAATAGTCATTTTTCATCCTTATGCATAAAAACTAATAATTTCAAGTAGAAAAGATGGAAGGAGAGAAAATGAGAGAGATATTTATGTTAGATCAAAATTATGTATTTTTTAAATTTGTTATTTTATTTCCTTTCATTTTTCAACTCTATCAAGCAATGAAGGGAAATAAAATTAATTTTTCTTTCCATTTTTTCATATTTCTTACCAAGCACTATGGAAAGAAAAATTATATTTTTCATCCTTCTAGTTTTTCTACCCCTTTAATTTTTTATCCTTCCAATTTTCTTTCTGCTCTACCAAGTAAAAACCTAAGGGTAATAATGACTCGGTTGCTTTTGGAAAAAAAACAATTGCGGTTTTTATGCAATATTAAAGTTTTAAAACTAAATAAAATAAATTAATAGAATGAACTTAATCAAATTCCACCAGTTGAATTAGGTTCGGGTTGATTTGATTCATTGTTTTTTAAATTCTTTAAAAATATATTTTTATATAGTATTTAAGTTATTTTTTCTAATTTAAATATTATATATTTATTTTATAATATAAGGAATAAAAATAACTATAAATTAAATGAAGTAGAATTCGGTTCAATTCGAATAGTTACAATCTTTTAATTTGTAAACCAAAAATCAAACAAAATAGAATATATTGAAATACAAATTACTGAACTGAAACTGATGAAATGCAATTCCTTAAAATGTCATTGATGAGAGTGTGATTGCTGGGAAAGTTATTTTTCAACTTTTTTTTTTTTGTGAAAGTAAAAATTATCAATTAATTTTATAGAAAAGTCTTGAAAAGGAGAAACATCCTTTGTCTTATCCATTTCTAAGATATCTAGAATTTGTGTAGGGAAAAATAAAAAATTTGTAAGGCATCCTTTTTTACCAAAGCTAATTTAGCCAAACAATCTGTAGCTTGGTTTTGCTCTCTGGGTATGTAGTGTATAATCATTGTTTTTCTTGCACCAAGATGGTATGAATTCGACTGAACAAGGCTGAATTAGACGTGACAGAGGCACTTCCTTAGATAGCTTTAACGACCTCCAATAATGTAATAATAATTTATAAAATTACCCTTAATAAATAAATATAATAAAATATTTAATATTTTACAATAAACTTTATTATTAATAATTATTTGAATTAAATACTAAAAATGATATTTTAATTAGTAATTTTAAAAAATATATATAATTTTAATTTAAAATTTTATTCACAACAAAGTTATTTCAAATTTGTTTTGCTTGTATTTTCTAAATATAATCATACATATGTTAGAGAAATGAAAAAAAATATATATATATATATATAAAATATGTTAAAAAGAATAATGCAACATTTCTTAGTTATAAAAAAAAATTACAACATAACAATTAAATTTTCATATTTTATTATGAAAATCACATTATCATATTTATAATAAAATAGCTCTTAAGAAAAAGTTAAATTTCAAGATCAAATATTGGAATCACTTTCATACTAATTTTTTAATATTATTTTCTAATTGATTAAATTCTTAAAAAAATTGATCACTTTCTATTATACCAAATGTTGCATAAAATTAACAAAGTGTAAAAAAAATAGAACCAAATATTATGAATGAGATTCATTTTCTCAATTATTACTATTTTTTTTGTCATCAATAATGAAAAGTTACAAAATAGTCACTCAACTATTCAAATTTTTTTTTTGGTCACTAGCCATTAAATGACTAACAGAAAAATGACATGGCAGTTTTTAAAATTGACATAATAATAAATTTAGCCATCAATATTTACACATTGAGCCAATTTAATATTAATTTTTAAAAGTTTATCACTTAATGTTTACATATTATCTAATTTTATCCTATTTTTACACGGAAATATAATTTATACACAATCTATAAAATAGAAGTAAAAACAAATATATATATTTTAAAATTTATGTTTATTATTAAATTAGATAATCTCCAAATACATTGTTTTTTTTATACTTCAAATGACAATTATTATTTTTTGTTAGCTTAAGTTTACCACTATTGATGAAGCAAATTAAAGTTTTTTTTTTTAATATGCTAGACTTAAAATTGATGAAGCAAATTAAAGTTTTTTTTTTAATATGCTAGACTTAAAATGGGTTCAACTAATTGAAATGGTACTTTTTATTTTTCACTTAATTAAATTGACTATTTTTCAAGATTTGGGTTGTTTTTGATTCTTATTGTTGTTGTTCATATTTAGTCAAACATATAGACCACATTGCAAAGGGACAAAATGGCAATACTCTAATCACTTCTATTTATCAATAAAATTCATGGTTTGATGTTGACTTTGACCAATAATGCGAGTTCATTCATGGTTCTATTTGAACTTCCAAGTACCAAGGCATTCAACTTATATACTCCTTGGACTTAGAAAAAGCTTATTGTGGCTTTGGCAGTAAAAGTTGATGATTTCAATAGCACTTTCATTTTTGTTTTAATAATGGATTAATTGAACAAGTGACGAGGCTCTATGTGTTCATAAGAGATGATACTAAAGGACAACAATAAGAGTAATTTGATTGAACCGATGTGGAACGATTGAAGCATGAATCTTACGAAATCAATAAAGAGTGAATCAACGAAGACCAAGTCATTTCAGCCATGATTAGTGTTCAATCTAACAGTGAAGAGTCTAAGTATGAAGAGAAAAGAAAATGTGAAAATTGTAATTTTAAGTATTTCATTTTTGATATATTTTCGATCAAATTTAATTGATAAATTTATTTTTTAACTTTTTAGGTGAAAAAGTTAGAAAGAAAATGAAAACTTTAAAAATATGTAAACGTTGACTACTAATTAGTTGAATACTAATATAATTTATTTTTTTATTTATTTATCTTCTAAGTTTGAGCCCGTAAGAAGATATAGCAAGGAAGGTATATACTTGTCGGCGGAATTTGAGTAGGTGATGCTCATCATTCCGAGAGGAGAAAGGGGGTGGTTCCGGGAGTGGCTAACCTACTGCCTATGCCTGCCACCACTGCCTTCCTCTTAATATCCTCTACAATTGGAACTCCTTTTCATTTTTATCTTTGTTTTTTAAATTTAAAAAAAAAAAAGACTTGAAATTTATTTAGATGGTAGGTCTCAATTTTTTAAATATCTAAACCTTCATAAATATTATATTATTGCCACTCTTTCTGTACTGCTCACGATGTAGATTTTTTTTATGTTATATGGTGTTTAAATTTCGGTTAAAATTAAATTAGTTGATCGAATTGATTTAAATCAGTTAATTAATTGGTTAATTGATCTAATTTAGTTAGAAATCAGTTAATAATTTTTTAAAAGTTCGGTTATTAAATAATTTGATTTGAAATAAGATAATTAATCGAATTAATCGAACTTAATAATTAATAATAAAAATTATGTAGTTTTAATTCGGATAATTTAGTCAAATGAACATTATCAATTTTTTTATATATGTTCTATACTTGTTTTAACAATATATATATATATATATAAATTTTGATTAATTCTGTTAAATGGTCGAATTAACCGAATTTTAGTTTGATTAAAGATTAAAAGATTAAAAGATTTGATTAATACTAATTTAATTCGATTAACCGTTTGAATATCTCTAATTACAATGATGAATCTTTACAAAAATATAAACTTAATAATTAATTTAACTATGACTAACTAATTTACATAAAGTATCATTCAATATCTTAAAATTCCTAAAAACTAAACCTTATCATTAAATAAGGTTTCATTTGCAATAAATTTTTGCTTGGTAAAAGATTTGTTGCTCCTAAACAATGCAAAATGAAATGTAATTATTACAAGATATCTATATTTTTCCTTGCATTAATGCACTTCGACTAAATATTATTTTATTATTATTCCACATTATCAATCTGACTAATATAATTATATATTAAATGTCACCTGAACTATAGTATATCATTGAAATATCCCACCCTACCCTTTATCCTATATATGTATATATCAGCAAGGCAAAGAATCCATCTGCTTCAATTCATATCATTCATACCCACATAATTTTGAGAAAGCAAAGAAGACTGTGTTATAAGGTGCGGTGCGGGGTTATTACCTGAAAATTTTGGTAAATGTATTATAAAAGTTTTTGTATTAAGAATTAGATTGTATTTTGTTTATTTTATTTAAAAAAGTAGATAAATTATTAGATTAAAGAGTAAACTAATTATTTCTATTAAATTTTTATTTATTTATTTTTACTCTTAACAATTGATGTAATTGACAGAATAACTAAATAATTACATATGATGTATCATATACATCTGATTATAACATATAATAATCAATTTACTCATATTTTAGTAAAATTAACAAAATATAATCTACCTCTTATTACAAAAGTTTCCGCTGAAACTTTTACTCAAAATATTGTATACTTAAAATGTGATTGAAGTTAAATTAGTGTGTTTACTTTTGAGGTTTTGATGATAAGGAATTGATTGGTTGTAAGATTTAGATAGGGTTTGAAGAACAGACAAAAAAAAAGCCAATAATAAAAGGCGTGGCTAAATTGAATGGGTCCATTTGAGACTGCATGCGCTGCCTGCACCAATTCCGTGGGAAATAAGAAATCCTTTCTTTTCCTTTTTTATTTTATTTTATTTTTCCTTTTATTTTTGTTTAATTTCATATACCTTTGAGGGACTAAATATTGAATGAAGATAATAAATATCGTTTTCCATCTGGATGGCCACCATAGCAGAGTGGCCTGTACGGATCTTATTCAAAGAGCTTATTTTTTTTTGTTTTCAAGTCAAAACCCTAACCC
The DNA here is from genome assembly GCA_025698465.1 of Gossypium longicalyx. Taxonomy (NCBI): domain Eukaryota; kingdom Viridiplantae; phylum Streptophyta; class Magnoliopsida; order Malvales; family Malvaceae; genus Gossypium; species Gossypium longicalyx. The sequence continues at coordinate 22,506,878 of CM046996.1, read as the reverse complement.
CCAGTTCCTGTTACTAATAGTTACATCACCCTTTCAATTATGAAAATATTTATATGAATTTGATAAAAAAAATGTGTAAGAATAAAGATAGAAAAGAGTAATATACACAACAGCTGGCTTTATTTAATATATAGTTTTAATCCTACAAATAAAATTACTAAAATAATATGCATAGCACCCGGGATTATGACAGTGACAAGCTCACATGAGCCCCAACCAGTAATACATGGGGTCCCTACGTATAAACTTATTACTTAAACATGTTATCTCCCTTTCAATCTCTCTAACAAGGAAAACCCAGAGTAAAAAAAAAAAAAAAAAAAAAGGCTTAATTAAGCCTCAATAACATAAATTAGAAAGGTAGCTGGAGAAGGTTCGAGGGAGGTTCATCAGGTTCTTCCCCCTGGATATATATAAAACAAATAAAGTTAAAGCCTCTTTTTCTCTTTTTCTTTTTCTTGCGATAGTTTATCTCTTGTTTCAAGGTCAACAACTAGATGAAGTTGGAAGATGGATGTGTGTGATATTTTTGTGCTCCAAGTCTTGTTTTCGTGTTTGGGTGTTGGATCATCTTGTTGGTCAAAGAAGGAATCACTGACTTTCTTCTCATTGTAGGGAGAGAGAGATGAAATTGTTTTAGCTTAAGCTAAAAGACTTGTTCTTGTTTCTCTCCTGAATAGTCGTTCAACCCTAGGAAAATTAAAGTTCTACTAGTAAATTATAACAAGTAGCAACATGGCATAGTTCCCGGTGTTCTTCCTTTGTCTGTCTGTTTGTTTTTTTCTAATCTCAACTAGTTCGATTAGTCCCCACTTTTTTTTTTTACTTTGTTTTTGGGTTTTGTTTGGTTGATACTTGATTCTTCATCTTCCTCATCTTTATTGTGTCTAGATCTCGAAAGAAAAGTCATGGATTTTGGGTTTAATGAAGAAGGTAATAAGTTTCCTTTTTCATACTCTTCATCATCTTCTTCTCCTTCATCTTCTTCTTCTCAGCATAAAACCCAGATGGCTCCTCTTAGCAACACTCGATGGGAGGCACAGGCTCATCAGATTCACGACGGTCACCACCGTCAAATGAGTACCAACTGGTTGAACAACAGGTACGAACCTGAAGAAGATAACGAAACAGCAACTGCAACTGCAACTGCAAGTACTGAAGCTGATTCAACCCTTAGTGCAAGTGCTGCCAACATCGAGAAAGAACAATTGTTCGACAAAGTAGTTACCCCAAGCGATGTAGGGAAATTGAACAGACTTGTTATCCCAAAACAACACGCCGAGAAGCATTTCCCCTTGGATTCTTCCACCAATGAGAAAGGCCTTTTGTTGAATTTCGAGGACAGGAATGGGAAGCCGTGGAGGTTCAGGTACTCTTATTGGAACAGCAGCCAAAGCTATGTTATGACCAAAGGATGGAGCCGTTTCGTCAAGGATAAGAAACTTGATGCCGGCGATATAGTTTCTTTCCAGAGAGGGGTCGGCGAGTTTGAGAAACACCGTCTTTTTATCGATTGGAGGAGGAGACCTGATGGACCAGACCCAGTTTCTTTCCATCCTCATACGCACCACTTGTCTTTGCACCGTTCAAATACCCCATGGAGCCCATTACTAATGCGGCCACCACCAACAGCAAGAGATCGCTTTCAATTGTCACAGATAAACCCTCTGAACCGAAACAGCTACTACGGTGGTTTTCCAACCGGAAACAATGTGGTGAATCCAGGAGGTACAATGGGATCGGTATTGTTTTTTAGATCAGCAGCAGCCCCAACGATGGAGTGGCAGCAGCAGCCAGGTGGAGTGGTAGAGCCAATTGTGTTTGATTCGGTGCCGGTGGTCCAAGGCACGGGTGCAGCAGCAGCGAAGAGGTTAAGGCTTTTCGGGGTTAACATGGAATGCCCCATACCGGAGTCGCATAACCCTGACATGCTATCTACAACTACAATACCAAATACTACAATGGCATCGCAAAATCCACAACTTTCTTCATCATCCCAACATCCTCTTCAATTAAGGCTCTACAATGGCACCCCAGTACTACCCCCTATCGACTTTCTTAATGCCAACAAAGGGAAGGCTTCCTTGTCATTGGATTTTGATATATAACACCAGGACAAATTTATCAATTCCCCACCGTAAAACACCCTACATTCTGCAAAGGCTACCTGCTAGTCCACTTTTTTCTTCAATTTACCAGTTCTTAATTCTTATGAAGGAGAAGACCCGGCTGTGGAAACATGCAAATGCTGATATGTGATCATAGCCTTTCCTATACTAAATAAAAAAAAAGGGAGGAAGGGAACCAAAATCCCAGATTTCAAGGTGGTTGGTTTACAGCTTAATTAGTACACAAGTGAAGTCAAGGTTTGGGTGTCTGTGAAGATTTTAGTTAGAAATGAGATGCTTTGAACTTGTCTATAAAAAAACACGAGTATTACACATAGATAGTTACATTAGACATAGATCAATGAAGCCCCGGATTTCATGTTTGGTCTCTCTATAGGCTTTGGTCTCTCAATGTATCCCACCCCATTGTGGTTCCACTGAAAATTATCTTTATTTCCCGTAGCTTCGTAACCCGTGACATTTATTATGCTTGTAAAAATTCTTTAATTCTCTCTCTCTCTCTCTCTCTCTCTCTCTCTCTCCACTGTGGTTTAGTTAATAACTACCTTTTTGCTGACTCCTCAGTAAATGAGCAGAGAGTGTTAGCCATCTGATGTAAATCCAAATTGCTCTCTTTCTTGGTTTTTTTTTTTTTTTTTTTTGCCTTGCTAGGTTGTTCAGTTTCTCTTGTCGCTGATTCATTGGACACAGCATGCAGCTGGTGCAGTCAAATTTGCAGGGCTTTTTATAAGGTATAGGATTTTTCTCACTTCATATATATATATCAAACCCCTTATGCATTGAATGAACTCATCCTCCTGTTCTTATTAGCGTGCGCTGCATGTTTACTTTTTTCTTTTAGAAGAATTTGTTTGTAGTAATTTCCACCTTTTGCTTTCATTGCATAGTTTGCATAGTGGTCAAGTAGTCAAGAGATATCAAACATGGTGGAGCTTTTACCATGTGCTTATGTTCTGATACTTATCATCATTGTTTTTTCATCAAAACTTAGATTGTCTCAGCTTAAGTAGAAGAGCAGGATCACCTTTTATCTTTCTTTTTTTGGTTTAAAAAAGTTCCCCAAAAAAAAAAAAAGTAATGGCCACCGAATATTACTTACAATTTCATTTTATATTATTGTAAAAGAAAATATTTTTGTAAAAGAAATATATCAGATTAGACTGCAGCTTGCACATTAGTCGTAATAATTGATTGAAACTATTAATGACGTCTTCACCATAGTTTCCCTAGTTTGTTACCTATCTTAGACCCAACCCAAGGCCAATATTAGTAACAAAAAAATACCCTTTTTCAGGAGACAGAAGAAACTTCATCTTTTTTATATTGCAAAGTTCATCATCAGTTCAATTTCCTTCATATATATTGAATGGTAGCTGAATCTGTCTAGGGTTAGGCTGATTTTAGTTCTTTGGGAGTATGCATATTAAGCTGTTCCCACCTTCTCAACATCAGAATCCTAGATTAAACATATCAACTTTTGCTGACCATATATCCCCATCATATATTTTGTTTAACCCTAAGGACTGACTTTGATCAAGTTTCATTTGCTTCATGTTTTCTTGTTGTATGCTATACTATGTTGGTTAATTAGCCTAGCACATGCATTTGGATGTTTATGAATCAACTAATCAGGACTAAGTTATTATATTTGATCTGTAAACATGAGGAACTTGTGCTCTTAAAATTTTCCATTTGTGGAGTAAGAGAGAGAGAGAGAGCAAGAAAACATGAAGCAAAAAAGAAGTAATGAATGCTTCTTAAAAAACCATAATAGCTGCAATTTTTTGAACCTTAATTAGGGTTAAGGTTAAAAGAACATGAAACAGTATTATGGTTCTAAAAAACATGAAGCGTAAAAGAAGTAATCATTGCTTCTAAAAAAACCATTATACTGTAACACCATTTTCTTTTGGAATCAAGGTATTTTGAAAACCTTATACTAATCATAAAAATTATTTCTTTTTGGATTTGTGATTATCTCCTAATAGAAGTTTGAACCCTAATTCTTCCTTGAAAGTACCTAATGCTTATTTCTACGTATAATTCCTTCCCACCCTCAAATTAGAGAAAAAAACACATGCCCATGATATGCATATAAACTGGATGAGTAATTAATTATATTTTTAACTATATATAGTATGTGTTTATTGTTGCTTTGAAAAATGCTTAAATTAACTATATATGTTATGATCACAACAAATATACGACAGCAAATTGGATAAAGCATTCTGTCGTTTTTTTTTTCCCCAATTTTGTGATGAGTTAATTGGAGCGAGGATAAAATAAATTGTTTATATGTTAAATACAAAAGAATTTGGAGGAGATTTAATAATATTATTATATTAGAACGAAGACAATATTCTTGTTCCTTACGTGATAGGTTTATTATGCCAGCTCGTGATATCCATTGTCCTACATAAATTACAGAAATTCCGCATATTTTCATACCAATTCCTTGTATTTTGGATGTCCACTTAAAAATTTACAAAATTTCTCGTAAATTAATGTCCTTTTCTGAGTTTTATATTAAAAAGATTTTGATGTTATATTTATTACAAAAATTTCATTCAATTAATGTTATAAATTATCAATATTAAAAAAAAAGTACAAACAACGTTTATATGCATAGATTTCCCCCCAAAAAATTATAATCAATGTTAGTAAAAATTATTTATGAAAATCTGTATTAAATAATTAAATTTGATAAACTCCAATGCATTAAAAACTTAAGAAAGCCCCATATTTATAAAGAAATAGCAAGTAGATTGCGAGTATGGAAATGTAGATGGCTAAATGTGCTTGGGTTTGTCTTGTATATTTAGGAAATCACTGAAATTAATGTGTTCTACCAAATTTACTTAACTCAAATTATTAGTTGAGAGGTACCAAACATAACCAAAATGACTATTCTATAGGAATTACAAAAAGAATATAATTCTCACCTATTTTCTATAATTAATCCATCAATTCTCATTCTCACTTTCCACTCATAGATTGTATAAAACCAGGATTCGATTTGAAAATTGAAGGATTCATTATATGCCTAATCCACTTTTAATAATGATATACACAAAGGTACAGTGAAACATGTCCAAATATTCTCAAAAATATGAAAGCTAAAAAGTTTTTATGAATAAAACTACAACTGGTTCTGTAAATGTAATTATATTAAAAATAAATTTAGAAAAAAACTCAAATCCTTTTGGTCAAAACTTAAAATATCTTCAACTCGTAACAGTCTAATAAAAAAAGAGTGGAACTCAAAAATATCATCAATTATGGATAGGGATGGATGATAGTCTCATAGATACAGTATCTTCAATTATGGATTTCAGGGGCAAATACCCATACAAACTGTTCAATACCATCAACTTCATGTGAATAGAATCTACTGTGATCATGGACTGTGTTTCCTGCCAACATGGTTTCCCTTCCCATATATCTTTTAAGCTTTTTTTTTTCCTTTCCTGAAATGACCCTTTAACCCCTTCCAGTACTTGCAGTCTCCCCAGCCTTCTGGGATTTGGGGATTTTCAACTTTTCGTTTCTGCACTCACTCAGTTGCCTTTTTTTCCTGTAAGACGACTGCAGTCAGTCATTTGATAGGTGGTGATGTAAAATTGTACCAGCTTGTATATATGAACAAAAAGGAAGCACATAAACGACAATGGAAAGATGGCAGGCTAAGAGAATGAGAAAGGGTGCATTGTAATGCAATGCCATGCATGGCACCAAGTTTCCCCACACTACTATTCAAACATAGTTGTAGAATTAAGGGTTAAAAAGAAGAGATGAGAGTTTGGGGGGGTTTTTTTTTGTTTTTAAATAATTTTCATATTCACTTTTACATTTATGTTAATTAGTGGGTAATAAAATAAATATTTAGTGACATGCAAATCCAAAAACTTTGGAGAGAGAGAGAGAGGGGGGAGGCGTGCAAACAACATGGACCACGTTTAGCTTTGATAATTTATTTTCCCTCTTTGGATTTAAGCTCATTACGTTCCCGTGATACCCTTCACTATCCATTTCCTGTATAAGATGATGATTATTATTATTATCTAACAAATTATTCAAACATCAACATTAAACGTGTAATCTTTTAATAATACATAGCACCAAAACATCTTACTAAACTTTAAACATTTAATTATATCAATTAAATCCTTTGATTATTAAAATTATTAATTTAATTATTAAATGATATATCAAATTTTATACTACATAATCTAAAATGAAAATTTTAAGAAAGAAATTAATAATACTAGAATGAATGTTGTAAAGTTCTTGGTTTTGATGTTACCAAAGCTTTTACGAATGCTTTATCATTCACACTCTTTTTTAAATTACTTTAGTTTTTACCTTTAAAAGTTATATTGGAACGTTTTATTTTAAAAATTATTTTAAATTTAGTTACATAAGATTTGATGTGTTATTTAACGATTTTAATAATAAAATGACCTAATTGATATAATATGAGGATGTAATTAAAATGTCTTAACGTTTGAGGACCAATTTAAAATAAGCTACTAATTTGAAGATGTTTAGTAAAATTAAATTTTTAAAAAAATTAAATACATTTATAAAATATATTCATATCTGTTTACCCCTACACCTTAATTATTTAAAAAAAACAACAACTTTCATGTATGCTGCAAACTTTTAATTTCATCACATTAATCATTAAATTATTGTTATTATTAACAAGTTGGTAAAAAAATCTCTTTGGTCCCTTTCAATTTCAATATTAAGTAATTTAATCTTTCTTAAAAAAATTGGAGTCATTTAGTCCTTGTTAATTTTGAAAGTGAGAAATTAAGGACAATTAATCAAAACATTTATATTTTTTTGTCAATTGTATATAATTTTGATTGATATAAAAACAAATTAAGCCCTTGATGTTTATATATTATGTAAAAATATTGATAAAATGTGTAAGTGTTATGGGCTAAATTTGTTAAATCAAGATCAAATTGATAGAATGTGTAAAGTTTTATGATTAAATTTGTTATTATATATAAAAAATATACTATAAAAAATGAAAGTTGATAATGGCAATATAGAACGATCGCAAAGCAAAAAGAAAGAAAGAAAAAAAAAGAACACACAGATTTTATGTGGAAACTCTTTTGGGAAAAAACCATGGGCAGAGGAAAAGAAAATTCACTAATGTTGAAATTTGAATGATCTAAAGAGGAGTTTCGTCTACTTCTATTTATAGGTTGAAAAATCTTATTCTAATCAATGTCAAATAGAAGGAGAGAAGTTCTATATGAATTCTACTTGTACAATTAATATCAAATAGAAGAAGTATACTTCTCCACGAATTTCGCTTATGCAGCTTGTATCGTACCGCGGGGGCCGGGTCACAACCCCAATCCAATTTTATGCTTAATGGGGATCTGCGGTGGGTACGACCTTCGCCCTCACATATCCCCTTATTTTACGACTGTATTTTATTTCTTTAACATGAATTTGAGTCATAGAACTTTAACATGTATAATTGATGAAAAAGATTACCGTGGATTAAATTACTATAATTAAAAAAATCTATTTACAAATTAAGTCATTTATGCTACTTCTATTGAAAAAATTGACTCGTGTACAACGAAGTCAACATAAAATCCAAGCCAAACTTGAGCTGATTTGACATTAAATGAACATAATATACCAAGTCCAAGTAGGCATGGAGAAGAAAACGGAATTTGTATGGGATGGAAAAGGGGTATTTGGTTAATACGATGGATATTAAAATGAAATTAAATAACAAATGCCCATGTTTACTTCCAACATGTTATGCGTGAATTTTGAGAATTTTCCAATGAGCTACATTTTCCTTTGTAAAAATAAATAATAACATGATCTAAATTACCCTAGCAATGACGTTGTTGTGGGAAAACTTTTTCCATGGTGAAAAACTAAGGAGGAAGCAAAAGAGAAAAGAGAAAGTGAAGCGAATAGGCACGCTTCCCTTGCTTTTCCCTTAACATTCCATATTCCATGTGTCTTGTAAAGTAGATTTTATTATCTGCCTATTCTCATCCAAAATATCAATCATTTCACGGCTCTGATTAACTCAATCCTCTCCTCCATGGAATGATGGGTGGAATTTGATTACTTAATGAATTTTATTTAATGATTTAATCTTTTGTGTAGACAGAGCATTAACAATGACAGTGCAAAAGGGTGGCAGCTGATCCCATAAAACCACTGCAACTCTAGTGAAATATAGAGATGGAGTTTGACAGCAACAACTCATTGGGTCCACAACAGCCGTAAAGACTAAACAGACAACTCCAATATATTCTTATATATTTTTATGCATAGGGCTAGTAAATGTATATATATATTTACAGAAGATAAGCAAAAGGGAAGAGGTGGGGCTAACTGCAGGTTTCTGACATACCTGGGGATGTCATAGGGGCTCAGTGTTTTTTTTCTCTTTCTTTTGTCCTTCACTTAGCTCTCCCTCAATCAATGCCGGCTACCCAGAAAGCTAAGGTATCACTTCCTTTGTATATGTGTATGCCTATTCCACCTGCTATCTTCCTTTTCTTGTGTCTTTTCCTTTTACAACTTTACTTTGTCTTCACTCTTCACTCACTCTCCTCCTGCAAATTTTTTTCCCCTTTTGCCATGTGACTGGCAAATGGCAATAGCATCTTCTAACTTGTTCTTGTTCTTCTTCTTGTAATGCAATAATGATGAGATGGGGATGGACCATTTTTTTTTGTTCTTGTGAGAGGAAAAGAGAGAAACTGCTTGCACTGAGGGTATTCGGTTGTGTTGGCACAGTGAGTTAGGGTCCCCTACTTGGATGAGTAGTTACTTTTTAGCCTTGGTTTTGGTCTTTTGCATGGGCTGTCCTTGTACTTCCCAACTGGGTATTCAAAACCTTAGCTTTTTGTGGTACCACCGTAGTAAATGAGAGATAAATGACCTTTCTTCACAGTAACCATTCTTTGTTTGTTTTTCAAGGTTTTTCCACATGAAGCTTTTTTATTTTAAATACGTTTGTCAGACTATATAGGACAAAAATAATGAGTGTGGATTATGTGCAAATGGATAGGTGTATACATCCCCATGAAGCTACGAGCTTAATGGGCTGATACGAATATAAAAAAGTGAACTTGCAGGGCTTCAAGTGATAAGGGGGTTTGTTCTCAACAACCCTGTTCGTTATGGAACAAAAGGCTTAAAACCCACCCCCCAAACATTTTCTTTGATGCATTGGGTTAAGTTGCTGGACCGCAGCCTTCTTTTTTCAAAATAAAAACTTTTTGAGCGTCAAATTTTATAAAAAAAGTTATTTTAACTTTTTATTTATTTTTTTCTCTTTTTTAATCTTTAAATTTATTTTTTATTAAATTACTCTAAAATGAATAGAAAAATTAACGTATTTTGATTTTATTGGCGTGGCATACACATGAATGATATGTCAGTATTTAATTAATTAAGTTATGATTTTTATATTTTTTAAATAATTTTATTGATTTTTAATTTTTAAAAAATAATTTTTTAAATTTTTTAAATTTTAATTAAATGTTAATGTGTCATTTATGTGGTAATTCACATGTATGTCATATCAACAAAGTTAAAAAAAAATTAACATTTTCATCCATTTTGAGGTGATTTAATAAAAACACAAATTTAAAAGTTAAAAAAGATAAAAGAAAATTTTAATTAAGAACTAAAATAACTTTTTCTATAAAGTTAGAGAATTAAAGAAATCATTATTCCTTCCCTCTTATAATTATAGCCAGTTTGATATTAGTTGAATATTGTGATGGTTCAATTGATGCCTAGGGCTAGTTCCAAAGATGAACAAGGTCGGTTCGGATTTGTCGACTTCGGGGATGTTTTTGGAGGATGCACAATTTCAAGAAATATTTTGATAGTGCCTGCCAACCTAAGTGGTAACCAAGTGATTCACTGCTTAGTTTCGGAATTGATTGCAATGAATCCTTTTATTTTCAACATATTATCCTACTGGAAACTTACATCTCAATACAATGAAATTTAATAATCCTTCAACTGAAACATGAAATTGGTGGAGAACTATGATCAAGTAACACTCTATACTGCACCTAGAAGACTATGGAATGCATACTACCATAGTGGTTTTCGGAATAACCTCAAACAAAATCGAAATAATAAAATTTGTTTGCATATATGTATAAATTCGAATTAAGTGAAAAAGGAGCCTTAGAACTACATTCGGGGCCCAAAATATTAAAAACAAGGGACAAGTACTAATACCTAGCCTATTTGTAATGATACATGTACCAAATATTCGAAATGGTTTTGGCTCCACGGTTTGTGTATTGGTACCAAGGGCGAATCCAAATTTTTTTTTAACAAGGGCCAAAATTTAATTATAATATTTTCATAGATCAAAATATAAGTTTATTATGTATTAATTTATAATTTCATCATTTTTGAAGGGACTAAACATATATTTTTTTATTTTTAAGGGGCTAAAGTATAATTTTACTATATATTAATCAATAAATTTTTTATTTATAAGAGGACTGTATTGAAAATTTTTTATTTTAGGGGGCCAAAATACAATTTTACTATATATTAATTTATATATTCTCTACTTATAAGAGGATTGAATTGAAATTTTTATTTTTGAGGGACCAAGGTGTAACACCCCTCGTCTGACCCGATTGTCGGGTCCGAACTGCAACACTAACCATTCAACTATTCAACCTTTGGTATGTGCAATTTTATATCAACTATGCATTCTCAAAACATAACATTTACCTATTCAATCATTCATTCATCTACACGTTTAGGAGTAAAGCAATCCAATGAACTTGGCTTGAATTAGCCACACATACACTAAACTATTCACCATATGTAACATTCAATTTACCCTTTTTAATTCATCAACCGATCTAGTTATATAAAATAGTCCAATTTTCAAACCTTATCATGCCAAATCATTCAAGAGCAAGACTATCACTTTCATAGTATTAACATGACTAAAATATGCATCAATAAGTTATATATATCATGCCAAACATTCAAACTCAATCATCACCACATTTACCATTTAGCTATCAACTCCAAAATGCCAAATTAAACACTAAAGAGCCTTTACATACATGCCACAACCTTTAAACCAGAATAAACATATAAGTACCAATTCGGTGATAGTGTGAGCTTTGTGATGGTCCAGCTTGGAGAGTTTCGCAAGGTTACGATCTACAATGGAGGGAAACAACTAAGGTAAGCATTAAGAATGCTTAGTAAGTTCTAATGAAAATACTACATTTACCTTAATGTTATGCAATATAAATGCAACCTTAGTTTGGCATATTGTTGGATAGAACATAGCACTCAGAACACAATCAAGATGAGAAAATAACAATATCCATAATCATTAGATGTTACATGTAATCTAAGCATACTAATTTCCATTGCGGAGCTTGGCATTCTTATTGGGTGAAAAGTACTTTATCAAAAAATATTCAACCAACTCTTGCCATGTGGTTACGAAATCTGAAGGTAGGGATTCAATATGCTAGTGCTCTATCTCTCAAAGAGTATGAAAACAATTTCAATCTCAAGGCATTGTCTGTAAAATATAGAGTTATTTTATTACTTTTAAGCTTATATTTCAATCAATATAAAAGTGGTTTAGAATGCTTTTGTAGTAGTTTTAATTATGTTTATGTCAAGTAGTTAACATTTGAAGTTTTTGTTTTACTAATGTATTTATTCCAAATAAGACACTGAAAATGTGAAATTTTATTCATAAAGGTGGCTAACAGAAAATTGGAAATGTCGAGAAAAGAATATGTTAAATTTTGACTCTGAAGCCCCAATGTTGTAACGCTTGACGAGAATAGATTGGAGACCTGACATTTAAAGAGCATCACATCAGCTTTTGGGCTTAACCCATCTCTTAATCAAGTGTTTATGATGACCAAGAATAAAAAAGAATATGGTTACCACCTTTTAGGGGATATAAATACCTCATTTTCAGAACAAATAGGGGGAAAGCCAATTGGTGAAAAGAAGAACATCGATTTTCTGAAGAAAGCAAGCTGGAAAAGAAAAAGATAAGAAAAGAAAGAAAAAGAAGAATAACTTGAGAAGAACCACCTTATTCGGCTTAAAATCTCTTCACCTTTCTCTTAGAATTGTGTTTTGTAAAAATAGAACGTCGGTAATGATAATATATCGCAAAGAAAAGAGAAATAAAAATAAAGAACACACAAATTTTTACGTGAAAACCTTTTCGGGAAAAAAACCACGAGCAAATGAGAAGAAAATTCACTATGTCGAATTTGAATGATTACAAGAGAAGTAGACTATGTCTATTTATAGGCCTGTAAAGCCATATTCTAATAGGAGTGTAGTAAGATTAAAATATCTTATTCTAATCAATATCAAATAGATGGAGTTTAATAAGGTTTAAAAAACCTTATTCTAAAATAAAATAAAAGAAGTGTAGTTCTATATGGATTTTACTTTTATTTTATTTTACTGTTGTACTTTATTTAAATAAGGATTCGGGTCACTCAATTCTAACAATTTCTACCTTGACACGAATTCTTAATAAACAAGTTCTTCATCGCGAACTCTCAACGAACAAGTTCTCCACCTCTTCCATAAAACCCCTTAAGGGTTTAACTTCAATAATGAGCACCAACCAAGTCTGAGCAATGCTCAAACTTGGTTATAGGAAGTGACTTAGTCATCATATCTGCAGGATTTTCATGAGTACTAATTTTACTCACAACAATATCACCACAAGCAATAATATGACAAACAAAATGATATCGATCATCAATGTGTTTTGTTCTCTCATGAAACATTTGATCTTTTGTAAAGAAGATGACACTCTAACTGTCACAAAATATTGTATTGATTTGAAGGTCTTTATTGAGTTCACTAAAGAGTCTCTTTAACCAAATAGCTTCTTTACAAGCCTCAGTAATCGCTATGTACTTAGCTTCAGTGGTAGACAAGGCAACTGTAGTTTGCAAAGTGGCTTTCCAACTAATTGCGCAACCTCCGATTGTAAAGACATAACCTGTGAGAGATCTACTTCTATCAAGGTCTCCAGCAAAATCAGCATCAGCATACCCAATGACACCATCTTTAGTTCTTCCAAACTGTAAGCAAACATCAGTAGTACCTCGTAAGTATCTTAAAATCCATTGAACTGCTTTCCAATGTTCTTTGTCGGGAGTCGCCATGTTTCTGCTAACTGCACTGATTGCATAGGATAAATCTGGATGTGAACAAACTATAGCATACATGAGAGATCCCACTGCACTAGAGTATGGAACATGTGATATGTACTCAATCTCATCATCTGATTGTGGAGACAAAGCTGATGAAAGTCTGAAATGGGCTGCTAAAGGAGTACTAACAGGCTTAGCACTCTGTATATTGAACCTGCAAAGAACTTTCTCAAAGTACCATTTCTGACTTAGGTACAATTTACTTGCTTTTCTATCTCTGAGAATCTCCACACCAAGTATCTTCTTTGCTGGTCCCAAATCTTTTATCTCAAATTCTTCACTTAGTTGGGCTTTAACCTTTCTTATCTCTCATTTATCTTTCGCTGCTATCAACATGTCATCAACATAAAGGAGTAGATACACAAAAGAGGCATCACTGTTTTTCTTAAAGTAAACACAACTATCAAAGCTACTTCTTTTGAAATCATGAGAAGTTATAAAAGAATGAAACCTTTTGTACCACTGCCTTGGTGACTGTTTCAAACCGTAAAGGGATTTTTTCAGCAAGCAAACATAGTCCTCTTTTTCTGAGATTGTAAAACCCTCTGGTTATTACATGTAAATATCCTCCTCAAGTTCTCTGTGCAAAAATGCAATTTTTACATCTAACTGCTCAGGCTCTAAATCATGCATGGCCACAATACCAAGCAAAACTCGAATTGAACTATGCTTCACAACTGGAGAGAACATATATGTGAAGTTCACTCCTGGAATTTGACTGTAACCCTTTACAACAAGCCTTGCTTTATATTTGAGTTCTTTAACTCCTAGAGTCCGTTCTTTCTTTTTAAACACCTATTTACAACGAACAAATTTTTTACCTTTAGGAAGGTTTACAAGATCTCATGTTCTATTTTTGTGGAGTGATTTTATCTCCTTTTGCATAGCAAACATCCACTTTTCTAAGCCTTCACAACTAACCACCTCAGAATAATTAGATGGCTCTTGGTTTGTATCTATATCTTCAGCCACATTTAAAGCAGAAGTAACTAGATCAGCCTCGGCATACTTCTTTGGAGGTTTAATTTCCCTTTTAGTTCTGTTTTTGGCGATAAAGTATTGTGGTGAAGAAGTAACTCTATTCTGAATTTTTGTACTTGCTTGAGGAGTCGACTCTGTTGTAGATTTTGGATAAATCCGATGCTCCACCTGCTTTTGATTTTCTTTATTGAAAGAGTCTTTAAGAGATAAATTAGGTAGTATAGTAGTTTCATCAAAAACAACATCTCTGCTAATCATAACTTTTCTATTTTTAGGACACCATAACTTATATCCTTTTACACCAGCTTTATAACCAAAAAATACACATTTAATGAATCTCAGTTCCAATTTTCCAATATCAACATGAGCATACACAGGACACCCAAAGATCTTTAAATCAGAATAGTCAGCAAGATTACTAGACCATACCTTTTGTGGAGTCTTTTTTCTCAATAGCAACGGATGAAGATCGGTTGATCAAAAAACATGCAGTAGAGGTTGCTTCGGCCCAAAATGACTTTGGTAAGTTGGCATTTGACAACATACATCGAACCTTCTCTATGATCATTTCGTTCATTCATTCTACAACGCCATTTTACTGTGGAGTATGTTGAACTGTTAAGTGTCTCACGATCCCTTCTGACATGCTCAGTTTATTAAACTCATCAGAACAAATCTCTAAGCCATTGTCTATGCAGAGGTATTTTATTTGTTTTCCTATCTATTTTTCAATCATAGTTTTCCAAGACTTAAATGCGGAAAACACATTATTTTTCTGCTTCAAGAAGAACACCCAAACTTTTCTGGAAAAATCATCAATAAAAGTTAGCATATAATTAGCTCTACCTCTCGAAGGCACTCTTGATAGTCCCCACAAATCAGAATGAATATACTCCAACGTTCCTTTCGTGTTATGGATTCCTCTGGTGAATTGAACTCTCTTTTGCTTCCCAAAAATGCAGTGCTCACAGAACTTCAGTTTGCAAATTCCTTACCCATCAAGAAGTCCTCTTTTGTAAAACCCCTTACCCGTGTTCGACGCTGGGACAGGATATGAGGCATTACCAGACTTAATCACAAGTAACATACAAAATCGGGCAATAAAATTTCGTTCAAATTAAATTCATTCATACATATGCATATTGTCTCTTATATGGACCTACGAGGCCTAAAACATACATCAGATATGGTTCGGGACTAAATTGAGAACTTTAGAAGACTTTGGGAAAACTTAAAAAATTTTCATGAAACAGGGTCACACGCCCGTGTGGGTAAGCCGTATGGTCACACACGCCCGTGTGGCTTGGGACACGACCATGTCCTCAGCCCGTGTAACTCTCTGTTTATAACGTCATCAATACAATTAGGGTCAAACGACCAAGTCATACGCTCGTGTGCTTAGGCCGTGTGGCGAATTAGTTTCCAAAAATTAAGTGCAGACTTCACACAGCCTAAGCACACACCTATGTCCTGCTGCCGTGTCCTTCACACGGCTGAGACACACGGTCGTGTATCTGCCCATGTGTTTACTATTGAGCATTTTGTTTTGCATTTAATAGGGTGCAGGGGGCACACGGCCGGATCACACGTCCATAGGGCAGACCGTGTGTCACACACGGTCTAGACACACGCCCATGTGTCTACCTGTGTGGACAACTTTGAGGTTATTTTCCAAGCCTTTTTCACCCTCAGTAACACATGCACACTCACTCATCTCAATGACATCTTACATGGCATAAATAAGCACTTACACATTCATAAACATGACTCATGCATGTCGACTTCTTATCAGTTTATACTAGCTTAAGGCTTCATATTTTATTTAGGCTAAGCTTACCAAATCACATACATTATATATATAACATCAATTTACTTCATCAATTTACTTCCATTTTACATATTCATGCCTTAGTTGTTATTATGCCATTTACTCACAACTCCATCACCCAACATCTATGGTCACATCCACAATTCATCCATGCTAAATGAATTTAACCACATCAAGAGTGATCTTAGCACATGCATGCATATATGAATAGGATTACATCCCCATAATTAATATGAGCCATATCTCATGGCTCTATACAAAATGAATCATAAAATCATTATAGGCCAACACATTTGGCTAAACCAATATGACATATAACAAAAAGACCAAGTCCCTATACATGCCATACTCAAAATACATAAATTCACTATACCCAAAAGATCAGTTTGATAGTGTGAATCGAGCTCAGACATCCTTCGATCCTCAAGCTAGCTTGGTGACACTATAAGGAAATGGAAAAGGAAAGGGAGTAAGCATAAAGCTTAGTAATTTTGCATGTAAATAATTATCAACATTAACCATGCATTATTATACACATAAATAATAATAATATCATAATGTCATCAAGTATCATAGTTACATTTTAAGCCATGTCATTTGCATAATGTACAATAAAACTCATGATCATAGTTCATTCATTCACTTATTCTGAGGTTTCATCGATTCATAATCTCAATGTTTATGAGCTTTGTGTACGTACCTATACCCTTTCAACATGATCATACCTTGTCATCTTTTTGACATAGTCGTTGGATTTTCCGTTGAACCGCTTGAAATACTAAAGGATACTCGGAAACTCTCATAAACATGGTAGGATTCTAATGCCATATCTCGGATATGGTCTAACATGGGATCACATATCGATACCAATGCCATGTCCCAAACATGGTCTTACATGAGAGTGTAGGTCGATGCCAATGCCATGTCCTAGATATGGTCTTATATGGGATCACATATCGATGCCGATAGCCCAGCTATGGTCTTACACGAAATTACATATCGATGCCAAAGCCATGTCCCATACATGGTCTTACATGGGATCGTACATAACCCTAATGTCATGACATTTGTATCCTAACTATTCTTAAGGTTCAACCGGGATTTTGAGGTATCGAACTCATCGAATCGTCATTAATTAAATCCATAAAGACAATTAAACAATTCATGCAATATTAAAGCATTAAATACATAATAATGTAACGTTGCATTATTTAGACACAAACTTACCTCAGTACCCAAAATATGACTACTATTCGATTTAGTCCACGACCTTATTCTTTCCTCGATTTAGGTCAAGACTCCATTTTTCTTAATCTATAATAGAAAATTTTGCTTATTTAATTATCACATTATTAAAAATAGTCCATAAATCATACTTTGGTAAAATTACAATTTTGTCCTTAAACTTTTACATAATTACAACTTAGCCCCTAGGATCGTAAAATAAAATGTGTTCATTTTCTTTGATACCCAAGCCTAGCCGAACTTATATCATACTCATATCACCCCACATTTTCTTTCAAATCAAATTTTTAACCACCTATTTTACAACTTTTACAAAAAGGTCCTTTTTAGGTGTTTTCATGAAAAACCACTTAGTAAAAGATGTTTATCATGCATCAAACTTTCATATTCCTCTAAACACCAAAATACATACATGTCACACATGGGTAAGTTTTGAACCCGAACCCTAGCTTAAAATAATGGTAGAAATAGCTAAATCATGCTTCAAAGATCTCAAAAACATAAAAAAACATTAAAAACGGGGCTAGGGTGTACTTACAATCGAGCTTGAAAGGATGAACAAAACCCTAGCTATGACTCCTTGAGAATTTTGGCTAAGGAGGGAGGAAGATGGACACAATTTTGACTTATTTTTCCCTTTTTATTCTTTTATTAACCAAATGACAAAAATGCCCTTAAGGCCTTTCTTTCAAATTTTTCCTATCCATGCCCATTTTTGTCCATAAAAATAAAAATTGGGAAAATTGCTAATTAAGGAACTCTAATTAACAATATAGACAATTACATGTTTAAAGCTTCTAGAACTCACATTTTGTAACTTTTGCAATTTAGTCCTAGATATCAAATTGGACACTTTACCAATAGAATTTCTTCATGAAACTTTCACACAAGCTTGCAATCATATCATAGACCTCACAAGAATCATAAAATAATTATTTTTATTTTGGATTTGTGGTCTCGAAATCACTATTTCGACTAGACCCTAATTCGAAATGTTACATTTTTTGCTCAATTTTGCCATGTCATTCTCACTCATATGCCTTAGGTGCATATGCCAAAATTTAGTAATATCATCATCTAACAAGAAAGAGATAGCAACAACTGCATCACCAGTAACAGTAAAACCCTGCAAAACATATAACTTGATAGTCTTTCCATGCCCTTTCATCACAACGAGGGAACCTTTGGAAATCTTCAAAACCCTACTTTCAGCTGTGTATTTGTACCCTTTTGAATCAAGAGTACTCAAAAAAATTAAATTTCTCTTCAATTCTAGAACATGCCGCACGTCACTAAGTGTTTTGACAACTCCGTCAAACATCTTAACTTTAATCGCTCCAACACCTACAATTTTACACGAAGCATTATTTTCCATTAAAACAACACCTTCAGACACTGTTTCATAAGTTGTAAACCAATCCTGATTGGGACTCATACGAAAGGTGCAGCCTGAATCAAGGATCCACTCCTCGCTCACTTTAGAATTGTTGACAGAAGCGATTAAAAATTCACCATCGCTGTAGTCTTCTACAACATCAACTTCACCAGAATTTTCTGGTTGTTTTCCCTTTTGATCTTGTTCTGTAGCTTATAACACTTAAATTTAAATTATCATTTATTCTTACAAAAGTTACAAGTTTTACCTCTGTTTGAAGACTTCGATCTACTCTTAGATTTACCGCGAGGATTTTGTTCTTGTGTCCTTCCACGATCATCATCAACATTCCGATCTTGTCTCCCACGAACAATGAGACCCTATCCCTGAGAGTCAGAATTAACCACAAGATGCTTCATCTTATCATACGAGGTTAAAAAATTATAAACCTCATCAACTGTGAGAGACTCGCGACTATATAAAATCGTGTCTCTAAAAGTTGAATAAGACAGGGGTAACGAACAAAGTAGAATCAACCCTAGATCTTCCTTATCATACTGAACCTCCATGGTCTCCAAGTTTGAGAGAATTCTTTAAACATTGTTAAGTGTTCATGCACAGACACACCTTCCTCCGAACGATGAGCATAAAGACGCTACTTCATATACAACTTACTAGTTAGAGTTTTCGACATACATATTTGTTCTAGCCTTTTCTATAATGCAGCGGCGGTCTTCTTGTTCATCACATTCTGCAAAATTTCGTTAGACAAAAGCAGATGTAATTGTATTAACGCCTTTCGATCATTACGCTTCTTCTCTTCATCCGTTAATGTTGAATGCATCTTATCTATCCCTAGCAGGGCATTCTCCAGATCCATCTGTGTAAGAACTGCTTGCATCTTAATCTGCTACAACACAAATCTGGTGTTGCGGTCCAATAGCGAAATTTCAGACTTCAAAAACGTTATTACCGTGATCGAGATAAATAGCCCGAAAGCTTTGATACCAATATATAAAAATAGAATGTCGGTAATGACAATATATCGCAAAGAAAAGAGAAATAAAAATAAAGAATGCACAGATTTTTACGTGGAAATCCTTATGGGAAAAAATCATGGGCAGAAGAGAAGAAAATTCACTATGTCAAATTTGAATGATTACAAGAGGAGTATACTATGTCTATTTATAGACTTGTAAAACCATATTCTAGTAGGAGTGTAGTAATATTGAAATACCTTATTCTAATCAATATCAAATAGATGGAGTTTAATAAGGTTTAAAAAAACCTTATTCTAGAATAAAATAAAAGAAGTGTAGTTCTATATGGATTTTACTTTTATTTTATTTTACCATTGTACTTTATTTAAATAAGGATTTGGGTCACTCAATTCTAACATGTTTCTTTTCTTTTTGTTACTTGAACCATGGTTGATTATTTCTTAATCGTTTTTACTTTGCTAAGGATGCTTATTCAATATGGGGTTTATTCATTCAAGTGGTTGTTGTTGCTTGATCAACATTAGTGGGTAATTGAGTTAATTGCTAATTCTGAAAAGGTTGTGATTAGTGGATGTAAAACTTGAATGGTGCATCTTTAATTTTTTTAATTTTAAATTTGTAATGATATATACATATATTGTTACCGTGCATAATCTTGTAGGAATGGTGCTTGCAATTGTATTCTTGACATTAAATTAGCATAGACATATGTTAAATTAATTAAAGGATTGAACATAGTGACTTCGAGAGAAGCTTATAAACTATTTATTTCGGGTTAATAAGTTGTTATATTGCTGTAACATCGCTACCAATAGTTGCATATTAGGGGGAATTAATTATTGTGGCTTACCATTTCATTATTGACAATTTGTGCTAATGTTTTTAAATTGCTTTGCATATTTTTCCTGCATTCAATCAAAATTTGTATTTTCTTCCCAAGTTGTCATTTGTTAATTTTGTAATTTATGTTTTAAAATCAGTCCTTATGGAGACAATAACTCTAATATTCACTACAATAGTACTTATTAGCGATTGTGTACACTTGTATATCATAAGAAAATTCATGATAAGTTTCCTTTACACACTTAGACTTTCACATTTGTACCATGTACTATTTCATTATAACCAGATATCTCATAACATTTCATTTCGACCCATACTAGCCATATATGCCAAATTTACTAATGTTCTAAATTTGTTCTCTCTCTCACACACACACACACACACACACACACACACACACACACATATATATATATATATATATATATATATATAAGGAATCTAATACAAACTTAGAATAAAATAGTAAGTTCCATATGAACTTACCTTATAAAAAAAAAGGAATATAAAATTCAATACTATAAGGATTAAAGAGGAGTTATTGTTATTATTAAGAAAAAGAAGATTGTTAAAGTTTGTGTGACTCGAATCTTGTCACTTGTTGAAGAAATAAATGAAGTGGCAAAATAAACTAGACTTCAGCCCCATAGTATGAACCATGTCGCCCAAGTAGAATCCGTATAGAACTACGCTTCTTCTATTTGAAATTTATTAGAATAAGGTTTTTCAATCTTTAAATAGGTGTAGTTGAAACTCCTCTTGTATCATTCGTTTTTCAACATTAGTGAATTTCTTCTCCTCTGCTCATGGTTTTTCCTCGAAAGGATTTCTATGTAAAATTTCTGTGTTCTTATTTTTATTATTTTACAATCATTCTATTGCCATTATAGACATCTATTATTACAGATGAATCAATGTTAGTGTTTATATTTACAAAGAGAGAGAAGAATGAAAATAAAATTAAACAAAGGCAATTAGAGTACATCTTCACCAAAAGTAACTTTTTACGTTTTAATATTATTAATTCCTTAATTAAAGTTTCAATAAAATTAATCCTTAGTTAATGTTGATAAATAAATCTAATCACTTTAATTATTATTTCAATTTTAAATTTTTATATCGCATCTCATAACTTTTATTTTATCTCTTTAGTTTTTCAATTCACTTGAATTACAAAATTTATGTCCTAAATATAAAATTAAAAAACTTACAATTTTTTTTAAATATTTTCAATTCTAGTTTCAATTTTCAACTTGCTTGAGTTACAAAATTTATATCTTCTATATAAATATAAAAAAAGCAACAATATTAAATATTTTAAAGTTACTTTATATATTCAATATCAATTTCAGTTTTAAGTTTTTGAAGGTATAAATACTGATTCATTTGTTTGTTGCATAAATCAGTTGGTGGCGGGGAAGTTAAAATACTTATCCTTTATATAAATATTTTATTTATTCAATATCCTTTAATTTAATATTTCTCTTGTAATCTCCCCAATACAGTCTAGACGTTAGACCCAAATTCTGGAAACTATATTGGCCACTGAAATGGCTAATAGTGATTAGAGTTTAAAAACAATCAATTTAAAAACATTTGTTCATCTTAAAAGAAATTTTAGCCTATTTAAGTATAACACATGAGATTGAAAACTTAGTTAATTTTTCTGATTTATTTACTACTCAATACTTATTTATAAATTAGTAGCGAAAAAGTGATAGTTGACTTTAGTTTTAGTTAAGTGAAATCAGAATAGGTTGAGCAAATTAATTCTTAATCCATGTTTCATTGTCCTAAGTTCAAATTAAATATCATGCATGCTTAACTAAACCCAAAATAGAAGTCTCATGCCACAATTCAAATAAAGCGATACAGTTCTCCAAATAACTGAAATTTCAAATAGAAAATCTTAAAATACTTGTTAATATAAATTGATTCTAGCCGAGCCATCCATATGCTGAGTCCACGTCCTAACCTGGGGGGTTATCTATAAAGATGGAAATAAAAGGGGAGTGAGCTATAAAGCTCAGTGTGAGTTCAAACACAAGAAAACTAGTGCAAACAATAGACAAAAAATACAGAATATCAATTCATAGTATAAATCACAATTAATTAGCAATACAAAATATCGGTAATTCAAATCAATTAATCAACATAACTTCTAAGTGTTCATAGCCATGTGTATGTCTTATGAATACAATGCAATATCAATTCATCAGAATATGTCTTACCCAATTCCGTTATGCTCTATAGTAGGAGTTCCCTAGAACTCTTCTACCTTTACACCACATTATGGATGAACCACTAACGTTGTAGATGATCTGCTAGTACGGTGTGGATAAACCAATAATAATAAAAAATGGTGGATGAACCATTGACTTTATTTTTTAATAAAACAGTTTTTTACAAAAAAAATGCTAGTAGGATGTCGATACACAACACATTTGCAATTTAAAGCTACTAATACGGTGTGGGTAAATCACTAATCAGTGCAAATAAAAGCTTCTAATATGGTGTAGATAAACCACTGAACTGTAACACCCATATTCTGTTCTGTTATCAGAATAGGGTTATGGAGTGTTACCATATAAGTCGAAACATTTCATTTCAATTAGCATTCAATCATAAATATAATTTCATAAATTCAGATAATTCATCATGAAATAAATCAAACATTTACGGGCCTGAAATCAAGCCTTCGAAGCCTTAAAAATAAGTTACGAACATTTAGAGATCAAATCAGAACAAATCAAAATATTCAAGGAAAATTTTAAAAAATTTCAAAACAGGGGTCACACAGCCATGTAGCACTACCC
This sequence comes from Gossypium longicalyx, assembly GCA_025698465.1. Taxonomy (NCBI): domain Eukaryota; kingdom Viridiplantae; phylum Streptophyta; class Magnoliopsida; order Malvales; family Malvaceae; genus Gossypium; species Gossypium longicalyx. The sequence continues at coordinate 22,483,396 of CM046996.1, read as the reverse complement.
AGGCCGTGTGGTGTAGGGACATGGTCGTGTGGCCAGTCGTATCCCAAACCTTGTATCATTTAAAATGAATCTACACGGTCATATCGCAGGTCGTGTGGTAGCTCATGTAATAATTGAAATACCCTCACACGGTCGTGTCTCAGACCGTGTGGATACTACACTTAAACATGCTCAAGGCACACACTTGTGTGTGACACACGGCCGTGTGTATCCAAAATTGACCAAAAACATGCTCTTTTCTTCTCCCATATGCATACATACCTAAACATACTCAAGCATACAATCAAATAGGTCATTTGACACCTTCAATATCAATCTACTCATGTAATAAAATCAATCATAAGCCTAACCAATATTTCATAATAGACACCTCAATATTTCATTACAATTCACTTCCATATTTTCATAAACAAAGCACAACACATCAAAATCTTACATCTATATCATTTCATATCATTAGTCATCATAGTGTCGTTGTAGTTCATTTTAGATCAACAAATTCTACCTAAGTAAAACATGCATACCTACATAGGTTATCCAAACACAAAAACACAAGTTAAAGGTATAATTTGCACAAACCAAGTACTTATGCATCATATCCAAAAGGAGTGCTATTACATGCCATATATACCAACCAAAATCTAAGCCTACCAAAAAATCCCAAATAGTGTGATTCTTTGAGTTGATTCGATCTCTCTATCCACGAGACTTATCTACAAGAAATAAAACAAATAGTATGAGTAAGCTTTCATAAAGCTTAGTAAGTTCATTGATTGAATGGTAAAGCTTATAGAATCAACATAATAATAATTCAATTAAAAGATTAATAAATAGATTTCCTATCAACGAGGTTATTATCAAAATTCCTGTCAATCACAGCTCCCAACAGGTGAGTAATGCTCAAACATTAGTTCAAATCAATTTTCCATATTTCAAAAACATTCGCATTTCTTACTATCATAATGCATAATCTTTTTAACATATTATAATACAATATGTAACAACCCGTTTTTATGTCAAATCAGAACAGTAGTTTCGGGACCACAAATCTGAAGTAAAAATATTTATTTTATTATTTTTATAAGGTCTACATCATGATAGATTAATTATGTGAAAGTTTCGTAAAAAAAATTTATCGTTTAAATGCTTAATTCTGTAAAAGGGACCAAATTGCGTAAGGCGTAAAAATTGAGTTCTATTGTTTAAAGGTATTAAATAGCTATGTTTTATTAATATGGAAGTACTTATTATGTTATTTAACCATAATTTAAGTTAGTGGACATTTATGTCCATGAATTGTATGATATATTAAGTTTAATTATAAGGTTATAATGGTAATTTATGTATTAAGTTAATAATAATAAAACAAAAATTAAAATCATGTTATTCTATCCATCTTCTTACTGAAATTTGAGAAACAAATAAGGGTGTTTGAGCTTCCATGGTTTCAGCAACTTCAATCTTTGATTAAGGTACGGTTTTAGCTCGGTTTTTAATGATTTCTACGTTTTAAAGCTTGTTGCAGCTTAATCTAGCTAGCTCGTACCTTTGTTTTTGGAATTGTTATAGATTTTGAGATATGCCATTATTGAATACTTGAGAATTTTTAAGTTTCCTGTTAGATTATTGATGGTTGTTAATAGTTATACAAGTTTTATAAAGTGATTTTTGACAAAAATGAGAATTAGGAATTAAATTGTGAAAGATAGAAAGGTTGTGGTTGAAAATGTGAATAAAATGAAAATATGGGCTAATATGAATCCCATTGAAATTTGGCTACCTTGGGTTAGGGCTTAATTGTGCAATTTTGCATTTTTATGTGTTAAGGACTAAATTACAAAGTAGTCAAAAGTTTAGGGGTAAATTTGTAATTTAGCCAAAATAAATGTTTTAGGCTAAATTGAATTGAATGAAAGTTTGAATAAGTTAATTTGATATCATATAGATCAAGATAAGCAAATATTGGAATTAGATCGGAGGAAACGAAAGATAGACGAATAGACGACGGTTATACGAGCAAATACGAGGTAAGTTCGTATAATTAGAATTGAACTTTTCTATACTTGTGATTATTGAAAAGAATGTGTATAATTGAGATATTTGAAGTATAAATGTCTTATTGTTATATTGTATGTGTTACCGAGTCTCGTTTGAACTATTTGAATTCATTGGATACGACTAACATGTTACTGGAATTATTGTAATGGTCGAGCTCCTACATTTTTTGCGGACTCACCATAGCTCGTAAGAGTTTACTATTTCAGCTCATTGGAGCTTACCGATTTAGCTCGAAAGAGCTTACTGTTCAGCTCAATAGAGCTTACCGTTTTCAGCTCAATAGGGCTTACTGTTTATCAGTTCAGTAAGAGCTTACCGACCATGACTCGAAAGAGCATGTATGATGATGAATTTACGGATTACTAACATTGTTCACTCGATTAGCCATTGAAGTTCTAATGGGTTCAACGGGCCTAAATAATGTTATACAGACAAATTACGGTTTATAAATGTTACTAAAGTTATATATTATGTATGGGTTTGGAAAGATATGAAGTATTATTTTAGTAAATACTTTATGTATTAGTTAAATGACTAACATGTGATGATTATGTGTGATTAGGTTATGGTTAAATTGAATTGTTGGCATTTTATTATTGCTTTGATTATATTTAAATGATAAGTTTAATTTTGAATTATACGGGCTTACTAAGCTATAAGTATACTCTGTTTCGTTTTCTATGTCTTATAGGGTTCGTTAGCTTGCTCGTTTTGAAAAAGTCAGAGTTGCACGTCACACTATCCAATTTTTGATTGGTATTTTGAACTTATGAACTTATGTAAATATGGCATGTATAGGCTAGTTTGATGGTAATAGTTATGTGTTGGTATTATAGTTTGAGAATGAATTTGTATATAAGTTAAGCCATGTGATTTGGCTTATTTTGGTATCATATTTGAATTGCATATATGTGTTTAATGATGGTATGTTTTGTTATGGTAATATTTGAATGAAATTATGAAAAAGAAGTCTTGATATATAGATGTTAAATGAATGAGTTTAGGGTGGCAAACTTGGCTTTTCAAATGGCCTATTTTTGTCCACACGGGCAGGGACATAGACGTGTGTCTCAGCCGTGTGCGATACACGGTTATGTTACACGGCCGTGTGTCCACTAGGGTACCCTACAAATTAAAATTAGTATACGCTATAGTTTTGACACGACCTAGATACACGAGCGTGTATATCGGTCATGTGTGGCACACGGGTTGGCACACAGGCGTGTGGTCAGCCGTGTGACCCAAGTCAGTAGCCTCCCTAATTTTTACACGGCCTGGTACACGGGTGTGTTTTGTAGGCGTGTGGACAAGTCAGTATGTATGCCCTATTTTGCCACGGCTTAGATACACGGGCGTGTCTAATGTTGTGTGAGGCACACGGCCTGTTCACATGGGCGTATGTTACTTGAAAAGTGAAAAATTTCCTAAGTTTTTGAAATTTTCATATGTTATCAATTTAGACCCAAATGCTTGTTTAAGACTTAGTATGATTGATTTAAGTACATTTTGAATGTGAATGAATGATGGTTACTGAAATGAGATGAAATTTGTTAAATGAATGTTTTGAATTGAGTTACAGGTCTGGTAATGCCTTTTAACCTATTCCGGCGATGGTTATGGGTTAGGGGTGTTACATTTGTCAGTATCAGAGCTACGGTTTAGTCGGTTTTAGGACTAATGTAGCGTATGCGAGTCTAACTATACATGCCATATTTAAAACTGTGATAGTGTGATGACTCTTGACGTTCTTAAATGTGTTTTCATATAGTAATGGATCCTGAACGAGCTGTAGCAGATGACGTAGAAAGTAACGCGCCGGCTCTTGCTCAAGGAGCAACGCTTATTGAATCTAGACCTGTGACAAATAGTCACGAGGGTGAGGCTAAAGAAGCCTTCTTTCAGATATTAAATGAGTGGTTTGTGCAGTACATTCGTACGAATCCAGCTGTTCTGCAACCTCCACCCCCACCTGTTCCCTAACCGATCCCAGTAGTTCCTCAAGGTATCGATCCTTTGTGATTAAATAAACCACCTGTTGACAGAATTTAGAAACACGGAGATGAGGAATTTAGGGCCACTGCTAATGATGACCCTGATAGGGCCGAATTTTGGCTTGAGAACACGATTCGGGTGTTCGATGAATTGTCCTGTCCACCCAAAGAATGTATGAAGTGTGTTGTATCATTGTTGAGAGATACTGCATATTAGTGGTGGAATACCTTGATATCCATAGTTTCGCCAGAGCGAGTCACTTGTGATTTCTTTCAAGTTGAATTTAGAAAGAAATACATTAGCCAAAGGTTAATTGATCAGAAGAGAAAAAAATTTCTTGAATTGAAGCAGGACCGTATGTCAGTTACAGAATATGAACGAGAGTTTATACGACTCATCAAATATGCTCGTGAATATGTTTCTTCTGAAGCTACAATGTGTAAAAGATTCGAGGATGGATTAAATGAAGAAATTAGAGTGTTGGTTGGAATTCTTGAGCTGAAAGAGTTTGTTGTTCTATTTGAGCGACTTCTATGGCCAGTGTGACAAGTGTTAGAAACGCTAAATCTGAATGTAAACATTGCAATAAGCGACATTATGGTAAACATAGATTAGTAAGCGAAGCCTGCTTTAAATGTGGATCTTTTGATCATTTTCTCTGTGATTTGTCCAGAAAAGTTCACAGCTGAAAGAGAACAACCAGTGAAAACAAGTAACATGACTACCAGAGGGAGACCGCCCCGAAAGACCAAAAATGTGAGTGGTAATCGAGGTGCTATGAGAGATTCAACTGTGAGATCTGAGGCACGAGCACCTGCCAGGGCTTATGCTATACGTGCACGAGAGGAGGCATCATCACCAGATGTTATTACCGGTACTTTTTCTCTTTTTGATACTGATATAATTGCGTTGATAGATCCTGGATCAACCCATTCATATATCTGTATAAATTTAGTATTTAAAAAGAGTTTACATGTCGAGTCTATAGAATTTGTAATTAAAGTATCGAACCCCTTAGGCAAGTTTGTTTTAGTTGATAAAATTTGTAAGAATTTTCCTCTGATGATCTGGGGTTACTGTTTTCGGGCTGACTTGATGCTTTTACCATTCAATGAGTTTGATGTGATTCTGGGTACGGACTGGCTGACTATGCACGACGTAGTTGTGAATTGTAGACAGAATCCTATCGAATTGAAATGTCAAAATGGTGAGATTCTTCAGATTGAGTCTAATGATTCGAATGAATTACCTATTGTGATATCATCTATGTTAGCCCAAAAATATTTGAGAAAGGGCTATGATGCATAACTTGCATACGTATTGGATACGAAAGTGTCAGAATCAAAGATTGAATCCATACCTATTATTTGTGAGTTATCGGATGTATTTCCAGAAGAATTACCCGGATTGCCTCTTATCAGAGAAGTCAAATTTGGTATTGAGTTAATACCGGGAACAACTCTGATATCGATAGCTTTGTACAGATGGCTCTAACAGAATTAAAAGAGTTGAAAGCTTAGTTGCAAGAATTGACAGACAGAGGTTTTGTACAACCGAGTTATTCTCTTTAGGGTGCACGAGTATTGTTTTTGAAAAAGAAAGATGGCACGATGTGCATGTGTATCGACTATAGACAATTGAATAAAGTGACTATAAAGAACAAATACCCTCTACCACGGATTGATGACTTATTTGATTAGTTGAAAGGGGCTATAATATTTTCAAAGATTGATCTGAGATCGGGTTACTATCAGTTGCGAGTTAAAGAGTCGGATGTACCAAAAATCACTTTCAGAACAAGGTATGACCATTATGAATTCCTTGTTATGCCTTTCGGTTTAACTAATGCTCCTGCTATTTTTATGGACTTGATGAATCGTATATTCAGACCGTATTTAGATAGATTTGTTGTGGTATTAATTGAAGATATTTTGATCTATTCATGAGATGAATTTGAGTACACCGATCACTTGAGAATTGTGTTACAAACTCTACGTGATAAACAGTTGTTTGCAAAGTTCAGTAAATGTAAGTTCTGGCTTACAGGGGTTGGATTTTTGGGACATATTGTTTTAGCTGATGGTATTAGAGTTGATCTGAGCAAGATCGCTGCTATTTTTGATTGGAAACCTCCAAGTAATATGTTTGGAGTTTGTAGTTTTTTGGGCTTAGCGGGTTATTACCGAAGATTTGTGAAAGGTTTTTCAATGATTGCGACACCGATGACCCAACTACTACAAAAAGATGTGAAGTTTGAATGGTCAGAAAAATGTCAACGGAGCTTTGAATAGTTGAAACCACTGTCAACAGGGGCACCAGTTTTGGTTCAACCTGAATCGGGTAAAGAGTTCGTGATTTATAGTGATGTGTCATTAAACGGACTGGGGTGTGTTTTGATGCAAGATGGAAAAGTTATTGCTTATACTTCCCGATAGTTGAAATCACATGAAAAGAACTATCCGACGCATGATTTAGAGTTGGCTGCTATTGTATTTGCATTGAAGATTTGGCGGCACTACTTATATGGTAAGAAATGCCATATTTATATGAATCACAAAAGCTTGAAATATCTGATGCCATAGAAGGATTTGAATTTGCGTCAACAAAGATAGCTAGAGTTATTGAAAGATTATGATTTTGTGATTGATTATCACCCGGGTAAAGCTAATGTAGTTGCTGATGCCTTGAGTCAAAATCATTGTCTGCGTTACGAGGCATGAATACCTAGTTGATGATATGTGATGATGGGTCTATTTTAGCTGAATTGAAAGCTAAACCAGTATTTCTACAACAAATTTTTGAAGCTCAGAAAAATGATAGTGAACTACAAGCTAAACGAATTCAATGTGAGTTTAATTTGATTCAGAATTTCATATTGGAACTGATGATTGTTTAATGTTCCAAAATAGAATTTGTGTGCTGAAAAATACAGAGCTTATTTAGAAACTTTTCTGTTCATCCGAATAGTACCAAGATGTATAATGATTTGAAATAGTAGTATTGGTGGTCGGGAATGAAACAAGATATATCGAAGTTTGTATCGAAATGTGATAAGCCATAAAAGTAACATGTTTTTAATCCCATTCTTGATGCGTTTTTGGATTATTTATTATATGAATTAGTGAATTTGATGCTCTTAATCTTTTAAATTCATGTTTCTATACTTAGGTGAGCATAGAGGAGCGAAAGGAGCAAAAAACGAGCCAAAATCATGCAAAAAGAGTTGTTTCCAGGATCCACACGGCCTGGGCATTTCCACACGGGCTGGCCACACGCCCATGTGCTAGTCCATGTCGATTTCACACCCTGCTTCCCTATTACGCTGAAAAACCCAATTTTTAGGGTTTCTGAGCATTCTAAAGTCTATAAATACACACTAGAAGAGAACCTAAAGGGGGGACGCAGAGTAGAAAGTAGAAATTACTCGAAGGAAGCCGTTGGAATCATCTTTGAAGTAGATCCACTTCAAGATTAAAGATCTCCATTCAAATTTCTCTTGAAGTTTATTTAGGTTTTTACGTCTTGTTGTTTTTCTAAATTTGAGATGTCTTCTTTTTACATTATGAACTAAATTTCCTAGATACCTAGGGAAGATGAAACCTAAGACGGATCTTATTATTTAATGTTCTGAATTTAATGATAAATACTTGCTCTTGTTCTTAATTATGTGTTCTTAATTCTTATTTAATATTTTCAGGATATTAATTCAAGTTTGATGTGCTTATTCAGTGGAGCAAAAGTCCCTGTTTAAGAGTAGATCCTAAAAATAGGACGACATAAATCTACCGGATTAGAGTCAAATCTAATAAGGGAATCCATAAACCGAGTTAATGCGACGATAGGGGTTTTAATTAGAAAGAGATTTCAATTAATTAACCTAGAGTCAGTTTTTCTTAGTCTCGAAAGAGATATTAACATAATTTAGGGATTCCTATGGATCAAAACAAGTGAATAAATCATTTGATTCAGAGTTAGAATAATAAGTGAAGTCTAGGTGGATTCTTCCTTGGGTATTGTCTTTATCATTGGTTTACTCAATTATTTTCTTCACTCTCTGTCTCATTCATTAGTTAATTAGTTTAGTTAAATTTATATTAAAACAAATCCCTTTTATTATAGGCTAAATAATAGAAAGATAGTTAATACTAGTACTTTTAGTCCTTGTGGATACGATATTCTGGACTCACCATAGCTATACTACCATTCGATATGTGCGCTTGCCTTTGCCGTGATCGTAGTCTAGTTTAGTGAACCATAAAACGATCATCAAGTTTTTGGCGCCATTTCCAGGGACTAAAATATTAGGAACACTAGATTTTTATTACTTTAACCATTTTTATTTTATTTTTTATTTTACTTTTAATTTACTAACTTTTCTTTTATTTGCTTCTGGCAGGTTCCTTTAGTTTATGACTAGAAGAAACCCGTCAGGACCTCTAGTATTCGACAGTGAGATCGAAAGTACAGCTCGCAGAAATCGTAAAGAAGTGAGGCAAATTCAACAAAGTACAATAGAAGAGCAAGAGGATATTATTATTAATACTTAAGGGATGACAGAAAATCATAATAATCAGTTACCTCCCGTGGTTGTAAATCCTGTAAATTCGAATCCTGCCCCTAATACTATGTACGATTATGCCAAGCCCAATTTAACTGAGACTGAATCGAGTATTGTTAGACCTGCTATTGCTGCAAATAATTTTGAACTAAAACCTAATACTATTCAAATGATTCAATAGTTTGTTCAGTTTGATGGTTTGCAGGACGAAGACCCAAATACTCATTTGGCTAATTTCCTAGAATTCTGCGAAACTTTCAAGATAAATGACGTTTCTGATGATGCCATTCTCCTATGGTTATTCCCCTTATCATTGAGAAATAAGGCTATTCAGTGGTTGAACTCCCTACCACGAGGTTCTATCACTACTTGGGATCAAATGACCGAGAAGTTTTTGTTGAAGTACGTTCCACCGGCTAAGATAGCCAAATTGAGGAATGATATCTCTTCCTTTGTACAAATGGATTTAGAGACTTTATATGATGCATGGGAGAGGTATAAGGATTTATTGAGAAGGTGCCCTTACCATGGGTTACCTTTATGGCTACATGTTTAAACTTTTTACAACGGTTTGAACCCCTCAACTAGGCAATTGATCAATGCCTCCGCCGGTGGGACTTTGAATAATAAAACACCTGAAGAGGCTTACGAGTTTATAGAAGAGATGTTACTGAATAATTATTAGTGGCAAGTTATGAGGACAAAGTCGATGAAAGCAGCCGGTGTTTTTAACGTTGATGCGGTAACCATGTTGTCAAATCAGGTAGAACTTTTGAATAAAAAGATTGATGGTTTATATGGTTCTACACAGGTACATCCGGTGATACAATACGACGTAAATGGAGGAGGGAACCATCCAAAAAATTGAACCTACAACCTAAGCATAGAAGACGGACAAGTCAACTATATGGATAATAATTCTAGACCTCAGAATAATTCGTATAGTAACACTTATAATGCAGGTTGGAGGAACCATCCCAACATCTCTAGGGGTCGTCCAGGCTTTCAACCACCTTACCAGCAGGAGAAGAAGCCGAACCTTTAGGAGATGTTGATGAAGTTTATTTCAGTGCCAGAAGCTCATTTCCAAAACACCGAAATAGCACTCAAAAATCAACAAGCATCGATTCAAGGGCTTGAGAATCAAATCAGTCAATTGGCAAAGATGATTTCAGAATGACCACAAGGTAGCTTGCCAAACAACACCGAAACTAACCCAAGAGAGTAGCTTCATGCGATCATTGTTCGAGATGAAGAAGGTTTAACTGAATCTGAATTTGAACCCAGGCAAGAAACTGTAGTAAGCAATGGTAAGGTTGAAGTAAGCGAAAATAAGCATGATTTGGTCGGTAAGGAATACAAACCTCACGTGCCATATCCAAATGCGATAAGGAAAGACCACACAAATGAACAATTCAGTAAATTCCTTAAACTATTGAAAAAATTACATATTAACTTACCGTTTATTGAAGCTCTTTCGCAGATGCCAAATTCTATTAAATTTTTAAAGGAGCTTTTAGCAAATAAGCGAAATTTAGATGATTCGTCGCACGTGGAGCTAAATGTAGTGTGCTCAGCCATTTTGCAGAATAAACTACCCAATAAATTGAAAGATCCAGAGAGTTTTACTATTCCTTATTTAATCGGTAGTTTAAATGTTAATAATGTTTTGGCTTATTTAGGGGCTAGTATTAATGTCATGCCCTACAAAATGTTTAAACAACTAGGTCTTGGGAAACCCAAACAAACTAGGATGAACATTCAATTGGTAGATAGATCAATTAGATTTTCTAGGGGTATTGTTGAAGACGTACTCGTCAAAATTGATAAATTCATTTTCCCAGTTGATTTTGTTGTTCTAGAAATGGACGAGGATAGTGACGTACCATTGATTTTAGGACGACCCTTTTTAGCAACTGCTAGAACTATCATAGATGTTGGTATAGGTGAGTTAATATTTCATGTAGGTGGTGACACGATTAAACACCAAGCTCGTGATTCTGTTAGGATATCTAGTGATCGAGATAATATTACAAGCTCTGTTAATGTTAATAACCTTGTGGCGCAACATTCTTTGCAGGAAACACCTCGAAAAAATATGACAGAGCCGCAGTCCAGTTTAAATAACAAAAACAGAACAAATCTTGAAGAAAGAAGATTACAAATCAATGAACTAGATAAATGGCAGACACACGTCAAGGAGAAACCTAGAATACTGATGAACCAAAGCGACTCCATCATGAGTTTAAGGATGAAACGAACAAATTAAAGATTGGCGATTAGGTATTGTTGGATAAAACGAACCTTTGAATCGCCACTTCAGAGCATAATGCAAATGGAACAACTCCTTTTACGATATTGAATATTTTCCCATACAGTAAAGTCGAGGTAAATCATTCTAAATTTGGCACTTTTAAGGTAAATATTACTCGACTAAAACCTTATGCTGATAATAGAATTGACAGTGAGAAAGAGGAGTTTCGACTCCATGAACCACCGTAATCATGCGAATACGAGGTAAGTCAAGTTTAGAATTTAAACAAGCGCTTCGTGGGAGACAACCCGGGTGTTAACACTGCTAATTTTCTTAACACTTTCATGATTTTAAAAAAAATTAATTAATTTTCAAAATCTAAAAAAAAAAGTGTGTTTTTGACCCACATGGCCTGGCCACACAGGTGTGTGGAGCACACGGCCTGACCACATGGGCGTGTGGGATCTCACATGGGTGTGAGAGAATCGAAGGAAAACACACACTGCCTGATGACATTGCCATGTGACCCACACGGCCTGGACACACGGGCGTGTCCTAGGCCGTGTAAAACCTGGAGCTAATTTTTTTCAAAGTCAAAGAGTTACACGGCCTGGCCACACGGGTGTGTGGAGCACACGACCTGGCAACACAGGCGTGTGGGATCTCACATGGGTTTGGGAGAAGCGAAAGAAAACACATACAGCCTGGCGACATGGCGATGTGACCCATACGGCCTGGACACACAGGCATGTTCATGGCCATGTGAAAACTGGGTTAATCACCCCAATTTTATTTTTATTTATTTTTAATTGTTATATTATTTATTTTTATTTTACTAATTAATTAATTAATTAATTATTCTTATACTTATATTTTTATTTTTATATTTTAATTTTTTATATATTTTAATTTTAATTTTAATTTTGCTATTTCTATTTTTTCTTTTTCTTTTTTCTTTCGTATTTTTTTATCATTACAATTACCTTTTAAGTTTATTGATATCATTGAGTTTATTATTATTATTATTATTTATATTTTTATCTCTCTTTTTAATTTTGTTTTAGTTGTTTTAGTTGTTTTATTTTTTTATTTTTTTCTCTTCAACTTATTTTCATTATTATCTTTTGAAAGATTTATGGTTGTTTCTAATCGAGTTATAACCCCTTAATCTTCTTTATTATTTATGTTTATTTTCTTGTTAGTTTGCTTGGAATCATGAGTTACATTTAGATTTGACTGCAATTTCGCTTTTCACGATTTTGAAGATTTCATCCAATAATCAGGGCAGTTTCAATTTTTCCCTCTCTTATGATATTCTGTTTATACTGTGATTATATATATTTGTACGTTGAGGACAATGTACATCTTAAGTGTGGGGAGGTTATCTATAGAATTATTAGAAAATTCCTAAATTATGTCTTGTATTTAAGTAATTTTCTCACATTACTATTAGAATGAATTTTTATTGACTTATGATTATCATTGATGTGTTTTAGATTAAATTCATAGGTAATTGTGCATTGATTGTTTAAACTTTAAGACACTAGAGAATCAAGCATGATAAGTCTATTTTCAGAATTAAAAATTTTAGGTTATTTTCCTAAATTGAAGTATTACCTTGAACTTTGAGATTTGCAAGATTAACATCAAAAACCATAATTTTTGTGCGATTTTGAGCCTTTAGAGCATACACTTTTCTTGCTCAGTCTATTATTGGTTATGAGTGTGTCAATACTGATTGGTCATTCTAGAACTTGCTTCGATTATACATGTTGAGACCACACCTTTGATTTGATATACTGAGATGATAAAGGCACTTAGGTTTTAACCCACTTATCCCATAAGCCTACCTTCATAATTAACCCTTAGTGAACCCCCTTTAAGCCCAACAAACCATTTCTTGATTTACCCATTAATATTAACCCATAACTTTTTTTTGATTCATTGAGAATTGTTTCTCGTTTTATTGACTCCTTTTTTATCGAGATTTGATTTGGTTAGTTGCTTAACTATGTTTTTTTGTTTTAGTTGTTAAATTTTCTCCTATTATCTATTGTTCTCAAAAAAAAAATGAAAAAAAAAGAAAAAAAATACATTTATGTTGATTATTACTAGTTCTATGTTTTTGAGCTTAAGTAGTTGATTTTATTTTCTGAGAAGAAGCTCGTGTTATTCTTTAATAATTTCGATTGATGTAATTATTCAGTATTAGTTTATTTTTCTAGTTAAGCAATTTATCAATTCGATCATGATTCTAACCTTCTTTTTCAGCCTTTATCCAGACCTTTAACCGAAGCCTCGTTATAACCCTTTAAAGACCTTTTGATTTGTGTATCATATCATTTTATAGTGGCGGAGATTTGATTTTCATGTAAGCCTATGGTAATGACTTTTCATAATTGACTCTTAAGTGCTTAATTTTTAAACCTTAAACACTTTGAGTGATTTGAGTGAATCTTTAGTGAGGATGTAAAATCTTGTCGATTTTGAATAAAAGGTAATTACTTAGATAAGGGGAGATACCTATGTTTTCAAGACTTAAAAAAAATGAGCGACTTGGATTGTTTGAATCTTTAGGGCTCTTTTATTTTAATTATCAATGTGTGATTATTTGTGAATTATGACAAAACATTATTGATGAGAATTACAAGTTGAGAAAGATTAATTTTAATTGTGAGTTGAGGATTTTGCTTGAGGACAAGCAAATGCTTAAGTGTGGGGATATTTGATAAGCCATAAAAGTAACATGTTTTTAGTCCCATTCTTGATGCATTTTTGGATGATTTATTATATGAATTAGTGAATTTGATGCTCTTAATATTTTAAATTCATGTTTTTATACTTAGGTGAGCATAGGGGAGCGAAAGGAGCGAAAAATAAGCCAAAATCAGGCAAAAAGAGCTGTTTCTAGGATCCACACGGCCTGAGCATTTCCACACGGGCTGACCACATGCCCATGTGCCAGTCCGTGTCGATTTCATATCCTGCTTCCCTATTACATGGAAAAACCCAATTTTTAGTGTTTCTGAGCATTCTAAAGTTTATAAATACACACTAGAAGAGGACTTAAAGGAGGGACGTAGAGCAGAAAGTAGAAATTACTCGAAGGAAGCTGTTAGAATCATCTCAGAAGCAGATCCACTTTAAGATTGAAGATCTTCATTCAAATTTCTCTCGAAGTTTATTTGGGGTTTTTATGTCTTGTTGTTTTTCTAAATTTGAGATGTCTTCCTTTTACATTATGAACTAAATTTCCTAGATACCTAGGGAAGATGAAACCTAAAGCGGATCTTATCATTTAATGTTCTGAATTTAATGATAAATACTTATTCTTGTTCTTAATTATGTGTTCTTGATTCTTGTTTAATATTTTCAGGATATTAATTCAAGTTTGATGTGCTTATTCAGTGGAGCAAAAGTCCCTGTTTAAGAGTAGATCTAGTATAATTAAGCGGAGGTGATTGCAATCCTAGAAATAGGACGACATAAATCTGTCGAATTAGAGTCAAATCTAATAAGGGAATCCATAGACCGAGTTAATGCGACAATAGGGGTTTTAATTGGAAAGAGATTTCAATTAATCAACCTAGAGTTAGTTATTCTTAGTCTCGAAAAAGATATTAACACAATTTAAGGATTTCTACAGATCAAAACAAGTGAATAAATCGTTTGATTCAGAGTCAGAATAATAAGTGAAGTCTTGGTGGATTCTTCCTTGGGTATTGTCTTTATCATTGGTTTATTCGATTATTTTCTTCACTCTCTATCGCATTCAGTAGTTAATTAGTTTAGTTAAATTTAGATTAAAATAAATCCCTTTTATTCTAGGCTAAATAATAGAAAGATAGTTAATACTAGTACTTTTAGTCCTTGTGGATATGATATTCTGGACTCACCATAGCTATACTACCATTCGATAGGTTCACTTGCCTTTGCCGTGATCATAGTCTAGTTTAGTGAACCATAAAACGATCATCAAAATATTTGATTTGTCAGCAAGTAAAAGCTGAACATCAAGTACCATCTAGTTTACTACAGCCTGTATTGATTCCTGAGTGGAAATGGGATAGAGTCACTATGGATTTCGTATCGGGACTGCCCCTAACTCTGAAAAAGAAAGATGCTATCTAGGTTGTCATTGACCGACTAAAAAAATCTACTCATTTCATACCAGTACGTATGAATTACTCTCTAGATAGATTAGCTGAATTATACTTATCTAAAATCGTACAATTACATGGTGTACCACTGTATATTATCTCCAACAAAGATCCGAGATTTACATTAAGATTCTAGAAGAAATTACAAGAAGCTCTTGGAAAACAAAATTGATTTCAGCACAGCTCTTCATCCCCAGACAAACGGTCAGTCTGAAAGAGTTATACAGATACTTGAGGATATGTTGCGATGTTGTATTCTCAAGTTTGAAGGTAACTGGGAGAAATACTTGCCTCTGATTGAATTTTCTTATAGCAACAATTTCTAAATGAGTATAAAGATGGCAGCGTACAAAGCTTTATATGGTCGTAAGTGTCGAACACCGTTATATTGGACTGAATTGAGTGAGAAAAAGATTCACGGGGTTGAATTGATCAAAGAGATTGAAGAAAAAGTGTATGTAACTCGTAACAGTTTAAAAGCATCTTCAGATCGACATGAATCCTATGCAGATTTGAAACGTAAAGAAATAGAATTTCAGGTCGGAGATCGAGTATTTCTAAAAGTGTCACCGTGGAAGAAAATTCTCCGTTTCGGCCGTAAAGGAAAATTAGGTCCACGATTCATCGGGCAGTATGAAAGTGTTGAAAGAATAGGGCCTGTAGCATATCGACTATTGTTACCATCTGAGCTAGAAAAGATACGTAATAATTTTCATGTTTTGATGCTATGTTGATACAGATCGGATTTGTCACATGTGATTTCTCTCGTTGATATAGAGATACAGTCTGATTTATCGTATAACAAAGAATCGATCAGGATTCTGGCTCGGGGGATTAAAGAATTTAGGAATTAACGTATAGCTCTTGTGAAGGTTCTTTGGCATAAACATGAAATTGAGGAAGCTACGTGGGAACCCGAGGAAGCTATGCAAAAATAGTACCCTAACCTCTTTATCGATAAGATTTTCGGGGACAAAAATCTCTAAGGGGGGAGAGTTGTAACAGCTTGTTTTCAAGTCAAATCGAAACAGTGGTTTTAGAACCACAAATTTGAAGTCAAAATATTTATTTCATTATTTTTACAAGGTCTACAGCATGATAGATTAATTATGTGAAAGTTTCGTAAAAAAAATTTACTGTTTAAATGCTTAATTCGGTAAAAAGGACTAAATCGCATAACACGTAAAAGTTGAGTTCTATTGTTTAAAGGTATTAAATAGCTATGGTTTATTAATATGGAAGTCCTTATTATGTTATTTAACCATAATATAAGTTAGTGGACATTTATGTCCATGAATTATATGATACATTAAGTTTAATTATAAGGTTATATTGGTAATTTATGTATTAAGTTAATAAAAAAAAATTAAAATCATGTTATTCTATCCATCTTCTTGCCAAAATTTGAGAAAGAAATAAGGGTTTTTGAGCTTCCATGGTTTCGAAAACTTCAATCTTTGATTAAGGTACAATTTTAGCTCGGTTTTTTATGATTTCTATGTTTTTGAGCTCGTTGCAGCTTAATCTAGCTATCCCGTACCTTCGTTTTTAGAACTGTTATAGATTTTGAGATATGCAATTGTTGAATACTTGAGTATTTTGAAGTTTCTTGTTAGATTATTGATGGTTGTTAATAGTTATACAAGTTTTATAAAGTGATTTTTGACAAAAATGAGAATTAGGGATTAAATTGTGAAAGAGAGAAAGGTTGTGGTTGAAATGTGAATAAAATGGAAATATTGGCTAAAATGAATCCCATTGAAATTTGGCTACCTTGGGTTAGGGCCTAATTGTGCAATTTTGCATTTTGATGTGTTAAGGACTAAATTACAAAGTAGTCAAAAGTTTAAGGGTAAATTTGTAATTTAGCCAAAAATGAATGTTTTAGGCTAAATTGAATTGAATGAAAGTTTGAATGAGTTAATCTAGTATCATATAGATCAAGATAAGCAAATACCGGTGTCAAGACCATTTTTATATGTTGAAAAATGGGATTGACTTTTAAATGAGATATGGAGTCGCACCAATCCTTTTTGTTTAGGTGTGATTGGATCACCTTGTTAAATATTTTGTTTTATTGAAACATCGATTTTGGTCTATGAAATCCAAAAAAGGGGTTCGGGAGTCTATTACGTACGAGGAAGGGTTAGCACCCTCGTAACGCCCAAAATTGGTACCTAATTGATCAATTAATGTCCTAATGTTGAAAATTTGAAAAGATTTTGAATTACAGTCCCTTTTTAAAAAATGTTTAAATAACTCGGATTGGATGTTAAGATTCCCTTATCCCAAAGGAATGAAATATCGTATCCAGTATGTTAGGGTATAATATTTCGAACCCTCGATACCAAGATCATCTTATAGTCTCTAAAATTTATGCATTGAAATTTTAAAAGGATATTTGGCCATTTGTTCAAACGAAAAATTGAATCCAGTACGTTAGGGCACGATTTCTCGTATTTCCAAACACGAAATATTGCATTGTTTTTTTAATTTAAGAAAGCATGGACGAAATCTCGAAAGGATATTTAGTTATTCGGTCAAACAGAAAGTCGAAACCCAGCACGTTAGGACCTGACTTCTCGAATTACCAAACTCGAAATATTACCTTGCTTTGTGAAATTTTTAAATAGGAGCGATTATAAAAACAGATTTGAAATATATTTATTCGATTCGTTTGAAGTAAAGAAAATGAAATGAATAATTTCGGGCAAATAAGTTGGCAACCTCAATCATAAATCAATACACGGAAATACAAAAGCAAAACAACTAATATGGAACATGTACATGGTTAATATATTACACCATTTTTCAACAATAATAAAAAGGTGCATATATGTAACTAGGTTGGGTCTAGGTCTCAGGTTGGGTCTGTTGTAAAATGGGTTTGAAATTTTGGGTAGTAACTTGTGTTTGAGCTAGGATTTTGTGATTTGGACTAATATTTTTTTTTGTTTTGGGCTATTAAAAAAAACTGGTGTAAATGGACTTTTATTTATTGTTTTTTTTTTGTTTTAAGTTATTTTATTTATTTTTGGATAACTTTATAGGCCCAGGCGAAATGGGCGGGTCCATAACCGTGGGTTCCAATGCACGAGATCTTGTAGCACTTACCAATGAGGCCCTATCGATTAGTATTACACAGAAGAAATCAATTATAGACACTAATACAATTAGATCTGCTCTTCATAGACAAACTTGGGATTTGCGATCCCAGGTAAGATCGGTTCAGGATCATGGGATCCTTTTCTATCAGATAGGAAGGGCTGTTGTACAAAATGTACTTCTAAGTAATTGCCCCTTAGATCCTATAAAGAAAGCGATAAACAAATAAAAATAGAAGATCTGTTTTGACATGAAATGGATATATCCATATATCTCTGACTTATCTTTATGAAATGATAAAATATGGCAAAACCTATACCAAAAGTTGGTTCACGTAGGAATGGGCGCAGTAGTGCACGGAAAAGTGCACGTAGAATACCAAAAGGAGTTATTCATGTTCAAGCAAGTTTCAACAATACCATTGTTACTGTTACAGATGTACGGGGTCGGGTAATCTCTTGGTCCTCCGCCGGTTCTACAGCTGCCCCTCTTTGCTCATTGTCGTGCAATGAAAATGGAGCAAAGACTTTAAAAGGACCAATTTTACCTAGTTTTGTTGAATCTTAACTTCTTGGCCCTTTTTTTTTTTCAAGTCGTCCCATTCTATCCCACTACGTCTTCAGGAGGCATAAGAGATAGTCCTTTAATTTACTCCACTGGAACTTTAAGGAGATAAGAATTGTCTTCGATTCGCTCCACTGTTATTTCAAGGAGATAAGGCTAATAGCTTCAATCTGCTCCATTACTACCTCATGGAGATAATATTCGCCGTCTTTGATCTGTTCTACTGCTACATCAGGGAGATAATATCTATAATCTTCATCTACTCTACTGCAACTTTAGAAAGGTAAGATCTGCGGTCTTCGATCTGCTCCACTGCTATCTTAGGGAGATAAGATCTACAATCTTCAGTCTGCTTCCTCGTTACCTCAGTAAAATAAGACTACAATCTTTAGCCTGCTCCCTTGCTACCTTAGGAAGATAAGGCTGGTGGGTAAAATTTGCTTCCCTACTACCTCGGGAAGATAAGATTCACCATCTTCGATCTGCTCTACTGCTATCTCAGGGAGATAATGATCTTCAATCTTCAGTCTTTTTCCTTGCTACCTCAGGAAGATAAGACTACAATCTACAACCTGCTCTCTTGCTACCTCAGAGAGTTAAGGCTGGTGGCTAAAATTTGCTCCCCTGCTACCTCGGGAAGATAAGATTCACCATCTTCGATCTACTCCACTGCTATCTTAGGGAGATAAGATCTTCAATCTTCAGTCTGCTTTCTTGCTACCTTAAGAAGATAAGACTACAATCTACAATCTGCTCTCTTGCTACCTTAGAGAGATAAGGCTGGTGGCTAAAATCTACTCCCTTACTACCTCGAGAAGATAAGATTCACCATCTTTGATCTGCTCCACTGCTATCTGAGGGAGATAAGATCTACAGTCTTCAGTTTGCTTCCTTGCTACCTCAGGAAAATAAGACTACAATCTCAGCTTGCTCCCTTGCTACCTTAGAGAGATAAGGCTGGTGGCTAAAATCTGCTCCTCTGCTACCTCAAGAAGATAAGATTCGTCATCTTCGATCTGCTCCACTGCTATCTCAGGGAGATAAGATCTGACTTCACCGATGTTACTACACTGTCCTCTAGGACATGTCCTGTAGACTTGGTTTTATATGCCTATGGTTATGTCAAATGATTAGGATGCTATGATCAAGATGAATCAAATGCTCCTAACTAGATGTGTTATGCATGATATATGAATACAGAAATGAGAATGATCCTTTGTTAAATGCCTAAAGTATCATCGCTCGTTGTTCATCAGGGCATTATTACTGACGTATTACATTGCCATCTTCTTTGGATGGTGTTTTCTTGACAGAAAATCTGAAGAAACAATCACATTCTGTTCAGCAAGCCTGCCCCGTTGTAACTTCAAGGTCCACCTCTAGGACCTAATCTTCAAACCTTCCTACTGCAACTCAGGACGTAGGATCTGAAACTTTTTCAATCGGTTTGGTCCATTACAACATCCCCTGAGTATCATGGCCAAACATTTATGAATGTAGAATTTTCTTCTCTAAGAATAATCCCCTCTTAATGCTTAGTGAACATTGCTTGCTTATTCATTGAAGCTTTGTCACTGGTGTAATATCTTGCTGTTTTGTTCAATCAAGAATCCGAAGAGATAGTCTTAATTTAGATTCTTCCTTCTCAAATATTTCCTTTAACTTGGTGAATTATAAACAATAGTCCTGTTTCAGGTTTCTATATTATTTAAAAGCTTTCAAAGTAATATGCGAAACTCCTTTTGTGAAAGTATTACTAGTCCATTAATCGTTATTTCAATGCAACGTGCTTGCAACAAATCATAATAATGGATAAGAATGGAATTGAATTTGAGCTCAAAGTGAATAAATTATCAAAAATAGAAAAAATTAAAAATGGCAATTGATTGGGAATACATATCTTGAAAATGAAAGAATATTTCAAAGATAACCAATTTATTATGAATAAGATGAAGACTAGGTACCCCTGATATCGTAAACTGAGTTTCTCTGTACAAACTTCTTAAAGACCAATTTGAACTTGACACGTGTTTAAGAGATCAAAAGTACTTTGTTAATGCCCCAAGATACAACATACCCCTTTTTCTTGTTAATTCAGGTATAGCAAGATTACTGCCTTCCCCTCTTTGATCAAAATTTGAGCCGCCCTTTTCGAGTTTCAACTCAAATCCCTTTTGGTCTCAAGGCGCCCTTTGCGGGTTTTCACTTTGGCCTCTCCTTTTATCTTTTTATTTTTATTGGGTCTCAAAGCGCCCTTTGCGGGTTTTCACTTTGGCCTCTTTCCCTCTTTAAGTGTAGTACTTCTTGACTGAATCCGAGTTCATAGGATTGAACAAGTTTTTCCCGTCCATTTCAGCCAGAATTAATGCTCCTCCGGAGAAAGCTTTCTTCACCACATAAGGCCCTTCCCAGTTCGGCATCCATTTCCCTCTAAAATCCTTCTACATGGGAATGATCTTTTTTAAAACTAGGTCTCCCACAAAGAATTCTCTAGGGTGAACCTTTTTGTCATAGGCTCGCATCATTTGTTTTTAGTACATCTGACCATGACGAATAGCCCTTAGCCTTCTTTCTTCGATCAAATTCAACTGATCATATCAAGATTGGACCCATTCTGCTTCATCTAACTTCACCTCTGATAAAAATCGTAAAGAAGGAATCTCTACTTCAATAGGCAAAACTGCCTCCATTCTATAGACCAAGGAGAAAGGCGTTGCCCCGGTAGAGGTCCTGACAGACGTTCGATAGGCGAGGAGAGCAAATGGTAATTTCTCGTGCCAATCCTTATAAGTCTCAACCATTTTCCTCACAATCTTCTTAATACTTTTATTGACTGCTTCCACTACCCCATTCATCCTTGGGTGATACAGAGACAAGTTATGGTGTCTGATCTTGAATTGACTACAGACTTCCGCTATCGTGCTATTGTTCAAATTTAATGCATTTTTAGATATGATCCTTTCAGGCATTCCGTACCTACATATGATTTTTTTCTTCAAAAATCTGCTGACTGCCGCCTTAGTCACATTGGCATATGAAGCAGCCTCAACCCACTTGGTGAAATAGTCGATGACCACAAAGATGAAACGATGCTCATTCAAAGCTTTTAGCGAGATTGGTCCTATGACATCCATGCCCCACATGGAGAAAGGTCATGGGGAAGTCATAACATGCAAATGCAAAAGAGATACATGAATTTTGTCACCATAAATTTGACAGTTGTGACATCTCTTGGCATAATTGATGCGATCTCTCTCCATGGTGGACCAGTAATATCCAAACCTCATAATTTGTCTTGCCATTGTGAAACCATTAGCATGCGTTCCACAAATACCCTTTTGAACTTCTTCCAAGATTTTCTTAGCTTCAATAACGTCCACATACCTCAATAGTACCTGATCCTTTCTTCTTTTGTACAGGATCTCCCTATCTAAGACATATTCATAGGCTAGTCTTTTCAATGTCCTTTTGTCATTCTCAGTTGCCTGGTTAGGATACTCACGATTTCTCACATATCGTAATATATCTTGATACCAAGGGTGGTCATCTCTTTTCTCTTCTTCGTCAATGTTGTAGCAATGAGCTGAGGCCTCATAAACACTTATTTGAATAGGCTTCATATCCTCTTTTTTGGTTACTTTGATCATGGAAGCCAAAGTAGCCAAAGCATCTGCCATCTGGTTTTCGTCTCGTGGAAGATAATTGAAGGTAATATCATCAAACTTCTCAATTAACCCCAGAACTAGCCTTCGATAACTGATCAATTTAGAATCTCTTGTCTCCCATTCACCTCTAAGTTGGTAAAGCACTAGTGTGAAATCTCCATATACCTCCAGTGTTCTAATCTTGTGTTCTATGGCTGCACGAAGTCCCATAATGCATGCCCCATATTCTACCATATTATTTGTGTAATCAAAATCCAATTTACATGTGAATGGATAATGATCTCCATTTGGGGACACCAAGATTGCTCTAATTCCATTACCCACAGCATTTGAGGCTTTGTTAAAGTTCAACCCCCAAAAATGATCTTTTGCAGTGTCCTTTTCAGCAGCTGCCACATACATTAATTCTTCATTGGGGAAATAAAAATTCAGCGGCTCATAATCTTCTAGAGCTCTGCTAGCCAGAAAATCTGCTACTGTACTTTCTTTTACGGCTTTTTGGTTCACATAGACTATGCCAAATTCAGAAAGCAAAATCTTCCATCTAGCCATCCTTCCATTCAAAGCATTTGATTCCATCATATACTTTAAAGGGTCCAACTTTGAGATTATCCAGGTCGTATAATACAACATGTATTGCCTCAACCTCTGAGTTGTCCAAATTAAAGCACAACACAATTTCTCAATCGGTGAATATCTCAATTCACACTTAGTGAATTTCTTACTGAGGTAATATATTGCCTTTTCCTTTTTTCCCGACTCATCATGTTGACCAAGCACACATCCCATAGAGTTATCAAACACTGCTAAATACAATATTAATGTCCTATCTGGGCTTGGAGGTGACAATACTGGAGGACTTGACAAGTACTTTTTAACCCTATCGAAAGCTTTCTAGCATTCATCATCCTATACACCTGGATTGTGGTTTTTAAGAAGATAAAATATAGGGTCACATTTCTCATTTAATAGTGAAATGAAGCGAGCAATGTAGTTTAGCCTTCCAAGGAAACCTCGAACTTCTTTTTGTATACTCGGTGGAGGCAATCCCTGTATAGCCTGAACTTTGTCTGAGTCAACCTCAATTCCCTTTTCACTGACTACAAAGCCTAGTAATTTTCCCGATCTAGCTCCAAAAGTACATTTCATTGGATTAAGCTTTAATTGAAATTTTCTTAATCTCAAGAACAACTTTCTCAGAACTTGGATGTGCTCCTTTTCAGTTCGAGACTTGGCAATCATATCGTTGACATAAACCTCGATCTCTTTGTGCATCATATCATGGAATAAGGTCACCATGGCCCTTTGATATGTCGCTCCTGCATTCTTCAACCCAAATGGCATCACTTTATAACAGAATGTACCCCACAAGGTTATGAAGGTAGTCTTCCCCATGTCTTCAGGATGCATCTTTATCTGATTATATCCCGAGAAGCCGTCCATAAAGGAAAAAATTGAGTAGCCTGCCATATTATCCACCAGAGTATCAATGTGAGGCAAGGGGAAGTTGTCCTTTGGGCTAGCCTTATTTAAATCTCTATAATCAACACACATTCGTACCTTTCCATCTTTTTTAGGAATAGGCACAATGTTGGCTACCCATTCTGAGTGCTTAACCACCTGTAGGAATCCGACATAAAATTGCTTTTTGACTTCTTCTTTTATTTTTAGCACAATGTCTAGCCTCATCCTTCGAAGTTTCTACTAAACTGGCGTTGAATCTTATTTTATGGGAAGACGATGTACTACAATATCGGTGCTTAACCCAGACATATCTTGTATGACCATACGAAGACATCTTTGAATTCTTTAAGTAACTCAACAAGGTCTTGCTTCGTTTCTTTGGTTATGCACATTCCCATTTTCACTACCTTTCCTTCTTCTAAAGTAATAGTCTCCACTGTCTCTTTGTGAGGTAGAATTTATTTCTCCTCTTGTTCTACCATCCTTAGCAAGTCTAGGGATAAGCCATAACCTATGTCATCTTCAAAGTCCTGAGATCCCTCTAAACACAAGTATTGCTTAAAAGGAGACTCCGAGTTAGTATCAGCGTCACTCACGTCATTGATATCAGGGGACTTATTATGGGTAAAAAATAATATACAAAGAATCAAATAAATTTAAGAATAATTATTGGTATGGGATGATTATGAATGGAATGAAAGAATGATTTGAAAGAATCTGAAATAATTGCTCGCATGGAGGCAAAAATAATTATTTGAATGGAAAAAATGAAAGAATATTCGTTCGAAATGATATAAAAAATGCACTTCATTAAAATAATGATGTTTGAACATGAGCCTATTTCATAAAGAAATCCTTATTGCCTCTAGACTTAAAACAACTAGTGTGTTTTGAACATTACTCTGAGTAAGCTCTAAAACTACAGGAATTTCTTCTGCAGTCCAATTGTTCAGAACACTCCCAGGCTTATAAGGGCAGATATCTGATGCAGTCCTTCCTTCCGCTTTCTCTTCGGATATGGCATTGACACTTCCCAACATTTCTTCAATGTTTTCTTTTTTTGGCCTCCTTTGTTCAGGATAAATTATCCCTCTCGATACAAAGGTTTTTCATAAGTGAGGGAATATTTTTGGCTTCCACTTGACTTTTTCCCCACTCAAATGTGCCTTTCTTCTTTCTCGTCTCTTTTTCAGTTCTTCCCTTCTTTGTCTCGCATCTGGCTTGTACCCTAAGCCAAAGCAGTCATACTTGTCCTTCAGCATTGGAACCTTAACTTTTCCCTGGAGGCATCTCCCCAGTCCCTTTCCTGGAAAAGCTCCCTTTCCTACCATCAACTGTAAACCCATTCTTGTGATTTTGGATATTTTCGGCGCTGGAATCTTGCTCCCTTCAATGACAAATGTTGCATTTACAAACTTCAAAGACCGAAAAGAACATTCAATTGCTTCATCATCTATCTCCAAATATGGTGCATCACTTGCTACAGCTGCAATAATATCTTCTTCATCATTTATCGTTACTAGCCGTCCTTCTGACACTAACTTTAATTTCTGATGTAGCGACGAAGGCACTACCCTTGCCGGATGCATCCAAGGTCTCCTTAGCAGGCAGTTGTAGGAGGGTTTAATATCCATCACTAAGAAGTCCACCTCATATGTAGTTGGGCCAATCAACAAAGGTATTTCGATTATCTCCATGACTCTTCTCTCTGTGTCATCGAATGCCCGCACTATATTCTGACATCCCTTCATGTGTGAGCTATCCACAGGTAACCTATTAAGTGTGGATAAGGACAATACGTTCAATGTAGATTCAATGTCGATCAAAACTCCAGGTAATGTGTACCCTTTGCATCTGGTGGTTATGTGTAGAGCCTTAGTAGATCCCATACCCCCCAGCGGTATTTCGTCATTGTTGAAGAAGATGAAATTATCAACACTTATGTTATTAACCATCTGATCTAGTTTATTGAAAGAGATATCATTGGTCACGTACGTCTCGTTTAACACTTTCATCAATACACTTTGGTGTACCTCTGAACTTAGTATCGTTTAACACTTTCATTAATGCACTTCGGTGTACTTCTGAACTTAAGAGCAAAGCTAGTATAGATATGCAAGTTGGTTGTTTATGCAACTGTTCCACAACACTGTACTCACTGTGCTTCAGAAATTTCAAGAACTCCTTAGCTTCCTCCTCTTTTACTGGCTTATTGACAGACAGCTCAAGTTTAGTGGCTTTTTCCTTCTTTTGTTCTACTATCAAGGCTTTTCTTTTTACGGGTTCTGTTCGGGCATTTATCAAATCATAGTGTCTTCCACTACGCATGTGAGAACCTACCTTCTGATCCTTCTTTGAAACGCTAGTTGAGTTCTCCTTTCCTGGTATTGTCACATTGCAATCATAATTCCAAGCGACCTTCTTATTATCTTGATAAGAGAAGACTGCAGGTTTCTGAATTATGATCTTTGGTGGCATTCATATTCTCACTTCACTTTTAGGACATGAAATAATGACCATAGGATAATTGACTTTTGGGACCTTTGTTGATTCTGACATACATATACTCCCTTCCTCTTTAGCTTCTTCACAGAATTCTATCTCTTTGTTGTGCATTAGGCCTTGTATCAAAGCTCTGAACTCCTCACATTCCTGAATTTCGTGCCCTACGTCATGATAGAACTCACAATAATTCCTTATTTCTTCGCAACTCCCCTTCGGATTCGCAATAACTAACCCCTTTTTTGCCATCTCCTTCTAGACCCATTTCAAAGGAGTTTTTACTTTTGTAATATCTGCCTTGATTCTTCTCCCCATACTTTCACCTATTGTGTTTACCCCATTATTAGTGTGATTGGGTAACGGGTTTTCTGTATTAGATGCATTATCAAAATTTACAAGCCCATTTGAATAAATCTTTCAACTAACTTCTTAAAAGTAGTGCAGTTTTCTATTGAATGCCCTGTGATCCCTGCATGGTATTCACATTGAGCGTTTGCATCGTACCACTTGGGGTATGGGGGTTGTAATGGCTTTAATTAAAAAGGGGCCACCACATGCGCATCAAATAGGTTTTGATACAACTCCCTGTATGTTATGGATATAGGCATAAATTGGAGTTTCTCAACGTTTTGCTTCACGCTGAATTCTTTTCTTGATGAGCCCTTTAGTTGGCTTACAATAACTGATTTTGAGTACCCCATATTTGTATTGTTCACCTCGTTTTCCTTTTTCCACGGGGATGACCTTTTGGTATTCTCCCCTGCCTCTATCCTTCCACTTCTTATTGCATTCTCAATTATTTATCCAGTCATTACCACGCCTAAAAAACTTCTTGTGGCACTTCCCAGCATGTGAGTGATGAACGGAGCCTTTAGAGTATTAATAAAGACCATTGTGGTTTCTTACTCCAAGAGCGGTGGCTGAACCTAGATGGCCACTTCCTTCCATCTCTGTGCATACTGTCTGAAACTTTCATTTGGTTTCTTCTCCATATTCTATAGAGTAATCCTATCAGGAGTCATATCTGTTACATGGTTATACTACTTCATGAATGCTTGTGCTAGATCCCTCCATAAACCAATTTTGGTACGACTCAACTGATTGTACCATTTAGATGCTGCTCCCACCAAACTGTCTTGGAAGCAATAGATTACTAGCTGATCGTTGTTAACATACCCAGTCATTCTTCTACAGAACATGGTAATATGAGCTTCAGGGTAACTAGTCCCATTGTATTTCTCGAATTCTGGCATTTGAACTTATAAGGAAGTATCAAGTTTGGAACCAGACTTAGATCTTTAGCATCAATTCCATGATGGTTATCAGTGCTTTCCATTGCCGTGAACTTTTCCTCCAGCCATTTACATCGGGCCTCTAACTGCTTTTGTGATTCTGTTCTTGCCCTTTCCTCTTCCGGAACTACATCCAAATCAGGAGCCATTGGATTAATTGGGTTATTTCCTGGGTTAGAACCTGAGCCGACTTGATAGTTAATTGGCATTGAAACCCCGGCCTGGAATTGTTTGGGCTTGATTGTAACAGACGGCCTTTGTGCGTGCATATCGAGTTGTGTTTTAACATTTTTCGGGGTGAAACCAGGGGGTAGAGAGGTTCTTCATTGACGGATGGCCATCGCGTTTGCATTTCAGGTTGCGTTTGAGCATTTGTTGGGGTGAAACTAGGAGGATATTGAGGGTCTTTATTATTCTCTCCCATATTGCCCATAGGTCCTTTTCCCTTATCCACCCCAGCCAGCAGTTGTGTCAATTGAGTCATCATGTTTCTTTGGGACTCCAGCATTTGGTCCCTCATCTCCTGCTGAATCTTAGCTAGTTGCTCCTGCATCTGTGCTTGCATTTGCTCTTGCATCTCCTTTTGTACTTGTTCCAACTTTTCTAATTTTTTGTTCATTGCTTTAGTTTTCTTTCTTGTACCGTAAGAGTGTGTACTTGGCGGGTTTTTATTGGTTTCCAGATTACTGAAATAATTTATTAACTAATTAGGACCTTTTGGTGGACTTTAATGCATATGATGTAATGTAATGCAAATGCATGAATGTAAAAAGGCGTCGATTATGATTTAATTCCATTTAGAAAACTTTATTAAAAAAAATTCTTCACATAGAAATGAATTACAGATACGACCTAGCCCTAATGCTCAAAGATTTTACTTTCCTAAGCAACCAAGCCAATTCCCGACCTCGATCTGATTCTAACTCATATTTCACACTCAATACATCTGCTTGAACTGCTAAAGTTTGTAGATGATCGGCTATTTCTCGAATCTAGGCTATAGCCTCACCAATAATGTAGTCTCTGTCTCTGATTTGATCCTGAGATCGATAGAGTTGCTTATTGCACCGCTCGTTACTTGCTTCAAGGAACTCAATACGGAGCTCACTGTTTTGTAGTGCAATCTCAAGTTCCTGGACCTTCCTCTTTAATTCTTCAATCTTGTCCAAGCTCACCCTTAGTTCCATTATAGAGTTGCGGCTACGATGCTGATGGAGTGATTTTTCATGTTTGGCTATTCTAGTTTTCAACCTGATCTTCTCATCTTGGGCTTTTGATAGACTCTTCTCTAGAGCCTCATTTCGTGTTTGAGTCTCTTAAAATTTCATTTCCCATCGATCCGCTTTGATCTTTTCCTCTCGAATCTCCTGATGCCACTGCTCTGAAGTTTTTCCCATCTCGGCAGTTTTCATCAATAGACGTAACTTCTTGTAATCTGTCTTTAAACTATCCAGATCCTCCTCAGCCCTATTCTTTCCTTTTCTTAATTTCTCAGTCTCCAATTTCTGAACATCAACGTCTAGTCTCAGATGCATCTTTTCTTCTTCAAGTTGTTCTATCTTTTTACTGAGCTCTGAATTCTTCCTTTCGAAGTCTTACTTTATGATCACTATATCTGATAGAACTACTTACAAATATTCCTCCATTGATCGAGAACCCTCTAAACTCGGCTTAGGGATATTATCATTAGACCTTTTACTAAACCATCCGTTGTATTCAGGAGTCATCATTGAACCCACGGCTAACCTCTTCATATGATGAGTTTGTTTCCAAGCGTCAGAGATCTCTCGAACCTTTTTCTTATAATTGTCACCCTTATATGAGAATTCACATTGAGTTAACCCATACGTTGCCGGTATAAACTGCCTTGACTTATATTGCTTTAATACGAGCAAAGAGGCGTATCCAATGGCTCCCCAAATTCCAAGCAAGGGTACCCAATCAAAGCTTCCACATTGATAAAGGATCTCGTCAAGGACCATCCAAAAGGCTCTCCATTCAACATCCTCTTCCTTGAGATTTTGAAGAATTGCCATCCAGTTTTCCTCTGATATGTCATTTCTCCTTTGCATAGCCACTTCCTCCTTCAATGGGGAGTAATTTTTAGAGAATACTTGATAAGAGACTTTGTCCACCTTCCAGAAATGTCCGTGAAACCATACCAATAACAACTGCGCACATCAGATAAATCTGCCTTCACCTGACCTTTTTATCAAGATGATCAAATAAATCAGTGACTGCCTAATCTATATGCCTTAAAGCTTTAGGAAAGATGACCAAACCGTAAATACTTAAGGTAAAGACATCAACTTTCTTCTTTACATCCGGATGTACTAGAATTAGGTCCCTCAAACTCACCCAATGAATGCATTTGCTATCCCCCTTTTGCTTTCGGGTCGTAACCCACTGTTCACTCATCCTAGTAATATTCATCAACTTCTTCACAAAAGTCGGGACATTTGCGGCCCTTGAATAAGCTTTGTTAACTTGAATCTTTGGACAGCGAAGCAGGGTGGTATATTCTTCTATAGTGGGCACTAGATCCACCTCCGCGAAAGTGAAACAACAATAGGTAGGGTTCCAAAACTGAGCCAAAGCCCGAAACAAATGCTTGTCTATCTTGATATCGAGCAAATAGGGTAGATCGTCATAGTTATGATAGAGCAGCTGCTTAGTCCCATCATCCCATTGGGCCCATATATCTCTCAATTCTTGAAGCTTATTTTGCATCACACTGATACGGGTGAAGTCCCACAACTCTGATATATACCCATCAGCTAGACTATCCCCTTTTTCTAATTGTACTTTCTCTGACCATGTGCGGACAGCCACGTTTATCCTCCATTTTATCAAGAAATTCATTCTCCATGGCAAGCCTTCTAACTTAGTAACTGAATGCGAATCGACACCTCTTTAAATATGCAATGTCATGCAAAATACAAACAAAGCAAAACACCACAAGTTAGTATCATATACAAATAATAAAATTCAAAGCAACAAATAATCAAACAACTATCTAGGTAATCACTAAGGTTCAGCATAGCTCTACCTAGGGTGAGTTCCTAAGGTTCGCTAGATGAAGTTTGGTTCTAAAGGAAAGGGTACCCGAGCCAGCAGATTCCTCAATCCTCACCCATTATAGGCTCATATGGATCGAGTTCAGTTCAGGGAAATATATTTCTCTATTGCCATGCGGAGATAAAAATCTCACGAAGACATAGATACGGATGTATCTCGGAAGTAATCCACTAGCCCATAACGAGGTGAAAACCTCACGAAGGCGTAGTTTCTCACTCCCACTTAAAAGGTGTGACCACAACGATCATGTAATGCAATGCAAGAGTATTCTACGAGACTCAAACCACAACAATTCACAAAGATCACAAACAAATGCAACAAAAGAATCGTGATTTTTCAAATAAAATTTTCAATTTTCGACAAAAGGACAGAAAATGATCAATTTTACGGCTTGACTCTCTTATTAGTCTCCAGTGGAGTCGCTAAGCTGCCAAAACCATTTTTATATGTTGAAAAACGGGGATTGACTTTTAAACGAGATATGGAGTCGCCACCAATCCTTTTTGTTTAGGTGTGATTGGATCACCTTGTTAATATTTTGTTTTATTAAAACATCGATTTTGGTCTATGAAATCCAAAAAAAAAGGGTTCGGGAGTCGGTTACATACGAGGAAGGGTTAGCACATTCGTAACGCCCAAAATTGGTACCTAATTGATCAATTTATGTCCTAATGTTCAAAATTTGAAAATATTTTAAAATGCAGTCCCTTTTAAAAAATGTTTAAATAACTCGGATTGGATGTTAAAATTCCCTTGTCCCAAAGGAATAAAATATTGTATCTTACACATTAGGGTAAAATATTTCAAACCCTCGATACTAAGATCATCTTATAGTCTCCAAAATTTATGCATTAAAATTTTAAAAGGATATTTGGCTGTTTGGTAAAACGAAAAATTGAAACCCAACACGTTAGGGCATGATTTCTCAAATTTCCAAACACGAAATATTGTATTGTTTTTTTAATTTAAGAAAACATGGACAAAATCTCGAAAGGATATTTAGTTATTCGGACAAACGGAAAGTCGAAACCCAGCACGTTAGGGCATGACTTCTCGAATTACCAAACTCGAATATTACGTTGCTTTGAGAAATTTTTAAATAGGAGCGATTATAAAAACAGATTTGAAATATATTTATTCGATTCGTTTGAAGTAAAGAAAATGAAATGAATAATTTCGGGCAAATAAGTTGGCAACATCAATCATAAATCAATACACGGAAATACAAAAGCAAAGTAACAAATATGGAACATGTACATAGTTAATATATTACACCATTTATCAACAATAATACAAAGGTGCAAATATGTAAATTAAAATACACAAAAACAAACAATAAACAAACAAACACTACATAAAATAAATTATATGTATATAAACAAACAATACATGCAAAACTTGGAAATTAATTATAAAATATATAAAAATAAAAATAATTAATGCATAAAATATAAAGTTTATCATATAAATGAATTTCAAAATAAATATTATAAGCTGAAATTTAAAATTAATCCTATACAAAACAATTTAAAACTAAAATAAATAAAAATACAATATCAATTATGTACATAAAAATAATAATGTAGGCCTATGCAAAATTTTAAAACAAATAATATACAAACTAGAAAGTATAAATGAATCATATATATATACAACCATATGAAAATATACTAAAGAATATATATGAATTACAATCTATATAATATAAAATTAATAATCATACAAAATAATTTAAAACAAAATTTATTTATTAACAATTAACAATGTACATAAAGTAAAAAAAAAAACTTAATGAAAATAACACATAAAAATAATAATGAATGGTAGTGTTAAAATATATATATATATATATATATATATATATATATATATATAATATAGGATCTTTAAAAGAAATAACTTGTATATAAATAAAATTTTAAGAGAATATAAATATAAAACAACATGAAATTGATAATGTACATGGATAAAATTGATTTTAATATAAACTATGTGTATATAATAATATATAAAGGTAATTAAATTAAATATCATACATAATTTTAAAACTGCATGATATGAAAGGATTTTTAAAATAATAACTATATATAGTTTAAACAAATAAAAAACAAATACAAATAAAATACCCAAATTGAAATGAGGTAAAAATGATTTAAAGTAATTCAAAACATATATTTAAATAATTTTTAAAAGAAATGAATATTAAGTAAATTTAAAAAAATAAAAGAATTATATATATTGAAATGAGAAAAACAAACTTAACTGAAATAAAATCAAACCAAAAAGGATAAAATAGAACATTAAAACAGAACTAAGGACTAAAGCGCAATGTGCGCAAATGTGTGGGGATTGAAAACGCAATTACCCCAGGTCCTAAACGCAGCGCTTAAACATGGATCAAAATGAAACTTACACAAAATTTCTAGGCAAAATTAAAAAAGGTAAAAGACCTAATCACATAGTAGTGCAGGGGGGAGGGACTGATTGCGCAAATATCCCTTCACCGTAAAAATGCGTGGATCCTGAGGGTAATCGGGTTGCCTTATACGACGTCATTTTGAAGCCATTGCTAAGGGATCTAAATGGCACCATTTTTGGTCCTTTATAAAGGCAAAAAACATAGCCAAAGAAACTTCATTCGGCCGAACCAGCCCTAGCCCCCTTTTGGCTCTCCCTCAACCAAACCCAAATGACCAAACCCTAGTCGCCGTATAACCATCGCAAGTGATAGCCGACAGAGGGTAGAACACTCCACTCCAACTCGTTTAAAGTCGTGTCTTGGGGCCAAGCTTCTTCAACCGCGAAGAATCAAAAGGAGGTCTCAACCTCTGTTGGATTCAGGCCTTAATGGAGGAGAAACTCTGATGGCATACCAACGATTCAGGTCAACCTCCTCCTTTATCCTTTTCTTTTTGTTTCCTTCTTTGCGAACAAAAAAAATAAAAGCCAGGAAATGACCGTCCAAAAAAATGAAGTATAACAAATTTAAAAAAGAAAAGAAAAGTGAATCACCTTTCAAAATTTCTTTTTAATTCGATCTTTTTTATTGATTTCTGTCTATGTAAGTAATCCTCCACAGTACAATCGGCCTCCCTTTTTTATAGCCGAATAGAGGTAAAAAATAAATAAATAAAAATTTCTTTTATTTTTTTTGCTATATTTGCTATTTATTTGTTGTAGTTGTTGTTATTTGGCTTCTTCTCGCGGGTTCTGCTGATGTGGAAGTGTACGGAGAAGAAGACCACTCGTAGGGAGGCTACAGCGCGCATGAGCAGCAGCATGGTGGCCAAGGGTTTCCAGCAGATCTCACTTGCTCAGGCCATTTGGGCTAGTTTGCCTTTGGGCCCCTGGAATTGGGTCTATTTTAGGTTCTTAGTAACTGGGTTGGGTCTAGGTCTTAGGTTGGGTCTGTTGTAAAATGGGTTTGGAAGTTTGGGCTGTAACTTGTGTTTGGGCTAGGATTTTGTGATCTGGACTAATATTTTTTTTTTGGGCTATTAAAAAAAACTGGTGTAAATGGACTTTTATTTATTGTTTTTTTGTTTTAATTTAATTTATTTATTTTTGGATAACTTTATGGGCCCGAGCGAAATGGGCCTTCTACAATCGGAATTAGTTCGGGTGAAATGAAAGATAGACGAGTAAATGACAGTTATACGAGCAAATATGAATTAAGGTCGTATAATTAGAATTAAACTTTTCTATATTTATGATTATTGAAAAGAATGTGTATAATTGAGATGTTTGAAGTATAAATGTCTTATTGTTATATTGTATGTGTTACCGAGCCCCGTTTGAACTATTTGAATTCATTGGATACGAGTGACATGTTACTAGAATTACCGAAATGGTCGAGCTCCTACATTTGTTGCGGACTCACCATAGCTTGTAAAAGCTTACTGTTTCAGCTCCTTGGAGCTTACCGATTCAGCTCGAAAGAGCTTATTGTTCAGCTCAATAGAGCTTACTATTTATCAACTCAGTAAGAGCTTGCCGACCATGACTCGAAAGAGCATGTATGATGATGAATTGATAGATTACTGACATTTTTCACTCGATTATCCTTTGAAGTTCTAATCGGTTGAACGGGCCTAAATAATGTTAAACGGAAAAATTACGGTTTATAAATGTTACTAAAATTATATATGATATATTAGTTTGGAAAGATATGAAGTATTATTTTAGTAAATAGTTTATGTATTAGTTAAATGATTAACATGTGATGATTGTGTGTGATTAGGTGATGGTTAAATTGAATTGTTGGCATTTTATTATTGCTTTGATTATATTAAAATGGTAAGTTTAATTTTGAATTATACGGGCTTACTAAGCTATAAGCTTACTCTGTTTCGTTTTCTATGTCTTATATGGTTCGTTAGCTCGCTCGTTTCGGACAAGTTGGAGTTGCACGTCACACTATCCAATTTTTGATTGGTATTTTGAACTTATGAACTTATGTAAATATGGCATGTATAGGCTAGTTTGATGGTAATAGTTATGTGTTGGTATTATAGTTTGAGAATGAATTTGTATATAAGTTAAGCCATGTGATTTGGCTTATTTTGGTATCATATTTGAATTGCATATATATGCATAATGATGGTATGTTTTGGTATGGTAATATTTGAATGAAATTATGCAAAAGAAGTCTTGATATATAGATGTTAAATGAATGAGTTGTATATGTGGTTATATAGGTATTTGGTTATGTAAATGGTAAGTTTGGATATGGTTTATCATGTGTGTTGAATTGGTCAATTTGGTTGCCAATTGATTTGGATAAATGTGGTCAAATATGAATGTAAATGCTTATGTTTTAGAGTGACAAATTTGGATTTTCAAATGACCTATTTTTGTCCACATGGGTAGGAACACAGGCGTGTGTCTCAGCCGTGTACGATACAGGGTTATGTTACACGGCCGTGTGTCCCCTAGGGTACCCTGCGAATTAAAGTTAGTATACTCAACAGTTTTAACACGGCCTAGACACACGAGTTGGCACACGGGCGTGTGGTCGGCCGTGTGACCCAAGTTAGTAGCCTTCC
The DNA here is from genome assembly GCA_025698465.1 of Gossypium longicalyx. Lineage (NCBI taxonomy): Eukaryota > Viridiplantae > Streptophyta > Magnoliopsida > Malvales > Malvaceae > Gossypium > Gossypium longicalyx. The sequence continues at coordinate 22,447,659 of CM046996.1, read as the reverse complement.
TAATTTTTACACGATTTGGCACACGGGTGTGTCTTGTGGCCGTGTAGACAAGTCAGTATGTATGCCCTGTTTTGCCACGGCTTAGATACATAGGCCTGTCTAATGCCGCGTAAGGCACACGGCCTATTCACATGGGCGTGTGTCACTTGAAAATTTGAAAATTTCCTAAGTTTCTAAAATTTTTATATGTTATCAATTTAGTCCCAAATGCTTGTTTAAGACTTAGAATGATTGATTTAAGTAAATTTTGAATGTGAATGACTGATGGTTACTGAAATGAGATGAAATTTGTTAAATGAATGTTTTGAATTGAGTTACAGGTCTAGTAATGCCTCTTAACCTATTCCGGCGACTGTTGTGGGTTAGGGGTGTTACACAATATTTACCACGTTTACACATATATACTTTTACAAAATGCTTAGCGTTTCACACATTACATTTAGATCCTCATTTGTTTCCAGCCGATGATACTATAAAGACGATTGAAACCTCGGTACATGTTTCTTATTATGCCATAGTCCAACTATGGTATTACATATGAATTTTCATGGCCCTTCCATGGTATTACGTTCATTGTGCCATAACCCAGTTATGGTCTTATCATCAGAATGCTATAGCCTAGCTATAGTTTTACATATAAACACTGTCATGGTCCAACCAGGGTCTTACGTCCATTGTGCCATAACCCAGTTATGGTCTTATCATCAGAAAGTCATAGCCTAGCTATGATCTTACATATATACACTACCATGGTCCAACCATGGTCTTACATTTGAATAATTTCCATAGCCTCGCTATGGTCTTATGCGCGAATGTAGCTTGTCTCAATTGATATCAGGAATTATCATTTTCGTAACTTTTTACAATTCCTGTTCTATCAACAAATCAATTTAATATTAGTAATTTTACATCATTTAAGCTCTAACATTCCTAAACAATTAGAAATATAATTGAGTTCATATTAAATGAAGTTCAAGACTAATTTGTAGTAATGACTCAGAGTATCTCAATTAGTGATTGACGTAATATCAATTCATTATTTTCATTTTCAATTACACACATCAATATAATCTAACATTATGCAATTAGGCTCATATATTACATTTAAAAATGTACTAAAATTAAACCGAACGAACTTACCTGACTCAATTACAACAATAACAAAGGTATAAGAACTATTCTATAATTTTCTCTTTTCCTCAATTTTTCACTCGTTCTTGATCTAAAATAATATTTTCATTCAATTAATTAATTCCAACAGTAAAATTAACTCATTTTATGCAATTAAGTTCTTTTTAATATTTTACAATATTGCCCCCAATGTTTCATTTTTATTCAATTTAGTCCCTAATCCCCAAACATGAAATTTAACCATTTTTTTCTTAAAATCCAATTCAGTCGAATCATCTATTACCTCCCAACAGTCCATATTTGCAATTATTTCACCTCAAGTACATGCTATTTTACTACTTTAGCAATTTAGTCCTTAAACGTTAAAATCATCAAAAATCACTTTACAAAATAGTCCTATTTAACAGCCAAGTTTAATAATCTAACATAAAACTTCATAAAAATCTCAATTTCATCAATGGCATAATCCTCAACATTTGACAGTTATACAAATTAGTTCTCGGATTAGCTAAGTTAAACTAATACGAGCTCAAAAACATAAAAATTACTAAAAACGGGCGAGATTTGCTTACCAAATATGAGAACCAAAGCTAACCGAACTCCCTACTATCTCTTCTTAGGGTTTCAGTTCAAACTTACGAAGAACATGATAAGTTAAAAATGATTTTAATTTGTTTTGTTTATTATATTTAATTTAATTACTAATTTACTAATTTGCCCTTCCTAATTACTCATAATTTTCAACATTTACAGCCTAATACTATCCACTATCCCTTCTAATGGTATATTTACCATTCAACGAGAGTTTAATTGCATAATAGGTCCTTCAATTTTGTTAAATTCCAACTAAACAAACTTAATTTTCAATTGAATCCTAACTAATTAGGACTAAATGAGTAAATAGCCAAAAAGTTAGTGGATTTAATCATATCCACCACTACTTGGACTTTTTTACCATGGTTTACTTACCATTTTGGTCCCTTTACTATTTTAAATCAAAAGCAATTAACTTTTACTTCTTTTACAATTTAATCCTTTTACTGCAATTAAGCAATAAATCATCAAAATTACCAGACCAAACCTCAATTCATATATAATATGACTCTGTAAATATTTAATAAAAATTATACCCTTAAATTATGGAAATGAGGTCTTAATACCTCGTTTTCAATAACCACTTGACTTTTGAACCGATCCACTCATACTAACTTTTACTTCTATTGCTTAAAATTCCTCATATTAAAATTTATAATAAAATTTTTATTGACTCGTATAATTTAAATACTAATTATACGAACTTACTCATCGAACTTGTGGCCTCAAAACCATTATTTCTGACACCACTGAAAAATGGGTTGTTATATAAACGATACAGACAGGCTGTTAATACTTCCTCCGTACATATAGTCCCACCCCATGCTATGAAATATGGAAAACTCAAAATATCCATACAGTAACATTTAATTATGTTTTTAATACAATAATACGGTAGCAATCAATATGCTTATAACAATTCAATACAATATCAATTAATATGCTTATAACAGTTCAATACAGTAACATGTAATATGCTTATAATAGATCAGCTCAGTAGCATAACAGTTCAATACAATAACAAGCAATATGCTTATAATAGATCAGCTTAGTAGCATTAGTCATGCTTATTAAGTGTTTGGTTCAATGGTGTCTATAATAGTTCGTTTTAAGTGATATAAAAAACAGTGGTTTTGGGACCACAATTTCGATGAGTGAGTTATTATTTTATTATTTATTTAGTGTCTATGGGATAATATTAAGGTCGATTAAAGTTTCGTTAAGAAATTTTGATGTTTGAATAGTTAATTAAGTAAAAAGGACTAAATTATAAAAAGCTTAAAAGTTGAGATCTATTTGTTAAAGGGGTTTAATAGCAATGAAACCTTAAAATAAAGGACTTGAATGGTAAATAAACCATTTAAATAAGATAATGGATGTGCATGGTAAGGTTTTATTGTAATTATAATAGTTTTTAAAGGTTAAAATGGTAATTAAACAAATAAAACCTAAATTAAACAAAACAAAATTTGCTTCACCTTCATTATTCATCTTCTCCACCAAAATTTGAAGGTAGAATAGCCATATCTAGGGCTTGATGGTTCGATTAACTTAGGTGTGTGCATGTAAGTGATTCTGGGCCTGTTTTTAATGATTTCTATGTTTTTGATATCATTTTCACTTAATCTAACTAGCCCAGGGGTTAATTTGTAAAATTGGTAAAGGTTGAGGGACTTTCCATGAATGATTTTGAATGATTCTTGATGTTAATTGATAAATTATGAACCCTTGTTGAAAAATAAACAAGTTTTGTAAGGTGATTTTTGATGAAAATGGCATTTAGGGATTAATTTGTTAAAAGTATAAATTCTAGGGTCTTATTGTGAAATGATGGTAAATATGGGTTGTATCAAGGTCCCTTGTACTTATGGTTAACATGGATTTAGGTTAAAATGGTTAGATTTTAAGTTATAAGCTTAAGGACTAAATTGTGAAAAGTTAAAATGTTAAGGGTAAATTAGTAATTTTACATAATTATGAAATGTGGTTTAAATTGAATACTAGAAGTACTTAATTGACTGAAGTTATCTATTTAGATCAAGATAAACCACATTCAGACTTAGATCGAGAAAAATCTAAATCTTCAGATTAGTCGATCTAACTTCTACGCCCTAGTCATCGAGTTAAGTTCGTATGAATAGTATTTGTATTAATGCTATTTAAGTTGAGTATTTATTATGTTATGTTTAGTGTAAACATATCAATATATATAAATGTATCAATGCTATGACGAATTGACGAATGTTGAGTCGCGGTTGAACATTAGGAGTTTTCGAGTATCCGATATAATTCTAGATGGTTCAACGGGTACGAAAAGGGAACGGAATGGTGAGTATGAAAATGGATTAAATCATGACATGGTAGATGGAATTATGAATTACATGATGTTGTATATAAGGAAATTTACATGTTTATAGTTAATTTCAACTATATTATTGATGGGTATTACTAACTTGGGTTGGTGATGTTGATTAGGCTTTGTCAAGCTTATGGCATTGGTGTTGAACTATGTTTAATTTATGAATTGTATAATAGAAACGGTAAGTTGAGTATAAGTTTATATGAGCTTACTAAACCTTTGTTGCTTACGTAGTTTTCTTTCATTTGTTTTATAGATCATTGAAAACTTGATTTGGTTGGAAGCTTGTCGGAGACCTATAGCATTATCCAACAATCTATATGGTAATTTTTGAACATTTTGATCAAGGTTATTAATGGCATGTATAAGTCATTTCGAAATGGAACTTAGTGGACATGTTAATGTAAGTTTTTGGTATGTGTATGTTTGAGCTTATGATAATTTGGTGCATTTCAATATTTACCAAGATATGTTATATTAGTCACTTTCATGTGCTTGTGTATAGGGCTCCTTTATGATTTGTTTTGAATGGTTGGAAATTTAGTCTATATGTAGTATATTTTGGTAAGAAGTTGAACTAAGTTATGATACTTGAAATATGGTAAAGTTGACTTGTTTTAGTATGTTATGTTTTGGTATATTGTGGTGCCTTTGAATGACATATTGGTTAGCTAAATTAGGATCTTGAAACGGTATCTTAATGTGTGTTTAGGTGATGTTTAGATTCCTTTAAGGTGTGCATGAATGGTTGAAAAATTATGCATGGAATGGTTTTAGGGATGACTTGAATTTAGGTGATTTCTGGGTCCACACAGCTTGAGACATGGGCGAGTGACTCAGTTGTGTGAGGCACACAGCTTGGTGACACGGCCAAGTGTCATTTGAGAGTTCCTTTGTATGCAAGTCAGTGAGTTACACGGCCTAGCAAACTACTTGGAAGACAGGCGTGTGGGGCAACTCAGAGAGTTACACGGCCTGGCACATGGGCATGTGACATGACCATGTGATCCTACTTAAAAAGTTACACGGGTAAGAACACGGCCTAACACATGGGCATGTGACATGACCATGTGATGCTACTTAAAAATTTATGTTGTTGTATAGTTTTTGGTTGATCAGTAATACTCCGTAACCCTAATCCAGCGACGGATATGAGTTAGGGGTGTTACAGTGTTATAAAGCATACTATATGTACAATCACAAACACCAAAACAATAGTTATACATATTGTTCACAATTCATGCAAATCTATAAATATCATATTAATATGACCAGCTAATTCATGGATTCTAACATAATTCATAATATCAGGGACTTAATTGAATAATATAATAAACTAAAATAGTTTGGGTATCAATAAGAGATTTAATTGAACAAATCATAAAATTCTGGGCAAAACTATAAAATTTACAAACCAGGGGACACACGGCTGTGTGGAGATGTTACATAGCCGTGTGTCTAGGTCGTGTAACAAGATGAAACCATGTAGAATTTGCAAAATCATCCTATAAGGGAGACACTAGCAGGCAGTGTGGAAGGTCCTAGGCCATATGAGAATTGAAAAACCTAGGGTTACAAGGGGACATGGCCGTGTGAGGGGTTGTGTAGTCCACACGCCCATGTGGCCCTATCCCGAGGCACGGTTTGCCCTGATTCACTTGTAAAGAAACACACACCTTTCACCGAGATTCCGAGTGATGTCCCTCACGTTCAAATCTAGCTCGATGCACTTATAACAGGTCCTTCAAATGACATTTGTACATGTATTAGGGTTTTTTTCTAAGATTTATCAAGATTAACGATATTAATGAAAGATTCGTCAAGAACCGTGAAAGATCAACTAATTGATTTGAAAGATCAATATTGGATAGAAATTCTACAAAATTTGGGGTCCTAAACTTTAGATTGAGATGCATGTACCGAACTTGATGAAATTACAGAGGCTATCAACGATGAATTCAATAATCGGTAGAGAATCAATTTATCGATGATTGATTTGATATCGAGAGCAAAAAAATAATTTTAGCAATGGAATGACCAATTTGATGAAAATAAAAGGAGGAGAAAAGAAAAGAGGGAGAATTCAAGTAGAAATAGAAAAGAAATCAAAATTCTATGGTAATTAGGAGAAAGGATTAAATATCTAGGTTTCCAAACTTTTACAGGTTATAGGGTAATTTACCCAAAATTTTAGCTTGAGTAAAGGGTGGTTTTGTAACACTCTAATCCCGAATACGAAGTACTTGAATACTAAGGTGCTATATCAGGTCATCGGAGCAACCCAACAAAAATTTTCAAATAATTTTAAACATTGAAATACATTTTATATAATAGAAAATTACCATACATATTTATACTGAAAATAGTAATAAAAGTAGTTATACAAAATATGTGGAGCTCAAATATCATGTTTATCAAAATAGTCAAAATAGCAAAAATGATAAACGAGTTACAGACCTACAAAAAAATACAAGTAAGAACTTAGGAATACAATGCCCACTAAAGATAAGGTACTGTACTCTGAATATATGATGCTAGAAGTCTCTCGTCGATGATGTTCCTCGAACACGAACAAAAGTCTACAAATTTGGACATGAAGACAATTCGGAGGCTAAGCTTTACAGGCTTAGTGGTACACAATAAATCTACCATGAACATGAAGACAATTCGGAGGCTAAGCTTTACAGGCTTAGTGGTACACAATAAATCTACCATACTTCAAGTAATTCATAAATATGGGCATGCAAATCAAAGGTATACATAGAAGCATGACATGAGTATCGAATAATTAAATCATGAGTCATTAAATCTACATAACCAAATCACTTGCACCTCAAACTTGTTAGATTGCACATACTGTAACAACCTGATTTAGACCCAAATCGAAACGGTGATTTTGGGATGACGAATCCGAGTCAGAAAAATACTTAAAAATTATTTTCTGTATTTATTTTGTGTGAATTTATATCTGTGAAATTTTCATGATTTAATTTTATCGTTTGAGTGTCCGATTAAAGAAAAAAGGCTTAATCGCGTAAAATGAAACCTTGATAGTTTAATGTGTGAGGGCCAAATTGCTGATGTCTTTATAATATGAAGCCTTTATGTTGTAATTGGGCCATTATTAGTATTAGTGGACGGCAAAAGACATGTTATAAATGATAATATAAAATTATAACTAAGGTTAATTTAATAAATTAATAATATAATTTAATATTATATAAAACATATCATAAAAAAATGAAAGCCATTTATGTTTCTTTGTTCATCAACCGAATACAAAAGAAAAGAAAATAGAAGTTAGGGTTCGACCATCTCTTAAGCTCAATCAAGGTATGTGTTTAGCTCAATTTTTGATAATTTTTACGTTTTTGAGATCGTTGCTAAGTTATCTTCAAGACCCATGCTTCAATTTTTTTATTTTGATGAATATTTTGAGTTATGCCATTGTTGAAAGCTTGTGATTTTTGTTGTTTGATGTTGAAATATGAAATATATGTTTTGGATTAAAATGTTTTGTATTGGAATTTTTGATGATTTTGAGTAATTAGGATTAAATTGCAAAAATAATAAATTGAGGGACTAAAATTTGAAATAAATTAAATATATGGACTTGTATGAGCACTAGGAACATTCGGCCTACCATGGGTGTAGTGAAATTTTGCATATTTTGTGTTTTGTGTAATAGGGACTAAATTGTAAAAAGTGTGAAATGTCAGGGGTAAAATGGTAATTTGTCTATTTATGTGTTTTTGGACTAAATTGAATGAAAATATGTCTGAATGAGTTTAATTTGAATATGTTTAGATCAAGAATCAAAGAAATTGGATTTGGATCGGGGAAAAACTAAAGTGGTCGACTGATCGTCCTGTTTCATTTTTCATCGTCTGAGGTAAGTTTATAAGCAAATTGATGTTGTTAAATTTCAATAGAGGTTATCCAAAAATAATTTTAGTAATTAGTAGTAAATTACAGATCGACATTGAGAAATGAAAAGTAATTTATGTTTGATGATAAAGTAATGAATAAGTTTTGGTATTTGAAGTAATGACATGAATTATATATGTCAGGTGTTGATTATATGGATATTAGTTGCAAATTTAAATTCGGCTAAAGAATATATGTATATGATATTAAAGTATGAACCATGTGTATATACAATATATATTCGATTATGTGATGATTTTGTGACATAGAAAGTGAATATAAATTCTATTAATGAACATATTTATGTTTTGGCCAATTTAAAATTGATACATGGATATATATATATGAGGCTTCGACTTGTGATCATGAGTAAGACCACGTTTAATATATTGACATCGATATGTGATTCTGATATATGTGTGCGAGTAAGACCACGTTTAATACGTTGGCATCGATATGTGATTCTGATATATGTGTGCAAGCAAGACCACGTTTAATACGTTGGCATCGATATGAGATCCTGATATGTGTGTATGAGTAAGACCACATTTAATACGTTGGCATCGATATGTGATTCTGATATATGTGTGCGAATAAGACCCTACTTGGGACAGTGGCATCAAAATGCGATTACATGTAAGACCACGTCTAGGACATTGGCATTGTACGATACGTGTGATTATTTGAGTATTTCATTTAATTTTGAATTGTTCAAGGGTAATGTTAAGTGTGATTGAATGTGTTAAACAAACCAAAGTGATCAGGTATGTAATAGCTTAGTTCTTATTCGAACTAAGGTAAGTTGGTTATTTGTTAGGTGTTATAAAATGATAAAAACAAATATATGTATATGAACTTATGTAAATTCGGTTATATGATGGTATTAAGCATTTGAGGTTGAATCTTACTCAGATAAAAATACATGTACATTCAGCCAAGGTTACATTTGAATATGAAAGTATATGTTATGTATGGATTGTTGAGTTTGAGAATAAATGTGATCATGATAGTATAATTAGCTTGTTTTAAATGAGTTGATATTGATATTGAGTTATTTAATTGCTTATGACTTACTAAGCTATGATAGCTTACTGTATGTGTTTATGTTTGTCTTTGTTTTATAGATTTTGAAGTCAATTTCCGAGCTCGGGGATCGTCAGCAAAGCCTATCACACTATCGACTGTTTTTGGTATTTTATAAGTTTTAACTCGAACCTATGGCATGTATAAGCTAGGTTGTTTTTGGTCAAGTTTGAAGTATGTATATATAACGAGCCATGCGAAAATGGCTTGTTTATTTTGTTAAGTTCGGTTACAGGGCTTGATCATTTTGTTTATGTTCGGCTATATTTGACCATGGTTTATGCTTAATTTGGTAAGTATACTTTGTGACATATAGGATTGATGTTTGGTTTTAAGTTGTAATATGGTATGGATATGTTTGGTTGTGGTCATGATGTTTTGGCTATTATATGCGTTTATATGTAAATTATGGTTTGTATGTTATGTGAGTACATGAAACCTTAATCAAGTTTATATGTGTTATGTGTATTGAAAATGGTTGAAGATTTTGGATATGTATAAATGATTGATTCGACCCTAGTTTATGCATGGATAAAAGTGAATGTGAATCGGTTGATATGTTTAGTTAAGGCAATATTAGGTGGTTTGGTATTAAAGAATGTTAAGTTGTACACAATCATGGTTGGATTTTATTTGATATATATATATATATGTTATACGGTATGAATTGTTTTTATGAATGGTTTATTTATTTTCGAGTTAATGAATAGCAAGTTAGCTTTGAGTTGTATTGTGGTAAAAGTATAGTATATACATTTAACATGATTTGGCTTATATTTATAATAACATATGTTGTAATAAATTTGATATGATACAAATCTTAGAAAAATGTATACTTAAATGCTTAGTCAAATATATGGTTTTTAATTTAATTATAATTATGATATTTGCTATATTGTTTAATAGGTAATTGTATCATGTTTTTATTTGGTTACAGGATGTGAAAATGTTGTACAAATTATGTTTAATATATATATATATATAAATATAATTATATATATTAGTTTAGACTTTTAAAATGTATAGACTTGTAAATTGATTAAATAAAGTTAAAAGTGAACAATTTTTAATATATATTTGTTAAATATAGTTGTATTCGGCTAAATGCATTGAAAAATGACCAAATGTAAGGTGACTTGTGTAAGAGTAAATCATGATGATAATATGAGTATTTTTTTATGTGATGCATAAATGCCTTACTTAATAATTGATGAATGTTGAGCAGTGTATAGGCCAGTCCCTAAATTATGATTATAAAATGGTTGATTATGTGGTAATGTACATGTGCCGAATATGATAAGATTCAGTTGATCAGATTATGTGTACCTGGTTTTCGTGAGTTCTATATATGTATGATTTTTTTTAATATGAGTTTGAAGTGTACTGTATTTTGTATGTTTTACATATTCTATATGTTGCATGAAACTTTATATTCGGCTGAGGTTTTAGAAAAAAAGAGACCAAATGAGTAGTAATTCAAGTTATAAGGAAACATAATTTTTTTAACAAAATAGGGTTCGAGTATGAAATGAGATGTTTGTTTAATGTTAATGTTCGTAAAATTTTACTTTGTGATTTAATTATTATTATATATATGTATTCAAAATGAACTAAGAGTTTATGTAATCGTTCGGAAGTTGTGTCTGGTCTGGTAATGCCTCGTAACCCCATTTCGGCGACGGATTCAGGTTAGGGGTGTTACATTTGATTGGTATCAGAGCTACGGTTTAGTCGGTTCTATGACTAACGTAGCACTTGTGAGTCTAGTTATACATGCCATAATTATAAATTGCGATAGTGTAATGATTCATGACTGTTAAAAAAATGTGTTTTCTTATAGAAATGGATCCTAATCGAGCTATAACGGATGACATAGAAGATAATGCGCCTACTCCTGTTCAGGGGGTAGCGCCCACTGACTCTAGGCCAATTTTAAATAGTATAGAGGGAGAGGCTAAGAAAGCCTTCTTCCAGTTAATGAATGAGTGGTTCATGGAATTTGTTTGAACGAATTCGGCTGCTCAACAACCTCCACCCCTTCAAGTTCCTGTAACTTCCCAAGTTATGCAAAAAGAACAGAAAAGAAAAGCTGATTTTGAAGCCAGAGATTCTTGTAAAAGATCATCGGGTAAGACATTTCAGTCAGCATCGAAGAAATTCAGGGATGATTTTAGCCGATCAAAGAATACTTTGGGTTTTTTCTAGATGTGATCAAGAAAAACCACATGTGAGTTCACGAGCCATTTCGATTGCTAGTGTTGGTAATGTTCGGTCAAAACGACCTGAGTGCGGACATTTTGGTAAACGACATTTCGATAGTTGTAGATTGCTTAATTGGGCCTATTTTAAATGCAGAACGATGGATCATTTCATTCTTGAATACCTTGAATTAACTGAACAAAACACCAAATAGAATGAGAGATCGATAAACGTGTCAGTTCGAGGCAGACCATCCAAACAAATTGGTAATGTGAGTAACAGTCAGGAAAGGAATAAAAATACAGCAATACAATCTGAGGCTCCTGCACCTGCCAGAGCTATTGCTATACGCGCACGCGAGGAGGCTTCATCCTCAGATATTATCACTAGTATATTTACTCTCTATGGTATTAGCGTTATTGCATTAATTGATTCTGATTCAACTCATTTTTTTATGTATGTGAGACTTTAGTATTTAGTAAGACTTTGCCTGTTGAGTCTACTGAGTTTATGATTAGAATATCGAACCCTTTTAGGCCGGTGTGTTATGGTTGATAAAGTGTGTAAGAATTGTCCCTTGATGATTCGAGATTCGTGTTTTCTAGCTAATTTGATGTTGTTTCCATTTGATGAGTTCGACATAATTCTGGGTATGGACTGGTTAACTTTGCATGATGCTGTTGTAAATTGCAAAAGAAAGACTATTGATTTGTGGTGCCAAAATAATGAGATTACTCAGATTGAATCTAATGATCTGAATGGATTACCAGCGGTGATATCTTCGATTTTAGCTCAGAAATATGTGAGAAAAGGTTACGAAGATTATTTTGCCTATGAGCTTCATAGTAAAGTGGCCGAAAGGAAGATTGAATCAGTACTTGTTGTGTGTGAGTACTCGGATGTGTTACTTGAAGAATTGTCAGGCTTGCCATCTATTCGAGAAGTTAAGTTCGGTATTAAGTTAATGTTAGGGACAACTCCAATATCGATAGCTCCGTATAGAATGGCACCTACTGAATTAAAAGAATTGAAAGCTTAGTTGCAGGAGTTGACAGATAAAAGTTTCGCGCGACTGATTTTCTCCCCTTAGGGTGCACCTGTGTTATTTGTGAAAAAGAAGGATGGAACTATGAGAATGTACATCGACTATAGACAGCTTAACAAGGTGACTATAAAGAATAAGTATTCGTTGCCACGGATTGATGATTTGTTTGATCAACTGAAAGGGGCCATAGTGTTTTTGAAGATAGATTTGATATCAAGCTACTATCAGTTGTAAGTTAAAGACTTACATGTGCCAAAGACTTCTTTCCGAATGAGGTATGGACACTATGAGTTTTTGGTTATACCTTTCGGATTTTCAAATGCACCTGTTGTTTTCATGGATTTGATGAATTGGATCTTCAGACAATATTTGGATCGGTTTGTGGTTGTGTTCATAGATGACATCTTGATCTATTTCCATGATGAAACTGAGCATGTCGAACATCTGAGACTTGTGTTACAGACTTTGCGAGATAAACAGTTGTACACAAAGTTCAGTAAATGTGAGTTCTGGTTATGCAAAGTCAGTTTTTTGGGCCATGTTGTATCAGCATCAGGTATTCGAGATGATCTGAGTAAAATTTTAGCTATACTTGATTGGAAACCTCCGAGAAATGTTTCCGAAGTCCGAAGTTTTCTGGGATTTACCAGTTTTTATAGACAGTTCGTGAAAGCTTTCTCTATGATTGCAACCCTGATGGAAAAGCTGTTACAGAAAGATGTTAAGTTCGAGTGGTCAGAAAAGTGCCAGAAAAGTTTCGATTAGTGAAAGCCCTTTTGACCGAAGCTTCAGTACTAGTTCAGTTAGAATCGGATTTATAATGCTATATATATATATATATATATATAAATTATGATGATTTGTTAGCGAAACGAGCCGAAATGTAATTCGAATATTGGTTCAGAATTCAGAATTGATGCTGAGGGTTGTTTGAGGTTCAAAAACCGAGTATGTGTCCTGAGAAAATTCAGAGTTGATTCAGATGATTTTGAAAGAAGTTCACTGCAGTCAGTTATCTATTCACCCGGGTAGTATGAAATGTTTAATGATCTGAAACAGCTATACTGGTGGTATGGTATGAAACGATACATTTCTGACTTTGTTTCGAAATGTTTAGTCTGGCAGCAAGTAAAAACCGAGCATCAAGTACTTTTTGGATTGTTTTCGGTTGATCATGATACTTGAATGGAAATGGGACAGAGTCATGATGAATTTTAAATTTGATTTACCATGGACATTGAGTAAGAAAGATGCAATGAAAGAAAATTATCCAAATCTATTCATCGGTAAGATTTTCGGGAACAAAATTCCCTAAGGGGGGAGAGTTGTAACAGCCTGATTTAGACCCTAATCAGAACGGTGGTTTGGGGACCATGAATTCGAGTCAGAAAAATATTTAAAAATTATTTTCTGTATTTATTTTGTGTGAATTTATATCTGTGAAATTTTCATGATTTAATTTTATCGTTTGAGTGTCCGATTAAATAAAAAGGCTTAATCGCGTAAAATGAAAATTTGATAGTTTAATGTGTGAGGACCAAATTGCTGATGTCTTTATAATATGAAGCCTTTATGTTGTAATTGGGCCATTATTAGTATTAGTGGACGGCAAAAGACATGTTATAAATGATAATATAAAATTATAACCAAGGTTAATTTAATAAATTAATAATATATTTAATATAATATAAAACATATCATAAAAAATGAAAGCCATTTATGTTTCTTTGTTCATCAACCGAATACAAAAGAAAAGAAAATAGAAGTTAGGGTTCGGCCATCTCTTAAGCTCAATCAAGGTATGTGTTTAGCTCGGTTTTTGATAATTTTTACGTTTTTGAGATCGTTGCTAAGTTATCTTCAAGACCCATGCTTCAATTTTTTATTTTGATGAATATTTTGAGTTATTCCATTGTTGAAAGCTTGTGATTTTTGTTGTTTGATGTTGAAATATGAAAGATATGTTTTGGGTTAAAATGTTTTGTATTGGAATTTTTGATGATTTTGAGTAATTAGACTAAATTGCAAAAATAATAAATTGAGGGACTAAAATATGAAATAAATGAAATATATAGACTTGTATGAGCACTAGGAACATTCGGTCTAACATGGGTGTAGTGAAATTTTGCATATTTTGTGTTTTGTGCAATAGAGACTAAATTGTAAAAAGTGTAAAATGTTAGGGGTAAAATGGTAATTTGCCCATTTATGTGTTTTTGGACTAAATTGAATGAAAATATGTCTGAATGAGTTTAATTTGAATATGTTTAGATCAAGAATCAAAGAAATTGAATTTGGATCGGGGAAAAACTAAAGTGGTCGACTGGTCGTCCCGTTCCGTTTTTCATCGTCTGAGGTAAGTTTATAAGCAAATTGATGTTGTTAAATTTCAATAGAGGTTATCCAAAAATAATTGTAGTAATTAGTAGTAAATTACAAATCGGCATTGAGAAATGAAAAGTAATTTATGTTTGATGATAAAGTAATGAATAAGTTTTGGTATTTGAAGTAATGACATGAGTTATATATGTTAAGTGTTGATTATATGTGTATTAATTGCAAATTTAAATTCAGCTAAATAATATATGTATATGATATTAAAGTATGAATCATGTGTATATATAATATATATATTCGATTATGTGATGATTTTGTGACATAGAAAGTGAATAATAATTCTATTAATGAATATATTTGTGTTTTGGCCAAGTTAAAATTGATACATGGATATATATATATATATATATATGAGGCTTCGACTTGTGATCATGAGTAAGACCATGTTTAATAAGTTGGCATCGATATGTGATTCTGATATATGTATACGAGTAAGACCACGTTTAATACGTTGGCATCGATATGTGATTCTGATATATGTGTACGAGTAAGACCTTGTTTGGGACAGTGGCATTGATATGTGATTACATGTAAGACCACATCTAGGACGTTGGCATTGTACGATACGTGTGATTATTCGAGTATTTCATTTAATTCTGAATGATTCAACGGGTAATGTTAAGTGTGATTGAATATGTTAAACAAGCTAAAGTGAT
The DNA here is from genome assembly GCA_025698465.1 of Gossypium longicalyx. Classification (NCBI taxonomy): domain Eukaryota; kingdom Viridiplantae; phylum Streptophyta; class Magnoliopsida; order Malvales; family Malvaceae; genus Gossypium; species Gossypium longicalyx. Next base: position 22,432,268 of record CM046996.1, on the reverse strand, counting down.
TAGGTATGTAACAGCTTATTTCTTATTCGGTCTAAGGTAAGTTGGTTATTTGTTAGGTGTTATAAAATGATAAAAACAAATATATGTATATGAACTTATGTAAATTCGGTTATATGATGGTATTAAGGATTTGAGGTTCAATGTTACTCAGATAAAAGTACATGTACATTCGGCCAAGGTTACATTTGAATATGAAAGTATATGTTATATATGATTTGTTGAGTTTGAGAATAAATGTGATCATGATAGTATAATTAGCTTGTTTTAAATGAGTTGATATTGATATCTAGTTATTTAATTGCTTATGACTTACTAAGCTATGATAGCTTACTGTATGTGTTTATGTTTGTCTTTGTTTTATAGATTTTGAAGTCAATTTACGAGCTCGGGGATCGTCAGCAAAGCCTATCACACTATCGACCGTTTTTGGTATTTTATAAGTTTTAACTCGAACCTATGGCATGTATAAGCTAGGTTGTTTTTGGTCAAGTTTGAAGTATGTATATATAACGAGCCATGCGAAAATGGCTTGTTTATTTTTTTAAGTTCGGTTACAAGGCTTGATCATTTTGCTTATGTTTGGTTATATTTGACCATGGTTTATGCTTAATTTGGTAAGTATACTTTGTGACATATAGGATTGATGTTTGGTTTTCTGTTGTAATATGCTATGGATTTGTTTGGTTGTGGTTATGATGTTTTGGGTATTATATGTGTTTATATGTAAATTATGGTTAGTATGTTATATGAGTACATGAAACCTTAATCAAGTTTATATGTGTTATGTGTATTGAAAATGGTTGAAGATTTTGGATATGTATAAATGATTGATTCGGCCCTAGTTTATGCATGGATAAAAGTGAATGTGAATCGGTTGATATGTTTAGTTAAGGCAATATTAGGTGGTTTGGTATTAAAGAATGTTAAGTTGTACACAATCATGGTTGGATTTTATTTTGATATATATATATATATATATATATATGTTATATGTTATGAATTGTTTTTATGAATGGTTTATTTATTTTCGAGTTAATGAATAGCAAGTTAGCTTTGAGTTGTATTGTGGTAAAAGTATAGTATATACATTTAACATGATTTGGCTTATATTTATAATAACATATGTTGTAATAAATTTGATATGATACAAATCTTAGAAAAATGTATACTTAAATGCTTAGTCAAATATATGGTTTTTAATTTAATTATAATTATGATATTTGTTATATTGTTTAATAGGTAATTGTATCATGTTTTTATTTGGTTACAGGATGTGAAAATGTTGTACAAATTATGTTTAATATATATATATATATAAATATAATTATATATATTAGTTTAGACTTTTAAAATGTATAGACTTGTAAATTGATTAAATAAAGTTAAAAGTGAACAATTTTTAATATATATTTGTTAAACATAGTTGTATTCGGCTAAATGCATTGAAAAATGACCAAATGTAAGGTGACTTGTGTAAAAGTAAATCATGATGATAATATGAGTATTTTTTTATGTGATGCATAAATGTCTTACTTAATAATTGATGAATGTTGAGCAGTGTATAGGCCAGTCCCTAAATTATGATTATAAATTGGTTGATTATGTGGTAATGTACATGTGCCGACTATGATAAGATTCAGTTGATAAGATTATGTGTACCTGGTTTTCATGAGTTCTATATATGTATGATTTTTTTTTTTAATATGAGTTTGAAGTGTACTGTATTTTGTATGTTTTATACATTCTATATGTTGCATTGAACTTTATATTCGGCCGAGGTTTTAGAAAAAAAGAGACCAAATGAGTAGTAATTCAAGTTATAAGGAAACATGATTATTTTTTTAACAAAACGGGGTTCGAGTATGAAATAAGATGTTTGTTTAATGTTAATGTTCGTAAAATTTTACTTTGTGATTTAATTATTATTATATATATGTATTCAAAATGATCTAAGAGTTTATGTAATCGTTCGGAAGTTGTGTCTGGTCCAGTAATGCCTCGTAACCCCATTCCGGCGACGGATTCAGGTTAGAGGTGTTACACATACTGCTCAAAGAATCAGGTATTCGGATAGTCTCGCGCCACTCATGGCCGCTAGTTAGGTTAGAGCCTGAAGGCTGAGCGCAAACAAAACATCAAACATATAATTACAAAATTACAACCATGACATTCGAATCTCATACTAGTTTCAACTTGCTTATCATTCCAACTAAAATATTAACTAATGAGATGTGATAGTTTGCTACCTTAACATTCTGACCGTTTCTTATTCAAAAAGTAATAACTCTTAATATATAACTCTAAATCAAGCACCGTTTGTTTCAAACGAAACTAGACTTCTATAAGATTATAGAAATATAAGGCTCACTTCCTAATTTGTATTTTGAAATTTTTTGTGATTTTCCAAAGTCACTGCTAAATTTGTTTTATAAGAATTCTGCTGCCAGATTTTTATGACCTTTCAACACTCAAAAATTCATATCTTTTAAAATACAAATCAAAATTAATATACGTTTGTTCTAAACAAAACTAGACTGACTCATGGTTACAACAATGTATAGATAACTTCTTAATTATTTTTAAAGAACTTATGGAAAATTTTTAAACTTACTATTTATGTAATAATGCTTTTGACAGATTTCACAACTAACTTTTTAGCTTCATTTTAAATCATCTAAATATGATTTCTACCCAAAAACATATAACATGCATGCATTATCACACAAGCATCATATTTATGACTTAGCAAAAAGCATAGGAGAGTTAGAGGGTGCCACTTTGATGGAAGAACACCAACAAAGTTTCTTGCCTAGCTCTCCACCACTTTACCCTTAGCTTTAGAAGATTCACCACCCTCTTTAATTAATAACCATGTAACACATAAGATTTCCCACAAAAATAAGAGTCGATAGTATGCAAAAATACATGCTTTAAATAAATAAATAAACTATGAGAAGATGGGTAGAGACTTCCTCAAACTCAAACACTCCCAAACACCCAATAACCTCCACCTTCATCATTGAAAAACATAGATTTTTTTTTCCATGGAACTTTAAAAAAAAGCTAGATCAAGACCCTTACCTTCTTTGAGATTTGGAGGATGAAAAATGGTGAGAACTCACTCAAATCTCTCTCCCTCTACACGGTTTGCTGAGGAAAATAGATGGAGAAAAGAAGAAAAAAAATGAAGAAATGTAGAAAGAAGAAAAAAAATTAGGATGATTATAATATAAGGAAAAAATGGGGACAAATCCACTTTATCCTATACATCAATCTGCTGAAAATAAGCATGTTTAACCAATTAAACTACTACTCATTCTTGTTTAAATTTTACTCTATTTAATATTTATTTTAAAGTGATTTTTCATCCTAATTTACTGAAAATTTAAAAGGAAAAAGATGAGAGACATGTGATTTGAATTTAAAACCTTTAAAGAATATAAAGCTACTTAACTATCAAGCTTAAAACTTATTTATTATTTATTTTTTGCAACTAACTTCCTATATTTTGGTGTGTGATATCTCTAGTTTTTATTTTATTACTATATAATGCATTTTATAGTGAAAAAATTGCATCATATTTGTGTTGGCAATTCAAGTTAGCAAGGTGGTTTTATGAACACATCTAAAATTTTGTATGTAGAAAAATTGATGAATTTCTCATGGACTTATGGTATGTGTAAATGAGTAATTGAGTTCTTTTTTTCATTTTTTTTCGGAAATTTTTATGTAGAGAAAAGCCTCTCCTTTATACGGATTTATTTTCTCATCGCAATTTTTTTTTTATCTCATTGTAGTATATGTTTTAGTGAGTTATTATATTTTTGTTTTTCATGTTTTAGGTTTAATGTTTATATCCATCCTTTAACATAATTATTTTTATTATTTGAATTGATTATATATATATATATATGTATGTATGTATAGGAAGATTTGTATTAGTTGGATAAAAAAGAAAATGTGCATTAGAAGGCTGATACGTTGGATTCAATGTTGGCTTGGTTAATGGTTCATCTTTGAGGCAAGTCTCGTGGCTCTTGAACTTGAATGGAATGAACGAATTTAAAAAAAATTCGTGAAATTCATGGGTGTAATCCAATATAGACTTAGGAACTCCTCCAACAAGTTTATAATTTATTCAATATAAAGTAAATTTGTTTACATTTTGTATGTTTATAATTAAAAAAATAACATCAACATGTCATGGTGAGATGCAAAATAAAATAAATATGGTATTGAAATGTATCATATGTAAAGTACTTGAAAAGGTTTTTAATTTTTCAAATATCATAAAATTAAAATACGTTTCTAATTTTTTTTAGTAACCTCATGCTATGGGTAAGCATTTGATCGAGTCGAGTTAAGTCAAGTCGAGTAAAAAAATTTTGAGTTAGTCGAGTTGACGAATCCAATTTTAGCAACCGAACTCAATTTGAATTTTTTTTTCAAATCAAATCGAATCGAGTTAAAAAAATTTGAGTCAAGTCGAGTCGAGTTAACGTATACTATTATTTATACTCAATGTTGTGTTTATATGAACTGATTATTTAACTAGTATATGAAGTACAAGATTATTTAACTACATAAACAATAAAATAGTTTTGTCTTTTAACTTAATAGTTTTGACTTTTAAATTTAGAAAAAGTAAACATTTATCAAAACGACATAGTTTTACCTTTTCTTGTTCGGATTTTCGGATAACTCGAATTGTGTAATTTATATTCGAATTAAACTAAAAAACTTAATTTTTTTTATTCGAGTTGATCTGAATACCTCAATTAATTCAAATAACTCGAACTGTTGAATTCAAAATTTGATATTTTATCGAATTTTTTAAATCGAATCGGATTTTGTTCATTCCTACCTTAACCCATTTGATTATAAATTTTCTCATTATTCATGTTGTGAGTTTGTGGGAGAAGATTATTTTTGAGAATTTAAATATGCATCTATTAAATAGGAAATGAATTTCAACATAATTAAAGGTGACAAAGAAAAGAAAGAATTTGTATGAAATTAAAAACTTTCCAGAATGTTTAAATTATGATCGCATTATATTTTATATCTAAATAATTAAATTAATGAAACTAGAAATTTCAAGATACAATTTAAAAATATAAGATTAAAATTTTTAAAATATTTTAAATCTCTAAATAATTTTATTAATTTATTTCCCTTTAAATTACATATAAATAAGGTGATAAAAAAAAAAAAGAACCCATAGAAGGAGAGAGACACATCGTAAAAGTAAAATCAAAGTAAAAAATGAAAATCTTTCGATAAAATAACTTTCTCCTTCCTTACACAATCGACCTTAAATTTTCCTCGATTTCCTTTCATTGTAAAAAAATTATTTTTTGCTCATTAATTCTTTTTATCAATATTTTATTTCTCTAAAATTTTTCCATCATAAAATTTTGAGATAAGAATCAAAACTATGTATAATTTTGATTCAATGTGTAATTTAATACAAAATTTTTTATTTTTGTGTAAGTATACACATTAAAGTTTAATTTTTGTTAAAATATCCACATAAAACTTTGATTTTTATTAATTGTATATATTTAAAGAAATAAATATATTGATTTATTTTACATTAAATAAATATAATTATTTCTGTATATAATATGTAAACACGAAATGGCATTATTTCAAATTATCCTTATTCAAATTTTGAATTTTTTATGGTTGCTATTAAATTTCGATTAGAATTTTTTTTCCAAATTATGTAAACATTTATTAAGCAAATTTCTTTGAACTTTTTTATTCTCTTGATGTAGAGTAATTAATCTTTACAATTTTCAAGTGCTTTATATATAAATATATATTCTTTATAAATTTAAATTATATTGAAATAATACTAAAAAAACCACTTTTTAAGTCTTCAATAAAAATGTGTTAGTCCATTTAAAAAAATTAATTAATATCATGCCGTTTTTAATACTAGCTCAATTCTTTTTAACAATATTTTATCCTTAATTAATTTTTATAAATTAAATCAAAATAACAAATAATTATAGTAATATGAATTTTTTATGTTAAACTAGATTTATGGTTTATGATATGGTGAATTTAGACTTTTGAATTTTAAGGATTAGACTTTTAGGAAAAGAGCTAGATTAAGGTTGGGGTTAAAATTTAAGGTGGGATAAGATTTATGATTTAATATTTAGAGTATAAATTTTACTGTTTAGTGTTTAGAATTTAAAATTTTAAGGGTTTTAAAATCTTATTAAAACATAAATTAATTTTATTAAATCTTAATCTTAAAAATCACACCAAAAAATATATAAATTGAAAATTTAATCTTAACTCTTCTTGAGACTTACTGACGATGAGGGTTTGTTATTATTTAAAATATAGTCTTAATTTCTCTTGGGACTTAAAAAATAAATTTACCCTTTTTAGGTATTTGATTTTGTTTGTTTATTAGAATTAAAAAGATAGTAACAAGAGTTAATTTGGTGTTGTTTTATATATTATATTATTCATACAGTCTAAAAAATTGATGTGGCATATTATTACTTGTATCTAAAATATTACTTTTTAGGATTATATTAATTTGAGATAAATTCTTTTATTAAATCTCACACACAAAATTATTAAACCTGAATTTTGAATCTCACATCCAAAATATGAAATATAAAGTTGAAACTTAGTTGAGTCCTCTTGGGATTTACCTTTGGGCATTTAATTTTGTTTGTTTGTTTGTTTATTTGTTAGAGTTAAATAATAGTAATAGGATTAATTTGTTGTTTCTTAATATATTATATTATTCATAAACATTAAAATAATATGATGTGGTATGTTATTATCGGGTTTCAGAAATGTGATATCTTAGGATCATCTTAAGCCAAGGGTCTCTTTGGATGAGCATTTACCTCCAATGTAGTACGTTTAGTTTTTTTTTTTTTTTTTTCTCACGCTATAATATTTAATTTCATCACCACCGTTATTTTTACACTAATCACAGATAAACACACTGTCAATCTAAAAAAGTCCTAAAATAAACTATTTTTTATTGTATTTCATGAATTTAACATGGTTTGAATCTTAAATATAATGAGTCTTCGACATCAATTATGATTTTTAAAATTTAAATAAAATTTATATTAAAAATAAATAATAAAAAATGAAACGGGAGGTGATATTCCTAATTAATTATAAAGTTGAAGGGACATTTATTCCTGTTTATCGTTCTTATCTCTTAAAAGCAAGGAGAATAAAAGATTGTTGTTATCTTTAATAAACAAAATGACGATTCCATTGGTAATCAACAAATTGTCACTAACTTAACAACAAAGTAAAAGCATCGAACCCCAAAAAGGTGGTGCAGAATAAGCCACAATGGCATAAATTATAAAATCTTCTATGGATAACATTATTTTGAGGTGATAATATTACACATAGAATAGATATAATATTTGCTTGAATTGATTGTATTCTTTGTGTGGAATAACACTGCATTTGTTCTCTGTCTTAAAATCCTCGATTGAAATTTTCATGGCTACTAGTAGGCAAAAAAGTAAAGGTTCCCTTTTTCTCAAGGCTTGTATAAAATATCCATAGCACGTTGTATCAAAAGATGAGAATTTAGAAATATTTTTCCCCTTTTGCATCAAAACCCATCTTTCCTTAAGCCTCATGCATATCAGAAATCAGCTGATATTCCCTTTTCAATGTGTTAGTATCAGTCATGTTATGTTAGCTTGACCCAAACATTTCGAGCGTTAACATGAGACTTTCATACCATTCAGGGTAAATTATACCTAAGATCACTAAATTATTAGTAAGTTTATGTTTTGATCACTCAACTTTAAAATATTGTAAAATAGTCTCTAAATTATTCGAAAACTTTCATTTAAATCACTTTAGTCACTGGACTGTTAAATTTAATTTTTAAAAAGTCCGACTAGTGAGTTTCAAGAGATGATTTGACGATCGGTACGGTGAATATGACGCCCCAAAACTCGGCCTAGAAGTTTAGACCGAATCCTGAAGGTTACATTGGCCACCAAAAGTGACGGAAACAAAAAATTTAATTCAAACCAAGAAAACCTTTTTATTCGTTATGTTTGAAACAATATTAAACCGGCGTCAAACATTCGGAAATAAAATCCACAGTTCCTAAAGTTTAGTCCATATTTTGTATAATCGTCTTACAAACCGACTTAAAGTTTACCGTATAAAACTTATGAGATTTTACTTAAACCGAATCAAACCATATCTATCTGAGACCTCCAATATACCGAGTCTAGCTCCAAAACACGAAAAGTACCTGAAAGGAAAGACACTACAAAGATGAGCTATGCGAGCTCAATATGAGTCTGAAACATGAACAGACGACACAGACAGAGTGACACAATAAATACTTCAGATAAGTATGTACATAAAAATATCACTTACGAAAGTCTCAATCGGTATATCAAATACAATATCAAACCACAAAAATGATTTTCCAGTCATACGCAATCATCAGATCAAATTACATGACATTAACTATATTGTCCAGAACCAGAAGTTCACACAAACAGACAGAATATTCTGACAAACAGATGTATATTCAGATGCGAACAGATGCACAAGTCAAAATCCTATCCCATCAACCAAACACCACTTCGTCCATCCATCACACCACATAAGGGCTATGGTAGACCAATCCACCATGCACACCACATAAAACCATAATAGGTTCGTCCACCCTACACACCAAAACGTGGAAATATGCCACTTGAGTAACTGTATACAGCTGAGCTGATATATGTATAGGATAGTGCGGTAAACCGTTATACAAAAGTATCGCAGTTAAAACTGCTAAGTTTGTCTTCCTTCTCTTCATAGCCATATCCCAAAATTTTCATGCTATGCTACAATGCACATATTTGCAGACAATATACAGAAACATACATTAACATTTCCGATTGAACAGATTCATATTTGATTACAATTGTATTCTAATATTCAGTTACGACAACGATAATAAACTCATACTTATTCATCACATAAACGAGCAATAAAATCAAAGCCCATAAATGCGCATATATTCACGAACTAAGCTAAAAAAAGTCTCAAACACACTTACCGAGGCTTGAACGAGGGTCGGATTACATAGAATCATAAAACGGGCAGTTTATGACTCAAAACAAAAATTATGCAAAATAAGGTCACATGGCACGCTCATGTGAAGGCCACACACGCCCTTGTGGAGGGGGCACACACCCGAGTGAGCAGCCCGTGTAACTCACTGTCCAAAAATGCCAAAAATAAAGAGCAGAGCAGACATGTGCGTGTGGAGATCTCACACGTCCATATGGGACACATGCTCGTGTGGCTAGGCCGTGTGGCACCAAAATTTGCCCAAAAACCCTAATTCCCAATTTCACACGGCCGTGTGAGCTACCTATGTAGGGCACATGCCCGTGTGGCCACCCGTATGGTCACAAAACCACACCGAAACAGCCTGAAATTCGTGATTTTGATGTCGAGACGATTCCCAACACTTGGTAACCCAGAATTATGCCAAAACATACCGAATCTCATGCAATTCAGTAATAATATGATACTTAAAATAATCAATTTCATAAAAACACAAGACATTATCGAATTTCATCGCAATTTTATATCGAAGTTAAACACCTTAGAACACGATATCAAGTAGCACATTTGATAAAACGAAACACACAAGCACGATCTCCTTTGACAGAATGATAAATAAATTGCATAAAACAAAAGAAGCAAAAACAAACGCAATTAAAATTGGAAAGAAAAATAAGAACGATGGGAAAGGAATAAAAAAGAAAAAAAGAAAAGTACATGAAACTTGATTTAAAGTTAACTTCCCTTTTTAAAAATAAAATAAAATAACATGAAAATAAATAGATACCAAAAACATTCATAGGGATTCTAACACGAGACTTAAAGATACACTAACACACAACTAACCACCAAACTAGCAGACCCATTCTAACATTAAAACGCGAAATTTAACCCAAATGTTCAACCTACTCACTGACCTTAACCACAAACCTTAAAACTTCTAACCCTAGATTCTGGGATGTTACAGTGGATTAGTACCCATCAAAGAGTAGAAAAACATGCTTTAGAACCAAGTCGATCTTATGGCCAGTTTTAGATATCGAAAAAGAAAGTTGTTTGGACTTGGTTCATAAGTTTATGACGTTCAAAGTTTTTCATGAAAAAAATTGATCTGTAGAAGAAAAGGGAAATGTGAGGTTTCAATTGGTACAAGCAGTATGAACAGAGAAGGCCATACAACATTAATTTTAACACCCTAGTAATTTAAATGAAAACTTTCAAATAGTTCAATGGCCATTTTGTACTTTTCTAAAGTTGAGTGACCAAAATCTAAACTTACTAATAATTTAGTGACTTTGGGTGTAATTTACTGAAGGATTTATTATAATTTTCATATATTAGTGGGAACCACGATCTATAAATATATATAAGCACAAGGAATGATTCATCTTTTGAATAGTATCAGATTACTTTGGAATATATTACCAACACTTAGATGCTGGGGCTGGGATTGAATTAGGTCTTTCATCAGTTGCTCTCCTTGTCCTTCTCTTTATATACTCGAATAGACTTATTTCTATGGCTACCTTAAGAGCCACAACATTTGGCTCTTTTATATATGCCATTTGCATACTGTTTCTTAGCCTACTAAGACAGCAGCAGCATCAATTACTACAACATGCCTAAGGGTCAATCCCTTTCTTTGCAGGTTTCCCTTTCATCCCCCAAAGTTTGTCTGTGTGTGTTTTTTTCCATCTATGTATCTTAATTGTTTACCTTCATCTTTCACCATGGTTCTTCATGGCGCACTGCTTCATTGCCTTCCTTTGCTTGGTTAGAGGTTAATCCTTGAAACAAGATATTCCTATTATTTACATAATTTTTTTGGTAAAAGTATCATGGAGGCCATTGTGCTTAGTGTCAAATTGTATTTTGCTCTCTTTATTAAAAAACTGAACAAAATGGTCTTTGTAGATTACATCAAAGAGCAAATTAATCATTCTGTAATATTTCATCAATTTCTATTGTTAAAAATTGGTACTTGTAAATCAGTATGAGTGAGGTACACGTGACACGTCACATGTCATTATTTGATTATTCCATCAGCTATGTTAATTTTTAATAATACAAATGAATAAAAATTAAAAAAAAGACCAATTTACCTTTTAATATAACGTACAAAGACTAATTTACTCATTTTTTAAATGAAAAGGGCAACATACAATCTCACTTTTAATAAGTGACCTTTATTTGGCATGTCACTTAGAACCTTATCTCTATCTCTCATGTTGCAATGAAATGTTTAGGACACAGTTTAATTTGAACAGCCAATTAATTTCATTTAAACATGCCTGCAGAATAATCTTATGTTATACTCAAATCTTTAGTATTAAAATCAAAAGCTATGTTACTAGAATTTTTTGTTTTCTCCAAGTATTAGTGCATTCTCACATATGTGTCAAACATATAATAGAAACATGGAGTTCGAAGGAATGAAATTTCAAATATAAGAAAAAGAAAATTTTAAAAAATTTGAGCATATCCGTAACTGACACATACCCGCATGAATTTACATTCAGACTGTGGACCTCAAGGTGAGGATGTGCTGCACTGGTTGCGAGAGTGTAGTAAAAAACGCCATTTACAAGCTTAGAGGTATTTTCTCTGTTAGATTCTATGCATACATTACATTTTAATAGAAGAAACTACTAATTCTTGTTTAATAGATACATTAGCTGAAGCAAATATAATATAAATGGTGTGTTAGGGATCGATTCGGTGGAGGTGAATGGAGAAATGGAGAAGGTAACAGTTGTTGGGTACGTCGACCGGAGCAAGGTGCTGAAGCAAGTGAGGAGGGCTGGAAAGAGGGCTGAATTCTGGCCCTACCCCGATCCTCCATTGTACTTCACATCTACCGACGATTACTTTAAAGACACAACAAATGAGTTCAAAGAGAGTTACAACTATTACAGGCATGGCTACAACCTTGGACACAGGCATGGCAACCTCCCAGTGACTCATCGTGGAGATAACACGGTCAGCAACATGTTCAACGATGAGAATGTCAATGCTTGTTGTCTCATGTAGTAAAAAGTTATGTACTGCTATGAATGAAACAGAGTTGTCCGTTTACAGTATCACCATCATCATCAACAGCAAAAGGCAACACGTAATATTAGTTGCAATATCTTTGTTTTAGTAGTAATCTCTCTTTTTCTAGTGACAAAAGAATTTCATCAATGTGTATTAATTGATTATAAATATAGTGCACATAAAATTTCAAGTAAACTAAAAATATTTACTAAGTATTTATTTGATATAAAGAATTCAATTCTGAAATATATAATGTTAAGAATATGTGGTTAAGAAATATATATTTACTAAGAACATTGTTAAGAATATATTGTTAAGAATATATGTTATAAAGAAGGGGAAAAAACAAATCAACTTCTTTATATAGGCAACAGATAAAAGGCATGTTAAAGGACATGTCTCTTTACATTAAACAAAGGTTCACGTCCAGTCGTTGTACACATGATGTCTCAATGTCATACCTTAATAACCAATTAGATCATTGAAACAATCGCCTATGTCGCATCGTGTGTTGTTTCACATCTTTTTTATAAAAATTTAAGTTGTACAATCAAACTTAAGTCCAAATGTGAATCATCTATTTTTGAAATATATATTTAATTAATAAGTAGCCCACTTTACATTGTCTAATTATGAAGCTCAAATGGCTATTCATTAAATAAAATCTTATATAAGCCTTTTAATTTAGACATTTATTAGTAACGTCGGATTACTCCTCATTGCAAACTATTAATAATCTTTTTTAGTATGAAATAGTAGTTGTTAAAATTAAATATCGATAATGGTAATATAGAACGATAGCAAAGTAATAAGAAAAGATAAATAAAACACATAGTGTAACAGCCCGATTTTAGCTAAATCAGAATAGTGGTTTCGAAACTATAAATTCGATGCCAGAAAATTATTTTAATATTATTTTTGGTGTTTACAACATGTTATTTGATATGTGTGAAAATTTCGTGAACTAATTTTATCGTTTAATTGCTCAATTTGAGAAAAATGACTAAATCGCGTAAAATGCAAAAGTTACATTCTACTTGTTAAAGGTGTCTAATAACCTTGATTTGTTAAATTCAAAGTCCTTATGATGATATTAGACCATTGGTAGTGCTAATAGACATATATGGACATTTAATGAATGTTTTAAATGGTCTTTCATTAAGGTTATAATGATAATTAGTATAATTATTATGTATTAAATAAAACAAAGCCAAATTTAAGCTTAAAATCATCATCTTCAACCGAATTTAAGAAGAAAGAAAACTTATGAAGGCTTGCTAGGGTTCGGCTAGTATATTCCTTGATTAAGATACGGTTTTAGCTCAGTTTTTGATAATTTCTATATTTTTGTAATCGTTGCAGCTCAATCTAGCTAGCTCGTACCTAAGATTTTGAAACTGTTAATGTAACGCCCCGTACCCGAGACCGTTTCCGGATTCGAACACGAGGTGTTAACAGACTTAATTCATTGCTTAAACAACTCAAACAATTTAATTTTAGAAATTCCAGGCAAGCTGGCTAACTGCGTCACAATCGCTTAAAAATTCATATCTCGAGTTACGAAACTCGAAATCCAATTCCGTAAATTTTTCCTGAAAATAGACTCATATATCTATTTACTAATTTTTTTCTAGAATTTTTGGATTGGCCAATTAGTACAGTTTATTAGTTAAAGTCTCCCTTATTTCAGGGTTCGACTGCTCTGACCTCTATGTATTACGAATCAGTTATCTCTCTGTACAGAATTTCAATGACTATCCCATTTGTTCCTCATAAAACTAGACTCAATAAGGATTTCATATATGTAAGGTAAAAATCCTAATTGTTTTTTTCCAATTTATGGTGAATTTTTAAAATCAGAACAGGGGATTCAGAGATCGCTCTGATCCTGTTCCACCAAAACTTAAATATCTCATAAAATATAACTCTTTCGTTTTTTCCATATGAAAATAGACTCATCAAGCTTCGATTCCATAACTTATTCATTATTTAATTCCATTTCTACTATTTTTAGTGATTTTTCAAATTCACATTACTACTGCTGTCTGAATCTATTTTATGATAAATTTTAGCTATTTCATGGTTTCCATGGATTAACTAGCAATTTGACATACATAACACCAAATATGATCATAATTAGCCATTCCAAATGGCTAATCATTACCAAGCATTTTTATACTACTCAATAACCATATCATAAGACCATATATACAAAATGATTATAATGCTATACATGCCATACTCAAAATATACAAGCCATTATGCCAAGATGGTATACGGATAGTGTGAGCATGCCTCCGACCGTTCCCGATTTCCGAGCTGACTTGTCAACACTACAAGGAATGAAAAGGAGGGAGTAAGCATAAATTCTTAGTAAGTTCACATGCAAATAGCAAGTAACATAACCATATAAGCAAACATAAAACATCATTTGCATAATTATCACCAAGACATTCATGTCATATTTTCATTTATCATCTTACCATATATCGATTTTTCAACCCGAGGGTTAAGTACATACCTGTTCAAAGTATCCATTTCACAACACTTACCAATACGTCCCTTTCATCTTGAGTATTCCTCCATTTGAGTAGAACTTTACCCGTTGAACACATCGGAATATAATTCGGATACATGGAAAGTTTGCACATAAGTGCCACATATGTAGCCAAGCTACTATGTAACCCGCCCATAAGCGAACTCGGACTCAACTCAACGAGCTCGGGCGTTCGTATCCATAAGTGAACTCGGACTCAACTCAACGAGCTCGGATGCCTAGTTACATCTCACGAACTCGGACTCAACTCAATGAGTTCGGACATTCGCATCCATAAGTGATCTCGGACTCAACTCAACGAGTTCGGATGCCCAAATATCCCAGTGACATGTCACTTGTATCCTAATCCATTCCTAAGGTTCAACGGGACCTTTTTCCCAATCATGTGTCTCAACTATCTTCTACGGAATACCGATACTGATACTCGGTCAAGTATTTTTCACATTTTCAAGTATATCACATAATTTGACATATTATCAAACAATTATCACGAGTATAATATTTCATAATAATTATCATATTATTTAAATAACATAAAAAAATTTAAAATAATAACTATGTTACCAACATTTACATATGAACTTACCTAGTATGCGAAAAATGGCTACTTTTACCATTTCGTCCACAACTTGGTATTTTCCTATTTTAGCCCGGATTTCAGTTTTCCTTGCTCTATCATTTAAAATATAGTCTAATTAGGACTCACATTATTCAAATTGACCCAGAATCATATTTTGGAAAAATTACAATTTTGCCCCTAAACTTTTGCATATTTACACTTTTGCCCCAAAGCTCGTAAATTAAACTTCAGCCTATTTTTATTATGTTTTATGACATGCTGATAATTTTTCCTTCTATGGCAACATCAAATTCTCACTCTAACATATACTTATGACTATTAGGTATTTTTACCGATTAAGCCCTTTTGCTCGTTTTCACTTAAAACCGAGTAGCACAAGCTGTCTAACATAATTTAAAACCTCATATTCTATCATAAAACACCAAAATACACAAATTTTACCTATGGGTATTTTTCCAAATATAAACCCTAGGTTAAATTATTGCTAGCATAAGCTAAATCGAGCTACCGGGACTCCAAAAACGTAAAGAACTTGAAAAACGGGGCTAGAATGGACTTACAATCGAGCTTGGAAGCTTAAAAAACCCTAGCCATGGTTTCTCCTTACTATATTCGGCCATGGGGTTGAAGATGAGCAAAATTGGCTTTTAATTTTGTATTTTAATTCATTTTACCCCTAAATGATCAAAATGCCCTTACTACTAAACTTTCCAAAAAATTCCATCCATGTCCAATTTTTGTCCATAAACTTAGAAATTGGTAAAATTTCTATTTAAGACCTCCTAATTAATATTTCAAAACAATTTCATACTAGAAACTTCTAGAATGCAAGTTTTGCAACTTATTCGATTTAGTCCCTAACATCAAATTAAGCATTTTATGCATAGAATTTCTTCACGAAATTTTCACACAATTATGCAATAATATCATAAACATCGAAATAATTATAAAATAATTATTTCTATCTCGTATTTTGTGGTCACAAAACCACTATTTCGACTAGGCCCAAAATCAGGATATTACAACTCTCCCCTTTGTGGGATTTTCGTCCCAAAAATCTTACTTAGAAAAGTGGTCTTCACTTTTAATCTCATATTCGATGCATCAAGAACTTTCACTTAGACTGTACCTCCAATACATCTCTTTAATTTCTCATATGATCTGAAAGCTTACAGTCTCAACTCTCAACTGTTCTTAAATTTTCAACCCTTCTCAGTTTCCTATGATATCATGACATAAAACTCGGATCTTAACTTGATTAATGGAGACCGGAATTCCAAGAAATCCAACAATCAAAGAGGCCCGAATTTCCAAGAATCGATGAGTAGGAATTCATTCAATCTGAGATATGATTTATAGATCTCGCCAAACATTTAACAATAGGATACATCACATTTTCCTCTTTCTCGCCATGGAAATAATTCGATATGGCCTCAAGAATAATCCTTCTCATTTCCATCCCAATATCAACACTGACAAGGATAATTTTGATAGATCCCAATGCTCGGCTTTAACCCCTTTAACAACTCCGATTTTATGTAACATCGAATGCTCTAAACTATCACATTACCTCACTTGTCTTGAAACACATCACAATTCATACAACAAGATATTATCGAAAGTCGTGAAGTCTTTACTCAATGTAGACTAGTCTAGTTCAAACGCTTCGGTTACCAATATTCTCATCTATCCGAACTTTGTCAACATGTAATAAACTTTTCAGCTTTTACAAAATGAAAACCTTATCATTCGTAGTGACTTTAACTAATATCAAACTTTTTCTAATAAATATACACTTCTCGTTCAGACTATTTACTCTTTTATCCGTACAAAATGAAATTCTATTATCGGACTTGGGAAAAATAATCTGAAATAATTGTCGCATGAAATCTTTCAAATAGATAATTCACCATACCGATCGAAACTCGCGCTTTTATCACTTATGCCTTTACTAATGTCAAATCCTTACACAGAAATTAGAAAAAACCCCAATACTAAAATCACCACATTACCAAGATCAAATTAGAAGTATAGTCATATTTGACATGATTATCACGAGCTGAAAAACGCACTTGAACACGAGTCATAATTGACAAATTATGGAACAAAGATAACAAGAAAACCGAATAAAGAAATCCAAAATAGAGAAATCCAGAATAAAGAAATCCAGTAATAAAGAAACCCAAGATACGATACTATGCCGAGAATCGAAAACCAATCCGAGAATCAAAACCAAACTCATAGAGAAAATACGGAATACCCGATAATTCTTCAAAGAAAGAAAGTCCAAAAGAAAACATCATTTAATCCCACTAGAATCAAATATAACAAGAACAATATATCTTCCCATACATATATATCGGATGAAGCATCAAGTAGAAGAAATGTAGAATCATAATATCATATGTATTCTCTCATCAATTCTTATCGACATTTAAATGAAATAGAATACCCGATGAAATAGAGCAATATAAATTATAAACCAGTCAGACTACCAATGCTTTCATCCAACACCGTGATTAAAAGACATTCCCATATTACAAGAATTTCTTCAAGAAGATCAATAGCCATAGAAATATTTACGAGAACGGGTAAACACATAGAACATCTCAAAAGAGATCACTAAATCTGTCCCAAACATAACTATCACACTCGAGATAGTTCACATGTCAAATATCATTTTCCCCAACTAGTTCTGCCGTCACAAATTTCATATTAAACCATTCACTAAAGAAGGCCAGTTCTGAATAAATTTCGATTTACACTTTTCTTGACCTTGCCCTGAGTAATTCGGTTTACCAAGGAGAATTCCTTTTCTAACTAGAAATAAATGCATAATTCCAATAATCTTTACGTCAATCCGATACTTTATCGGCTCGACTTTACTTATCAGCTCATTTTCAATCTCTGATCATACTTATAATTATTCTATCACTGAACTCTTTGGGTTCTCAACCAGAAACTTATTCAATACAAATCTCATGAAATTCCATTATAAGTACCATTTCAGTAAGGAGGAGGGGTTGTAGGACCTCTGACTCGACTTTCTTATACATACACATATGACACAACTTCCATCATCATAACAACATCATCAAAATCATGTCATTCATTCATGTTGGCTTACACCAATTTTCCTATTGTCCCATTTAGACAATATACTTATGCATACATTCTATGTTTTCTAGATAGCTTTACTTATCCATTCATTTAATTAAATTAAGTCATGCTCATGACATCATATAAGGCCAAACAAACATAGATATTTGCACCACAATCATAACTTTCATTTCGTGCATCATCATGTACATATCATTACAATCATATAATTCACCCAACAATTTAACACGAGATAAGTTCATTTCATTATAATCCTTTATCTCATAAAAATTATATATCATTAGCATTCATCAACATTCGACGTCCAAATCAAAACAAGGATATTTTCATTCGTATCATAATATTATGACTTTTATTCATACCTCTACTACTTTCTATTTATTCCATTCATCTTATCAAGTAAGCCATATACACTACATCATATGAGCATTAAGCAAATATGAATATTTATCACATATGTATCATAAACCTTTATTCATACTTTTCTGAACCGATACTTATCATAATCATAATTTTACTCAAATACCTTCACATAACGTTGAACATGGTCGGCGCATGCTCGGTTGGAGAGTACCACTGTCTAAATAAGACGGTACTCATATGCGCGTCGAAGACATCACACTATCACGGATCCGCATGTGTATAGCTAAACTTTTACACATGCTAGGTTAGTCCGAGAACCGACTAAACCTGCTTTGATACCACCAAATGTAACGCCCCGTACCCGAGACCATTGCCGGAGTCGAACACGATGTGTTAACAGACTTAATTCATTGCTTAAACAGCTCAAACAATTTAATTTTAGAAATTCCAGACAAGCTGGCTAACTGCACCACAGTCGCTTACAAATTCATATCTCGAGTTACGAAACTCGAAATCCAATTTCGTAAATTTTCGCTGAAAATAGACTCATATATCTATTTACTAATTTTTTTTCCTAAAATTTTTGGCTAGGCCAATTAGTAGAGTTTATTAGTTAAAGTCTCTCCTATTTTAGGGTTTGACTGCTCTGACCTCTATGTATTACGAATCAGTTATCTCTCTTTACAAAATTTCAATGACTATGCCATTTGTTCCTCATAAAACTAGACTCAATAAGGATTTCATATATGAAAGGAAAAAATCCTAATTGTTTTTGTACAATTTATGGTGAATTTTTAAAATCAGAACAGGGGATTCAGAGATCGCTCTGATCCTATTCCACCAAAACTTAAATATCTCATAAAATATAACTCATTTAACTGTTTCGTTTTTTCCATATGAAAATAGACTCATCAAGCTTCGATTCCATAACTTATTCATTATTTAATTTCATTTCTAATATTTTTAGTGATTTTTCAAATTCAAGTCACTACTGCTGTCTGAATCTATTTTATGATAAATTTTAGCTATTTCATGGTTTCCATGGATTAACTAGCAATTTGACATACATAACACCAAATATGATCATAATTAGCAATTTCAAATGGCTAATCATTACCAAGCATTTTTATACTACTCAATAACCATATCATAAGACCATATATACAAAATGATTATAATGCTATACATGCCATACTCAAAATATACAAGCCATTATGCCAAGATGGTATACGTGTAGTGTGAGCGTGCCTCCGACCGTTCCCGATTTCCGAGCTAGCTTGTCAACACTACAAGGAATGAAAAGGAGGGAGTAAGCATAAATGCTTAGTAAGTTCACATGCAAATAGCAAGTAACATAACCATATAAGCAAACATAAAACATCATTTGCATAATTATCACCAAGACATTCATGTCATATTTTCATTTATCATCTTACCATATATCGATTTTTCAACCCGAGGGTTAAGTACATACCTGTTCAAAGTATCCATTTCACAACACTTACCAATACGTCCCTTTCATCTTGAGTATTCCTCCATTTGAGTAGAACTTTACCCGTTGAACACATCGGAATATAATTCGGATACATGGAAAGTTTGCACATAAGTGCCACATATGTAGCCAAGCTACTATGTAACCCGCCCATAAGTGAACTCGGACTCAACTCAACAAGCTCGGGCGTTCGTATCCATAAGTGAACTCGGACTCAACTCAACGAGCTCGGATGCCTAGTTACATCTCACGAACTCGGACTCAACTCAACGAGTTCGGACATTCGCATCCATAAGTGAACTCAGACTCAACTCAACGAGTTCGGATGCCCAAATATCCCAATGACATGTCACTTGTATCCTAATCCATTCCTAAGGTTCAACGGGACCTTTTTCCCAATCATGTGTCTCAACCATCTTCTACTGAATACCGATACCGATACTCGGTAGTATTTCACATTTTCCAAGTATATCACATAATTTGACATATTATCAAACAATTATCACGAGTATAATATTTCATAATAATTATCATATCATTTAAATAACATAAAAAATTTAAAATAATAACTATGTTACCAACATTTACATATGAACTTACCTAGTATGCGAAAATGGCTACTTTTACCATTTCGTCCACAACTTGGTATTTTTCCCATTTTAGCCCAAATTTCAGTTTTCCTTGCTCTATCATTTAAAATATAGTCTAATTAGGACTCACATTATTCAAATTGACCCAGAATCATATTTTGGAAAAATTACAATTTTGCCCCTAAACTTTTGCTTATTTACACTTTTGCCCCAAAGCTCGTAAATTAAACTTCAGCCTATTTTATTATGTTTTATGACATGCTGATCATTTTTCCCTTCTATGGCAACATCAAATTCTCACTCTAACGTATACTTATGACTATTAGGTATTTTTACCGATTAAGCCCTCTTGCTCGTTTTCACTTAAAACCGAGTAGCACAAGCTGTCTAACATAATTTAAAACCTCATATTCTATCATAAAACACCAAAATACACAAATTTCACCTATGGGTATTTTTCCAAATATAAACCCTAGGTTAAATTATTGCTAGCATAAGCTAAATCGAGCTACCAGGACTCCAGAAACGTAAAGAACTTGAAAAACGGGGCTAGAATGGACTTACAATCGAGCTTGGAAGCTTGAAAAACCCTAGCCATGGTTTCTCCTTGCTATATTCGGCCATTGGGTTGAAGATGAGCAAAATTGGCTTTTAATTTTGTATTTTAATTCATTTTACCCCTAAATGACCAAAATGCCCTTACTACTAAACTTTCCAAAAATTCCATCCATGTCCAATTTTTATCCATAAACTTAGAAATTCGTAAAATTGCTATTTAAGACCTCCTAATTAATATTTCAAAACAATTTCATACTAGAAACTTCTAGAATGCAAGTTTTGCAACTTATTCGATTTAGTCCCTAACTTCAAATTAAGCATTTTATGCATAGAATTTCTTCACGAAAATTTCACACAATCATGAAATCACATCATAAACATCAAAATAATTATAAAATAATTATTTCTATCTCGGATTTTGTGGTCAAAAAACCACTATTCCGACTAGGCCCAAAATCAGGATATTACAGTTAAAGGTCTAACATGTTTCCATTGTTGAATGCTTGAGAAATTTGATGATTGATGATAGATTATGAAGGTTTATTGATAGATTTAATAGTTTTGTAAAGTGATTTTTGACAAAAATGTCAAATAGGGATTAATTTGTAAAAATGTAAAATATGGTGGTTAAAAGTGTAAATAAATTGAAAATATGGGCTGCTAGTAATACATGTTAAATTTGGCCAAGTATGAGTTAAGTTGAATTGTGTGAATTTTGTATAATTGTGAAATAGAGATTAAATTGATTAACTGTGTAAGTTTAGAGGCTAATGTGTAAAAATTCCCAAGTGTGTATTTTTGGACTAAATTGAAAGAATATGTGATTGAATAAGTCAATTTTGAATTCATATAGATCAAGAAAGAAAGAATTCAGATTTAGATTGAAGGAAAAGCAAGGTTATCGAGTAGTCGACCCGATACGACAATTCTGAATACGAGGTAAGTTCGTATAATTGAACTTAAATGTGTACCTATTTATTTGATGGATGAAATTGAGATAGTAATTATTTTATTGGATAAATGTTGAGATATTAAATGAAATGTATGAATTGAGTAAGACAAGTTGCCGAATAAGACCATAGCCGGGCTATGGCAATTGAATAATAAGACCATAACCCGGTTATGGCATGTGAATGAAAGACCACGGTGGGGCTTTGGCAATGTATGTGTAAGACCATAGTTAGACTATGGCATCAGAAAATTGATGAATTTGTATCATAAGCATTGGTAAACTAGAGAGGTTTAAAACGAGTGTTAATGAGAAATAGAAATGTATCGATACAGGTATGTATAGAAAACTATTCAAATATCGAGTTAGATGAAGTTGAGAACTCATGAATAATAATAGGGATAAATTCTATGATAGCTCATGATTGATGCTTTGAATGTTTATGATATTATCCATTTTGAATTGCTAATGAATGCTGTGGTTATTTTATATTCACATACAGACTTACTAAGCTTTATAGCTTACTCTATTTAATTTTTAGTTAGATATATTGATTTGGTTTAGTTAGATGAATTATATATGTGAATTATGCTTAGTAAAGCAAGATAAATTGATTGGTATTTGAATAGGTAAATGGTATGGATTTGAGTATTGAATTTAGTTGAAATGAATATGTTATGATTATGTATTGATTGATGAACTTTGGTTGCATATTTGTGACTTAAAATGGTACCAATTGATTTTTCTTAGGTATGTGCAAAAAGGGTGGCAAATTGGCTTTGCAAATGGTCTATTTTTGTCCACATGGGCAGAGACACGGGTGTGTGTCTCAGCCGTGTGCGACACACGGTTAGGTTACACGGCCGTGTGTCCCTTGGTGTTGAAATTGAATTGATGTTAGTATGCTCCACACGGTCTCACACACGGGTGTGTAACTGGCCATCTGGTATAAGCCAGTATACCCCCTTAAATGGCACACGACCTAGCACACGGGCGTGTGTGGTCATTTAGAATGGCATACGGGCTAGACACACGGACGTGTGGTTGGCCGTGTGACCCAAGTCGGTATACTCTATAGTTTTCACACGGTCTGGCACATGGGCGTGTCCTCGGCCGTGTGATGCAAGTCAGTATGTATGCCCTGTTTCCACACGGCCTAAGACACGGGTGTGTCTATTAGCTGTATGAGGCACATGGCCTATTCATACGGCTGTGTGAGCTCTGTTTATATGAAAAATTTTAAAGTTTCTAAAATTATCGTATGTTATCAGTTTATTCACGAACCATTTCTAAAGCATGTTTAAACCCTATTTAGGTGCTGGATACGGGTTCGGGGTGTTACATATAGATATTACATAGAAACCTTTTTGGGAAAAAAATCATGGGCAGAGGAGCAGAAATTCACTAATGTTGAAAACTGAATGATATAAGAGGAGTTTCAATTACATCTATTTAAAAGAGAAATTCGATCCTCAACCTCAAGCCTTACAAAGATTTCATTATTTGTCACTGTATTTTATTTCTTTAACAAAGATTTGGGTCATACAACTTTAACAATCTCCAACTTGACACAAATTATCAACGAACAAGTTCTCTACCTCTTCCGCGAAACCCCTAAAGGGGTATTCTTCAACAACGAACACCAACTAAGTCCAAGCAATGTTCAAACTTGGTTATAAGAAGTGACTTAGTCATCATATCTGTAGGATTATCATGAGTACTAATTTTGCTCATAACAATATCACCACAAGCAATAATATCTTGCACAAATTGATAGTGAACATCAATGTGCTTTGTTCTCTCATGAAACATTTGATCCTTTATAAGGAAGATGACACTCAGACTATCACAAAACATTGTAATGATCTGAAAGTCTTTACTGAGTTCACCAAAGAGTCCCTTCAACCAAATAGCTTCTTTACAAGCCTTAACAGTCGCCATATACTCAGCTTCAGTAGTAGAAAAAAACTATAATCTGTAAAGTGGCTTTCCAACTAATAGCGCAACCTCTAATAGTAAAGACATACCCTATGAGAGATCTTCTTTTATCAAAGTCTTTGGCAAAATTAGAATCAACATACCCAATAACTCCATCTCTAGTTCTTCCAAACTATAAGAAAACATCAGTAGTACCTTGTAAGTATCTAAAAATCTACTGAACTACTTTCCAGTGTTCTTTACTAGACGTGAGCAAACTATAGCATACATAAGAGATCCCATCGCACTAGAATATGAAACACTTGACATGCAGTTAATCTCATCATTTGATTGCGGAGACAAAGCCGATGAAAGTCTAAAGTGGGCTACTAATGGAGTATTAACAGGCTTGGCACTCTGCATATTAAACCTGTAAAGAACTTTCTCAATGTACCATTTCTGACTTAGGTACAATTTTCATGCTTTTCTATTTCAAAGAATCTCCATCCCAAGTATCTTCTTTGCTGCTCCCACATCTTTCATCTCAAATTCTTTACTAAGCTGAGCTTTGACCTTTCTTATCTCTCATTTATCTTTGGCTGCGATCAACATGTCAACAACATAGAGGAGTACATATACAAATGAATTATCACTGTTATTCTTAAAATAAACACAACTGTCAAAGCTGCTTATTTTGAAATCATGAGTAGTCATAAATGAATCAGACCTCTTGTACTACTGCCTAGGTGACAATTTCAGGCCATAAATGGACTTTTTTAGCAAACAAACATAGTCTTCCTTTTCTAAGACAATAAAACCTTCTCTAAGACAATAAAACCCTCTGGTTGTTGCATGTAAATATATTCCTCAATTTTTCCATGCAAGAACACTGTTTTTACATCTAACTGCTCAAGCGCCAAATCATATATGGCCAGAATACCAAGCAAGGCTCAAATCGAACTGTGCTTAACAACTGGAGTAAACACATTTGTGAAGTCTACACCTGGAATCTGACTATAACCTTTTGCAACAAGTCTTACTTTATACATGGATTCTTCAAATCCTAGAGTCTATTCTTTCTTCTTGAATACCCATTTATAACAAACAACTTTTTACTCCTAGGAAGCTTCTCTAGGTCCCATGTTATATTCTTATAGAGTGATTTCATCTCTTCTTGCATGAAAATCATCCACTTTCTTGAATCTTCATAGCTAACTACCTTGGAATAAGTAGATTTCTCTTGATTTGCATCTATATCTTCAGCCACATTTAAAGCATAAGTAACTAGATTTGTAACAACCTGATTTTAGCTAAATCAGAACAGTGGTTTTGAAACCATAAATTTGAGGTCATAAAATTATTTTAATATTATTTTTGATGTTTACAGCATGTGATTGTATATGTATGAAAGTTTCGTGAAATAATTTTAGCGTTTGAGTGCTTAATTTGATAAAAAGACTTAATCACATAAAATGCAAAAGTTACATTCTATTTGTTTAAAGTGCTTAACTGCTATGAGTTATTAATTTGGAAGTCCTTATGATGTTATTTTATCATTTGCTAATTGGATGGATGAATATAGTCATAAATTGGATGAATTATAATGTTTAATTAAAGGTTATTATAGTAATTTGTATATTAATGGTTAATTAAATAAAACAAATGATAAAAATTAGTGGAGTTTGTCATCTTTCTCACCGAAATTCAAAGGAAGAAGAAGCCATTGTTGAGTTTAAGGGTTCGGCAATTGCATGAACAAATTGGTATGTGATTTTCTTCGATTTTTAATGATTTTTATATTTTTGTGATCGTTGCTTCGTATTCTAGATAGCCTGTACCCTAATTTCTGAATTTGATGATGATTTTGTGAAGTGCCATTGATGAATGCTTGAGCTTTGAATGTTTGATGATGGAAAATGAGTAATTGTTGATAGATTTTAATGTTTTGTAAAGTGTTTTTTTGACAAAAATGTCAAATAAGGATTAATTGTGAAATTTATAAATTGAAGGGATGTGTGAAATGTTGATAAATATGGGCTGCTAGAGGCTTAAGAGTAATTCGGCCAAGCATGAAAATTTTGGATATTGTGTAATTTTGTGTATTTGTGATATAAGGACTAAGTTGTGAGAAATGTGAAAGTTTAGGGCCAAATTGAAAATAGGCTTAAATATGCGTTTGTAGATGAAATTGTTTGAGTTAGTAATTAAATGGGTTAATTTTGGATATATATATATATATATATCAAGAAAGAAAGAATTCGGATTTAGATTGGGGAAAATCGAAGATTATTGAGTAATCGATCCAATTCGTCCATTCTGAGTACGAGGTAAGTTCGTATGTGATAATTTCATTATAAATGTATGTTATATGCTTTGATATTGCATAAACTGTGATTATGAGATTTCGGATAATGATGAAAAGTAAAAACGACTTTACAAATGTACTCGATGATATATATACGAAAGGTGTGAGAGCTCGTTTGAACCTTAGGTATGGAATTGGATAGTTGTGAAATGTTATAAGTTGATATACCGATTTGGCTTCGGGCCATGCATATTGGATGAGTTGGCTTCAGGCCATGATATCGGCACTTCAGGTGTGAATAATACCTTGATTTGGTTATGGGTCAGGGTATAGGTATTCAGAGATGAGTTACCTTGATTTGGCTACGGGACATGGTATAGGTACTTATCAATTGAGATCTTGAGTATTCAACTTCTATTTCAAATGATTCAACGAGTAATGAATGATGTAGTTGAGAAAGAGGTTAGTACGAGGTGGTACAGGTATGTACGGAACCTGTTTGAATATTACATTGAGAAAGTTCAATGAGATTATATTGGATCATGTTTTGAGACATGAGAAAGGTTTGTAGTTAAGGTGATTTTGATTTGGTAATGCGAACATGGTTGAATTATATTTATTTGATGAATTGAATTAATCACTTACAAGCTTACTAAGCTATGAAGCTTACTGTGTGTTAATTGTCTATGTTTTATAGATTATTGAAGCTAGCTTGGACTCGAGGATCGTTGGGAAACGTCATCACACTATCGATCACTTTGTTGGTACTTTTAAAGCCTTGTAAATATGGTATATGGCATGTATAGGCTAGTATCATTTTGGTATGTTTTGAGTCATGATATTAGGCATGAGATTTGGCTTGTAAATGGGAATATTTATGGCCATTTGAGTTAGCTTGATTTATATGTTGACAAGTGATATATGTGATGTTATAAGTTACCATGTATTTTGGCATGTTTGTCATGGTTGTTGATATGGCTAGGTGGTTGCTCATTTGGTTAGTCATTAGTTAATATATTAATGCTTGAGGAATGGTATATTTTGGTATAATTTTTGGATGAAGAATTGGTATGTTTGAGAAGCATGAATTGGTTGATAGAAAGGTGAGAAAAATGCATTTAGAAGTTATGTAAGTTGGGATGAATTGGTATGTTTTTTAATATGGAATTAAGTAGTTGAAATGGTTGTGGATAGATGGCATGATATGTGTATAAATTAGCATGTTTTGGTTGCTAAATTATGTGTTGAAATGGTACCAATTTCATTGCTATGTGTGCATGAGTGAAGGGATGCAAATTGGCTTTGCAAATGACCTATTTTTGTCCACACGGGTGGAGACACAGGCGTGTGTCTCAGCCGTGTACGACACACGATCATGTTATACGACCGTGTGTCCCCTAGGGTACCCTTCGAAATTAAGTCAGTATACCCTACAGGTTTGACACGGCCTAGACACACGGACGTGTCTACTGGCCGTGTGTGACACACGGGTTGGCACATGGGTGTGTGGTCGGCGGTGTGACCCAAGTCAGTAACCCCTCCAGTTTTTCCATGGCCATGGCACATAGGCGTGTCCTCGGCCGTGTGATGCAAGTCAGTATGTATGCGCTACTTTCACATGGCCTGTGACACAGGCATGTCTGGTAGCCGTGTGAGGCACACGGCCTGTTTACACGGACGTGTGACCCTTAAATCAAAGAAAATTTTCTAAGTCTCCCAAAGTTTGCAAATGTTATCAGTTTAGTCCCAAACCACTTCTAAGCATATTTTAAAGTCTCTTAGAGCCTTATAAGGGACAATATGATTATGTTTGATTGATGTTCATGTGATAATGGATTTATGTGTGAGAAATGTATGAATTACATTGTGATTTGTTCGTTAATGCCTCGTAACCCTATTTCGACGACGGATACAAGATAAGCCTCGGTGAACCTCTTTGGAGGTTTAATTTCTCTTCTAGGTCTGTTCCTAGCAATAGAATATTGTGGTGAAAAAGCAACTCTACTCCAAGTTTCTGTACTAACTTGAGGAGTAGACTCTGTTGTAGATCCTAGATTAATCTGAAACTCTACCTACTTCACGTGTGTGTTTGATTTCTATTGGTCTTTATCGGAAGAGACTTTAAGAAATAAGTTAGGCAGCATAGCAGTTTCATAAAAAATAACATCTATGTTAATCACAACTTTTCTATTTTCAAGAGACCATAAATTATACCCTTTAACACCAGCCTTATATCCAAGAAAAAAACACTTAATAGATCTAGGTTCCAATTTACCATTATTAACATGAACATATGCAAGACACCTAAAACTCTTCAAATCAGAATCACCAGCAAGAGTACCAGACCATACCTCTTATGGAGTCTTTTTCTTAATGGCAATGAACGAAAACCGATTAATAAAAAAAACATGCAGTAGAGACCGCTTCAACCCAAAACAAATTTGGTAAACAAGTATTTGACAATGTACATTGAACCTTTACCATGATTGTTCTATTCATTCATTCTGCAACGCCGTTTTGCTATGGAGTATGGAAAACTGTCAGGTCTCTTATGATTCTTTCTAATTTGCACATTTCATTAAACTCATCAGAACAAAACTCCAAGCCACTATCGGTGTCTTATTTGTTTTCTTTCTTACTTCTCGATCATAGTCTTTCAAGCCTTAAACGTGGAAAACACATCATTTTTCTGCTTCAAGAAAAATGTCCAAATTTTTCTTGAAAAATCATCAATGATCGTCAGCATATAATTAGCACCACCCCTCGAAGGCACTCTAGATAGTCCCCAAAGATCCAAATGAATATAATCCAGCGTTCCCTTGTGTTATGGATTCCTCTGGTGAATCGAACTCTCTTTTTCTTCCCAAAATGTAGTGCTCACAAAACTTCAGTTTGCTAATGTCTTGTCCATCAAGAAGTCCTCTTTTGCTTAATTTTATCATACCACTCTCATTCATATGCCCTAGACGTACATGCCAAAGTTTAGTGACATTTTTATTTGACTAGAAAGAGGAAGCAACAACTGCATCATCAGCAATAGTTGAACCTTGCAAAACATATAACTTGACAGTCTTTCTTTGCCCATTCATCACAACGAGAGAACCTTTCCTAATCTTTAGAACCCCACTTTCAACTGTGTGCTTATACCTTTTTAAATGAAGATTACTCAAAGAAACCAATTTTCTCTTCAATTCTAGTACATGTCGTTCATTATTAAGTGTTCCAACAACTCCATCGAACATTTTGATTTTGATCATGTCAATACCAGCGATTCTACATGAAACATTATTTCCCATCAAAATAACTCCTTCAGACACTGTTTCATATGTTGTAAACCAATTCCGATTGGGACTCATATGGAAGTCATATTTAGAATCGAGGATCCACTCCTTATTCACTTAGAGTTGTTGGAAAAAGCAATTAGGAGTTCACCATTACTATAGTCTTCTACAACATTACCTTCACCGGATTGATCTGGTTGTTTTCCCTTTTGATTCGTCGCCTCCCTTTTAATCTTGTTCTACAACTTACAACACTTAGATTTAATGTATCATTTCTTCTTACAAAAGTTATATGTTTTACCTTTGTTTGAAGATCTCGATCTACCCTTAAATTTACTGTGTGGATTGTGTTCTTGTGTTCTTCCATAATTATTATTAGTATTTCGTTCTTGTCTCTCACGAACAGTAATACACTCTCCTTAAGCGTCAAATCCAGCCACAAGATGCTTCATCTTGTCATACGAGACTAAGGAAGCATATATTTCAATTGTGAAAGATTCATGACTGTATAAAATCGTATCTCTAAAGGTTGAATAAGACAGAGACAATGAACAAAGTAAAATTAACCTTAAATCTTCTTAATCATATTGAACCTCCATGGCATTTAAGTTCGAGACAATTTCCTTAAACACGATTAACTATTTGAGCACAGACGTACTCCAAATGATGAGAATAAAATGCTACTTCAGATGCAACTTGCTAATTAGGGTTTTTGACATGCATAGCTACTCCAGCTTTGCCCATAACGCAGCGGAGGCCTTCTTCTTCAACACGTCCTGTAGAATTTCATTCGACAAATGTAGATATAATTGTGTTAAAGCCTTTCAATATTTGCGCTTCTTTTCTATATACGTCAATGTTGAAGGCATCTTATCTAACCCTAGTAGAGCATCCTCCAAATCCATCTGTGCAAGAACTACTTGTATATTTACCTGCCACAACATGAATCTGGTGTTGCAATCCAACAACGGAATATCATACTCCATTTTTGCCATTACCGTGATCGAAATAAGTAATCTGAAAAGCTCTGATACTAGTTTATAATAATAGACATCGATAATGGCAACAAAATGATCACAAAATAAGGAAAATAGGAACATACAGATTTTACGTGGAAACCCTTTCGGGGAAAAACAACGGGGCAGAGGAGAAGTATATCTATTTAAAGGTTGAAAAGCCATATTCTAACCAATGTCAAATAGAATAAGTATAATTCTATACAGATTCTACTTGTGCGGCATGGTCCATACCGCGGGGGCCGAGTCCAGTTTATTTTGTCACTTTATTTATTTCTTCAACAAGTGACGAGATTCGGGTCACACAAACTCTAACAATCTTTTCTTTTCTTAATAATAACAATAACTCCTTATTAATTTTTGTAGTATTGAATTTTTATATTCCTTTTTTTCTTATGTTGTTTTTCTGTTTCGTATGAAGATTTTGTAATAAATACACAACAATTAATTAGAGAAAAAAAATTATTTCATAAAATTAATTTAAAAATAAAAAAATTATAAACCAATATTGATATTTGTTAAATGTCTAAATGTCTTATAAAATTGTCAAAATTTTCTTATGTCACCTCTATTAACTTCTTGAGACTCCCAAAAAAGGATTAGCGGTAACAAAATTTATTTTATTCCTGTATTTAGAATAAATAGCTAACTTTAAGCATTTTTAGTTGTATTATTTAAACGGGTGTGTTCGAGGCCGTGTGAAGACTGGGTTTGAATTTTCAAACGTAAACGGGCTGAGAAGGGTCTACATAAGCGTGTGGCACGGCTGTGTTTAACCCCAAAAACCCTATTCTCTTCCCTTAGTTTGTCTTCTTTCTCCCTACCTGTCAACCTTCAAACCCTAGCAATCACCGAACCTTTCCCCTATTTTCGGCCACTGTCGTTCCCACGTCTATCCCCTACTCCTCATCATCCACCACATTCGATTTCCCTCTCCTCTTCTTTTCCCTAACCTTCACTCCCTTTCACCTAACCAAACCACCCCCACCCCCACCCCTACCCCCACGCCCTCCCCCTTTCTCTTTTTCCCTTCCATTCTGTCCCCCACCCACTTGCCTCTCCCTCCTCTGCCACCAACCCCTCCCCTTCCCCCTCGCTACCCCATCGCTCACAACCCTCCCTTCTCCCTCCGATGAGATAGACTCGCCCCCTTACACCTCGAGCCACCCGCCAATTTTCCCCATTCTCTCCTTTCCCCTTTTCCCTCGCCCCCTGCAACTACATCGCACCCTGCCCACTGTCTGTACCACAGCTAACCACTCTCCACTGCGCTAACCTCCGGTCATCGCCACCAACCACCGTCGGTTCCCCACTGTTTGCATTTCCCTCTTGTCTTTTTTCAAATTATTTAATCAGTTATTTGTTTGTTTGTTTATTTATTTATTTTCATTTTTCTTGTTAGTTATTATTATTTGTTATTTTATTTTTCTTATTATTGTTAGTTTTCTTATCGTTAGTTTATTATTATTATTTGTTTACTGTTTTGATTATTATAATTATTATTATTTATTATTGTCATTGTTCTTATTTTTAATCCTAGTGGAACTTGTTTGCGATAACTTGTTTACTCGTATTATTTTTAGTTAGTATTTTTATTATTTTTAGTATTATTTTTACTTATTATTTACTTATTTTCTTATTTAATACTTTTACTTTTATTAATTATTCCAACAATATTATTATTCTTAGTACTGTTCATCCTTGAATTTTTTTAGTATTAAGTCCTATTTCTTTTGGTATTCTTTATATTATTTTCGTTGTCGATTTATTTTATTTCGTCGAGTTGTTGTTGTTGACTTCGATTATTGCATGAGTTATTGGATTGCCTCTATTATGATTGGGTCATCTATTTGCTTCATTTGGTTTTAATGTTTGATTGTTTTATTTTATTGCAGATTCTTCATGACAAATGCTAGAGGAAAATCCAAAGTCACTGTCCCCTCTTCGAAAAAGCAGAAGACTCCTGCCGCGACCTCTTCTTTGGGCGAGTCCTCAATAGGACCTATATCAGGATCTTCAATAGAGGTAGTTTGGATTAGGCCATTACATTGATTGGGCCACTTTAAAGCAGGTCCAATTAGCTGACAGAGTATGTGCATTGATTGTCACAGCTCCTTGGGACCGATTCTTCTCCATAGTCGAACCCACCTACTCGGATCTTACTCTCGTGTTTTGTTCGACATTCCTATTACAGCAAGTGATGTCAACACACGATGAGCTAGGCACTATTACTTTCAAACTCGGAGGCGTGACACGTCATATGAGCGTCCCAAAGTTCGGCGTTGCATTAGGACTCTACACTAATGAGTTCATGTGTGCCGAAGGCTTTCTTACTTTATATCGGCACATCCACTACTCGTCTTCTTTATGCGGGGTCAACCTTACTGCGAGTACGATGCCCTATGATACGAGTCGATCGAAGGCGACTTCTCTACCTCCAGGCTTATGCTATATTCATGTCATCTTGGCTCACACTTTGACCGGTCGGAAGGAGAGCACCGGCATCATCGGTACAACCGACAATATTTTTTGTGTAGCATGGCCTTGGGGCGCACCTTAGATCTTGCTTATTTCATTGCCTTAGTTGTCCTCCATCAGACAGAGCGCAATAGGAAGGGCCCTTTCTGTTTAGGCCCTTACATGACTTACCTTGCACGGCACTTCGGCATCCTCGACACTTTGAAGCAATCCGCCTCCTTCACACTGGTTAGACAGATGATCCTGTAGGGGTTCTCGAGTATGAGTCACATGAGGATGATTGAGCGACTGCGTGGAGTGGATCCTCCTCAATACCAATTATATCATTCTGACCCTAAGGATTAACATGTGGACTTCACTGATGATGTCCCCTTCCACCACGAGGATCCACCTCATCCTCCATCTTCGAGTCACCTCATCCACCTTAGCAGACCTCTTCGAACGGTTCACTAGTTTCGAGTGAAACTATTTTAAGCAGTTTGACAATATTTATGTGACATTGCAACAGATCTGTTAGCACCTCCACATCTCCTCTTCATCACTGTTGCCTCATGATCACATTGCCTCCAACGATGAAGACCACTGATTTTAGTTTTAGTTTTATTTTTATTTTAATTTTGCTTTTAGTTGTTTTATTTTTATTTTATTTGACTTATTTCATTTATTATCTTTTGAACTATATTTTTATGGTTATTTCTAATCAAGTTTGTAACCTCATAATCTTCTTCATTATTTGTGTTTATTTTCTTATTAGTTTGCTCAAAACCATGCACTACATTTAGATTTGCCTACATTTCTGGTTTTTATCATTTCGGCTAATTCATCCATATTCAGGGCAGTTTTAGTTTTTTCCCTCTCTTATGATATTCTACTTATACCGTGCTTATATCTATTTGTACATTGAGGAGAATGTACATCTTAAGTGTGGGGAGAATTATTAGAAAATCCCTAAATTATTTATTATCTTTAAGTAATTTTCTCATACTTCTATTAGAATGAATTTTTGTCGATTTGGGATTTTTGTTGATGTGTTTTGGATTAATTTGTAGATATTTTTGCATTGGTTGATTTACAATTTAAGACATGAGAGAATCAAGCATGATAAGTTATTTTTCGAAATTAAAAATTTTAGGTTGTTTCCCTAAATTGAGGTATCATCTTGAAGTTTGAAATTTGCACATTTGACATCAAAACCATGATTTTTTGTGAGATTTTGAGCTTTTAGAGCATACATTTTTCATACTCATTCTATTATTGGTTATGAGTGTGTTAACTTGATTCGTTATTCTAGAACTTGCTTCAATTATACATGTTAAGACCATACCTTTGATTTGATATACTGAAATGATAAAGGCACTTAGGTATTAACCCACTTATCACATAAAAAGCCTACCTTTTTAATTAACCCATTAGTGAACCCCATTGAGCCTAACACACCTTTTCTTAATTGACCGTTAATATTAACCCATAACCCATTTTTTCGTTCCTTGTGACTTTTTCCCTTTTTATTGACACTCATTTTTGTAGAGATTTGATTTGGTTAGTTGCCTAGCTACGTTCTTCTATTTGATTTGCTAAATTATTTCTTATTTTTCTTGAAATAAAAATAAAAAAATCAAAAAAAGTATTGTTTATTAATTAGTTATTTTTTTATTGAGCTTGAACAGTTAAATTCATATTTGGAGAAGAAGCTCATTTTTGTTCTTAAATATTCTTGATTGATGCACTTGTTTATAATTCAACATTTGTCTTTTCTTTCTAGTTTGGTAATTTATTAACTCGATCTCGATTATAACCAACTTTTCGGCCTTTCTCTACACCCTTAACCTAAGCCACATTACAACCTCTTAAAGACCTTTTGATTGGTGTGTCATATCATTTATAGTGGTGGGGATTTGATTTTCAAGCACTCTTATCGTAATGACAGTTGTTGTTTGACTATTGAGTGCTTATTCTTGAACTTTAAACACTTTAAGTGTTTTGAGTGAATCTTTAATGAGGATGTCAATTCTTGTAGATTTTGAATTAAAGGTAATTACTTAGATAATGGGAGATACCTACATTTTCGTGCTTTAAAAATCTTGACTTGGATTGTTTGAATCTTTAGTGCCCTTTTAGTTGAATTGTCAATGCATAATTATTTGCGAATTATTTCGAAACATTATTGATGAGAATTATAAGTTAAGAAAGATTAATTTTAATATGAGTTGAGAATTTTGCTTGAGGACAAGTAAACGCTTAAGTGTGGGTATATTTGATAAATGATAAAACAAACATATTTTAATCTTATTCTTAATGCATTTTTGGATGATTCTTTATGCAAATTGATGAATTTGATGCTCCTAATCCTTTTAATTCATGTTCTTATACTTACGTGAGCATTTAGGAGCAAAAGGAGTGAAAATAAAAGAAAAAGAGCAAATTTCAGGAGCCACACAGGCTGGACACATGCCCATGTGCCAGCCCGTGTCGGTTTTACAGCCTGATTCGTAAACATGTTTAAAAAATGTAATTTTTAGGCTTTTTGATCATTTTAAAGTCCATAAATACCAAATAGAAGAAGATATATGAAAGCCATCAGAGAAGATCGAAGAAATAACATGAAGAACACCATTTGAGCCAACTCTGGAGCAGATTCCCACCAAGATCGAAGACCTCCTTTTAATTTCTTTTAAAGTTTTTACTAGTTTCTTTGTTTCTTGTGGTTTTTCTAACTTTGAGATGTTTTCATTCAAGATTATGAACTAATTCCCTAGATGCCTAGGGAAGATGAAACCTATGATGAATTCTATTATTAAATTTATGTTTTACATGATAAATACTTGATTCTTGTTCTCAATTATGTGTGCCTATTTCTTGTTTTAATATTTCTGAGATATTAATTCATGTTTAATGTGCTTAATTCAGTGGAGTGAAAGTCTTTGTTTAAGAGTAGATCTAGCATAATTGAGTGGCGTTGCATGTAATCCTAAAAATAGGATGACCTAAATCTACCGGATTAGAGTCAAATCTAATAGGGGAATCCATAGATCTAGTTATTGCAACAATAAGGGTTTTAATTAGAAAGATATTTCAATTAATCAACCTAGAGCCAATTGCTCTTACTCTCGAAAAAGATATTAGCATAATTTAGGGATTTTTACGGATCAATACACCAAGTGAGTAAATTGTTTAATTCAGTCATAATAATAGATGAAATTTAGGTGGATTCTTTCATAGGTATTGTCTCTCTCATAGGTTAATATTCGATTATTTCCTTAATTCATTCTTTATTGAGTTCTTAGTTAAATTAGTTTAGTAATTTTAGTTTAAAACCCATCTCTCTAATTTGTCGACTAAATAATAAGAAAAAGGTAATTACTAATACTTTTAGTCTTCGTGGATATGATATATTTACTCACCGTAGCTATACTACTATTGATAGGTGCGCTTGCCTTAGTCGTATTTTTAGTTAGTATAGAAAACATACATCAGTAAGTATAAATTGGTAATAATGGTGAATTCATGTTCTTTAAGTAGTTGTTGCCACTAGTTTAAATTGGATGTCTGATTCTAAAGCTGGTAGCTGTAGTAGGAGAGCCTTAGGTGAGTTCTTAATATAGACTCTTACAAGTCTTTTAGATAAGTCTCTTGTGATTGATGTTCTAGAAATAGTGGTTTAGTACATGAATGGTTGATGGAAATAATTATGTATTCTTGATATAGGTCATTGTGAGTCTAAAATATAATGAACTGTGTGTATGGTTGTATGTAATTATGTGAAGCAACTATGTGTATACGCCTAGAATATTTACTGTAACACCTCAAACCCAACCTAGACGTTATGGCCGAATCTGGCGGCGTCAAATGAGAGTGCTTTTAGAAAACTCTTTTTCAAAACCTTATCCAGTGGAAATCGTACAGATTATTATCTTTACTTAAGTCGTGAAATCTTTATTCCAATTACTATGTGAAAACATTTCATTAACGCGGAAGCTAAAACATCATTCAGTGATAAATCAATAGACTTAAAAATTTAAAACCCAAATAAACCCCAAACAATTTGAGTCCAAATATATGAGTAATCCCAAAACAAACATTTAAAGTAAAGCAGATGAAATAAATATCACTCATAAAACCATTAAATGTCTACCAGTGGTCACCATCGAGCCCTCCGTCGCAACGATCCATCTGCTGTTGAGGATTACCTGACAGACAAATAAACAAATGGGTGAGTTTTCGCAAACTCAGTGTGTACATCCCCATAAACAGCATGCATACAAACAGATAATAGAATATAGATAGTTCAGCCTTAGCCATACAGATATCACATGCATAACAAATCAGATACCAGAAAACATGCCTACCAACCCTGTACACCATCTCTGACCAACCCAGCACACCATGTGGGGATAAAATCGACCCACTCAACCCTACACACCAAGTATGGGGATATAGTCAACCCATCCAACCCTACACACCAAAAACGGCACCATAGAGCAATACTCAACAGATAAGGACAGCGTAATTGCCCAATATCAGGCTAATCGCCTCTCAAACTTCCTTCTCTTCACAGCAATCCCAACCCAATGCTATGCAGCATACATATCATGGCATGCTTATATGCATATATAAGATCATATCAATATCATGGCAAAACAGACATACAGAATCAGTAATCAATCAGCGTATGAGGTCTAAGTAATGCTTACTGCCCCTACAATCAGGTCACAGTTGACTTAGGCGACCCGTGCAACCTTACAAAACATTTTACCTTAATTGGGCTCACACGCCCGCG
Organism: Gossypium longicalyx; assembly: GCA_025698465.1. NCBI lineage: Eukaryota > Viridiplantae > Streptophyta > Magnoliopsida > Malvales > Malvaceae > Gossypium > Gossypium longicalyx. Next base: position 22,394,153 of record CM046996.1, on the reverse strand, counting down.
TGCCCTGCCCTTATGGGCCCACACGCCCGTGTGGGTCACAAGACCCAAATTGGCGTTGCCCGTGTGGATAACACGGCATGGCCTAGATTCCCACACACCCGTGTGGTTCATCCTTGTGGGCTCACATGCCCGTGTGGCCCACAGGCCCATTTTCCTGAGCCTGTGCCTCGCACACGACCTCGTCAGCCTCACACGCCAGTCCTCTACGAAACATCGATAATACCCTGCCAGTCCTGGAAAACTGTGAATTTCTGACACATTCTTCGGCTATTTCTAATCCAACACAGCCTCAATCTTACGAGGATCCACTTGAATCCCCTCTGCAGAAACCACATGCCCCAAAAAGGTTACCTCCCTAAGCCAGAACTAACACTTTGTGAACTTCGCATGCAACTGTTTCTCACGAAGGATCTGTAGAACCACTCTTAAATGCTCATCGTGCTCATCCTCAGACTTAGAATACAAAAGAATGTCATCGATGAACACCACCACAAACTGATCCAAGTAGGGCTGAAACACACGGTTCATCAAGTCTATGAATGTCGTTGGTGCATTAGTTAACCCAAAGCGCATAACTAGGAACTCATAATGCCTGTAACGAGTCCTAAATGTCGTTTTATGCACATCGGTCTCCTCTACCCTCAACTGGTGATAACTTGACCATAAATCAATCTTAGAGAACACTGAAGCCCCTCTGATCTGATCAAATAAATCATCTATCATCGGTAGTCGATACACATCCTTATTGTATCGTCCTTCTTCTTTACGAACAGAATAGGTGCTCCCTATGGAGACACACTGGGGAGAATAAACCCACGATCCAACAACTCCTGAATCTAAGCCTTAAGTTTCATCAGCTCCTTCGGTGCCATTCGATAAGGGGCGATAGACATCAGAGCTATACCAGAAATCAACTCGATCCCAAATTTTACCTCACGACTCGGAGGCAATCCTGGTAGTTCCTCTGGAAAAACATCTGGAAAGTCCCTCACCGTACGAATGTCCTTAACCAATAAGTTCGCAGAATCAAAAACACTGATGTAGGCCAAAAATGCCTTACATCATTTCCCCACCAGCTTCTTTGCTACTAATGCAGATATCACATTACTCAGATAATTCTGTCGTTCTCTAATCACGACTATCTTATGATCCTCCTTGATCCTCAGAACAACCCTATTTGCAGTACAATCTAAACTTACACGATACTTTACCAGCCAGTCTATACCCAGAATTAAGTTGAACTCCCCAAACGGAAGTTCCATCAGATCAGCCAGAAATATCGTCCCTTAGACTTCCATCGAAACGTCTCTGAATAGTTTACCAACCCTAACAGACTGCCGCAAAGAACTCACCACTGAAATCTAACTAGAAGCGCTCTCATACGGTATTCCCAAAGTCTCAAACACAGAACATGCAACGTAGGAATGTGTAGAGCCTATGTCTATCAGTGCAACATAAGGTACATAAAAATTTAAAAACGTACCCATGATGACGTCCGGAGTATCTCCATCCTTAAGACGACGTGCAGCATAGACAAGTGCAGGCTGCCTTGCCTCAGTCGGCCTAGCACCTCTACTTGGTGCTCTCTGACCTCGTTCCATACTGTTACCACCCCTAGCCTGTCCGTGACCCCTAGGTGGCTGCTGAACTACCCTCGGTGGATGTGCAGTTTAAGTAGCCGGTGCTTGCATCTGATTACCCCTCAGTGGATAATCCTTAACTCGATGCTCAGTTGACCCACACCTTAAGCAAGCCCCAGACGCTCTCCAACAATCGTCCAAATGGCGTCTGTTACAAAACTGACAAATCGCCACTCTAACAGATGCAACAGTAGGCCCAACTCTCACGGGCCAATCAGATCTGGCCTTTTTCCTAGGCCTTACCCCAGCATTCGAAGGCTCAGAATCCCTCTTAGCCTTCCCTCTATCACGGTTCTGGTGCTCAGCACACTTAACCTCCTCTGCAATCTTAGCCTTCTCGACTAACACGACAAACTCACGCTCCTTCTGCAGAGCTATTAGGACCCTCAAGTTGTCCCTAAGGCTTTCCTCAAAACGAACACAGCGGTCATGCTCAGTCCCCACCATGCCTCGCACATAACGGCTCAGCCTAAGAAATTCGGCCTCATACTTGGCCACCGAATGATCTCCTTGAGTAAGATTCAGGAACTCACGCCTCCTAGCGTCGATATAACTAGCCCCCACATACTTGCCCTGGAAAGCCGTCTTAAACAAATCCCACGTCAGAATGTTAGGCTGAGTGCCATCCCTAACCGTTAGCCACCACTGATATGCTTCATTGTGAAGCAACGAAACAGCCCTCTTAAGCTTCTACTCGGCAGTAAAATCCAGATCATCCATAATGCACTTCGTGGCCTCCATCCAGTACTCAGCGACATTAGGAGCAACTCCAGCGATGCCCCTGAATACTTCAGCCCCATTGGATCAGAGTCGTTCCGTAACTAACCCACAACCTCCAGATCCAGCATTAGCCCCAGCAACCCTCTTCAGGATTTGCAGCATGGCCTGAGACAATGCGTTGTCCCTAGCTGCACGATCTTGAGACTCAGCACCAGTCTCAGTAACAGGTGACACTGGCATCTCGCTAGTGTCCAGATTAGGGATCATATCAGATATGAAGGATTCAGCTCGAATCCCTCTACGACCTCTACCTCAGCCTTTAGTACCCCGTCAATGAGTACCACGTGTGCTCATCATACTTTCAAATTAATCAGTATTAAAGAATTTTATGCATTTCAGTTTACAGTTTTGATGTTTGTTAACAGATATTTTATGCAATATTATAGGGTTTCAGAGTCAGTTATCGCGAATAATAAGCTCACTACAGTTTCAGTTTACACTACCTAAGTGTTCTAGTAACGTACTACCCATAGTAGTCTCATATTACATACATAGTATTTCAGACAATTACAAACAATATTCGATGTTAAGCATGCTTTCAGACAATACATATCAAATTTCAAAGAACTTACAGGATCAATGCTGGAGGCTTGATGTACCACATACTCGTTATCCAAATTATTTCAAGTCGCTTTCCAAATCATTTTACAAAAACCCAAATTTTGAAACCCAAATCCACAGCTGAGTTTTGTAACCTGGTTCTGATACCACTAAATATAACACCCCAAAATCGACCTAGACGTTATGGTCGAATCTGGCAGCATCACATGAGAGTGCTTTTAGAAAACCCTTTTTCAAAACCTTATCCAATGGAAATCGTACAGATTATTATCTTTACTTAAGTCGTGAAACTTTATTCCAATTACTATGTGAAAACATTTTATTAACGCGGAAGCTAAAACATCATTCAGTGATAAATAAATAGACTTAAAATTTTAAAACCCCAAATAAACCCCAAACAGTTTGAGTCCGAATATATGAGTAATCCCAAAAAAAACATTTAAAGTAAAGTAGATGAAATAAATATCACTCATAAAGCAGATGAAATGTCTACCAGTGGTCACTATTGAGCCCTCCGTCGCACCGATCCATCTACTGCTAAGGATTACCTGACAGACAAATAAACAAAGGGGTGAGTTTTCGCAAACTCAGTGTGTACATCCCCATAAATAGCATGCATACAAACAGATAATAGAATATAGATAGTTCAGCCTTAACCATACAGATATCACATGCATAACAGATCAGATACTAGAAAACATGCCCACCAACCCTGCACACCATCTCCGACCAACCCAACACACCATGTGGGGATAAAATTGACCCACCCAACCCTACACACCAAGTATGGGGATATAGTCAACCTATCCAACCCTACACACAAAAAAGGGTACCGTAGAATAGTACTCAGCGGATAAGAACAGTGTAGCTGCCTGATATCAAGCTAATCGCCTCTCAGGCTTCCTTCTTTTCACAACAATCCCAACCTAATGCAATGCAGCATACATATCATGGCATGCTTATATGCAGATATGAGATCATATCAATGTCATGGCAGAACAGACATACAGAATCAAACAGTTACACATGCTTATAATAACATGCTTTTGCATACAACTCAGTAATCAATCAGAGTATGGGGTCTAAGTAAAGCTTATTGCCCCTACAATCAGGTCAAAGTCGACTTAGGCAACCCGTGCAGCCTTACAGAACATTTTACCTTAATTGGGCTCAGACGCCCGTGTGCCCTGCCCGTGTGGGCCCACACACTCTGCGGGTTACACAGCCCAAATTGGCCTTACCCGTGTAGATAACACGGCATGGCCAAGATTTCCACACGCTTGTGTGGTTCACCCGTGTGGCCCACACGACCCATTTGCCTGAGCCTATGCCTTGCACACGGCCTCGTCAGCCTTACACACCCGTGTCTGTTGTGCCCGTGTGGCACACGCATGGCCTGGCTCGTCAACGATACGCCCGTGTCTCACGACGTAGGCTATCACACGGGCAGACCACATGCCCTTGTGGCATTGACAGACTACTTTTTGGCTTTCGTCGAGACTCGATTTCTACGTAATCAGAGTACACACCTGGTATCGATTCGAAGCTAATGTAATTTCGAGCACTCCAAAACCTATTATTCACAAACCCGAGACCAAATGTAACTGTCCGATTTAGGGCCTAGTCAGAATAGTGGTCTCGAGACCATAAATCCAAAGTTAGAAAATTTATTTTTATTATTATTATGAGGTTATAGTAAGATTTCATTAGTGCATGAAACTTTTGGTAAGTTAATTTTGACGTTTGAGAGCTCAATTGCGAAAAAGGACTAAATCGCGTAAAAGGCAAAAGTTGCATTTAGTAGCCAAATGTGTTATAAAGCTAGAGAATTAAAATTTGAAGTCTTTAAAGGGAAATTAGACCCATTTTAGGGTGCTTGGGCGGCCATTGAATCAAAGGCGGACAAAACTTTTATATTTGGTGAGTTAGGTGGCTTATTTTGACTAAAATAGAAATAAATCAAGGAAGGATGATATCATCCCTTTTTCATCTTCTTTCTCTACCAAAAATAAGCCATTGAAGGGGGTTTTAAGAGCTTAAAATTTTCATAAACTTAAAGCACTCACAAGTAAGTGATTTTCATACCCTTTGTTGAAGATTTTTGCATTTTTGAGACCATTGAAGCATGAGCTTTCAAATGAGGGGTCTAGGTTGCAAAGTGATTAAGAGTTTAGAGTTTTTTCATGAATGGATTTATTATAGTTACTGATTTTTTATGGAATAATATGAGTCTTAGAAGAGTTGTAAACAACTTTTGTGAAGGGTGTTAGCATGAAAACACCTAAAGGGACTATTTTGGATAAGTTGCAAAATAGGTGATAAATGTGTAAAATAGTGGGAATTTGGAGTTGCTATAAGAGTCAAAGAGGTTTGGATAGCCTTAATAAATAAATAAATTCGATAAAAATCAAATTTCGAGCATAGGGAAAAATGGTCATTTTGCAAAGGTCTATGGGCAAAATGGTCATTTTACCAAAGAAGTGAATTTATGAATTCCTAATTGTATTTAGCAATTAAATAAGGGTATTTTTTTGTTATAGATCAAGTTTTTCCAAATCTGAGCCTAGACTGGAGGAAAGCCAAGCAAATCGACCAAATCTACTAGTCGAGTACATTTTGTAAACCGAGGTAAGTTGTATGTAAATAATATAACTACATTGTTAATACATGTTTTCAAATTTTCATTGAATTGATAAAACATGAATTGCTAGATTGTGAATTGAGAATGCATAGTAATAATTGAGATAGTAGAAAGATCCCATTGGAACCCTAGGAAACAAACCGGATATTCGTGCCTTAACATTCGGATTACTTATGTGCCAGTGTAAAACATGTCTGGGACATGCATCAGCTACATTATGAGTGCCAGTGTAAGTGTAACACCCCAAACCTGACCTAGAAGTTAGGCCCAAATTCGGCGTGCCACATTGAAGCATTACTGTAAAAGTCATGTTTTAACTAACATCTTTCTTAGTGTTTAAAGAGTATTTTTTGTTATAGATTAAAGTGAATGGAAGCTGTGCACCAGGTAGGATGCCGAAAAAGAGGAGGTGAGTCAATTAGACTACTTAAGTACCAAGCTCTCCATGGATCCACTACTAGACATGCACACAACCATTGCCACACTTTAACTGAATGATTGTTCAGGAAAAACCATTTCGTTTTAAGCCATTGAAAGCACTTGTTAATTTTTTTAAAACGTTTTCGTTGCGAAAGCTTTGTCTTGTTTCACGATATTTTGAAATCAGATAATTTCTTTTAAAAACGCGCCCTAAAGTTATTCAATCTGAAACCTTTAAATCCATATCATTCCTAAGCTAATAATCATACTAAAGCAATTAAAAATAATTAAAGCGGCCTTACTACAACTTAAAACCCGAAAACATAAAAGAAGTATTCTAGAATAAAAGTGAAGGCATAAACACTTATTTTAAACAGTCCACATGGCCACACTGAATCCCCTCCGGCTCCAAGTCTCCACATCAAGACTTACCTGCAAAGATAAGGAAAGGGGGGTGAGTTTGGAAACTCAGTGTGCAACAAGCCCCTTTCAGAGCCCAAACTAATACCAGCATACTGGGCCGAAGCCTTTCGTTTAACGGTTACTAGGCCAAAGCCTTCTCATTAATCATGTCACTGGGCCGAAGCCTTTACTATAATCAGTATGGCCCATAGGCCCATTTCAATATCATATATAATAACAATGAATGTATGCAAGCCCATTTGGAGAGACTACTCAACCCACCATCCACTACTCTCCACCCGTACCAACCAAGCTCTCCATGTGGGGAATAACTCAACCCACCCAACCAAACTCTCCACTGGTAGCATAGCTGCTTTATCATATAACTGGAGGCCTAGCCTCTTCTAATAACTGGGGCAAAGCCCTTTTCGGTAAACTGGGGCAAAGCCCTTTTCGATAAACTAGGGCAAAGCCCTTTTTGCACTTCCTCCATTTATATCAAACCCAACCCATGCATATAATGAGTATATCATGTGCATCTCATAACATATCATGTGCATATCATGTCATATTATGCATATCAAAATCTCATGCATCATAATCATAATTAAACCCTAGGGGTATAATGGTCATTTTTACCTAGGGCAAAATAGTCTTTTTCCATATTTTAGGGGTAATTTTGTAAATTTACCAAATATTATGGGTTTTCCACGTTCATTAACAATTATCAATATTCTCAAGTGTTTAAACAGTGATTTTAACGCACTTTATCAAATTAGGGCTTTTGGGCCCCAAAACCCCTAATGGGTCCTACGAATGCCGATTTAGCCTATTAAGCCCACATAATCCAAATTTTACAATACTACTAACCGCATTAACATGCAATCTTTCCAAATTCCATTTTCTAGCAATTTTACCCAAATGGGCCCGAAAGCCCATTGGGCCCAATTTCAGCCCAACTTACCGTCGTGCACAGAATTGCGCTCTTACCTGTTCCATCGATCCAAACATCGGTCATATCATTTTTATCGCATCTAAAACCACATGCAAAATCTCAAGTTCCCGAAATGCCGGAATTTTGGTATTTTGGCTTTTCTGCGAATATTAGCCTAAGCTATTACGAGGGTTTGTTACCCACTTGTTTTGTGATGACTGCCACTGAGATCCCTTACAATGTCCTACAATTGATTACCACAATTCTTAGATTGCAAACCACAATAACCAATCCCAATATTCACCTACCATATTCGAACCATGCCCCTAAAGCCTTTAGAATCTTACCTTTTTGCCGAAAACCGATGACTAGATCTAAGTCTAGTTGTTCCAAAGATCCAAACCTTCGATCCAACCTCTAGAAGACACTAATCACCAAAAGAAATAGTCGGTTAAAGACCCGTAAAGCCCTATGCCCAAATCGACAGCCTCCCTAGATTTTAGGCATTTCGGCTTTTTCTAAATTGTAAAATAAGACTAGATCTGAGGTGATGAGCACTTACCACTTGTTCCTCTTTGATTTCTACACAGATCTGATGCAGATCTATCCTCTAAAAAATAGTAGAACTCGAATCCAGGAGATCTGAAGTTTTGGCTATAAGTCCCTAAATCTATGGTACTTCAGCTTTTTAAGTGATGAAGAAGATGACGATTTGAGGCTATAACTTTGAAGTAATGTTGCTGACAGATACTAAGGGTTTAGAGAAGATGAAAGTTAATCAAAAGGAACAAAAATAACTGAAGGATTTTGGCTTTGAGAAATCGGCACAAGAAGTGAGTTTTCAGGATTTTGACTTCTATGGCGATCGGCTATGAAGGTTTTGTGGAGGATGGGATCGATAGAGGAGGTGAGTAAGGTGATCAGAAGGTTTCTGCTAGAAGAAAAAGCAAAAAGGAAGGAAGAAAATGGAGGAAAAAGAGAGGAAGCGTTTTCGGCTTTTATGAGAACTCAGAAGGGATGAATGATAGTGAAAGCTTTCAGGTGGCTAACCCTAATTCTCCAAGACAGAAAAAGAAAAGAACCTAAACCTAATATCAACTAAAACAATCGGCCCAACCTCCCTAAGGTCCTTGCCGAAATTCACTTAAGTGATCACATGCCCGACACATGCCTAAAATTAAAAAGTAACAGTATGCCTACCTTGCAACTTGAACCCTAGACCTTTAATTCCTTCCCAGGTGCCATTTTTTTAGGAACTTAGTGGCGCCACCTTGCTACTTTACCAAGGCCTTATTTTTATCATAATTTACCACCTCAATTTTAAAAGCCCATATCGCCAGAACCCTCTTTCTCCAAAATTAAAAATTCAGGAATTGCCTCGAATTAAATTTACTTTTGGGCCTTTTTCCCACACCATAACCCTTCGTAATTTATTTAATTACATACTAAATAATAATAATTAAAACATTCAAATTGTTTGGGCCGTCTTCTACCCGAACCTAGACTCAAGGCCCATTACTCCTAGGCCCAAAAATTGGGGCGTTACAGTAAGACCATGTCTGGGACATGGTATCGGCGTAGAGATGAGTGCTAGTGTAAGACATGTCTGGGACATGCATCAGCCTCGACGATGATAGCCAGTGTAAGACGTGTCTGAGACATGCATCGGCTAAGAGTTGTGCTAGTGTAAGGCATGTTTGGGACATGCATTAGCACATATATACGAGAGCTAGTATAAGACCATGTCTGGAACATGGCATCGACCTCAATTATGATAGCCAGTGTAAGACCATGTCTGGGACATGGCATCGGCAACTTATCCCATGTTTGAGGCTTACAGAATATCTGGTAGTATTTCGAAAGGTTCAACTTTAAAAGTTACGAAATTGATTTAATAAGGAAAGTATAATAATGTTGTGAGTGGTACAGGTACCTATTCGGTATGCATGAGTAATGAGCTCAAATTAGAAAATGTGACTTGAGTATACAGTAATGAGTAAGTCAAGTTTATGCTTACCTTTGAGCTATGAGCATGATGACTAATGGTGAAATTGTTGTTGTATATTTGTTTATATGCAACTTAGTAAGCTTTATGCTTACTCTCTTTCCTTTCTTTTTTCTTTCAGTGCCGCTTAATTAGCTCAAGGATCCCTTGAAGTCAAAGATATCGATCACACTATCAGCCGTAATACTCGGTATAGTTGGATTTATATTTTTAATTATGGCATGTATAGGGCTAGACCTTATTATTTTGTGTCTTTGAGAATTGACCAAATGTGTTGGCTTGAAATAGTTTCCACATTTTTACATTAAGCCTTGAATGAAGGTAACATTCATTTTGAGCCTATAATAGATGCATCCTCATGGTTAAATGAATGTCTATCATGCTTGATTTGGTATTGGTGGGTATTGATAAGAAAATGGGCATACTAGGGTGGCAATGAGGCTTGGTAAATAGCCTCATATTGTCCACACGGGTAGACACACGAGCGTGTGTCTAGGCCGTGTGTGACACACGGACAGCCCCATGGGTGAATGAGAAGGCCGTGTGTCCCCTGCACTTAGAAATTTCAAGTTAGAATGCATGGTATTTATCACATGGGTAGAGACACGGCCGTGTGTCTCAACCGTGTGGAGGGCAGGGCCTAGTACACGGGCGTGTGCCATGGCCATGTAATGCTGACGTCAAAAATAGAATACCCAGGTTTTCGCAGACGGGCTATGTCACGGGCGTGTCGTGGCCATGTGAAAGGACATGGGAAAAGGACACGGGCGTGTGTCTAGGCCGTGTGAAGTCTACACTTGTTTTTTGAAAAATTGTAAAAATCAAATTGGCCACACGGGTGCAGGACATGGGCATGTCCCTAGCACAAGGGCGTGTGCCATTTACCCACACGGGCGTGTGGAGCCTTAAAGCATGAAATTTTCTAAGTTTTTCTTGAGCCCTCGGTTTGGTCTCGTACCACCTCGACCGTATGTTTTGGGCCTCGTAAGCCCAATCAAGGGACAGATTGCCTTTGAGATAAAAAGTTTTAGATTGATCAAAATTTTATGGCCCGATTTTCTAATATTGGTTGAGTTTAAGTTCAGTAACACCTCAAAAATAAAATTGGCCACATGGGTGCAGGACATGGGCGTGTCCCTGGCACACGAGCGTGTACCATTTACCCACATGGGCGTGTGGGGCCTTAAAGCATGAGGTTTTCTAAGTTTTTCTTAAGCCCTTGGTTTGGTCTCGAATCACCTCGAATTTATGTTTTGGGCCTCGTAATCCCAATCAAGGGACAAATTGCCTTTGAGATAAAAAGTTTTAGATTGATCAAAATTTGATGGCCCGATTTTCTAATATGGGTTGAGTTTAAGTTTAGTAACACCTCAAACCCTGTCCTAGCATTGGATACGGGCGAGGGGTGTTACACAAAAATCAATCATTTGAATGATTTACTAAGCATAGTCAAATCCCGAAATGAGAGTTCCACTTACCTTCCACAACTAACGGTGCTTCCTTGCTGTTTAGAACACGATTATTGATCTATAGGACCTTGGATATTCCCTAAACAACAACCAAAATCCCTCTTAAATAAACTCTAAAGAAAATCACAAAATTTAATTTAAGGGATACTTACCGAAACGACAGAACTGCTAGCAATACGCCCAAGCTTATCGAAAAAGACGAAAAAGGAAGAAAAATGAAAGGAAGATTGAAAAAGAGAATAAATTTCAGTAGCAAGAGGTTTTGGGAAAGGAAGAAGACGGTAGAGAGCAAAAACTTTTGTTAAAAAGAAGGGAATAAGCCCTAATTTACCCTAAACGCTAACTCAGGTTTCTAACAAAGCCCAATTCTTAGCCAAAACTTGCAGCAAAAATAATCCCACCACTACTGTAGGGAATCAAACTCCCGACCCTAAGCGTAATCCCTTGCCACTTAACCACTAGACCAGCAGACCCATTCTGATATAATCTTACTAACATTTAAACTTAAGCCCACTAAACAAGAGTAAGGCTTGATTAACATAAAAATCAAAATTTTAGCCCAAGCTAAGGCTCGAACTTGGGACCTCCCGAAAACACCCCAACACACATAACCTCTTAAACCACATATATTTATACCAAAAAGGATCGAAACAAAAGTTTCGATATTTTTATGCTCAACAATCATAAAAGCCAAAATTACAAAAATTTGGGGCGTTACAACTCTACCCTCTAAAAGAAAATTCATCCTCGAATTTTACCTGATAAGAAAAGGTGAGGATACTGCTAACGCATCGAATCCTCCGGCTCCCAAGCTCAGTGCTATGATTCTACCACAGCACCTTCACCAAGGGAATAGACTTCCTACGTAAGACCTTAACGTCATGATCCAAGATCTTAACCGGCTACTCCTCAAACGTCAAATTTGGCCTAACCTCAATCTCCTCTACGGGCACAATGTGCGTAGGATCAGAGCGATAGCGTCTTAACATCGAGACGTGGAACACATCATGAATGCGATCTAACTCTGGAGGTAGCTCTAACTAATATGCGACTGGCCCCACTCACTTCAGAATCAGGTACGGCCCAATAAATCACGGACTCAGCTTGCCCTTATGACCGAACCTCAGAACCTTTTTCTATGGCGAGACCTTAAGAAAAACCATGTCTCCCACATAATACTCAATGTCCTTCCTTTTCAAATCCCCATAGGACTTCTATCTATCAGAAGCTACTTTCAATCGATCTCGAATCAAGCGAATCTTATCCTCTGTCTTTGAAACCAACTCCGGACCCAGAACACGCTACTCACCCAACTTAGTCCAGTACAAAAGAGTGCGACACTTACCACCATAAAGTGCCTTATATGGTGCCATCTGTATACTAGACTGATAACTATTGTTGTAAGCAAACTTGGCTAGAGGCAAGTACTCCTTCCAACTACCTCAGAAATCTATTACGCAACCCCTCAACATGTCCTCTAATATATGAATCACCCTCTCTGACTGTCCATCTGTCTGAGGATGAAAAGCAGTACTAAAGTTAAGACGAGAACCCAAAGCCTCATGAAGTTTCCCCCAGAACTGAGACGTAAAACGAGGGTCCCTATCAGAAATGATCGAGACAGGTACCCCATAAAGCCTCACTATCTCAGAAATGTAAAGCTTAGCCAACTTCTATAAAGAGAAGTCTATCCTAACAGGAATGAAATATGGGTCTTGGTCAATCGGCCCACGATGACTCAAACAGAATCCTTCTTAGTGGGTGTAAGGGGCAACCCACTAACGAAGTCCATCGTTACTCGCTCCCATTTCCACACCGGTATCTTAACCGGCAGCAGTAGACCCGAAGGTAATTGATGCTCAGCTTTAACCTGCTGACAAGTCATACAGTGAGCAACAAATTCGTAACCTCACGTTTCAAATCCTGGCCACCAGTACAACTCTCGTAAGTCTCGGTACATCTTGTTTCCACTAAGATGCATAGCATAAGGACTGTTATATGCCTCTTTCAGAATCGACAGCCTCAAATCCTTATCATTAGGTATACAGATCCTACCTCAGAAGAATAATACCCCATTATTATTAATCCCAAAGTCAGTAGCAGTCTCAGTCTCAACTTGACGAAATCGCAACTGAAGAGACTCATCTCCTAACTGCTTATCCTTAATCTGAACCAGCCACGCTTATCCTTAATCTGAACCAGCCACGACGGCCTAACCTGTAACTCAGCCAAGAGACTCCCATCATAAAAAAGACTCAATCGACTGAACATTACTCTCAAATCAGTCACAGCCCTATGGCTCAATACATCAGCCACCACATTGGCCTTCCCAAGGTGATACTTAATACTGCAGTCGTAGTCCTTGAGCAGCTCAACCCATCGACGCTGCCTAAGATTTAACTCCTTCTAAGTGAGGAGATACTTGAGGCTCTTGTGATTAGTGTAAATGGTATACTTCTCTCTATACAGATAATGTCTCCAAATCTTCAATGTAAAGACCACCGCAGCCAACTCCAAATCATGCGTCGGATAATTAGCCTCGTGAGTCTTAAGCTATCGAGATGCATAGGCAACTACCTTACCGTCTTGCATCAAGATGCAACCTAAACCCACATCGACGTATCATTGTAAACCATGAAGTCCTTACCAGGCTCAGGCTGTACCAGAACTGGAGCCTAAGTCAAAACCATCTTGAGCTTCTCAAAGCTCTCCTACTATGCGTCAGTCCAAACAAAAGGAACTCCTTTACGCAGTAACATAGTCAACGGCACTACGATCAAGGAGAACCCCTCTACGAAACGTCGATAATACCCTGCCAGTCCTAGAAAACTGTGAATTTTTGACACATTCTTTGGCCTTTTCTAATCCAAAACAGCCTCAATCTTACGAGGATCCACTTGGATCCCCTCAGTAGAAACCACATGCCTCAAAAAGGTTACCTCCCTAAGCCAGAACTCACACTTCGTGAACTTCGCATGCAACTGTTTCTCACGAAGGATCTGTAGAACCACTCTTAAATACTCTTCGTGCTCATCCTTAGACTTAGAATACACCAGAATGTCATCGATGAACACCACTACAAATTGATCCAAGTAGGGCTGAAACACACGGTTCATCAAGTCCATGAATGCCGTTGGTGCATTAGTCAACCCAAAGGGCATAACTAGGAACTCATAATGCCTGTAACGAGTCCTAAATGTCATCTTATGCACATCGGTCTCCTCTACCCTCAACTGGTGATAACTTGACCGTAAATCGATCTTAGAGAACACTGAAGCCCCTCTGAACTGATCGAATAAATTGTCTATCCTCGGTAGTTGATACACATCCTCATTATACCGTCCTTCTTCTTTACGAACAGAATAGGTGCTCCCTACGAAGACACACTGGGGCGAATAAACCCACGATCCAACAACTCCTGAATCTGAGCCTTAAGTTCCGTCAGCTCCCTCGGTGCCATTCGGTAAAGGGCGATAGACACCAGAGCTATACCAGAAATCAACTCGATCCCAAATTTTACCTCACGACTCGGAGGCAATCCTGGTAGTTCCTCTGGAAAAACATCTGGAAAGTCCCTCACCGTACGAATGTCCTTAACTAATAAGTTCGTAGAATCAGAAACACTAAGGTAGGCCAAAAATGCCTTACATCATTTCCTCACCAGCTTCTCTGCTACTAATGCAGATATCACATTACTCAGATAATTTCGTCGTTCTCCAATCACGACTATCTTATGATCCTTCTCGGTCCTCAGAACAACCCTCTTTGCAGTATAATCCAGACTTATATGATGCTTTACTAGCCAGTCCATACCCAGAATGAAGTCGAACTCCCTAAACAAAAGTTCCATCAGATCAGCCAAAAATATCGTCCCTTGGACTTCCAACAGAACATCCCTGAATAGTTTACCAACCCTAACAGACTACCCCAAAGGACTCACCACTAAAATCTAACTAGACGCACTCTCATACGGTATTCCCAAATTCTCAAACACAGAACATGCAACGTAGGAATGTGTAGAGCCTATGTCTATCAGTGCAACATAAGGTACATAAAAAATTAAAAACGTACCCGTGATGACGTCCGGAGTATCTCCATCCTTACGACGACGTGCAGCATAGACAAGTGTAGGCTACCTTGCCTCAGTCGGCCCAGCACCTCTACCTGGTGCTCTCTGACCTCATCCCATACTGTTACCACCCCTAGCCTGTCCTCGACCCCTAGGTGGCTGCTGAACTACCCTCAGTGGATGTGCAGTTTTAGTAGCCGGTGCTTGCATCTGATTACCTCTCAGTGGATAATCCTTAACTCGATGCTCAGTCGACCCACACCTCAAGCAAGCCCCAGAGGCTCTCCAACACTCGCCCAAATGGCGTCTGTTACAAAGCTGACAAATCGCCACCCCAACAGGTGCAACAGTAGGCCCAACTCTCACGGGCCCATCAGATCTGGCCTTTTTCCTAGGACTTACCCTAGCATTTGAAGGCTCAGAATCCCTCTTAGCCTTCCCTCTATCATGGTTCTGGTGCTCAGCATGCTTAACCTTCTCCGCAATCTTAGCCTTCTCGACTAACACGACAAACTCACGCTCCTTCTGCAAAGCTATCAAGACCCTCAAGTTGTCCCTAAGGCTGTCTTCAAAACGAACACAGCGGTCATGCTCAGTCGCTACCATGCCTCGCACATAACGGCTCAGCTTAAGAAAGTTGGCCTCATACTTGGCCACCGAATGATCTCCTTGAGTAAGATTCAGGAACTCACGCCTCCTAGCGTCGATATAACTAGCCCTCACATACTTGCTCTGGAAAGCCGTCTTAAACAAATTTCACGTCAGACTGTTAGGCTGAGTGCCATCCCTAACCGTTAGCCACCACTGATATGCTTTATTGTGAAGCAACAAAACAGCCCTCTTGAGCTTCTATTCGGGAGTAAAATCCAGATCATCCATAATACACTTCGTGGCCTCCATCCAGTACTCAGCCACATTAGGAGTAACTCCAGTGATACCCCTGAATACTTCAGCCCCATTGGACCGGAGTCGTTCCGTAACTGATCCATGGCCTCTAGATCCAGCATTAGCCCCAGCAACCCTCTCCAGGGTTCGCAGCATGGCCTGGGACAATGCGTCGTCCCCAGCTACACGATCTTGAGACTCAGCACCGGCGTCTCGCTAGTGTCCAGATTAGGGATCATATCAGATATGAAGGATTCAGCTCGAATCCCTCTACGACCTCTACCTCGGCCTCTAGTACCCCGTCAACGAGTACCATGTATGCTCATCATACTTTTGAATTAACCTGTATTAAAGAATTTTATGCATTTCAATTTACAGTTTCGATGTTTGTTAATAGATATTTTGATGCAATATTATAGGGTTTCAGAGTCAGTTATCACGAGTAATAAGCTCACTACAGTTTTAGTTTACACTACCTAAGTGTTCTAGTAACGTACTACCCATAGTAGTCTCATATTACATACATAGTATTTCAGACAATTACAGACAATATTCGATGTTAAGCATGCTTTCATATAATACATATCAAATTTCAAAGAACTTACAGGATTAGTGCTGGAGGCTCGATGTACCACATACTCGTTATCCAAATTATTTCAAATCGCTTTCCCAATCATTTTACAAAAACCCAAATTTTGAAACCCAAATCCATAGCTGAGTTTTGTAACCTGGTTCTGATACCACTAAATGTAACACCCCAAACTCGGCCTCGACGTTATGGTCGAATCCGGCGGTATCACATGAGAGTGCTTTTAGAAAACCCTTTTTCAAAACCTTATCCAATGGAAATCGTACAGATTTTATCTTTACTTAAGTTGTGAAACTTTATTCCAATTACTATGTGAAAACATTTTATTAACTCGGAAGCTAAAACATCATTCAGTGATAAATCAATAGACTTAAAATTTTAAAATCCCAAATAAACCCCAAACAGTTTGAGTCCGAATATATGAGTAATCCTAAAAAAAACATTTAAAGTAAAGCAGATGAAATAAATATCACTCATAAAACCATTCAATGTCTACCAGTGGTCACTATCGAGCCCTCCGTCACACTGATCCATCAACTGCTAAGGATTACCTGACAGACAAATAAACAAAGGGGTGAGTTTTCGCAAACTCAGTGTGTACATCCCCATAAATAGCATGCATACAAACAGATAATAGAATATATATAGTTCAGCCTTAGCCATACAGATATCATATGCATAACAGATCAGATACCAGAAAACATGCCCACCAACCCTACACACCATCTCTGACCAACCCAGCACACCATGTGGGGATAAAATTAACCCACCCAACCCTATACACCAAGTATGGGGATATAGTCAACCCATCCAACCCTACACACAAAAAAGGGTACTGTAGAACAGTACTCAACGGATAAGAAGTAGCTGCCTGATATCAAGCTAATCGCCTCTCAGACTTCCTTCTTTTCACAACAATCCCAAACTAATGCAATGCAGCATACATATCATGGCATGCTTATATGCAGATATGAGATCATATCAATGTCATGGCAGAACAGACATACAGAATCAGATAGTTACACATGCTTATAATAACATGCTTTTGCATACAACTCAGTAATCAATCAGAGTATGGGGTCTAAGTAACGCTTATTGCCCCTACAATCAGGTCACAATCGACTTAGGCGACCTGTGCAACCTTACAGAACATTTTACCTTAATTGGGCTCACACGCCCACACGACCCAAATTGGCTCTGCCCGTGTGGATAACACGGCATGGCCTAGATTCTCACACGCCCGTATGGTTCATCCGTGTGGGCCCACATGCCCGTGTGGACCACACGGCCCATTTTCCTGAGCCCGTGCCTCGCACACGGCCTCGTCAACCTCACACGCCTGTGTCCGTCGCGCCCGTGTAGCGTGTGCATGGCCTGGCTCGTCAGTGACACGCCCATGTCTCGTGACGTAGGCTACCACACGGGCAGACCACACGCCCATGTAGCGTCGATAGACCACTTTTTGAATTTTGCTGAGACTCGATTTCTTCGTAATCAGAGTACACATTTGGAATTGATTCGAAGCTAACGCAATCTCAAGCACTCCAGAACCTATTATTCACAAACCCGAGACCAAAATCAATCATTTAAATGATTACTAAGCATAGTCAAATCCCAAAACGAGAGTTCCACTTACCTTCCACAACGAACGGTGCTTCCTTGCTGTTTAGAATTCAATTATTGATCCACAGGACCTTGGATATTCCCTAAAAAGCAACCAAAATCCCTCTTAAACAAACTCTAAAGGAAATCACGAAATTTAATTTAAGCGATACTTATCGAAACGACAGAACCGCTAGCAATACGCCCAAGCTTATCGAAAAAGATGAAAAAGGAAGAAAAATGAAGGGAAGAAGGAAAAAGAGAATAAATTTCGGTAGTAAGGGGATTTGGGAAAGGAAGAAGGCGGCAGAGAGCAAAAACTTTTGTTAAAAAGAAGGGAATAAGCCCTAATTTACCCTAAACCCTAACTCAGGTTTCTGACAAAGCCAAATTCTTAGTCAAAACTTGCAGTAAAAATAATCTCACCGCTACTGCAAGGAATCGAACTCCCGACCCTAAGCGTAATCCCTTTCCACTTAACCACTAGACCAGCAGGCCCATTCTAATATAATCTTACTAACATTTAAACTTAAGCCCACTAAACAAGAGTAAGGCTTTATTGAAATAAAAACCAAAATTTTAGCTAAAGCTAAGGCTGAACTTGGGACCTCCCGAACACACCCCAACGCACATAACCTCTTAAACCACATATATTTATACCAAAAAGGATCAAAACAAAAGTTTCGATATTTTCATGCTCAACAATCATAAAAGCCGAAATTATAGAAATTTGGGACGTTACATTTACTGTGAGATATAATTGTGTTGATGTGTATGAAGTATGTATTGAAGTAGGATTCGATTAAGAAAATAATTTAACCTACTTGAATGTGTATTTATATTAGATATGTGAGGTTAGATTGAAAATGTTTGGGAATGGGGTGCATTTTAGTGTGGAGAGGTTGTGATGTAACAACCTGATTTAGACCCTAGTCGGAACGGTGATTTCGGGACCACGAATCTGAGTCAAAAAAATATTTAAAAATTATTTTCTGTGTTTATTTTATGTGAATTTATATCTGTAAAATTTTCGTGCTTTAATTTTGTCGTTTGAATGTCTGATTAAATAAAAGGACTTAATCGCGTAAAATGAAAATTAGATGGTTATTTGTAAAAGGGCCAAATTGTTGTTGTTCTTTTAATATGGAGGTTTTATGTTGCAAATAGACCATAATATTGGTGTTGGACGGTTGTAGACAACCATTATAAAGAATCCATATTATATATTAAAGGTTAATTATGTAATTAAATAATATGATAATATATGTTATAATATAACATAATTAAAAAGGCCATGGTTCATACTTTTTTTCTTTTGACCGAATATGAAAACAAAAAGAAAAGAAAAGGAAGCTTAGGTTTCGGCCATGGTTGATCTTGATTAAGATCAAGAACCAAAGAAATCGGACTTGGATTGGAGGAAAACTAAAGTTGTCGACTAGTCGTCCCGTTCCGTTTTACATCATCCGGGGTAAGTTTATAAGCAAATGAGTGTTAATAATTTTAATATATATATATATGTGTATTAAATGCTCAATTGAATTATATAGTTGTATATACTTCATGACCGAATGTGAATATGCTTGAGAATTGAGTTTACGAGTTTGATTCGATTGATTTACGATGTCCGAAAGCCGTGTATAAACCTTAGAAATAGTTAGGATACATATGTCATAACATAAGATTCCGATATGTGATGTGCGAGTAAGACCATGGCATCGATATGTGACTTCGATATATGTGTGCGAGTAAGACCACGTTTTATACATTGGCATCGGTATGTGACTCCGATATATATGTGCGAGTAAGACCCTGTCTGGGATAGTGGCATCGATATGTGATTACATGTAAGACCACGTCTGGGACGTTGACATTGTATGATATGTGTGATTATTCAAGTGTCCTATCCAATTCCGAATGGTTCATCGGGCAACGATAAGTTGTGAACGAATATGTAATACGAGCTGAATGACCAAGTATGAATTAGTTTATTACCTATTTAAAATAAGTTAAGTAAGTAACTTGATATTTGTTGCGAATCATGTGTGGTGCAAATGAAGAATATATGTGAATATGGTATGTGTATTTGGCCATGTGAATAAATAATTTGGGTATTGTTGAGATGATTCTTAACTATGTGCACACATGATTAGGTATATTCGACCACATAACTAGCATGAATATATGAAGTTATATTTTGATACATGAGTTTATGTACCATAGTGTATGTGGACTAGGTTTTATAATGACTATTTGGCTTTGAAAATTGAATGAAAATTTGTTAATTTAACTATATTAGCATCCGACCAAGGTAACCCTTATGTATGAAAAAGATATTTTGCCTATATATATGTACATGTATTCAGTCATATAATATAAACATGTATATGATTATTATCCTTTGACTTATGAATTTACGTATATAAGTGTATATGTATTAGTTATGATAAAGAGATTTTGGCTTGGAAATTGAATGATAGTTTGTTAAAATATGTAAATGTTCATTCGGCCATAAATAATCTATATGTGAAAGTACATATAAAATACATGAAATTGTAAGCTTAAGATTTAAAGTAACTGCGATAGTATAATTTGGTTTAGTTTAAATAATTTAATTATGTCATTTAGTTGTTTATTTGCTTATGACTTACTAAGCTATGAAAGCTTACTCTGTGTATGTGTTCAAGTTTACCTTTATTTTATAGATTTTATATTCAAGTTACGAGCTCGGGAAATGTCAGATAAGCTTACCACACTATTGACTGTCTTCGGTATTTTATAAGTTGAATTTTCGAACCTATGGCATGTATAGGCTAGATTATAGCTTGAAATGTTGGATTTTTTTTGTTTTGTATAATTTAAGCGATGCGAAAATGGCCTAACTTCATAGTTTGAATTCGGTTTTGTTGTTTATGGCTTAAGTTCATTTTGGTTATTATGCTATCTATCATAGATGAATGTTATATGTGATATCTATTTTGTGCATTGAAGTTGGTTGGTGAATTTTTAATATGTGCATTTGGTTGATTCGGTTATGATATATGGAAAGATAAACATGTATGTGAATTCGGTTGACATGCTTAATTAAGGTATTATGTGTGACTTAGCATCAATGAGTATTAGATTATGTCTGAACAAGGTAAAAGATTGTTGTGACATATTTATTACTTGGTATATAAGTTTTTTCTTTGAGTAAATATATTTGAAATTGGTTAAGTGATAAAATATAAGTAATGGATATTAACTAGTTGTGATTCGGCATTTATGCTCATGAAATATGATGAATAGTTTTGTATATGGATTAACGAACATGAGAAATAACATATGAAATAGATATGCCATGTGTTTAGAGCTTGATTAGTGTCTTGGTTATGTGTTGCATTTTAAATATGGTAATTTTTATCTTGTGAATTAGATATGAAATGAGTTGTTATTTGTGCTCAAAATGGCTCAACTTATTATAGTCATATGCGCATAAATTGTGATAATAGAAAAGGTATATTTTGGTCATTCGGTAACTATGTCTAGATATAGTTTATTAATATTAGTAAATATGCACATGTAGCATAAGCAACTAAAGTATGTTCGATCTTGTTGTAATGTTGCTAAGGTACTTATGTTTTAATGGGTTCAATATGTGCTTGATCGAGTGACTAGAAAAGAGATATGTTTAGTCCTTAATGATATTTATTTAAGTGAAGTATATGTAAATGTTTGATTACTGCCTTGTGGATATTTTAACCTAAAATAATGTACAAAGCATGTTTGTTTATATTGACTATTATCTATGCCGCATATGTGAGTGATATTAAGTTGAGTATTATGGCTCAATTAGTTTTAAATTGTGCATGTGTATTGATGATGAAGTGGTATAAGTAATATTAAGTTAGTACATAAATCATTTTGTCACCTGCTCGGTACGTGTTAATTAAATATACATAATTAATTATAAGTAAGTATTAAATGATAAATTTGCAATTGTATTAAAGTTTCAAAATTTCTAACTGATATAAGCGTTTCAATGTGGATGAATTACAAACTATGGAATGCAATGAAAATCTGTTTGAGTTGTGATATGACTGGTAATGCCTTGTAACCCTATTCTGGTGACGGATACGGGTCAGAGGTGTTATATTTTATTGGTATCAGAGTTATTGTTTTGTCGGTTCTAGGACTATCATAGTGTATGTGAGTCTAGCTATACATGCCATATTTAACCTGCGATAGTGTGATATCTCCTGATACGAAAATTATTTTGATGAGACAAATAAGTTTTCGACCGAGCTAATTTTGATAGTTCGGAATGTGTACTTGAATGTTTGAATGGAAATGTGTTGATGATGAGTTGAAACTCATAAAGGTATGGATCAAAGAGTATGATATATTGATGTTGACAAATGTTATAATTATATGAACATATAGATTATGATATTTGAGTTGTGATTGCTATTTGAAATGTTTTGATTGTGAATTAATGATTTGAGTTGGTATATGAATTAAGTGCTAAGAACAAAAGTGATTAAAAGCAAATGTTTATTAAATGTTTGGACAATGTTAAATTATTAATGAATTGACTATTTGTGAAGGTATGTGTTATGTGTATTTATGTGTAAGTTAAATTTGAGGCTTTATTACCCTCACCCCCTTATTAGTGAAATGTTACTGTAAAATCTGCAAGATTTGGGTTGAATAAGTTCATGAGTGTGGAATTACAGAAGTTCGTGCTCGGAAGATTACTAATAAGGTCAGAAAAGTGAATGAATCAGCAAATAAAGACAGTATTAAAAGAGATATTGGGTAGTTCTGAAAACTATTCAGATTATATAAAATCACTGTTATAGAAGAAGTTATCTCCGATCAAATGACCTATTCAAGTATGTTATCCAAGGAAAATATTAGCTAAAAGCTTTTCTGAATTGACTTCTGTTAGTGAAGGGATAATATGAAAATTTCTTATGGCAGAATTAGATAGTTAAAATAATGTTTAAATTGCATTGATAACTGAGTGCAATGGTCATAGTCGGGCAGTTTCTATGACTTCTTCTGAGTATTCTAAGTGTACATTTATTTTCAAAAATATATTTAACTGTGTAATTTTAGAAGGAATTCTTACCGTATGAGAACATTAGCTAAATATGTTTATAGACGAAAGCATCGTTGGTCTGTTTGGGCTATGTTCGGCATTACTCTGTCTCTCTCTGATATTTATTCCATTGAGTGGATATTAAAAATCGACGGTAAAATCTGCATAATGCTAATAATCTGTTTCTACTGGATATTGTTATGTTAAAAATACGTAGAGATCATATTGCTTCTGTTACTGTGGATTTCAGTATTTATGAGCGACATTATTCTTTCTGGACCTTATCTGGGATATCATTGGAAATTGAAATCATTCTATATGGGTTGTAATTCTCAGATATTCTGTGTAGCATCAGATATTCAAATTTTACTATTCTGGTTTTCTTATGATCGCATATGATTATCTGCAAGAGATTTCTATTTGATGGAAATGGCTATATCTATTATAATCATAATTTTTGTTTGAAATTTGGGAATACTGCAGTACTATTATTAAAGTTATAAAGTTGTGTTTCTGTATTGGTTGTTGTTCAAATCACATCTGATTTTCTTCTGGGTTCTAATGCTTTATTAATAGCCGGGATATTATCTATTGTTAAGGTTAAGACGTCTGTCTTATTTATGACATTATGATTTCTATTTGATGATAGTGGCATCTATATAATAATATGTCTGAGTTATTTTTTTTAACAGGAATAAAGAATTTCTTCGAAAAGAATGATTCGGTGATTTAATCTGATCTGAATTATTATATTTAAAAGAAGACTAGGTCATATGTGTTTGAATCCATCTACCGGACTGGTAATAATCCATCTACGGAGCATTACCAGAATTTATAGATCAAATATAGACATTTCATTTCATTTAGCATTCATGTCAGAAACCAAATCAAAATCAATCATATTGTCCCTCACTTGAGCCCTCGAGGCCTAAAATACGGATTAGAAACAAGTCGGGACTAAACTGGGTACTCAGAGAATTTTTCGCAAAATGTCAAAATTTTTCCAAGGTGTAGGGGACACACGCCCATGTGGCCAGGCCATATGGCTCACACAGCCAATAGACACGGAGTGGCACACAGTTGTGTCCTAGCCCGTTTCCAAATTAGGTGCTCACTGACCTGGTTCATGCAGTCAAGCCACACGCTCGTGTGCTAAGCCGTGTGAGCATACTGACTTGCATTAAATAGATGAAGGGGTTACACGGCCAAGTCAAACGTCTGTGTAGGCCGTGTGAAAATTTTTGGGTATTCTGTTTTGAAATTTTAAAGATGCAAGGGACACACAGCCAAACCACATGCCCGTGCATGAGGTTGTGTGTCATACACGGTAAAGACACACGCTCGTGTCTTTACCCGTGTAGACTAAAATAGACCATTTCTAAGGCCACATTTCTGACCCAAATTTATCTTCCACCTACATGAACATTTTAACATATTCACAAGCCAATACAATTCAAATCAATCAGAAAACCAAGTTTTAAACAAGTCATATTATCACATATATCTTAGCATTCAAATTTACCAAGACTATCAAAACACATATTTCCTTACTTATACCAAATATACTATCTCAACTCATTCATCAACATGCCTATATGCTATCCATCATTCAACCACACCAAACATATATCAAGCATGATAAGACCACACATATATACACATCAAAATATGTCCAACAGAAGCCATTCCAATTGCTAGTCACAACCAAACACATACATACCATCATTGGCCAAATTTAGCCTATACATGCCATTATAACCCAAAATTTAGTTTGTTACATATATCGAACTGAGTTGATGGATAATGTGAGATATCTCCACCAAGCTTCCAACCCAACGAGCTTCTAAAGTACTATAAAACAGAGAAAATAGAACAGAGTAAGCATTCAATGCTTAGTAAGTTTGTATAACGAAAAATTAACTTACCATTCATTTACATTTAAGGTAAGCATACAAAAATACATCCAAAGCAAATTGGCTAGTAGCCTAAACACATAACTTCATCAAACATGTTAGTCATTTATTTCACATGAATATCAAGAAACATGTATGAGCTCATCAAATATCAAATTTCCATGTATTTCGAGTATATACGGATAATGATTCATTTCAAATTCATATAATTTCTTATGTCAAGATTTTGTACGTTGAATCATTTAAAATGTCGATGGATACACGAGTAGTACATACAAAGTGTACAAATCTATAATCCGTCAATTCATATTCGAGAATGCTCATACGAGCACATAAACGGGAAGCTTTGTCAAGTCATATAACGGGAAGCTCATGTGAGCCAATATCAGAAAGTTCAAGTGAGCCAATATCAGGAATCTCAGGAGAGCCATTAATAGAGAAGCTCATAAGAGTCAGTTATTGGGAAGCTCACAAGAACCATATAATGGGAAGCTCCGGAGAGCCATATATCGAGACGCTCATAAGAGTTACGATGTGTCCACAACGCTTGCAGGATCACAACCAATCGGGATGCTCTGAAGAGCTATTAACAGGAAGCTTGTGAGAGCCAAATATCAGGACGCTCGTAAGAGCTTTGGTGTGTCCGCAACACATGCAGGATCACAGCCAATGGGGAACCCCGTATCCATCGAATTTCATTTATTCAAATGAGACTTAATACTTGTCTGTCATTGTTGTTTATGTGATTAATAAATACACATAGAAATTTATACAAATTTCATACATGGGAATTACACAATTCACATACACAACATTCAATTCGAACATATAAATATACAATTTAGTTATACGAACTTACCTCGACAATTGCACATTGATTTGTTGTCTACTAATCCAATGCTTTTTTTTTCCACGATCTAACCTCGTATTTGATCTATCCTGATTTATACGAATTAATTTAACATAAATTTAATACAATTTACATTCAATTCAATCCAATTCACATATTAGGCAAAATTATCATTTTGCCTCTATACTTTTAATTAATTCTAATTTTGTACCTAGGCTTGGAAAACGAAATTCATGCAATTTAATCTTAATTCCAAGCCTAACCAATTTTTACATCTAACATTAGTAGCCCATGTATTTCAAAAAATTCAAAATTTTCCATAACTTTTACATCTTTCCAATTTAGTCCCAAAATCATAATTTCATCAAATTTCTCTTTACAAAAGTTGTTTATCTATCAACAACCTTTCATTTTGTACCATAAAACTTCATAATTCATGCATACTCATCCATCGCAAAAACCTAACACTTTGATAACTTTACAAATTAATCCCCTAGATAGCTAGATTATGTTATTATGATCTAGGAAATATAAAAATCATTAAAAATGAGACAAGAAAACACACATAATTAAGCCAAATAAGTTTTGCTAGAACTCAACACCATAGCTATGGCTTCCTTGTCTTTTATTTTAGGAATGATGATAATCTGATGATATTTTGTTTTATTTTATTATTTATCATCTTTTATTATTTTACTTTCCAATTTACTCATTTTCTTTAATGAATTTTCCAATGATGGCTAATCATGTTTATCTACTAACTCCACTAAATGGTTTATTTGCCATTTAAGGACCTCAAATTTTGAATTTCATAGTTATTTGATACTTATAGCTACTAAAACTCAACTTTTTCATTTTATGCAATTTGGTCTTTTCTATCTAAATAGACATGTCACTGATAAAATTTCTTCACGAATTTTTCATCCGATATTTAAATCACAATGCAAACTATGAAATAATATTAAGATATTTTTTTAGACTCAGATTTGTGCTCCCGGAACCAATATTCTGATTTTACTTAAAACGAGTTGTTACACTTTTGTTTTGTGACCCATGTCTTGTAGTATGACGGCGTGTAATAGTACTGGCTACGAATGCTGGCAATCAACACTGAGGTGAGAAGCATGCAACTCATTTTCACCATAGGTAGATTAATGTCATATATCATGTCGGAGTCTAGCCTCGGATGATCCTAACTTACACCTACAAATTACGAGTTAAAGTTACGTTATTGGAAAAAGCGAAGACCCAAGTCAGGTCATATTATGTTAGGAAATTGGATGGTCGCATCATGTACATACTGCAACACAAGTATGTGGACTGAAATACTTCTTTATCATCCACAAGCTCATCTTCTTCTGAAAAGATGTCATGATTTTCCATTTGTACCTCCTGTCGTGCATTGCACACTTTCCCTCGAATTTCTCCGAACGAGATTTTGTGATGTGATAGTTCACGTCATTCTTGAAGTTGTACTACTTCAGTGCAACAATAAAAACATCTTTGCTGGGGTATTCCATGCCAACTTCTAATACCCGGACATTTGACGATCAGCTTGCATGGCCAGGTGTTCTGTGCACTAACTATCATAACTTTAAACCAGCCTCAGTGGAGAGGTCAATGTTGGTCATGTGGGACAAAGGTTCACATGCCCTGAATCATGGATTTGGATCCGAAGCATTGTCTGAACTATCATCGTTAGAATAGGAAGGTTCTAGCTCAGTTGGAACTTGATCTGGTTCAGAAAAAAGTGTTACTTCTAAACCATTTGGATTGAATGGTCGAAATGGATCAGGGTCTGACTTTGATCCATTAACGACATCTACTACCCCTTCTTTCTTGGCTGCATCTTCTTCCTAAGTTGCGTATTCATTGTCATCTTCAACCAAAGGGTTCAATGTAACCTCGCTGGACCCAATCGTAGGGTATAAGTCATCAGTTCTTTTATACCTCATGTGCCCGGCAAAATCTGTATTGGATTATAAATCGGTGTAGGTTGATGGCCCCTCAATATAAGTGCTTTCTCTTAGGACATCGAACCACCAAATTTGAAATCGAACGCACTGTTTGAATGTCGTGCTCGGGTGTCATGGTTCAGGTTCTACTCATACCCCGACTGATAGTGGTCACTGAAGTTTAAATCGGTGCCGAAAACCAAAGAATATCTATCCATTGAGGTGTTTTGTAACAAACTAGTGAACCCACCACAAAACCATATAGTAGGACTTTCTGCTTCAACTCTAGTTCTTGCATTAGCCGTAGTAGTGGTTGAAGATGGACTAGCTCCATCAACCTCGGTAAACTCGACATATAACTTTATTACAACATTTTCGCTTGAGTAGTGTGATGATACGATGCCTCTAGCTTGAACTCGCCTTTCACATCATATAGCTTATACTTAAAGAGGTTAATTGATGTTAGATATTTACATTACAAGCTTGAAATTTTTCCCCAACTCGAACCCAACTTTCCTCCTGATTTTAGTCTCTAGCTCACGCAATTTAATGGTACAGTTGAAAGCCAATTCCACGGATTGGGCTCCTGCAAATACAACCTCGACTTCCATAGTATAGATTTGACCATCGTAGTAATGACAAATTTTACTCGTCGATCATTTTAATTTAAAATGAATTAGATATTTAGAACAAAAAAAAAACTTCAAATGGTATCCAAAGAAATGCAGAGGACACTCGCAATGCAACTCTTCAATGTTTGATGTGAATTTTCTACATGTCTAAGTTCTGAATTATTGTAACGGCCCGATAGTCACGGGTAATTGAAAGTGTATTTTCGGGTCTCAATTTTTGTAAAACGGACTCGTAAATATTTCTTACAAAAATTTACGAAGTTAGTTGTGCGGTTAATTAGGTCTTGGTTAGGTGAGTTAGCTTGAATTAAGAGTAATTAGGCAAAAGGACTAAATTGTATAAAGGGTGAAAGTTAAATTATAGATTAAAAAAAAAGTAAATGGACTAAATAAGCAATTAAGCCTTAATTAACAAGTGTATGGTGATTGTGTGTACTTGTGTAAAAATAAAATACGTATATATAAAATAATAATATATGAAATACCTAATATTTAAGTATATTATATTATATTATATTATATTATATTATATTATATTATATTATATTATATTATATTATATTATATTATATTATATTACTATAAAAACTAAAAGAAATAAAATAAATAAAAGAAAAGAAACAAAGAAACAACAAAGTTAAAAATGAAACAGAGAAGATAAAGAAGAAAAGAAAATGAGAAAAGCTAGGGATTTCAAAGTTCAAAGCTTAATTGGTAAGTTAATTTAATCTCTTTTCTTATAATTTTTATGTTTTTAGAATCCTAAAACTAAATACTATCCAACCCATGTCAAAATTTTAGAAATTATTGAATTTTTAAATGTTTTCTGTGTTGAATAATTTGAGTATTAGAGACTAAATTAATAGATTTTTAAGTTAGAAATGAAAAATGATTGAATTGTAGAATAAATAGTAAATTTTGAGTAAAAGGGACTAAATTGTGAAAACTTCAAAATTTAGAGATGTAAGTTAAATTAGAGAGTTGAATTTAGTCTAAAGGGAAAATTGAATGAAAATATGAAATTAATTTTGAAGAAATAAAGATAGTCTCGGTTTAGGGACTAAATTAAAAATTAGGCAAATGTTGAACAACAATTGAAATATTTAATGCGAAATTATTGTATTGATGAATTTTAATTGTTTTAATTTCATAGCAAACGTTGTGCCGGAAACCACGACTAAGAAAGGAAAAGATAAAGTCGACATGGAGTAGCTCAAAAGTTTTGGTTTGTATTTCTATAATCCGAATCTAAATATTAATTGTTGTATTTTTTATTTAATGTTTACGGTAAGTGTCGAAACCATTTTTATTTTTTGAAAACAAACAATGGGGATTGACGTTTTAAAGCCAAAATGTGGAGTCGCCACCAATCTTTTTGTTTAGGTGTGATTGGAGCACCTAATAAACATTTAAATCAATTTTGGTCTACGCGAGTTCAAAAATGGGTTCGAGAGTCGGTTGCGTATGAGGAAGGGTTAGCACCTCACTACGCCCAAAATTGGTACCAGATTGATCAAGTGTTATCCTTAAGTCTAGGGAAGAAAAAAAAACTATATTTTGAAACATGACTTCTTTTTAAAACATTGGAGTAGTTCAAACTAGTCATCAAAATTCTCTCGTTTTGAAAGTATGCAGTATCATATCCAGCATGATTGGACACGATCCTTTATACTTTCCAAAAATACGATTGATTTTTTACTTTCAAGAGCTTGTTCGCCAAAAAATATAAAAGGATATCCCAATACCTAGTCCGACGAAAAATCATACCCAGCACAGTAGGGCATGATTCCCCGAATTCCTAAATATCGGATATTGCTTTATTTTAAAATCTTTGAGTGATAAGGGAAATTAAGAATTAGCTTAAAACACATTTATTTGTTTTAAAATGAGATGGAATATTTGAGGTACTACAAGAAAACATTTGTAAAAAGAAATGAACAAACATGAGATGATGTGCACACATAAAGTATAATAAACCACAACTAATAATTCAACAATTAAGTATAATTATTCTAAGTGAAATGTAACCAAATTCTTAACCATGGATGGAGAACAATTGATGAAACAATGACTAAATAATATACAACAATAATAAATATGGCACAATATAAAAAGATCCACAAAACATGCACAAAATAAAATGGCAATTAGAAGTCAATGTGGTATAAGATATTTTCCAAATAATGATGGATTAATGAATACATAATATATATATATAATATATAAATTGACAAATTTGCACAAAGACTTGGGATATATGATTATTGAAATAGATATTATAGAATAAAAGTTTGAATCAAATTATATGCAAAATATTTTAAACGCAAATTCATTTAAAAATTGACAATAGACACGATAACTTAAATAATATATAAGATAAAAAATAATCAAAATTCATGATAAGATATAATGTACATAATAAATTCATAAAACATGTATATATGAATAGAAATAATTTTATAAAAATAACATAAAAGTGCATACAAGATTTAATTAATTGTTATATATGTATAGATATATAAAAAAAACATTTAAATGAGATACTATATAATATATTAAAAGAATATGATATAAAGAATTTTAAAATAGTAATTTTATAAACAAAAAATATGAGTTTTAGAACAATGATTTAACCATTAAAATATTATATGATACACAAAAATATTAAAAAGAGACATTACATAATAGTTAAAATAAGTTATAAAATGAATATTTTTAAATCAAATAAATACATAAGGTTAAAGAATATTGGTTTAAAATTGATAATTTACATATAATAAAAAGGGAAATTTAAATTATGTATAAAAATATGAAAAGATAGTACAAATATATAATGAAATATAATCTTTGGAAATAAACTATACCAATAATAGACTTACAAATCATATATATATACATAGATAAATTTAGAAATAATTATTTATAAAAATAACATGAAATTAATAATTATAATTTTATCATAGATTATAGATGTAATAAATTTTAAAACTTATACAAAGAAAACTATGTGTATAAAATACATGGATTTTGTGATATTTATATGTCTAATATTTATATATATATGTATAAGAATAATTTAAATAATATATAAAACATGTATACAAAACATATTAAAATAACCAAAATATATGATACAATATATGGATTGAGTTAAAAAAACATTATATGTATGAAATAATATAACATTAGTAATATACATTGACTAAAATTATTTTTATCATGAATATTATATACACAACAATGTAAATATATATATATATATATACAAAATGTGAAGATGATATGACAAAAACAGATTTACAATAATAAAAATAATTCCCAAAGTAATTTAAAATATACAAATAAGTAATCAAGAATTAAAAGAACAAAAAGAACTTTAATTAAAATTAAATTAAAACAAAAGGGATAATTTATAAATAAAATAATCAAGAAAAAGAACTAATATGCAATGTGCGTAGATGTACGAGGACTAGAATTGGAAATAATCCAAGTCTTAAAATGCAGCTCTGAGTAGCAAATTAAAATGAAAACGCGTGTAAATTATAAAGCCAAATTTTAAAAAACAAAGTAAATTAAATAGGGCATAATTGAATGTTTGCGCGAAGGGGAAGGATTAGACTTGGAAATTTCCATTTGAACGAAAGGGTGCGGATCCGACTAGCTAAACGGATTGATGCGCGGATCCTTAAAGCTTGAAACGGTGCCGTTTTTTCTTTAATACTAAAATCCCTATTCCCATTTAGTTTTCTTTCAAAGCACAAATAACCCCCTTTTTTTAAACAAAAAACAACAGAACCCTTTATTCTTTTTAGGTTCATTAAGCAGCCGCCCAAACCACCATCAATTTGATGGCTGACGATGCACAAATGAAGATCAGATCTTGCTAAAGAAAGCCTCGTCCATGAAGATTCGGTAAGAGTACTCATTTTCCTCTCCCTTTTTTTTAGAAAACTTTAAAATCCAATATTATTCTGTCAAAAACAAAGCAAAATCCGACGAAAAAAACAAGAGAAAACAACCCTAGCCCAAATCACCATATTCCCAAGACATAAGGGCTTTCATCGGTGTTGCATCCAGCACCCTTTTCGTTTTCTATGCTAAAAATAATGCAAGCAAATCGACTTAAAAGGAAAAAAGAATTTGAAATCACCATTGGATAACTTTTTTGATTCTTTTTCATCTATTTAGTATGCCCATTGTAATGTGTGCATGAGTATCCGTATTTGCAGGTACACTCGTCGACTTTTTTATAGCCGGATTTATAGAGTAGATAATAATAATAAATAAAATTACATTTTTTGTTGTCATCTATTGTAAATTCTGTTATTTTTTATTCTTTCTTGTGCTTTCTTTTGCTGCGTTTATTTTCCTTCTCGTAGGTTCTGTCGACGTGGAGGCGTACGGAGAATAAGCCACCCATGGACAGGCCATTCGTGACAGACCACTCGTGGGAACCCATTTCTGGCTAGCTGCGGCGCTGGTGTTCCAAAAACCTCTAGGGTTTCTGGTGCCTTTCTGATATTGGGCTTACTGGGTTCTGGGTTTGGGCCATTGAAGTCGGGTCTCAATTGTGTTAAATATTTGGGCTAGGATTTGGCCTTGGTTTTATTGCTTTTTGTATTTATGAACATGGACTGTATTTTATTTTCATTTGGTTTACTTATTTGTTTTGTAAATAAATTCAAAGGCCCGAGCAAAATGGGCCTTCTACAGTAAGTGAATAAGGTAAGTAATTAGCATTATGATATTAAATTGAATGTATGTGAATTTATGATTAATGTGATATTTGAATATTGGATTATTATGGTATTTAAAAAGTGAATTCAAACCCTATTAACTATATCGAGCTGAGTCGGATATAGATGGCATGCCATATGATTGGAAGAGGTCAGGGATTACTTTGACCCCGAGTCGATGAGACACTGGGTGTCAATCTATTACTTCGAATTAATTCAATGATGTACTGAGTACCAATTTACTTCGGTTTAGCCGATGAGACACTGGGTGTCAACTTATTGCTTCAATTGTCCAATGAGGTATTGGGTACCAAACTGGTGTGTTTTGGTTGGATCCATGTATCTGTCCAAGTACAAGTCGTGTTAATAGGGGTAATTAAAAGAAGTGATATTGTAACATCCTGAAATAGGGCCTAGTCAGAATAGTGGTTTCGGGACCACAAATCTGACATTAAAATATTTATTTTATGATTATTATAAGGTCTAAAATATGAGAATATGCATGTGATAAGATTTCATGAAGAAACTCTTTGAGTAGGGTGTCCAATTGGAGATTAGGGACTAAATTGAATAAATTGTAAAACATGGATTCTAGAAGAAATTTGTATGAAATTAATTTAGATTATAAATTAGAAGGTCTTAGAAAGAAATTTTCCCAATTTCTAAGTTTTTGGACAAAAATGGGCTTGCATTGATGAAATTTTAAAGAAATGGCTTAAGGGTATTTTGGTCATTTGGCATTATAATGAAATAAAATGGGAAAAATGAACCAAAATCAGCTCATTTTCTTCTCCATGCTGCCGAAACTTCAAGGGACTCCATAACTAGGATTTCCAAGCTTCAAGCTCAATAGTAAGTGCACTCAAGCCCCGTTTTTAATGTTCTTTGTATTTTTGAAATCCCGGTAGCTTACTCTCTCCATTTCTACCCATATTTCATGCTAGGGTTCATGCTTAAAAATTTACCCATGCATGAGCTACTTTTATTTTGATGGTTTATGGAGGAATATGAAAGTTGGAGGTGTGTTAAACATCTTTTCCTAGGTGATTTTCATGAAAAACCCTTAAAGGGACCTTTTTGCAAAAGTTGTTAAATATGTGGTAGAAATGTGAAAATAATAGAAAATGTGGGCTTCCATAGGAGGAAAAATATTTGGCTAGGCTTGGGTAAGATAGAAATTGCATGTGTTTCATTATACAAGCCTAGGGACTAAATCGTAAAAATGTGAAAGGTTAGGGGCAAAATGGTCATTTGGATTGGGGTGAAATTTAGGCTCAAAAAATACAATGTGATATTTTAATGATTCAATTTTATTATTATAGACCCCGTGGAACAAATTCTGGAGGTCGATCGAGGAAAGCGAAAGCTTTCGGAATAACTAAAACACAACACCGAAACGAGTACCAGGTAAGTTCAGATAACTTAAAGTAAACTCAAAATGTGTCTAATTATATGATTTATGAATGCATAATGATTGTATTTATTAATGGCATGAAATCATATGAATTGCATCTTTGTTAATGATTTGTTGGAAAATGTCTCGGTTGAGGTTAAAAAGGGAATTCGATGGATAAACCATGATTGACATGTGAATTGAGATCCTGCATGTGTTGCAGAAAGGATTTAGCCCAGACAGGTAATCTGATGATCTCAAGTATGAAAAGGATCTAGCCCGAATGAGTGTTCCTTGAGTGATCAAGCCTCCCGAAGAATATGTGTGCATTATGGATTTAGCCCAGACGGGTAATTCGATTAGGGTCTGAATTTAGCCTGGACTGGTAATTCAGATCCGAGCTCACTAAGGATATTTGTCATTATAAGGGATTTACCCTGGACTGGTAATCCCGACATCACCCTATAAGTTTATATTACGGGGGTTTTAGACTGGACTGGTAATCCCGCCGTAAGATGTGAGGTTCACGGGAGTGCATACCTGAAATGATCATTCGTATGAATTGACGGTGATTGCATAATCCATCGAGACTTCCTAGAAACTCAATGGGACTAACACAAGGTATATGTACAAATGACATGTTGAATGAGGAGCTCATCTAAGATAAATTACATGGCGTTTTGTTATGTGACTAACTCATTGATTGAGTGCATGTGATAGGGAAACCATTTTCATATTCGTTGGTTTCATTATCTAATAAGGTTGTATGCTAAATAATCGGTAAGTTTACTTTCCAGTTATTCGAGCTTACTAAGCATGTAAATGCTTACCCCTCTCTTTTTCCCCGTTTTCAGAGCTCGAGGACTCGTAAAGATTGGAAGACGATTGGAGAGTCTACACACTATCAACTATTTCAGGTTTGGAATATAGACACTTATGTTTTGTTCAATGGCATGTATAAAGATTTTAGGTATTTTGTTATATGTGTCATTTGATTTGCCAAAATGAATGCATGTAAAGTTATACTTATCTTTTTGTATATGGTCATGGAAATTGGCTTATTTTGAAGTAGGCTATGACCTACAAATCTATGCATGTTTATGTTCATATACGATGGCTTGGTTATAATTGGAAATGAGTTATGAAAATGAGCCAATTTTGAATGTGCCAATGCGACAAGGAATCCCCTTAAATACAAGGTGGGAATTAACCTAGCATGTATAAAACCGATGATATGAGGTTGCCATGCGATAGGATTTATCATGGTCTGATACAAGTGTATAATTTGGCTTTATCATGTGTAAAAGCAACATATATGGGTGATTGGTTGGTAAGGAGTGATCAAAGCTTGGAAAATATCCTAATAAGGTCCACACGGGTAGACACACGGGTGTGTTTACACACGGCTCACCCCCATGGGTGTGTGGTATCGCCGTACGACCCCTGCACCTAAACTTTTAATTCAGTGTTGTGCACGGGCTGGGCACACGGGCGTGTGTCTTGGCCGTGTGCCCCTAATTGTATGATGAGGTTGAAGTCAGTGTTGCACATGGGCTAAGGGTATGGACGTGTCCTAAGCCACACGGGCATGTTACACTTCAAAGTAAGAGAAAATTTTCTAAAGTGCCCAAAGTTTATCGAATGTTTTCGGTTTTGTCCCGCACTACCCCTAGGTGTGTTTTAGGCCTCAAAGGCCTATGTAAGGGACGAGAGGTACATGTTTGAAAGGTTTTAAATTTTGGGCAAAATTCAGTGACCCGATTTAGTAAGTTTGTAAAGGTGAAATATCGGTAACACCTCGAACCCTATCCCGGTGTCGAATAAAGGTGAGGGGTGTTACATTTAGTGGTATCAGAACTACGATTTAGTCTATTTTAGGACTACCGTAGAGAGCATTGAGGTTCGCTATACATGCCATTATATGAACGTTGATAATGTGATATCTCCAAACTGTTAAAATTATTTTTGAATATAGTAAATGTCTTCCAATCGAGCACAAGATGAGTCTGAGGGAGCCGAGAGCCATGCTCCAGCTTCCGTACAATAAGTTGTATCCAATAGTAGTAGAAGGGTTATATCTAAAGGCCGGCAAGAGGCCCGAGCTGCCTTCTTTAATATGATGGATGAGTGGTTTGGGGATTATCTGAGGAATCGCCTCAACATACCACGACCTCCCCTGCCCCCTAACCAATCTGATGAGGAATTGGCACGAGGTGCAGAGCCGGTAAGAATTGATAAAGACCTTGTAGATAAGCTTAGAAAGTATGGGACCGAGGAATTTAGAGCTAAAATTGAGGATAGTGCTGAGAGAGTCGAGTTCTGGCTCGAGAATACTACACAGGTATTAGATGAGTTGTCATGCATACCTGAGGAATGCTTAAAGTGTGCCGTGTCTCTCTTGAAGGACACTGCGTACCACTGGTGGAAGACCATATCTTCGGTGGCGTCAAAGGAAAATATCACTTGGGAATTTTTCCAAGTAGAGTTTAGGAAAAAGTATATCAGTCAAAGGTTTTTAGACTCGAAGCAAAAGGAGTTCTTGGAACTCAAACATTGGATTAAGACTGTGGCAGAATACGAAAGGGAGTTTGTAAGGTTAAGTCAGTATGCAACTGAGTGGGTTCAAACTGAGTCTGAAATGTGTAAACGCTTTGAGAAAGGTTTGAATGAGGAAATCAAGTTGTTGATTGGGATCCTTGAAATACGGGAGTTTGCCGCATTAGCTGATCGGGCCAAGAAGGCCGAGGAACTCAATAATGAAAGAAAGCAAGCAAAGAGAGAGGCTCGAGTTGCAAGCAAGAGATCCAGCAGTAAGTCACTCCCATTTTCCACAAAGAAATCAATGAGCCAACATGAACACTCTACTTCATCTGTAGGATACTCGGGTAGAACGAAAGGCTCTAAACGATAAAATCAGAAGTCTTCCTCCCCGATGGTGACTAGAAGACCAAAAGCCGAAGTGTAAGAGTTGCAACAATTTTCACTTCAGAGAGTGCCGAATAAAGAGCGATGAATGTTTCAGATGTGGTTCTCTTGACCGCTTTCTCAGGGACTGCACAGAGCGAATTGAAAAAGAAGTGGAAGTAACCCTGAAGTCGAGTGCTCCCATGGTACGAGGTAGACCTCCGAGATACCCTGGAAGTGCTAGTGGCAGTCGAGTTGCAGCCAAAGACACTACAAAATTAGAGGCTCGAGCCTCAGTAAGAACGTATGCAATACTCGCTCGAGAGGAAGCCTCTACTCCTAACATTATTACAGGTACTTTTTCTCTCTTCAATACATGTGTTGTTGCTTTAATTGATCCAGGATCGACGCGTTCATACATTTGCATGAAATTGATGTCTAGTATGAACATACCCGTTGAACTTACGGAATTTGTTGTTAAGGTGTCGAACCCACTAGGCAGATCAATTTTGGTTGATAAAGTCTGTAAGAATTGTCCTTTGACGATTCATGGTCAATGTTTTCCGGCTAACCTTATGTTGTTACATTTTGATGAGTTTGATATAATACTTGGTATGGATTGGTTAGCCCTAAATGATGTAATTGTAAATTGTGGTAGCAAATATATTAAATTGAAATGCCCAGATGGAAAGATTCTACGGGTTGATTCAAGAGATTTGGGCACGTCGCCAGCTGTAATCACGGCAATGGTTGCTCAGAGATATATGAGAAAATGGTATGAAGCCTACCTTGCATTTGTATTGAACACTAAGGAAACAAAGTTGAAGATTGAGTCTGTGTCGATAGTATGTGAATATCTAGACGTATTTTCGAAAGAATTACCCAGATTACCTCTTGGGAGAGAGATAGATTTTGGTATCGAATTGGTGCCAAGAACAGCTCCCATCTCTATTGCTCCGTACAGAATGGCGCCAACGGAGCTGAAAGAATTAAAAGCACAGTTGCAAGAGCTGGCGGATAAAGGTTTTGCTAGGCCGAGCTTTTCACCTTGGGGAGCCCCCGTATTGTTTGTAAAAAAGAAAGATGGTTCAATGAGATTATGTATAGATTATCGACAACTGAACAAGGTGGCTATTAAGAATAAGTATCCTTTGCCAAGGATCAATGATCTATTCGACCAGTTGAGAGGAGCCACTGTGTTCTCTAAGATAGACTTGAGGTCTGGCTACTATCAGTTACGTGTTAAGAAATCGGACGTGCCAAAGATAGCTTTTAAAACAAGATATGGCCACTATGAATTTCTTGTTATGCCATTTGGATTGACGAATGCACCGACTGTATTCATGGACCTAATGAATAGGATCTTTCAGCCATACTTGGATAAGTTTGTAATTATGTTTATTGACGACATCTTGATTTATTCTAAAGATGAGGCAGAGCATGTGAAACATCTGAGAACCGTGTTACAGACTTTACGGGAAAAACAATTGTATGCTAAGTTTAACAAGAGTGAATTTTGGCTCCAAGAAGTTGGATTTTTGGGTCATATTGTTTCGAGTGAAGGCATCCGAGTTGATCCAAGTAAAATCTCTGCTATTGTTGAATGGAAACCGCCTAAAAATGTAATCGAGGATAAAAGCTTTTTGGGCTTAGCCGGTTACTACCGAAGATTTGTGCAAGGATTCTCCATGATAGCGACTCCAATGACAAGGTTGCTATAGAAAGACATTAAGTTTGAATGGACAGAAAAGTGTCAACAGAGTTTGGAGAAGTTAAAGACATTACTGACAGAAGCTCCTATTTTAGTATTACCTGAGCCGAGAAAAGAGTTTGTGGTCTACTGTGATGCATCCTTGAAGGGACTGGGTTGTGTACTTATGCAAGATGGCAAGGTGATAGCCTACGCTTCACGGCCATTAAAGCCACACGAGAAGAACTATCCGACACATGATTTAGAGCTCGCAACCATTGTATTTGCCTTGAAAATCTGGAGGCATTATTTATATGGTGAGGCTTTTCGTATATTCACAGACCACAAGAGTTTGAAGTATTTTATGACTCAAATAGAATTGAATCTAAGACAGCGGAGATGGTTAGAACTAATTAAAGATTATGATCTGATCATTGACTATCACCCGGGAAAGGCGAATATGGTCGCCGACGCGTTAAGCAGAAAATCTTTGTTTGCATTGAGAGTCATGGATGCTCGATTAGCATTCTTTGATGATGGTTCAGTCGTAGCAGAGCTAGAGGCTAGACCGACATTTCTTCAGGAAATCTATAATGCACAGATTAATGATAATGACCTACAAACTAAAAGAACTCAATTCAAGTTGGGCAATGAATTAGATTTTCGGATTGGTCCTGATAAATGTTTGATGTTTAGGGATAGGGTTTGTGTACCCGAAGATGATAAACTTATTCGAAAAATCTTGCAAGAATCGCATAACAGCCGTTTGTCTATTCATCCGGGGAGTACCAAGATGTACAACGATTTGAAGAAAATGTACTGGTGGAACGGCATGAAAAGAGACATTTCTGAATTTGTATCAAAATGCCTGATATGTCAGCAAGTTAAAGCTGAACATCAAGTACCTTCGGGTTTGTTACAGCCTGTGATGGTCCCCGAATGGAAGTGGGACAAAGTTACTATGGATTTTGTGATAGGATTACCATTGACTCCGAAAAAGAAAGATGCTAGATGGGTTGTGGTGGATAAGTTGACAAAGTTGGCTCATTTTATTCCAGTAAGAACAGACTACTCTCTTGATAGATTGGCCGACTTGTACATATCTGAGATTGTGAAATTACATGGGGTACTGCTGTCGATTATTTTGGATAGAGACCCGAGGTTCACTTCGAAATTCTGGAAGAAGTTACAAGAAGCCCTGGGTACAAAATTGAGTTTTAGTACGACTTTTCACCCTCAGACCGATGGTCAGTCTGAGCGTATGATTCAGATTCTAGAGGATATGTTGCGATGTTGCATCCTCGAATTTCAGGGTAGCTGAGAAAAGTACTTGTCATTGGTAGAATTTACCTACAACAACAGTTTTCAAACAAGTTTGAAAAAGGCGCCTTACGAAGCCTTGTATTGCAGAAAGTGTCGAACTCTATTGTACTGGACAGAACTTAAGGAAAGTCAGATTCACGAGGTTGATCTGATTAAGGAAACTAAAGAAAAAGTTAAAGTGATACGAGACTGTTTAAAAGCGGCATTCAATAGGCAAAAGTCATATGCTGATCTAAAAAGAAAAGAGATTAACTTCCAAGTTGGAGATAAAGTATTCTTAAAAGTATCTCCATGGAAAAAGGTGTTGAGATTTGGCCGGAAAGGCAAATTGAGTTCGCGATTTATCGGACTGTACGAGATCACTGAAAGAGTTGGGCCATTAGCCTATCGTTTGGCATTGCCACCCGAATTGGAAAAGATTCATGATGTGTTCCATGTATCTATGTTAAGACAATATCGATCAGACCCCTCTCATTTGATTTCACCAGCAGAGATTGAGATTAGACCAGACATGACCTATGGAGAGGAACCAGTCAAGATTTTAGCATGTAAGGTTAAACAGTTGAGAAGTAAAAATGTGGCCTTAGTGAAGGTTTTATGGCATCGACATGGTGTGGAAGAGGCTGCTTGGGAGCTGGAAGAAACCATGAGAAGCCAATATCCAAACCTGTTTACTGGTAAGACTTTCGAGTACGAAAGTCCCTAAGGGGGGAGAAATGTAACATCCTGAAATAGGGTCTAGTCAAAATAGTGGTTTTGGGACCACAAATCCGACATTAAAATATTTATTTTTTTATTATTATGAGGTCTAGAATATGAGAATATACATGTGTTAAGATTTCATGAAGAAACTCTTTGAGTAGGGTGTCCAATTAGATATTAGGGACTAAATTGAATAAATTATAAAACTTGGATTCTAGAAGAAATTTGTATGAAATTAATTTATATTATAAATTAGAAGGTCTTAGAGTGTAATTTGCCCAATTTCTAAGTTTCTGGACAAAAATGGGCTTGCATGGATGAAATTTTAAAGAAATGGCTTAAGGGCATTTTGGTCATTTGGCATTATAATGAA
This sequence comes from Gossypium longicalyx, assembly GCA_025698465.1. NCBI lineage: Eukaryota > Viridiplantae > Streptophyta > Magnoliopsida > Malvales > Malvaceae > Gossypium > Gossypium longicalyx. Next base: position 22,352,602 of record CM046996.1, on the reverse strand, counting down.
ATAAAATGGGAAAAATGAACCAAAATCAGCTCATTTTCTTCTCCATGCTGCCGAAACTTCAATGGAATCCATAGCTAGGGTTTCCAAGCTTTTCAAGCTCAATAGTAAGTGCACCCAAGCCCCATTTTTAATGTTCTTTGTATTTTTGAAATCCCGATAGCTTACTCTCTCCATTTCTACCCATATTTCAAGCTAGGGTTCATGTTTAAAAATTTACCCATGCATGAGTTACTTGTATTTTGATGGTTTATGGAGGAATATGAAAGTTGGAGGTGTGTTAAACATCTTTTCCTAGGTGATTTTCATGAAAAACCCCTAAAGGGACCTTTTTGCAAAAGTTGTTAAATATGTGGTAAAAATGTGAAAATAATAGAAAATGTGGGCTGCCATAGGAGGGAAAAATATTCGGCTAGGCTTGGGTAAGATATAAATTGCATGTGTTTCATTATACAAGCCTAGGGACTAAATCGTAAAAATGTGAAAGGTTAGGGGCAAAATGGTCATTTGGATTGGGGTGAAATTTAGGCTCAAAAAATACAATGTGATATGTTAATGATTCAATTTTATTATTATAGACCCCGAGGAACAAATTTCGAAGGTCGACCGAGGAAAGCGAAAGCTTTCGGAATAACTAAAACACAACACCGAAACGAGTACCAGGTAAGTTCAGATAACTTAAAGTAAGCTCAAAATGTGTCTAATTATATGATTTATGAATGCATAATGATTGTATTTATTAATGGCATGAAATCAGATGAATTGCATCTTTGTTAATGATTTGTTGGAAAATGTCTCGGTTGAGGTTAAAAGGGAATTCGATGGATAAACAATGATTGACATGTGAATTGAGATCCTGCATGTGTTACAAAAAGGATTTAGCCCAGACAGGTAATTCGATGATCTCAAGTATGAAAAGGATCTAGCCCGGACGGGTGTTCCTTGAGTGATCAAGCCTCCCGAAGAATATGTGTGCATTATGGATTTAGCCCAGACGGGTAATCCGATTAGGGTCTAAATTTAGCCTGGATTGGTAATTCAAATTCGAGCTCACTAAGGATGTTTGTCGTTATAAGGGATTTAGCCTCGACTAGTAATCCCGACATCACCCTGTGAGTTTATATTATGAGGGATTGAGCCTGGACTAGTAATCCTGCCGTAAGATATGAGGTTCGTAGGAGTGCATACCTGAAATGATCATTCATATGAATTGACAGTGATTGGATAATCCATCGAGACTTCCTAAAAACTCAACGGGACTAACACGAGGTATATGTACAAATGACATGTTGAATGATGAGCTCATCTAAGATAAATTACATGGCGTTTTGTTATGTGACTAACTCATTGATTGAGTGCATGCGATAGGGAAAAAATTTTCGTATTCGTTGGTTTCATTATCTAATAAGAATGTATGCTAAATAATCGGTAAGTTTACTTTCCAGTTATTCGAGCTTACTAAGCATGTAAATGCTTACCCCTCTCTTTTTCCCCGTTTTAAGAGCTCGAGGACTCGTAAAGATTGGAAGACGGTTGGAGAGTCTACACACTATCAACTATTTCAGCTTTGGTATATAGACAATTATGTTTTGTTCAATGGCATGTACAGAGCTTTTAAGTATTTTGTTATATGTGTCATTTGATTTTCCAAAATGAATGCATGTAAAGTTATACTTATCTTTTGTATATGGTCATGGAAATTGGCTTATTTTGAAGTAGGCTATGACTTACAAATCTATGCATGTTTATGTTCATATGCGATGGCTTGGTTATAATTGGCAATGAGTTATGAAAATGAGCCCATTTTGAATGTGCCAATAAGACATGGAATCCTCTTAAATACAAGGTGGGAATTAACCTAGCATGTATAAAACCGATGATATAAGGTTGTCATGCGATAAGATTTATCATGATCTGATACAAGTGTGTAATTTGGCTTTATCATGTGTAAAAGTAACCTATATGGGTGATTGGTTGGTAGAGAGTGATCAAAGGCGTGGAAAATAGCCTAATAAGGTCCACACGGGTAGACACACAGGCATGTGTCTAGGCCGTGTGTGACACACGGCTCACCCCCATGGGTGTGTGGTATCGTCGTGCGTCCCCTGCACCTAAATTTTTAATTCATTGTTGTGCACGGGCTACACACACAGGCGTGTGTCTTGGCCTTGTGCCCCTAATTGTATGATGAGGTTGAAGTCAGTGTTGCACACGGGCTAAGGGCACGGGCGTGTCCTAAGCCACACGGGCGTGTGTAACCACACAGCCCCACCACACGGGCGTGTTACACTTCAAAATAAGAGAAAATTTTCTAAAGTGCCCAAAGTTTTTTGAATGTTTTCAGTTTTGTCCCGCACTGCCCCTAGGTGTGTTTTAGGCCTCAAAGGCTTGTGTAAGGGAGGAGAGGTACATGTTTGAAAGGTTTTAAATTTTGGGCAAAATTCGGTGACCTGATTTAGTAAGTTTGTAAAGGTGAAATATCGGTAACGCCTCGAACCCTAACCTGGCGTCGGATATGGATGAAGGTGTTATAGATATTATGAAAGCTGTTTGGAAATACCGAATGTGAATGGAAATGATACATATGAATTGTGTAACATATTGTGAAAAGTTAATTGAAATAGCAAATTATGAGAATTGAATGTGTTTTGAATAAATTGATAAACTGAAATGACTACTATTAGTATATGATAAAATATGTATGTTATATTATTTTACTTAAAGTATTTGGATTATAAAATTACCATTGAGTTTATACTCAGTGTACGATTTTTTTCTGTGTGCAGGTTAGGTACTTAAGTCGATCATCGATTCAGCATCCATCAATGATCTTGAACTCAAAGCGTGGTGAAGTATATTTCTTTTTGTGTCGGCATGTACCTAGGGTGTCTAAACGTTAAATATTATATGGATTGATTGTAATTAAGAATTATAAGTTGATATTAGTTGGTTTTATACTTATGAATATGTGTTATGTTAAAACTATAATATGGCATGTTTTCTATTAGAGTATAAATGTTCACAAATAGGGTAAAATTTGATTGACATGGACATGTTTTCAATTTGGTTTTGGAATGGTATTCTATTGAAATGTTCCTATTTGATCTGTTAAGTCCGGTAATACTCCATAACTCTGTTCTAGCGACGGATAAGGGTTAGGGGTATTACATTTGTTGGTATTAGAGCTTTACAGGTTTAGTTGATTCTCGAACTAAATCGAGCTCGGAATTGGGTCTAGAGATACATGCCATAAATGAGTCGAATTGAGTTAGAATTTGGATGCTGATATATATATATATATATCTATATATTTGTTTTTATCTTATAGCTAAAAATGTCAGATGAATATATTGATGATATTGATCAAGAAATGTATACTGGAGACGATGATTTCCATGAATTAGATGAAACCAAGTCGGCAACACTGAGTGTTAACCTAGTGGGTAATCAACAACCTAATGTCGAACAAAGTAATGTTAGAGAAGGGGATGATTCACAGTTACTTAGAGCTATTTTTGATGCTCTCTAGCGAGTAGCAGGAACTACATCTACTATGACATTTACCCCTACTGTTCTTCAAGCCCCGATTAAGGAATTACGTAAGTATGGTGCAATTAAATTTTTGGGTTTGAAAGGAGTTGATCCTTCCACTGCTAAAACCTGGATTGAATCTACAAAAAGAATTTTACAGCAACTTGAATGTACTCCATGAGAAAATTTATTATGTGTTTTTTCTCTACTGCAATGAGAAGCATATGTTTGGTGGCAGTCAGTAACACGTCATGTACCCGCAAAACAGGTAAATTGGGAATTCTTTCAAAGAGAATTTCGAAAGAAATATATGGTGAGTTGTATCTTAAAGATAGAAAACAAGAGTTTTTAATGCTAAAACAAGGAGAAATGTCTATAGTTGGTTATGAACGGAAATTTTCGCGAGTTAGTAGATATACTGTTGAATTTGTGCCAACCGAAGCTGACAGTTGCAAGTAATTTTTTGTGGTCTACGTGATGAGTTACAAGTGCAAGTGGTATCATATAGAATCACTGAATTTGCATATTTAGTTAAAATGGCGAAAATGGTTGAACAAGTATTGGGTTTTGATAAAAAGGTTAAGAATACCCGTCCGGTTGGAAAACATTTTAGAGCTAGTTCAAATCTACAGCTCAAAAGATCAACAAAATCTCGGGGTAGTTGGAGATCAAGTTTTAAATCAGACAGAATTGATAGAAACCGTGAAAGACAGTTGACAGTTTCTCCAGGTAGTGTACGAGGTCCATCTCAGGATACTAAAATTTTGAATTGTGAAAATTGTGGGAAAAAGCATCGAGGTGAATGTTGGAGATTGACTCGAGGCTGCTTTCATTGTGGATCTACAAAGCATTTCGTTAGAGATTATTTGAAAAATGAGAATGTTACACATATTACTTCTCAGCGATCTGTGTCTGCTTCTAGAGGTTGCGGGTCAAGTCGAAGTGGTTCATTTTCCCTGGGTGGTGCTAGAAAAGGAAATGATGTTGTTACTTAACAATTAGAGACCAGAACACTAGCTCGAGCTTATATTGTACGAACCCGTAAAGAGGGTGATGCAAATGATGCTGTAACAAGTATATTTTCATTGCATTCAAAACCTGTTTACACTTTAATAGATCTGGGATCTTCACATTCATATGTTAATACTAAATTGGTTGAGTTGGGAAGCTTAAAGTCTGATATGTCTAGAGTATCAATAGTGGTGTCCAGTCCATTGGGACAACCTGTGCTAGTGGATCAAGTGTGTAGGAGGTATCCGTTAACAATACAAAACATAATATTCCCCGTTGATTTATTAATAATGCCATTTGGCGATTTTGATATAATTTTGGGAAAAGGTTGGCTTACGGAGCATGGGGTAATTTTGGATTGCTGTAAAAAGAAGTTTATTGTTCAGAGTGAAAATGGAGATAAGATTGAAGTGAATGGTATTCGAACCAGGGGGTCAACTCGTACCATTTCGGCGATTCGAGCTAATAAACTTCTTCATAAGGGTTGCGAAGCTTTTTTAGCTTATGTTATTAATTCAGATTCTATTGAAAGTCAATGCAGTAAAATTCAAACTGTTTGTGAATTTCCTGATGTATTTCCTGAAGAATTATCGGGATTACCACCAGATCGAGAGGTTGAATTTACAATTGAAGTATTTCATATTACAGCTCCGATGTCAATACCCCCATATTGTATGTCACCTACAAAGTTAAAAGAATTAAAGGTGCAACTATAAGACTTACTGGATCATTGTTTTATATGTCCTAGTATTTTGCCTTGGGGAGCTCCAGTACTTTTTGTCCAAAAGAAAGATGGTTCGATGAGGCTTCGTATTGATTATCGGCAATTAAATAAGGTAACAATCAAGAATCGATACCCATTACCTTGTATTGATGACTTATTTGATCAGTTAAAAGGAGCTTTTGTCTTTTCAAAGATTGCTTTGAGATTAGGTTATTATCAGTTGAAGGTGAAAGAAAGTGATGTACCGAAGATGGCATTTCGCACACGGTATGGACATTATGAGTTTTTAGTGATGCCTTTTGGATTGACAAATGCTCCGGCAGCATTTATGGATCTTATGAATCGAAATTTTCAACCGTATTTGGATCAGTTTGTGGTAGTTTTCGTTGATAATATTTTGGTTTTTTCAAAATCTGAATCCGAGCATGAACATCTCAGAATTGTTTTGCAAGTGTTGCGGGAGAATCAGTTGTAAGGGAAGCTAAGTGTGAGTTCTGGTTATTAGAGGTTGTATTTTTAGGGCATGTTGTTTCGACAGATAGAATTAGGGTTGATCCGAAAAATATTGAAGTAATTGTTCAGTGGAAAGCACCGAGGAATGTGTCATAGGATCGTAGTTTCCTTGGATTAGCAGGTTATTATAGAATATTTGTAAATAAATTTTCAAAGATAGCTTTGCTGATGAAAAAGTTGTTGCATAAGAATGTTCAGTTTTTCTGGGATAATCAGTGTCAAGAAAGTTTTCAGAAATTGAAACAAATGTTGACTAAAGCACCGATTTTGACATTACCCGAATCAGGAAAGGATTTTGTAATTTATAGTGATACTTTTTTAAGTGGCCTTGGTTGTGTTTTAATGCAAGACGAAAAAGTGATAGCTTATGCGTCTCGTCAATTGAAAATGAATGAATGCAACTATCCGACGCATAATTTGGAGCTAGCTGATGTGGTTTTTGCTCTAAAGATGTGGAGACATTACTTATATGGTGAGAAATGTTATATTTATACCGACCATAAAAGTCTCAAATATCTTCTAACTCAAAAGGAGTTAAATTTGAGACAACGCCGTTTTATAGAACTTTTGAAAGATTTTGATTGTGTTATTGATTATCACCCGGGTAAAGCTAATGTTGTACCTGATGCATTAAGTAGAAAAACAACAATTGAATTGCATGTATTGTTTGCTCAGCTTAGTATCAGTGATGATGGAAGTCTATTGGCTGAATTGAGAATTAAACCCGTGATGTTTGATCAGATCAAGTTAGCATAGTTAGAAGACGACAAGTTGATGAAGAAAAGAGAAATGGTTCAAAATGGTATGTTAGAAAATTTTAGCATTGATGATCATGATTGCTTAAGATTTCGTAACCAAATCTGTGTTCTGGATGTTTCTGAATTAAAAGATTTGATACTTTGCAAAGCTTGTGATAGTCCTTTTGCTTTGCATCCTAGATGAACAAAAATGTATCGTAATCTGTGAGAATCTTATTGGTGGCCTGGAATAAAAAGAGAGGTGGTTGAATATGTGGCTCAATGTTTAACTTTTCAGCGAGTTAAGGCAGAACATCAAGTTCCTATTGGATTACTTCAGCCTATTAATATTCCTAAATGGAAATGGGATTGTTTTACGATGGATTTTGTAACAGGGTTGCCATTATCAGCAAGTAAGAAAAATACTATTTGGGTGATTATTGATCAACTTACGAAATCGGCTGATTTCATTGCAGTCAGGACTGATTGGTCACTTCAAAAGCTTACTGAGGTATATATTCAAGAAATCGTAAGATTGCATGGTGTCCCAATATTGATAATTTCTGATTAGGATCTGCGATTTACTTCGAGATTGTAACACCCCTAACCCATATTCGTCACCAGAACAGGGTTTCAGAGCATTACCAGAACATTCAAAACATTTTTCTATTAAACTACATAAATTACTATTCATTTACCGAGATCATCCATAATGTCCCTTGATCAGGCCCTTGAGGCTTAATATGAGTATTAGAGTCGAATCGGGACTTAATCGGGACATCTAAGAATTTTTCGTGAAATGACAAAATTTTTCCAAGGTACAAAGCTCATACGCCTGTGTGGTCCAAGCAACACACCCATGTGACTTTGGGACATGCTCGTGTTGGAGGCTGTGTTCGACCCCGTGTAACTCTCTGACTTGCACACACAGCCATGCCACACGCCCGTGTGCTAGGCTATGTGGTTAAATAATTCAATTCGAAATTAGGTGTAGGTTTTGCACTGCCAAGACACACATCCGTGTTCTAGGCTGTGTGGCACACACGGCTGAGACACACACCCGTGTCTCTACCCGTGTGCCCAATTCTAAGCATTTTGTTTCTTAAAAGTAAGGTGCAGGGGACACGCGACCTAACCACATGCCCGTGTTACCAGGCCGTGTGTCACACACGGTCTAAACACATGCCCGTGTGTCTGCCCATGCGAACAAAATAAAGCCATTTCTAGCTCCATTTCTCACCCAAATTTTCACCCAAGACCTGCACTTGAAACACACATCCAAAACCAACTAGTTCAAGCATTTAAAGTAGGTAAATTCATTATTTAACAAGGCATACCATTACATGTATAGGTGGTTATAAACTTACCTTGGATTGACATAGGCAATAGCAACCTTTGATAACATATTCATAATATCACACGTGTGTATATATATATCATAACAATCTACTTAGTCATATCAAAATACATAGCCATTCCAATGGCTAGGTTACAAAATAACATTTCAAGCCATTATTGGCCAAGTTGCCCTATACATGCCATTATACCAAAATGATTTCTACTAAGTATACCCAAAATGAATAGTTGATAGTGTGACGATGCTCCAATGATCTTCCCACCTTCATGAGCTTCCGAACACTATAAAATAGGGGAAAAATAAAATGGAGTAAGCATTACATGCTTAGTAAGTTCGTATAACGGAAGCTAAACTTACCAATCTTGCTTATTAAATCTAGGCATACAATGTTATGTTTCCATCCATATGGCTAAATTGCCTAATCACATACATTCAATCAAACATGTTAGTCACCAAAATGTTCATATCAATTAAGTAACATAGATGAGCTCATAAAAAAATATTCTTTCAAGTCATTATCATTTCATCTCAAGGTTCCCATACCATGTCAAGAGTTCAATGTCCGTTGAATCATTGAAATTCCGATGAAGGCTCAAGTAGTACACTCGAGGTGTACGATTCATTATTCCGTCAATTTTGATCGAGGTTACTCCTTAGGGCACTTAACCAAGAAACACTCTCTCAAGCCACATATCGTATAATAGGATTACCAGTCTAGGCTAAATCCATTTTATAACATATGCTCAGAGGAGCTCGATTAGGATTACCAGTCCAGGCTAAACCCTAATCATAACATATGCTCGAGAGGTATTATATCGGGATTACCTGTCTGAGCTAAATATTTCTATAACAAGGTCATTGGAATTACTCGTACGAGCTCAATCCCGTCCACAACAAATGTCGGGCCCTATTTGTTTCAGGAAAGCACATACAATCTTCGGAATTCAACATCCAATTGAGACTTAACCCCTTTTTCACAATTTTCAAGCATGTATCAAATTTCTCATGATAACATTCAAGTATGTACATCAATATAAATCATATTCCATACAAATCAACATTCAATTAAACATATTTACATACTGGATTAAGTTACACGAACTTACCTCGACACTTGTTCGTGAAAAAGTCTACTAATCCGAAATCTTTCCTTTCCCTTGATCTAACCTCGAATTAGTTTTGTCTAGATCTATATAAATGAATTTAACCATCAATTCTACACATTTCATATTTAAATGGATTCAATTTACGTCCTAGGCAAAATTACCATTTTGCCCTTAACTTTTCCATAAATTTTGATTTTGCCCCTATGCTTGGAAAATGAAACTTGTGCAAATTACTTCCTATTCCAAGCCTATCCAAAGCCCCATTACAAAATTTTCAGCACATGTATTCATAAAATTTCAGAATTTTTTTATCAAATTTTACAACTTTTCATTTTAGTCCCTAAATCATGTTTTCACCAAAAATCACTTTGTAAAAGTTGTTTATCTATCAATTATCTTTCATTTTCTACCATAAATTTCAAATTTCGAACATAATACATCCATGACCCATTTCCATACCTTGATAACTTTTCAAATTAATCCCTTAGATAGAGAGATTAAGCTATCCCAGTTTCAAAAATACCAAAATTACTAAAAACAGGACAAGAGAACTTACCCAATTAAGCCTTGAAAGTTTCCCCTCTCTCTCTTAGGGTTTCCATGTGTTTTAGGTTGAAGATGAAATAAAATAAGATGATTTCTTTTATCATCTTTTAATTAATTAAGTATTTTGGTATTTCCAATTTAGTCCTTACCATTTTTCTATAATTCCATGGATGAGTCACCAAGAAAAAAATCTACATACTTTTATTAATGGTCTAATTACCATATAAGGACCTCTAGTTTTGAATTCCATAGCTATTTGATCCTTATAGCTACTAGAATTCAACTTTTACATTTTGTGCGATTTAGTCATTCCCGTAATTAAACACTTAAACGATCAAATTTTCATATCAAAATTTTCACACGACATATCTACCATATTACAGACCATATAATAAAATAAAAATAAATTATATTTTTGGGTCAGATTTGTGGTCCCGAAACCACTGTTCCGATTTCACTGAAAAATGGGCTATTACAACTCTCTCCCCCTTTAGGGATTTTCGTCCTCGAAAATCTTACCAGTAAAAAGAATCGGGTATTGCTTCCTCATAGTATCCTCTAGCTCCCAGGTAGTCTCTTCAATGCCGTGTCATTGCCAAAGAACTTTTACTAAAGCTACCTTTTTATTTCTTAACTCTTTTGTTTCCTGAGCAAAGATTTTGATTGGTTCTTCACCATATGTCATATCAGGCTGAATCTCTACTTCTGTCGAAGAGATAACATGTGAAGTATCAGATCGATACCACCGTAGAATAGACACATGAAAGACATTATGAATCTGATCAAGCTCTAGTAGTAAAGCTAACCGATATGCAACCGGTCTGTAACACCCCTAACCCATATCCGATGTCGGAATAGGGTTACAAGGCATTACCTATCAATACACTTCATTCTTATACATTTAAGCAATCATAATCAAATTTTGTATAAATCATTCACAATGTCCCTTACATAGGTCTACGAGACCTTAAAACAAGCTTAGAAGTGATTCGGGACTAAACTGATAACATTTACAAACTTTAGGAAACTTAGAAATTTTTCTTTAATTACAGGGTCACACGCTCGTGTGAACAGGCTGTGTGCCTCACACGGCCACCAGACACCCCCGTGTCATAGATCGTGTGAAAATAGGGCATACATACTAACTTGCACCACACAGCCGGAGACACGCCCGTTTGCCTTAGCCGTGGGAAAACTGGAAGGGTTACTAACTTGGGTCACACGGCCAACCACACGCTTGTGTGTCTAGCCCATGCTCGAGACTGACTTAAATTCATAGGGCAACCCTAGGGGACACATGGCCGTGTAACATAGCCATGTGTCGCACACGGTCGAGACACACGCCCGTGTCTCTACCCGTGTAGATAAAAATAGGCCATTTAGAAAGCCAATTTGTCACCCTACAATCAGGTATACAAATCAACCTATTTGGTACCATTTCAAGTCACTTATAAGCAACCAAAACCCATCAAAACATACACATAACATATCCTATAATTCAACTATTTTTAACTAATCAATTCCATATTCAAATTATACCAAATCATTATGCCAAAGTCATCACATTTCATATCACAAAGCTCAGTATATCATCTCAAACCAAACCAATCCATAAAGCATTATATACATCACATATAACACTTACAAAACACATAATTCAAGCCAAATTAGATGGTTATACATACCACATTTACAAGCCAATCTCATGGCTAATATCAAGACTCAAAACATATTAAAATATCACTAGCCTATACATGCCATATACCATATATACAAGCTTCAAAAGTACCAACAAAATGATCGATAGTATGATGACGTTTTCTAATGATCCCCAAATCCAAGTTAGCTTCGATGATCTATAAAACATAGACAAATAACACACAGTAAGCTTCATAGCTTAGTAAGTTTGTACCAAAAATACTCAACAGTTCATATTATCTAAATCATCAACTAATAGACACTTAGTAGTTCTCATATCATCATTCAATTCTAACTCATAACCATTTATCATGTATATACCATTTCATCAAGCTTCATACACATAGTATCGACTACCACATAGGTATCGTACGTACCTGTACTTTTTCATATTTATTTATTTGATTATCACCTCTTTGTTTAACGCATTGATTTGTTCAGAAATCTTTCAATACTCCAAGAACTCGCACACTTAGTGCATCAGTGATTAGCTAAAGCTATAACAATTTCACACACTTAGTGCCATCACATTTAAACTGAAGCTATCTTGGTATCACACACTTAGTGCATCATATAGCCGAAGCTATTCCAATTCGCACACTAAGTGCTATTTATAGCCGAAGCTATTTTGAAATGCGCACTAAGTGCCAAATTAACTCGATTTGTCATCATACACATTCGTAGTCACATATATATATACATCTTATGCATTATCAAAGTATTAAAGACATAATTGTAACAAAGTTTATCACGTACGAACTTACCTCGTACTCAAAATGGACGAATCGGATCGATTACTCAATAACCTTCAATTTATTCACACAACTAACCCCAAAACTTTGTTACAATTAACCTTCGATTACTCAATAACCTTATCCAAATCTTCCTAAGGTCCCTAGCAGCCCAAAACTTTCATTTATTCACACAACTAACCCCATATTTTCATATTTTCACAAATTAATCCCTAATATGCATTTTTACTCAAAATCACTTTACAAAACATGTATATCAAGCACCAAGCTTTCATTATTCATCATCAAACATTTAAAAACTCAAGCATTCATCAATGGAAAACTTTCAAAATCATCAACAAATTCAGAAATTAGGGTACGGGCTAGCTATTACTCAAAGCAACGATCACAAAAATATAGAAATCATCAAAAATTGAACAAAAATCACATACCAATTGAATCTTGCAAGTGTCGAACCCTAACAAGGCATGGAAGATTTATTTTCTTTTGATATTCGGTTCAGATGAAGAAAAATTGAAGATGAATGGCTTTTTTTTTGTTTTATTATACTTGATGCTTAATTTACTATTTTAACCTTAGTTCATAAAAATTAATAAACATCAAATACATGCCCATTTATGTCCATTAAACTTATCAATAGTCTAATTACAACATAAGGACTTCACATTTAATAAGCCATATCAAATAGACACTTTTAACAAGTGGAATGCAACTTTTGCATTTTACACGATTAAGTCCTTTTGTCAAATTGTACACTCAAACGATAAAACTAATTCACAGAATTTTCACACATGTCAATTCACACGCTATAAGTACGGAAAGTAATATTAGCATATTTTTCTAACTCGAATTTGTGGTCCCAAAACCACTGTTCCGACTAGGGTCTAAACCGAGCTATTACACGGTCTAATTCTTTCTATAATCTCATATAGTCCAATGAACCGTGGACTCAGTTTCTTTTGTGTCCAAATCGGAGAACTTTTTTCCAAAATGACACTTTCAAGAATACTTTGTGACCAACTTGAAATTCTATTTCTTTTCATTTCAAATCAGCGTAGGACTTTTGACAATTGGAGGCTGCTTTCAAGCTATCTCGAATTACTTTCACCTTTTCCTCGGTCTCTCAGACCAATTCAACTCCGTGTAACTTTTTCTCATTGAGTTTTGTCCAATACAATGGAGTTCTACATTTATGACCATACAAAGCTTCATACGGTGCCATTTTAATAGTAGACTGATAACTGTTATTGTAAGCAAATTCAACCAAAGAAAAATACCTTTCCCAGTTACCTTCAAACTCAAGTGTACAACATCGAAGCATATCTTTCAAGATTTTTCTTACCTGTTCAGATTGAGCATCTGTCTAGGGATGAAACGCAGCGCTAAAATGAAACTGAGTACCCAGAGCTTCTTGCAATTTGCTCCAGAATCGAGATATAAACCAAGGATCTCTATCTGGAATAATAGAGACAGGCACTCCATGCAATCTAACAATCTCAGAAACATATAATTCAGCCAATCTTTCCAAGGAATAATCCATACGTACCAGGATAAAGTGTGCTGACTTTATCAACTGATCAACAATTACCCAAATGGCATTTTTCTTCTTTAGAGACAGCGATAATCCCATTACAAAGTCCATGGTAATTTTTTTCCCATTTCTATTCTAGTATCGTAACCGGCTATAATAGTCCAGAAGGCAACTGATGTTCATCTTTTACTTGCTGACATATCAAACACTTAGATACGAACTCATAAATATCTCGTTTCATTCCCGGCCACCAGTATATCTTTTTCAGATCATTATACATTTTATTACTACCAGGATGTATAGACATGATACCATTATGAGTTCCTTCAAAATCTTCTGTACTAGTTCTGAATCTTTTGGTACACATACTCTGCCTCTGTATAACAAACAACCATCAGCCCCGATTTCAAATTCTGAGTCAGGAGTCGATTCGCTTTGTACTTGTCTTGCTTGCAACTTACTATCATTTTTCTGAGCTTCAGAGATCTATTGCAAAAACATTGGTCTAGCTTTTAACTCGGCTATGATTGAACCATCATTAGACAACGATAATCGGGTATTCATTGCTCGCAGACTATACAAGGATTTTCTGCATAAAGCATCTGTCACTACATTGGCTTTCCCCATATGGTAGTCAATAACAAGATCATAATCTTTCAATAACTCAAGCCATCTACGCTATCTCAAATTCAAATCTTTCTGTGACATCAAATATTTCAGACTTTTATGATCAGTGAATAAGTGACATTTTTCTCCAAACAAGTAATGCCGCCAAATTTTCAATGCAAACACTATGGCTGCCAATTCAAGATCATATGTCGGGTAATTCTTTTCATGTGGCTTCAGCTGCCTTGATGCATAGGCTACTACTTTACCATCTTGCATCAAAACACAGCCTAAACCATTCAATGACGCATCACTGTAAATTACAAATTCCTTACCTGATTCAGGTTGGACTAACACAGGTTCTTCTGTCAATAAAGCCTTTAATCTGTCAAAGCTCTGCTAGTATTTCTCAGTCCATTCAAATTTCACATCTTTCTGTAACAAACGAGTCATCGGAGAAGCTACCATTGAAAATCTCTTTACAAATCTCTGACAATAACCAGCTAGTCCTAAAAAAATTTAGACTTTAGACACATTCTTCGGTGGCTTTCAATTAACAATAGCTGAAATTTTATTCGGGTCTACCCTGACACCTTCAGCAGATACTATATGCCCGAGAAAACTTACTTCTTATAACCAAAATTCACATTTATTGAATTTGGCGTACAATTGTTTCTCTCATAGGGTTTGCAACACTATTCTCAAATGTTTAGCATGTTCATTTTCATCTCAAGAGTAAACCAAAATATCATCTATAAATACCACCACGAACTTGTCTAAATACGGGCTAAAAATTTTGTTCACCAGATCAATAAACATTAAAGGTGCATTTGTCAGGCCGAATGGCATTACAAGAAACTCATAGTGTCCATACTTGGTTCTAAAAGTTTCCTTTGGTACATCCGATTCTTTTACCTATAGTTAATAGTAACCAAAACGGAGATCAATCTTTGAAAATACAGTAGCACACTTTAAATGGTCAAACAAGTCATCGATCCGAGGCAATGGATATTTGTTCTTTATTGTAACTTTGTTAAGCTCTCTATAATTAATATACAGCCTCAACAATCCATCCTTTTACTTTACAAATAGAACTGTCCCACCCCAAGGTAATAAGAAACTGGGTCGAGAAAAACCTCTGTCAGTCAACTCTTGCAACTGTACTTTTAGCTCTTTCAACTCAATAAGAGTCATTTCGTAAGGTGCTATGGATATCGCTGTTATTCTCGAAACAAGATATATAGAGAATTCCAATTCTCTATCCGGTGGTAAACCAGGTAATTCTTCTGGGAATACATCAGGAAATTCACATACAACTGGCACTAACTGAATCTTTGACTCAGATACTTTGGCATCTATCACATACGCAAGATAGGCATCATACCCCTTTCTAACATATTTCTATGTTGATATTGCTAAAATAACATTAGGTAATCCATCCAGTTTATCAGATTCAACATGAAGCAATTCACTGTTCTCACATTTCAATACAATATATTTCTATTTACAATTCACCATTGCATCATATTGGGTTAACCATTCTATTCCAAAAATCACATCAAATTCATCAAATGGAAATAACATCAAGTCAACCGAAAAGCAATAACCTTTTGCTATCAACAAACAGTTCTTACAGACCTTATCTACCATAACACATTGGCCCAGAGGGTTTGAAATTTTAACCACAAATTCAGTAAATTCAACAGGTAAATTTTTAACAGTCACTAAGTTCGTGCATATGAATGAATGTGGGGAACCAAGATCAATCAAAGAAGTAATATCAGTATCAAGTAGAGAAAAGGTACTAGTAATGATGTCTGGTGCAGAGGCATCTTCTCTAGCACGAATAGCATATGTCCTTGTAGGTGCTCATGCCTCTAATCTAACCATTGTATCCTTATTAGTACCTCGACTACCACTAACATTACCGGGATGGCGGGGTGATCTGCCCCTCGAGATAGGATTAATTGGCCTCGGAGCTAGTTCTATTTCTTTTTCAAATATTTTGAGACAATCTTTGAGAAAATGGTCAAGTGATCGACATCCAAAACAAGCTCCACTTCTAGACCAACATTCCTCATGATGAAATTTGTTGCAATGTTTACATTTCGATTTGGGATTACTGATACTACCCACACTAGTCACAGATGAAGATAAAGACCTCGGGTTAGAATGATGAGAGGCCTGCTCATTCTAGAATATCCCGTAGAGGTGGTCACACTGTAACGCCCTGAAAATCCCGAAACCCAAAAATCCCAAAATCCCAAATTTTCTTTTTTGGTTCTGATAAAAAAATGTGTACTAGGTATTTTCGATTAAGTAGGTAATAGTAGGTCTTGGCTAAGGTTTGAATTTGAACTTAGGGGAAAAGGAAATTATGCGTTAATAATTATTAAGGAACCCTGATGGCAAGTAGTTGGGCTTTTAAGTAAAAATAGGGGAAAAATGACATCAAAAAGCCTTGTGGAGGAGTGGCAAAGTGACACCACTTAGGGAGTAGGGAGGTGGCATTAGTAACTAGCAAGGAGATCCAAGGTTTGAATCCTAGCTTAGTATTTTTAAGAGTTTAATTTTGTCCTTCTAGAAGGGTGGAAGTGGCATGAAGATGGACTCCAAGGGGAGTGTTCAGAAGAGAAAATTAAGGAAAAGATCAAGGGGTTATCAGGGAGAAAAAAGAGGAGATGAGAAGGGAGAAGTGATGGAGCCGAATTGGGAATTGGGCATGGAAAATTCTGCTATAAGGGCTATAAATAGGGGCCAAATACAAGGTTTCCAGGCTACTGCCAAAATTCTTCTTCACTTTGTTGCCAGAAACCCTTTTCTCCAAAAACCGAAAACCTTTATTCTCCTTTTTATTTTCCTTGTGCCGATTTCTTTGTTTCACTTTTGGTTTAGCTGATTCTTCTTCCTCTCTCCCTTGGTGCTGAATAATCAATTATTTCCATTCAAATCTCTATAGCCGAATAACCCTTTGGCCGTATACTATTGGTGTTGCCACTACCTTTACCACCCAGTCGATTCTAGTGTAAGTGTTCGCTCTTCTAATTGGTTGGTTTTGCTAAGTACCGATTATTGTCCCTCACTCTTTCTAATCAACTATGGTAGGGAATTAGTATCAGATCTCGGATCTTAGCTTCTGCCGAAATTGCCTTTATGTACTTGCGGTTTTGGTAAATATTCCTCTCCCATTAGCTAAGGTGGCCGAATGTTCATAGTTAAGGTAAGGGAACTTGTGTTGGATACGAGTCATCTATTATTCTAGTTTTAATAGTTATGATTGGTGCAAATCTAGGATTTGATCGTGGTTAGTGATTTAAGAAGGGGCTGATCGCACAAGGTAAGGTTAAGGTGAGGTTTCAGTTTTGGTAAAGATATGCATTAAGCATGCGATTAATGGAAGGGTGATATCGTTTGTAGGTTGGTGACAAATGGAATTGCAGCACGCTTGCTTACCAGGTGTGTACATACACTGCACACACACTATGAATCAGCAAAAGTCGAAATGCCTAAAAGCCGAAAAGCCGAAATGCCAAAAAGCTGAAAGTTTGGCTACGGTAGTCTTATGAGTGCACGAACACTCGTAAGAGGGATACCGATAGGTTTCTTGAGGCCCACAAGCGATTTCATGGACTTGGGTTGTGATTTGGCCATATAGGCCAGAATAGGCTAAATGGGCTCGATGGGCTGTTGGGCCCACAATAGGCAAAAACTGAATATTGATGCTATGTGATAGGAATTTGTATGTGAGCATGAATATGAATGTGACTGGGCCTAATGGGCCATATAAATGTGATTTGGGTCTAATAGGCCATAAATAGGTGATTTGGGCCTAATGGGCCATATGAATATGATTGGGCTTAATGGGCCAGATCCAGGCATGTGAATTTGATTGGGCTTTGTAAGGGGTTTTGGGCCTAGTATATGATTACTACATAAAACTTAATTAATTTATTGAGACCGTGGACAAGTCATAGGGTTAAGGTGTGGTAACGGGTATATGCATGTCTAGGATTGGATCTAGGGAGAGCTTGGTACTTAAGCGGTCTTAATGACTCACCTCCTCTTATCTGGAATCCTACCTGGTGCATAGTATTCGTTCATCTTAGCTCACAGGATTTGTTAACGGGCAAAGGTAAGTGAAAACCGTAATTAAGGGAAAATTACCGAAATGCCCTTAAGGGTAAAAATGACCAAAATACCCCTAGGTGTTGAATGTAAGTTTTATGGATGTGACGTGCATATCTGCTATATACATATGATATTCTGCTTAGGTTGCATATGGGCTGGAAATTATGGAACGGAGGAAATATATAAGGATCGCATGGTTGCTTGACAATCGTGGATCCACCGATGGCTTTTAAATCCCAATATGTAAATGAAGGTAGTTCCACAACCGGGCTACCATTGATGTGTCGGTTGGGTGGCTCGATATTTATATCCCCAAATGGTGTGACGGGGGCCGGAGCTAGTGTGTAGCGGATGGATAATAAGGATGGGATTGCATTGCATGATTGATGTATGATGATTTTTGAATGCTTTTTTTTTTGTCGAGGGTTGTACACACTGAATTTGCGAAAACTCACCCCCTCTTTTATTTTATTTTCAAGTGATGCCCAGTAGGAGGTTCGATGTTGGGAGGGACTCTAGGTGGCCCAGCTAGCAAGACAATTTAGACTTGTTTTTTTTTATTTTAAAGTATTTAAGTTTCTGATTATTAAGTGATTTCAGACTGGATTGTAATAATGCTTTCCATTTTATTATTATTAGGATTATTATTTTATGCATTGTAATTACGAGAAGTTGAACATGGGTTTCCTAAATTATAGTATGTTTTTCTACGCTTCCACAACTAAATTTTAAAATGACATGTTTTCGTAAAATCATATGTTTTAAACAAGTGATTGAAAGGATTTTTTTAAAGTTAATTAAGGTTTCTTTTATTTTAAGAAAGGTTTTCAATGAAAACACGATTTTCGCTAAAACACTTCAATGTGACACGCCAGACTCGACCGTAACGTCTGAGCTGGGTTTGGGGTGTTACACACACGATCATAATACTTTAATTTCTTAGAAGCAAATGATTGTGACTTACTCATAGTTCTTTTTCCAGAAACCCGAGCCTTTCTTTCGGCTTGTCTCTTTTCTTTACTTAATTAATCAGCTTTGTGTGCTTGGCCGGCTAATGCCGCAAATTCCCTTATTTTAAGAATCCCAATCAATAACTTGATATCTTTATTCAGGCCCTCTTCAAAGTGTTTACACATTTCAGCCTCAGTTAAAACCCATTTTCTGGCATACTTACTCAGTCGAACAAATTCTCGTTCATATTCAGATACAGTCATGTTTCCTTGTTTGAGCTCTAGAAATTCCATCCTTTTCTGATCCATAAATCTCTGACTCACATACTTCTTCCTAAATTCAGCTTGGAAGAATTCTCATGTGACATTCTCCCTCGGTTCAACTGAAGTTATGGTATTCCATAAATGATAAGTTGTATCTTTCAGTAAGGATACTGTACATTTCAAACATTCGGTAGGTATGCAGGATAGTTCATCAAAAAATTGGATAGTATTTTCTAGCCAAAACTCAGCCATTTCCTGATCATCATCTATGGTAGCTCTAAATTCTTCTACCCCATGTTTGCATATTTTATCTATTGGAGGCTTACCAATTCTAATAGGTTCGACACCCTGTGGTACCTCAGGAATCAGTTGGGGAGCAGGTGGGGTAGGTCGTTGTACAGCAGGGTTTGTTCTCAAGTACTAAGTAAATCATTCATTCATCATTTGAAAGAAGGCTTGCTTTGCCTCCTCACTTCGGCCCCCAGACACGGGCCTTTCACTACTAGACGCAGACGCAACTCTTTGAACCGAAGCTGAAGCATTGCTCTCAGCTTCCTCGGATTCAGCTCTAGCTCGGTTAGATGACATGACTATATGAAAAACACATTTAAAATGGTCAAGAGTCATCATACTATCACTATTTATATAATGGCATGTATAACTAAACTCGTGTTTGCTACGTCCAATTCAAGAATCGGCTAAATCGTAGCTCTGATACTACTAAATGTAACACTCTTAACCCGTACTCGTCGTCGAAACAAAGTTTCAGAGCATTACCAGAACATTCAAAACATTTTTCTATTAAACTATGTCAATTACTATTCATTCATCGAGATCATCCATATGTTCATTGATTGGGTTCTCGAGGGACAATACGAGCATTAGAATCAAATCGAGACTTAATCAGAACCTCTAATAATTTTTCGAGAAATAACAAAATCTTTCCAAGGTGCAAGGCTCACACGCTCATATGGTCCAAGGGACACGCACGTGTGACCCTAGGACACGCCCATGTTGGAGGTCGTGTTCGACCCCGTGTAACTCTCTAACTTGCACACACAGCCATGCCACACGCCCGTGTGCTAAGCCGTGTGGTTAAATAATTCAATTCGAAATTAGGTGCAGGTTTCACACTGCCAAGACACACGCCCGTATTCTAGGCCGTGTGGCACACACTGCTGAGACACACGTCCGTGTCTCTGCCCATGTGCCCAATTCTAAGCATTTTGTTTCTTAAAATTAAGGTGCAGGGGACACACGACCTAACCACATGCCTGTGTTACCACACACGCCCGTGTGTCTGCCCTTGTGGACAAAATGAAGCCATTTCTAGCTCCATTTCTCACCCAAATTTTCACCCAAGACCTGCACTTGAAACATACATCCAAAACCAACTAATTCAAGCATTTAAAGTAGGCAAGTTCATTATTTAACAAGGCATACCATTACATGCATAGGTGGTTATAAACTTACCTTGGATTGGCATAGACAATAGCAACCTTTGATAACATATTCATAATATCACACATGTGTATATATATATCATAACAATCTACTTAGTTAAAGATGTCAGGTTAATATGAAGATTTTCTGAATTCTGAAATGTTACAGTTAAAGAAAAATTTGACTTAGTTAATTCACTCATCCAGGTATGATGCTTAAAGTATATGATTGTTGGATTTTTTTTTAAAAAAATAAATTTTTATTGTGAATGAGATAATGTGGATTTAGTAATGATAAAATTAGACAGAAGAATAATGATTGAGCTGTATTAATAGCTGAATGCAGAGTTTTTGGTTAAAAAAAAAGGTGAAAGCAAATGTGAGAATTGAAAATAGTTTTCGATTAATATAGAGGTCATACCGAGTTGAAACTTAGTTATATTGGATTTCAATTTGATAGTGGAGTGATTTTGAAAGTACTGCTTTGAAGAAAATTTGTTTGGAGATGTTTAAGAAATTTTGAGAAAAGATATTGAATCTTTTTACCGGTAAGATTTTCGGGGACGAAAATCCCTAAAGGGGGGAGAAATGTAACATCTCGAAATAGGGCCTAAATGGAATAGTGGTTACGAAACCACAAATCTGAGATAGAAAAGTTTATTTCGATTAATTTTTATGATTTACCGAGTGATTAGGTGCATGTGTTATAGTATTGATAAGAAATTTTATAGATTGCATGTTTAATTTGCCTATTAGGGCTTATTTGCGTAGTTGTTGTATGAATAACCGATTTAGGGCCTAAACGGAATGATGGTTTTAGAACCACGAATTTGAAGTCAAAAAATTTATTCCGATTAAGTTTTAAGGTTTATTGATTGATTAAAATATTGTGTAAAAATATCGTTAAGTAATTTTACTAATAAAGTGCTTAATTGGACTTTTAGGACTAAATTGCAAAAGTTGCAAAATATGTGTTCTAATTCATAAGTACTTGATTGAAATGGGGGTTTAAAGAGGAGGTCCTTAAAATTTAATTAGACCATTATATTTCGTTTGGACAAAAATGGGCATGAATAGGACAAAATTTTAAAGAAAGGCCTTAAGGGCATTTTAGTCATTTGGTAATTAAAAGAAATAAAAAGAGAAAATAAAGCCAAAATTGAATCATCTTTTCCATGGAGGCCGAAATTAGCATGGGGGAAGCCATGTCTAGGGTTTTCAAGCTTTCCAGGCTCAATAGTAAGTCCGTTCTAGCCCCGTTTTTCAAGTTCTTTACGTTTTTAGAATCCCGGTAACTTGATTAAGCTTATTCTAGCAATAATTTAAGCTAGGGTTCATATTTGGAAAAATACCCATAGGTGAAATGTGTTTATTTTGATGTTTTATGGTAGAATATGAAGGCTGAAATTATGTTAAACAACTTTTGCTAAGCGGTTTCAAGCAAAAATGAGTAAAACGGCTTAATCGGTAAAAGTTGTTATTGTTCATAACTATGTGTTAGAGTGAAAATTTGATGTTGCCATAGAAGGTAAAAATGATCAGCATGTCATAAAACATAAGAATAAGGGATGAAGTTTAGTTCCCGAGCCTAGGGGAAAAAGTGTAAATATGCAAAAGTTTAGGGGCAAAATTGTAATTTTTCCAAAGTTTGAGTTAAGGACTATTTTGAATATTATATTAATTAAATTAGTAAAATATGATGTTTTAGATCCCCGGAAAATGGGATTTGAACCTAGAATGAGAGAAAAATCGAAAATCGGGAAAGTTGGTAAAATGGCCATTTTAGTATCGAGGTAAGTTCATATGTATAATAAGCATTAATTTATGCATGTTTCAATGTCAAATTGATATATTTACTATGATTGCCGAGATGTTAAAAGTAAGTATAATTATGATGATTTAAATGTCCAATATTAATTCAACATGGAAATGAGAAAGTATGTAAGTTTGTATGTAAATAATACATTATCCTTATTATGTTTTTTATATTTTAGCATATTTTATGTATTGTAGCTGATTTTTTAATCATAATTGACTATTGGAAGTATGGAATCAAGTATTAGAAAGAGAGAGAAATCCCGGTTGAACCTTCGGAAAGATTGGATGATATAGATGGTATGTAGCTAGGTCACATGTATGGTGCTGAGTGCACATCATGTGTACAAGAGAGTTACGAGACATTATGATGTAGCTAGGTCGCACGGGTGATACTATGTGTACACCATGTAGACAAGAAAGCTACGGGATATATGTAGCTAGGTCACATGCGTGGTTCCAGGTGAAGGACACCATGTAGACAAGAGAGCTACGAGATAAACTGGCTAGGTCACATGGGTGGTACTAACTGTTCACCATGTGTACAAGAGAGCAAAAATTATGTGTACAATCGAGCTAGGTCACATGAGTGGTGCTAAGTGAAGGCCACTATGTGTACAAGAGAGCTTCGGTTTTAAAGGTGGGCTGTGCGCGATACCATCGTATATCTGTTATTATTCCGAAGCGTTCAACTGGGAAATTGATTAAATGAAATTGTGTATGACTTTGTGATGATAAGTTTAAGTATATACATGTGTAACTTATGAGCAATATGCTTGATATGTGATTGGAAATTGGAAAGATTGTTATGGGTAAGTGATGAATACAATTGAAGTGTGAAAGATCAAAATTGACAATAAAACTGTTATGGATAGTTGCAGTGACGTAAATCTAAAAATTTACCAAAAATAGTAGAAATTGAATCAGAGACTAAATGAGATATAAAATTAAAGCTTAATGAGTGTATTTTCATATAACAGAAACAGAGCAAGCAAAGGAATTCTATATTATGAGATATTTAAGTTTTTGAGAGACTGGTTTAGAATGACTATGTGATCCCCTGTTCTGACTTGGAAAAATCATTAAAAATTGTACAAAAATAATTATGGGATATATTTTATATTCTTGAAATACTTGATGAGTCTAGTTTCAAATAAAATAAACGAGAACATCCTTTGAATTCTGTACGAGGAGAAAATTGATTCATAGTGAAGAGTGGTCAGAACAGTTGAGCAGTGAAACAGGGGTAACTTCAATGAATAAACTTTACTAATTTGCTAGACCAAAAATTCTTAAAATTTTATGGTAAGAATATACTTTAATCTAGTTTCAAAAAAAATTAACAGTTTGTAATTTGGAGTTCTGTAGTTCCAGAAATAAATAATTTAGCTTCTGGTACTCTGCTAGACAGCTTATTTTGAACCTGTTTATGATTGTAATAGTGAAAGTATGTGTGTGTTTGTGATGGTAATATTCCGGGAACATATTGTGACTTCATTTAAAGTATGATAACGTATTGTTTATTAATATTTACATACTTACTTACTAAGCTATAATGCTTACTCCCTTCCTTTCCTTTTTCCTATAGTGTCTCAGATGTTAGCTCGAGTTGGAGGTCGTCGGAGGTTAAATCACACTATCAAACTATTGATCGATATATAAAGGTTTTAAAATATTTTTAAGTCTTTGGCATGTATGGAGACTCGTTTAATTGTTACTAAGTTTCTAGGAATTGGCCTAAAATACTGGCCTATGTTATTTGAAGGTCTCTATTGTATAAAGTCATTTAATGTAGATAGTCTTGATTATGTTATTAATTAAATGATGCAATTTATGAATGTGCATGCTTGCCTATGTGTGTGGTTGAATTAAAGCATGATATGGGCCTTGTAAGCTCTTTTTAAGGGACAGCTTGAATGTGTTTGAAAAAGTTTTAAATTAGAGTGAAATTATGAATCGGCTTTTATACGATGATTAGTGATTAAGTCCGATAATGCCTCGTACCCTGTTCCGGCGTCGAACACGGATAAGAGGTGTTACACCCCCACCTCTTTTTAGGTAAATTTCGAGGACGAAATTTATTAAGGGAGGAGAATTAGAACGACCCGATAGTCACGGGTAACCAAAAAGTGTATTTTTGGGTCTCCATTTTCATAAAACAGACTCGTAAATATTTATTTTAAATATTTATGAAGTTAGTTATGTGGTTAATTAGGTCTTGGTTAGGTGAATTAGCTTGAATTAAGAGTAATTAGGAAAAATGACTAAATTGTATAAAGGGTGAAAGTTGAATTATAAATTAAAAAAAAAGTAAAGGGACTAAATAAGCAATTAAGCCTTAATTAACAAGTGTATGGTGATTATGTGTACATGTGTAAAAATAAAATACATATGTATAAAATAATAATATATGAAATACTTAATATTTAAGTATATTATATTATATTATATTATATTATATTATATTATATTATATTATATTATATTATATTATATTATATTATATTATATTATTATAATAACTAAAATAAATAAAATAAATAAAAGAAAAGAAACAAAGAAACAACAAAGTTAAAAACGAAACAGAGAAGAAAAAGAAAGAAAAGGAGAAAAGCTAGGGATTTCAAAGTTCAAAGCTTAACTGGTAAGTCAATTTAATCATTTTTCTTATAATTTTTATGTTTTTAGAATCCTAGAATTAAATACTACCCAACCCATGTCAAAATTTTAGAAATTATTGAGATTTTAAATGTTGTCTATGTTGAATAATTAGAGTATTAGGGACTAAATTGATAGGTTTTTAAGTTAGAAATGAAAAAGGATTGAATTGTAGAATAAATAGTAAATTTTGAGTAAAAGGGACTAAATTGTGAAAAATTCAAAATTAAGGGATTTAGGTGAAATTAGAGAGTTGAATTTAGTCTAAAGTGAAAAATAAATAAAAATATGGAATTAATTTTGAAGAAATAAAGTTAGTCTCAGTTTAGGGACTAAATTGGAAATTAGGCAAATGTTGAACAAAAATTGAAATATTTAACGTGAAATTGAATTGTATTGCATTGATGAATTTTAATTGTTTTAATTTCATAGAAAACGTTGTGCCAGAAACCACGATTAGGAAAGGAAAAGATAAAGTCAACGTGGAGTAGCTCAAAAGTTCTGGTTTGTATTTTTATAATCCAAATCTAAATATTAATTGTTGTTTTTTTTTATTTAATGTTTATGGTAAGTGAATAAGTTAAGTAATTAGCATTATGACATTAAATTGAATGTATGTGAATTTATGATTAATGTGATATTTGAATATTGGATGATTGTGGTATTTGAAAAGTGAACTGAAGCCCTATTAACTGTATCGGGCTAAGCCGGATATAGATGGCATGTCATAGGATTGGAAGAGATCAAGGATTACTTCGACCTCGAGTCGATGAGAGACTGGGTGTCAATCTATTACTTCGGATTAATTCAATGAGGTCCTAGGTACCACTTTACTTCGATTTAGCGATGAAACACTGGGTGTCAACTTATTGCTTCAATTATCTGATGAGGTACTGGGTACCAAACTGGTGTGTTTTGGTTGGATCCGTATATCCGTCCAAGCCCAAGTCATGTTAATAGGGGTAATTAAAAGAAGTGATATTATGAAAGGTATTTGGAAATACCGAATGTGAATAAAAAGGATACATATGAATTGTGTAACATATTGTGAAAAGCTAATTGTAACACCCCAAACCCGGCCTAGACATTGAAGTGTTTTTCGAAAACCATGTTTCATTGAAAACCCTTCTTGATGTTTAGAAACTTTTACCGTTTAAACTTGTAAACCTTTGTAGTGGCAGAAGCATGTTATTTTAAAAACAGTTAAGTATCAAAAAAAAAACAAACCTTCTTTGTCATGGCTTAGAGTGAATGGATACTACGCACCAGGTAGGATTCAAGAAAAGAGGAGGTGACTCAATTAGACTGCTTAAGTACCTAGCTCTTCCAAGATCCAATCCTAGACATGCACACATCCATTGCCACACTTTAAGCTTATTACTTGTCCACGAACAACAAATTAAGTTTAAGTCTATTTAAAATATTTATTTCCTTTGAGAACATTTACGTTGTGGAAGCTTTGTTCGGTTATCGTGATATTTTGAAAATAAGTAACTTCTATAAAACGCGCCCTAGAGCTAACCAATTTTAAAGAATCAATTTAAGTGATGTGAATCTCAAGTTGAAAACAATTTAAGTAATTTTAAAAACCCAAAATAAAAATAATAGAACGGCCTTATTACAACTTTAACCAAAATAGAAATAATCAAAAATAAATGCGAAATTTAAAAGGAAGCTAATTGAAACTTATTTAATAACTAGGAATTTAATCTTCGTGGCCACTTTGAATCCCGCCCAGCTCCAAGTCCACCAACTAGGGCTCACCTGCAAGGATGGAAGAGAAAGGGGGTGAGTTTGGAAAACTCAGTGTGCAACAAGCCCCTTTCAGAGCCCAAACTAATACCAAAGATATCTTTGGGCCAAGCCTTTCGTTTAACGGTTCTTGGGGGCCAAGCCTTCTCATTAATCATGTTACTAGGCCGAAGCCTTCTCATTAATCATGTTACTGGGCTGAAGCCTTCACTGCAAACGGTATGGCCCATAGGCCCATTTCAATGCAACATGTAATATTAATGGATGTATGCAAGCCCATTTGGGGAGACTACTCAACCCACCATCCGCTACTCTCCACCCATACCAACCAAGCTCTCCATGTGGGGAATAACTCAACCCACCCAACCAATACTCTCCATCGGCAAAGATAGCCGCTTTTATCATCATATAACTGGAGGCCTAGCCTCTTTTTAATAATCGGGCAAAGCCCTTTTAGTGAACCGGGCAAAGCCCTTTTAGCACTTCCTCTGTTCATATAAAACCCAACCCATGCATATATGAATATATCATGGCATATCATGTGCATATCATGGCATATCATCTACAAAAACAGTATCACATGCATCTTAATTATAACATAACCCTAGGGGTATAATGGTCATTTTTACCTAGGGGCAAAATGGTCATTTTCACATTATAAGGGTAATTTCATTATTTTATCAATTATTAGGGTTTTCCATGCTCATTATCAATTATCAACAATTTCAAGTGTTTAAACAGCGATTCTAGCCCATTCTAGCAAAACCGAGTTATTGGGCCAAAAACCCGGAATTTTGGCATTTCGACTTTTCTGCAAATATGAGCCTAAGCTACTACGAAGGTTGTTACACACCTGTTTTGTGACGACTGCCACTGAGATACCTTACGATGTCCTACAATTGATTACCACAATTCTTAGATTGCAAACCACAATAACCAATCCCAATATTCACCTACCATATTCGAACTATGCCCCTAAAGCCTTTAGAATCTTACCTTTTTGCCGAAAACCGATGACTAGATCTAAGTCTAGTTGTTCCAAAGATCCAAGCCTTCGATCCAACCTCTAGAAGACACTAAACACCAAAATAAATCATCGGTTAAAGACCCTTAAAGCCCTATGCCCAAATCGACAGCCTCCCTAGATTTTAGGGATTCGGCTTTTTCTAAATCGTAAAATAAGACTAGATCTGAGGTGATGAGCACTTACCACCTATTCCTCTTTGATTTCTATGTAGATCTGATGCAGATCTATCCTCTAAATGATAGTAGAACTCGGATCCAGGAGATCTGAAGTTTCGGCTATAAGTCCCTAAATCTATGGTACGGATTTTTAATTGATGAAAAAGATGACGATTTGAGGCTATAACTTTGAAGTAATGTTGCCGACAGATACTAAGGGTTTAGAGAAGATGAAAGTTAATCAAAAGGAACAAAAATAACTGAAGGATTTTGGCTTGGGGAAATCGGCACAAGAAGTGAGTTTTCGGGATTTCGACTTTTATGGCGATCTGCTATGAAGGTTTTGTGGAGGATGGGATCGATAGAGGAGGTAAGTAAGGTGATCAGAAGGTTTCGGCTAGAAGAAAAATAAAAAAGGAAGAAAGAAAATGGAGAAAAAAGAAAGGAAGAAGAACTCGGCACCAAGGAGAAGGAATTTGCGTTTTCGGCTTTTGTGAGAACTCAGAAAGGATGAATGACAGTGAAAGCTTTCAGGTGGCTAACCCTAATTCTCCAAGACAGAAAAAGAAAAGAACCTAACCCCAATATCAACTAAAACAATCAGCCCAACCTCCCTAAGGCCCTTGCCGAAATTCACTTAAGTGATCACATGCCCGGCACATGCCTAAAATTAAAAAGTAACTGTATGCCTACCTTGCAACTTGAACCTTGGACCTTTAATTCCTTCCCAGACACCATTTTTTTTAGGAACTTAGTGGCGCCACCTTGCCACTTTACCAAGGCCTTATTTGTGTCATAATTTACCACCTCAATTTTAAAAGCCCATATCGCCAGAACCCTCTTTTTCCAAAATTAAAAATTCAGGAATTGCCTCGAATTAAATTTACTCTTGGGCCTTTTTCCCACACCATAACCCTTCGTAATTTATTTAATTACATACTAAATAATAATAATAATAATTAAAACATCCAAATTGTTCGGGCCGTCTTCTACCCGAACCTAGACTCAAGGCCCATTACTCCTAGGCCCAAAAATCGGATCATTACACTAATTGAGATAGCAAATGATGAGAATTGAATGTATTATGTAACAGTCCATTTTTGAGTCAAATCGAAACAGTGATTTCAGGACCACAAATCCGAAGTCAAAATAATTATTTTATTATTTTAATAAGGTTTACAGCATGATAGAATTATTATGTGAAAGTTTCGTAAAGAAATTTTACTATTTAAATGATTAATTCGATAAAAAGGACTAAATCGCGTAACGCGTAAAAGTTGAATTCTATTGTTTAAATGCATTAAATAGTTATGAATCATTAAATTAGAAGTCCTTATGTTGAAATTTGACCATGATTAAGGTTAGTGGACATTTATGTCCATGGATTATATGATATTTGATGGTTTATAATAAGGTTATTAAGGTAATTTAGTATTAAATGTTTAATTAAATAAAACAAAACCTATTTTCTATTGTCCATCTTCTTCACCACCGATTTTAAGGATAGGAAAACACCATTGAAGGTTTTAAAGCATTCGGTTGAGTAATCCCTAGCATGTAAGTTCATTTTTACTCGGTTTTTTATGATTTTTATGTTTTTGAGATCGTTGCTTCGTATTCTAGCTAGCTCGTGCTTTAAATTTTGAATTTGCTCATGATTTTGAAAAGTTTCATTGTTGAATACTTGAGTTCTTTGATGTTTAATGATAGATTATGAAAGCTTGATGATAGTTAAACTAGTTTTGTAAAGTGATTTTTGACAAAAATGTCAAATAAGGATTAAATTGAGAAAATGTAAACTTTTATGGTTAAAAGTGTAAAATAATGAAATATATGGGCTGCTAGTGGTATATAGTAAATTCGGCTATCATGGGTTATGGCCTAATTGTGCAATTTTGCATTTTTATGTGTTAGGGACTAAATTGCAAAGTAGTTAATTGTAAATTAGCCAAAATGAATGTTTCAGGCTAAATTGAATTGAATGAAAGTTTGAATGAGTTAATTTGATATTATATAGATCAAGATAAGCAAATACCGAAACTAGATCAGGGAAAACGAAAAGTGGACGAATAGCCGATTGTTTTATCTGAGGATACGAGGTAAGTTCATATAATTAGAATCGAACTTCTATATATATTTGAAAATATTTGAAATGAATATTTGTGATTGAGTGATTGATATACTTGAATTACAAATGCATTATAGATATATTATATTTGTTACCAAGCCCCGTTTGAACTATATGAATCATAAGATACGAGTGACTTGTCACTAGGGTTACCATTTTGGTCGAGCTTCTGTATTTGTTGCAGACTCACCACAGCTCGTATGGTCTTACCGATATATCAGCTCGTAAGAGCTTACTGTCTTCAGCTCATTGGAGATTACTGTTCAGCTCGCATAAGCTTACTGTTCAGCTCGATAGAGCTTACCGTTTCAGCTCAATAGAGCTTATTGTGCATCAGCTTGGGAGGAGCTTACCGATCATAGCTCGGAAGAGCATAAATGATAATGAATTGACAGATTATTGATATTATTCACCCGAGTATCCTTTGAATCTCTAATAGGTTCAACGGGCACAAATAATTGTTATACGGATGAGTTACGGTTTTTTTAAATGTTGTTAATGTTATATATGATATATGAATTTGGAATGATGCAAGCTTTGATTATGTATAAATGGTAAGTTTAGTTTTGAATTATATGGGCTTATTAAGTTATATAGCTTACTATGTTTCTTTTTCTATTTTTTATAGAGGCTCATTAGCTCGCTCGTTTCGGACTAGTCGGAGTTGCACATCACACTATCCAATTTCTGATTGGTACTTTTGATCTTGTGAAAATTGTAAATACGACATTTATAGGCTAGTTTAAAAGATGTTGGTTATGTTACTTAATATCATGATTTTGGTATGTTTTTGTGTATAAGTTAAGCCATGTGATTTGGCTTATTTTGGTACTATGTTTTGGTTGAATTAAATGTTCAATTATGGTATGTTTTGGCAAGGTAATGATGGAATGAAATTATACAAGTGAAGACTTGATATGTAGTTGTTAAATGAATGGATTATGTATGATGTTAAATAGGTATTTGGGTATGTAATTGTTAGGCTTTGATATGGCAAATAATGTGTATTGAAATGGTTATCTTGGCTGCCTATTGAGTTGTAAAAATATTGTCTTTTATACTTTTGAATGCTTGTGTTTCTAGGGTGGCAAAATGGCTTTACAAATGGCCTATTTTTTGTCCACACGGGCAGAGACACGGGCGTGTGTCTCAGCCGTGTGCGACACACGGTCATGCTGCACGGCCGTGTGTCCCCTAGGGTACCCCTTCGAATTAAGTCAGTATACCCTACAGGTTTGACACGGCCTAGACACGGGCGTGTCGTGTCTACTAGTCGTGTGTGACACACGGGCTGGCACATAGGTGTGTGGTCGGCCATGTGACCCAAGTCAGTAACCTCTCTAGTTTTCCACGGCCATGGCACACGGGCTTATCCTCAGCCGTGTGACACAAGTCAGTATGTATGCCCTGTTTTCACACGGTCTAAGACACGGGCATGTCTATAAGCCGTTTGAGGCACACGGCCTGTTCACACGGGCATGTGACACTTGATATGTTGAAATTTTTCTAAGTTTCCAAAATTTTTATATGTTACTGATTTAGTCCCGAATGCATGATTTAAACTTTATATGTCTGATTTAAGTACATATTGAATATGAATGAATGATATTTACTGAAATGAGATGACATTTGATAAATGATTGTTCTGAATTGAGTTACAAATTTGGTAATGCCTCTTAACCTATTCCGACGACGGTTACGGGTTAGGGGTGTTACATATTATGAATAAATTGGTAAATTGAAATGACTACTGTTAATATATGATAAAACGTGTATTTTATATTATTTTACTTAAAGTATTCAGATTACAAAAATACCAATGAGTTTATACTCAGCGTACGGTTTGTTTTCCGTGTGCAGGTTAGGTACTTAAGTTGATTGTCGATTCAGCATCCATCAATGATCCCGAACTAAAAACGTGGTGAAGTATATTTCTTTTTGTGTTGGCATATACCTAGGGTGTCTAAACGTTAAGTATTATATGGATTGATTGTAAATAATAATTATAAGTTGATATTAGTTGGTTTTATACTTATGAATATGTGTTATGTTAAAACTATAATATGGCATGTTTTATATTAGAGTATAAATGTTCATGAATAGGGTAAATTTTGATTGAAATGGACATGTTTTCAATTTTGTTTTGGAATGGTATTCTATTGAAATGTTCGTATTTGATCTGTTAAGTCTGGTAATACTCCATAACTTTGTTCCAGTGACGGATAAGGGTTAGGGGTGTTACAATTTCGGTACTTTAATAGCAAAACAGAACAAGGAGATAGAGAATGTGTGCTTCAAAGTGCATTTCAGAAGACGCATTGTCATCAAATAATAATAATGAAACGTTCTTCGGTGCTCAAAGACATGTTTCACAAATCAAATAATTTCATTAGACGCATGCTTCAAAGGGTACTCAGTGCTTTAAAAACTGCTTCAAATCTTACCCAGAATTCTCGGGATCAGGGTACTTTTCGCAGACTTTAGTGGAAATGGTAAGAAAGCTCATCCAGCTGGGTGAGCTTTCCTTTGGGAATCTGATGTAAGATTTGAAGCACGTTTTGAAGATATTTGATGAAAATGCTGGTCTTCTGACACGTTTTCAACCACGGGGATTTTTTTCCTTTGCAATCTCACCCTTTTCTATGCATATAAAAGGGGCCTTCCCTCCATACTCCATCATCCCTAAACCCATCATCTCCCTCGGCCTCCATCCCTCCACTTTACAATCTTTCTCTCTCGTTTTTCTTCCCCGCTACAAAGTTAAAAAATTCCGTTAGTAATGAAATTTTCGATTTGAGGTATTCTTGAGTCGTTGGTGATGCGATATTGCTCCGAAACGCACACATTTCATATATTCTGCCAAGATGAAACCATTACCTTAGAAACCTATCCTATGGAAGTCAGGTTTTGAGGTGATTTTACTTTATACAGTCACGGGTGCAAGTCTGCGTGAAGGTCTCAATCGACAATCTTTATAAGGTCATCATCAAAGTATAACGGGGGAACTAGTTGATAGTTGTTATATGGCCACAAGCTCAAACTTTTTGAATACCTGGAGATATTTCCTTATAAATACCATACAAAAGTTAGAGAGCATAATCATAGGGAAAAACTATAGGGATTCCCGCTATAATCGACGTAATTCTTTTCTCCATTTCCACACAACTGATATCTTTAACCTTCCTTCTTATCTGAAGGCTGGCACCACTATAGACGTAGTAGGAATCTCAAACGAGCAGCAGCTGTGACATTGGAGTAAAGGTGATGCTCCTTTCGGAATGACAATAGTTGTCGTTATTAAACAACCCATTAATAACTACAACCTTTTTTGCACCGACCCGAGTTTGACATCTACTCCGACGAAATATCCACTCCCCGCTTGAGAGTCCTTTTGTGTCCACCTCAGTGTTAGCCTTCGAATAAGAATGAAAATTTAATGATACCAGCTGCTTGGAAATAGAGAAAATAACTACGTTGATTACATCGGAAATCCCTCAGTTTTTCCTTATGATTATGACATCAATCTTTTGTATGGTATATATAAGGCATTAATTTCAGGTCTTCAAAAAGCTTGAACTCGTGACCACATAACGACTGTCAATTGGCCCCTGGTTATACTTGAACCAGTGACCGCATCACAACTACCAACTAGGACCTCCACTTAGACTTTGCCCTGTGACCGTATTAAGCACTGTCACCCTGAAACATAACTTTCATAAGATGGGTTTCTAAGGTAATGGTCTTGTCCTGGCATAACATATGAAATATATGTGTTCAGAGACGCATTATCGTGTTCTGGCCCCTTAAATCTACCTACAAACTTTCATGGTTTCACCCTTAAAATTCTAAACCCTAATTCTTAAAAAACTTTAATTCTTAAAAAAATCCTAACCCTAACAAACTTAAGAAAAATGCCAAGGAGAAAGAGTGTGAAAATGAGTCCAGTTAGTCGTGCTTTCACACACTCTTCAAAATCCGCCTATTTCCCTAGTTCAAATAAAATGGCCTAAAAGGCTAATTTTTTTTTTTTTTAAAAAGACATATATGGCTAAATTAGCCAATTTAACTATAGTACAATGATCAAAAGAGATATTTGTTTAAGCTCAATTTAAACGATTTTTTAATCAGTTCGACTAATATTTTACTGATACAATCCTTCTCTTATTTTTATTGTACCAACTCAACCGCTAGATTTTTATTCACCAGATCAATCTAGTCGAATTCTATTAGTCATCATTGCCTATAAAAATTTTAGACACCACAGGCCATATTCAAATATAGTGCATAGCCCTTTAGTAAAATATTTGAACCTTACTCATACAATTTGAAATGTGAAAAAAAAAAAATACCCGCAATTTATTATATACTAGCTCTTTTTAAATATCAATTAAAAAATATTTTGATTTAATATTTAATCAATTTTTAAAATGTTGTGTTTTTAATTATAGTAATTAACATATAATAATTTTTTTATTTAAATTATTGAATGCAATTCAAATACATTAACTTATCAATTCAAATATTATAATAGAAAATTTCTAAATCATAATTAAAACATTTTTAACATATTTAATCTACAATATAGTTTTGCATTGGTTCAATGCTCAATTTAACTCCCGAACTATGCCTCTTTTTTCACTCTGGTACCTAAACTTTTATTTTGTCCTAAATTAGTACTTAAACTATCATTTTGTTACTCGATTCAATCCTTTTTTTGTAATGGCGTTAAAAAAGCATTTGCCATGTGACACCGATTAGAGTGTTCCATGTGGCACATCCAATTAATCACAATATGTCATATGATAATTAAGTCTATTTAAAATTAAAACATTATATTTTAATTTAAAAAATACCAGACTTTGATTTATAGTTGACTGGATGTTGACCAACATTGACTACCATTGACCATCCATGTGGCACTATTAAAACGTGCCAAGTGTCCTTTTATATTTTTTAAATATTATATATTATTTTGATTAAAAATGTATAAAATCATATATATAATATATTAAAAATAAAAAAAGCTTAAAATTTATTTTTTATAAAATTCTAAAATATATAAATATAAATTTTAAAATAATATAGAAAAACTGGAAATTTTATAAAAATTTGAGAAAAGTATTTAAATTTTAAATTTTTGAAAAAAAAAGTATTTAGTTTTTAAAATTTTGAAAAAAGAAAACTTAAATTTTCAAAATTATATATTCTAAAAGAACTTAAATTGTTTTGAATTTAGATATATTGTTTTAAATTTTTAGAATTTAAAATTTATGAAAAATTGTCTAGAATAAATATATTTGAAAATTTAATTTGTAATTATTTAAAATTTAAATACCTCTTTTTTATTTTTATAACTTTTTCCATTTTTATATATTATTTTGACTTTTTAAAATTTATATTTATATATTTTAAAAATTTATAAAAAAATATTTTTAAACTTTTTTGAATTTTTTATATATTAGATATATTTTTTAATATTTTTAATCAATATAATATATAATATTAAAAAAAGACATGTGGCGCATTCTAATAGCTCTATATGGGCGGTTAGTAGTGATCAACACCAATTCACATCGGTCAATGATGGTCAACATCAATCAATGTCCGATTAATGATGGGTCAAAGTCAAAATTATTTTTTAAAATTTAAATTTAATATTTTTATTTTAAATAAACTTAATTGCCACATGGCACATTATGATTGGTTAGATGTGTCACTTGGCACATTCTGATTACCACCACATGGCGACCTATATTTTTACCACAATTACAAAAAAAGGTTGAACCAGGTAGCGAAATGATAGTTTAATTACCAATTTGCGACAAAAAAAAGTTTAAGTACCAAAGTGAGAAAAGATGCATAATCTGAGGGCCAAATTGAGCATTAAGTCTTTTACTTTATCTAAATAATGCAAAGTAACATTATTCAAAACAATAGTTGCTTAACATATTTAATTCTAATATATTAATTAACTAATAATTAAGATGTTTAAAATTCTATTCAAATAATGACTTTATTTTATATGGATAAAATTAGCACAACTTTTTTAAATTAAATTAATACAAATTTTCTTACATCAACTTTTTTAAACTACTAATTGTAATTTAAATTATAATTATCAAAACTTTCCCCTTATATTTTATGCTTAGAGTTCTATTTAACTAGTTATTCTATTTTAAAATTAACACTATATTTTCTTAACTAATAAATTGTTAAATTATAAATATTTTTAAATATGTAATAATTATCACAACTTCTATTTTACTTCTAACTTTTTTCTATTTTCAAATGTTAATTTTGTAATATCATGAACAACTTCTATTTTACTTCTAACTTTTTTCTATTTTCAAATGTTAATTTTGTAATATCATGAAAAATAAGGAGTATTATAGATTAAAAATATTTTTTTTTGATTTTTTGATTTGCTTGTAAAATAAAAAAAAGGGTTAATATATATTTTACCCTCTGAACTTGTCCATTTATACCTAGTTGGTACCTAATTTGTTTGGACCTAGCTATTTGGTATTTGAACTTGGATTTTGTCAACCAGATTAGTACCTTTGGATTAACATCGTTAATTTGTGTTGACCTGACACTACTAGCCAATCTAATGGTGACACGTGGTAACATCTCTACATGCCATGTGAAAAACATAAATAAAAATAAAAAATACATAAATATATATAAATTAATAAATATATATATTTTTTATATAAATAATGAACCCAAACAAATGGTTGTCCCTGAACAAATAGTTGTTCAAATACACCTAAATATGGATATTCATTTGTCCAAATTCATTCTTAATATATTTTTTAACAAGTTTATATATTTTTATTTTTTTATAAAATATCAAGTAATTTTCTATTATTATAAGTTTATAAATCTGATATAAATAACATGATATTTTATAAAAGAAAATTAAAAGTATATAACCATTTGTCGAGAACATTCCAAAAGTATATTTTTTATTAATTTATATATTTTTAAATATTAAAATTTATGTTTCCTACGTGACATATTGAAAAAAATTTATGTGTCATTAACGAAGTATCACGCATAAATTAATAGTATTAATGTAAGAGTATGACAAAATACAATCTCAAAACCAACTAAATCTAAAAAAATTAATAATAATAAATATCAACCAGAAATGTATATATATATATATATATATATGAACCCATCAAAAAAGTCTAACATCATTGTACTGGATAATAATCCAAATTTAAGAAAGCAGGAAATGTGGTTTTCAAATGATTGTGATTTTAGTTCTGAAATATTGTAACGCAACCGTACACATGTAATTTTGACTAATGATGCTTAGCTTTTACATCCAAACAAAATACCATTTGGCTAAAGAACGGTGATCATTTTTCGATACATAAATTTTGGAATTACATATTTATACAAAATTTTCCATAATTCTATATTATTTATCCTATATATACTTAAATTAAAATTAAATTTTTTTATAAAAATCACACATCATATTACATCGAAAATTCACGTCTTTAAAACATTGGATATTAGGGTAAATGTGGCAAAATAAATATTTTCTTATCAGTTGACTTAATAAAAGAAGTTTATTCTACATAAAAACCCAGCCGCCTTACCACCTTCATTATGGCATTAAGATTCCCTAGCTCCACGCACGTAGGATTGCTTTAACAAGACAATAATACTTATTATTTATATAAACAATCTAAAGGACGTCACATTACACACTTAACATTATACACTAAACAAAGATAGAATAAACTCATTAACCTATCAAGAGGCGTAACGTGAAAAGGAGGTTAAGCCTATATTTATTTTCTCATCAACCTTGATGCTTTCTCATTCACACACTCTACCCTTCTCTCAACTCCAACAGTATTTTCTTCCTCTTCTCCAAGTTTTTACCCTTTTGAAGTTTCCATCTCTCCACCAATTGAACGATACGACTCTGTACTCGAATGAGGTGAACTGTCTACAACCTTCACCATAATCTCTTCCACGTTACTTCTCAATTAAAGTTGTTCATGGGCTGGGTTAGGTCAAACTCGAATTATATATAAGTATGATATTAAAACACTTTATACTTGCCCAAATTTAACCTGACTCGAAATATGGACTTACAATTTTACTCAAATCTGTCCATATTTGTAAATGGATAACCAAGCTCATTTTAGGTCCACCCATATTTTCTTTTTTAAAAAAAAATTATATTGTTTTTAATTTAATATTTAATAGTTTTATATATTTGATCATTTATTAAAATTTTATATATAAACATCTTAACTTTTTTTAACATTTTCAACATTACATTATTATATATTATTATAGATTTATTTTTATGTATTATAAATTACATAATATATAAATATAATATAATATATTACAAACTTAGAAAACGGGTTGGGCTAGGTTCAAGCATTGAATGTTGAAGCTTGAGCCCAAATTATATTTTAAATGAATCTAATTTTTTACCTAAGCTCATTTTTTAGGTATAATATTTTTATTCAAACTCTCTCAAATTTTAGACAACTTTTAGACTTGTGTAAGAAAGTAACCCACCCCATGAACAATTTGCTTCTCAGCTCAACAGTTGATGTAGCGCGACCAACATTAGTGTTCCCACAAACCTAAAAGAATGAGACGAAAATCAGTAACAAACTCAAACACAACAACAAATAGTTGACTAAAATACCAAAAAATGCCGATTTTTTTAAATTACGGAAATAGGCCAAATTTTTTAATATTTATGGGAATGGGCTGATTTTGGTAAAACGTTTCCAGCTAGAAGCGTTTTCCCCCGTGTTATATTAGGGTTTTTGGTTGTTTAGGATTTTTAGGGTTTAGGGCTAAGGTTTTGGATTTTAAATTGATAAAATTTTTAACATAATAATTGTAATTATTAAATTTGATATTTAAAATATTCATATTTACACCGATCGTATATTCAAATTTCATTTTGCAAATTGATTAAAAATCGAAACTCAGAGTACTCGGTTCGGATGCATAACTAGTTTTAAATACTTATCTAGTACATTAATTTTCACAATATGGATTCTGAAAATATATCTCGGGAATCCTGAGATATCTGAAATGATTTTGAAAAAAATGCCCCGGGTAGTGGGGGTTGAAATTTGTAGAGAAAAAACGCTCCAAGCAGGACGCAATGTCAGCGAAGTAATAAAAACGCGTCCAGCTGGTCGCGTTTTTAGTACTTCGCTGACATTGCGTCCTGCTTGGAGCGTTTTTCTCTACAAATTTCAACCCACTGTATCCGAGGAACTTTTTCAAAATCAAATAGGAGATTATCCCTTGGGTTATAAATGTAACATATTTCAGCCTCTAGTGGCATAAGCCGAGGAAATAAAATTTGAAGAAGTTCAGAAGAATAGAAGTTCGCGAGAAAGGCATAAGTTGGAGCAACAATACTATTTGTATAAAAAGTAAGTATAAGCATTGATTTTTCGTGTTAATATTTATTTGAAACATTATATTTTTTGCATAATATTTTTTGTTTCAAACTTCTCTCGACAGATAATTTGGTTAAAAATGAGTGGGCGGATTAATGTTATTATTTATTATGATGGTGAGGTCTGTAGCACCGCGAACGGTGTGGTTTTTTTTATAGGAGAACACAGTGCAACTGGCTTTTAACCAAAACATAGAGTTGCTAGAACTTTGGAAAAGAATTAGACGAAAAATCGTCGGATCTAGCCAAATGAAAGTATCGCTTATTAAGTATCAATTTTGTGCTTCTGTCAATCCCATGAGATATGACGCTTTCGATATCAAATGTGCTAAGAGCTTGAAGGCGATAGTGTAGACGCACATCAACAGTGGATCACTATTTCTTGAGTTATACGTGGAATTTTCAAGGCCAGATAAAGGCATTTGGTTGCCAACATCTCTTTCTATTCGAGAGGCTAGAATGGTTGAAAATGCTGATAGTCCAACCACTTTGTGGAAAAGTTCCCATTATGATATCTCACAATTACTGATAGGAAGACACTCATCCGTTTTGGCCTTAGATTTTAATCGTGGGAGGCAGAATATTGAATAATCGAGTTTTGGTGGTAGAATAGAATACACGATCCCTGCACGACAGTCAGTTAATAGGTGTGACATGAAGCTCGATGGGTTGATGTTCAACGCTAGGAATACTTACTAGGAATGGCAGTAACTTCCAGTGGTTGGCAACCAACAAGTGATTCTAGACATTTCAACATCGACACGAGAAGGGATGATTACTTCCTACGACATCCACCGGCTAGAGGACATCCAACACGACAGATGTTAGTGGGTTTGAGAATGAAGATGGTAATGAATCCAATGTAAATCTAGTCCGAGATCCTAGTGTCGACGGTTCAAAAATTGTATTATATTCTGAACCGAAGCCTGTTCCAACTAAACCAAAAGACGGTGAAAAAAGTGAAGATGAATATGAAGAATATCCATGATTCATGGCAAACTTGCCTCTAGCCCACATACATAATGTCAATCTATCGGTAGAGGATGGGTTTGAGTTTACAGAACTACGACACAGGAGGCCGGGCCACGCAAGTTTTTCGTTGGATTCGGGTGATTTGGGAGTGGGAAAGGAGTTTTCAACTAAAGATGGTTTTCTCATTGTAATGGAGCGATACAGCCTCAAGAACGGGGTTAACTTCCACGTGGTTAAATCTCGATCTGAAAAGTTGGAGGCCAAATGTGTAATGCGAGACAGTAGATGCACATGGAAAATCATGGCTTATGTCAAGAAGAAGACAAGGTTGTGGATGATAAAGAAGCTTACCGTTTCGTAAACATATATTACCACTGGTACGGTATCAATATCGGTATATATTACAACATATTTGAATTACTTAATTTAACATACCCGTGGTATTGCAGGTATTTCACAGGATTACCCGAAGTTGGATTCAGAGATGATTACAAACATAATACTATCGATGGTGAAAGCAAATCTAAGGATTATTGTGTCGGTTTTAATTACAAATATTCACAGCCAATTCAATTACACGCCTTCGTACCGCAATGCGTGAATAGGAAAGCAGAAGACATTAGAAAATATGCACAATGGGTGAGACACATCATACAACGAGGTATGGAAGTGGTGTCAGGTATTGGAGAGGTACATCCCAGGTTTCGTAACTAATCTGAAAATGGTACCCACGTACCACAACAATCGCTTGCTCCATGGATGCCAAGTGTTCCACTGTCTATTTTGGACCTTCAAGCAATACTCTCAAGCATTCCAATACTGGAAGTCAATTGTACAAATAGACAGTACCTTTATGTTTGGTAGATTTACCCATTGGCTATTATTGGTTGTGGCACAAGATGGTAATCAAAGAATCCTTCTAATTACGTTTGTAATAACATCGGGGGAGTTAACAGATGACTAGGATTTCTTTCTGTCTAGG
This sequence comes from Gossypium longicalyx, assembly GCA_025698465.1. Taxonomy (NCBI): domain Eukaryota; kingdom Viridiplantae; phylum Streptophyta; class Magnoliopsida; order Malvales; family Malvaceae; genus Gossypium; species Gossypium longicalyx. The sequence continues at coordinate 22,310,754 of CM046996.1, read as the reverse complement.
TTGAAAAGGCATGTTTGCCTCTAACCTAATACATGCATCATTTTGGATTAGGGAACTAGAATACTATCCACAATTGAATGATAGAGAAGCCTCTAGGACCGCACACACCATCAGTACTATCTAAGGCATGTTGCGTCCAACTACTATAAAAAATATCTCTCTACCACTGAGCGAGCACAAGTGACCAACATAGGTATATAATTGCCACCAATATTCTTTGGTTTGTAATATTCTATTTAGTTTTTATATTCTTCGGTATGCGATCGCCACTATCCACTTCTATTGATAAGGTATGAGCTTGTGAAGGGTCGTTTCCATAAGATGTTGAAAATTTTACTGTCAACTAACTAGGCGGAGGCACAGTACCTCTCTAACATACCCTTCAATTAGTGGACACAATCTTACGAAGGAGGTCTACTATATGACCACATAGCCTCAAACCTGGAAAAATGCATCAAGTCCGTTTTAAAAGGAACGTGTTATTTACCGATAACTTTGATTGTGAAAGAGACATACATACTTTCGTTTGGTAGAATTTTTCCCAACGTGAATGGCGAGTTATGTTGGGCAATTGTAGGGAGGCCACGTATGGTGCTCAGATGTGGTGAAACAAGTTAAGAAGGCTACGACACGAGTGAATTGCATCCACTTAGTGTGTCACTTACGTGAAGACCTATAGTTTCAGGTAATGGAGTTTGACAGACTAAACCAAGGTATTACCGAGGGAGTGTACTATGTATACCTGAGAAATAGGACTTGCGAATGTGGGAGATTTTACGCGCTTCATTTTCTATGCGTTCATGCAATTACAACGTGTAGAAATCTACACTTGAATCCCATGAGCTTTGTGGATAAAGTGTACAAATTAGAAAACTTGTACAACGTATGGAAACATGTATTTCCACCAATCCTAGATGAATGTATCTGGTCGTCTGTATCAAGCGTTCCATTTAAGTTGTTACCCTATAGGTCATTGTGTCACAAACAAAAAAGGTTGACCGACATCAACCCTAATACGTGACAACATGGATATTCGAGACAGGTCAAACCAACCGAGGTTATGCGGGTGGTGTAAGAACCCGAGCCATACAATGCTGTCATGTCTACATCAAAAGGACAATGCAAACTAGAAAACAAATATCAATTCCATTATAATATGTAAACACGCGGTTCTGTGAAATGATAACAAATATTAGCTTTTCATTTTGTGAAATGATAACAAATTACAACTTTAATTTTGTAAAATGATAATAAATATCAACTTTAATTTTGTTAAATGATAACTATATTCCTCTAAAAACAAAATAATAAAATCTTCGATATAATATAAATGTTCGATATAAGGATAAAAATAATCAGTGTAGATGCCAGTCAGAATCTGTGTCACATCAGGGTAGTCGACGGTTACGTGATGGATTCCTTATTGGTTCAGCCTCCAGGGGGTTGTAGTCTCGGTAGCTCTTCTTCTTCGCATTCAGTCGATTATGATCCTTTCATTCTCGGTTGCCATCATGCATCCTCCAGACTACGAATAGGTGGTTTGGAAGATGAACCAACTTTGTAGAACAATAATCCTGGAGGTGTTTGTGTCACAAACGGCGAATGAGCATAACTATGTTGAGTCCCATACACCAATGGGATAATGAATGGACTTTCCATTAGTGCTTGAAACATAAACAGCCTATACGTCGTCGTCGATATCATTTTCATTGGAAATGTATATGGCATGAGCATGTAATACATCGGGGATGGTGTCCAAAAGTCCAACTTGACATAGGACTAGAAATAGAAAAATGTTTTGCAACATATGGTGCTTGTGTGAAGATGATAAGGTTAGAACACACGCTAGCATAAGACGATACATACTGAATAGTGGGTGGTATAAGCATCGGTCCTGCAATCGTCAGTGTTGGTTCTTGCATGGGCGTTGATAGTGGACCCGTTTTGTAATACCCCTAACCCGTATCCGTCGCTGAAATAGGGTTATAGAGTATTACCGTATAAACATATCTTAAAAACATACATTTCCAAATAATTATATAACCATAGCATAATCCATTCAAATACATGCATTTCGTCCCTTAATCGAGTCCTCGAAGCCTTAGAAACACTTTAGAAATTATTCGGAACTAAATCAGAAACATATGAAACCTTAAGGAAAAAGTTAGAAAAATTCACATTGCATAGGTCATGTGGCCATGTCCCAGCCCATGTCCGTGGCGATATAACTCTCTAACTTGGGTAACACGGCCAAGCCACACGTCCATGTGCCAGGCCGTGTAACCTTCGAAATGGCCTCACACGCCCGTGTGTTAAGCCATGTAACTTTCGAAAATAACCATTAAAACTTACAGAGGACACACGACCGTGTCGCATGGCCGTATGTCACTCACGACCGTGTCGCATGGCCGTATGTCACATACAATTGAAAGATACACCTATGTCTTAGGCCGTATAGACAAGAAAATGGCCAAAATCAAGCCATTTCTTTCACCCATTCAAACATGAACCTACAAGCAACTTGCACATATAGTTAAGAACTTAAAACATACCTAAACTATGCATAATAAAACCAATTCCCTACACCAAATATCCATACAACCAGTATACCAGTAAGCACCTCAATCACAATTCATCAAACTTACCAAAACATATGTATAAATTAACCTTACTTCCAACATACACATCTAGTTCCGTATCATCTTAAAACATAAAACAATTAAGACCATTTCTATCATAGCAACTTAATTCATCAACAAGCCAAAACAAACCACAAGTGTATACTTTCTTACCATTCTAATTGAACCAAAAGGATACATGTTTACAACCTTAGTAAAGTGCATAACAACTTAGTTTAGTATTTTGTCCAAAGGATACCATAACAACCTATATAGCCACATATACATGTCACAACCCTAAGGAGTACAAGAACTACCAACATTGGTGGATAGTGTGATCCGAAGACTCGATCCGTCCAAAAGTCAACAGTAACAATCTACAAAACTATACACAAAAACGTATAAGTTTATGGAGCTTAGTAAGAACATAGTAAGCCTTTTAACTTAACAACAAAAGAATGTAGCTCTTATTTTACTTGATTTGAAGTTACCGAAGTGCAAAAAAGAGCATGTATGTGCAATTTAGGGGTACCGAAGTACAAACAGAGGCACATAAGTGCAATTCAGAGGTACCGAAGTACAAACAAGAGCACATAAGTGCAATTCAGGGTATAATTAAGTGTAAATGAATAATTACATAATTATATTTTAACAACAAGTAGAAATTCAATTATGTATAAAAAGACTATGAACTTACCTCGACAACTAATACGAAGAAATACAATCGAGCTAATCCATAACTTTTGCTTTCCCTCGATTTAAGTCCGGCTGAGATTTATATTGATCTAAATAAGTAAATTAAATATATTTAATACATACACTATTCAATTTAATCCAAAATTAATACTTTTGTAAATTTACATTTTTACCGCTAACATTTTAACTTCATTACAATTTAGTCCTTAAGCTCATAAATGGGAATTTATGCAATTTCATCCCTAACCCATGCTAGCCGAATTTACTATGAACACATATTAACTCATACAAATCATTATTTCATAATTTCACCATGTACTTTTACTATTTTTAGAAATAAGTCCTTAAATGATAATTTCATCAAAAATCACTTTACAAAAGTTGTTTATTTAATAACAAGGACTCATTTTGTTCCAAAAAAAATCATAAACCAAGCAAGAACATTCATGGCAAAACCCTAGACCTTTAACAATTTTGTAAATTAGTCCTTGAGCTAGCTAGATTAAGTTACAACAATCCCGAAAACATAAAAATCATTAAAAATGAGATCAAAACACATACCATGAAAGCAAAATACAATCGCCAAACTCTAACTACTCTCTTTTTGCAAATTCGCTTGAAGAAGAAACACTTTGGAGAAGATGATATATTTTTCTTATTTAATTTTATCATTAATTACCTTTTTACACTTTTAACCTTTAAAACCATTCATAATTTCAACAAAACCAATCCATGAATATCCACTAACTATAGAAATGGTCTATTTACCATCTAAGTCCTCTTATTTCAAAGTTTCATAGTTATTTGATACCTTTAGCTACTAAAATTCTACTTTTGCACCTTTTACGATATAGTTTTTTTTTACTTAGTTAAACATGTAAATGACAAAATTTTTTAACAAAATTTTTATATGACCCTGCTAACATACCGTAGACATTAAAATAATAATAAAATAAATATTTTCACATTGGATTTGTGGTCCCGAAACTATTTTTTCAATTTCATAAAAAATAGGTTATTACATGCCTCGCCAGCCCTTGGATTTAAAAGGGGGCGTCATGGCCTACTCGTATGGGGATACCGACGCCTCACCTCTTCCCCATACAAATATAGCTTACCATGGATCTTAAACCATGGCATATACTCCAGATTGCATGCTAACTCCAGAACAATAATAGTTTCGCGAGTAGGTAATAAATCATATCAATTATTCCACATTAAAGGTGCTCATAGGTCGGGCCAGGTCGAGCCCAACAAAAATATTAGTCTATTTATTAGGCCTGTCGGGCCTAGCCTGACCGAAAAAATGGGTCTAAAATTTTGTCCAAGCCTGACCTGGATAAAAATGTTAAAACCTCAGCCTGGCCTGCTCGTATTAATTTTTTATATGATTTTTAAATATATATAATATATAAAATACCAAAAACATTAAAATAAATATTTTCTAACAAGTTGAAAATAAATTTTAAAAAATATGTATACTTAAATAACAATAAGACAGATGCAACTTAATAAGTAAATGTCTCTAAAATAATAACAAAATTAATAATAAAACAAATGTGATACAATATCCAAACAATAACAACAAAATAGTAGTAACATAATAGTAAAATGGTAGCAAAGTAGGGAGAAAACAACAAGAAATTAGCATTAAAACAACAAACAAATAGCAAATTTTGTTGTCCTTTTGTGAATTTGGGTCGGGTCGGGCCCGGGCAAAATATGCCTTACCCGAGGTTCGGCCTGTTTTTTAAACGGACCTTTTTTTTCCCAAGCCCATTTTTTACCTATATTTTTGCCCAAACCCTCCCACTTTTCGGGCAGGCCTTTAGGCTGGACCAGGTGGCCCGACCCATGAGCAGGTGCTAAGGAATGAGGGGGATGAACGTGAAAACAGATCATAAAGTTTGCCAAAGTCACGGATTTGACTTAGGGCTCTAGACGTTCAAAAAAGAAACTTGGATTCTGGCACAACTTGAAACGCAAACGAATCCAAGTTAGATAAAAATAAAGAAAACAATTAAAAATAAATAACTAAGATGAATAAAATAGTATAATTAAATCTAAAATTAGAATTAATAAAGAAGAAAGATGGAAAGATAGAACGTGGTATGTAGAAATCTTAATAAAACTTGGAAACACGAAGAATTCACAACTCCCTTCAAGCGGATCTAATTTTCCCTCCAATAAAGAAAACTTGGAAAGAAAAAAGTTTGAAAATGATCCCCACAATCTGAAAAGATTGTTAAAACTTCTAAAAGAAATTCAAGAGAAATTCTTGAAAAAGAAAACTCAAAGAGAATTTATTAACTTAAAAGAGAAGTTGAATAATAATGAATTGTGTGATTTGTGTACAATGCAAAAGTCTATATATAGGCTAGCTAAATAAATATAAGTAAAACTCTTAAGTATACAAGAATTATAATTAATCTAAATAAGAAATAATTTTAAACTAAACTTTGTTGTTGACATAAAACTCCTAAATAACTTAAACTACTTAACAATTATTAAAAATTTAGAATAATAAAATAATAAGAGCTGATAAATACAATATTAGGCTCATATATAATAAAAATTAAGCTAAACTTAAACCCATTATGATTTAAATTTGAATTAAAAGCCCGAAACTCGTAATTCTCGTCATAATCCCGTCCAGAAATTTTACTCTCGCAGTCTTCACTAAAACGGTCATAACTTGAGCTCCCAAACTCAAAATAAAGTGATTCAAAGTGCATTTCAAAGCTAAGAGATAGTTCTTCGAACTTCGTGAGAACATCTCAACCCATAAATGTCAGGATCCCATCCAAAAAGTCGTCACAAGTCTGATAATTTCTCAAGCTTGAAAATTGGTAGCTTCGGTGAATGGAATTTAATAAATTTCACCACATCCGTGCATGTATCATTCCCCCTTTCCTCGAAAAGATTCATCCTTGAATCTTGTCTTTGGTTGAATCTTGGTTTGATTTGCTTGACTTTTGACATTGTTGTTGGGCCTTGAGGTAGTGCGAGTCCATCACATCTATGGGTCTAAAATTGGGCCTTGAGACTCGCATCAACAGGTCTATTCCATATGTTGATATGTTGAGAGTGGAATATCAGCCAATTCTCATCCGACCGCCGCAAGTCAATAGGATGCAAATCATCAAGGTCTTGAGGTGCCACGGGAATCAATTGTCAGAATCCGAACTGCCGCAACACTCTATCGGTCTTGTGCATATCAACGATAACGTACACTACCAATGGGACCTTCACATGCCAAGTGTTCGGATTCATAAAGAATTCCTTGAGGATGACTTCTCGAATTGTCAAATCCTCGTATGGTGTCTATTCAAACTATATTAACGCGATAAAAACATTAGTTATATATATACTACTAAATACGAAATCGACTACGTTAAGATTTTATAGTTCAAATTTAAATAAATACATACATTCGCTTTCAATCGTCTTTCAATAGTTGGTATAATAGAAGTCGTATATCTTGAAGCTCCATAGGTAATCCCATGTGACTCAACGCATGGTTCCACTTATTTAAATAACTTCTTAACATAATTGTAATAGCCTAAATTCAAGGTTATCGGAACAATGGTTTCGCAACCACAAATCCGATTTAAAGATAAATTTATTTTAATATTTTTGTATGAATATTTATATGATAGGAAAATCGTATTAAAATATCAATAGAAAAATTTTACTGATTTAGTGGTTAATTAGAAAAAGGAATTATTGAAGGAATTGGGTAAAAATAAGGTATCGAGACCTTGATCTCGCAAAAATGAGTAGGAAATATTTTTATAAATATTTATAAGATATTAGTAATGTGGCATTAAAATTTCGTTAGAAAATTTTAACGTTTGGGTAGTTAATTAAATGAAAAGGACTAAATTGAAAATAGTGTAAAAGTTACTAGAAGGATTAAATAGCTCAATTGTCAAATGAGGAGGGGACTAAAGAGAAAATAAGCCCAAAGGAGATGAAAAATCAGGAGAATTACTAAAATAAGGACAAAATGGGAAAATAACAAAATTTACTAAATAAAAGTAGGACTAATTTGGAATATCTAAAAATCTCTTCATTTTTCTTCATTCTCATCAGCCAAAAACACCATAGGAGGAGTTCTTTAAGCTGGTATTTTATAATTTTTGCATCAATTGAGTCAATCATTTCCTTTTTCTTGTAATTTTTGTGTTTCTAAGACTTTTACAACTAGGTCCTACTATTAAATTCATTAGTTTTTGATTTCATGGATAAAATTGAAAGTCACCATAGTTGATTGCTGTAATTTTATGATTAAATAGCATGAAATTGAAGCTTTAATTTGTTTACGAGATGATTTTATTAGGTAATTTCAATAGAAATTGATTTTTAGGACCTAATTGTGAAAATGTTTGGAATTAAAGTCTAGTGCTGAAATTATGACTCCCAAAGGTTATAAAGTAGTTTAAATTGATACAATAAAGTGTTAATTGAGAAAAACCATCTCAATTGAGAGGCTAATTGAGTAGGGACGAAATTATTATTTATTAAAAGTTTAGGGAAAAATGGTAATAAACAGCTTGCACTAAAACAGTTTTGGACAGCAGCAGTAGACTAATTTTGAAAAATCACCATAAATTGTGGAAATTGAATTAGAGATGAAAAAAATATGGAATTAAAGCTTATTGAGTCTAGTTTCTCATAGAAGAAACGGTGTAAGCAATGGATTTGTAAATCATGAGATATAATAAATTTTGTGAGATAAGATTAGAATGAATTTGAGTTCCCCTGTTCTGATTTTGAAAAATCATAAAAAATTGAATAAAAATAATTTTGGGTTTAAATTTATATTTTTAGAATCCTTAATGAGTCTATTTTCAATAGAAACAAATGAGAACATCACCCCAAAGCTTTTATGAAGAGATAATTAATTTTTAGTGAAGAAGAGTCAGAACTATCAGACAGCAGAATATGGGTGAATTTAAAGAATAAACTGTACTTATTGGCTAAACCAAAAATTATGAAAATTTTATGGTAAGAATATATGTGAGTCTAGTTTCAGGGAAAATTAGCAGATCCTAATTTGGAGTTCTGTAGCTCAAGATAAAAATAATTTAGTGACTATGACTCAAGTAGACAGCTTTGAATGAACTATAAATAATAATGAAATTATAGAGAATGTTGCATATGAACATGAAATGTATTAAATTGATAATTAAAATTATTTATTTAGATCCAGAAAATTCAAATACGAAGCTAGATCGAGGAAAGGAAAAAGTTCGAGATTAGTAGATTTTTGTATACGAACAAGTATCGAGGTAAGTTCGTGTAACTTGAATTATATTCTTAAATGCTTGAAATGTATGTCATTGATGTGAATATGATTTGAATGTTCATTGTATGAAAATTGATAAAACATTTATATATTTTATAAAAAGGGGAAGAAATCCCGGTTGAATGAAAGGAAAATTCGATGGATCTCTGAAAAGGAATTGACGATAAAAGGGATCTAGCCCGGACGGGTGATCCTATCCTGATATAGCCCTCTAGAAGAATATGTGGAAAATGGATTTAGCCCGGACGGGTAATCCGAATTAGGGTCTGAATTTAGCCTGGACTGGTAATTTAGATCCAAGCTCATTAGAGTAATTGTCGTTGCAGGGGATTTAGCCTGGACTAGTGATCTCGAAAATACTCTATGAGTTTATATTACAAGGGATTTAGCCTGGACTGGTAATCCAGCTGTAAGGATGAGGTTCGCGGGAGTGTGCTCTCTGAAATGGAAATGTGCGCACATGAATATGAATTGACGGACCCGGAAATTGTACACTAAAAGTGTACCTCTAAAAATCCATCGAAAATTCCGAGAAATTCAACGGGATAAATATGGAAAAATAATAAGGGAATGGAAATCATGGTATTGATGAGTTCATCAATCATGGTATATATATTATTGACACATGGAAATTATAGGAGTAACTTGAATGTTGAGTTTGTGCATGTTAGGGTAATAATGCATTGAATGGATATATGAATGTTTATTGTATTGTATTGTTAAATATTAGGTAAGTATAATTCTTGTTACACGAGCTTACTAAGCACAAAGTGCTTACCCTGTTTCCTTTTTCCCTGTTTTGTAGTGTTAAGAGCTCAGAGGTCGAATTCAGTTGGAGATACATCACACTATCAACCTCAAGACTTCGATATATAAAGAAACTTTATTTTGGAAATCAATAGCATGTATAAGCTAATAAAGTAAATGTTAATGTGAAATGAATGTAAGGTCAACCATTGGTATGGCTAACAAATCTTGGTTTTGGTATGTGATGAGGTTATCTTATAAATATGCATGAATCTATTATGTTGAATTGGATTGTTTGATGTGGATTGGTTGATGTGGATTGGTCTCTGTTTTAAATTGCAGGGAAGGTTAGATATCTATAAAGGGGTTATATTGAGTAAAAAAAATTAATTCGTAAACTCCGGTAATGCCTCGTACCCTATTCCGGCAACGAATACGGGTAGGAGGTGTTATAATAATAATTTAAATTTAAATCAATTTTATCATGGTAATATCTATTGAATTTTACCTTGTTACGAGTGGGAATGTATACGGGTAGTTCGCTCGATGACGTAAAAATGGAAGCCGATACCGTGCCCATGATTGCAGTAGTAAAAGGTAACCACCAATTTTGATTTTTCTTAGTTGTGTCGCCCGACATATCTTTTGGTACAATGTTACCAGCACGGCGAACCCCCAACTGAGTTCGTCCGCTCCTTTAAAATTGACGAGTTTCAACAGCCACCTTAGATTGACAAAATTTCATGACTTATCTGACAACAAGATTCCCCAAAAAATCTGAAGGATATATGCTGAGCGTGTTGTTCTCTTTCGACTTTAGTCGAATCCTCATTCAGCCCCGCAGGATTTTTTTTGTATCCAAGCCATTTCAATCCAACCTCTATAAACCGTCTCCGGACCCGAACCCAAAAGTTCACCACATACGGCTCCCTAATCAACAAACTGAATAGACCCGATGACTACCGACCCATCCACCGATAACCCTAACTGGAAATGCACGTCCTCTAGAGTGATAGTACACTCGTCGCATGGAAGATGGAATGTGTGCGTCTTGGGTCTCCACCTCTCCAACAATGCGCTTACGAGTTTCAAGTCCAACTTATACCCCTGGCCTACAAAGGCCACATGCCAAAAATCGGCTTCTCTCAAGTATGGTTCGATCAACGGTGATGGAGGATCAGGTAGATTACGAATATGGCATTGTAAAACTCGATCTTCCGCCTATTACATAAAAAAATATACAAAATATTAAGTTAAATATAACAATGAAATTAAAAAAAATTAAACAAAATTAAGATTTATTATTACCATTTGTAATTGATTGACGAAAATGTGCTTGTCATCAAGATAGATTAGAGACCTGACCATTGCTAATTATATAAAATAGAAATTAATTTTTAATAAAAAATATTTTTTTAAAATATTAATAAAAAATCTATTTTAGATTAAAAAATCTATTTTAGATAGAAATAAAATTTTAGTAATAAATTTAAGAAAGAATTTGAGAGAATTTTAAGAGTGACTTGAGAAATTTGAGAGATTTTTAGAGAATATTGTGAGAAATTAGTAAGGGGTTATATTTTTTATCGTTGAAGGGGGCAACAACTATTTAGAATAACTATTGGGGGAGGAACGCGCCTAATTAGACATATTTTTCATTAACGCTTTTAGCTATAAGTATTTTACTAGTGACATACAAAAAACGCTTTCAGCTAAAAGTATTTTTTTGAATTTTTTTCAACTAGAAATGTTTTACATAAATCGACCAATTCCCATAAATATTAAAAAAATTGACTTTTTTTTTTAAGTTTTTAAAATAAGGGCATGTAGTCCAAATAACTTAGACCCAAGAAATTCGAAAATAATGAATAATGATTAGACATCTAATGGTTTGATTTGTATCCGTTTGGCATAATTTTATAGAATCACTTAACTTTATTCATAGCTACCAAGGGGTCCTCCAATGGGCTTATACAACTTGGAATAAAATAAAATAAAAAATGAAGAGTGAAATACGAGGATGTTCTACACACTTCTAGCCAACTCACATCACATGTGACATAACCCTGACCCATTCCCACCTTCTTTCTCTTCCTTCCCTCTCGTCTAATATGAATTGAAATTGTTACTTTCATTCTTTCATCATATCCAAAATCTAATACTATGTTATTGCTAACAAAGATCCAGCAAAATACAATGGCAACTGAAATTCTTTATAATACAAATAAAAGGAGAACGAATGTACAAAATAATTGAAAATTCCCTATCAATATTACATAAATGGTACCAAAAGAGCTAAGCAGGAGCTGGGAGGAGACGAGGAGTGGAGGAAACAAAAGGGAGATTACGAAGGATAAGGAAACGAACACGCCTTGGGAAAGGAGCTTCATGGAACAAATGCTCCAGCACTCTGGCCAAAAGCACCATGTACTCCTCCATTAGCTCCGCCACATTTGCCACCAGAATCATTTTCTCCAACAGTCTACCGAAATCCAAATCAATTAGTAATGAAGTCAATCCACCCCCGAAATGATATATATATGGAGAAATTTTGGTGGGGTCGTCGAAAAATATTTTATTTTAATAAAGAAACGGGTGATTTGGTGGGTTTAGGGTTTAGGGAAACTGGGTCTACAAAGTCAATTGAGTTGAGGGGTTTTGCAGTTTCTAGTTTCCAGTGTGCGGCAGAAGGCGGGTGCCCATGGGTTGAGGGCTTTCCACGTGGAGAAGAATCCAAATTAACTCTTCTTACACAGATCTAGACGCAGCTGCTCTCATCCTTATCTTACTCTCTTCCTTTCTTATCTTTTTTAATGGACTTTCCTTACATTAAAAAATTACATATATCCTTCATCGTAATAAATTTATTTCAATAAATAAATTATTTATATTATTATTTAGAATTACGAGTCAATTTTCGGCTAAAAAATTACAAAAATATTATTTTATGATAAAAATAAATTATATTATTCGAGTATATTTTAATTTTTTATTATAAAATAAGAAAAATATGCATATGAAGGGAGTTAAACCCATGTTAATTTCATTGATACAATCTTAAATTTACCACAAAATTTAAGTTCTATTTTAATTTTTATTAGCTTTATATATTGATAATGTTGTTGATTGATATGATGTTAATTGTATTTATTTAGTATTCTTCATCTATGTATTCATGTGTTTAAATTTTATTTTATTAACAATTTAATATATATTTATTTTAATATCATGTGTTATTATTAATTAATTTCAGATTGTACAATTCATTGTTTATTATATGTTATTTTTAAACACAAATTCATATTCTAAATACATAATTTCCACATGCATACACATGCAATAGAATTTCTAGTTTAAATTATAATTTTAAAAATTAGTTATAAATAAAAAAAATTGATAAGGCTTTTTTTTTCATTTATTAATATATCTGTTAGTTATAAAAATAAAGATAATGTAGTGGTTATATTTAAAATATACGGATAGACGGATAATATTTAAATATAAGAAGGATATACAAATAGACTGTCGATGACAATTATTTATAAATGATGCCTGTTAAAAGTATATTTGTTTATCTATTGTTTCGAAATATTTAGTAAGGTTTTAAAGTTTTGAAGTAAGATGTCATTGACTCTCTGTATATAAATTATATTTTAAATACTATGGCAAAAAGATAAAATATGTTAAATACAATCCTTAAAATATATTTTGTTTGATGCTTTCACTTATTTTTAATTTTCAGTTCCCAACTCCAAAAAATGTTGTCAGAGTGGTTTGTAGCGTCTCCAATAGTATACTTATCATTTTCTCTCTCAGATCCAACCCATTTTTACCAGAGATGAATGTGCATGCTATGCTATCATCAAATTGTTCTACCAGTTGACTACAAGAGAATTTTAGACAGGCGGAAGGTATCAAAGGATGAACACTAACACCTACAAACTTATGAAGACAACCCTCAAAAGCCAACACTAAAAAAGAAAGGTCATTGAGCAACTTATTTTACACACTACTCACCCCTATTCTTCTAACCATATGCATACACATGAGACATAATTTACAGTTCCTAATCGCATTGCTTACCAAGATACAGAACAGTAAATCAACCTACCTACATCATGTTTCAACATCAAGTCAAGATATACAAGTCATCTCCATATTCCCATGACCAGAATGAATAAGATGGTAATGATGAAAACGACCAACAGAAGAACTGATAGGGAGCTTGAGCTTTTATGCATGGGCTCTGTCTTGGAACACATTTGGCTGCTGCATGGCTTGCTAACTTCCTTAACCCTCTGCCTCAGTTTTGTACAAGGTTCTTTACCAATATCCTCGCTGCTAGTGAACTTGAACAACTGATTCTCTTTCTTGGACTCATAAGAGCTAGAAGTCTGTCCGGTAGCTTCTGCTTCTGTGACCTGCATCCAAAGTATTGAAACTTGCTATGTGAAATGTAGTTCAGTAAACTGATATATAAAAATAAGCTATTCCTGGTTACCCTACCTCAGTTAGAGCAGATTGAACTTCTTCTTCTTCACCGAGGCCAGCACTTGTCAATTTGCCATCATCAAAACAGCCTGCAGACACTTTCATTGGTCCGTTAGAAATTTTCATTAGCAAGCGTAGTCTTCTTGGAGCATTGCCCTGATTTAAAATGTGGTCTAAACTTGGTTTTTCCTGAGGCTCACGGGTCCTAAAGTTGAATCCAGTTCCAAGAGTTTCAAAGTCTTCTAACGGTTGTTGCAGAGGCTGGTAGGCTCTAGTCCTCATTCCAGTTACACCACCGTTATTCACATGATTCCTCAGACCGGTTAATTGTTGCAAATTATTAAAATCACCAATTGCAGAATTAGTAGAAGAAGTTGCTTGGCCAACGCAATAGTTTTCAGGACCACCAATATGTCCACCTATGAATACTGGATCATATGGCGCAGTTTGGGTAAGGCTGGACTCTAAGGAAGTTAGCATTTGCACGGAGTTCTTGTCATCAACAAACCCACCAGACCACCCAGGACCTCCAATGTCTGACTCATACTGGTAAAGAATTTCAAAACATAAAAAATTAAGTTAGAATCCAACCATAAACTAAATCTCATTGCCTTCAAAGTGAAAAACAAATGCAAAATATGAGGCAGAAACTCAAACTCAAGCTTTAGAAAACTAAACAGGAAACAAATAATGGTTACATACAAAGGAAATAAAGGCTAGAAGTTATCTCTTTACCTGAACTGGCAACATTTCAGTGTATATGCCATTTTCTTTGACATAGGAGGTTTCTGGTGGCATTGCCTTCGAGATGAATGCATTACCAGACAAGGGCATTTCGGTTCCAGCAACCAAGTTTTTCCAACTGTTAGACTCTTCAGAGAAGTTATCATGGTTATTCAAGGCCTCATCCAACAATGGGAAAGATATATTTTGTTTGCTAGTCCCATCCTGGAAATGGAATCCATTTTGATCATGGCCAAAGTCGCTTGCATGAGGGGAATCCATGTAGGGTGGCAGATCTTCAAAAAAATGTGAGTTCATTGGCGAGAAGACTTTATAATCAATTTCATCACAATTGGGTTCATACAAGTCTGAATTGCTTCCCAAGAGCGGATATTTCTGTGTTAATAAGCAAAAAAACAGTTCTTGTCAAGAGTCATGGTATAGTCAATATAAAACAATGATGCATGCAACAATGCTAGAATATGGATAACTTGTTGACTTCTACCAAGGTTTCTTCAGCTGCGTGATCTTCTCCATCAGAAGTCATATGACTATTGCAGCAGCTGTCACCCGTTATTTGACCATTTCGCATGGAAGTATCGGGATTCTGAGCTTGTGTCTCAGATGATATGGTATCTTGGAGAAGATCCGATGATGTATCATCATCAGGAGCAGATTTTGTCATGGCAGCCGAACATACGGTTTGTTCAACCTCATCATACTTCACAATATCATTCTTCTCTTCCGGTTTATGAAACAATCGACATAGAACAAAAGCACTCTGCACCAAGAAAAAGGGTCCAAGTCATATAGTCATTCTTGTTTTTATTTGAATCAAACCCTTAACAAAGAATAGCAAGCCTAAAAATTAAGAAGGAAAACCTGGCCAGGGGCGGTGCCATCAAGGTCCTTTGTAGTGGGACGGTACTCATGCATGATCCAGTAAGTACGCTCGCCCTTGGGAGCACGGCCCTTGTAAAAAACCAAAGTCTTCTTCATGCCAATCAGTGACTTTTTAGACTTAATGGTTCGATCCTTACCCGTTGCTTTCCAATATCCTTTATCCGTAGCTCTGTTGGAACGATGGCTGTTCGGGTACTTCCTATCAAGCGGGCAAAAGAAGAACCACTCTGGATCGTCCGATTTTATCACCGACAGTCCTGTATTTAAATTCAACCATCCCAGCAATAAAAATTCAGAATTTAACTAATTTTGGAACATAGAAACTTTTTTTCGCAGAGAGGAATTTCAAAAAAAAAAAAAAAACCGTAAGTTTACCTCAAATTGCAAGTTGTAGGAATCGAATTTATGAAATAAAATGTATATTAATTTCATATATTGAGCGAATAAAGCAAAATTTCCAGCTGACGCTTTGGCTAAGGCTAAGGTATCAAAGAATCAAAACAATACTTAAACCAATAATTTCTTTCTTACGCAAAAGAAAAAGAGAAAAAAAGAAATACCAGGCAAATCCCATGGCTCCCATTTGCAGACATCGATTTCAGGAATGACACCAACCTCGGAATGACGACCGTTGATCTTCAATCTAAGGTAATGATTGATGAGCTCCTCATCTGTCGGCCTGAACCTAAACCCTAAAGGCAACGTTTCCATCGTTAAAACTGCCATCCTTTGCTAGTTTTCAAAAAAAAAATCTCGATTCTGAGTAAAATTGTCTTCTTCTTCTTCAGTGACTATCCAACTAGATTAGTTAGGAAGGTAAATTAGTTGATTTTCAGTTGAGAGCTCCGTCGGGTCGCTTTCGTCGTCGTAGGGTAAAGCCGCAAAGCCTAGTAAATGTGAAAAAAAAAAATCATGTGTGAGTAATCACGTGACCATGTCCGGTCCCTTTTTGCAGCCGTGTCGCTCTACCATTGGTGGAGACTGAAGCGCATTACAAGAGGAAAACGATGAGAGGCGCCCACAGCGTATAAAAAACCCCGGTGTGGACGGCGAATTGAGCCACCCAATAATTGAGTTCCTTTTTCCTCCTTTTCCAGTGTAGGCTAAGGCAATGGAGCACTAGATCCTACACAATTACCAAAATACCCTCTCTACGCTTTTGTTACTTTTTTTTGCTTCTTGCTTTTTGGATAATACCGACCACGTCTTTTCATTGTAATGTTGCACTGGGGAAAAGGAGCACAGTGGTTAGCTTATCACGCAAGCCTTTTCGTATTTTAATAGTCACAGTAAAGTTAAAGCTTTTTCTATTGGTTTTTATTAAAAGAGAAAAAGAAAAAAATTATTTTGCCTCGTGCGCCCGGCTGTCTATAATATTGTGATATTTGCCCAGAAACTTTTTTATTTGATTCATTCACGTGCTTTTCTAGTGTTCTATATATATGGATTACTTGCAACTAGATTTATATTTTAGGCTCTGTTTGTTTCACTAAAAATGACTTCTAAAAAATAATTTTTAAAAAATAATTTACTTTTCTATAAAAGTTAATATTTTCTGATGTTTGGATGAATCTGTGTAAAATATTTTCTTATTTGATAGATTTCTTAAAAATATTTTATAAAAATTGTTTTAAATTAAACAAACATACATTTGATATTTTCTTATTTTTTTTATTATTTAATTAAATTTATTTTTATCTATAGTTTTATATTTTACATTTTTTTTGCATATATTTTTAATATTATGTTAAATTCAGATTCATTACAACGTTATTTTTTAATTACATGACTACTAAGTGAATATTTTTTATTTAAAAATGTGACATCAATAAAATTGACAAAAAAATTTAACGATATCTAAAATTAGACTTGATTTTCATATTTGAAAAGTAAAGGGACTAAATTCTTAAAAATAAAAGTACAAAGACTAAATTACAAATCTGTGAAGTGTATATAGACTTATGACATATTTTAACTTTTATACTACAAAATATTTATTATTAATATATTTATAATTGTAATAAATATTTATTATTAAAATATTAATTTAAATATTTTCAATAATATGTGAATAATATTATTTAAAATTATTATTTTTAAAATTTATTATTAAAATAAAATTGAAATATTAAATAATTTATTAAAATAATAAAGTATATTTAATATTAATAATTTATTATATGACTAAATATATATAATTAAATATTTGTGTTTAATAATATTAAAAAATATAATGTTTTAAATATTTTTAAAAATAAAAATAAAATTTATTATCAATATAATAATATTAAAGTTGATTTAAATTAATTTTTATATAAAAATAAAATTATATATAGATGAAATCTTTTTCGAAAAATAACTTGCTCTTTTTAAAAGGGTAAATCATTTTACAAGAAAAAAAACTCATTTTACCTTGACATGTAAACCATTTTCCGTTGACTAAATTATTTTCTGTGAAACAAACACAAAAAAATGCAGAAAACATTCTCCGTAAAACCTTTTACATGTAAATAAACAGACCCTAAACTTCAAAATATATTAATTAAAGTTAAAAACTGCTCCAAGTCCTTGTATTCTTTGTACATTTGAACTTTATTCCTCTTATTTTTATTTCAATGAATTTAGTCCCTCTACTTTTGAGATTAAAAAATACATGTTCAATTGTTAATACCATGAGTTTTTCTATTAAATTCAGATTCATTGCAAATGTTATTTTCTGTTACATAATCGTGAAGTGAGATTTTCTTTTAAAATTTCAAAATATTGCAACAAATTTAAAAAAAATAAACAAATTAATAATTAGATCTAAAATTTAAAATTTAAAAAATAAAAAGACTAAATTATTAAAAATAAAAACATAAAGATTAAATTCTAAATGTATAAAAATCTTAAACTTTGACTGAAAATTGCTTACAGAAAATTTTTGATATTTTATTATATTTGGCCCCTTCGTTAGGCCCCTTCGTTAACAATTCTTGTCATTGCTCATGTTGACCTTTAAAATAAGTTGATGAACCAATCAAATGGTGATATCCTGTAACTTCTGGGTTAATATAATATTTTTCCCATTAAAATATTAAAAAATTATAAAAATCAGAAAAAAATTATAAAAATAGTAAAAATATGAAAAAATTAAAAAATTAAAAAATATATGGAAATTGATTTAAACTTTTAAAAATTATAAAAAATTAATAAATACTATCAAAAATATAATAAATCTAATAAATTATAAAATTAATAAAACATATTTAAAATTTCATAAAAATGTACTAAAATTCTATAAAAATTATAAAAAGAATAAAAAGTATAAAAATTTATATAAAATCATACAAATCTTAAAAACCTGAATTGAACTACCATTTAAGAATCTCAAAATTTTCGTCATCAGGAGTGCCCTGCAAGAATCCTAGAGAAAGCAGTAACTGCTGTGGCTTGGGATGGCGGAAAGCAGTGGTGATGAACGAAAAGAGAGGGATGAGATTTCTCTCCTAGCAAAGGAACTTGTGCAATTATCTGTGAAAGGGTCGTTGGTGATTCCAAGTGAAAAACCAACTTTGATTGCTATCGTCTGGACAGAGAAGCTCCATAACCCAAAAAGTTTTAGGGCACAGCTGAAAAGTATATGGAAGACTAAGAAGAAGTTTGAGATCCAGATGGCAGGGCAAAACTTATTTTTGATTGAGTTTGATTTAGAAGAAGACCTGGAGTTGATCATGGAAGGAAGGCCATGGCTGTTCCGAAAAAGACTAATTTTATTCAATAGAATATCCCAACCGACAGAAAGAGCCCAAGTTCGACTCAAGTCTTCACCGTATTGGATTAAAATTGTCTCTTGTCCACTAGAAGCTAATAAAAAAGATTTGCTACATGCCTTTGGGGTTACTTTTTAGGGGGTCCTTAGATCTGAAATTAATGGAGAATTATGACGTATTAGAGTAAATCTTATTCTGCAAAAACCCCTGAGAAGAGGTATTTTTGTCTCAACTGATAATATTAATAAATTATGTATTTCTTTCAAATATGAAAAACTGCTAATACTTTGTTTTGAATGTGTAAGAATGGGGCATGGATTAATAGACTGCTGTGAGTTAAATCCTTCAAAAAAATTGAGGCTAGAGATGACCCACAATACACGTTGGCATTAAGAGCAGAATCTAATCTAGTTGAGAAGGAGTGTTTTAAATTCAATACTTTCTCAAAAAAGGGAAGGACATAATGCTCGTATACAGGAGGTTCAGAGGCATTGGTCTTGAAGGTGGAGGTAAATGAAGCAAGCAACAGTATGAGCAAGATGCAATCAAAGAAATTAGAGTGGAATGTGCTGGAGGGTATCACAAAGAAAAACGATAGAGTAGTTACAATTTTGCAAGATGTGCAGATGAATGAAAGAAATGATAGACAAGTTCATAATTCAAATATAGATAAGAAGACAATTTGGAAAAGAATAGTTACAGTACCAACATTGGTTGGGGAAAATGATGACTGTAGAGTAAAGAAAGCCTAGAAGATAAAATGAGATTTGCGTTAACAAAGCAAAAAACGTAGCTGGATCAAAAAGACTAAAAAAAGAAGAAATAAATATATGTGGTGAATTCTTACCAGAAACAATAATTGAAGTTATGGAGAAAGATGTTCACTCAACTTTTATAGGATCGGCGGCTGCCCAATGACAAGCTGACCGGGAGCAATGAAAAGCATAAGATGGAATGTCTGTGGATTGGGGAGTCTACGGACAATTAGAAGGTTGCGGTATTTCTTAAAGCAGCATACTCCCCATATGGTCTTCTTAATGGAGGCAAAAATTGATAAACATCGCATGGAAAAGTGTAGGAGAAGTTGTGGTTTTCTGAATGGGATTGATATTGACACAGATGGCTCGCACGGAAGTCTATGTTTATCATAGAAGGAAGATGTAAAAGTTACGTTAAGGAGTTTTTCTTAAGAATCACATTGATGTAATGGTAAAGGAGGAGGACACTAATGAAGAGTAGAGATTTACAGGATTTTATGGGTCTCCTTACGTTAATAGTAAAACTGAATCTTGGAATCTATTAAGGAAATTGGGTGAAGATAAACGGCATCCATGGTTAGTAAGTGGGGATTTTAATGAAATAATGTACTCTTTTGAGAAAAGTGGAGGGATACCAAGAGAAGATAGGAAAATGGAGGTTTTCCGTGAGACGCTAGAAGAATGCCAATTGGAATATATAGGATTTTCAGGGGCCTGGTTTACTTGGAAAAGAAGAAATTTTGCAGAAACAAACATAAAGGAAAGACTAGATAGGGGAGTTGCAAATGAAAAATGGAGGGATCTTTTTCCATTAGGTAATATTCATTATTTAACTCATTTGCTGTCTGACCACTGTCCACTACTCCTTAATACTAAAAGTGGAAATGATTATGCTGGAAAAGCTCAATTTAAATTTGAGGCATGGTGGATCACAGAGGAATCCTTGGAGAATGTAATTAAGGAATTTTGGGAATCAAATACAGGCACAATTATGGAGAAACTGGAACAGTTACAAGTGAATCTTAAGAAATGGGCAGGATCAATTTAGAAGAGAAGAGAAGGGCTAAAGAAAAAGTTAACAAAGGAACTCGAAGTGCTGCTGTTAAAAGAAAGAGACGATAACACGTTAGCAAAGATTATTGACACCAAGGTTCATCTAAACATGGAAATTGATAGGGATAAAATTTATTGGGAACATAGGGCAAGAGCAAACTGGCTTAAAGTAGGGGACAAGAATTCAGCTTTTTTCCCCGAAGAAAAATAAACACAATATCTAGGCTAGAGTTAGATGGGGGAGGGGAGGCTACAGAAGAAAGTAAGATTAACGAAGTCGCTACTTTATATTTCCAGAAGTTATTTATGTCAAATGGGGTTGGAGATCCATCTCATCTTCTATTTGGTATTAATGAGAGCATCTCATCAGATATTAATGTAGAACTATTATCAACCTATACGGAAGAATAAGTGTTTTTAGCTTTGAAGGAATTGGGTCCAACTAAAGCACCAGGACCCTATGGCTATCCAACAGTTTTTTTTCAAAGATACTGGCACATTTTAGGTATGGAAGTTGCTACTTTCTGTTTAGGAATTCTGAATGAGGGCCAAAATCTTGGCCAAGTAAATTCAACAGATATAGTACTGATTCCGAAAACACAAAATCCCACCAACCTAGTTAATTTCAGACCTATTAGCCTATGTTCGGTCCTACATAAAATTGTGACAAAGACAATTGCCAATAGATTTCAAGTAGTAATAGGGAGATGTATTGATGCGGCTCAGAGTGCTTTTGTTTCAGGAAGATTAATTTCTGATAACGTTCTCCTAGCTTATGAAATACTATATGGCAGTCAAACTCGATATGAGTAAGGCTTATGACAAGATTGAGTGGAGTTTCCTTAAGGAAATCATGCTACGGATGGGTTTTGCAGGGGAATGGGTGGAATTAATTCTGAAATGTATTACTACAGCATCCTACGTCATCAACATAAACGGAAAAAGAGGGAGAACTTTTCAAGCTACTAGAGGTTTAAGATAGGGTAATCCCCTTAGTCTTTTTCTGTTTCTTATATGCAGTGAGGGGCTTTCGGCAATAATGAGATTAACTATGAAAGAGGGACTGGTAAAAGGAGTAAGAGCGAGTAGAAGAGGACCAGCGATTTCTCACTTACTCTTTGCGGATGATTGCATACTGTTTAGGGAAGCAACAGATAAGGGAGCGCGACTGTTGAGAAGAATTTTAAAGGAGTATGAAGAATGTTCTGGCCAATGTGTGAATTTCAATAAATCTATAATTTTCTACAGCTCAAATACTTTAAAGGGGAATAAACGTGAAATAACGGCAATCCTAGGGGTAAGAAGTTCTACAGATATGGAAAAATACTTAGGTCTCCCTAATGTGGTTGGTAGACGGAAAAAATAGTCTTTTTAAAATTTAAAAGAAAAGGCTCTCTTAAGAATTAAAAGCTAGAGTACTAGATTTTTATCACAAGGAGGCAATGAATTTTTCATTAAATCAGTGCTTCAGGCAATTCCGACCTACGCTATGTCATGCTTCCTACTTTCTAATTCTTTTTGTAGTGAATTCGAAAGGATCATTGCTAATTTCTGGTGGCAAAAGGCACATGGGAAGAAAGGTATAGCGGTGAATTAATTGATGATAGCAGTAGAACATGAAAAAAAGAGTGGATAGAATCTACCTTCACGGAGGATATAGCGGCGAAGATTATGCGTATTCCGTTAGCAGAAGAGCCCCATGATGATATTCTGGCCTGAGAGGGAGTCATCGGGAGAATTTACGGTACGTGGCGCCTATAAACTATTACAGGGCATTAAAATTGATCCTAGAGCTTACGCTTTACAAACCGACTACATAAAATTTTACAAAAAACTTTGGCTACTCAATCTACCATCTAAGATAAAAATTACAGTTTGGAAAATATCGTGGAACTTTCTACCCACAAGAGTTAACATGCAACTTCGGAAGCTTTCCAATGAAATAAGTTGTCCTCGGTGTGGAGAAGCAGTAGAAACCATGAACCATATATTCTGTGAATGTCCTGTTACAAAATCAACATGGAAGGAATTATCATTTGCAGATCTGCTCAAACTACCAAACTTGGAGTTTTCACAGTGGCTTACTTGGGTTTTCTATCAGTTAACTCCACTATGGTGTAGGTTTTTTTGTTGCATTTTGTGGGCCATCTGGGGAGACAGAAACAAGAAAATACATAAGAAGTCTAGTAGATCTAGTAAAGAGTTAGCAGATTTTGTAAATAGCTACATTTTAGAATTAGATGGGGTTGCAAGTAAAATACCAACAACTCTTCCGAAAGTTAGAAGATGGGAACACCCTCCAAGGCAGTTCGTGAAGGTTAACTTCGCTGCAGCATATGACGGAGAGACTTACCAATCGGTTGTGGGGATCGTAGCTAGAGACAATGAAGGAACAGTCCTCTTATCATTTTCAGAGATCTATAAACAAGTTACATCGGCTTTTGCTGCAGAAGCAATTACTTGTAAGGCAGCAGTCCAAATCGGTTTTAACATGCAATGGCCAAAAATCATCATCGAAGGGGACGCATTAGCAATAATCAAGAAGTGTAAGGAAAATAATAAAGAGAGATCCATGGTCGGGCATATATTCATGATATTAAGCAGATACTGGTTAAAATTGAAAAATGTTGGGTTGAACATATCCCACATATAGCGAATAAACTAGCATATACCCTAGCAACGAAAACGTTAAAGAAGAAGAAAGAGTTTTACCTAATCGGCAGTGTTCCTGAGTATACTGATAATCTGAAGGAAATGGGAAAAGAAAGAGAACCAAATCGAAGGAAAATGCAAGATATAGAGATAGGAAGAGACTGAAATGAGGATATTAAAGAGATTAGGTGAATCGGTCTCATTGGGAACTTGAAAACGTCCAGCAGAAGGAAGACAGATGATGGGACAGGACGGAGACTAGCTTTTCTGATTGGGCAAAGCATAGGCGCCATTATTATGGTTCTAGATTCTTCGGTTTTTATTCTGGTTTTGAATTTCCAGGCAAATAGCTTAGTTTCTCGGGTCTTTTATTTGTTTGCTGTTAATGTTGGGTCCTGCATTTGTTTTAGATTCATGCTTCATGGGTCAAAATTCAATTATACCCTTTTGTTTTTTATTCTAATTTTAGGTTATGTCTTAAGTATGTATTTTGTTGAATTCAATAAAAGCCCAATCTGAATTTAGTTTAAAAAAAACCTGAATTGAACTGGATCAATCAATTGGACCGATTAGATCAAAATCGACAAGGGTACTGATTCGAAGAAAGCCATTAGACCATTTGACTTGGGAACCAAACGATTAAACTAGGTTTTTTTTTTAAATGTTTTATTTAATTGAACTAGATGAATTAGTCAAACTAGCAAATTGGTGGCTTGACCAGTTCAACCACCAATCCAATTCTAAAAACATTGGTTAGAATATTTCATTCTGACATATGCTAGTTGGATAATGAAATTTTGGTTTGATAAAAAAATATTTAAAAATAAAAAATCGATTTAATCGATTGATTCCTGTGTCAATTGGTTTAATGGCTTTCCCCAGATTAGTACCTTGTCGAATTTGAGCGGACTGGTCTAGTTTATGTTTTTTATAATTTCTATGAGTTTATATCAATTTTAATATTTTTTTATAATATTTTTTGGTGAATTACAATAATAGGGCAAAGCCCAAACAACCAATGCGACTAGCGCGACTCAAACCAAGTCACACCTGAGGCAGTGAACACATTTAATCATCATGTTCTAATATATTTTTTTATTTTAAATATTTAAATATGTTTTTTTAATTTTATATTTTTTATAATCTATTAGAGTTTTTATATTTTTACAATGTTTATAAGTTACTATAAATTTAATAAGTTTATAATAATTTCAATGTTTTTAATATATAATATTTTTTATTTTTTTACAATTTTTCTGATTTTTTATGATTTTCAATCATTTTTATGAGAAAATATTAGATTAAATCAGAAATTGCCACATGTCACCATTTGATTGGTCAATCAATTTATTTTAACGGTCAATAACAAAAATTGTTAACGAAGGGGCTTAATTGATTATCTTAGTTAACGGAAAAGGATTAATTGAGTTTGAATTTAATACATAAATTTAATTGATTTTTTTTGCATTTTCTTATGGGCTTTTTGAGATATAAGCCAAAAAAAAAAAAGACTCGTTTTCTATTAACCGCTAATCAATTTCAATTGAGGAATCTATTTTTCAAGAAACAAATATAAAAAATATTTTCCGTAAGCCATTGTCAGCGAAACAAATACAATCTAAATTTTTGAAGCATCAATATCATATCAACCAAATCCTTTTGTTAACTCAAATCTAACCCGTCGATAAGCACTGATAGAGTATTAGAGTATTAGTGATTATGATTTGTTACTCAGGTTGTTAGTTAGTTAAGGTGTTAAGCAGAGCAGTTAATAATCCTCTGCTATAAATATCAGTATTGGTGAATAGAGATGATTAAGCATAGAATTTACAGTATTCAGTTTCTTCATTCAAATTCTTCCGAATCTCAGGAAAGATTTAGCTAAGCTTACCTTAGTTCCTATCATGGTATCAATCGCCTAAAATCTTGGTGGTTGCTTCCACTCCGAGATCATGGATCCGTTGGTTGGCCAGCAAACTGGTGAATCTCTTCCTACTCCTGCTTTGAATTCACAATTGGTCTACAGCTTCCCTCGCCATGAGATTGCTAAGCTGGATGAGTCTAATTTCGTCTAGTGGCAACATCAAGTCCGACTTATTGTCGATGGTTTCGGTCTCCAAGGGTTCTTGGATGGTTTTGTCACTGAACCGCCAAAGGTGGTGGCCACAATTGATGGATGTCTTGCTCCGAATCCGGATGTGATCTAGTTCACGCAGCAGGACAAGCTACTTGCCTCGTGGCTTCTTTCCACGGTGAGCTCTTCTCTCATTTCCTATTTCATCTTGACTAAAACTGCTTGTGATATCTAGAGTGTAGCAAGTCATCTTTTTGCCGCAAACCTCCATTGAAAAAGTCTCTCAGATCCGCCACGATCTGCATGCAGTTCGAAAGGGTGGTTTCACCGTCAAGGAATATGTGTCCAAAATCAACACTTTATGCGCCTTGCTTGAGGCGTCGGGATCGGAAGTTTCAGAGGCGGAGAAGGTGGAAGTTTTTCTCGGAAGTCTTACCTCCGATTTTGATTCGATCTTTATGGTGGTTTTGGCATTGTCAGAGCCCTTAACGTTTCCAAAACTGATGGACATACTCATAGTTTTCGAGAGTCGACAGTTGAGAGCAATGCGTGACGTGCCAATGATTGCACATGTGGTTCAAGCCTCTGGTGTGGCGACTGAGTATGACTCTCGTGGTGCACGTGGTGGTCGAGCATCAACGGGGTCGAGTGGTGGTCGTGGCTTCCGATCGCGGGTGCAGTGTCAAATCTGTAACCAGTTTGGACATGTTGCACAGTGGTGTTATTATCGTTTTGACAGAGAATATGGTGGCACGTCGGAGGCCATGGCTGTTGGAGGCGGTGAGTCTTCTTGTGTGCGTCCTCTGGCGCAAAGAACTGAAGGTGGGTAGTGGGTTTGGCAACAAAACCCTCCTACTGCTACGTTTGCTTATGTCCAACCCAATTGGGCTTCTGCTTCTATTGGACCGATTGTTGGTCCTCCTGCTTCTGGGCCTTATGCGCCCCATGTTTATGAGCCTCCAAGCAAGCCGAATCTAGCAAAAAGGTTGCATCATGACTTGAGCCAGCAGCAAGGGCACTATTATGATACTGATAATGGACCAAATTTAGCAAGCCGAATGTCTAGGCCATCTGGGCCTAGTGGTCTGCAACATGGGCTGGTTCTTGGGGGTCAATATGTGTCTCAGCAGTCCCTTGGGTCTCCGGTTACGAATTTTGTTGGTATTGACGGATCCATTCCAACCGCTCCTCTTGATGTTCCGTGGCGTACAAAACCTCGTGCTCGAGTCTTTGATGTTGATAATTCTCAGGGTATTGGGTTGTCTAGAATTCTGAATTTTTGTGCTTCTGATTTTTCAGATACATCTAGGTATGATTCTAGCTATGGTAGTGTTGATCCGTATGTTTCTACACAAACTAAGACTGCATCGTGGTACCTGAATTCTAGAGCTTCTAATCATGTCTATCAGAATGCCGTGGATTTAAATGCCTCAACCCCTTATTCAGGTACATCTGAACTTTTAATGGGCAATGGGGCTCCTACTAGAATTTTATTTGTTGGGGACACGATTATTTCTGCTAAGTCAAAATTATTGCGGTTGACTAATGTGTTGTGTGTTTCAAGCATCCGTAAGAATCTCTTATCTGTGTCTCAGTTCGCTTGGGATAACAATGTGTTCTTTGAATTTCACCCTTCCTATTGTGTCGTTAAGGACATCCAGACGGGGGAAACTTTATTGCGGGGCCGAGTTCGTGATGGGCTCTATCAATTTTCAGTTGATTCACCGCTTTCATCGCCTCCAGTGTCTGCGGTCCACAATGTTGATCTTCAAGCCAGTTCGTCATGTCCTGATAAGTTTACCATGTGGCATAATAGGCTCGGTCACCCATCATCTTCAGTTATTACTACTGTTTTGAATAAATGTGGTATTGTTACTAGTAAAAAATCTTTTTCTAATGTGTGTATTGCTTGTCAAAAGGAAAAATCTCATAAACTTCTTTTTTTTTTCCGTCCACTACTGAGTAAATGGAATTGTTTGAGTTCGTTGTTTCCAAATTGTGGGGCCCGACCTCGGTTGCATGCGAAGGAAATTTGTACTATGTTTCGTTTGTACATATGTATAGTCGGTTCACATGGGTGTATTTGGTTAAACGCAAATCCCAAGCAATTGAGTGTTTTTGTCAGTTTTAGAAAATGGTAGCAACTCAGTTCGGGAAGACTATTAAGAAGTTTCAAAGTGATTAGGGAGGAGAATTTCGGGCGTTTGCCTCCGTCTTTGCTGATCAGGGTATTCTTCATCGCATCTCTTGCCCTCACACTTCTGAACAGAATGGTGTTACGGAGCGTAAGCATCGGCATATAATGGAAACTGGTCTCACTTTGTTAGCTCAGGCAAACCTGCCTATGCAGCTCTGTGGCTATGCTTTTTGCAGTGTGGTTCATCTTATAAATAGGCTACCTACTCCGGTTCTTCAAGGATAGTCCCTATATTAGAAACTTTATGGGTGTGCACCGCAATATGACCATCTTCAGGTTTTTGGCTGTTGCTGTTTTCCATATCTACGCTCGTTCCTACGTCATAAGCTGGAATTTTGATCTCAACCCTATACGTTTTTAGGGTACAGTTCTCAATATAAAGGTTATTATTGCCTTACTCCAGAAGGGTCGGTGATTATCTATCACCATGTGGTGTTTGATGAGCATCGATTCTTGTTTTCACTTTCGACGGTGTCTGATGTTGGTCGTTCCATGTCCAGTTCTACGTATGTTCCTCTTGTTCAAACATCATCCTCCGTTCGTCATGACACTCCACAAGTTCCGGTGGTTCCTATGATGTCTTATTGTCCTTTGTCTGGCTCCGGTAGTGAGCCATTAGATCGGGAGGTGGTACGTGCTGAGTTTGATACTCCGTCTACCACTTGTAGTCTACCGGCGGGTGTTCCTGATGCTTCAAGGTCTGGTTCAAGAGTGTCCTCCTCTGCTCACACGTCACCCGAAGTATCGTTACCGGTCCCTTATGGGAATACGCATGTAATGGTTACACGATCAAAGGCCGGCATCTTTAAGCCTAATGTGCTGTCTACTGAAACTGTTGAGTTCGAACCATGTTCTGTTGATAAGGCGATTGCTTATTCAGAGTAGAAATTAGCTATTCAAACGGAGTATGATGCGCTAATGGCCAATTCTACCTGGGAGCTCGTATTGCTACCTCCTAGGCAAAAAGCAATAGGGTGCAAGTGGTTATTCAAAATTAAAAGGAAGCCTGATGGATCTGTTGATCGTCGGAAGGCTCGATTGGTCGCTAAGGGTTGTGTTCAAGTACCAGGGTGTGACTTTAAAGAAAATTTTAGTCCAGTGGTTAAACCGGCCACTATCCGAGTCATTTTGTCTGTTGCGGTGTCGAAGGGATGGCCACTTCATCAAGTTGATGTAAATAATGCGTTTTTAAACGGAGATCTGGACACCGAAGTATTCATGCAGTAACCTCCGGGGTTTGTTTAGTTTGGGTCGGATGGAAAACCACTTGTATGTCAGTTGCAGAAGGCTCT
Source organism: Gossypium longicalyx (assembly GCA_025698465.1). Lineage (NCBI taxonomy): Eukaryota > Viridiplantae > Streptophyta > Magnoliopsida > Malvales > Malvaceae > Gossypium > Gossypium longicalyx. Next base: position 22,281,487 of record CM046996.1, on the reverse strand, counting down.
GTATAGACTTCGACAAGCCCCCCGAGCATGGTTTGATAAATTAAAGCAGTTTTTATTTTCCGTTAGATTTACTGTATCTCTGTCTGATGCGTCTTTATTTGTTCGAATCGTGTCAGGTACTACGTTATATGTTCTTGTGTACGTAGATGATATAATCATTACTGGTAATGAATCGACAGCTATTACTAGTTTTGTTGAACAGTTGCATGCTGAGTTCTCCCTCAAAGATATGGGGGATCTGCATTACTTCCTTGGGATTGAGGTTACGCGGTCTTCCTCCGGTAGTGTTCATCTATATTAGAAAAATTATATTCAGGATTTACTTGCTAGAAGCTCGCTTCTAAATGCAAAGCCGGTTCATACTCCTATAATTAGCTCTGCACAGTTGCCTAAAGATGATGGTGACCGATTGTGTGATCCTACTGAGTACAGGAGTCTTGCTGGTGCTTTACAGTATGTTGTGCTTACGCGTCCTAATATTATGTACGCTGTGAATCACATCTGTCAATTCATGCACAGTCCTACCACTACACATATGATTGCTTTAAAACGAATCTTGCGGTATCTCTGTGGGACACTTAACTATGGTATTGTTTTTCGATCGTCTTCACGTTTGTCTCTTGTGGGGTACGCCGATGCCAACTGGGGTCTAGATTTTGATGACCGACACTCTACATCAGGCTTCTGTGTTTATTTTGGTAATGCACCTGTTTTTTGGTGGTCCAAGAAACAACAGGTGATTTCTCGATCTACAACTGAAGCGAAGTATCGAGGTCTTGCTGTGGCTACTAGTGATGTCACTTGGTTAATCTCACTCCTTCATGAGCTATAGATTCAGTCACTTGATACTCCTACTATCTGGTGTGATAGCTCTAGTGCCGTTGTGATTACCGCTAATCCAGTTCTTCATTTCAAGTTCAAGCATGTCGAACTTGACTTATTTTTTGTTCGTGAAAAGGGTGCTAATGGTTCTATTATTGTTGGAGAAGTCACTACATGTGATCAGGTTGTCGACATTTTTACCAAGCCGCTCTCCGTAACAAACTTTATTCGGTTTAGAAATTCTCTTCGGGTCTTGCCGGCCGAGAAGATGGATGCATGATAGAGTATTAGAGTATTAGTGATTATGATTTGTTACTCAAGTTGTTAGTTAGTTAAGGTGTTAAGCAGAGCAGTTAATAATCCTTTACTATAAATATCAATCTTGGTGAACAGAGATGATTAAGCATAAAATTTACAGTATTCAATTTCTTCATTCAAATTCTTCCGAATCTCAGGAAAGATTTAGCTAAGCTTACCTTAGTTCCTATCAAGCACACACATTTAAAATTCGATTCACATTTTTAAATATGCTTATTTGAGTTAATGCCTGTTGACAAAAAAATCTGATTCTTTAGAACTATTTAGAACGTCATAAAATTTTGAGACCAATTTAAAACATGGCCTATAATTTGAAGACATATGGTGTAATTAACCCAATATATATATATATATATTAGAAATGATTATTTATATATCCAAAGAGCTGATAAGACTTGAAGGGAAAGGTCCTTAATTAATTTCATTATATTACTCTATTATAAAAATTCCACAACCAAGTTGACTGACTATACATTCTCAAACCATTCAAGGAGAATGCATTATACTGTATCATGGAGTGCAAATTTGAGCAGTAACAAACATTGGGTTGCCCTCCCAGAATAGTACACTGAACATGATATACCAAACAGTAAGATTTCAGTCATTGGCTTGTAGATCATACTTTTACTATATACAGATTTACCTACAGAGTGGTATGGTACCCAAGTGTTGCATTTGTTTCTACCCTTTGCAACGCTCTCCTGGTACTCCACTCATGGTAGAATTCCACTGCAAGTCGAAGGGCGGTTCCGAGTCCTATGACAACGATAACAACTGTACCATATCTCCTTGAGTTACAACATCGTGAAGCATAAAAGCTAATGTTTTAAGAATGTGATCACTATAAACAGGTACACATACCAATTATCAGGTTGACTGGCAGTGCGGAGACACCGAGCGTAAGGGATATTAACATATCCAATAGTAGACCACCAATAAGGATTGAGAGTGCCAGCCACAGCGGACTAAAACAACCCTGTCATAAAGAGTGATTTGATGCAAAATTAACACGAAAAGTTAGTATTTTCATGAAAATAATACCCCAGTAGACTGGCTGCAGTTACGCTCTTACCCTTTCACGGTTAAGGGCTACAAGGCGTGGATTAATCCTCCAAACCCAGTAATTCCTCTGCACCATGAAGAACATTTGAGAATCAATATAGACAAGATGATGAGATGCTATAGATAAACGAAAAAGAAAAAAAAAACATACTAGAAAGCTGCAACACCAGTTTCCAAGTTTGCTTCACACCAAAATCAATATCATCAATTACAAATGCTTTTAAAGTGCTAGAACACCTAATCAGGGGGTCTAACGTGCCTTTCATCTCTATCTTTCTAAAATATGTATACGGCAAGCATAATAGTAGGCAAATAACAACACACACTCAATTGTCAACTTTGTTTTAGTGCTCAGCTTTAAATTTTGGCATATATAAAACTCATTGCTAGCCCTTTCACTTAAGCATAGAATACCTACACTGCGCTCAGGCTGCGGAGCTGTCACATTTACAGCTACTACTCTGCATGACAACAATAAGAGAATCACGATGTCTGTTAAAAATAAGGTAATTTAATGTAGGGAATCAAATTCTGAATAATTTACTGGCATATCTCGCATTTGTTGGACCCTTTCGTATGAAACCAAGTGACAATGCAAGACTGATGTGCTTTTGCAAGACCACCTTTGCATTGGCACCCAAGATCTATAAGACCTTCTTCCTTCTCCTGTTGACAAACTCTGAAGAGTAATATAGATAATAATGAGTAAAAGTATGTGGTAACTATAAATTTTCAACAATATTTAATCTTTGAAAAACAAATTGTAGGCCAAAAAGGTCAACATGCTAACGGATGGTTTATTTAAGATCGTTGACTTTGCCACTATATATAAAATGACCTCAACTAAGATTTTCTCAACCCTCTAATCCTAGACCTTTATGCTCTAGACGCTTCTTTTTGGGTACAATGGAGTAGATTCATTTATGAACTAACTAATCTAGGAAAACAAATGCCTATAAAATCATTGAACAAAAGTGTATTCACTCCATCAAGGGGAAACATAATTTCATATGATGAATTTGACAAATCCAAACTCTTTCCATATACTCAGTGATCATTGACTTGCATAAAAAACCATCCAATCTGCAGAAAAGTTTGCTTTGCAATGAGTGATGAATTTAACAAATCCGAACTCTTTTTAATATGATTCCAACATGCTTTGATTATACCAGTACAAGAATTGAAATGAGAAGTCATTAGAAGCTTTAACATCACCACTCTTGAATCAGATTCTAAAATTACAAAAGGAAATCCCTTGTTCCAACATAGCCTAAGACAGTAGTATATCGCACTAGATGCTTTTGATGTGATGCCGCAACAGAAGTTAGGAGTCAAACATTGCACATCCCATTATTACATAATGAGTTTAGAAAGCATAAACAGGGCAACAAGACTCATGCCAAGTGAAATGCTTAGGACAATAAACTTGGTAAGATAGAAAAACTCAGCTATGATCCATTTTCTTATGAGGATTCATGCTATCCAGAAGCCATTAAATATTGAAAACATAAAATACAAGAAGCACGCACATAAATAGGTAGTTAACACAGAAGAAGTATAATGTACCTGCACTGCTCATGAGCACTAGTGGTCCTCGAAAAATACCCCATTTTCGGAGAAGCCGCATGAGGCAAATCCTCTTTAGTGGACTCGGCATCTTTTGATAATTTAGCTATTGGCTGCTGAGTCAAGTGAGATTCGACCTTCGTTACCACATTGGTAGCCGATGTAGGATTGGCCTCACAAGCTGAATCCCCAACTGAGCCTGGTTGAATTTCCTCCTGAGGCAATGGGATGTTTCCATGCATCTCAAGGTCGGGTTCGTGTAAATTTCTAGAGAGATCACCAGCCCTGCTGCTAGTCTCATTCGAACCTCCATTCTGCATCTGATTGTTATTTACAGTGTTTACAACACCAACTTTTGGTTCTAAAATATTTAAATCAGGGAATTCCCCTAACACCCTCATTCTTGATTCCAAATATGAAAGAAACACTCTTCGACACTGCCAGTGAATCAAAAATTGAAAACCCCAGAGATGATTTTAACAAAAGAAATCAAAAAATTGTCAAGCCCTAATTCCCCAACAATCAATATTGTGCTTGAAACAGAATACAACAGGCACTTTTCATTTCTATGACTCCAAACTAACAATAAAATAAAAGCAAACCAATTAGCGGTACCCATTAAACAAGGCAAAAAAACTTACCTTCAGCCCTAAAATTAGCTCAGACCCACTGAAATTTTGGTAAGCACTGACCAAAAAGAAAAGTATATGTACCTGAAGAATGATTATTCCTAAGCATTCACTTGCAGAGTTAATTGGCAGTTGAGAGATGAAGAAGTAACAGCGACGATTAAGAAGATAGAAGAAAGTGGGAGAAAGGAGGACATATACATGAAAATTTGTAACTTTATATGGAGCTAATAATGAATTTGACTTAACAACAGACGAAGAATCTTTTGTGTTTTTTTCCAGACAATAAGAATCTTTTGTTTAATCACGCAATACAGCTGAGTAAAGCATGTTTAAAGGTTGGAATTTTACTTTTTTCTTTTAACCGTAAAGCACTCACCTGTAAAATACACGTCCTTATCGGAATACCCACCTACCTACTACAGGGTTAATTTTAACGGTAAACTACAACGTTAGTGATTTTAAATAATAATTATTTCTATTTTAGTCATTTAAAAATTGAATTAATTAAATTCATCACTTTATCGTTAAACAATAATGAAAAACTAATGATCTATTTGTTTCAAAATTTTTTGAAGTGATCAAAATAGAAATTACCTCCAAGAATTACCTCTATTTAAATTGATTAACATGTAATTTACTCTAATTTCAGAGTGAGTAAGGTGAAAATGCAATGTTAATCTTCTATTATCATTTAATGGAGGAGTGACTAATTTGATCAATTTCTATTTTGAATGATCAAATTAATTAGAAAAATTGAGTGATTAAAATATAAATGACTCATATTTAGAGTGACTAACATGATAGTGCATCCTAATTTTAAATAAAAATAATTATATTTTGTTATTATTTATTAGAAACTCTATCATACACATATGCATGTACGTGTGAAAATCATATATTTAGATAAGATATGTGTTTAAAAATAACATACTATATTTATCAAAAAATAATATACTTTAAATAACAAAATATATGGTTTGAAGACCATTTTACTAAGAAAGGCTCATTTCCTACTTTATTTACGGAAATAGGCTATTTTTAATTTACCGGAATGGGCCGAAAATACTAAAACACTAGGAACCGTTTTAAGAGAAAATTCCAGCAAAATGCGTCCTTCAGGGAGCGCTTTTATCATGTCAGCAAAAAACACGCTGACGTGGACGTGCTTTGCTAACATGGCAAAAGCGCTCCATCAAGAATGCGTTTTAACCCGTGTTTTTGACCCCCAACGGTCATTTAAAATTTTAACTGTTGGGGGGTCCAAGTTAAAAAAAAATTCAAACAAATATTTCTTCAAAAATTCTCAAAAACTCTCTCAAATTTCTCCCTAAATTTATCAAAGCTTTCTTTATTTTTTTCTAAATTAGTATTTTTTTTTATAATTTCTTAGATATTTGATCATGTTAGCAATGACCAATGAATTAATTTGTCTTGATTATAAACATATCTCCATCGAACAAATGAAAATGGTAAGGGTTAATTTCAATTTTTAAATATTATTTAATTTTTTTCATTTATGTAATTTTAATTAATTTTAATTTTATAATTTTTTATAACAGTCTGTAGATCGGGTGTTACAATGTTATATTCGTAATATGTCTGGTCCTCCATCACCATTGATAGAAAATTACTTGAGGGAAGCGGGTTTTTGGCACGTGACCAAAATAGGCCGGGGGTACAACTTGGACCCGAAACTCATCAACGCGTTCATAGAAAGGTGGAGACCCAAGATGCACACATTCCATCTTCTATGCGGGGAGTGTATCATCACTTTGGAGGATGTGCAATTACAATTAGGATTACCGGTGGATTGGTACTGCTAATTGGGGAGCCATATGTTACAAACTTTTTGGTGCGATTCTAGATAATATTTATAGAGGTCGGATCGAGATGGACTGGTTACGAGACACATTCCCGGAGTCGGGGGATGATTTGACTGAAGTAGAAAGAATACGATGTGCTGGGGCATACATCCTTGAGATAACTGGAGGTTATCTAATGCCGGACTTGTCACGAAACCTCGTACATCTAAGGTGGCTGCTGAAACTCGTTGATTTTAGAGCAATTGACGAACTTAGTTGGGGGTCTGCCGTGTTAGCAACATTGTACTGGGAGAAGTGTGGGGCGATGAAACCAAATAAAGCCAAAATCGGAGGTTACCTATTACTACTACAATCATGGGCTCGGTTTCGCTTTCCATTTTTACGTTATTGAGTGAACCATCTATATATATTCTCACTCATAACAATGTAAAATTTATATTAGATTTTACAATTATTACATAGATTTAAAATGTAATTTTATGCTAAAAATTTATTTAATTAAGTGGAACCATTCAGCGAGTTATGTTGGAATACCTACAGCTCTTGAAGATATACGGCTTCTATTAGACCAACGGTCGGAAGCACATATAAGTATTAAATGAAATATATATACATAACATAGTCGTTTCGTATTTAGTATTTAGTATTATGTATATAACTAATATTTTTATCACGTTCATATAGTTTCAATGGACACCATAATACGATCCGGCAATTCGGGCAGTAATTCCGAATGAATTATTTCAAAATCAGAACATTTGGCATGTTAATGTCCCATTGATCAACTACACTACTGTCGAGATGCACCAGACGAATAGAGTGTTGAGGAAATTTAGATTCCGACAACTGATTCCCGTGACACCTGAGGTGCTCGATGATGAGCACAAAATCGACTTACGAAAATTGAATACGCATTAGCCGCTATTCTTTTCGGAATGTATTGAAATGTGAGAAAATCAGTATAATCATATATCTACTTATGAACCAATCATCGTTTCAGAGTTAGCGTGCGCGTCGGATTACATGCCATGATTTAGGATTTATGGCAAGCTATATTTGCTCTCGGAAGAGCAGAGGAGTCGGTAAATCCGTGTCGAAAGGGAACGACGGGGTCCTTTAAATCCAAGGAGAAGGGATGATGGGGCGGGCCCATCAATAGCGCCCAAACAATCATCGGGCCCAACGCCTCAAGCGATGACACCCACACCACAGCCCCTTCAGATTATGCCAGGTGCGTATCCTAGCCCTTATATATATCCTAACCCTTATATGTTTCCTTTTCCTAGTCCTATGCCAAGTTAGAATGCATGGCCCGGTGCATCTCCTTTCTTGATAACTCCGACTCAACCGACAATATATAGGTTATCGTCACAGGGGGGATCGCACGAGGCACCATTGAGGAGTACATCTCATTTCCAATCCCCATCGCCTTATGGAATTCAAACACCTTCGTCGTGAGTGATGCAAACACCTTCGCATTCTTTGTTCTATCAAGGTGGGTTATCTTCCCAACACCCACACCTACACCCACACCCACAACCAGAACAACCACAGCTCCCGCCAGAGCAACCACAACCCCCGCAGGAAGCTAAACCAATAAGGAATCTAACGCATAACCGTCGACCACCCCCATATGGCACTGATTCTGACCGACACATGCATTGATTTTTTTAAATATAGTTGTACAAACTATTTTTATATTGTTTCATTTAATAAAATAAAAGTTGTTTTGAATATTTTAATAGTAAATTATTTTTATATTTTGTCCTATTTAATAAAATAGAAGTTCTTTTGAATAAGGCAATAGAAATAATGCAACATAGTTTCATTTAAGCAATTATAAATTATTTTGATTTGGACATGTTTGAATTATATGACCTGGGTTCCTACACCATCCGCACAACTTCTGTTGGTTCGTTCTTTCCCGGATATCCATATTATCATGTATTCTACTTGAGCAAGGTCGACCTTTTGGTATGCGACGCAATTCTCTATCCAGTAACAACTTAAACAGAGCAAGCAATACAGACAGCCACTTACGTTCATCTGGGACCGGTGGGAATATGTGTCTCCACACATTGTACATGTCTTCTATTTTGTACACTTTGTCGACATAGCTCATGGGATCCAAATGGAGATTCTGACAAGCTGCAATTGTATGAGTGCGTAGATAACAAAATGCGTCAAATGTCCCACAGTCGCAAGTCTTATTTCTCAAGTGTACACCATATTGCCTGTTGATAGGGGTGTGCAAATTTCGAGTAAAACTAAATTCAGTCGGTTAACCAAATTAATTCGATCTGAGGTCGGCTAATTATTTTTTGAAAGTTCGATTAACGGTTAATTCAGTTCAAAATTTGTCAGTTAACCGAATTAACCGAATTTAATAAATAATATTATAATATATAAGTATTCGATCGGTTCGGTTAATTTTTTGGAAATATAAATTAATCGATCGGTTGAGTCGGTTAATTTTTTGTATGTTTTATACTTGTTTTAACAAAAAATATATATATAAATTTTGGTTAATTCGATTAACCGACCGAATTAACCGAAAAAGTTCAGTTCAGTTATTTTTTTTTGAAAAAAATTCGGTTCGATTAACAATTAAGGGTTTAAAAGGGTCAGTTAATTTGGTTAATGGTAGTTCGAGTCGGTTAACCGATTGAACACCCCTACCTGTTGGTAATACATTGCTTTGGTCTGTCGAACTCCGTCACACGAAACCATAGGTTGTTGCCATCGTGACACACTGTGTGCATGGTGTTGGCCCGCGCCTTCGCATTGTTAATTTGTTGTAATACCTTCTGGCACTATACATGGCCTCCCTGCATTTGGCCTTTATAACTCGTTGCTCCCTTTAGAAATAGTGCCGCCAAACAGAAATATGTCTCCCGCACAATCAAGGTTATCGGCAAATGACACGTTCCTTTTGGAATAGAATTTATACATTCAGCCAGGTTTGAGGTCATATGACCATATTGTAGGCCACCATCGTATGCTTGTGTCCACTGATCGAAAGGTATGTTACAGAGGTAGTCCGTGCCTTGATTGTTAACTGACCGCAAAATCGCCAACATCTCATGAAAATGATCTTTATTGATCTTGTACCCTGTCAATATAAGTTGATAGCAAAAATTACATACCACTCTTCCATTCAGAATAAATTGAATATTACAAATGAAATTATATTAGTGGAGATTAAATACCCATGTTGGTCACTTGTCGTCATTCAGTGGTAGACCGATATTGCCCGTAGTAGTTGAACGCAATGTGGCTTAGACAATACTAATGGTGTGTGCAATCCTATAGGCTTTCCTGTCGCTCGATTGCGTCTAGTATTTTAGTGCCCCAATCCGATATAACGCAGATATCAGGTTGGTGACAAACATGCCTCCTCAACCTAGAAAGAAAAAAATTCCAATCGTCACCTAACCCCTCGGTGTTATTGCAAACGCAATTGGAAGGATTCTCTCACCGCCATCTTGTGCCACAGCCAGCAACAGCCGATGAGTATATTTACCATACATAAAGGTACCGTCAATTTGTACCAATAGCTTGCAATACACAAATGCGTCTCGGTATTGCTTAAGGCTTCAGAACAGATGCTTGAACACTTGGCATCCACGGAGCAAGCGATCGTTGTAGTCTGTAGGGTCTGTAACACCCCTTACTCGTATCCAACGCCGGAACAGGGTACGAGGCATTACCAGACTTAAACTCAAACAAACATTTAAAATCGAGAAATGAATTTCCACTAAAATTTAAAACTTTTCAAAAATATTCATATCGTCCCTTAAACGAGCCTACGAGGGCCAAAACATGCATTAAGAGTGGTTCGGGACTAATCTGAGAACTTTAGAAAATTTCCCCACACTTAGAAATTTTTTTCACCAAAATAGGGATCACACGCCCGTGTGGCTTGGGACACGCCCGTATGGGTAGGCCGTGTGATCACACACGCCCGTGTTCCTAATTCGTGTAACTCTCTGTTTATGATGTCATCAACAAATTGAAGTCACACGGCCAAGTCACACGCTTGTGTGCTTAGACCGTGTCGGCGATTTAATTTTTATAATTTTTCATAAAATAGATACAGACTGCACACGCCCTGGGTACACTCCCATGTCCTTTTGTCGTTCCTGTCCGTTTGACCAATTTAAAACTAAAATTCAAGATGCAAGGGGACACATGGCCAGATCACACACCCATGGGGCAAGCCGTGTGTCACACACGGCTTAGACACACGCCTGTGTGTCTACCTGTATGGATAAAAATAAGGCTATTTACCAAGCTATTTTGTCACCCTTACTTGCACCAACCTACGCAACAACAAGCAACACAAATCCAAGTATATACATACAACCAATTCAGCCACAACCAAGTCATCCACACATCAATTACATGCTATTTCCTATCTCATACAACATCTCATACTTATCATCTTAAACCATGCAAAATCCATATTCATGAAAGACATATTCATATTCATATATACTTAACCAATATTATCCAATTTCAATGGCCATTTACAAAATGAATCATCAACCATTATAAGCCAACACATTTGGCCAAATTGAATATGACACATAACAAAATGACCAAGTCCCTATACATGTCATAACTCAAAATGATGTAATCATAAGTACCCAAAATGATAATTTGATAGTGTGAATGGATATCCGACCGTTTTCGATCCCTGAGCTGGCTTGGTGACACTATAAGACAAGGGAAAAATAAATGGGAGTAAGCTTTAAAGCTTAGTAAGTTCCTATGCAAATAATAGGCATCATAAACACACTTTAACATATACTTAACATGCAGTAAATTAACATAAATGTTATTGAAAATTTCATAAACAAGCTTAGCATAGATGTTATTAATACCTTAACATCATAACCTACTCAATCAAACCATACCGTAGGTTCATCATATATATGAGTTTTATGTACATACCTGTACCAAATTTGCAACTTACCATAATCTTTCACAACATACCGTAGTCTTTCACAACTTAAACTTTGTCGTTAAGTTTCCCATTGAACCACTTGGAATACTAAAAGATACTCAGGAAATCCCACACACATTGTATCATACCAATGCCATATCCTAGATATGGTCTTACATGGGATCTCATATCGATGCCAATAGCCCAGCTATGGTCTTACACAAAATCTCATATCGATGCTGTATCCCAGATATGGTCTTACACATAATCTCAACTAACCCTAATGTCATGACATTTGTATCCTAACTATTCCTAAGGTTCAACCGGGATTTTCTCGCTTGTCGAACTTTATCGAATTCATTCAAAGAGTAAATCACAATTCATACAATAATAACACAATTAAAACATAAATAATAATGTATTATTTACATATGAACTTACCTCGTTATAAAAAAATAGTAGAAAATGATCTAATCGCCAAACACCTTATTCTTTCCCCGATCAAGGTCTGAACTTCGTTTTTCTTGATAATCAAGCTTGAAAGTTGAAGAAACCCTAACTATGGTGACCTTCTAAATTTCAGCACTTAGAGAAGAAGATGGACAAATTTTTGCTTGATTTTCCCCTTTTTATTCTTTTATTAACCAAATGACCAAAATGCTCTTTTTGCCAAACTTTAAAATTTTATCTCACCATGTCCATTTTTGTCTACTAACTTAACAAATGATTTAATTATCATATAAAGACCTCTAATTTAAAATATCATAGCAATTGGACACCTCTAGCATAAAGAACTCAACTTTTGCGCTTTCTACAATTTAGTCATTTTTACTAAATTGAGTGCCCAAACGTCAAAATTTTCGAATAAAATTTTCACGAAATCATTCCGTGAAACTATAGACCATAAAAATGTAATAAAGACAAATTTTTCTATGTCAGATTTGTGGTCCTGAAACCACTGTTCCGACTAGCCCTAAAATTGAGCTCTTATAGGGCCTGTTTCAAGGTCTACTACGCAACCTGGGATGTACCTCTCCAGCACCTGACACCACTACCACCCTCATTATATGAATCGTCCCACCCACTATGCTTCTTTTCCAACGCCTTCTGCTTAGCTATCCAGGCCTTGCAGTAAGAGGGAGTGTACCTCAATTGGCTACGAATATTGGCAATTAAGACCGACATAGAAGTCCTAGGATTCGTCTTCACCATCAGCAGTATTAAGCAAGCTATCATATTTGAATCCATCTTGGGATGATCTTGTGAAACACCTGTCAATGAAATATGTTAAATAGTACAACATTAAGTAATAATAGTATTATTCAAAAATCCTAAATACCTAGTGATACTGTACCGGCAACACACGTATGTGGACCTTTGTACTTCATTATCTCCCACAACCCTGTCTTTTTCCTAACCGAAGCCATGATTTTCCATGAACATGTACCATCTTGCACTACCCACTTGGCCTCAAACTTCTCAGATTTAGATTTAACCATGTGGTAGTTAACCCCGTTCATGATGCTATATTATTTCAATACACCAAGAAAACTATCCTTACTGCAAAACTCCTTACCAACTTCCAATTCACCCGAATCCAACAATGAACTTGTATGGCCACGCCTTCTATGTGGTAAATCTAGAAACTCCAACGTATCATCTACCGATAGATCGACATTATGCATGTGGGTTGGAGGCGAGTACGCCGTAAATCGATGATCTTCTTCTTTTTCATCTGTACCCCATTCAACGTCTTTAGGTTTGGCTGGAACAAGCTCTAATTTAGAAAATAATACAACTTCTGCACCATCGAGGCTGGGCTCTCAAGATGGATCCACATCGGACTCATCATACAACCAACCATCATCTGCAACGTACGAGATCTCCTCATTGGTGGACATCGTAGGGAGTACTTCATCCCTTATTGTGGACATTTCGTAACGTTGCCAATTAGATGAGGATTGCCAACCACTAGAAGTTGATGTCATGCCCCAGTACGTATTTTCATCATTGAACATTGACCTATCGAGGTGCATGTCCCATCCACTAACCGAGTGTCATGCAGGGGTTGTGTATTCCATATTGTCACCAAACACGGGTGTTTCTGTGTTCTGCCTCTCACTAACGGAGTGTCGGGCAGGGGTCGTGTATTCTTCTTGAACAACAGTAGATGTTGAAGTCACAAATGCTTCATTTACGATGAAAATTGTACATATAACTTAAGATAGGGTGATCCATTAACGAGATGAGCCTGCACTGTAACATCCCTAACCCGTAACCGTCGCCGGAATGGGGTTACGAGGCATTACCTAACAAAATCACAGTTCCAAACATTCTCATATTAACACAAGTCATAATTATGTATATAAAGCATATAACTAATTAAAATATTAAACATGCATTATAAATCATATTGCATATGCGAACCATATGTTCATCACTCTAATGATATTCAAATACCTAAATAAAAATCAAACATTTAGCTTCTTAATTCTTTACATGCGAATGTTTAACCAAATAAAACATATCACATGACATTTTTCCCAATAGTATATGCGACATTATCAAATTTCACAAAATGATCAAATACATTTCATTAAACAATAATAACTTATATGTATTTAATCACATCAAATTTGTACCATTTTCATATATTGATAACGAAAAATATTCGGCCTAGTTCTCATAACATACTTATGTCCAATGCTATAAAGTGTCAAGGCCTAATTTAAACATGATAACATCACTTAATATACAAGCCAAATAATATGTATAACTACCAGGTATTCAAATCAAACATATTACAATCAATATGCTAAATTCATAACAAAATTACAAATACGTATTCAATTCATTTACTTACCATATTCGGCTATCAAAGTCAATCATTAAAGTCATACCAACTCCGTCCTTCAAACTTAAGTTAGAAATTTACCATTGGCATTTTGAATAAAAATATAAAATTTGTCTCTTATTATCTATCCATTTAACTAACAAAACATACCTAATAAATATTCATTATTTATTTCACAAATAACCTAATTAATTTTATTATTAATAATTTACCGAATACACATTTAACCATTTATCAAAATTATTCATTAAAAACGTTTTCAAACATAAACCATTATAATCACCCCATAAACCTTGTAACATAGTTCCCATGAGACCGAATACACACCAACCTAAACACTATTTTTAAACCAACTCACGAGCCAAAATATACATCAAAACATAAGTCGTTAGTAAACCATACCAATCAGCCAAATTCAAAGACATAACTTAGCTTACTCATACCATGATAATTATAAACATATATCATGAGTTATTTACACTTTCATTAACTACATCATACATAAGCCAAGCCACATGGCTATTAACTCAATTCAAAATATACCATTTGATTACTAGCCTATACATGATCGAAAATCACTATTATGAGCATCATGAACAATCCACAACCAAAACACATTCAACGTCCACATATCAAGTTTACCACCCACATGTACCATAACCAAAATTACTTAGACATTAGAACGTTAGCATTAAGATCAAGCCATTTTCGCATGGCTTATATACATACACCTTCAAAATAAACTAACTCCAAGGCTAGCCTATACATGCCATAAGATCGAGTTTAACTTATAAAATACCGAAACCATAGATAGTGTGATGGACGGTGCTGATGATCTCCGAGCTCGTAACTTGATTCAAAATCTATAAAACAAAAATGAGCATACACACAGAGTAAGCTTTTATAGCTTAGTAAGTCATAAGAAAATAACAATTCAAGACATTATCAATTCATTTAAATCAAACCCTATTATACTATCATAACTACATTTAATCCCAAGCTTAACATTTCATATATATATCATATGCTTTTATAATAAATCTTATCATAATCGAATGTACATATATATATATACTCAAAGTATCATTCCATTTCAAAAGCATATTAATACCATGTAACTGAATGTATATAGACTAATATACATATACTCATAAATCCAACTTTAACAACACATACTTATACATAGCATATAACCGAAAATACCACATGAATCCACCTATATTTACATTATTATCATATATAGAATTTGCATTAAATATCAAATAAAAAACTTACCTTATTTTCAATTAGGTAATCAAATAACTCATACCTATTCGTTTAACTCATTTTACACATTCGATCATAACTTATCAT
This sequence comes from Gossypium longicalyx, assembly GCA_025698465.1. NCBI lineage: Eukaryota > Viridiplantae > Streptophyta > Magnoliopsida > Malvales > Malvaceae > Gossypium > Gossypium longicalyx. The sequence goes on along the minus strand of CM046996.1, from coordinate 22,266,109 downwards.
TGCTCGTTGAACCATTCGAAATTGAATAGGATACTCGGATAATCACACGTATCGTACAATGCCGACGTCCTAGACATGGTCTTACATGTAATCACATAATGATGCCACTGTCTCAGGCAGGGCCTTACTCGCACACATATATCAGAGTTACATATCGATGCCAACGTATTAAACGTGGTCTTACTCGCACACATATATCGGAATCACATATCGATGCCAACGTATTAAACGTGGTCTTACTCGCACACATATATTAGAATCACATATCGATGCCAACATATTAAATGTTGTCTTACTTGCACACATATATCGAAATCACATATCGATGCCAATGTATTAAATGTGGTCTTACTCGCACACATATATCGGAATCACATATCGATGCCAACGTATTAAACATAGTCTTACTCACACACATATATCAGAATCACATATCGATGCCAACGTATTAAATGTGGTCTTACTCGCACACATATATCGGAATCACATATCGAAATCTCATATACATCCTTGTATCAACTTTAAATTGGCCAAAATATACATATGTTCATTAACAAAGTTATCATTCACTACCAAGGTCACCATATCATTATATAATCGAATATACATATATATATTTATCCATGATTCACACTTTAATATCACATACATAAACATATATTATTTAGTTGAATATAGACTTGCAATTTATATACAAATAATTAACATTTTAACATGTATAGCTCATGTCACCACTTTCAATACTAAAACTTATTCATTACTTTATTATCAAACATAAATTATTTTCATTACTCAATGCCGATTCATAATTTACTTCAAATTATTACAACTATTTATTGATCACATATATTATAATTTAACAATATCTATTTGCTTATAAACTTACCTCGGATGATGAAAAACGGAACGAGACGACTAGTTGACAACTTTAGTTTTCCCCCGATCCAAATCCGATTTCTTTGGTTCTTGATCTAAACATATTCAAATTAAACTCATTCAAACATATTTTCATTTAATTTAGTCTAAAAACACATAAATGGGAAAATTTCCATTTTACCCCTAACATTTTACACTTTTTACAATTTAGTCCCTATTGTACAAAACACTAAATATGAAAAATCTCAACATACCCATGTTAGGCCGAATGTTCCTAGTGTTCATACAAGTCCATATATTTCATTTATTTCACATTTTAGTCCCTCAAATTATTATTTTTGCAATTTAGTCCTAATTACTCAAAATCATCAAAAATTCCAATACAAAACATGTTAACCCAAAACATATCTTTCATATTTCATCATCAAACAACAAAAATCACAAGCTTTCAACAATGACATAACTCAAAATATTCACCAAAATCATAAATTCAAGCATGGGTCTTGTAGATAACTTAGCAACGATATCAAAAACGTAAAAATTATCAAAAATCGAGCTAGAACTTGCCTTGAATCAAGCTTGTCTATGGCCGAACCCTAGCTTCTTTTCTTTTTCTTTCTTATTTTTTTATTCGGTCATCAAAAGATTTATGAACAAATGGTTTTAATTATGTTATAATATATCATAAATAATTTACATTTTTAACCTTTATAAATTTATAACAAAACCATATAATATAAGCCTAATGCCATCCATTCATTTAGTCAATGGGCTAATTGCAACATAAATCCTTCACATTAAAAGAAAAACCACTATTCGGCCCTTTTACTATTAACCATCAAATTTTCATTTTACGCGATTAAGTCCTTTTATTTAATCAGGCACCTAAACGACAAAATTAAATCACAAAAATTTCACACACATAAATTCACACATAATAAACACAGAAAATAATTTTTAAATATTTTTCTAACTCAGATTCGTGATCTCGAGACCACCGTTCTGACTAGGGTCTAAGTCGGGTTGTTACATGCACCATCGCCTCCAAGCTACGACCACTTTTGATATCAAATGAGTCATATGTCACGAGATCAACCGAGGCACAAAATTGATACTTAATAGACGAAACTCTCATTAGCGTCATTTTGAAGATTTTGCGCCTAATTCTTTTATGAAGTACTGTCAAATCTATGTTTTGGTTAAAAACTACTCGCGCTGTGTTCTCCGATAAAAAAAATGCCATTCTCAGTGTCACGGACCTCACCATCATAGTAAATAATAGAACTAATACGTTCACTCATCTTCAATTTCTATTCTGCTTAGCCTCTCTAATTTTTCTTGCTGTAACTTATACAACATGGAATGAAATTTGGCTCATTTATAGCCTAAAGCCAAGAAGGAACTACTGTAGAAAAAGAGCGTCCACGTGGGATCTTTTTTTAGTAATTTTGCTGATAGTGCATCCTGCTTGAAGTGTTTTTGACACTATTTTTTCAGAACTGTCTTTTCAAAATTATTTTTTCAGGAACTACTGTAGAAAAAAAAATCCACGTAGGAGCTTTTTTCAGTAATTTTGCTGATAGTGCATCCTGCTGGAAGCATTTTTTACTCTATTTTTTAGGAACTACTGTAGAAAAAGAATGTCCACGTGGGAGCTTTTTTCAGTACTTTTGTTGACAGTGCATACTGTTTGAAACGTTTTTGACATTATTTTTCAGAACCGTCTTCTTAAAATTATTTTTTCAGATACTACTGTAGAAAAAAAAAATTCCTTCTTGTCAATATAATTTTTTCAAGACTCAACCCTAAACCCTTTTATAAAAACCTTAAAACCTAAACATAAAATTATTTTTAAAAAACCCTAAACCCTAATTTAATTAATTTACTTAAAAACCCTAAAACTTAATTTAATTATTTTTTTAAAAAAAATTCTAAACCCTGATTTATTTTTTTAAATCCCTAAACCCTAAACAAATAAATTCCTAAATTATTTTAACAAAACCCTAACACTAAACTACTAAAACCCTAAACCCATAAACCCTAAGCACTAAACATGCAAATAGCCCTAGCCCTAGAAAAACACGGGCTAAAACACGTCCCTGAAGGAGCTCTTTTACCATGTTAGCAAAGCGCGTCCACGTCAACGCATTTTTGCTGACATGGCAAAAGCGCTCCCTTAGGGACGGGTTTCGCTAGAATTTCCCCTTAAAACACTCCTATGTGGACGCGTTTTAGTATTTTTGGCCTACTCGGGTAAATAATAAATAAAGTAGCCCATTTTCGTAAATAAAGTAGGAAATGGGCATTTCTTGGTAAAATGGTCTGGTTTGAAACTAATTAATAATAACACATGAAATATGTATACTATTAAAATAAAAAAAATAGATTAAATTGTAAGTAAAATAAAATTTAAACACATGAATACATCATATTAAGAATATTGAATGAATATAGTTTTAATCATAGTGTTGTTATCAATTCTGAGTTGGAGTCAAGTTAATTTGTGACACCATATCAATCAACAACATTATTAATAAATACAATTGATGGAAGTAATAAACTGTGCACAATAAAATTAAAATATATAAGTAAATTAAAATAGAGCTTTGGTTAAGTTATAAATTTAAAAATTTTCTAGTGTAATAGGAATGAGTTCAAATCATACCATATACATATTTTTACTTTTTTTTTAATTAAAAAAACAAAAATACCCTTAGATAATATAATTTATTTTAAATATGAAATGTCATTTTCTATAATTTTCTAAATGAGTTAGTGACACCAATTCGATCAAGATTTTATTAATAGTATAGATTTATTTATTTATTTTTAATTACAAACTATTGAAATTTACTTACGTGTGGAAATATTATAAATTTAAATATATTTAGTTTTTCATAAAAAATATTTAACTTTAATTATAATTAAATATTTTATATTTATAATTAATTCAATCATATATTAACCTTGAAGAGATTATTTGATGGATTTTTCCCACCACATCATCCATGGTCTCTTTCCAATTATTTAATGACATTTTTTCCATGTCAATACACATAATTTTGGTAATTTTTTATCCTGAATCTCAAACCCCAAACCTTAAACCTCAAACCTTGAATCTAGAACCTTGAACCCCAACCCTCGAACCTTGAGCCATGAATCTTGAACCTCAAACCTCACACCTTGAACCTTGAACCTTGAACCTCGAACATTGAACCTTGAACCATGAACTTTAAACCTCAACCCCCAAGTTTATGGTTTAGGGTGTAAGGGTCGAGTTTGGGGTTCAGGTTCGAGGTTTGAGATTCATAATTCAAAGTTTGAGATTAAAAAGGGGTTGTATGAAACTATGATTCCACGTCATCCTCATTCCTTTCCAATAGGAGAATGACAAATCTGATTTTTCCTCCTGATTTTTAGTTTTTCCTTGTTGAAAAAAATTCAAATCCAACTAAAAATGCTAAAAATCAGGAGGAAAAATCTGATTTGTCATTCTCCTATTGGAAAGGGATAAGGATGATGTGGAATCACAGTTTCATACAATCCTTTCTCTTTGAGATTTAGGGTTGAAGATAAAATTTTTTACTGAAATTATGTGTAAATAACATGGAAAAATTTGCTGAAATGTCATTAAATAATTGGAAAGGGACCGATTGAGAAATTATTTTATGGATCCTTCCTACCACATCATCCATGGCCCCTTTCCAATTATTTAATGACATTTTTCCATGTCAATGACACATAATATTGATAAATTTTTTGTCCTAAATCCCAAACCCCAAACCTCAAATCTCAAACCTTAAACCTTGAACCTAGAACCTTGAACCCCAACCCTCGAACCTTGAGTATTGAATCTTGAATTGTAACACCCTAGACCCGACCTAGACATCCAGTCCAAGCTTAAAGAGTTACATTATGAATAATAAAATACCACACAAGATACAATAATACAAAACCATGATTCACATAAAATTCAACACAAATATTAGTTAAGTTTATAATCTGCCAAAGTCATACTATTATAGTTTAATGAGACACCTACTGAAATAACATAAAGAAAGCTAATAGTTTAACTAAGCTCTCGCGGCACCGACCTATTCAAGTTTGCGAACCACATGAAATCTAAGCAATAACAGAACGAGTTGTGAACTCAGTGCGTAAAAGAAATTTATTCAATTAATACTCATTTATAGCATAGTTCCAAATTTAGAGATTAGATTCGATACAAAAGTAATTTCATTTCAGATTCAGAGTAGATCAGCTATATATATACAATTCTTATTCATACACGATGTAGATCAGATTCAAATGCAATATTCCTATCCCCGTCCGCTACACACCGTCTTCGGCCATCCTAACACACCATTAAGCACATTCAATTCCCAACCAACCCTACACACCTTAAAGTGTTCGTTGACACTTTTATAGAAATACCGCTTAGCTACTAGTCCAATATGCGACAAGCGCTAGAATTAGTATTGTGGCGTAGCCCCGGTTTCAGAACAGATTCCTTCTTCCTTCATAATATCCCAACCCATGCTGATGCAAGACACAATTACCCGTTTCATTTGTTCAGTTATTCTAATTCTTTTCATAAACAAATAAGGTAGTTCAACACTAGAATAAGTATTACAGTGTACGTATAACTAAATTGCTCACAGATTAATCTCAGAGTATCAGACAGTTCTTATATAATCAAATTCAATCATTCGTACATTGAAGAGGCCAGTATCAGTGTTAAGTAACATTTTTGGAGTCGAAAATAGATTTTGGGACCCAATAACCTACCACACAGTCAGGTCACATGCCCGTGTGCCTTGCCCATGTTGTTCCAAAGTAAAAACAATAAGTTATACCGCCTGGACACACGTTCGTGTCCCTGATCGTGTGGTTTTCTACCACAAACAGTGAGTTACATGGCCACATCACACGGCCTACCACACAGTTGTGTGGTTCACACGGCCTAGACACACACCCATGTGCCTAGCCGTGTGGCGTCAAAAACCACCATTTTCGGTGACCGAAACTTACAAATACTAAGATTCTCAGTACGCACCTGGTTTCGTTTGATGGAAAAACAATGTGGAGACTACCCAGAACCTAATTAACCATTCAATAATCAATCACATCATCGTCTTCAATATTCTTATAAAATCACTTATCGTCAAGATTACGTCAAAAATTTTGACGCAACCCCAACTCAAATTGCTTACTTACCTTGCATGAAACAAAAGGAATCAGACTAACATGACAGAATAGCATCTTTTGCAATATCCTCGCCTAAAAAGTAACCAATCGAGTGTTTAACAGAACGTCAAGCAAATGAGCAAAATCCCATTTCGACAGAAAAGTGTTAATACAACGGAAATCACATAAAGAGAGAAAATAACAATGGAACTTACACAATATCGACCTTACGGCAAAGAAGACTTCCCAATTCACGTAAAAAAAATCAATTGCAGTTAGAAGAAAAATAAAAGAAAGGAAGAACAAGAAAACAAGGAACTAAAAATTTAGAAAAAGTAAAAAGAACGATAGAATTTCTTAGGATGTTTTAAATTAACCAGCATCCCACCTTCTGGCATTTGCAAAAAAAATGTTTCCTAACGCTTACTACGGGATTTGAACTTGAAACTGGACAAAATACAGACCAATGCTTAACCAGTGAACCAAAAGACTTATTATTGACACCGATTTACCCAGAATTGCACTTAACCAACTAACACATGGATAAGGGTTGCTTTTAAAAAAAATAACAAAACTTTTAGCAATGTAACTCAAACTCCAGACCTTAAACCCAGAAGCAGAGCATAGATCCAAAGATACATAAATTAATTGCTGTAGATTCTCACAATTAAACTCTTAAATTTTTGGGGCGTTACAACTCTCTCCCATTAAAAAAAAATTTCGGCCGCAAAATTTTACCTATGTAACACCCGTAACCCGTATCCGTTGTTAGAATAGGGTTTCAGAGTATTACCAAAACTTTCAGAACATTTTACAAATAATTTATGTAAATTACTATTCATTAACTGAGATCATTCAAAACGTCCCTTAATTGGACCTTTGAGGCCTAATACGAGCATTAGAATCGAGTCGGGACTTAATCGGGAACTCTAAGAATTTTTCGTGAAATTACAAAAATTTTCCAAGCTGCATGGCTCACATGCCCGTGTGGTACAAGGGACACGCCCGTGTGACCCTGCGACACGCCCGTGCTACAGGCCGTGTTCAACCCCGAGTAACTCTTTGACTTATGCACACGACCATGCCACATGTCTGTGTGCTAGGACGTGTGGTTAATTAATTCAATTCAAAATTAGGTGCAGGTTTCACACAGCCAAGACACACGTCCATGTTCTAGGTTGTGTAGCACACACGGCTGAGACACATGCACATGTCTCTACCCGTGTGCTCAATTCTGAGCATTTAGTTTTTCAAAATTAAGGTGCAGGGGACACATGACCTAACCACACGCCCATGTACCAAGTACGGTTTAGACACATACTTGTGTGTCTACCCGTATGGACAAAATAAAGCTATTTCTAGCTTCATTTCTCACCCAAAGTCACACCCATGACTTACACTTGAAACACACATCCAATACCAACAATTTCAAGCATTCAAATTAAACAAATTCCATCATTTATCATGGCATACTATTAAATGCATACATGTTTACAATCTTACCTTAGTTCAATCCATGTGTTAAACATGATTTGATCAACTATTTAACAATATATATAGCTATCATAGCATGATATTACAAGTATATCAAAACAACCATTACTAGCCATTCCAATGGCTAGATTACAAGCATCATTATCAAGCCACTAATGGTCAAGTTGTCCTATACATGCCATTTTACCAAAATGATTTTGCTATATATACCAAAATAACTAGTTGATAGTGTGACGATGCTCCAATGATCTCCAACCTTCGCGAGCTTCCGAGCACTATAAAACAGGGAAAATAAAATGGAGTAAGCATTACATGCTTAGTAAGTTCGTATAACGGAAACTAAACTTACCAATCCCGTTTATTAAATCTAAGCATACAATATCGTGTTTTTCCATCCATTAGCAAAATTGCCCAAACACATGCATTCAATCAAACATGTTTGTCACAAAAATCTTCTTATCAATCAAGTAAACATAGATGAGCTCATCATGCTATATTCTTTCAAGTCATTATCATTTTATCTAAAAAATTCTCATACCATGTCAAGAGTCATGTCCATTGAATCATGGAAATTCTGATGGATGTTCAAGTAGTACACTCGAGGAGTACGATTCAATAATAAATCAATTCTTATTCAAGAGTACCCATTAGGGCACTTAATCAAGGAACATACTCTCAAGCCACATATCGTATAACAGGATTACCTGTAACACCCCTCACCTGTATTCGATGCTGGAATAGGGTTACGAGGCGTTACCGGGCTTACATCGCAAACAATCATACAATTTCGAGTCATAAATTTCAATCAAGTTAAAACCATTTGCTTTCAGTCATAAAGTCCCTAATATGAGCTTACGAGGCCCAAAATATACATTGGAAGTGGTCCGCCATTAAACCGAAAACTTAGGAAACTTTTGAAAAACTTAGACGATTTTTGTCATGTACAGGGGTCACACGCCCGTGTGGTTTGGGACATGCCCGTGTGGGCAGGCCGTGGGGTCACACATGCCCGTGTCCCTAACTCGTGTAACTCTTTGTTTTGCAAGACATGAAGAAATTGAAGTCACACGGTCGAGCCACACGCCCATGTGCTAGGCCGTGTGATTAATTAATTTTTATTAAATAGGTGCAACCTTCACATGGCCAGGACACACGCCCATGTCCAGGGCTGTGTCCTTCACACGGCTGAGACACACGCTAATGTCTCTATCTGTGTGCTCAATTCTGAGTATTCTGTTTCTCAAAATTAAGGTACAGGGGACACACGGCCGAAATACATGCCCATGGGGAAAGCCTTGTGTCATAAACGGCCTAGACACACTTCCGTTTGTCTACCCGTGTTGACAAAAATAAAGACTATCTACCAAGCCAATTTGCCACCCTCATTTGCACACACATACACAACATCAAATGGCACAAATCATAGCATACTTAGACAACTAAAACATCCACAATCAAGGCTAAAACATGTCATTTCAATACCTAACATACTTATAACATCATATTTTACCAAACCAAATCATATCAAACTCACATTCTACAAACTTCAATATGGCTACCATTAATTTGCATTGTATCATATAGATCTTCTAACATACCAATAAGCCAAACTCAATCATTTAAAAACAAAGCTATATAGCCATAAATAAGCATATAGCGAACCATTACAAAACACATAAACAAAAAGGCATTGACACCTATTCTTATATAAATAGGCTTACAACCATTTTGGCCAAAATAAGCCAATTACATGGCTAAATACCAAATCACCCTAAGCAAATATAAGCCAACACATTTGGAAAAATTCATAATGACACATATACCAAAATGACCAAGTCCCTATACATGCCATATACTCAAAATGTTTAAAATCATCGATACCCAAAATGACAGTTTAAGAGTGTGATGCGATCTCCAACGATCTCCAATCCGAGCTAGCTTGGAAACACTATAAAACATGGAAAAATAAAACAGAGTAAATTATATAGCTTAGTAAGCTCGTATGAAAGAAATAAGCAAATCTTGCCATACATTTTACATTCAAGTAATATAATATAAGATAACGAAATTTACTATAATCTCATTACCATAATTCATTCCATCACAAACTTACCTTGAAATCATCATTTCACGAATTTAATAATCATAAGCTTTATGTACATAACTGTACCATCTCGTAATAATTTCATACTTATTCTCATCATTAGCATACCCAATAAACCACTCAGAACAATAATATCGAATACTTGAGAAAACTTGCACAAGGTGTCACATATGTAGCCATTGCTACCTCTATCTCATAACACATAGATGCTCACTCTCGAGCCATCAACGGGCCTGCTCACACAAGCTGTCAGTCAAGACGTAGCTATATGGTGTTGCTCACACAAGCTGTCATGCAACCGCAACATATGCTGGTATACTCAGCCACCGGTAGGACGTACAGGACCAGTACCCAGATCACATAACATAATAAACTAGTGACATGTCACTTATATCCTAATCTATTCCTAAGGCTCGATTGAGATTTCTTGCTTGCCAAAGCATCATCGAACGTGTTCATAGAGTCGTTTACACAATTCATACAAGATTAAAGTATTTAAAATACAATTATAATAAAGCTTATTTACATACGAACTTACCTCAGATGCAAAAACGACAAAAGGAATCTATTCGTCAATTATTTTTTTCCCCTCATCTAGATCTGAACTTCGTTTTTCTTAATCTATAATGTCAAATTTAACTTATTTAATCATCACATTATTCAATATAGTCCAAAAACACATTATGGAAAAAATTACATTTTTGCCCCTAACATTTCATCATTTTACAAATTAGTCCCTATGCTCATAAAATGAATTTCTTTCAAATTCTTCTCAACCCAAGCCTAGCTGAACCTTACCCTCTAGCCAAACCTTACCCTTACTCATAACACCCCACATTTTTCATTTATTCACATTTTTCCACATATTTTATAACCTTTTACAAATAAGTCCCTATTTGATGTTTTTATCGAAAATCACTTTACAAATGTTGTTTAACTAACAATTAACATGCATTTTCTACCATCAAACATCAAAATTCAAACATATTCAATATGGGTAAAATTTTAGACTTTAACTTTCTCTCAAATTAGTCCTTGAAATAGCTAGATCAAGTTACCACGACCTCAAAAATATAGAAATCATTAAAAATGGAACAAGAACGGACTTACAATCGAAATTGAAAGTTGGCCAAACCCTAGCTATTGTCTCCTTAAAATTTTCGACTATGGGGGATGAAATTGAAGAAGATGGACACTTTTATTTTAGCTAATTTTGTCTTTATTTACCAAATTACTAAAATACACTTAATTGATAACTTTAAAATTTCACCTAACCATGTCCATTTTTGTCCACCAATTTAAAAAATAGTCTAATTACCACAAAAGGACTTCCAATTAAAATTTCATAGCAACTAGACACTTTAATCTATAGAATTCAAGTTTTTCACCTATTGCATTTTAGTCCTTCTAGTCAAATTGAGTACTCAATCGATAAAAATTCTTAACGAAATTTTCACACAATTATTCTATCATGCTGTAGACCTTAAAGTAGTAATAAAATAAATATTTTTACTTCAGATTTGTGGTCTCAAAACCACTGTTTTGATTTAACCCATAAACGGGCTATTACAACTCTCTCCCCCTTAGGGATTTTCGTCCCTGAAAATCTTACCAGAAAAGAGGTTAGGGTACTGCTTTCTTATAGTTTCCTCGGGTTCCCACGTAGCCTCTTCGACCCCTTTGTCGTTGTAACAAAACTTTCACTAGAGCTATGCTTTTATTTCTCAACTATTTAACCTCTCGAGGTAACACTTTGTTTGGTTCTTCAACGTATGTCATATCGGGTCGAATCTCAATCTTTGACGGTGAGATTACATGCGATGGCTCTGATCGATATCGTCGCAACATCGATACATGAAATACATTGTGTATCCTTTCTAACTCCGACGTCAAAGCTAGTCGATATGCCACTGGCCCTATTCTTTCAATAATGTCATACGGCCCAATAAAACGTGGACTCAACTTGCCTTTGCAACCAAATCTAAGAATTTTCTTCCACGGAGATACTTTCAAAAACACTTTATCACCAACCTGAAATTCAATATCCTTCCATTTCAAATCTGCGTATGATTTTTGTCGATCCGAACCTGCTTTCAAACAATCACGAATTACTTTCACTTTCTCTTTGGTTTCTCTGACCAAATCAACCTCGTGAATCTGTTTCTCACTAAGCTCGATCTAGTATAGTGAAGTTCGGCACTTGTGACCGTACAATGCTTCATACGGTGCCATTTTTATACTTGATTGAAAACTGTTGTTATAAGCAAATTCGACCAACGGTAAATATTTCTCCCAACTACATTCGAACTCTAAAACACAACGACAAAGCATATCTTCTAGAATTTAGATTACCCTCTTAGATTGACAATCAGTTTGTGGATGAAATGCGGTACTAAAATTCAACTTCGTACCCAATACTTCTTGCAATTTCTTCCAAAATCGTGACTTAAACCTCGGATCTCTATCTGAAATAATAGAAGTAGGCACCCTGTGCAATCTAACAATCTCAGTAATTACAATTCAACTAGTTTATCAAGTGAATAATCGTTACGTACCGGAATGAAATGAGCTGATTTTGTCAAACTATCAACAATGACCCAAACAACATCTTTCTTTTTCGTAGTTAGAGGTAACCTCGATACAAAATCCATCGTAACTCTATCCCATTTCTACTTGGGTATCATCACAGGTTGAAGTAAGCCTGAAGGCACTTGATGTTCGACTTTCACTTGTTGACAAATCAAGCATCTCGTTACAAACTCTGAAATGTCTCATTTCATGCTTGACCATCAATACAATTTATTCAAATCGTTATACATCTTTGTACTCCCAGAATGAATAGATAGACAACTATTATATGCCTCATGAAGAATTTTTTGAATCAGTTCAGTATCTCTCGGTATATAAATCCTACCTCGGAGCCTCAAACAATCATCGGATCCAATCTGATATTCTGAATCACTATTCGATTTACATTGAACTCTTTTGGCTTGCAACTCATTATCACCTTTCTGAGCTTCACAAATTTGCTAAAGAAATATCGGTCTAGCTTTCAACTCAGCCAAAATCGATCCATCATCAGATAAGGTTAACCGTGCATTCATCGCCCTCAAAGAAAACAAAGACTTTCTACTTACAGCATCTGCAACTATGTTCGCTTTCCCCGGGTGGTAGTCGATCACTAATTCATAACCTTCCAATAGTTTGAGCCATCTCTATTGTCGTAAATTAAAATATTTCTGAGTCATTAAATACCTTAAACTCTTGTGATCGGTAAAGATATGACACTTCTCACCGAATAAATGGCGTCTCCAAAATTTTAGAGCGAACACAATAGCTGCTAATTCCAAGTCGTGCATCAGATAGTTCTTTTCATGCAGTTTCAACTACCTCGAGGCATAACCTGTCACTTTACCCTCTTGTATCAACACTCAACCTAAACCGTTCAATAACGCGTCACTAAAAATCACAAACTCTTTTCCTGACTCAGGTTGCACTAACACTGGTACCTTAGTCAACAACGCTTTTAACTGTTCAAAACTCTATTGACATTTCTTAGACCACTCGAATTTCACATCTTTTTGTAACGATTTGGTCATAGGTGTAGCAATCATTGAAAATCCCTTAACAAAACGTCAATAATAATTGGCTAAGCCCAAAAAGCTTCTAACTTCAGATACATTTCTCAGTGGTTTCCAATCAACAACTGCCAAAATCTTACTCAGATCAACCTGTATACCTTTCGCTAAAACAATGTGTCCTAGAAATCCAACTTTTCAGAGCCAAAACTCACTTTTGCTGAATTTAACAAAGAATTGTTTGTCTCTCAAGGTTTGTAATACAATTCTTACATGCCCAGCATGTTCAAACTCAACTCGTGAATAAATTAAAATGTCATCAATAAAAACAACCACAAATTTATCTAAATACGGTCAGAAGATTCGATTCATCAAGTCCATAAATACTGGAGGAGCATTTGTTAATCTAAATGGCATAACAAGGAATTCATAATGCCTGTACCTTGTTCTGAACATGGCCTTTGGCACATCCGAATCTTTAACTCTCAACTGGTAATAGCCTAATCTCAAGTCTATCTTCGAGAACACTGTTTCTCCTTTCAACTGACCGAACAAATCATCAATTCTCGGTAAGGGATACTTGTTCTTTATCGTAACCTTGTTAAGTTGATGATAATCAATACAAAGTCTCATGGATCCGTCTTTCTTCTTGACGAATAACACTAGTGCACCTTAGGGCAAAAAACTCGGTCTTGCAAAACCCTTATCTATCAACTCTTGCAATTGCGATTTCAATTCTTTCAACTCAGTTGAAGCCATTCTATACAGAGCTATCGATATCGGTGAAGTTCTTAGTACTAAATTAATAGCAAACTCGACTTCTTTGATCGGTGGCAACCTAGGCAACTCTTCTAGAAACACATCCGGGTATTCACAAACTACTGGCACAGATTCAATATTCAATTCAGACACTTTCGTATTCAGTACATACGTAAGATAAGCTTCACACCCTTTTCTTACATACCTCTAAGTAGGCATCGACGAAATTACAATAGGCAACTCACCCGACTCATCCGATTCAATCCGAAGAATTTCATTATCTTAACATTTCAATTCAATAATATTTAGTCTACAATTCATTACGACATCATGTAGAGTCAACCAATCCATTCCAAGAATTACATCGAACTCATCAAATGATAAAAGCATTAAGTCAGCTGGAAAATAATGACCCCGAATCATTAAAGGACAACTCTTGCAAACTTTATCAACTAAAACATATTTGCCTAAGGGGTTTGACACTTTAATCACATACTCAGTAAACTCAATAGACAAATTCTTACTAGATACCAAATTCAAGAAAATATAAGAATGAGTTGATCCAAGATTAATCAATACAACTACATTAGTACCATAGAGAGAAAATGTACCAGTGATAACATCAGGGAATGACGCATCTTCGCGAGCGCGAATTTCGTAGGTTCTAGCAGGTGCTCTGACCTTTGATCTCGTAGTTAAATCTTTCGTTACTCCTCTGCTACTGGTCCCATTTCCTGTATTTCTCGGTGGCCTCCCTCTAGTGGCAGTGTTGCTCGGTCTTGCATTCTAGGTCAATCTCGAATGAAGTGATCTTGGGAGCCACATTTAAAGTAAGCCCGATCATTTATTCTACATTTACCGAGATGTCGTCTACCATTGTGTTGACATTCAGGTATATTAAACCTATCATTACCAATGCTCTCTATTGACGTAGTTTGGGCCTTAGAACCAGAATATTGCTTCCTACGATCTCTGTTGGGATACCCAGCTGAAACATTCGAACGAGTATACAAATCCCTCGATTTCTTTGACGAAGATTGAAATGACTTATTCAGTGGTCTTTTTCTCGAATCTCTAGTCTTGAACTCAGGTTTTCTCTTTTCTTTGTTCAACTCTTCGGCTTTGTAAGCTCGGTCAACTAGCATAATAAAATTTTTCAACTTTAAAATCCCAACTGACAGTCTGATATCCTTATTCAACCCATCTTCGAATCTCTTGCACATGATAGCCTCTATTGAAACACATTTCTGAGTGTATTTCTGAGTCTAACAAACTCTCGCTTGTATTCGGTCACAGACATACGACCTTATTTCAGCTCTAGAAACTATTTGCGTTTCTGATCAATAAATCGTTAATTGATATATTTCTTTCTGAACTCATCCTGAAAGAAATCCTAGGTAACTCTTTCTCTCGGTACCACTAATACAAGAGTATTCCACCACTGATATACCGAGTCCCTCAGAAGTGATATATCACATTTCAAGCACTTATTCGACGTGCAAGAAAGTTCATCAAATACCCTGATAGAGTTCTCAAGCCAAAACTCTATTCTCTCGGGATCATCGTCAACATTAGCTTTAAATTCTTCAGCTCCTTATTTTCTAATCTTATCAACTAGGGGCTTGTTTAGTCTTAACAATTCCACACCTTGAGGAGCTACGGGAATTGGTTGGGGGTTAGATGGGGGCGGGGGATCTTGAGCAACTGGATTTGTTCGAACAAACTCTGCAAACCACTCATTCATCCTTTGGAAGAAGGCTTCCCTAGCCTCTCCTCCCTGACTAACCGTTACTAGTCTACTTTTAGATGGCGTTGTCCCTTGGGCGGGAGTCAGCGCATTACTTTCGACATCATCAACTACATGTTGGTCGAGATCCATTTACTATATGAAAATACAATTTAAATTGTCAGAAGTCATCACACTATCACCAATTATATATGGCATGTATAGCTAGACTCTACACACGCTATGTTAGTCCGAGAATCGACTAAACTGTAGCTCTAATACCACTAAATGTAACACCCTTCACCTATATTCGACGCCAAAACAGGGTTACGAGGTGTTACAGGACTTACATCGCAAACAATCATACAATTTCGAGTCATAAATTTCAATCAAATTAAAACCTTTTGCTTTCAGTCATAAAGTCCCTAATACGAGCCTAGGAGGCCAAAAATATGCATTGGAAGTGGTCCGAGATTAAACCGAGAACTTAGGAAATTTTTACAAAACTTAGAAGATTTTTATCATGTACAAGGGTCACACGCCCGTGTGGTTTGGGACATGTCTGTGTGGGCAGGCCGTGGGGTCACAGACGCCCGTGTCCCTAACTCGTGTAACTCTCTGTTTTGCAAAGTATAAAAGAATTAAAGTCACACGGACAAGCTACATGTCCGTGTGCTAGGCTATGTGATTAATTAATTTTCATAAAATAGGTGCAGACTTTACATGGCCAGGACACACGCCCATGTCCGAGGCCGTGTCCCTCACACGGCTGAGACACACGCTCGTGTCTCTATCCATGTGTACAATTCTGAGCATTCTGTTTTTGCCACCCTCATTTGCATACACATACACAACATCAAATGGCACAAATCATAGCATACTTAGACAACCAAAACATCTAAAATCAAGGCTAAAACATGTCATTTCAATACCTAACATACTTACTGTAATGACCTGATTTTGGGCGTAGTCAGAGCAGTAGTTTTAGAACCACTAACCCGAGGACAGAGAAATTATATTTAATACCATTTTATGTGTTGTGGCATGATTATATGAGAATATGAAAATTTTGGTGAATTAATTTTAGCAATTTTATGCTTAATTGTGAAAAAGGACTAAATCGCATAAAGTGAAAAAGTCCTATTTTGATAGCTAATGGTGTCATATAGTTAGATAACAAAAATTGGGGGTCTTTAAAGAGCAATTAGACCCCTAATACATAGGCTGGCCGGCCATAGAGACAAGAATGGTCAAAAAGTCAAAGATTAGGTAGATTTGGTGACTAAATTGGCTATGAATAAAAATAAAACAAAGAGAAATTTTTTCATATTTTCTATCATCTTCTTCCCACCGAAAATATCAGCCATAAGAGGGTTTTGAAGCTTAAAAATTTCTACCGCTTAATATCTCTACAAGTAAGTGATTTTAATGGTTTTTCTTGAAAACTTTTACATTTTTAGAACCCTTGTAGCATGAGCTTTTTAACAAAGGGACTATTTTGATAAATGGTTGAAAGTCTAGGGTTTTACCATGAGAGTATTCATGTTGTTTTCTGAAATTTTATGGAAGAAAATGAATCATGGTTGTGACATAAACAACTTTTATGAAGGGATTTCTCATGAAAACCCTAATAGGAACGTTTTGCATAAGTTATAAAATAGTTGATAAATATGTGAAATAATGAGAATTGTGAGCTGCTCCTAGTATAGAAAGTAGTCGGCTAGGCTTGGTTTGTAACTGCCCAATTTTGGGCCTAGTCGGAACAGTGGTTTTGGAACCACTATTCCGAGGCCGGAGAAAATTATTTTGATGTTATTTTATGTGATATAGCATGTTTATAAAGGTGCATGAAAATTTTGGTAATTTTATTTTTTCGATTCTAGTTTAATTTCGAAAAAGGACTAAATCGCGTAAAAGGTAAAAGTTGTATTTTAGTACTAAATGTGTCTAATAGCTAGATAATTAAAATTGGGGGGCCTTTTTAGGGCAATTAGACCCTTTTTAATAGAGGTGGCCGGCCAAGGGAGACAAGGTTGGTCAAAAAGCCATATTTAATGGGATTTAAAGTGACTTTTTGGTAATAAAATAGAATAAAGAAAAAAATTGTCAGTTTCATTCATTTTTCTTCTTCTCTTTCACAAAAAAATGGTAGAAAAGAAAGGGTTTTGAAGCTAGAAAATTTCAGCAAAGAAACTCCCTTGATAGTAAGTGATTTTAATGTTTTTTCTTAATGATTTTTGTGTTTTTGGAACCCCTAAAGTATGAGCTTTCAAAAGAGGGGACTATTTTGCAAAATGATTAAGAGTCTAGGGTTTTGCCATGAAAGCATATGTGTTGTTTGCTGAGTTTTTATGGAAGAATATGGGTCTTGGTAGTGTTATAAACAACTTTTGTGAAAGAAGTTTGCATGAAAATACCTAAAAAGGGGTATTTTGCAAAGTTGTAAAACAAGTTGTAAATGTGTGAAATAGTTGAAATTATGGGTTGCTATAGTTATAAAAATGGTTCATCTAGGCTTAAGGAGTAAAGAAATTGAATAAAAATCATTTTACGAGCCTAGGGGCAATTTGGTAATTATGGCAAATTTTGCCAAAATGTGTCATTAGACTAATTAGATTAGTATATTGTTTTAATAAGTTAAATGTGATGTTATAGATAATGAAAAATGAGATTTGAGCTTAGAACGAGGAAAAACGAGAAATTGATGTTTAGGCCTCTTTTACCAATTTGGTGTCGAGGTAAGTTCGTATGATAATAATAATACAAACTTATGTTTGAATTACATTCCTTATTAATATTGCATATATTATATGATTTAATATATTGGAAGTTTGATGGAATATGATGTTTATTTGAAACGAGTAAGTTTGTATGAAAGTAATTTATCAACTTTATTATCATGTGCTTAATACTTGATATTGTACGAAATATTGATATATACCTTTATTGGAATTGACTTGTGATGATTCAATGAAAATGTGATGATATGTGTACTAGTATAAGACCATGTTTGGAACATGGCATCGACATCGACATGAGACCTTGTATAAGACCATATCCGGGATATGGCAACGATATGCAGGTCCATGTAAGACCATGTATGAGACATGGCTTTGGTATTCTATTTGGTGTATGATAATTTCGAACATCCTTTAGCATCCCGAGTGTTCAACGGGTATTGAAATGGATGATGTGATGGAAGCTCTAAAGAGGGCATGTTAAAGAAGGTATGATTATATACTTTATTACGAGTTGGTATAGTTATGTACGCTAAAGTTATGAGTAATGCCTTGATATGTGATAATCTATGATGTATATAGTATTTGGTGAATACTATGAAAATGGCATGATTTGGAATAAGTCTTTGATACTTGATGACATTGAGTTTATGGGTCTATTATGATGCATAGCTATGTGTTTTTACCATGATAGATGAAATGATGTTGTATTAATTTGGTGAACAATAATTGTGAATGAGTAAATTAGCCTGGATAGTTTTGGGCTACTGCAGTGGTGTAACTTTGAAAATACACTAAAAATAGTAGAAAATGAGTTAGAGGCTGAATAAAATATGAAATTAAAGCTTATTGAGTATAGTTTCTTATAAAAGAAACCGTTAAGCAAAACAACTTCCTATAATGAGATATTTGAAGTTGTGTGAGACAAAGTTAGAATGCCTTCGAAATCCCCTATTCTAATTTGAGAAAATAATTATAAATTGTAAAAAAATATTTATGAGTTATAAATTATATGTTTAGAATTCGTAATGAGTCTATTTTCAATAGAAATAGATGGAAACATTATTCAAGTCCTGTGCTATGAGATAATTAAACTTTAGTGAAGAAGGGTTAGAACTGTCAGATAGTGAATCAGGGGTAACTTTGAGAAATAAAAAGTACTATTTGGCTAAACCAAAAATTCTGGAAATTGTATGGTAGAAAGGTACATGAGTCTAGTTTCAAGAAAAATTAATGGAACTTAATTTGGAGTTTTGTAGCTCCAGATATAAATATTTTATCAACTATTGTACAAGAAGACAACTTATCATAAACTTGAGAATATGTTGGGAACATTGATAAAAACATGTTAATAAGTTGCTTATTGTTTTCATATGAACTTGCTAAGCATAAAGCTTACCCCCCTTCCTTTCCCATGTTCTCTAGTGTTGCTAGGTTAGCTCGGGTTGGAGTTCGTCGGAGATATTATCACACTATCAAGCTATCGCCATTGGTGTAAGTGATTTCAAGTACTTTGAGTCTATGGCATGTATAGGAGTTTAAATATTTGAGTGTGTGATACTTGTTTTAGCCAAATGTATTGGCTTACATTAAATATTGAGGTTTTAAACCTATTTATATTTGCATTCTTGTACTATGGTCTTATGTGATGAGTTTAAAATGATTATGGTATGAATGTGGTAAAGATGTGAGTAAAATCTATGATATCTATTGCATGAGAAATTGACATGATCATAACATATTTATGGATGTTTAAGTGCCCATGTATGCCTTGTTGTATGCTATTGTATAAGTGTGTGTGCGTATGTTGTGAGGGTGACGAAATGACTTGGAAAATAGCCTTGCATTCGTCCACAAGGGTAGACACATGGGCGTGTGTTTAGGCTGTTGTGACACACGGTCTGCCCACGTGAACATGTGACCTAGCCGTGTGTCCCCGGCATCTAAATATTTCAAGTCAGTATGCATGGTATTAAACACACGGGGGGAGACACGACGTGTGTCTCAGCCGTGTGGAGGACGCAACCATAGGACACGGGCGTGTGCCTTGGCCGTGTGGCTTCAATTTGTTCATAACCAAATTGGCAAAATGTCCAGGTTTTTGGACACGAGCGTGTCCCTAGCACACGGACGTGTGCTCTATATCCACATGGGCGTGTGAAGCCTTAAAGCATAAATTTTTTTTCCAAGTTTTTCTTAGATTCTCAGTTTGGTCCCGAACCGTCTCTAATGCATGTTTTGGGCCTCGTGGGCCCGTTTAAGGGACAAAATGCATGTGAACGAGAAGTTTTAAGTTAAAAGAAATTTTATGGCCTGGTTTTATATACATATGCTTGAGTTAAGTTTGGTAGCACCTCGAACCCTGTCCCAGCGTCGGATACGGGTGAGGGGTGTTACATGGTTAATGAGAAAATGTGATAAAAATAGATTTTTAGGTCTAGGGGTAACATGGTCATTTTTTGTAGAAGTCTAGGGGCAAAATGGTCATATTGCCCAATTATAAATTTTTGGGTGCCTAGATAGATAAAGTGATTAAATATGTGAAAATTTATCATTATAGATCAAGAATTACAAAATCTGGGCCTAGACCGGGGAAAAGCAAAACAAGTGGACTAAGCCGAACTAGTCGCCCCATTTTGAGTACCGAGGTAAGTTGTATGTGAATGATACAACTACATTGTTATTATATGTGTTTGAATTGATATAGCATAAATTGGTTGTTTGTGGAAATGATTATGTATGTTGAATATTGAGAAAGTAGAATTCCTGTTTGAACCTTAGGGAATAAAAATCGAATATTCATGACATGACATTTGGGTTATATGTGTGCTAGTGTAAGACATGTCTGGGACATGCATCGGCGACATTATAAGAGCCAGTATAAGACCATGTCTGGGACATGGCATCGGCATTGAGACGAGAGCTAGTGTAAGACATGTATGGGACATGCATCGGCCTCGTAATGTAAGCCAATGTAAGACATGTCTGGGACATGCATCGGCTACGAGATGTGTCAATGTAAGGCCATGTCTGGGACATGGCATTGGCACGGACATGCGAGAGCTAGTGTAAGACCATGTCTAGGACATGGCATCGACCTCGATTTCGAAAGTCAGTGTAAGACCATGTCTGGGAAATGACATCGACTTGATAGATGAGCCAGTGTAAGACCATATCTGGGACATGGCATCGGCATTACGCCTTATGTTTAAGGCTTAGTGAATATCCGATAGCATTCTGAATGGTTCAATGGAGAGAGTTACAGTTTAAGTTGAACGAGAAAAGTATTGTAACACCCCAAACCCGCCCCAGACGTTATGACCGAATCCGGCGTGTCACATTGTAGCGTTAGTAGAAAAGTCACGTTTTATCTAAAGTCTTTCTTAGTGGTTAAAGAATATCCTCGTTATAGATTAAAGTGAATGGAAGCTGTGCACCAGGTAGGATGCTAGAAAAGAGGAGGTGAGTCAATTAGACTACTTAAGTACCCAGCTCTCCATGGATCTAATCCTAGACATGCACACAACCATTGCCACACTTTAACTGAGTGATTGTTTAGGGAAAACCAATTCATTTAAAACCATTTGAAAAGTTTGTTAATTTTGAAAACGTTTTCATTGCGGAAGCTTTGCTTTGTTAATGCGATATTTTGAAATCAAGTAACCTTTTTAATACGCGCCCTAGAGCTATTCAATTTCAAACAATCAAAGCAATATCATATCTAAGCTAACAAAACATACTAAGAACAATTAAAAATAAATAAAGCGGCCTTGTTACAACTTAAAAACCCAAAACAATTAAAGTAAGTAAGTGTTGATCAAAACACATGAAGAAAAGCGAATTTGAAGAACATGTGGCCACTCC
The DNA here is from genome assembly GCA_025698465.1 of Gossypium longicalyx. Lineage (NCBI taxonomy): Eukaryota > Viridiplantae > Streptophyta > Magnoliopsida > Malvales > Malvaceae > Gossypium > Gossypium longicalyx. Next base: position 22,243,783 of record CM046996.1, on the reverse strand, counting down.
GAATCCCTTACGGCTCCAAGTCCATTATGGTTGGGGATTTCCTGCATGGATAAAATTAAGGGGTGAGTTTGGAAAACTCAGTGTGTAAAGTAAACCCAACTAAAGCTTAAATCGGTAAACCCAACTAAAGCTTAAATCGGTTCAAGCTTTACTGGGCCTAAGCCCTATCAGAAATAGAATTAACTGGGCCTCAGCCCTATTCAGAAATCAGTGTGGCCCTTAAGCCCATTACAGTAACAGAACATATATTATGCATGTGTGCAGAAACCCAACCCATATCCATCCGTATACACCCCCGGTACCAACCTTACACCATGTGGGAGACAACTCGACCCACCCATCCGCTACACACCATAGAATTTGCGGCATGGCTACTGTATCGCATATTGTGACAGAGTCACGGAGATACGAATATTGTGGCGAGCCACTAGAATGAATATTTGTGGCATAACCACGAAATGCGATATTTGTGGCATAGCCACCAGAACGCTTCCTCCATCAATAGCTCCCAAATCCCATGCAACAGATATGCATGTCATGGCATATAGCATACAAAAACAGAATATAATACGTTTCAAACAGAATTAACCCAAGGGGTATAATGGTTATTTTGCACCTAGGGGTATAATGGTAATTTTCATACTTAGGGGTATTTTAGTAAATTTACTATTTTAGGGTTTTCATGCATATTACAACCATTAACGTATTAACAGAAACACTTACTGAGCGTTTTTACCGAATTGGGCCCGTTGGCCCATTAACCCGATTTCGACCCATTAAGCCCAAATATACCAAAGTGCACGAAATTGCACACTCTGCAATCTTACCGCTTGAGATTACCAGGATTAACAAACAAACTATCTCACGAGCGCTCGCACACTTGCAAGTTCACAAAATATCGGCTCTTCGGCATTTTGACTTTCTGGCTTTTGCCGATCTAGACTATAAGTTGGTGTCGTTTACACACCTGTTTTACGACGATCGCTTGCCAAAATCTACCATGTACCTATCCTACAATAGATTACTTAAGAAGTTAGATCCAAAACCATACGATTACTAATGATATCTTCCTTACCAAAATCGGCCAACACCCTTAATGGCCTTAGATTGCTTACCTTTGTCGCAAATAATGACTAAGTCTAGATCCAGTTGTTTCGATGTCCTCGCTTCCTACTGCTCTTTGATCGACAGCCTTTATTTCACCTTACTGATAATAGAATGATAAATAAACCCAATAAACCCTTTAGTCCAAAATGATAGCCTCCCTAAGCGATTAGGGATTACTCGGCTTTTTCCATAACCACAAGATACGAATGGAAAGAGGGTTACGAATACTTAGCACGAGATCTATTCGATGAAGAATGTTTTCAATACTTTTCTACCCCTAACATGAGCAAAGGATGAGTCCAAGAGATCTAAAGGTGTTCGGCTTCCAACCTCTTAAAGTATGGTGACCTCGGCTTTTCAACAAACAAGGGAGGAAAAAAAATGGAAGCTTGATGATGAGAGAGAGCAGATGTCGACAAGGCTATCATAGTTTGGGAATTCAGCTTTAACGAAAAGATGAGTAAAAGTAAAAGAGATTGGCACAAGGGGAAAATAAAAGTTGCGGTTTCGGCTTTTGTGAGTGATCGGCTAAGGTGATTGAATGGGAGAGGTTTTTTTCTTTATGATTGGTGAAGCAAAGAAGATGGGAAGATGACGATAAAAGAAAGGAGAGGAATGGGTTAATGGCCTCAGCTTGAAGAACTAAGAGAGCAAGAGAATGAAAGAAGAGAAAATGATCAAAAAGAACAAAAATATATATTTGAAATAAAACAAAACAAGAACCGATTGAAAGGGAAGCAGGATCGGCCAAATTAAAATACCCCAACTAACCCAAAAAAAATGAATCATATAGGCCAAAAATAATCAGCACTTATTTCCTATGGCCGAATGAGTGCATTTTGGCATAAAAATTCTTCCTAAATTCCAATTCCATGAATTGCTCCTTGATTCTTGGCCAATTTCATTGTTTGAATTTCATTCAAACTCCTAACCGATCAGCAGCCTTATCCACCGCTTCATCATGCTGCTAAGAAGAGTTTCGGTCCAACTCTACTACTCTCCCTTACGCATGCAGCAAAAAGAGAGTCCTTTGCGCGCCTGGCTTTCGAACACAGGTCCTCCAGCACACCCCACGCTTTTCTTGGCCACCGGGCGCAACCTTGTTTTCGATATAACATTGCCACAATAATTTATAACCCTTACCTACTTCAGCTCTGGCCTACTTTAAAATAAAATAGAATTCACCCGCGCAAGGACTCGAACCTGCGCCCTCTCCGCGTGCCCAGCACGCTGCTGCCACTGCGCCACGGGCACTCCTTGTGCTGGATTATGCTCGCAACTCCTCTTAACCTCTATTTTAACTGCAACCTGAATACTAAAAAAAAACCATTTGCGCGCGCCGTGCCTTAAACCCAGGCACCTCCCACGCCCTCCTAGCGTGCTTAGCCACTGGGCTAGGTGCTTGTTTGTGCTAAAACTCAGCCCAAATTATTAATAAGGCCTACTGCCCAGATTCCCTAAGATAGCATAAAATTTAAATATTTTTTTTTGCTAGAGTCTTGAATCGAACCCAAGCCTTTTCCCACACTATAAATCCATCGTAATTCACTTAGATCCTACACCAAATAATTAATAACAATATTGATAATAATTTCCCGTAAAAAGTTAAAACATCAATAATTCTATCTCGGGCCATCTTCTACCCGAACTCAGACTCCAAACCCAATATTTCTAGGCCTAATTTTTGAGGCGTTACAAGTATAACCATGTTGTGAGTGGTACAGGTACCTATTGAAATGTATGAGATGTGAGCTTAATATATGCTATATGAAATGTATTGGATAGTGATGAGTCAGTTGTGCTTATGCCTACTTTAGTACTATGAGCATGTTTATGAATGGTAAAGTTTTTGTTATATCTATTGCATGCAACTTACTAAGCTTTATGCTTACTCCCTCTCATTTCCATTTTCTTATAGTGCAGCCTAACTAGCTCAAGGACCAACAAACATTGGAGGTATTGATCACACTATCAGTTGAAGCACTTGGTATAATTAGACTTAATATTTTGAGTATGGCATGTATAGGAACTTAGGCTTTTGAGTTTTGTGTCATTATTAATTGGCTAAATGTGATGGCTTACCCTAGCATTTGATTCATTTTGTATAAGACCATGAAAAATGGTTAATTTTGAAAGTTATTATATGAATGTAAGATAGTCTTTCACAAATGTGAAATTGATGGCATGTTTGAATGTATGAAATGTACATAAGCCTTAGATATGGTTGTTTGGCTGAGAAATCATATTAAGTTAGATTTTGAAATATTGGTTAGCATTAGATTGTGTTTTAGGGTGGCAAAAGGCTTGGTAGATAGCCTTATATAGTCCACACGGGTAGGCACATGGGCGTGTGTCTAGGCCGTGTGACACATGGCTAGCCCCATGGGCGTGTTGTCCAACCGTGTGTCCCCTGCACGTAAAATTTTCAAGTCAGTATGCGTGGTAGTAAACACACGGGCAGAGACACGGCTGTGTGTCTCAGTCGTGTGAAGGACACGGCCTCTAGCCACGGGCGTGTGCCTTGGTCGTGTGCCCCTTATTAGATGCTGACGTCAGAAATAGAATGTCAAGGTTTTTCGACACGGGCTAGGATACGGGCGTGTCATGGCAGTGTGAGGAACACGGGCCATAGACATGGGCGTGTGTCAAGCCGTGTGAAAACCCCTTTAGGTTCAAATTTAGAATTTAATTTGTACTGGTATGGGACACGGGCACGCCCCTAGATGCTTGGGCTGTGTGTGTCACACGGGCCATCAGCATGGCCATGTTGTAATGATCACACAGGCATGTTGCCCTCCCATACGAGCATGTGCCTTATTTCAAGGGTCATTTTTATTAAGTCAGTTTGAGGACCTGAGTTGGTTCCGAATGGTTTCCAATGAAAGTTTGAGGCCTCATAAGCTCACATTAAGGAGTTTAAACAAGGTTCAAAAAAGTTTTAAGTTTTAAACAAGGTTCAAAAAAGTTTTAAGTTTGATCAAGTCTTGGTGACTCGAAAATGATTGTATGTATGTAGTTAAGTATAGTAATGCCTCGTGCCCAGTCCCGACCACAGACTCGGGTAAGGGGTGTTACACTTACAAAATCATATTTTACCAAACCAAATCATATCACACTCACATTCTACAAACTTCAATATGGCTACCATTAATTTGCATTGTATCATATAGATCTTCTAGCATACCAATAAGCCAAACACAATCATTTAACAACAAAGCTATATAGCCATAAATAAGCATATAGCGAACCATTACAAAACACATAAATAAAAGGCATTGACACATATACTTATATAAATAGGATTACAACCATTTTAGCAAAAATAGGCCAATTACATGGCTAAATACCAAATCACCCTAAGCAAATATAAGCCAACACATTTGGCCAAATTCATAATGACACATATACCAAAATAACCAAGTTCCTATACATGTCATATACTCAAAATGTTTAAAATCATCAATACTCAAAATGACAGTTTGATAGTGTGATGCGATCTCCGACGATCTCCAATCCGAGCTAGCTTGGTAACACTATAAAATATGGGAAAATATAATGGAGTAAGCTATATAGCATAGTAAGCTCGTATGAAAGAAATAAGCAAATCTTATCATACATTTTACATTCAAGTAATATAATATAAGATAACATAATTTACCATAATCTCATTACCATAATTCATTCCATCACAAACTTACCTTGAAATCATCATTTCACAAATTTAATAATCATAAGCTTTATGTACATACTTGTGCCATCTCATAATAATTTCATACTTATTCTCATCGTTGGCATACCCAATGAACCACTCGGAATAATAATATTGGATACTTGGGAAAACTTGCACACAAGGTGTCACATATGTAGCCATTGCTACCTCTATATCATAACACATATATGCTCGCTCTCGAGCCATCAACGGGCCTACTCACACAAGTTGCCAGTCAAGACGTAGCTACACGGTGCTGCTTACACAAGCTGTCAAGTAACCACAACATATGCTAGTATACTCAGCCACCGGTAGGACGTACAGGACCAACACCCAGATCACATAACATAATACCCTAATGACATGTCACTTGTATCCTAATCTATTCCTAAGGCTCGATTGGGATTTCTCTCTTGCCAAAACGTCATCGAACGTGTCCGTAGAGTCGTTTACGCAATTCATACAAGATTAAAGTATTTAAAATACCATTATAATAAAGCTTATTTACATACGAACTTACCTTGGATGAAAAAATGACAAAAGGAATCTATTCGTCAATTATTTTATTTTTCCCCCGATCTAGATCCAAACTTTATTTTTCTTGATCTATAATGTCAAATTTAACTTATTTAATCATCACATTATTCAATATAATCCAAAAACACATTATGGAAAAAATTACATTTTTACCCTAACATTTCATCATTTTACAAATTAGTCCCTAGGCTCGTAAAATGAATTTCTTTCAATTTCTTCTCAACTCATAACAGCCCACATTTTTCATTTATTCACATTTTTCCATATATTTTATAACCTTTTACAAATAAGTCCCTATTTGACGTTTTTATCGAAAATCACTTTACAAATGTTGTTTAACTAACAACTAACATGCATTTTCTACCATCAAACATCAAAATACAAACATATTCAGCATGGGTAAAATTTTTGACTTTAACTTTCTCTCAAATTAATCCTTGAAATAGCTAGATCAAGTTACCACGACCTCAATAATATAGAAATTATTAAAAACGGAACAAGAATAGACTTACAATTAAACTTGAAAGTTGGCCAAACCCTAGCTATGGTCTCCTTGAAATTTTCGGCTATGGGGGATGAAATTGAAGAAGATGGACACTTTTATTTTAATTAATTTTGTTTTTATTTACCGAATTACTAAAATACCCTTAATTGATAACTTTAAAATTTCACCTAACCATATCTATTTTTGTCCACCAATTTAAACAATGGTCTAATTGCCACATAAGAACTTCCAATTAAAATTTCATAGCAATTAGACACCTTTAATCTATAGATTTCAAGTTTTCCACCTATTGCAATTTAGTCCTTCTAGTGAAATTCAGTACTCAATCGATAAAATTTCTTAACGAAATTTTTACACAATTATTCTTTCATGCCGTTGACCTTAAAATAGTAATAAAATAGATATTTTTACTTCGGATTTGTGGTCCCGAAACCATTGTTCTGGTTTGACCGATAAATAGGCTGTTACATTACCGGTCTAGGCTAAATCCTTTATATAACGTATGCTTAAAAGAGCTCAATTAGGATTACCAGTCCAGACTAAACCCAAATCATAGCGTATACTCGAGAGGTATTATATCAGGATTACTCGTCCAGGCTAAATCCTTTCTATAATAAGGTTAATAGGATTACTCGTCCGAGCTAAATCCCGTCCGCAACAAATGCAGGACCTCATCCATTTTGGGAAAGCACATATATTCATCGAAATTCAATATTCAATCGGGACCTAACCATTTTTCAGCATTTCAAGCATGTATTAAATATTCCATTATATCATTCAAGTAATACATTTCAATATAAGTCACATTACATACAAACATAACGTTCAATTAACATAATTACATACCCGATTAAGTTACACGAACTTACCTCGACACTTGTTCGCGTATAAAATCTACTAATCCGAAACCTTTTCTTTTCCTCGATTTAACCTCAAATTTATGTTGTTCGGATCTATATAAATAGCTTTAATCATCAATTTCTCATATTTCATATTTATTTGGTCTCAATTTACAGCCTACGAAAAATTACTATTTTCCCCCTAACTTTTCCATAAATTCCAATTTCGTCCCTAGGCTCGGAAAATGAAACTTATGCAATTTACTCCCTATTCCAAGCCTAACCAAAATCCCATTACAAAATTTACAGCACCTTTATTCATAAAAATTCAGAATTTTTCTTCAATTTCACAAGTTTACATTTTAGTCCCTAAATAATGTTTTCATTAAAAATCACTTTGTAAAAGTTGTTTATCTATCAACAACCTTTCATTTTCTACCATAGATTTCTAATTTTCAGCATATTCATCCATGACCCAAATTTCATACATTGACAACTTTTCAAATTATTCCCCCAAATAGATAGATTAAACTATCTCGGTTTCAAAAATATCAAAATTACTAAAAACGAGACAAGAAAACTTACCCAATTAAGCCTTGAAAGTTTATTCTCTCTCTCCTAGGGTTTCCATAAAATTTTGAGGTTGAAGAAGACAAAATAAGATGATATTTCTTTTTATCATCTTTTAATTAATTAATTATTTCAATTTCCAATTTAGTCCTTACTCTTTTCTAATTTTTCCATGGATGAGTCACCAAAAAATCTACATACTTTTCTTTAATGGCCTAATTACCATATAAGGACCTCTAGTTTTGAATTCCATAGCTATTTAATCCTTACAACTACTAGAATTTAACTTTCGCATTTTATGCGATTAGTCCTTCCCATAATTAAACACTTAATCGATAAAATTTTCGTATCAAAATTTTCACATGATATGTCTATCATAATACGGACCCTATAATAAAATAAAAATAAACTTTATTTTCGGGTCGAATTTGTGGTCCCGAAACCACTGTTCTAATTTCACTGAAAAATGGGTTGTTACAACCTGAGTCAAACAGATATAGATATAGCCGTTGGATTGATTCTTCTGGTTCCCACATGGCTTCCTCAATACCGTGGTTCCGCCTTTAACACCCCTAACCTGTATCTATTGTCGAAACAGGGTTACGGAGTATTATCAAATTTTACAGAATGGTTTCATATAATTCATGTCATTTATTGATCATAACTAAAAATAATCATATTATCCCTTGAATGGACCCTCGAGGTCCAATTTAAACATTAGAATCAAGTCAGGAGTAAATCGGGATCTCAGAGAATTTTTCACAAAATTTAAAAAAATTTCTTTAATACGGTGGTCACACGCCCCTGTGAGTAGGCTGTGTGAGCCACACGACCAAGTGACGTGCCCATGTCTCATGCCATGTGGGCATTTGATGTGAGGCACACGGCCGTGTCGCAGCCCGTTTCCTTACCTGTGTAACTCTCTGACTTGTGCCACACGGCATGCCACACGCCCGTGTGCTAGGCCATGTGGTCAATTTAATTTTCACAAATTAGGTGCAGGTTTTACACGGCCAAGTCACACGCTCGTGTTCTAGGCCGTGTATCACACATGGTTGAGACAGACGCCTGTGTCTCTGCCCGTGTGCCAAATTCTAAGCATTTTGTTTCTCAAATTTAAGATGCAGGGTACACACGACCAAACCACATGCCTGTGTGTCTGCCTGCGTGGACAAAATAAAGCCATTTCCTAGCTTTATTTCTCACCCCAATTTTTCAACAACCTACACCAATACTTACATACATATAGCAACCAATTCAAAGCATTAAACCAAGCAACATCATTAATATATATGATATAACATCACCTATTTTCATATAATAAAACTTACCTTTTAGTAAAAGCATAAGTTTTACTTTAATTAAATCTACCATTCCATATACATATATATATGGTAACATGATAAAACCTTATAATAATATACCAATTTAAACCATCACTAGCCATTCCAATGGATAGATTACAAACATCCACTCCATGCCAACATTGACAAAGTTAGCTTATACATACCATTATACTAAAATAAGTTTTCTATTTATACCAAAATGTGTTGAAGGATAGTGAGATGATGCTCCTACCAATTCCAACCTTTACGAGTTTCTGAACACTATAAAATAAGGAAAACAAAACCTAGTAAGCAATTAATGCTTAGTAAGTTTGTATAACTGGAATTAAACTTACCAATTGCATTCATTAAAATAAATATACAATTACATGATTCCCAACAAATTAGCAATTTTGTCTAGTCACATACACTCAAATAAGCAAGTTAGTCACATAGTTCACATGTACATCAAGTAAACATGGTTGAGCTCATCATGTTACAAACTTTCAAGTATTTCAAAAGCATTCGAGTTATAGTTATCTTAGTCTCACAATTTCTCATGTTAGGAATTTGTTCTGTTGAATTATTGAAATATTGATGGATACTAAGGTAGTACACTCAAGGTGTACAAAGCTGTAAACCGTCAACTCATAATTAGGGGTATCCATTAGGGCACTTAATCAGAGAGCACACTCTCGAGCCACATATCAGGATGCTCAGTTGAGCCATGTAACAGGACGCTTATTTGGACTAAACAAGAAACTCATAAGAGTTTTAATCAGGGAGCTCATAGAGCTTAACAGGTAACTCCAGATAGTAATATCAGGGAGCATCGGATAAGGTAATAGGGAGTTCAAGCGAGCCATGTCAGGAAGCCCATAAGAGCTTATATCAGGACGATCACGTAGAGCTACGTTTGTATCCATATTATATGCTGGATCACAACAGATTGAATCATGTAACAGGACGCTCACACATAGCTGCCGTAGTGCGCAACACATACATAATCACTACCGATTAGGATTCTCACAAGAACTGTTTAATAGGATGCTCGAGAGGGCTAATAGGATTGCTCGTTCGAGCTATATTTTGTCCACAACATATGTAGGACCACATGTAAAATGAGAAATCACATATATCCATCGAATTTCATTATTCAAACGGAACTTAATATTTTCCAGATATGTTTGAACATATGATTATTTCATTTATTTTTAACATTTATACAATTCATACAATCACATATCACATTCAATTCAAGAATATAAATAAACACAATTCGGTTACACGAACTTACCTTAACACTTGTTTGTGTATGAAAATCTACTAATCCGAAACTTTTCTCTTTTCCTCGATCTAGCTTCGAATTTGAGTTGTCTGGATCTATATAAATGAATTTGATCATCAATTTATCACATTTCATATTCAATTGGATTCAATTTACACTCTAGGAAAAATTACCATTTTGCCCCAAAACTTTTCATAATTGAAATTTCGTCCCTAGTCTCAGAAAATGAAATTCATGCAATTTAATCCTTATTTCAAGCCTAACAAATTTTTACATGTCTTAATAACAGCCCATGATATTCTTAAAAATCAAAATTTTTCCATGGGTTTTACAATTTTCAATTTAATCCCTAAATCATAATTTCATGAAAATTATCTTTGTAAAAGTTGTTTATCCATCAACAACCTTTCATTTTCTACCATAAATTTCAAAATTTCAGCATATTCATCCATGGAAAAATTTTCATATTTTGATAACTTTTCAAATTAATCCCCAAAGTAAATAGATTAAGTTATTCCTATCTCAAAAATATAAAAATTACTGAAAACGGGACAAGAAAACATACCTGATTAAGCTTGATTAGTTTCCTTTTTCTCTCCTAGGGTTTCCATGCAAATTTTGAGGAAGATGATGAAAAATAAGGTGATATTTTCTATTATCATCTTTTAATTATTTTGATTTCCAATTTAGTCCTTAGCCTTTTCTAATTTTTCCATGGATGAATCACCAAAAATATCTACTAACTTTTCTTTAATGGTCAAATTAGCCATTAATGATCCTTACGACCATATAATGCCTCATAGGGTGCCATCTGAATACTAGACTGGAAGCTGTTATTGTATGCAAACTTCGCTGACTATAAGTACTCCTCCCAACTACCTCTAAAGTCTATCACATAACCCTAGAGCTTATCCTCTAGGATCTGAATAATCCGCTCTGACTTTCCATCAGTCTGAGGATGGTACGCAGTGTTGAAATTGAGTTGAGTGCCTAAAGCCTCATGGAGTTTCTTCCAAAACCGAGATGTAAATCGCGGACCTCTATCAGAGATGATTAATGCAAAAATTTCGTGTAACCTCACGATTTCGGTGATATACAGTTTAGCTAACTTCTATAAGAAGTAATCTATTCAGATAGGAATGAAATGGGTTGATTTGGTCAACCGATCAATGATGACCTAAACTGAATATTTCTTAGTGGGGGTTAAAGGCAACCCGTAAAAATATCCATTGTTACCCGTTCCCATTTCCACTGTGGGATCTTAGCTGGTTGAAGTAGTCTGGAGGGCAACTGATGTTCAGCCTTAACTTTTTGACATGTCAAACAGTGAGATAAAAAAGTGACTACCTCCCATTTCAGTCCGGGCCACCAATAAAGCTCTTGAAGATCGCGATACATTTTATTCCCACCAGGATGCATAGCATAGGGACTATAATGCGCATCCTGTAGGATCGAATGCCTTAATTCCTTATCATTGGGTACACAAATCTGACCATTGAAGCATAACACTGTAACACCCCAAACCCCGCCTAGACGTTAGGGCTGCATCTATGATGTCACATTAGAGTGAGGTTTGGAAGAGAATCACAGATTTAATAGAAAAGCTCGCTTGTGTTAAACCTTGTTTGTGATTCTTTTGAAAAAAAACTAACTTGTTTAATCCATTTGCCAAATTACAGATTCGTTTAGTAAAACATGTCATTTGCTAAGTCGTTATTACACTTTAAAACATTATCGTTGCGGAAACTTTTAATTCAGGTTACGTAGCATGATAGTTGAAAATCATTTTACTTTTTCGAAACCCGCGTCCTACGGCTAACGTATATAAATTAATTTAATAAAATCCCTAAATAAAAATAAAACTTAAAACGGCCTTATTACATGAAATACCCCAAATAAACCTACTTTTAGTAAAGTCAAAATGAAATTATAGACAGTGGTGTGGCCATCTCCGAGTTCCTTGCAGCATCGACCCACCTAAGGATTACTTGCACAATTAAGCAGAGAAGGTGAGTCATGAAACTCAGTGTGTAATCCTTATTTAATAAACAGTCAAACATACAGTGTTGAGCAGTCTGGCTTAAGCCCATATTAGTAGTAGTATCAGTGAGAGCCTTAGCCCATTACAATAGTATTAATAGTGTGGGCCTTAGGCCAATTTAGTATAGTATCAGCAATGCATAAAGACATCCTACCCAACCATCCTCTACACTCCACTCCGTCCAGCCCTACACTCCATGTGGGGAATAAATCAACCCATCCCTACACTTTAGAATAAAGTACTGGTTTCGGTACTAACAATAATTGCAGCAAAGCTGCCAGTAATAGGCTTATAGCCTTTCAGTACACTTCCTCCAACAATATACATCTCACCCCATGCAATGCAACATAATATAAATATACATACAATAAGAATGGCATGCTCAAACAGTCATACATCACAGAGGGGTATTTTCGTCATTTACCTCATAGGGGTATAACAGTCACTTCATAAATTAAGGTTTAGGTATACTTTCTGACCCAACAGTAGGTTCACAGTCGTCTCGCGCGACCCGTGCAACCTATAACAGTTAAATAGCAAAAATTGGGCCCAAGCCCATATTACGACCTATGTGGGCCTACACGCTCGTATGGCCTAATAAGCCTAAATAATGGCCTTGGCTGTACAAACTACACAGCCATCCCAACAATCTCCACACATTCGTGCGGTTTGCCCGTGTGGGGCCCACGAGCCCGTGGGGTCCACATGGCCCATTTCGGCCCGTCATGGCCCAAAATCGGCTTAAGCCTATGAAATCGATCATGGTGGCCTCTTCGATCGAATGCCCACACTTTAAGCTTTCGGCTCACCACATGAGCATACGTACGCTCGTGTAGTGTTAACAGTCGAACATTTCTGACTTTTGCCGATCTATTGCTAATTATAGTGTGATTACACACCTGTTGCGAAATGCGCGCCTAATCCAAGAGTTCCCTCAAACCTACATTCAGTCACGGTAATCTGTTAGACGATTTATACTATGGTTAATTACCCTTCTAAATCCCAGCTTAACATAATACCCAATACTTGCCTTGATCAAAAGGGGTGATTAACCCTGCTAGAACTGTTGATGAAAGCTGGTTTCCTTTCCCACCAGAAAGACTACATTTACAGCATCCCATTATCGATGATCAAAACACATGCCATGAGACTAAAATACAACCTATTGAAAACACAACCTAAAGATAAGGGACATAAACAATCAGCTAACACCTTCCCAAATAAGTCATGCTTCAATAAAACCCTATTATTGTAAACAAAGTTACCTTGATTGAGTCAAGAGGAAAAAGTTTGACTGCTCAGTAACCACTAGAAATTCCTTCACTCTCCAAGCATCTCTCAAAGAGAAACACCACGCCTAGGAAAAAATGGGGTAAGAATCGGTAACAAAGGAAAAGAATAGCATTCGGCCTAAAGTAGTGCTCAAGAACTTACCGTCTTGTCGAAGAATAACACCTACTTGCAACCAAAGGGATGAAGTATTCGGTCTCCAAAAGCCAGATAGACAGAAATAAACTTTGAAGCTCTCGAGAGTTAGAAGAAGAAAGATGCTACACTCAGTCAAGGGGGAAGAAGAGAGTAAAGGTGCAGAAGAAAAATGTATTCGGTTAAGGGAGTAACGTTGGAGTGAGGGAAAAGAATACAAGAGGATGTTTGGCCAAAGAAATGTTACTAGAAAGAAGAGAAGCCAAGGTGAATGGTGACCAAAACGCTACGAAAATCAATCCCGAAAGAGACCAAATATGACCAAAATGAAAACCAACACAAAAAGTTTGAGAATAGAGAAAAGAGCTAAAACTCATGACCAACCTTTTCCTTATGCTCAAAAGCTGAAAATACCAAAAATGAAAATCCCCATTCAGCACACCTCTATCCCCCTCTTCACACCCCTAATTTTTCTCCCTTTAATGCTCCTAAGATCACTCAACTATCTCCCACCTAGCCATATCCCAATCAGCTGAAATTCTCTCCACCACACACTTTGAATTCAGCCTCAACAACCCCCACTACACAAGCATACCCGTAGCACTGACATAAGCTAAATACACTTCGTAACCCTTATGAACCAACTTCTCTACTCTAAGTACAGAAATCACATTTGAGAGATAATTCTGACGCTCTCCAATCACGACCACCTTATCACCTTCTACAGTTTTCAGGGCCACCCGCTTAACAACACAATCCAAATTCGCCTGATGCTTAACCAGCCAGTTCATGCCCAATATTACGTCGAATTCCCCAAAATGAAGTTCCATCAAATCGGCTAAAAATAATTTTCCTTGAACCTCCAAAGGTACATCCTTAAACAATATGTTCACTCTCACTGACTGCCCTAATGGACTCAACACGGTAATTTCACTCGTAGTGTTTTCACACATCACATCCAAAGTCACAGACACAGTACATGCTATAGAAGAGTGTGTAGAACCAATTTCAATCAATGCAATGTAAGGTACTTGATGAATAAAAAATGTACCTGTAATAACATCTAGGGTGTCTCCATCCTCTCGGCGACGTGCAGCATAAACCAGTGTTGGCTGCCTCACCTCAGTATGACTCGTACCTCTGCCCTGTACTCCACGACTATGGCCCATACCATTTCCACCTCCGGCCTGACCATGACATCTAAGTGGCTACTGAAAACCCCTCTGTGACTGAACAGTACCCTTACCAATAGCTTGTATCTGATCGGGTCACCATGGACAATCTCTGATACGATGCTCCATAGATCTGCACCTAAAAAATGCCTCCATCTGTACCCATCACTCGCCCTGATGGCGTTTCCCACAAACTATACAAGGCTGCGACCCAAAAGTAGCAATAGGGGCCCCAACTCTAGTTGGCCCATCAACCCTGGCCTTTTTCTTAGGCCCCATAGCTGAACCTGAGGGCTCCAAAACCCCCTTGTTTCTCCCTTTATCCTTCTCACGATTCTGGCGCTCAGCGCGCTTCACATCCTCAGTGATCTTTGCCTTTTCTACTAACACTGCAAAATCTCGCTCCCTATGTGGAGTTATCAAAAGTCGCAGATTATCTTTGAGGCTGTCCTCGAAACGCACACAACGCTCATACTCAGTGGCCATCATGCCTCACGCATAGCGGTTCAATCGTAAAAATTTCGCCTCATACTCAGCCACAGACTTGTCCCCCTGGGTCAGATTTAGAAACTCCCTTCTGTAGGTATCCACATAGCTAGTGCCCACGTACTTCCCTTGAAATGCATTCTTGAAGAATTCCCAAGTTAATCGGTCAGGTTGAGTACCCTCTCTCACAGTAAGCCACCACTGGTAGGCTTCATCCCGTAACAACGATACTGCACCTTTTAGTTTCTGCTCTAGGGTGTAGTTGAGGTCATCCATGATCCTCTCTATGGCCTCAATCTAATATTCAGCCAGATTAGGGGCAACTCCAACGATACCCCTAAAGATCTCAGCCCTATTAGACTTGAGTCGTTCCATTATCGACCCACGACCCACAGTACCAGTATTGGGCCCAACAACTCTTTCCAAAATCCGTAGCATAGCTTAGGATAGTGCATCATCCCCAGCCCAGTCTCAATCACAGGTGAAACTGGTGCCTCTCTCACCTTAATGTTAGGCATATGGCTCGATGCTGAAGACCTAGCCCGAGCACTTCTACGGCCTCCGCCGTGGCCTCTAGTACCCATTTCACGAGTACCTCTAGTGCTCATAGTCGATTCACGTATTATCTGTATTTATGCATCAGTTTTATAGTTCCAGTGTTTATTAACGGATGTTTTATAAAAAATAACAACTATAATTCAGAGTTATTTGTTTTCGCTGATCGTAGTCTTACTATAGTTTTAGGTTTCTCTAATAAGGGTTTCAGTATAGTCTATCATCTACGATAATCTCATTTCAGTTAAATCAAATAGTAGTTTTAGAAAACTTACAAAATCGGCACTGGAGACTTGGTAGACCACACATACGGAAACTATTACTTCAAAATAATTTTCCACCATTTAAAATAATTTTTTAAAATCTTCGTTTTTAGAAAAACCCAAATCCACAGTTGAGTTTTTGTAACTTGGCTCTGATGCCACTAAATATAACACCCCAAACCCGGCCTAGACGTTAGGGCCGCATCTGTTATATCACATTAGAATGAGTTTTGGAAGAGAATCGCAGAATTAATAGAAAAGCTCTCTTATGTTAAACCTTGTTTATGATTCTTTTGAAAAAAAACTAACTTGTTTAATCCATTTGCCAAATTACAGATTCGTTTAGTAAAACATGTCATTTGCTAGGTCGTTATTACACTTTAAAACATTGTCGTTGTGGAAACTTTTAATTCAGGTTACATAGCATGATAATTGAAAATCATTTTACTTTTTGAAAACCTGCGTCCTACGGCTAACATATATAAATCAATTTAATAAAATCCCCAAATAAAAAAAACTTAAAACGACCTTAATACATGAAATACCCAAAATAAACCTACTTTTAGTAAAGTCAAAACGAAATTATAGACAGTGGTGTGGCCATCTCCAAGTCCCTCGCAGCACCGACCCGCCTAAGGATTACCTGCACAGCTAAGCAGAGAAGGTGAGTCATGAAACTCAGTGTGTAATCCTTATTTAATAAACAGTCAAACATACAGTGTTGAGTAGTCTGGCTTAAGCCCATGTCAGTAACAGTATCAGTGTGGGCCTTAGCCCATTACAATAGTATTAACAGTGTGGGTCTTAGCCCAATTCAGTATAGTATCAGCAATGCATAAAGAGATCCTACCCAACCATCCTTTACGTTCCACTCCGTCTAGCCCTACACTTCATGTGGGGAATAAATCTACCCACCCATCCCTACACTTTAGAATAAAGTACCAGTTTCGGTACTAGCAGTAATTGTAGCAGAGCTGCTAGTAATAGGCTTATAGCCTTTCAGTATACTTCCTCCAACAATATACATCCCACCCCATGCAATGCAACATAATATAAATGTACATACGATAAGAATGTCATGCTCAAACAGTCATACGTCATAGAGGGGTATTTTCGTCATTTACCTCATAGGGGTATAACAGTCATTTCATAAATTGAGGTTTAGGTATACTTACCGAACCAACAGTAGGTCTACAGTCGTCTTGTGTGACCCGTGCAACCTTAACAGTTAAGCAACAGAAATTGGGCCCAAACCCATATTACGGCCCATGTGGGCCCACAAGCTCGTGTGGCCCAATAAGCCTAAATAATGGCCTTAGCCATGCAAACTACACAGCCGTTCCAACAATCTCCACACATTCGTGCCGTTTGCCCATGCGAGGCCCACGAGCCCGTGGGGCCCACATGGCCCATTTCGGCCCGTCATGGCCCAAAATCGGCTTAAGCCTATGAAATCGATCATGGTGGCCTCTTCGATCGAATGCCCACACTTTAAGCTTTCGGCTCACCACATGAGCATACGTACGCTCGTGTAGTGTTAACAGTCGAACATTTCTGACTTTTGCCGATCTATTGCTAATTACAGTGTGATTACACACCTGTTGCGAAATGCGCGCCTAATCCAAGAGTTCCCTCAAACCTACATTCAGTCACGATAATCTGTTAGACGATTTATACTATGGTTAATTACCCTTCTAAATCCCAGCTTAACATAATACCCAATACTTGCCTTGATCAAAAGGGTGATTAGCCCTGCCAGAACTGTTGACGAAAGCTGGTTTCCTTTCCCTACCGAAAGACTGCATTTACAACATCCCATTATCGATGATCAAAACACATGCCATGAGACTAAATACAGCCTAT
This sequence comes from Gossypium longicalyx, assembly GCA_025698465.1. NCBI lineage: Eukaryota > Viridiplantae > Streptophyta > Magnoliopsida > Malvales > Malvaceae > Gossypium > Gossypium longicalyx. The sequence continues at coordinate 22,226,098 of CM046996.1, read as the reverse complement.
TGAAAACACAACCTAAAGATAAGGGACATAAACAATCGGCTAACACCTTCCCAAATAAGTCAAGCTCCAATAAAACCCCATTATCGTAAACAAAGTTACCTTGCCAGATGGACAGAAATAAACTTTGAAGAACTCGAGAGTCAGAAGAAGAAAGATGCTACACTCTTTCAAGGGGGAAGAAAAGAGTGAATGTGCAGAAGAAAAATGTATTCGGTTAAGGGAGTAACGTTGGAGTGAGGGAAAAGAATACAAGAGGATGTTCCGCCAAAGAAAAGTTACTAGAAAGAAGAGAAGCCAAGGTGAATGGTGACCAAAACGCTACAAAAATCAATCCCGAAAGAGACGAAAAATGACCAAAACAAAAACCAACACAAAAAGTTTGTGAACAGAGAAAATATCCGAAACTCATGACCAACCTTTTCCTTATTCTCAAAAGCCGAAAATGACAAAATGAAAGTCCCCATTCGGTACACCTCTATCACCCTCTTCACACTTCTAATTTTTCTCCCCTTAATGCTCTTAAGATCACTCAAATATCTCCCACCTAACCATATCCAAACCAGCCGAAATTCTCTCCACCACACACTTTAAATTCGGCCTCAATAACCCCCACTACACAAGCATACAATTTCAGTCAAACAACAACACCTCCCTAGTGTTAACAACAAAATAAAATGTTCCTCTTGTGTTGCCCAAGCCTCGAACCCCAAACCTCCTGAAACACTCTACACGCCCTTAACCACTAGATCAATAGGCTTTTTATGCCATACTTTACCCAATTAAATTTTAAAAGACCTACTAACCCGAGACAAGTTAACTCAAGCAACCAAAATTTAGTACAAGCCAAGATTTGAACTCAAGACTTCTCCAACACTCCTCAAGACACTCAACCATTGAAGCAGGCATGCAATTATGCAACACAACATACAAAAATAAAGACCAAATATTTTTGGGGCGTTACAAACACATTTTCGCTATTCAAGCTAAAATTGGAATTCTCGGTTGAACCAACATGTTGCAATCGCTGCACTAAGGACTCATTGCTCAATTGTTTAGCTCGAATCTACTCCACCCAAATCGATTTAACTTGTAATTTTGCCAACAGTCCTCCATCCTCAACCATGTAACACCCCTTACCCGTCTCCAATGCCAGGACAGGATACGAGGCATTATTGGACTTAAACATACACATATAAGTAAAATCGAGCCATAAAATTTCTACCAATTCAAAAACATTCAAACACATGCATATCATCCCTTATACGGGCCTACAAGTTTTGGGGGGTGGTTTGGGATTAAATCAAAAATTTTAGAAAAGTTTGGGAAATTTTTCCTAATACAGAGTCACACGCCCGTGTGAGACAAGGGACACACTTGTGTACTCTCGACACGCTCGTGCCTTCCAGCCGTGTAACTCTCTGACTATGACGTCAGCACCAATTTAGGGTTACATGGCCGTATCACATGCCCGTGTGGGCAGCTCGTGTGGTCAATTAAAAATAAATGAAAATTTCATAAAATGGTGCAGAATTCACATGGCCAGAGTACACGCCCATGTGGGTAGGTTGTGCCTTTCACACGGCAAAGACACACGCCCGTGTCTTAGCCCGTGTGTTTACTATTGGGCATACTAACTTGCAAAATTTAGGTGCAGGGGACACACGACCATTCAACACACCTATGGGGTAGACCATGTGTCACACACGATCTAGACACATGCCCGTGTGTCTACCCGTGTGGACCATTTAAAGCCTATTTTCCAAGCCAATTGTCACCCTCGATCATTCATACACTCAAACATATTTCATAGCATGCAACATGACATATTTAGACACTCAAATATTCAACATCATGGCACTTTCACACCTTCATAATGTCGTTCTATTACACATTCAATTAGTCACACCATTTGGAAGCATTCCACACCAATTTCATGCATAATCTAATCTGTTACCATAACCCCAAATTACACATTCATGTCTATAGTCATCTTAAGTCATTAAGTCATTCCTTATTTCCAAGTACTTAATTCATTCCTCATCACATATCCATCAAACAAACCACATAGCACATCATCAAGGCATTAACACATGCATGCATGAATATTTAGACATTACAACCCAATAATCAAATATGAACCATATCACATGGCTATTACAAAATGAATTATCAACATCATAGGCCTTCATAATTTGGCCAAATAGCATGAAACATATCACAAAATGACCAAGTCCCCAATACATGCCATACTTAAAATAACAATTTCACTATACCCAATATTCTTTTGATAGTGTGATCGAATACTTTGACAGCTTTCGATCTCCGAGCTAGCTTGGTGAAACTACAAAAGATAGAAAGAGAAGGGGTAAGCATTAAAGCTTAGTAAGTCCACATGCAAATAATATGCAATGATAGTAAGCAATTAGCATGTAAAGACATAGTAACACATACATAAGGATTATTCATCATTTAAACCTTTTAACTTACTTATCATATGTACATATACGCTTTCTCATCACAAATAATTCTTTATCAAGGCATTATTCATGGTTTAGCGTGCATACCTGTACTCATCATAGTATATCATATAACCATACCTCTTTAACATGCCCTCATTGGGACTTTCATCACATCCATTGCATCACCGGTTGAACACTCGGAATACTATTGGATATGCGAAAAACTTGCACATAAGTGCCACATATACATACATAGCTAAAGCTACCTCATAACATGTAACACTCGTAAAGGAGCTACTCACAGGCTTGCTCATATAAGCTATTGATCAAAGTGTAACTACATGGGCTGCTCACATAAGCTATCAGGTATCTAACCCACTCAAGGATTACCTAGCCACCGGTAGAACACACAAGACCATTGCCCAAAACCCAATTACATGTATCGCATCCATTATGAGCTTGGACCAACTCAACGAGCTCGGATGCCACATATGTAATAACCCGATTTAGGGTCTAGTCGGAACAGTGGTCTCGGGACCACAAATTCGAAGATATAAAATTTATTTTTATTATTTTTATGAGGTTATGGTACTATTATATTAGTGCATGAAAAATTTGGTGAGTTAATTTTAATGTTTTCAAGCCCGATTGCGATAAAGGACTAAATCGCATAAAAGATAAAAGTTGCATTTTAGTACCCAAATGTGTTAAATAGCTAGAGAATCAAAATTTAGAGTACTTAAAGGGAAATTAGACCCTTTTTAAAGTGCTTGGCCGGCAATAGGAGACAAATTGGTCAAAAAGTCCAAGTTTGGTTGGGTTTGGTGGCTAATTTGACTAAAATAAGAATAAAATAAGAAAAAGATGATATCACCTTCTCATATTCTTCTCTATCACCGAAAATATCAGCCAAAATAGAGGTTTGAAAGCTCAAAAATCTGCAGCAACTTAAATCACTCATAAGTAAGTGATTTTAATGAGTTTTCTTCAAGATTTTTATATTTTTGAGACTCTTGAAGCATAAGCTTTCAAATGAGGGTGATATCTTACAAAATGGTCAAGAGTTTAGGATTTTTCCATGGATGTATTTGTGATATATGCTGATTTTTTATGGAAGAATATAAGTCCTAGTTGTGTTATAAACAACTTTTGTGAAAGGTGTTGGCATGAAAACACCTAAAATGACTATTTTGCATAAGTTGCAAAATAGGTGGTTAGTGTGTGAAATAGTGAGAATTTTGGATTACCATAGTAGTAAAAAGAGTTTAGCTAGGCTTGAAATACGAGGAAATTAGATAAAAATCAATTTTCGAGCATAGGGGTAAAATGGCCATTTTGCTAAGGCCTAGGGGCAAAATGGTTATTTTACCAAAGTTGTGAATTTATGAATGCATAATTGTATTTAGTGACTAAATGGATGTATATTATTATTATAGATCAAGATTTTCCAAAACCGAGCCTAGACCGGGGAAAAGCCAAGCAATCCGAATAAGCCGACTAGTCAAGTACTTTTTGTAAACCGAGGTAAGTTGTATGTAAATAATACAACTACACTGTTAATACTTGTATTCATATTGTCATTGAATTGATATTGTACGAGTTGTTAAGTTATAAATTGAGAATGCTTTGTAATATTGAGATAGTAGAAATATCCCGTTGAAACCTCAGGATATGAACTGGATATTTGTGCCAAGACATTGGGTGATTTGTGTGGCAGTGTAAGAAATGTTTGGGACATGCTTCGGCCACATTATGAGAGCCAGTGTAAGACCATGTCTGGGACATGGAATCGGCACAGAGATGAGCGCTAGAGTAAGACATGTCTGGAACATACATTGGCCTCGACAGAGATAGCCAGTGTAAGACGTGTCTGGGACACGCATCGGCTAGGAGTTGTGCTAGTGTAAGACATGTTTGGGACATGCATCAGCACACATATATGAGAGCCAGTGTAAGACCATGTCTGGGACATGGCATCGGCAATATATCCCATGTTGAAGGTTCATGGAATATCCAGTAGTATTTCAACGGTTCAATGGTGAAAGTTATAGTTCAATTTTGATAAAGAAAGGATAATCATGTTGTGAGTGTTACAGGTACCTATATGATAAGCATGAATAACAAGCTTAAATTTAGAAAATGAGACTCGAGTAGATGATAATGAGTAAGTTAAGTTATGTTTACCTTTGAGCTATAAGCATGATGGTAAATGGTGAGATTGTTGTATAGTTATTTATATGCAACTTACTAAGTTTTATGCTTACTCCCTTTCCTTTCCTTTTTCTTTCAGTGTCACCAAGCTAGCTTAAGGATCCCTTAAAGTCAGAGATATCAATCACACTATCAGCTGCAATACTCGGTATAGCTTGATTTATATTTTTGAAGGTTACATGTATAGGGCTAGACTAGGATGTTGGATTAGGAGAATTATTTATGTATTTTGGCTCAAGTCAACCCTTCATTTTGTATCAAGCTTGGAATAATGGCTATTATTCACTTTGATGAATGTATAAAATGTTCTTTCTATAGATGAATTGGTGTCCATTATGATGAAATTTGCATATTGAAATGATCTTGTGTAGGTTGTACAAAATGGGTGACAAAATGGCTTGGAAGATAGCTTAGTTTGTCCACATGGGTAAGACACACGGGCGTGTGTCTAGGCCGTGTGTGACACACGGCTCATGCCCATGGGTGTGTGTTGTGGCCATGCGTCCCCCGCACTTAAAACTTTAAAGTCATTTTAGTACACAGGCAAGCCACAAGGGCGTGTGCCCAGGCCGTTCCATAAAGTCAATATGCATGCTAGTAGTACACGGGCAAGAGACACGGCCGTGTGTCTCGGCCGTGTGAAGGACGCAGTTATAGGGCACGGGTGTGTGCTTGAGCCGTGTGGTTTTGGCAGAATGCCCAGGTTTTCAGACACGGGTTCGAGATATGGGCGTGTCCCTAGCACACGGGCATATGGAGTATTGATGCATGAAACTTTTATAAGTTTTTCATGAGTTCTCGGTTGGGTTTTGAACCACCCCAGATGTATGATTTGGGCCTCGTAAGTCTGTATGTGAGATAGATTGCATGTGAAAAGAGAAGTTTTTAAATTGTTTGAAATTTTTTATGGCCCGATTTTGTATAGTTGGTTGAGTCAATAAAGGTAACACCTTGAACCCTGTCCCGGCGTTGGATACGGGCGAGGGGTGTTACAACATACATATCACGAACCCAGACCAAATCAACGAGTTCAGATTTCTTAATTCCTATTGACATGTCACTTGTATCCTAAACTATTCCTAAGGTTCAAACGAGATTCTTTCTCATATACACATAGCATCTCCATCGTACTTGCTCGTAACTTCGTGGATAACGACCAATATTATTCATACTTACAAAGTTATCATTAGGCATAGCATACATAATATTGATAAAACATTTATCACATAATGTCAACACATCAAAATATAATACATTGTCACATTATTTACACATGTACTTACTTCGGTACAAAATGATGGTAATCGAGCCTAATCACCGTATACTTTATTCTTTACTCGATCAAGACCCAGTTCACGTTTTTCTTGATCTATAATGCCAAATTTAAATTCTTTATTAATCACATTATTCGAATCAATCCATAATTAATGCTTTGGTAAAATTACCTTTTTACCCCTATCTTTTCACTTATTTACGATTTAATCCCTAGGCTCGTAAAATGAGATGCATGCATTTTATTTGTTACCCAAGTCTAGCCGAACCTATACCATGCTCATATCAGCCCACATCTTCCTTTATTTCACATTTTTACTACCCATTTTTACACTTTTGCAAACAAGTCCCCCTTTTTGGTGTTTTCATTAAAAATCACCTAGTAAAAGATGTTTATCATGTATCAAACATTCATATTCCTCCATTAATCATCAAAATACATGCATGTTACACATGGTTCAAATTTTATACATGAACCCTAGCTCAAAATATAGCTAGAAATGGGTAGATCATGCTTCAAAGACTTAAAAAAAATACAAAGAACATTAAAAGCGGGGATAGGGAGCACTTACAATCAAGCTTGAAATGTTGAACAAAACCCTAGCTATGGCTATTGAAAAATTCAACTATCACTTGGAGAAGATGAGCACATTTTTAACTTATTTTTCCCTTTTTATTCTTTTTTTTACCAAATGACCAAAATACCCTTGTACCTTTCTTTCAACATTTTCCTATGCATGCCCATTTTTGTCCAAAATTATAGAAATTGGTCAAATTACTAATTAAGACCTTTTAATTCATAATCTAAAGCAATTTCATGCTTAAAGCTTCTAGAATGCAAGTTTTGCATCTTATTCATTTTGGTCCCTAAAATTCAGTTAGACATTTTATGCATAGAATTTCATCATGGAACTTTCACATAAGCATGCATTCATATCATAGACCTCATAAGAATGATATAATAATTATTTTTGTCTTGAATTTGTGTTCTCGAAACCACTATTTTGACTAGGCCCTAATTCAGGATGTTACAACTCTCCCCCTTTAGGGATTTTTGTCCTCGAAAATCTTACTGGTAAAAAGGTTTGGGTACTATTTCCTCATAGCCTCCTCGGGCTTCCATGTAGCCTCTTCAACCCCATTTCTTTTCCATAAAACTTTCACAAGAGCAACACTTTTGTTTCTCAATTGCTTGACTTCCCGAGCCAAGATCTTAACTGGTTCCTCACCAAAAGTCATATCTGGTCTGGTTTCAACCTCTGTCGGTACAATCACATGTGAAGGATTCGATCTATATCGACACAACATGGACACATGAAACACATCGTGAATCTTTTCTAACTCAGTCGGCAAAGCCAATCGATAAGCAACAGGCCCTATCCTTTCGGTAATCTCATACAGTCCTATAAAACGAGGACTCAACTTGCCTTTTCTACTGAATCTCAAAACCTTCTTTCGTGGAGATACTTTCAAGAATATCTTATCACCAACTTGATACTCAATTTCTTTCCTTTTTAAATCCGCATACGAATTTTGTGTTTCCGATGTAGCTTTCAAACAATCACAAATTATTTACACCTTTTCTTCGGTTTCCTTAACTAAATTGATTCCATGAATCTTATTCTCCTTAAGCTCAGTCCAATACAATGGTGTACGATATTTACGTCCATACAATGCCTCATAAGGCGCTATCTTCTAGCTCGACTGATAACTATTGTTGTAGGCAAATTCAACCAAAAGTAAGTACTTTTCCCAACTACCTTGAAATTCAAGAACGCAATATCTGAGCATATCTTCAAGTGTCTGAATCACTCTCTCAGATCGTCCATCAGTCTGTGGATGAAAATCGGTACTAAAATTTAGCTTTATACCCAAAGCTTCTTGTAACTTCTTCCAAAATTGCAAAGTGAACCTCGGATCTCTATCCAAAATAATCGATAAAGATACTCCATGAAGTCTTACAATCTCAGAAATATATAATTCGACTAACTTATCAAGTGAATAATTAGTGCATACCGGAATAAAATGAGTCAATTTAGTCAATCTGTCAACCACAACCCATACGACGTCTTTCTTTCTTGGTGTTAACGGCAAGCCTGTCACAAAATCCTTAGTAATTTGATCTCATTTCCATTTGGGAACTAAAATAGGCTGAAGTAAACTTGAAGGTACCTGGTGTTCGGCCTTTACTTGCTGACAAATCAAGCACCTCAATAGAAACTCAGATATATCTCTTTCATACCATTCCACCAATACATTTTCTTTTAATCATTGTACACTTTCGTGCTACCCGAGTGAACTAACATACCTCCATTATGAGCCTCATGCAAAATATTCCGAATCAACTTAGCATTCTTCGGAACACAAATCCTTCCACAGAACCTCAGACAACCATCAGAATCTATTTGAAAATCTGATTCACTGTTCAACTCACACTGAGCTTTCTTAGCTTCTAACTCTTTATTAGCTTCCTGAGCATCACAAATCTATTGAAGAAAAGTCGGTCTAACTCTTAACTCTACTAGAATTGCACCATCAGGAGACAGGATATGTCGTGTGTTCATAGCTCTCAAAGCAAATAAAGACTTTCTACTCAGGGCATTGGTGATCACATTTGCCTTACCAGGGTGATAATCAACCACAAGTTCATAGTCTTTCAACAATTCCAGCCATCTTCATTGCCTCAAATTCAAGTCCTTTTGGGTCATCAGATACTTAAGCCTTTTATGGTCTATATAGACATGACATTTCTCCTCAAATAGGTAATGTCGCCAAATCTTCAAAGCAAATACAATGGCGGCTAATTATAGATCGTGCGTAGGATAGTTTTTCTCATGGGGCTTCAGTTGCCTCGAAGCATAAGCTACTACCTTACCTACTTACATAAGCACACAACCTAGTCCCCTTAAGGACGCATCACTGTAAATCACAAATTCTTTCCCTGATTCCGGTTGTACTAACACTGGTGCCTCGGTCAATAACATTTTCAACTTCTCAAAGCTCTGCTGACATTTTTCTGACCATTCAAATTTGACATCTTTTTGAAGTAATCTCGTCATAGGAGTGGTTATCATAGAGAATCCTTTCACAAACTGTCTGTAGTATCCGACCAAACCCAAAAAGCTCCTAACTTCAGTTACATTCCTTGGCAACTTCCACTCAACAATAGCAGAAATCTTACTGGGATCAGCTCGTATACCATCTCCTGAAACAATGTGGCCCAAGAATCTAACCTCTCGAAGCCAAAACTCACTTTTACTAAACTTAGCATACAACTGCTTATCTCTCAAAGTCTGCAATATAGTTCTCAAGTGCTCGGTATGCTCTGCCTCATCTTTAGAATAAATCAGAATATCATCGATGAACACCACAACAAACTTATCCAAATATGGCCAAAAAATTTGGTTCATTAAATCCATAAACACCGCCGGAGCAATCGTTAATCCAAATGGCATAACAAGAAATTCTTAGTGGCCTCATTCTAAAAGCAGTCTTAGGCACATCTGACTCCTTAACTCGTAACTGGTAATATCCGAACCTCAAATCTATCTTAGAGAACCATGTCGCTCCTTTCAGCATGTCAAACAAGTCATCAATCGTTGAAAGAGGATACTTATTTTTTATTGTCACCTTATTGAGCTATCGGTAGTCAATGCATAATCTCATAGAACCATCTCTTTTTTTCACGAATAATACTGGAGCACCCTACGACGAAAAGCTTGGTCTCGCAAAAGCTTTGTCAGTCAACTCTTGCAACTGTAACTTCAATTCTTTTAGCTCAAGCTTGGCCATCCTATATGGAGTAGTAGAGATAGGTGTTGTCCCTGGCATTAACTCAATCCCAAATTCAACTTCTCTAATTGGAAGCAATCTTGGAAATTCCTCCGAAAATACATCCGCATACTCATAGACAACTGGTACTGACTCGATTTTCAATTCGGATTCTTTTGTATTCAATATGTATGTCAAATAAGCTTCATACCCCTTTCTTATACACTTTTGAGCAATCACCGAAGAAATTACATTTGGCGACTTATCCGCATCATCTGATTCAACCCGAAGAACCTTACCATTTTCACATTTCAATTAAATAAATTTTTGTCTACAATTCATTATAGCATTATGTAGTGTCAAGAAATCCATACCCAATATGACATCAAATTCATCAAACAGCAACAACATCAAGTTGGCCGAAAAACAATGACCTCTAATCATCAAAAGGCATTTCTTACATACTTTATCAACTATCACATATTTTCCTAACGGGTTTGACACCTTAATCATAAATTTTGTAAACTCGATAGGCATTTTATGCTAGATAAGAATTTCATACAGACATATGAATGAGAAGAGCCAGGGTCTATTAAAGCAATAACAGTAGTATCATAGAGAGTAAAATTACCAGTGATCACATCAAGAGAAGTTGTATCTTCATGTGCGCGTATGGCGTAGACTCTAGCCAGAGCTCAAGCTTCAGACCTCACTACTGTATCTCGTGTCGCATTCTTACTACCGGACCCATTCCCAGCATTTCTAGAGGGTCTTCCCTTAGAAGCTGTGCCACTCGGTCTTGAATTATGAAATCTTTCCTTCTCTACCATCTCGGGGAAGTCTTTAATATAGAGGTCTTGAGAACCACACTTAAAACAAGATCCTTCACTCACCTTACAGGTGTCAAAATGATATCTCCTACATTACAGACATTCAGGTTTGGAAGGTTTGGCGTTACCCACACTTGTCACAGATGTAGCCTGAGATCTAAAACCCGAATTCTGCTTTCTACTGTTCCCATATGAATGTCCAACTGACACATGTGAACGAGAGTACATCTCTTTAGATTTCTTAGACTGTGATAGCAACGACTTACTTGGATATCTCTTTCTTGTGTCTCTAGCCCAGATTCGACTTTCTTCTTTTCTTTGATCAATTCTTTGGCTTTACAAGCCCACTCGACGAGTACTATAAATTCTTTCAACTCAAGAATACCCACTAATGTCTTAATGTCTTCATTAAGTCCATCTTCAAATCTTCTACACATCTTAGCCTCGGAAGATACACATTCCCGAGCGTACTTACTGAGTCTGAAAAATTTTCTCTCATATTCATTAACTATCATACGACCCCATTTCAAATCTAGAAATTCCTTACGCTTCTGATCGATGAACGATTCACTAATGTATTTCTTTCGATATTCCTCTTGAAAGAATTCCCAAGAAACCCTCTCCGGTGGTACCACAGATATCAGCGTTCTCCACCAGTGATACGTCGCATCTCTTCACAAAGATATGGCACATTTTAAGCACTCCTTGAGTGTATAGGATAATTCATTGAATACCCGTATCGAGTTCTCTAGCTAGAACTCTTCTTTCTCAGGGTCATCATTGGCATTTTCCCTAAATTCCTCAGCACCATGCTTTGGAAATTTTATCAACAGCTGTTCTAGAGAATCTCATGAAATCTATACTTTAAGGCATCACGGGTACGGGTTGAGGGTTTGGGGGAGGTGGGGGAGGTTGAACGTTCGGGTTCATTCGAATGAACTCCATATACCATGCATTCATCATTTGGAGAAAGGCTTCTTTGCCTCCTTCTCCTCTATTAACAGTTTAGGGTCAACTCTCAAATGGCACCGCCCCTTCAGTGGGAGCAAGCGTATTACTTTCTACATCATCCGCCACTGCTCTGTTAGGATTCATTTGCTATATGAAAACACACTTTAAAATTGTCAGGAGTCATCGCACTATCATAATATATATATATATATATATGGCATGTATAGCTAGACTCAAACACATGCTACGTAGTCCGAGAGCTGACTAAACCGTAGCTTTGATACCACTAAATGTAACACCACTTACCCGTGTCCAATGCCGGAACAGGATACGAGGCATTACCAGACTTAAACATACACATACATGTAAAATCGAGCCATAAAATTTCTACCAATTCTAAAAATTCAAACACATGCATATCATCCCTTATACGGGCCTACAAGTTTTGGGGGTGGTTTGGGATTAAATCGAAAATTTTAAAAAAGTTTGGGAAATTTTCCCTAATACAGAGTTACACGCCCGTGTGAGACAAGGGACACACCCGTGTACTCTCGACACGCTCGTGCCTTCCGGCCGTGTAACTCTCTGACTATGACGTCAGCACCAATTTAGGGTTACATGGCCGTATCACATGCCCGTGTGGGCAGCCCGTGTGGTCAATTAAAAATAAATGAAATTTTCATAAAATGGTGCAGAATTCACATGGCCAGAGTACACGCCCATGTGGGTAGGTTGTGCCTCTCACACGGTAAAGACACACGCCCGTGTCTTAGCCCGTGTGTTTACTATTGGGCATACTAACTTGCAAAATTTAGGTGCAGGGAACACACAGCCATTCAACACACCCATGGGGTAGACCGTGTGTCACACACGATCTAGACACATGCCCGTGTATCTGCCCGTGTGGACCATTTAAAGCCTATTTTCCAAGCCAATTGTCACCCTCGATCATTCATACACTCAAACATATTTCATAGCATGCAACATGACATATTTAGACACTCAAATATTCAACATCATGGCACTTTCACACCTTCATAATGTCGTTCTATTACACATTCAATTAGTCACACCATTTGGAAGCATTCCACACCAATTTCATGCATAATCTAATTTGTTACCATAACCCCAAATTACACATTCATGTCTATAGTCATCTTAAGTCATCAAGTCATTCCTTATTTCCAAGTACTTAATTCATTCCTCATCACATATCCATCAAACAAACCACATAGCACATCATCAAGGCATTAACACATGCATACATGAATAATTAGACATTACAACCCAATAAAAAATTATGAGCCATATCACATGGGTATTACAAAATGAATTATCAACATCATAGGCCTTCATAATTTGGCCAAATAGCATGAAACATATCACAAAATGACCAAGTCCCTTGTACATGCCATACTCAAAATAACAATTTCACTATACCCAATATTCTTTTGATAGTGTGATCGAATACTTCGACAGCTTTCGATCCTCGAGCTAGCTTGGTGAAACTACAAAAGATGGAAAGAGAGGGGGTAAGCATTAAAGCTTAGTAAGTCCACATGCAAATAATATGCAATGATAGTAAGCAATTAACATGCAAAGACATAGTAACACATACATAAGGATTATTCATCATTTAAACCTTTTAACTTACTTTCATCATTTAAACCTTTTAACTTACTTATCATATGTACATATACACTTTCTCATCACAAATCATTCTTTATCAAGGCATTATTCATGGGTTTAGCGTGCATACCTGTACTCATCGTAGTATATCATATAACCATACCTCTTTAACATGCCCTCCTTGGGACTTTCATCATATCCATTGCATCACCTGTTGAACACTCAGAATACTATTAGATACGCGGAAAAATTGCACATAAGTGCCATATATACATGCTTAGCCAAAGCTACCTCATAACATGTAATGCTCGTAAAGGAGCTACTCACGGGCTTGCTCATATAAGCTATTGATCAAGGTGTAACTACACGGGCTGCTCACATAAGCTATCAGGTATCTGACTTACTCAAGGATTACCTAGCCACTAGTAGAACACACAAGACCATTGCCCGGAACCTAATTACACGTATCGCATCCATTATGAACTCAGACCAACTCAACGAGATCGAATGCCACATACATATCATGAACCTAGACCAACTCAATGAGTTTGAATTTCTTAATTCCTAGTGACATGTCACTTGTATCCTAAACTATTCCTAAGGTCAAAACGAGATTCTTTCTCATATACACATAGCATCTCCATCGTACTTGCTCGTAATGTCGTGGATAACGACCAATATCATTCATACTTACAAAGTTATCATTAGGCATAACATACATAATATTGATAAAACATTTATCACATAATATCAACACATCAAAATATAATACATTGTCACATTATTTACACATGTACTTACCTTGGTAAAATGATGGTAATTGAGCCTAATCGCCGTATACTTTATTCTTTCCTCTATCAAGAACCAGTTTACGTTTTTCTTCATCTATAATGCCAAATTTAACTTGTTTATTAATCATATTATTCAAATCAATCCAAATTTACCTTTTTACCCCTATCTTTTCACTTATTTATGATTTAGTCCCTAGGCTCGTAAAATGAGATGCATGCATTTTATTTGTTACCCAAGTCTAGCCAAACCTATACCATGCTCATATCAGCCCACATTTTCCTTTATTTCACATTTTTACTACCCACTTTTACACTTTTACAAACAAGTCTCCTTTTTGGTGTTTTCACTAGTAAAAGATGTTTATCATGCATCAAACATTCATATTCCTCTATTAATCATCAAAATACATGCATGTTACACATGGGTCAAATTTCATACATGAACCTTAGCTCAAAATATTCCTAGAAATGGGTGGATCATGCTTCAAAGACTTCAAAAATACAACGAACATTAAAAACAGGGTTAGGGAGCACTTACAATCAAGCTTGAAATGTTGAACAAAACCTTAGCTATGGCTATTGAAAAATTCGGCTATCACTTGGAGAATATGAGCACATTTTTAACTTATTTTTCCCTTTTTATTCTTTTGTTTACCAAATGACCAAAATATCCTTGTACCTTTCTTTCAACTTTTTCCTATGCAGGCCTATTTTTGTCCAAAATTATAGAAATTGGTAAAATTATTAATTAGGACCTTCTAATTCATAATCTAAAGCAATTTCATGCTTAAAGCTTCTAGAATGCAACTTTTGCATCTTATTCAATTTGGTCCCTAAAATTCAATTAGACATTTTATGCATAGAATTTCTTCATGGAACTTTCACATAAGCATGTATTCATATCATAGACCTCATAAGAATCATATAATAATTATTTCTATCTCAAATTTGTGGTCTTGGAACCACTGTTTCGACTAGGCCCTAATTCGGGATGTTACAAACCAAACTCAGACGAGCTAACATTGTAATTAGATTAGTCATCGCTCTATGGCTAAGGGCGTTAGCTACCACATTAGCCTTACCCGGATGGTACTCTATCATGCAATCATAATCTTTAAGTAACTCAATCCATTGACGCTGTCGTAGATTTAACTCTTTTTGGGTTAACAAATATTTGAGACTCTTTTGATCGGTGTAAATAATACACCTTTCACCATACAGATGATGTCTCCAAATCTTCAGAGCAAACACAACCACAGCTAGTTCAAGATCGTGTGTAGTAGTTACCCTTGTGTGTCTTAAGTTGTCGCGACGCATAATCGACCACCTTACCATCTTGTATAAGCGTACATCCTAACCCGACATGTGAAGCATCACTGTATACCATAAACTCCCGACCCGATTCTAATTGAACTAAGACAGGAGCCTTTGTCAGACCAAACTTGAGTTTATCGAAACTAGATTGTTGTGCCTCAGACCATACAAATCAAGCATTATTACGCAGCAACTTCATTAGAGGTGACGCAATTAGAGAAAACCCTTCAACGAACCTTCGGTAGTAACCTGTTAAACCCAAGAAGCTACGAAGCTCAAATACATTTAGCGGCTGCTTCCAGTGAGCAATAGCTTTTATTTTCTTTGGATCAACTCGGATCCCCTCTATCGTCACTACGTGACCCTAAAAAGTGACTTCCTACAACCAAAACTCGTACTTACTGAACTTGGCATACAACTGTTTTTCTCAGAGTATCTGAAGTATAATGCGAAGATGATCATCATGCTCAGTTTTAGTTTAGAGTAGATCAAGATATCATCAATAAAGACTACTACAAATTGATGCAAGTACGATTGGAACACATGATTCATTAAATCCATAAATGTTGCTGGGGTATTCGTTAAACCGAAAGGCTTTACCAGGAACTCATAATGTCCATAACGAGTCCTGAAGGCAGTTTTGTACACATCAGTCTCTTTGACATTGAGTTGATGGTAACCAAAGCGTAAATCGATTTTAAAAAAGACAGACACTCTTGAAAATTGGTCGAACGAGTCATTAATCCTCAGTAATGGATACTTATTCTTGATTGTCAACTTGTTCAACTATCTATAATCAATGCACATTCTCATCGACCCGTCTTTCTTCTTAACAAAAAATACTGGTGCCCCCCGCGGAGACACACTCGGTCAGATAAATCCTCTATCAATGAGTACTTGAAGTTGCACTTTTAATTCGGTCAACTCTGTTGGTGTCATGCGATAAGGCACAATGGATACTGGAGCAGTACTTGGTAACAGATCAATTCCAAACTCCTCCTCTCTATCCGGAGGTACTCCAGGCAATTTCTCGGGAAAGACGCCTGGAAATTCCCTCACAGTATGGATATCTTCCATTGAAAGCTTTTCAAGAGCAGAATCAGATACATAAGCAAGGTTTGCCTCGCACCTCTTTCAGACTAACTTATCTACTACAAGAGCAGAGATTACATTAGAGAGGTAATCTCGACGCCTTATGACCACCTCATCATTCTCAGTCAATCTCAGAGTAACCCTCTTGGTTGCATAGTCTAGACTAACCTGATACTCAACAAGCCAATTCATTCTCAGAATTAAATCAAACTTATTAAAGGGTAATTCTATTAGATCAGCTGAAAATACCATACTTTGGAGCTCTAAGGATACCCGATTGTATACTTTATCAACTAGAATTGATTGACCTATATGACTAATCACAGAAAGCTCTCTAGCAGTATTCTTAGCTGTTAAACCCAGATTTACAGAAACAACGCTAGCTATGTACGAGTGAGTAGAGCCAATATCAATGAAGAGCATAATATGGAACAAAATGAATAAAAAAAGTACCTTCAATGATATCAGCATCATTACTCTCCTTGCGGTGACTCGCAGTATAAACCAGTGCCGACTGACGAGCCTCAGCCTGACATGTATCTCTACCTAGTGTTCGCTATCCTCTCATTGATCCATTACCACCCCTACCAGTACCACGACCCCTAAATGATTGCTAACCCTTTCTAGGAGGCCGAATAGAATTTGGAGCCAGAGTCTGTGCCGCAGCTGGCACTAGATCTGGTCGACGGGGGCAATCCCTAACTCGATGCTCCACCAAACTGTAACAGAGGCATGCTTCTAATTTTCTCTAGCACTCGCCCAAATGGCTCTTCCCACAATCACTGCACAGTTGAACCTCAGTCACTACCACAAGTGCCTCAGCCCTCGGTGGCCTATCAAATCTCGCCCGCTTCTTAGGACGTTGACTAGAACTAGAGGGACCCGAATCCTCCTTAAGCTTATTTTGATCCTTCTCATGATCACGCCGCTTGCGCTCAGTGCGCTTCACTTCTTCCACTATTTTTTCTTTGTCAACTAAGACCGCAAAAACTCGCTCCCTTTGAGGAGCTATGAAAACCCGCAAATCATATCTCAATCCTTCTTCAAACCTCACGCACTTGTCATAGTTAAATGCTACCAAAGTCCATGCATACCTACTCAGTCGCTGGAACTCGTCTTCATATTTCGCCACAGATCGGTCACCTTGAACTAGACTCATAAACTTACATCGACGAGCCTCAACATAAGTCGCCCCCACATACTTACCCTAGAAGGCATTCTTGAGATAGTCCCAGTTCACTTGTTCAGGCTAAGCGCCTTGCTCAACAGTCAGCCAGCACTGATAACCTTTGTCCCGGAGTTGGGACAGAGCACCCCTTAATTTCTGAGTAGGAGTGCAGTCAAGATCTACCATAATATACTCTGTAGCCTCGAGTCAATATTCTGCAACAGTAGGAGTGACTCCTAAACACCCCTGAATAATTCAGCCCCATTCGACCAAAGTCGTTTAGTAACTGACCCTCGATATCCCGATTCTGAATGAGTCCCTGCGATCCTCTCCAATGCTTGAATCATAGCTTGGAACAGTGCGTCGTCCCTAGCAATCGAAGTTTGGGACTGCGTCTCAACAGTGGGAGTACCAATAGTCTCCCTGGTCTCTAGATTGGGCATGTTATTCATAGAGGATGACTCTGTTCGAGCTCCCCCTTGGCGTCCTCAATGCCCGCTCCTACCACATCCATGACTACTGCAAGAATTTATTATGGCAATCTAGCTATAATGTCAGAGTACACAGATTAGTTCAGACTTCTAGCAGGATGATTTCACTAGTTCACATCCAAAACATTTTACCCACAACAGTTTAAGTATTATAGTCTTTATAACAGAACAGAAATACTTACAAGGTCAGCGTCTGAGGCTCGGTCATTCACTAAAGTTTTAGAGTTTCTATAATACTTCAGATACTAAATTATCACTAAGCTACTTTCTTACACATTATGAGCCCAAACACAATCTGAGTTTTGGCAAACCTGGCTCTAATACCACTAATTGTAACACCCTAGACATCCAGTCCAAGCTTAGAGAGTTACATTATGATTAATCAAATACCACGTAAGACACAATAATACTAAACCATGATTCACATAAAATTCAACACAAATATTAGTTAAGTATATAATTTGCCAAAGTCATACTATTATACTTTAACAAGACTTCTACTGAAATAATATAAAGAAAGCTAATAGTTTAACTGAGCGAACCACCTAAAATCCAAGTAATAACAGAATGAGTTGTGAACTCAGTATGTAAAAGAAATTTATTCAATTAATACTCATTTATAGCATAGTTCCAAATTTAGAGATTCGGTTAAATACAGAAGTAATTTTATTTCAGATTTAGAGTAGATTAGCTATATATATACAATTCTAGTTCATACACGATGTAGATTAGATTCAAATGCAATATTCCTATTCCCGTCTGCTACACACCATCTTCTGCCATCCCAACACACCATTAAGGACATTCAATGCCCAACCAACCCTATGCACCTTAAAGTGTTCGTTGACACATTTACAGAAATGCAGCTTAGCTGTTAGTTTAGATTTATACCTATTGTGGAGTAGCCACGGTTTCAAAACAGATTTCTTCCTCCTTCACAACATCCTAACCCATGCCGATGTAAGACACAATTACCTGTTTCATGTGTTCAGTTATTCTGATTCATTTGACAAACAAATAAGGCAGTTCAACACCAGAATCAACATTACAGTGTACGTATAACTAAATTTCTCACAGATCAATCTCAGAGTATTAGACAGTTCTCATATAATCAAATTCAATCATTCGTCAATTGAAGAGGCCAGTATCAGTGTTAAGTAACATTTTCAGCCTTGAAAATAGATTTCAGCCCCCAATAACCTGCCACACAGCTAGGTCACACGCCTGTGTGCCTTGCCCGTCTTGTTTCGAAGCATAAACAGTGAGTTACATAGCCAGGACACATGCCTATGTGACTCACACGACCTGGGTACACGCCCGTGTCCTTGATCGTATGGTTTATACTACAAAAAGTGAGTTACACGGCTACATCACATGGCTTGCCACACGGCCTGGACACACGTCCATGTGCCTGGCCATGTAGCGTCGACAACCAACATTTCTGGAGACTGAAACTTGTAAAAACTAAGGTTCTCGGTATGCACTTGGTTTCGTTTGACGGAAAAACAATACGAAGACTACCCAAAACCTAATTAACCATTTAATAATCAATCACACCATCATTTTCAATATTTTTATAAAATCACCTACCGTCAAGATTATGTCAAAAGTTTCGACGCAACCCCAACTCAAATCGCTTACTTACCTTGCACGAAACAGAAGGAATCAGACTAACATGGTAGAATAACATCTCTTGCAATATCCTCGCCTAAAAAGTAACCAATCGAGTGTTTAATAAAACGTCAAGCAAACGAGCAAAATCCCATTTCGACAGAAAAATGTTAAACAATGAAAATCATAAAACGAGAGGAAATACCAACAGAATTTACACAATATCGACCTCACAGGCAACAAAGACTTCCCAATTCACGCAAAAAAAATAAATTGCAATAAAAAGAAAAATAAAAGAAAGGAAGAATAAGAAAACAAGGAACTAAAAATTTAGAAAAAGTAGAAAAGAATGATAAAATTTCTTAGGATGTTTTAAATTAACCACCATCCCACCTTCCGGCATTTGCAAAAAAATATTTCCCAACGCATACGATGGAATTTGAACTCAAAACTGGACAAAATACATACAGAGGCTTAACTAGTGAACTAGCAGACTTATTCTTGACACTGATTTATCTAGAATCGCACTTAACCACCTAACACATGGATAAGGGTTGTTTTAAAAAAAATAAAAAAACTTTTATTAATGCAACTCGAACTTTAGACCTTAAACCAGAAGCAGAGCATAGAACTAGAGATTCAGAAATTAATTACTGTAGATTCTCACAATTAAACTTTTAAATTTTTTTGGCGTTACATGAACCTCAAACCTCACACCTTGAACCTCGAACTTTGAACCATAAGCTTTGAACCTCAAACCCTAGGTTATAATTTATGGTGTAGGGCTCGAGTTCGGGGTTTAGGTTCAAGGTTTGAGATTCATACTTCAAGGTTTGGGATTGAAAGGGGATTGTATGAAACTGTGATTCCATGTCATCCTTATCCCTTTCCAATAAGAGAATGAAAAATCAGATTTTTCTTCCTGATTTTTAGTCTTTTCTTCATGAAAAAATTCAAATCCAACTAAAAATGCTAAAAATCAGGAGGAACAATCTGATTTGTCTTTCTCTTATTGGAAAGGGATAAGGATGATGTGGAATCACAGTTTCATACAATCCTTTCTCTTTGGGATTTAGGGTTTAAGATAAAAAAATTACTAAAATTATGTGTAAATAACATGCAAAAATTTGCTGAAATGTTCATTAAATAATTGAAAAGGGACTGATTGAGAAATTATTTTATGGATCCTTCCCACTACATCATCCATGGTCCCTTTCCAATTATTTAATGACATTTTTTCTATGTCAATGACACATTATTTTGGTAAATTTTTTATCTTGAATCCCAAACCCCAAACCTCAAACCTTGAGCCCTTAATCTTAAACATCAAATCTTACACCTTAAACCTCAAACCTTAAACCATGAACTTTGAACCCTGAACCCCAAGTTTATGGTTTAGGGTGTAGGGGTTGAGTTTGGGGTTTGAGTTCGAGGTTTGAGATTCATAATTCAAGGTTTGGGATTAAAAAGGGATTGTATAAAACTGTGATTCCACATCATCCTTATCCCTTTCCAATAGGAGAATGATAAATTAGATTTTTCCTCTTGCTTTTCAGCCTTTTCCTCTTGAAAAAAATTCAAATCCAACTTCATAATATGTGTATATGTGGCAAATTCAAATCCAACCTTAATTAACTATCCAATTAACAAAATTAAGGGACTAAATTTTAATTGAACTTTGTATTAACCTTGTAAATATTAAATAATATTTAATATTTATGAGATTCGAATATTGGAAATAGAGTTCTAAAATCATTGTTTTCGACAACATTGAAAAATAGGTTGTTACAACTCTCTTTCCCTTAGGAAATTTCGTCGTCAAAATTTTACTTGAGAAAAGGTTAGGGTACTAGACCAATCCTCTCGGGAATCTCATACTGCCCTAAAAATCTTAAATTGAGCTTTTCTTTTCCGTCGAAACACAAAACTTCCTTTCAGAGTGAAATTTTCAAAAACACTTTTTCACCGGTCTGAAACTCAATATCTTTTCTCTTCAAATCAACATATGTTTTCTATCAATCTAAGGCAGCTTTTAGAAAATCTTGTATAACAATGAATTTCTCTTCTGTCTGTCGTATCGTATCTATCCCTGCTAACTTACTTTCACTCAATTCTAACCAGAACGACAAAATTCTGAATGAACTCAATTATATGGCATCATAACATGTCTTCAAGAATCTAGACCACTCATTTCCAACATCTGGAAGAAATTCTCAGTTCTCTATCTAAAATGACAGAAAGTGGCATATAATGTAACTTGAAAATCTCAAAGATGAATAATTTTGCTAATCTCTTTTCTCATTATTGGTTATCAGTATATTGTTTCGAGTTTCTACACAATTTAGTACTGCCTGGATGTACTGAATAGGTACTATTGTGAGCACAATCAGTTTCTAAGGTACTGATTTCGTTATCAAAAACATTGAACTTAGAAGTCTGACCATTTACATTGAACTTAGAAGTCTAACCATTTTCAACCAGTTTTTCATTT
Organism: Gossypium longicalyx; assembly: GCA_025698465.1. NCBI lineage: Eukaryota > Viridiplantae > Streptophyta > Magnoliopsida > Malvales > Malvaceae > Gossypium > Gossypium longicalyx. The sequence continues at coordinate 22,204,017 of CM046996.1, read as the reverse complement.
TGTTTTCAACTCAGAATCATTTTTTTCCTAAAATTCCTGAATTCTCTATAGGAATTACAATTTAGTTTTTAGCTCAGCTAAAGTAGAACTATCACATTTCAGATTCAGATGAGTATTCATAGATTTTAGAGCAAATAAAGATTTTCGACTTAGTGCATCAGTTACCACATAAACTCTACCCTTATGGTAGTTGGTAATCAGATCATAATCTTTCAATAACTAGAGCTATCTATGTTGTCTCAGATTCAACTCTTTCTGTGTTAGCAAATATTTCAGCCTTTTATAACTAGTGAAAATGTGACATTTCTTACTGTATATATAATGTCATTAAATCTTTAGAACAATCATTATAGCAACAAATTCCAGATTGTGTGCAGGAGAATTCTTCTCGTGTGGCTTAAACTGTAGAGAAGTATAAGTTATTACTTTTCTGTCTTGCGTCAATACACAACCTAATCCGTTAAATGAAACATCACTTTAAACAACAATTCTCTTACGGATTCAAGTTAAATCAACACCAGAGCTTTTGTCAACATAGCTTTTAATTGTTCATAACTCTATTGGCATTATCTGACCAAAAAAAGTTGACATCTTTCTATAACAGTTTTGTTAATGATGCAGTGATCATCGAAAAACCTTTAACAAACTGTTTGTAACACCCAACCAATCCCAAAAAACTGTACACCTTAGTAAGATTCTTTAGAAGTTTCCATTTCACCATTGCTAAAGTTTTTATTCAGACTAACACAGATACCTTCAGTTGAAATTATATGTCCCAAAAATCCTATTTCTCGAAGCCAGAATTTACATTTATTGAACTTTACATACCACTATTTCTCTCTTAAAGTTTGTAACACTATTTTCAAATGTTGATTATGTTCAGTTTCATTCCCAGAGTAAATCTAAATGTCATTAATAAACATAACAATAAATTTGTCTAGACATTATTGGAATATTCTGTTTACAGTTCCATAGAAGTGAGTAGGGTATTCATTATCCTAGATGATATTATCAGTAGCTCATAATGTCTATATCAAATTTGGAAAGCAGTCTTCAGTATGTTTGACTCATAACTCTTAGTTGACAACAACCTGATCAAAGGTCAATCCTCGAAAATTTGGTTGCTCTCTTAACTAATCAAACAAGTCATCTATACGAAGTAACAAATATTTGTTCTTTAAGGTGACTTTGCTTAATTTTCTATGGCCAATACACAATCTCATGATTTTTTCTTTCTTTTCACAAATAACATTGATGCATTCCAATGTGACACTATAACAACCCGTTTTTCAATAGTGTCAAAAATAATGATTTCAAAATCTCATTTTCTGATGATCAAGTCCATAAATATTATTATATACTAATATTTATGATTCTATTATAGTGTTATATTGATTTTCGATCCAGTATGTTATTAAACGGATAGTTAATTAAGGTACAATGACTAAATCGTAAAAACCATAAAAGTTAATCGCTATAGGTTTTTATTTGATAAAAGGCTTATTTGGTAATTCTCCAAGGATTTAAGTGGCAATTACCGGAAGGATGATGCTTAATTTTAGTGAAAATGTGTTAAAATTATGTTATATTATTATTAAAACATTAAAACATTAAAATAAAAACAACAAAAGGCCATCTTCATATTTTTCTTTTCTTTCCACCATTTCTTCATTGTTAGGGAGTTAAGAAGTTCGATCAAGCTTTTAGCCTTGCATGGTAAGTTAATCCAGTCTCATTTTTTTGTAAATTTTATATTTTTGAGATCGTGGTAGCTCGATTTAGCTAACTTGTACCTTATTTTTGAAAACTATTAAAGTTTTAAAAGTTTCCATTATTTTTTTGTAAAGCTTTTGATGTTAAATTATTAGTTTTTAAGGGTAGAAATGAAAAAGGACTAGTTTGTAAAGTTTAAATAGTAGTTTCTGAACATAGGGACTAAACTGAATAAGTTGTAAAAATATCATGAGATTTTGATAAAATTTGATAGTAAAGAGTCATAGAAGGATGTATTTGAAATAAGATTATAAAACGATGCTCAAATGTGAAAGTTATGACTGTTTCAGTTTTAGAGACTAAATTGAATAAAATGTGAAACTTTAAGGAACTTTTGAAAAGTAAAATTAAAATGTCATAAGCATGAAATAAGATGTTATAAGGTAATTGAAACTGATAAATTAAAAAAAATTACAATATAGATCAAGATTTGAATTAATCGAAAGTTAATTAAGGAAAAAAGAAAATTGTAAAGTAGTCTTCAACACCTAGCTTGCTACCTTTTTTTTTTTAAGGTAAGTTCATATGGTATGGTTATATATGTAATTGTAATTTATGTACTTGAATTATGAAATTGTAATGTGTGAATGTAGTCGTTTACAAATTGGTGAAAAAGGTGAGAAATGGACTAATTTGTAAAGAAATGATTGTATGTGTGTTAAATGTGCCCAATTGAATGTAAGAAAGGATATGATATAATTGGCATACCAATAGGGTTAATTGCGCACTAGTACGGGATATGTGTAAAATATAATACGAAGTAAAAGATCATGTAGAGATATAACTAATTATACCAAAATCCAACATTTGTTGCGAATTATCGAGTTATATGTCTCTATGAAGACCCGATGTGATAGAGGATTGTATTGTCCCATGACATATGTGCTTACGGGCCTTGCACTTTGGTGCTTTGATGTGGTGTAGTTACTATTTGACAAGCAATCTAGTGGTGTAGTTACCCGCGTAACCGCATCTATTCATTACAGTTCAGCAGATTAAACGGTTAATGAAAAAGAAAAATGATAGAATGATTATATGAGTTTTGTTTTGAAATTCTTATATGTCTTTGAAGATGTAAATTCTTTTTAATTTATGATTTTGATAGAATGGTACTGAATGGGAATTTATAAAGGTTGAATTGTTGTAAGACTTGGTTATTTGATGAGCTCACCTTGTTGTTGTGAAATGTTATAACAGACTATTCATGTCAAATTATGTATTTTGATATGTTTATTAATAAACTAAGGTAAGATTACAATCTGAATACCTATGAACTTACTAAGCATTAATAATGCTTACTCTTACAATTTTTTCTTTTCTTGTAGTTGTCTTTTGTAGAACGAAATGATCGGATGACCTAGGAGCTCACACTATCCAACCTTCATTTCGGTAGTCTTTTAATTGTTCTGGACTCAGTTATGTGGCATGTATATAGACATTGTTTTGGATATGTATTAATCTTGAATGATGGTGAATTTAAACTTTAAATGATGCTTGAACTTGGATGGTCATGTGTTGTGTATAAAAGTGTGCATATTGGCAAAGTGTTAAGCTATAATTGAAATATAAGAAAAGTTATATTATTAGTGAAATGGTTGATCTAGGTGATGAAATTGATTGGTATATAATGTTTGATCAATTGGTTGTTTCATATATCGATATGCCATAACAATAAGGTATTGTTGATGTCTAATGGCATGATTGAACTTGGGAATGGTTAATTGTATGTTTAGTTAATAGATAAATGGTATGTACTGAATTTGTATTTACTCCACTTAGTATGAATTATGTAGGTGGAAGTTGTATGTTTGAGTGCCATTTGAGGCATGTTAGTATGGTTGATTGAATTTAATTGAGTTGTGGTATTTAGTATGTTTTGAATTGATTATATTCAGGTTAATGGTTGCCTATAAGCACCATTGAGTTTGATTTTGGTTTGAGCATGAAAAAGTATCCAAAATGTGAAATTTTTTACCTTTTGGGAAAATGTATCAATACCACATGTAAAGGTATCGATACTTTACCAAATTCTCATAATTTAAAAACAACAAAATGCCAATTTTGTATTGATACTAGTACAGTATCGATACTTATTCCCAAGGATCGATACTTTATAAAGGTATTGATAAAAATTGACTTGTGATCAAATTTTGCAAAATGGCAAAATGGCAAAATGGTATTGATATTGAATTTGGTACCGATACTTCCTAATAGGGGAATCGGTCCCTTACTCTAAGTACCAGTACATGTTCTCAAACTTTGAAAAATTTTCAGATTGGTTTTTCTTCATGCTCGAGTCAACTAAAGAGCTTCTGAAAGCTCGAATGAGTTTCATATTTGATTATATATCATATTGCGCATGCATTTTGGACATGAATCAGTGTTGAATGAACTAATTGTTATAAATTGTTTTGGATTGCTCCTATAATAGTAGTAGCATCTCATAACTCGGTTCCGACGATCAGGCCGAACGAGGGTTGTTATAAACACTTTTGGTTGAATGAATCTCCTGTCTAGTAATTCTTGCAACTATGCTTTCAATTCTTTCAAATTTTTTGTACCATTTTGTACAGTGCAATCGAAATCGAAGTAGTTTTAGGTTTCATTTCAATAACAAATTCAACTTCTATCTCAAACGATAAACTCGGCAATTCTTTAAGAACACATCAGTGAACTTAGGACTTTCTCTATCTTTGATCATGGAACTTTAGTATTTAGAATATAGGCTAAATATGCCTCACAACCTTTTCTGATCTGTTCTCAGGCAGATATTGGTGAAATAATACTGATAGATCAGTGAGACCTGTTAGCCTCAACATTAATCGATTTACCATTCTAACATTTCAATAGTATTCTTTTTTGTCTACAGTTGATAATAGTATCCTGCAGAGTTAACCAATCCATACTGAGAATAATGTAAAACTCATCAAATGGCTGTAACATCAAATTGGCAGGAAGTTCATGGCCTCAAATTCTTAGTGAGTAATTTTTTTATATTTTATAACAAAAACATACCAAATTAATAGGTTTAACACTCTAACATTATAATCAGTCAACTCTATTGGCATATTTCTTTCGATTACTATTACATTTTAAATATATGAATGCATTGATCTAGAGTCGATCAAAGTATGTACAAAAATATTGAAAAAAAGGGAGAAAATGTACTGGTAATAACATCTGGAGTAGTGGTCTCTTCTCTAACTCGGTTAGCATAAGCTCTGGAAGGTGTACAAGCTTTAGATCTTACTAATGTATCTCTAGTTTTACCTTGACTGGCACTAGCACTTCCATGAATTTCGGGTCTTCGATCCCTTTGTGAAGTTGACATAATTTTAATAGTCTGGTCACTAATAATATTTGACTTCCTCAAGCAGTCTCGCATAAATGTTCAATGAAGCCGCATCTGAAGCAAACTCCCTTTCTCAATATACACTCTCCGAAATGCTTTTTACCACAATGCTCACAAATTGATTTACTCACATTCTGTACATTTCTTGTACTAGCACTCTTGTAATTTGAGACCTTAGATAGCTTTGTTTGGACATTTCTCTTCTCAAGCAATCTTTTTTTTTAAATGTTCTTTGGAACCGCATTTAAAACCAGCCCCACTTTCAAACTGATAACCACATAAGTGCTTTTTTCCATAATTTTTGCAAACTGTTCTATCCATAATACAGATATTCCTCGTGTTAACCATAAAATCTCTAGACTTTTTAGGTAGAGGTATAAAAAATAACCTAGCTATACTGTATTTTCCAGAATCTCGGATCTTGAACCCGCCTTGCTTTTTTTCTCATTACATATATTTTCATTTCTGCCTTTAAATTCATTCATCTTACATTCACAGGATTCATCAGTCGATGGACAATTTATTGATACTAAGTTAGGACCCTAAGGACGATGAGGTGCCATAGGTGGCACAATCGGTGGAGGAATGTGTATTTGTAATTATGAAGCTAAAGGAGTAGATCCTAGATATAGGGTAAACCATAAGTTCATCAATTAGAAAATAACCTCTCTTGTCTCATTTTCAAGCCTTTGTAGAATGGGCACATTAAGAGTAGCTTCTTGTTAGAAAGCAGGAACATTATTTTCAACTTCATCAGAAACAACTAGGTTTAATTCAGCTGACATGGTAATCTATATGAATAATAGAGTCAAATCAGATCATAAAGCATCACACTATCTAAGGTTATTGTGGCATGTAATTCTAGACCCAACTCATGCTACGTTCAGTCTTAGAATTGACTAAATGTAGCTCTGATAGCATTAAATGTAAGACCCCTCGCCGTACCCGACCGTCGGGTCTGAGTTATAGGATGCTACAGTTATTACCGGAGCAACTAAGAACAACTAACATTCAAATTAAACATAAATCATACAATCATAACCATTTTAGTTCATAATCATCAAATACAATCTTTCTCGAGCCTTATAAGAAATTACGTATGCTTTAAAATTAACCCAGAGTAAAAAAAAGGATTTTCAAAATTTTAGGACCACAATGTCGCGATGTGAGGGAGTTCCTCGTCGCCATGTGACACACTGACTTGGATCGTTGTGATGACGAGATTCCTTACCATGTCATGGCCTGAAATCCAGAGCTTATCGCGACGACCATCACTTGATGTCCCGACGTGGACTCTATTTTTGACACAAATTAGGCCATTTGGTGCCTATATCAAACCAGCCAAATCAAATACCCTTTTGGTTCATTTTGTAAAATATTTTCCTAAATAAAAACATGCTAATAAATTCCAAATATAACATTTACTCAAATCCAAATATTCATTCCAATATTCCACAATTTGGCATCAAAACTAAATAATTCAACTTAATTAAATTCAACCTAAATGACAAGGAAATTTGGCATTCAGATGCCACATTTATAGTTTACCATTTTACCATACATGCATATATACAAATGTGAACATTAACATTTCTTAATTCAAACATTAGCCAAGTTCAAACCAAACTACTAATTCAAATTTGATACTCATAATACCACCTATGTATATGCCACAAAACCAAACATAAATGATCAAAATACTACTAAGTCTATGGTAGGATAGTATTAGCTTCGAGATGATCCATTCGACATGTTCCGCAAGTCAGCAATCTGCAAAAAAAAAAAAGAAAAAAAAAAGAAATCAACTAGGTAAGCATTTCGAATGCTTAGTAAGTTCATAGGTATTAAAACAATAAAATCACATTGATTTAAAATTAAACATATCAAACTAATTAACTTGATAAAATTTTCCTAGCATAACCAAATCAAAACGACAATGTGAGCTTCAGTATATAATCAATCATATAATGTACCAAAATTTTAATATACCAATAAATATCATTTGAATAATCATACATGTATACCAAGCTTTTTATTCACGTTAATCACCGATATTACATTTAAACATCAAATTCAATTCATACACAAGTGTCTTATTATTCCAATTATCCGAGCTGAATATATATACACACGTTAGGTTACCCTTCCAGGCTAAAATTTTAAATTGGCATAAGGTTACTAGTTCAGACTAAACCTTTAGCTTTTATATTTTATACTTTATTTAACCTTTTATTTAAGATAATTAATTTTATTAACCATAATAATTAAACTATAAACATAATTAACATTTGTTAGTGGACCACACCTACCATCCACCACCATTTGGTGTAATTTGAGCGCTTTATTTGCTTAATTGGTCCTTTGATTAATTAAAAATTCATAGCGATTAAGTTTTACTACTTTTACAATTTAGACTTTGTACCTTAATTAACTATTCAATTGGCAAACTAAGGGAACAAATTTTAATTAAACCTTGTACTAGCCTTGTGAATATTAAATAATAACATTTACGGACTTGAATACCGAAAAGGGGGTTCTAAACCCATTATTTTTTACACAATTGAAAAACGATTTGTTACAATACTTGTACATCTTATTCCTATAACCATATAGGCTATGTATGTATGCCTTATCAAATTTGGGCCACTCACCATCTATGATTCCTATAGGCCTCAATGACTTTTTGTTTTTTCTGGGAGTAAAACAAAAATTCAGCCTCATCACTCAAACCATAACCCCCAAACCCATAAACCTTAGACCTTAACCTTCATCCCTAAATCCTAAATCCTAAAACCCCAAACCTCAAACCCCAAACCATATCTATTTCCATAAACTCTATCCCTATCCTTAAACCCTTAACCCTAAACCTTAAACATTAAACCTTAAACCCTAAACACTAATCATACCATTAACCATAATCCTAAAACATGAAACTTAATGTAACACCCTAAAATTTAAATTTTTGTTTTTACGAATGTCTGACACAATTGAGTATCTGCTTTAGTGGTTAAGTGTTCTGGGTGTGTGTGGGAGGTCCTAAGTTCAAGCCATGACTTGGGCAAATTTTGGTATTTTTATGAATAAAGCGTAATGTTTGGTCAATAGGTTTTTATTTAATTGTTGATAAGCTTATATCAGAAATGGGCTGGTTTGGAGGTTAAGCAGTGTGCTGGCTTGCTGATGGTCGTCTATTCGAATCCCTGCGTGAGCAAGGGATATTATTTTTGCTTGGTTTGGTGGTTGAGAGTTTGAGTTGTATTGGAAATATGAGTAGTGGAAGTTTGATGGAGAGAATTTAGGAGTGAATTAAGGGATTTTGGGGTTATCGGGATTCTTATTGAATTATCCTGTTCATATTTTTTCTTTTCTTTTCTTTTCCCCAAAAATAAATTTTTTGGTTTTCTCTTCTCCCCTTCTCTCTTTTTGCTATCGTTTTCCTTTTCCATTGTTTTTCCGTATTGTCAAAATTCTTATGCTCTCCCATTCTTTTTCTCCTCAACTTCTATCCACTCGGTCTCGTGTCATTCCACGATTAACTGTGATCGTTTGATAAGTACTCATCTTTTTGACGTTTGTTTCTCTATAAAAACTCTGCCGATTTTTCCATTGGTATTTCCTCTCTCTTTTGTCGCAACCTACCCTTCTTCTCCCATTTTCTTTCGATTTTTCTCCCATCTCAACTGCAATCGCACTTGTGTTCCTTATTTTGGCGTTTCATAGACAACTTCGCTGGGTTCGAGACTTTTCTGGTACTACTTCGCAAGTAAATCGATTTGAAGCGTTGGGGGTAAGTTTCAATCGCTCAATAGTTGAGTAACTCGCTCATGTTGGTTTTAATTCATCGGTTAAGTGATTAACTGAGTTGTATTTTGGTCAATTATAGGTTCGAGATTGCTTGGTGTTACTTTTTCATAAAAAATGATACAGGTGTGTACCCAAAACATAGAAAATAGGGTTCTGGAAAAAGCTAAAAATCCCACTGTCGACACTACACGGGCGTGTGGTTGCCCATGTGGTGGGCTGTGTGCAACCACACGGCTGTGCAATCGACGAGGCCAAGCCTTGCGTGTAAGACATGACCGTGTGACGGCCAATGCGAAATTGGGTCGTGTGGGCCCACACGGGCAAGCCACATAGACGTGTGAACCTATTTTTACTGAATTGATTGCTAAGGTTGCATGGGTCACCCAAGTCGACGGTGAACCTACTATAGGGTCGGTAAGCATCACCTAGATCCTTAATTGTGTGAACTGACTATTTGATATATATATATTGAGCATGATGATAGTATGCATGTATACTGAACTGGTTATATGTACTGATATCATGAGATAGCATGTCATGATTTGTATGTTACATTACATAGGGTTGAGTTGATTATATTTGGAGGAAGTGTAATGAAAGGCTCTTAAGTCTAATATACTAGCAGCTTAGCTGCAAATTACTATTTTGTGCCGCATTCAGTACTACCTGGAGTGTATGGATGGGTGGGTTGATTTAATCCCTACATGGAGTGTAGGGTTAGACGAAGATGGTGTGTAGAGGCTAGTTGGGTAGGACTTTGTTATTAAATACTGCATGACTGTTACTGATACTGTGATGGGCTAAGGCCCTAATGCATACTAATACTGTGATGGGCTAAGGCCCTATTGCATATTTGATACTGTACTGAGATGAGCTAAGGCCCAAACCGTTACTAATGCTAAAAGGGGCTTAGGCCCAAAACTGTATTTAACTGTGCATTGTGTCTACTATTTTGTGGGATTACACACTGAGTTTACGTAAACTCACTCATCTTTGTTTAATGTGTACAGGTAATCCCCAAACTTAGACGGATCGGTGCGGCGGAGGACTCGACGATGACCACAATTTTTGGACTTTACATTTTATTAATTTATGTTTTATGATTTTATTATTATTGGGATGTAATTTGAGGGCTCTTGGGACTTCTACTTAAATTTGGTTTTTATTTATATTTTTGTGGAATTAAAATTGCTAGTCGTAGGAAGTTCAGCTTTCAAAAAGCTAACGTATTTTCTAAACTCACGATTACTTAAACTGTCTTGTTTTAAAAGCTTCAGCAACGAGAAATATTTTAAAGGAAATGTTTTAAATAAGTAAAACAATTCCCTTTAGAACTAATAAGAGATAAAGATAGGTAATAACATGGAAATGATTTTATTGTAATAATTTAGTTTTCGAACACACTATCATGTGACATCGCCAGATTTGACCATAATGTTTAGGCCAGGTTTGGTGTAACGCCTCGTACCCGAGACTGTCGCTGGAGTCGAATACGAGGTGTTAACAGACTTAATTCATTGCTTAAACAGCTCAAACAATTTAATTTTAGAAATTCCAGACAAGCTGGCTAACTGCGTCACAGTCGCTTAAAAATTCATATCTCGAGTTCTGAAACTCAAAATCCAATTCCATAAATTTTTCTTGAAACTAGACTCATATATATATTTACTAATTTTTTTCTAGAATTTTTGGCTAGGCCAATTAGTACAATTTATTAGTTAAAGTCTCCCCTATTTCAGGGTTTGGCTGCTCTGACCTCTGTGTATTACAAATCAGATATCTCTCTGTACAGAATTTCAATGACTATGAAGTTTCTTTCTCTTAAAACTAGACTCAATAAGAAATCTGTAAATATAAATTATGACTTCTAATTATTTTTATACAATTTATGGTGAATTTCCAAAGTAAGAACAGGGGATCCAGAAATCGCTCTGGCCCTGTTTCACAAAAATTTAAACATCTCATAAAATATAACTCATATACCTGTTTCGTTTCTTCCATATGAAAATAGACTCATAATTCTTCAATTCCATGTTTTATTCATCATCTAATTATATCTCTACTATTTTTAATTATTTTTTAAATTCACGTCACTACTACTGTCTGAATCTATTTTATGCTAAATTTTACCTATTTCATGGTTTCCATGGATTAACTAGCAATTTGACATACATAACACCAAATATGATCATAATTAGCCATTCCAATGGCTAATCATTACCAAGCATTTTTATGCTACTCAATAACCATATCATAAGACCATATATACAAAATGATTATAATGTTATACATGCCATACTCAAAATATACAAGCCATTATGCTAAGATGGTATACGGATAGTGTGAGCGTGCCTCCGACCGTTCCCGATTTTCGAGCTGGCTTGTCAACACTACAAGGAATGAAAAGGAGGGAGTAAGCATAAATTCTTAGTAAGTTCACATGCAAATAGCAAGTAACATAACCATATAAGCAAACATAAAACATCATTTGCATAATCATCACCAAGACATTCATATCATATTTTCATTTATCATCTTACCATATTATTGTTATATCGATTTTTCAACCCGAGGGTTAAGTACATACCTGTCAAAGTATCCATTTCACAACACTTACCAATACGTCCCTTTCATCTTGAGTATTCCTCCATTTGAGTAGAACTTTACCCGTTAAACACATCGGAATATAATTCGGATACATGGAAAGTTTGCACATAAGTGCCACATATGTAGCCAAGCTACTATGTAACCCGCCCATAAGCGAACTCGGACTCAACTCAACGAGCTCGGGCATTTGCATCCATAAGTGAACTCGGACTCAACTCAACGAGCTCGGATGCCTAGTTACATTTCACGAACTCGGACTCAACTCGACGAGTTCGGACATTCGCATCCATAAGTGAACTCGGACTCAACTCAACGAGTTCGGATACCCAAATATCCCAGTGACATGTCACTTGTATCCCAATTCATTCCTAAGGTTCAACGGGACCTTTTCCCAATCATGTGTCTCAACCATCTTCTACGGAATACCGATACCGATACTCGATAGTATTTCACATTTTCCAAGTATATCACATAATTTGACATATTATCAAACAATTATCACGAGTATAATATTTCACAGTAATTATCATATCATTTAAATAACATAAAAACATTTAAAATAATAACTATGTTACCAACATTTACATATGAACTTACCTAGTATGCGAAAATGGCTACTTTTACCATTTCGTCCACAACTTGGTATTTTCCCCATTTTAGCCCGAATTTCAGTTTTCCTTGCTCTATCATTTAAAATATAGTCTAATTAGGACTCACATTATTCAAATTGACCCAAAATCATATTTTGGAAAAATTACAATTTTGCCCCTAAACTTTTGCATATTTACACTTTTTCCCCAAAGCTCGTAAATTAAAATTCAGCCTATTTTCTTATGTTTTATGACATTCTGATCATTTTTCCCTTCTATAGAAACATCAAATTCTCACTCTAACATGTACTTATGACTATTAGGTATTTTTACCGATTAAGCCCTTTCGCTTGTTTTCACTTAAAACCGAGTAGCACAAGTTGTCTAACATAATTTAAAACCTCATATTCTATCATAAAACACCAAAATACACAAATTTCACCTATGTGTATTTTTCCAAATATAAACCCTAGGTTAAATTATTGCTAGCATAAGCTAAATCGAGCTACCGGGACTCCAAAAACGTAAAGAACTTGAAAAATGGGGATAGAATGGACTTACAATCGAGCTTGGAAGCTTGAAAAACCCTAGCCATGGTTTCTCCTTGCTATATTCGGCCATGGTGAAGAAGATGAGCAAAATTGGCTTTTAATTTTGTATTTTAATTCATTTTACCCCTAAATGACCAAAATGCCCTTACTACTAAACTTTCCAAAAATTCCATCCATGTCCAATTTTTGTCCATAAACTTAGAAATTGGTAAAATTCTATTTAAGACCTCCTAATTAATATTTCAAAACAATTTCATACTAGAAACTTCTAGAATGCAAGTTTTGCAAATTATTCGATTTAGTCAGCACTTTAGGCATAGGATTTCATCACGAAATTTTCACACAATCATGCAATCATATCATAAACATCAAAATAATTATAAAATAATTATTTCTATCTCGAATTTTGTGGTCACAAAACCACTATTCCGACTAGGCCCAAAATCGAGATATTACAACTCTCCCCCTTTAGGGATTTTCGTCCCAGAAAATCTTACCGAAAAAGTGGTCTTCACTTTTAATCTCATATTCGGTGTCAAGAAATTTCACTTAGATGATGCACTTTCAATACATCTCTTTAATTTCTCATATGATCTGAAAGCTTACAGTCTCAACTCTCAATCGTTCTTAAATTTTCAACCCTTCTCGCTTCCCATGATATCATGACATAAAACCCGGATCTTAACTTGATTAATGGAGACCGAATTCAAGAAATCCAACAATCAAAGAGACTCGAATTTCCATGAATCGATGAGTAGGAATTCATTCAATACAAATATGATTTATAGATCTCGCCAAACATTTAACAATAGGATACATCACATTTTCCTCTTTCTCGCCATGGAAATAATTACGATATGGCCTCAAGAATAATCCTCTCATTTCCATCCCAATATCAACACTGACAAGGATAATTTTGATAGATCCCAATGCTCGGCTTTAACCCCTTTAACAACTCCGATTTTATGTAGCATCGAATGCTCTAAACTATCACATTACCTTACTGTCTTGAAACACATCACAATTCATACAACAGTATATTACTGAAAGTCAGGAAGTCTTTACTCAATGTAGACTAGTCTAGTTCGGGCGCTTGGTTTACCAATATTCTCATCTATCCGAACTTTGTCAACATGTAATAAACTTTTCAGCTTTCACAAAATGAAAACCTTATCATTCGTAGTGACTTTAACTAATATCAAATTCTTTCTAATAATTATACAATTCTCATTCAGACTATTTACTCTTTTATCCGTACAAAATGAAATTCTATTATCAGATTTGGGAAAAATAATCCTGAAATAATTGTCACATGAAATCTTTCAAATAGATAATTCACCATACCGACTGAAACTCGCGCTTTTATCACTTATGCCTTTACTGATGTCAAATCCTTACACAGAAATTAGAAAAAAAAAACCCCAATACTAAAATCACCACATTATCAAGATCAAATTAGAAGTATAGTCATATTTGACATGAGTATCACGAGCTGAAGAACGTACTTGAACACGAGTCATAATTGACAAATTATGGAACAAAGATAACAAGAAAACCGAATAAAGAAATCCAAAATAGAGAAATCCAGAATAAAGAAATCCAGAATAAAGAAACCCAAGATACGATACTAAGTTGGAGAATCGAAAACCAAGCCGGAGAATCGAAAACCAAACTCATAGAGAAAATACAGAATACCCCGATAATTCTTCAAAGAAAGAAAGTCCAAAAGAAAACATCATTTAATCCCACTAGAATCAAATATAACAAGAACAATATATCTTCCCATACATATATATCGGATGAAGCATCAAGTAGAAGAAAGCAGAATCATAATATCATATGTATTCTCTCATCAATTCTTATCGATTTAAATGAAATAGAATATCCGATAAAATAGAGAAATATAAATTATAAACCAGTCGGACTACCAATGCTTTCATCCAACACCGTGATTAAAAGACATTCCCATATAACAAGAATTTCTTCGTAAGATCAATAGCCATAGAAATATTTCGAGAACGGTAAACACATAGAACATCTCAAAAGAGATCACTAAATCTGTCCAGTCATAACTATCACACTCGGATAGTTCACATTTCAAATATCATTTCCCCAACTACTACTGCCACACAAATTTCATATTAAACCATTCACTAAAGAAGGCCAGTTCAATAAATTTCGATTTACACTTTTCTCGACCTTGCACCTGAGTAATTCGGTTTACCAAGGAGAATTCCTTTTCTAACTGGAACAGTGCATAATTCCAATAATCTTTACATCAATACGATACTTTCATCGTCTCTCGACTTTACTTATCACTCATTTTCAATCTCTCGATCATACTTATAATTATTCTATCATCGAACTCTTTGGGTTCTCAACCGAAACTTATTCAATACAAATCTCATGAAATTCCATTATAAGTACCATTTCGGTAAGGGGGAGGGGTTGTAGGACCTCTGACTCGACTTTCTTATACATACACATATGACACAACTTCCATCATCAAAATCATGTTATTCATTCATGTTGGCTTACACCAATTTTCCTATTGTCCCATTTAGACAATATACTTATGCATACATTCTATGTTTTCTAGATAGCTTTACTTATCCATTCATTTAATTAAATTAAGTCATGCTCATGACATCATATAAGGCCAAACAAACATAGATATTTGCACCACAATCATAACTTTCATTTCGTGCATCATCATGTACATATCATTACAATCATATAATTCAGTGCAACGATTTAACATAGATAAGTTCATTTCATTGTAATCCTTTATCTCATAAAAATTATATATCATTAGCATTCATCAACATTCGACGTCCAAATGAAAACAAGGACATTGTCATTCGTATCATAATATTATGACTTTTATTCATACTTCTACTACTCTCTATTTATTCCGTTCATCTTATCAAGTAAGCCATATACACTACATCATATGAGCATTAAGCAAATATGAATATTTATCACATATGTATCATAAACCTTTATTCATACTTTTCTGAACCGATACTTATCATAATCATAATTTTACTCAAATACCTTCATATAACATTGAACATGGTCGGCGCAGCTCGGTTGGAGAGTACCTTGTCTAAATAACACGGTACTCATACGCGTCGAAAGACATCACACTATCACAGATCAGTGGCATGTATAGCTAAACTTTTACACATGCTAGGTTAGTCCGAGAACCGACTAAACCTACTCTGATACCACCAAATGTAACGCCCAGTACCCAAGACCATCGCTGAAGTCAAATACGAGGTGTTAACAGACTTAATTCATTGCTTAAACAGCTCAAACAATTTAACTTTAGAAATTCCAGACAAAAGTCATTAATCATGCATCACGATCGCTTAAAAATTCATATCTCGAATTTTGAAACTCAAAATCCAATTCCGTAAATTTTCCTTGAAACTAGACTCATATATCTATTTACTAATTTTTTTCTAGAATTTTTGGCTAGGCCAATTAGTACATTTTATTAGTTAAAGTCTCCCTATTTCGTGGTTCGATTGCTCTCGACTCTGTGTATTACTTAATCATATATCTCTCTGCATGCATTTCAATGACTATGAAGTTTGTT
This sequence comes from Gossypium longicalyx, assembly GCA_025698465.1. NCBI lineage: Eukaryota > Viridiplantae > Streptophyta > Magnoliopsida > Malvales > Malvaceae > Gossypium > Gossypium longicalyx. Next base: position 22,187,736 of record CM046996.1, on the reverse strand, counting down.
TCTCTTAAAAGAAATATGTACATATAAATTATGACTTCTAATTATTTTTATACAATTTATGGTGAATTTCCAAAGTCAGAATAGGGGATCCAGAAATCGCTCTGGCCTTGGTTCACAAAAATTTAAACATCTCATAAAATATAACTTATATATCTGTTTCGTTTCTTCCATATGAAAATAGACTCATAATTCTTCAATTCCATGTTTTATTCATCATCTAATTATATCTCTACTATTTTTAATGATTTTTCAAATTCACGTCACTATCATTATGCAATCTATTTTATGCTAAATTTTACCTATTTCATGGTTTCCATGGATTAACTAGCAATTTGACATACATAACAACAAATATGATCATAATTAGCCATTCCAATGGCTAATCATTACCAAGCATTTTTATACTACTCAATAACCATATCATAAGACCATATATACAAAATGATTATAATGTTATACATGCCATACTCAAAATATACAAGCCATTATGTTAAGATGGTATACGGATAGTGTGAGCGTGCCTCCGACCATTCCCGATTTCCGAGCTGGCTTGTCAACACTACAAGGAATGAAAAGGAGGGAGTAATCATAAATGTTTAGTAAGTTCACATGCAAATAGCAAGTAACATAACCATATAAGCAAACATAAAACATCATTTGCATAATCATCACCAAGACATTCATATCATATTTTCATTTATCATCTTACCATATTGTTGTTATATCGATTTTTCAACCCGAGGGTTAAGTACATACCTGTTCAAAGTATCCATTTCGCAACACTTACCAATACGTCCCTTTCATCTTGAGTATTCCTCCATTTGAGTAGAACTTTACCCGTTGAACACATCTAATATAATTCGGATACATGGAAAGTTTGCACATAAGTGCCACATATGTAGCCAAGCTACTATGTAACCCGCCCATAAGCGAACTCGGACTCAACTCAATGAGCTCGGGCGTTCGCATCCATAAGTGAACTCGGACTCAACTCAACGAGCTCAGATGCCTAGTTACATTTCACGAACTCGGACTCAACTCAACGAGTTCGGACATTCGCATCCATAAGTGAACTCGAACTCAACTCAACGAGTTCGGATGCCCAAATATCCCAGTGACATGTCACTTGTATCCTAATCCATTCCTAAGGTTCAACGGGACCTTTTTCCCAATCATGTGTCTCAACCATCTTCTACGGAATACCGATACCGATACTCGGTAGTATTTCACATTTTCCAAGTATATCACATAATTTGACATATTATCAAACAATTATCACGACTATAATATTTCATAATAATTATCATATCATTTAAATAACATAAAACATTTAAAATAATAACTATGTTACCAACATTTACATATGAACTTAACTAGTATGCGAAAATGGCTACTTTTACCATTTCGTCCACAACTTGGTATTTTCCCCATTTTAGCCTGAATTTCAATTTTCCTTGCTCTATCATTTAAAATATAGTCTAATTAGGACTCACATTATTCAAATTGACCCAAAATCATATTTTGGAAAAATTACAATTTTGCCCCTAAACTTTTGCATATTTACACTTTTTCCCAAAGCTCGTAAATTAAAATTCAGCCTATTTTCTTATGTTTTATGACATGCTGATCATTTTTCCCTTCTATGGCAACATCAAATTTTCACTCTAACATGTACTTATGACTATTAGGTATTTTTACCGATTAAGCCCTTTTGCTCGTTTTCACTTGAAACCGAGTAGCACAAGTTGTCTAACATAATTTAAAACCTCATAGTCTATCACAAAACACCAAAATACACAAATTTCACCTATGGGTATTTTTCCAAATATAAACCCTAGGTTAAATTATTGCTAGCATAAGCTAAATCGAGCTACCAAGACTCCAAAAACGTAAAGAACTTGAAAAACGGGGCTAGAATGGACTTACAATCGAGCTTAGAAGCTTGAAAAACCCTATCCATGGTTTCTCCTTGCTATATTCGGCCATGGTGAAGAAGATGAGCAAAATTGGCTTTTAATTTTGTATTTTAATTCATTTTACCCCTAAATGACCAAAATACCCTTACTACTAAACTTTCCAAAAATTCAATCCATGTCCAATTTTTGTCCATAAACTTAGAAATTGGTAAAATTTCTATTTAAGACCTCCTAATTAATATTTCAAAACAATTTCATACTAGAAACATCTAGAATGCAAGTTTTGCAAATTATTCGATTTAGTCCCTAATTTCAATTTAAGCACTTTAGGCATAGGATTTCATCACGAAATTTTCACACAATCATGCAATCATATCATAAACATCAAAATAATTATAAAATAATTATTTCTATCTCGGATTTTGTGGTCACAAAACCACTATTCCGACTAGGCCCAAAATCAGAATGTTACATTTGGGGTGTTACATTTAGTGGTATCAGAGCTAAGTTTCAAAACTTAGTTGTGGATTATGGGTTTTAAATTTGGTCTTTGAAAAATTGGTTTTCAAATGATTTGAAATGTTTCTACTGAGTATATGGTACACCGAGTCTCCGGCGCCGATCCTGTAAGTATTCTGAAACTGATATATGCTTTGATTGAAAATGCTATGCTATTGTGAAACTACTATAGGTAGTATACTATGAAAATACTCTAGTTAGTATATACTGAAAACTGTAGTTAAACTGAAACTATAGTAAAGTATTAAAGACTGCGAAAAATGAAAACAAACTCTGAACTTCTGGTACTATTTTACATAAATGATTTGTTAATAAACACTGAAACTGTAACTAATTCATAAAAATTTTAATACAAATAAATTCGATTAGATATGAGCACACGAGGTATTCGCAGATGAGGTACTAAAGGCCGAGGTAGAGGTCGTAGAAGGGCTCGAGGTGAGTCCTCGTCATCGGGCAGCCTTCTAAATTTAGATACGAATGAGACGCCAGTGTTGCCCACTATTAAGACTAGGTCTCAAGATTGCATGGCTGGGGATGACGCATTGTCCCAGGCTATGCTCAAGATTTTGGAGAGGGTCGCTGGGCCCAATACTAGATCTGGGGGCCGAGGGTCAATTACGGAATGGCTCTGGTCCAATGGAGCTGAGTTATTCAGGGGTGTCACTAGAGTCGCCCCTAATGTGGTCGAGTACTAGATTGAGGCCATGAAAAGAATCATGGATGACCTGGATTGCAGCCCTAAGCAGAAATTTAAGGGTGCAGTCTCACTGTTGAGGGATGAGGCTTATCAGTGATGGCTTACTGTTAAGGAGGGCACTCAGCCCAAACGTCTAACCTGGGAGTTCTTTAAGGCCGTCTTCTAGGGAAAATATGTAAGAGCCAGTTATGTGGACGCCCGTAGGAGGGAGTGTCTGAATTTGACACATGGAGATCGAATAGTGGCCGAGTACGAGGCCAAATTTTTTAGACTGAGCCGCTATGCGCGAGGTATGATGACATCTGACTATGACCGATGTGTCCGCTTTGAGGATGGCCTCAAGGATAACTTGAAGGTTCTGGTAGCTCCGCAGAGGGAGTGAGATTTTTCTACCTTGGCTGAGGAGGTTAAGCACACTGAGCACCAAAATCGTGATAGAGAGAGAAGTAGGAACAAAAAGGATTCAGAATCCTCGAGTTATGTACAGAGGCCTAAGAAAAAGGCCAGAGCTAATGGGCCAGTTAGAGCTAGGCCCCTGTTACTACTACTGGACAGTAGTTGTATATTGATTGTGGTAGACGCCACCAGGGAGAGTGTTGGAGGAGGATTGGGGCGTCTCTAAGGTGTGGATCATTGGATCACCGTATCATGAAGTGTCCACTGAAGGCTAATCAGAAGCAAGTTCAGGATACTGGTAATGCACAGCTACAGAGGGTAGTACAACAGCCATCGAGAGGCTGTGATCAAGCTAGAGGTGGTAATGGTATGGGCCGTAGGCAGATAGCATCGAGCAGAGGTGCTAGACAGACTGAGGCGAGGCAACCAGCTCTAGTTTATGCTCTACGTCACCGAAAGGATGGAGATGCTTTAAACGTCATCACTGGTATGTTCCTTATTAATGATGTATCTTATATTGCATTGATAGATATAGGATCCACTTACTCCTATATAGGTTGTATTGTGCCTGAAAACTTAGAGATATTGGTTGAGAGCACTACGATTGAGGTTACCATACTAAGTCCGTTGGGGCAGTATATAAGGGTTAACAAGTTATTTAGAGACGTCCCTTTAGAGGTTCAAGGGGCAACCTTTCTGGCTGATCTAATGGAGCTTTCATTTGGGGAGCTTGGCTTAATATTGTGAACGGATTGGTTGGTTAAGCACCGTGTCAGTTTGGATTATGCGACCAAGAGGGTCGTATTGAGAACTGAGAAGGATAACGAGGTGGTTATGATAGGAGAATGCCAGAATTATTTGGCTAACGTGATCTCTACACTAGTGGCTGAGAAACTGGTTCGTAAGGGATATGAGGCGTACCTGGCCTATGTAAGTGTCTCGAATTTTGGAGATTCTACAATTAAGGATATTAGAATGGTAAAGGATTTTTCGGACGTCTTTCTTGAGGAGCTACCAGGTTTACCTTCGGATCGTGAAGTGGAGTTTGAGATAGAGCTCCTTCTTGGTACAGCTCCGGTGTCTATCGCTCTCTATCGAATGGCACCGAAGGAGCTTATAGAGTTTAAGGCTCAAATTTAGGAGTTGCTACACCGTGGGTTCATCCGCCCTAGTGTGTCTCTGTAGGGAGCACCGGTACTGTTTGTTAAGAAGAAGGATGCATCCATGAGGATGTGCATCGACTACCGTCAGCTGAACAAGTTGACCATTAAGAAAAAGTATCCACTTCCAAGGATAGATGATTTGTTTGACCAGTTCCAAGAGGTGTCTGTATTTTCCAAAATTGATTTGAGTTTTGGATATCATCAATTGAGGTTTAAGAAAGCTGATTTATTTAAGATGGCATTTAGGACTCGTTATGGAAAATACGAGTTCCTAGTGATGCCATTTGGACTGACGAATGCACCGGTGGCTTTTATGGATCTAATGAACTGATTATTTCAGCCTTATCTGGATCGGTTTGTGGTGATGTTCATCGACGACATACAGGTTTATTCGAGGACTGAGGATGAGCATGATGAGCACCTTAGATTTATTCTTCAGACTTTGAGGGAAAAGCAGCTCTATGCTAAGTTTAGCAAGTGTGAGTTCTGGTTGCGTGAAGTAACATTTCTAGGTCATGTGGTTTCTGCTAAAGGGATTTGTGTTGACCGTCGAAAGATTGAGGCTATGTTGGACTGGAAGCAACCTAGGAATATGTCTGAGATTCGCAGTTTTCTAGAGCTGGCGGGTTATTATCGGCCGTTTGTGGAAGGCTTCTCGTTGATTGCAGCACCCTTAACTAAGTTGCTATGTAAGAGGGTACCATTTAACTGGACTAATGCCTAGCAAGAGAGTTTCGAGAAGCTTAAGATTGTACTGATTAAGACTTCTGTTTTGATACAGCCTTAATCTGGAAAGGAGTTCACAATTTATAGTGATGCATGAAATGTCGATTTGGGATGTGTGTTGATGCAGGATGGTAAGGTGGTAACATATGCGTCTCGTCAACTTAAGACACATGAGGCGAACTATCCAATGCATGATTTGGAGCTAGCCGCCATAGTATTTGCACTAAAAATCTGGAGGCATTATCTGTACGGTGAGAAGTGTATCATCTACACTGATCACAAAATCCTCAAGTGTCTCTTTACTCAGAAGGAGTTAAATCTTAGGCAGCATAGATGGATCGAGCTACTTAAGGACTACAACTGCACCATTGAGTACCATCCTGGTAAGGCCAATGTGGTGGTTGATGCTTTAAGCCGTAGGGCTATGACTGATCTAAGGGCGATGTTTGCTCGTTTTAGTTTGTTTGATGATGGTAGTCTGTTAGTCGAGCTTCAGGTTAAACCGACATGGATTGAGCAGTTTAAGGGTAAGCAGTTGGAGGATAAGTCTTTAGGTCTTCAGTTTTGACATGTTGAGAGTGGTAGCACTACAAATTTTAGACTGAATAGTGATAGGGTACTCTTCTTCCGTGGGAGAATCTGTGTACTGAATAATACTAGTTTGAGGTAGTCTATACTAAGAGAGGCGCATAGTAGCGCTTATGCTATGCATCCTGGTGGAAATAAGATGTATCGAGACCTTCGTGAGTTATATTGGTGGCCAGGGTTAAAACGTGAGGTTACTGATTTTGTAGCGAGATGTCTGACGTGCTAGCAGGTTAAGGCTGAGCATCAGTTACCTTTGGGTTTGCTGCAGCCGGTGAAGATTCCTCTATAGAAGTGGGAGCGTGTAACTATGGATTTCGTTAGTGAGTTGCCTTTAATACCCACTAAGAGGGATTCAGTATAGGTCATCGTGGATCGATTGACCAAGTCCGCTCACTTTATACCAGTTCGTACTGATTATTCTCTACAGAAGTTGGCGAAGCTTTATATTTCTGAGATAGTGAGACTACATGGGGTACCGGCTTCGATCATCTCTGATAGGGATCCTCGTTTCACGTCTCGGTTTTAGAGAAATTTGCATGAGGCTTTGGGTTCAATGTTGGACTTTAGTACTGTGTTCCATCCTCAGATCGATTTTCAGTCTGAGAGGGTGATTCAGATACTGGAGGACATGCTAAGGAGCTGTGTTATTGATTTTCGAGACAGTTGGAAGGATTATCTGCCGTTAGCGGAGTTTGCCTATAATAATAGTTACTAGTCCAGCATCCAGATGGCACCTTACGAGGTACGATATGGTCGTAAGTGTCGCACTCCCTTATGTTGGACTGAGTTGGGCGAGTGACGTGTTTTGGGTCCTGAATTGGTTTCTGAGATAAAGGGTAAGGTTAGATTGATTCGGGATTGTTTGAAAGCGACTTCTGATAGGCAGAAGTCTTATGCGGACCTGAAGAGATGCGAGATTGAGTATTCTGTGGGGGACTCTGTATTTCTGAAGGTCTTCCCATGGAAGAAGGTTTTGAGGTTTGGTCGTAAAGGCAAGTTGAGCCCTAGATTAATTGAACCTTACCGTATTCTGAAATGAGTGGGACTGGTTGTGTATCAGTTGGAGATACCTCTAGAGTTGGATAGTATTCATGACGTGTTCCACGTCTCTATCTTGAAGCGCTATCACTCTGGTCTTACTTATATTGTCCTTGTTGAGGAGATTGAGGTTAGGCAAGACTTGACTTTGAAGGAGGAGCCTGTCCAGATTCTGGATCGTGACATAAAGGTTATGAAGAGGAAGTCTATCCCTTTGGTGAAGGTTCTATGGCGTAATCATAGCACTGAGGAGGCTACGTGGGAGCCTGAGGATGCAATGCGTCAGCAGTATCCTCATCGATTCTAATTAGGTAAATTTCAAGGATGAAATTTTCTTTTAGGGGGTAGAGTTGTAATGCCCAAAATTTAAATTTTTGTTTTTACGAATGTGTGACAAAATTGAGTATCTACTTTAGTGGTTAAGTGTTCTGGGTGTGTGTGGGAGGTCCCAAGTTCAAGCCATGACTTGGGAAATTTTTGGTATTTTTATGAATAAAGCCTAATCTTTGGTTAATAGGTTTTGTGACAGCCCTAATTAGACCCTAGTCGGAATGTGGTTTCGGGACCACAAAACTGAATCATAAAATTTATTTTAAAATTTATTTGCATATCTTCTATGTGTGATATTGCATGTGTGAAAAAAAATTGATGTTTTAATTTAGTTTATTGAATGTGAATTTTCTTGAAATGACTTAGTTGAAAACTTAGAAAAATATGTTAGGTAAATATGTAAGGACCAAATAATATTAAAGTAGGAAAGTTTGGGTTTGCATGTCAAATTGCCAAATTTATACTAAGTGGCCGGCCAAGCAATGATGTTCCTCCATTATGTTTAAATTAATTATAATATTTTATTTGTAAGTGATTAAAATATTTCAAATAAAGATGAATAAAAGAAGAAATTGAAGGGAGTGTTCATCTTCTTCTTCTCCTTGCCAAAAAAAAAATAGGGAAATTTACACTAAGACAATTCGGCAACCCTTTTTGCTAGTTGGAGGTAAGTTTTGAAATGTTGTTTAAACTTTTGTTTATATATGTTAAGCTAATTGTTAAATACATTTTAGTAATTTCAAGAAAATCAAACTTTTATGGAGGTTTGGGCACTAAGCCGTATATCAAGGGATAGGAGTAGAGGTTGTTTTCATGTTATATTGAATAAGTAGAGGTTATTATGGGGTTCAATTTGTTGAATTATTAGTTGGGTAACAATTGGTGCATTCGGCAATATGGGGTAAAATGGAATGTTCATTTTAATTGTTATTTCATTTTTATGAGAAATGGGTCAATGTTAAAGCCGAATGAATCATGATGGATAAGAAAGTGCAAAATTCATGCTATGTGGTAATATGAGTAGTTGACCGAGACATGGAAGAAGGAAATAGATTGATATTTTTATGTTTTGGGAGTGAAAGTCATAATGAAAATACAGTAAGTTTAAGTGCAAATTTTAGTTTAAGTGATAAGTAGAATTTGGTTAAAATAGCTTGATATATGTGTGTTTGCCGATTTTAAATCAAAATAGTTTGAGTGACTTAATTGATGTATTTGAAATTATTTGAGTAATTACAATGGGCATTAAGATGTTGAACTCATGAAATTAGTAGAATATGAGCTTGATAGATTTTAAATGAATTAAAAATAATATTATATTTGATATTGCATATTCGGCCATCTAATTAAGTACATAGGTGATATTGAATTTAATCTTGCACATTCGGCTATATAGGTATGCACATTTGTGATATTATCTTTGATTGTATATAATTGACTAAATGAGTGATGTTGGCTTATAAGTTGAGTTTGATTCATGATTATATATATATACTTGAATGTAAACATATTTGAGATAATGTTATGTTGGGAAGTGATGATGCATTCGGCCTTGAGGTAATAGATGAATATTTGTTGAAGTTTTAATGTCTTGAACAATTACGGTTGTAAAATGTAATGAAAATTATTAGACTATATATGTAAGTAATTAGCAAGGGTGGTTGTCGTATATACAAATATATATGTGTTATATATGTATGTGTAATTGAAATATTGATTGGATTATTGATAGTAATGTGATATTATGTGGTTATTAGCCGAATAGCTCAAAAGCATAAGGTAGAAAGATCAAACTTTACCATGTGTTCCTTATGATATAAAATCATTAATATTTGGATACAAATAACTAGCAAGGCGATTAAACTAGTTAATTTATTTGATTAAGCTCAAGAACTTAAAGGAGGGGAATCAAGCAAGGGCAAAGCGAGGAGCATCGAGTAGCCGATTTGGAACCGTTTTATCCAACACAATGTAAGTTCATAAGCATTTGTAAGGTTGATTAATTTATACATAAATGACTCTAGCGTATCATGAGAGAATTTCTTTTGTTAGGTATTCTTTTGGAGTGATATACATATTTATAATTGTGGTCGTATATGCCAATTGAATTAAGTAAATTGTCTTATTATAATGGGTCAACATTGGCACTAAGTGTGCAGAATTGAATGGCACTATGTGTGCGAAATTGAATGGCACTATGTGTGCTGATTTGAATGTCAATACATGAGTGAATCTTCAAGGCACTATGTGTGCGGTGTAGCATGGCACTATGTGTGCGAATTTGTTTAGCACTATGTGTGCGAACTCGGTTGATGATATAAGAAGTATAGGGAAAGAATAAAGTGCTAGAGCTATTACCTGAAATATCGAATTTGAGATATGAAACGTATATGCATGGATACATCTAGTTCATCATTGTTTCATACTTTGAGAAAAGGATTTAAACTATTTGGTTGTTTGATAGTTGATTGGATAGCAAGATTTGGCTTGGGGTTGGATCGATAATCTATGAAATTGTAGCATAGATTGGTACGGCTGAAATATTTGAACTTACATCATTTTTTTTCTCATGATCTCATGTTAATGGTCTGTATTATATTGCTTATGACTTACTGAGTTGAATACTCATTTAGTGTGTTTGCTTATCTCCTATTTAGATTTCTTTGACCCATTTTGCGTGCTTGGGACCATCGTCGAAGTCATCACACAGCTTGCAACATTTTGGTACCCTCTTCTTAGTTGATCTAAGTGAACATTACGGCATGTATAGGCTAATATGTATTTTGTTTGAACTTTGATATGTATACTTCCAGCCATGCGAATATGGCTTAAATACTAAGTTTGAATTTGGTTATGTTTAATCATGGTATAATTCGTCTTGGTTATAATGTGTAATGCTATTAATGAATGATATATATATATATATATATATATATAAATCTATACATATGTTTGAGCGTTGAAAATGCTAAGAAATATTGATTATGTGTTCCGGCTATGCATGAATAAGGAATGTATATGGTGGCATAATGAATTATGCATTATTAAAGATGAACTTAATGAAATGAAGATGATAGAAGTAGATGCATGAAAATTTTCGAATAAGTATTCGATTCGGTAATATCTCGTAACCTATTCCAACGATGGAAAAGGGTTAGGGGTGTTACAGGTTTTTATTTAATTATTGATAAGTTTATGTTTGGTGGTTAAGCAATGTGTTGGCTTGCTGATAGTCCTGTGTTTGGATCCCTACGTGAGTAAGGGAGATTATTTTTGCTCAGTTTGGTGGCTAAGAGTTTGATTCGTATTGGAAATCTGAGTAGTGGAAGTTTGATGGAAAGAATTTAAGAGTGAATTAAGGGATTTTGGGGTTATCGAGATTTTTATCGAATTATTTTGTTCATATTTTTTTCTTTTCTTCCCAAAAATAAATTTTTTGGTTTTCTCTTCTCCTTTTCTTCCTTTTTGCTGTCGTTTTCCTTTTCCATTGTTTTTCCTTCCTGCCAAAATTCTTGTGCTCTTCCATTCTTTTTCTCCTCAACTTCTTTCCAGTCGGTCTCGTGTCGTTCACAATTAACTACGATCATTCAGTAAGTACTCATCTTTTTTACATTTGTTTCTATCTTAAAACCATGTTGATTTTTCCATTGGGATTTCCTCTCTCTTTTGCCAAAACCTACCTTTCTCTTCCCATTTTCTTTCGATTTTTCTCCCATCTCGACTGCAATCACACTTTTGTTCCTTATTTTGGCATTTCATGGACAAATTCGGTAAGTGATTTTATGTGGTTTGTAGTTGAGAATGTTAAGTTTCTAACTAGGGGTTATTCTGATGTTTGGGTAGCATCATTTCGCTAGGATCGAGACTCTTCTGGTACTACTTCATAAGCTAATCGATTTGAAGCATTGGGGGGAAATTTTCAATCGCTCAATAGTTGAGTAACCCACTCCGGTTGGTTTTAATTCATCTGTTAAGTGATTAACTGAGTAGTATTTTGTTCAATTATAGGTTCAGGATTGCTTGGAGCCAATTTTCACTGAATTGATTGCTAAGGTTGCACGGGTTACCCAAGTCAACTGTGAACCTACTGTAGGGTCGGTAAGCATCACTTAGACCTCTAATTTTGTAAATTGACTGTTTGATTTATATATATTGAGCATGATGATAGCACGCATGTATACTGAACTAGTTATATGTATTGATATCATGAGATAGCATGTCATGATTTGTATGTATCATTGTATGGGATTGGGTTGATTATATTTGGAGGAAGTGTACTGAAAGGCTCTTAAGCCTAATATACTGGCAGCTCAGCTGCAAATTACTATTTTGTGCCGCATTCGGTACTACCTGAAGCGTAGGGATGGGTGGGTTGATTTAATCCTCCTATGGAGTGTAGGGTTGGAAGAGGATGGTGTGTAGAGGCTGGTTGGGTAGGACTTTGTTATTAAATACTGCATGACTTCTACTGATACTGTAATGGGCTAAGGCCCTAATGTATATTGATAAGGCCCCACTGTATATTTGATACTGTACTGAGATGAGCTAAGGCTCAAACCGTTACTGATACTGAAAGGGAATTAGGCCCAAAACTGTATTTGACTGTGCACTGTGTCTACTATTGTTTGTTTTCTATGCGATTACACATTGAGTTTACGTAAACTCACCCCTCTCTGTTTAATGTGCACAGGTAATCTCCAGACCTAGATGGATCGGTGCGGCGGAGGACTCAACGGTGACCACAGTTTTTGGACTTTAATTTTTTTTTAATTTATGTTTTAAGGTTTTATTATTATTGGAATGTAATTTGAGGACTCTTGGGACTTTTGCTTAAATTTGGTCTTAATTTTTTTTGTAGAATTATAACTGCTAGTCGTAGGAAGTTCGGTTTTTAAAAAGCTAGCATATTTTCTAAACTCACGATTACTTAAATTGCTTTGTTTTAAAAGCTTCCGCAACGAGAAACATTTTAAAGAAAATGTTTTAAATAAGTAAAACGATTCCCTTTAGAACTAATAAGAGATAAAGATAGGTAATAACATGAAAATGATTTTATTGTAATAATTTAGTTTTCGAACACACTATCATGTGACATCGCCAAATTCGACCATAACGTCTAAGCCGGGTATGGGGTGTTACACTTAAAACCTTAAACTCAAATTAAGAACCCACGAACCACAAACCCCCAAACCCACAACCCCAACCCTTAAACCGAACTATAATCCCAAACCATAAGCCCTAAATTTAAACCATAAACCCTAAACCCTAGAACCCGTAATCTAAATTTTTTACTATTTTTTAAAATCATTTAAAATATTTAAAAGTTACTTTAAATTATATTAAAAAGTTCTATAAAATTAAACTAAATTTCCTTTGAAAAATTATACCGAATTTAATTCTAAAAATTTTACTAAAATGTTTTTCTACAAAATAATTTAATTTTGAAGTTATTTTTTTCAAACTAAATAATTTTAAAAAAATTAATGTAATTTTAATTTTAAATTTTTTAAAAAGTTTATTAAACCGGTTTTGAAACAACAATTTAATTTTGGTTGAAATTGTTTTAAAACAATTTTAAAACAAATTGAAAACACTATTTTTAATAAAGATCTTATCATTCTTTAGTGATAAAAGAATCAAAAAGAATAAATATTGGCCTAGACTAACCCAGATCAATAGGTTCACCCGTTACACACAACCTAGAAGCACAATATGTTTGAAGAGCTACAAATGAAACCAAAAAAGCTAGACAAAGTAAATAAGATCAATGTAAATAGATGACAGTTGGATACCACAAAGATGACAATAAATAAAACCAAGTGTGTAACTTCAAATGACCAGTAAACAATAAATGAAAGCACTATTTTTAGTGTAGTTTAAAATTTTCAAACTGTTTTCAAAATGTATTTTTTAAAATAAATAATATAAATACTCTCTAAATTCTTCATGCATCTCTCTCACTATAGAAGTGTTTATAGGCTAGAGCAAATCAGCTTGTGGCTGAGATAAAGTACAGGAGATGCGTACATGGTAGGCTGAAGTGGGGCAAAGGAAAGGGGGGTGAGCTCGGGCGACGTTGGTGTTGGGCTGGCTTGAAGCGAAGTAGAGGAGAGCAGCACTAGGACGGAGGTGACGAGCAGTGGTGGTGGGTTGGCGAATGGTGACGGTTGGATGGTGAATGTGAGGTTTTTTTATCAAGTGAATGTGAGTTTTTTTAAATATTTTTTAATAATAAAATAATAATAATAATAGAGTTAAAATTTAAACCTTGTTAATTTAAGTAGTATAAAAAATCACTAAGAGTTACTACTAATTATAATGCTAAATCGATAATATAATTTTTAAAACTAAAATCTAATAAATCAAATTCAAATGGATAATCAATCAATGACAAAAATCCAATACTGCAATCTCATTCTAGACATTAGCTAATGGTTCTATCTCTATCATGGTAGTTAGTACCATATTAGTAGGTACACTTTTTTTTTATTAGAAATGATACATACTAATATCGAGTTGTTTCGGTGTATCAGTTTAAATTTACTGATATTTTTGAAAAATATTTAATGTTAGGATCAACCCAATTAAGCAACAAGTAAAAAAAATAGCGGAATAAATTGAGAAACTGAACACACAAATTTAATGTGGAAAAACCCCTCCAAAGAGGATAAAAAACCATGGGCAAAGACAATTTTACTATAATGGCAAAAGAACGAAGAGTACAAAAGATGGAGATAAAAACTAAACCCCAAAAACTCGAAAATAAAGAATCTTCAAAATGTAAATACAAAAATTCTCTAAATGTGTTATGAGTTCTAATCTCTAATGGGTGTATTTTCTAAGGTTGTAAAAGAACTTATTTATAGGCTAAATTAGTAAGTCAAGTAAACTATGCTAATAAGTGCTAAATATATTATACTAATAAATACTAAATCTTCTAGAAAGAAAAAATATATTTTTTGTTTTACTTGACTTTCAAGCAATCTCTTAGAATTTGGGTCACACAACTCTAACAATCTCCACCTTACACGAATTCTTACAACGCCATCTTCGCCAAAACCCGCCAAGGGCTATCTTGAACTATGCAGGGAATTAACTGAGTCGGATATGTGCTTAGAAGCTGGAAGACTTCTAGCCTTCGACTTGTGCATTGCCAAATCAAAACTAACCCGAGTCTGATTTTCACGAACACAGTGCCCTAACTTTTCAAAACCTGCATCCAAAAGAGAACCTCTCTTCAAAGAAACGGTCATACCTTTTTCCCTTCTATGACCAAGTTACCTTCGCTCCAAACGAGTTAACATCGACTCTGTAATGGATAAGGGACGTCCGATTTCACTTGTCACTGTAGAACCTTCCAAAATATAAAGATTGTCGGTTCTTTTACCTTTTAAGGAAACGAGAGATCTACAAGAAACTTTAATGTCGCTCGACTCAATGTTGGTTCTGCATCCTTTCAAGTCTAAAATACTCAAGGAGATGAGATTCTTTCATAAATCAGGTACATACCTGACATATGAAAGTGTCCTAATCGTCCCATCGTGTATCCTAATTTTAACAGCATCAATACCAATTACCTTACTAGATGAATCATTTCTCATGTGCACAAGTCCACCTTCAACCGAACTGTATGTAGAGAACCATTCACTATTAGGACACATGTGGAAAGAACATTCCGAATATAGGATTTACTCGGACGTGAGCTTGGAGTTATCGCTAGTTGACACTAACAAGAAATCATCACTGCTTTCATTGGCCAAATTAACACCAGTTACATCTTCCTCGTTACTCTCATC
Organism: Gossypium longicalyx; assembly: GCA_025698465.1. Lineage (NCBI taxonomy): Eukaryota > Viridiplantae > Streptophyta > Magnoliopsida > Malvales > Malvaceae > Gossypium > Gossypium longicalyx. The sequence continues at coordinate 22,172,564 of CM046996.1, read as the reverse complement.
AGCTCTTTTATTTTGTAGTTTATAACAATTTGCTTTGACGTTACCTAGTTTTTTACAATAGCTACACATTTTGTCTCGTTACTTTGATGCTACCAAAACGGAAACTTGTCTATCTGCCTTATTATCCAAACCAAATTCATTTTCGAGTTTGTCTCTACTCAACAAATGACCCTTCACATCTTCGAACGAGAGTTTGCCTCTACGATAAATCAAGGTCTCCCTGAAAGACTTGTATGAAAGGGGTAAAGAGCACAATAATAGCATATCCTGATCTTCATCGTCAATATGAACCTCAAAGTTCTTTAAATTATTTAAAAGAGTACTGAATTGACTGATATGATCTCTAAAAAGCTCACCTTCGTTCATGCGAAACGTAAATAGATGTTGTTTCAACACTAAACGATTAGCTAGAGACTTAGTTGCATTAAGAGTTTCTAACATTTTCCACAAGGCGGATGATGTCTTCTCCATCAATACCTCTTGCAATACCGTATTCGCGAGACACAACCAGATTGCAGAGAAGGCATTTTCATCAAGCTCTTGTCATTCTGTTTGATTTAGATTCTCAAGCTTTTTCCCGGTAGCAACCTTTTTCAAGTCAATTTGAACTAGAATTACCATCATCCGAACTTGCCACAGATTGAAATTTGTCTTACCATCGAACTTCTCAATTTCAAACCTTGTTGCTGTCATCTCTGAACGGGCTGATCTATGAAAATTGAACTAGCTCTGATACCACTTGTTAGGATCGACCCGATTAAGCAACAAGTAAAAAAATAGCGGAATAAATTGAGAAATTGAACAGACAAATTTAATGTCGAAAAACCCCTCCAAAGAGGATAAAAAGCCACGGGCAAAGACAATTTTACTATAGTGACAAAAGAACGAAGAGTACAAAAGATGAAAATAAAAACTAAACCCCAAAAACCCGAAAACAAAGAACCTTCAAAACGTAAACACAAAATTCTCTAAATGTGTTATGAGTTCTAATCTTTAATAGGTGTATTTTCTAATGTTGTAAAAGAACCTATTTATAGGCTAAATTAGCAAGTCAAATAAACTATGCTAATAAATGTTAAATATATTATACTAATAAATATTAAATCTTCTAGAAAGAAAATATGTTTTATTTAACTTGACTTTCAAGTAATCTCTTAAAATTTGAGTCACACAACCCTAACATTTAATAAATAAAATATTTAAATTTATCAAATGAATTAGAATAAATAATTTCAAATATAAAAATATTAATTGATTATATAAAACATTCATCAATGAACTTTACAAATAAAATTTCATAATTTAACAAATCTAAAGTAAACAATAAAACAAAACACCGTCTTATTAAACAAAAAAATTATTCACAACATTATTTTTAAAAAATTTACAATAAAATCATCCCATACTAAATATACAAAATGAAAGTTTAATAAAAATATACATGAGGAGCATGTATAAAGTTGTGTTCGTAAAAGCTTTTAGAAATTATCTTTTTCTTTTTTTGGTTCCTTTGTTATATAAATTTTCTATTTTATTTTTATTGTTTGTTACTTTTCTTAAAGTTGCTCATTTACCTTGGTTAAAATTTATTATTTAAATTTTAAATTTGGTTAATAAAAAATTAAAGTTGGTTAAAATATAATATTTTTATCTCCTTTTTAACATTATTCATGCACCGATTGGTGCACAATATTCCGACCAGTGCAATTGAAATTGGCCTTAACAAGTTGGTGTAATCGGTACGAACTGTAATTCACAGCGGTGTGAAAAAGAGAAGTGCTTGTTCCAGTTTATTAATGAAACAGTGGGCACTAGCTGATGCAACAAGAATCAGTGCAAAACCAGCTACATTAATCTCCACATAGTTTATCCTAATAAAGTTTATTACTAACATGGGTACCAAAATTCCCGTAATTCTCTTTCAAGAAATTAGAGAACAAATTTATTCTAATTTTTTAGCTATATTCCCTGCGAATAACTTAAATTAATTTGACGAAAAAAAACACCAATTTTGACAACTCAAGGCAATCAAATATATTTCTATCCTATTTACGAATAAAAACTTGACTAATCTAATTTAGAACAAGAGTTATTCATTTTAAACCTAAAACATAAAGTGATTTAGCTATTATCAATAAAAATTAATAATGAATAAATAATCAAATATATAAGAATTAGAGAGAATGAAAATAGAAATTTTCAATTAATTAAATGTGGAACCATTGTAATCCTAAAAAAGGAAAATTTTGAGAAGCATATCTAAAGAAAAATAAAAATTGATCATAGAAATAAAAACAAAGAGGAAAAGAAGAAAAGGAATAAAGTCTTTTTATTGTTTTACTTCAATTCTTGATGCTTGTAAGTTTTGACAAGTGCTCTTTGCTTTCCACACTCCCCTTTTGGTGTTTTAAACTTCTCTAGAAAAAAAACATTTAAATTTCGTATCCCTAAAAATAGCCTTGCAATCTTGCTGCTATACCAGACAATAGTTTTGACTAGAGCAGTTGCCAAAAATTTCACATAAGATGCTTGCTCGAGCAAAGATAAGACCAATTGGAATAGAAAAATCTCTTTCTTGCATGAAATGCTTCATAATTTTCATTTATTGTTGAAAAAAAAAATTTAATTTTAATTAACGTTATAATATATAAAGCAAATATAATATAAAAGAAAACCTAAAAACTAGACTAAGATACTAAAATCTAATAAATAAAAGATTAAGGGCGTAGCTAGGGTGCTGGCAGGGACTCCAACCCTCTTAAATGGAAAATTTTCTATTTAGGTTCTTTAAAATTTTTAAAATTTTAAATTAGTAAAAGTAAAATTGTACTTTAGCTCCTCCTAAAAATGATAAAAATTTAATTTAATCTTTTAAAATTTATAAAGATCTAGACTATTAAAATGGTGAAATTGTATTTTTAATATCGTAAAAATTATAATTTAATTTCGGTCCCCCTTAAAAATATTTTATGGCTTCGTCCTTGGTTATCATAAGTCTTCTTCATTCTTCTTGGGAGTTTCGAGAACCCATGGAACGAGGATATTTTCAAGCGTTTCTTATGAGCGTGATGGGCATGGGATTTGGATCGATGCAACCACTGATAAATACTCTATTTTGGTAAAGAAAAAGACTGATATTTTATTTGGTGTTTGATGTTGTATTTTTTAGCATTTTCTCCTATTTTGTTATGGGGTTACATAATGACTTCTATGCTGGATATATTTATAATGGCTCGATTTTCAGTGACATCAAAAATGCTGTTTCGAAACCTCATTTTCATAAATCAAATACATAAATATAAAATATGAACATTTATAGAGTTAATATGAAAATATAATTAAGTTCAGTTAAGTAATTTAATCGATAAAATAGTTAACTAAAACTTAGGGTCTAAAGTGTAAAAGTCAAATTGCTATATAGTTTTAATTAAAAATGTAACAACCCGTTTTCCTGTGGTGTCAGAAACGACAGTTTTGGAACCCTAGTTACGAGATTAGTATAAAGATTAATTAAAGTTTTATCCCTTAATTTTATCAAATGGATAGTTAATAAAGGTATAAGGACTAAATTGTAAAAGTTATAAAAGTTAATCATAATAGATTTTTAAATAATCGGAGGAACAATTGGTAATGTGCCAAACGGTGGTGGGAATTATTTTTCATCCATTAACTATATTAATTATAATTAAGTTTAGTTAATTATATTTGATTAGGCTAATTTTGATTAATTAATAGTTAATCTAATTATAAAAGTAAATAAATTAAAAGAAACCAAGCCATTTTCTTTCCCCACTCGTCTTCTCCGCCGAAACAAAAGGAAAAGAATAGGGTTTGAGCATTTCAACTTTTGGTCCCTCAATTTGGTAAGATTTCAAGTTCGTTTCTTGTAATTTTTATGTTTTTGAAGTCGTGAGAGCTTGATTTAGCTAGTCATGTACCAAATTTTAAAACTTTTGAAGTTTCTAAAGATTTTCATTGTTGAATTCTTGAAGAAATTGGTACTAAATTGTTAGATTTTAAGCTTAGAAGTGAAAAAAGACTAGTTTGTAAAGTTTAATTGCTAGTTTTTTTTTAACGTAGGGACTAAAGTGTATAAATTTTGAAATTGATTTGAAATTTCTATAATTATAGATAATAGAGGGTTATAGAAGGATGTATTTGAGTTTGGTTTTGAAATCGAAGCTCAAAATTTGAAAGTTATGACAAATTTGATTTTAGGGACTAAATTGAATAAAATGCAAAACTTTATAGGCATTAAAAATGAAATTGAACTGATTCATGTGTATAATAGGATGAAATAAAAGGGTTTAAATTGATAAATTGAACTAAATTATTGTTTAGATCGAGAATTGAATCAAATTGAAGATAATCAGAAAAAAGATAAAATTGTTTATTAGTCCTTAAGAGTGTTCGGTTGCTATTTTGCTAGGTAAGTTAATATGGTATGATTGCATTTAAATTATTATATATATGAATTATGAATTTGCGTATGTTTTTTAGTAATTTGAATTGTTTGCAATTTGGTACTGGACTAAATCGTAAAGAAATGATAAATAGACTGATAAGTTGAATATGGTGAATTGCAATTTGAGATATTTAATGAATTGATAGTTGATTATGATTGATCAAATCATATTTGTATGAAATTGACCGATTATCGAGTTAGAGGATTAAATTAAATAAAGTTAAAATTAGTATAACTTGGTGAAATTGGCTTGAAATTGAGATGAATTATTTTATGTTATGTATGAAATGATATCTTGATTGGTGAACCGATGATATTGAGATCGATAGAATGAGAATCGAACTTATAATGAAATTGGATTATTTGTTACCTATTAACTATTCAGGCTGGGTTTGATATAGTTGGCATGCCATAAGGTCAGAGTATTGTTGATAGCCATCATTTCCAGGCAACCTAGGGTGACAAATCATATATATTGAGTCATCGTTACCAGGCAATTTGGGGTGACAGATTGATTGAGATAAGACAACCATTGTTGTCGGGCAATCTAAAATAATATTATGTATTGTTATAGCATCATCGTTTCAAGCAATCCGAGGTGACAAATTCATGTATCTGTTCGAGTTCGAGTCAGGCTAATAAGGATATAAAGTGTAAAATGGATAAATGGTATTTGAATTAAGTTGATATTATTATTTGATGTTGTAAATACATATTGTAATATATGAATATCAATAGCATGTGAAAGATCATGTGAACCGATATTACGAGCCTGAAGGGCTGATATGGAAATGTGACTAATCAATGAATTTGATTCAAAATTTGAATAATAAAACAAAATATTGATTAGTATTAAATTGAAATTGGATGTATTGTTGATAAATAGATGGAATGATATGAATATGATAGTAAATTGATTAAATGTTAATTGATTATGTAAATGACATCGTAATGTTGATTATAAGTGAATTGGAATATTATATATTTGAATTACTATATGATATTGTTATATGTTGAACTCACCTTGTTGATATGTGGTTGCCATGTTTAGGCAAACTTGTCAAGCTAGTAGCTTATTGTATTAATTTATAAATAGAGGTAAGTTATTGTTTAATGCCTATGAACTTATTTAGCATTCAATATGCTTACCCCATTGTTTTCCCTTTTCATGTAGTTTGCTAATTTGCAGAACGTCTCAAGTGGATTGTCGAGAAGCTCACACTATCTCGTTAATGGTTCGGTAGTCTTTTAATCATTTTGAAGCTCAATTTTGTTGCATGTATATAGGTGTTATGTTTTTGTTAACTTAAAAATTGATATGATTAATCCCTATCTAATGTTTGATATTTGGAAAGGTTAATGCCAACATGTATATGCATGTTTTGGTAATTGGTTGTGACATTGTGAATAACTTTAAAATGGTATGTTTGAAACTGAAATGGTATAGGTAAAATGATGACATTGAATGGACAAAATCATGGATGTATAGTTGAAGTTGAATAGATTGAATTCGTATGTTTTGGTGTCAATTAGAAGTTATATTGAAATGGATGAGTGGAAATGGTTAAAAACAAAGTTTTGGCATGTAATGGTGTTAATTTTGTGTATGTTTAGTTGTGCAATCATACACCAAATGGTAAGTTTGATAGGTGGACATGAGATAGGTGCTAAATGACCTAATTTGTACTAAAAACAGAGTCCACGTCGCGACAAGATCTGGACTTCAGACGATGGCGTGATGAGGAACCCCGTCATCGTAGTGAGGCCAAGTTAATATGTCACATCACGACGAGGAACTCCTTCACATTGTGACGTCAACTTGAAGAATTGAAACTTTTACAAATTGGTCCTTAATTGACCCTGAGCTAACTTTAGAACATACGTAAGCTTATGTAAGACTCGAGAAAGGTTGCATATCATGTCTATGGTTTGAAATGTTTATGCTTGAATGTGAAATGTTTTGATTTGAATGTTAAATGTTTGTAGTTACTCCAACAATGGATATGACATCATGTAACTCAAACCCGACGATAGGGTTGGACAAGGGGTGTTACAAAAAAATGCATAAGGACCTATATAACAATTGTTTAAAAGGGTCAAAATGGCTATTAAACTGTTAATTAATATGAGTTAGTGGAATTTCATGAAAATCCACTTATATGTGAAGATTACAACACAATTTTATAAAAAAGGTCTTTAATTTTCATCCTTATAGAGAACCCACTAAGTGAGGACGTAGACACGACACCCGAAGGGTCTCGGCTCGATTTTTACTTATAAAATTATTTTATGCTCATTATTTGATTTATTTTATTATTCAAAAACTTTACTATTTTATTTAGAACTGTGGCATGAGACATAGGATTTTGGGTTTATATTTTTGTTTTTACATTGCATGACATTTAATTTAATTTTAGGACATCAAATCATGAATAATTAATTAGCTATGCATGAACCCGATTTTCATTAAAAACATAAATAAATATCCCTTTTTCATTGCTATAATATAATTAAAATTTTGAGTAATAAATAATTTGGTAATTAACTAAGTTTTCCTCTAAGATAAACAAATGTTTAAAATGACTGTTTTCAAAACACCGATAGTTTACTGGGCCATTTTAGTGGCTAATATAATCTTTCGAATTCGAATCTAACATCTAGGCCTGGTTGGAAAGATTACAACACAATTTTATATTGATACAAATTTATCCACAATCATTAAAAAATAAATTACAGTTAAATTTAGAAGTTCTTCAAAAAGAAAAAAAATCAGAACTCTAATCTATCTATTAATAGGTTAAATTATCCAACTTCAAGAGTAAATGATTTCTCTACTTAAATGGATTCCATCTCCCAAGTTCATTTTGTCTGGTTTAATTATAAATTGTATCCTTCTACTTTATTAAAATTGAGAAATTAGGCTTTTTTTAATCCTTATACTTTATTAAAAAAATAAGTTAATCCAATTGTTGCTAAACAAATCAACTTGAACTGTTAATTGTTTTGCTAATTTGTTGCATATAAATTGTTGAACTGCTAGTATTGATTAACTTTTTTTATATATAAATCGTCAAACGATTGATTTTCGAGTTAAAGAATTAATTTCAAATTTTAACACTGTTGTGTTGTTAAATTAATTTCTCAATTTTCATAAAGTACGACAATTAAATTCATAATTATACATTTTCTCATGGGAGGCTTATCTAAGAAAAAGAAAGCCTTCGGTAAAAAATCAATTAAACTAACTTTTCAACTTCTATAAAGTATGATAGTTAATTGTTACAAATTAAAGTATGGTAACTAAAATTTTAATTTAATAAAATAAAGGATGAAGTTCATAATTAGATTTTTTTTCAAGGGAGGCTTGAGTAGAAAAGGAAAGCCTTCCGGTGAAAGGGTTTTTACATTTTTACTCTTTATTTGATTATTTTTAAATCTCATAATATACTTTTTATGAAAGTAAATATATAATAAATATTTAAATTTTTTTATATGATAATTAGATCTATTTTTATTAAAAATATTTTCATTAATAAAATTATTATTTAAAATAATATAATTTTAATAAATAATAATTATTTATTAATTTCATAAAAACATATATATAAAAATAATTTTTTTTATTATATACCTATTTTAACGCGTGGCAAAAAAATAAAAAAATAATTTTTATAAATTTTAAATATTTTCCTTTTTACCATGTGGCACCACTCACTATGCTATTGGTAGTTAGTGCCATGTCAGTGTATTTTAACTATATTAGTTAGATATCTAAACAAAGTACTAAGTTGGTACTTGACTAGTGTTGCTAATATATGCCAACGTAGTGTTGGCTACCAATAGTATAGTGATATATGACAACCTCACATTTTAACTCGTGGCAAAAAAATAAAAATAAAAATATAATTTTTATAAATTTTAAATATTTTTTGTCACGTGTCACCACTCACTATGCTATTGGTTGTTAGTGTCATCTTAGTGTGTTTTAAAGTTATTAGTTAAGTACCTAAACAAAATACCAAGTTGACTTATTATTTCCAAATTTAAGTACTAAGTAGTTATAAGTTGTCAATTTTGAGTATCTATATATATATTAAACTTTTTTTAAATCACTAAAATGATTAAATTGCTAATTTTTAAAACCGAAGAGAGTGAGGGCCACAAAAGCATATGATCTATAGCAATTTAACCAATTGTCAAGTTATCCCTTTCCTTCAAAGAGGGAATCCCATTGAAATCCTTTGATTTCAATGGAAGGAACTTCTTTATTCCATCAAACAGTAGTTTTTGGCCTTACATCTACTCTTATATCTTAATGTTTTCAGTTTGAGTTTCAACTCCAAATCACATTTTCTTCATCAATCCTACAACCCCACCTTCAACGATGCCTCTCGAAACAAACAAGCCCGATCAATCCAACGTTGAAGGAGATAAACAAAGACACTTCAACAAAGAAATCAAAGACATGGTCTCTTCCATCACTCGCCGCGTAACCGGTATTCATAAACCCGGTTCGAGTCACCGCAGAGGTACCGATGATGACGACGAACACAGCGTGGGAATTATCACGCTTGCTGGAAACAACGTGGGAGCCACAATGCGAAGCGAGTTGGACGAGAAATCCAGTCCTCAATACAGGATTTCAGTCGGAGACGATGAGGCTGATGCGATGAGTACCTATGTGAACAGCAATTTCCAAGCTGTTAACAATTCGATCATGCTCGGCAGCAGCTACACTGCCAATGATCCAGGAGTCCATTTGGACATCTCGGGTGTTGGTGAACACGAGGGCAAGAAACCAGCAGATAAGACAAGGAGAAGGGGAAAGGAAAAAAGAGAAGGATTCCTCCAAAAGTGAAGGGTGACTAGTAAGTTAATGCATAAAATAAAATCTTTGTGTTGCTTTACTATATCCAAGATTACGTTTGCATGAAAGCATATGTATGTAAAAGGTGAAGTATTTCCATAGCATAGTTATGTCTTCCATATAGATACCTTTTGGCTTGTATTGCTAGCCAAGGTCTTGGGTGTCAAACATACAAATAATGATGGAAGTGTTGGAACTTTCAAGTTCATATGTTGGTGTTTTTTTTTTTTTGAAATTGTTTGAGTATTAACTCAAAAATCACTATCAATTAAAACTTGATTCCAATAAATAATCTTGAAGCATTCTTATTTTGACCAATATTTTAAGATTTGGTAAATAATGAATCTTAAATTATTAACAATAAGATTCAATAGAGATGTTTCAAAGATCATTATTTAAAAAAAAAAATTATACATTATTCCCCAAAAGTATTAAATGTTTTAAGATTATTTTATCTAAATATGGATCACATTTCTTGTATCAAAAATTTTTGGAATGTGTTTTTTTGGACCTGTCAATAACATCCTACCTTATGAGAAAATGAATAGTCTAAATATTTTAGAATTCAACTTTTTTTTTAAATGCTATTAGCTAGTCCATATTATTAAAACAATTAACTACTCTCGTTAAGTGGTGACATAGAATTTTTTTTAAAATGGATATATAGTCAACTGAATACTTAAAAGTTGTTTTTAAAAGGGATAAATCATATTTTGACCCCAATTTTTCCATATTGATATCTAATTAAAATATCTATCATAGTTTCTCACTAAATTTAGACTTGCACATGATTATATGTCAATAAAAATGAAATTAATTAATCATAAATTATTAATTAAAAATTAATTCACTACATGAAAATAGGTTTTTAGTTGCGCTTAAAAAATTATTTGCGGCTTTTTACTAACGATGTTATAGACAACACCACTAAACTTTGTGGCGTTTATTTGAAAAAAATGTCACTATAGAACATGACCTTTAGCGTCGTTTTTTCTACAAACGCCACTATAGAACATGATCTTTAGCGGCGCTGTTCCCACAAACGCTGCTATAGAACGTGACCTTTAGCGGCGCTTTTCCCGCAAACACCGCTATAGAACGTGGCCTTTAGCGGCGCTTTTCTCACGAACGCCGCTATAGAACGTGGCTGTTAGCAGCGCTTTTACCGCAAACGCTGCTATAGAACTTGGATTTTAGCGGCGCTTTTCGCAAAAACGCCACTAATTTTAGCAGATTTCCAACATCCATTTTCATTCATATACAAACCCTTCTTGTAACAACCAAAAACAACAAATACAACAAATCCAACCAAAAACAGCAAATACAATAAATCCAACCAAAAACAGCAAATCCAATTGATACTTCAAATTCAACGAAATATATATAATCTAAATTAAAAAATGAAATAACAAAATATTCTTACAATAATGTTAAAATGTTAAATTATTCTGACAATAAGAAAAAAAAGTCTAAGATAGCGGATTCTACAACTGCTAAAACATTTTCATCATATTCTGAAGCTGTAGCTAGAGTTCATTGTATTTTCTGCTCTGCTCTATTCTGCTTCTCTCGCTGCTGCCTCTGCTTCCCTCGCTGCTACTTTCGCTCTAAGTTGTAGCTGGAGTTCTTCATATTTTCTTTGAACCTCTGCTTCTCTCGATGCTGCCTCCGCTTTAAGTTGAGCAATTTGCTCAACTGTGCTCGCTTGCATCTGAGCCATCTGGTCTTTTAACCTCTGAACTTCAGCTTGAGCCTAACTTTCTGAAGGCATATATTGCTGCGAGCTGGATCCAAAATATTGGGTTAGATTAACAAACGATCCTTGAAATCGAACCCGACCATACCTTTCAGGACCCAAAACTTCAGTAATTATTCGATTATCAATATCTTCATTATTAACAGAGCTATCACTCGAAGCAATCGCTTCATACTCTGCCTTTTATCCTTTAGTTTCTCCTAATAAATCAATCAAAAAGTTAGAAACGAAATATATAAAATAAACAAATGCAACACAACATTATTTGCAATACAAACGACGAATTAAACCATTATAATTAAACATTATAAATATTTAAAATAATTCAAATTTTATTAAGTAAATATACCATAATTTCTGCAGCTTCAGTAGTCATAGGAGATCCATCTTTCTTTCTATGTGTAATGTCAAAAAGCTGAAGGCGTCCAACTTTTTGACCAGACGATTGTTCCTACAATATAGTAGTAAAAATATTATTTAACAGAGATTAATTAATATGTGACACAATTAATAAATTCAAAATACCTCGTCCTCAGCTACACAAGCAAAACTTTTTGACCCAGCTGTGTGCGTGAATTCTTTCTTTTGCCTACTTGTAGTTCCAACGCGCTCCTGATCCTACATTATGAAATCATTATTACTTATATAGTAAATACTATAATTATAAGAGTTTGGAAGTACGTAATACCTTTCCTTTCTTTGAATTCCAAAATCTAACTGTATCTTCCCATTGGTACCTCAGCATTCTCGGTGGGACATTTCGCAGTTTCTCTTTGAGACTTATATTTTTCTTAAAATATTCTTTCTTTAAAGTACTTTTATGGTCTCTCCATTTCTTTCCTAATGCCTTCTTGACATAACTATCCAAGACCTCTAAAGTAAATCTCTTCTGCAAAAAAACACAAGTTTAGATAGTAAATATAAATGAAACTTAAATAAGGTATTATAAATTACATTTACGTAATTACCTTAATATCATCGAGAGCTTGATTTTTGTTACTATCAGGTATATGATGCCATGACTCGTAGTTGATGGGCAACAGATTGGCATTTCATGCTATAATGCCCAAGTATCCTGCTAAAAGTCGAGCTTCTGATCCAATAGGCTGCCCAAGACTATTTCTAGCTACTCTGACACGCTCGACAGAATTTAACTCATATAAATTTTTTAGTAGCATACGTCCTTGAGTTCTGCGCGTCCCACTGCTTTCAGCTGAAAAATGGTATATTATAATATAAGGATTTGAAACACAAATCAATAATAAAAGTCAACATGCATGTAAATTAAGGTTTAACATTACTTTGAATTTTTACAGGTTCGTCAGCTGTATTCGGAGCATTTGAAGATCCAATACCGGTTTGTTTCTCACTAGTTGTTTCTTCTGAATTTGGAGGATTTTGAACAATACTTAGATCTCGTAATTTTCTTCTGGGCATTTTATCTGCAATACACATAAAATAGTTGAAATTTTAGTAACTAATTACAACAATAATAGTACATGTAAAATAGATGAAATATTTAACAAGATCAAGATTTAAAATATAATATTACATATAATTAAAAAATCGTAAAATCTTACTACATCATAATTTGTAACGTAACAACCCGGTTTAGACCCTAGTCAGAATTATGGTTTCAGAGGCACAAATCCAAGTCAAAAAATATTTTAATACTATTTTTCGTGTTTACAGTATGTGTTTAAGCATGTGTGAAAGTTTCATATAAAAATTTGATCGATTGTGTGCTTAATTTGCAAAAAGAACCTAATCGCAGAAAATGCAAAAGATGTGTTTTAATTGCTAAAGTGTCATATTGCTATGTCTTTATATATGTGGGGTTCTTATGTTGATATTTAACCATTGTAAGTTTAGTGGACATTTATCCATGGTTTATATGTTATATGTTAATTATTTAGTAAGGTTAAAGTAGTAATTAATTAAATGAATATGAATTAAGTAAAAATAAGCCACATGCTCATCTTTTCCAAGTTATTTTCCACCAAAAATAAGAGATTAAGAACATCATTTCTAGGGTTCAAGCATTCGGCAATCACTTTGCTCAATTAAGGTATGTTTTGAGCTCGGTTTTTGATGATTTCTACATTTTTGTGATTGTTGCTCGGTGTTCTATCACGCCCATGTCTAAATTTCTAAAATTTTTGATGATTTTGAGTTGAGCAATTGATGAAATAATGAGTTTTATGAAGTTTGATGATAGTATATAGAAGCTTGATGTTGGGTTAACATGTTTTGTCTTTGAATTTTTGATGAATTTGAGTAATTTGGGCTAAATTGTAAAAATGAGATTTTGAGGGACTAAAATATGAAATAAATGAAATATGTGGAATTATATGAACACTATGAAATTTTGGTTAAGCATGGGTATAAGGAATTTTTGTGTATTTTGTGATTTTATGAATTAGGGACTAAAATGTCAAAATGTGTAAATGTGAGGGCTAATTTGTAAAATGCCCTAAATATGTATATATCGATTGAATTGAATGATTTGGTGAATAAAAGATTTAAATTTTAATATGTTTAGATCAAGAACCAAAGAAAACGAAATTAGATCGGGGAAAGTCGAAAGTCGTCGAGTAGTTGACTTCGTTCATTCGAATCCGTACGAGGTAAGTCAATATACAAATAAATGTGTTTTGAATTGAATTATTATTGTTTATATGCTCTTAAACAATGATGAATAATTAAATGAATGGAGTATGAGATATCCGAGAAAGTATTGACAAAGTATCGACGTCTGAAAAGTCTTGTATGAACCATAGGAATAGTTATGATACATATGTCATGACATAGGATCCGATAAGTGTTTTCGTGTAAGACCACGTCTAGGACATTGGCATCGACTTATGATTTACGTGTAAGACCATGTCTGGGACGTCAGTATCGTATTTGATTTCGTGTAAGACCCTATCTGGGACAGTGGCATCGATATTTGATTACATGTAAGACCACGTCTGGAACGTTGGCATTGTACAAGCTTTTCAAGCTATCTGAGTATCCTTATTAATTCTGAACGGTTCAACGGGCATTCCAAAAAATGAATGGCTATGAGAATGTGTACCCAAATTCAGGTACATTTGAAATGTACATTATGATTAAGAATGAAAGGTAAGTATATGTTTATATGTGGATGTATGAAATATGTATTAATTATATGAATTGAAATGTGTTATGTGTAAGTGACTTATGAACAATTGAGTTATATGAGAATTATGGATATGGGGTTATGTTTTGCCATGAACTACATTAATGAAATGGTTTATAAATATGTTATGTGATGAGTTTATTTGTATATGGCTTACTAAGCTTTTGAAAGCTTTAAAGCTTTTGAAAGCTTACTTTGAGTGTGTTTGCATTGTTTTATAGATATCGAAGCTACCGGGAGCTCGGGGACCATTGAGGATCATCACCACACTATCGAACTCTATTTTTTGTACCTTTTGAAAATGCGAATATTGAAGTATGGCATGTATAGGCTAGAAATATTTGAATATGTTTTGTAATGTGTATATCTAGCCATGTGATATGGCTTGGTTATGGATGAGATTATGAATGAATTTTAATCTATGTTTAGTGTTCAAAAATGGTAGGTTTTGATACCATCTTGAATGGCCAAGTGAATTGGTCAATTTGGTAAGTTTTGGTATGAGCCTATTTTGGAGTTTGGTAATATTCTGGCATGAGATTGAATGAAATGAATTGAGGTTAGGAAATTCATATTTGGTAAGACTTTGACTTAGGACTTGATATGTTTTGGTTTGTATATTGAGGATGAAATTGGTTGTTAATGATATGGCATGAATGGTGTATGTTTTTGGTTATGTATTGGTTGGAATTTGGTATGAAATGTTTGGTTTTGATCATGTAGGGAGGACCCAAAAATTAGGGTTGCAAGCTGGCCTTGTAAATGACCTATTTTTGTCCACATGGGCAGAGACACCTGCGTGTGCCTCAGCCGTGTAGACAAAGTCAGTATGTATGCCCTGTTTTGCCACAGCCTAGACACACGGGCGTGTCTAATGCCGTGTGAGGCACACAGCCTGCTCACACAGGCGTGTGACCTTTATAACTTTAAAAAATGTTTAAGTTTCAAAAAATTTTGTATGGGCTCGATTTAGTCTCGACCCTTTCCTAAAGCATGTTTAAGGTCTCGTAGAATAAGGGACAATTGTGAATTATTATTATATGTTTTGATTATGTTATGCTTAAGTATATGTGAATGTTCCTATATGTCTGGTAATACCTTATAACCCTAGTCTGGTGATGGATACGGGTTAAGGGTGTTACACGTAAATATCTTCATCCACATCCTGGCGAACCCATTGAAATTGTGTACTAGTACTAGGGATATTTTCATTTAAGTTTTGTTCTGGAAAAGGAAAAGTTTCTAATCTTTTATCGATGTCATCTTTACTTCCATTGCCCATGTCAAACAAGTCTCCAGGGTTGTTACGGAGTACAACGTACCAACCCTCATCAGTTGGATCTTTCGAGTAAAAAAACTATTTCACTTGAAAAGAAAATACAAACGGCTCATCTATCAATTGTTGTCTAGTGTGAATTAATTGAGAGAAGTTCACCATTGTAAAACCAAATTAATCTTTTTTAATTCCGCGAGTAGTATTAACATCAGCCCAATCACATCGAAATAAGACAGCATTATGTTTGCCATAATAATCCAACTCAATAATGTCAGTAAGAAGTCCATAATACTTCACATTTCCCTCAACAGGATTATTGTCCCTAGCACTAGCATAACTTGTAATTGAAGAATTAACAACTATTCCATAATTTTGAGTCCTCAATCTTTTGCTAGATTTTGTATGAAACCTGAATCCATTGATGAGGAAGGCACTATATCTTTTTACTACTCTATTCGGACCTTGGGAAAGCCATTTAACTTCATCATTGACGTCCTTTCCACTCCAAACCTATTGAATCGAGAGTAAATCGATTAATTATAAATGTTATGAGAAAACATTATTATTTGTTGATGAAAGCTTCAGTCGCATACCGTTTGCCCTAACCATTCATGAAAAGATTTTGTGGATAACTTATGAATCTCTCGATGTTGTAATCTTCGGGAGCGTGAACGAGATCTCAAGAGTTGTTTGTACTCGCTATGTTAAAAAGTGGATTGCTTGGTTAGAAGATAAACAAATTAAAAAGATGAATATTAATCAAATTCTAAAACTTACTTGTGTAATGGTTCAATTGAATCGTGGTGAAAAAGAACATATCGATGTGCTTGTATCTAAGATCTATCATCTAAGTGTGCAATTTCAACTTTACCGATGGGTTCTCCATAACTTCGATATAAATAAGTTTTGGTTACATTATGATCAGTGAGCCCAACATTTCTACTTGGTCTATTCAGTCTTGTTTCAACATCTTCTAAATATCTAGAATAGAAAGTCATACACTCCTCTGCCAAGTATCCTTCAACTATTGATCCTTCTGGATAACGCTTATTACGACAATAAGACTTGAATTTGAATAGGAACCTAAACACGATATACAACATTATCAAAAGTTGTGACTAAAGGTATATTCATGAATTAATGAAAAACTTTACAAATAAATTAGCACCTCTCTATAGGATACATCCACCGATAGAAAACCAGTCTACCAAGTTTTGCTTAATGAGGGAGATAGATTACCAAGTACACCATAATAGTGAAGAAGGAAGGTGGAAAGATCTTCTCCAAATTGCATAAAGTCAAAGCAGCTCGATCTTGTACTTTCTCAAGTTTTTCAACATTCAAAACTTTGCCACAAATAGCTTCATTATATTGGATAGTTCAATTATACAAGAAGTTACCTTTTTTGACATACAATACCGTAAAGCAACTGCCAGTAAATCTTGCATCAAGATGTGATAATCGTGTGATTTTAGGGAATATAGTCTTCGATCTTTAAGACTCACACATCGAGATATATTTGATGCATACGCATTTGGGACCTTTATGTCCTTCAACACCCTGCAGAACATTTCTTTTTCTTTCTTCGACATTGCAAAAATAGGAGGCGGCCACATATATTTCCCATTCAGAAGTACTTGGGGATGAAGTTCACGTAGAATTACCATGTCAACTAGATCAAGTCGACTCTGAAGATTGTTTTCTATCGACATTTAGAATTGTCCCAATGATGTTCTCGCAAACATTCTTTTCATATGCATGACATTAAGATTATGTCGCAAAATGTGATGCTCCCAATAAGGCAACTAAAAAAAATACTTCTTTTCTTCCACAAGTCCACCTCATTAGGATCATCCTCTTCATCAGATTCATCATCAATCTCCCCGTCAACATCGCTGACCTACGCTTCCCTCGGTCTTCCCTTTGTTTGCGTATTGTGTGGTTGATTCATCTTCTCATAACTGAAATTGATATCTTTTAACATGAACAAGATTTCAGATCCACTGGTCTACTCAGGAGCTTCTTTGAACTCTTCAGTACCATCAAATAGTGTCCTCTGAAATCTAAATCTATGATTTCCATCTAACCACCAACGATGCCCCATATAAGAGAACTTCTTTCTGTTATATAACCACTTCGAACATGTTTGCGCCATACAACAAGGACAAGCATAACGTTCTTTAGTACTCCAACCAGATAAATTGGCATAAGCTGGGAAATCATTAATAGTCCACAACAAGGCTACACGTAAATAAAAATTCTCCTTTCTGAAGATATCATATGTTTCAACACCCACTCATAACTGTTTTAACTCTTCAATAAGTGGTTGCATATAAATCTCAATATCATTTACAAAACCTTTCTCTCCAGAGATAATCATAGATAAGATAAAAGAAGATTACTTTCTGTAAATCCATGGAGGCAAATTGTAAGGAACAAGCACTACAGGCCAAGTACTGTATGAAGTACTCATGATTTTAAAAGGATTAAAACTGTCAGCTACTAGCCCAAGCTTCACATTCCGAAGATCGCTTGTAAAGCTTGGAAATTTACTGTCAAATGATTTCCAAGCTAAAGAATCCGCAGGATTCCTTAATAATCCATCATCAGTTTGTTGATCATGATGTCACCTCATAGACTCAGTTGTCTTTGACGATATGAAAAGCCTTTGAAGCCTTTGTATTAGTGGAAAATATTGCAAAATCTTGACTGGCTTCTTTCTTAACTGTGCCTCACCTTCATCCGCATTCACATATTCTGTATTCCTATTCATCCAATGAGAATTACTGCAAACATGACAAGACTGTTGGTTTTTCTGATCAGCCCAGTACAACATGCAGTCATTTGGGCAACTATGAATTTTGTCGTACCCAAGGCCTAAATCTTTTATTAGTTTCTTCATATCTTGACAAGACTGAGAGATTTTTCCAAATGGAAACATATGTCTCAAAAACTCTAACAACATTGTAAAAGGGTTTCCGGTCCACCCTCCTAAACATTTTAAGTGAAATAGAAGAATGCAGAAGGACAATTTCAAATATTTTGATCCTTCGTAAAGTTTTTCATTCGTTTCATTAATTAACTTGTAGAACTTCGCCGCTTCTTCATTTGGCTCTTCATCAGGTACACTTCTTCCTGTTTCAGTAAAAATATTTCCACCAATATTACAATCATCGAATGCAATAAAATCAGGTGGAAACGGTTGCAAACCATGACTGTGCATATTAAATGCATCTCGCAACATACCTTCTATGTCATCTTGTCTAACATACTAATGGTAAGCATTATGACGATAAGTCAGATTAGATGTTCTATTAGATGTACACTCTTCATGGAAAATCCATTTTTTATACCCCCGAATAAAGCCATCAACAATTAGATGTTCGTAGACAAATTCACGAAAATGCCAATTGATGTTGCCACACTTCTTATACTGGCAAAGAATCATATTCTCTTGGCTTGCATTTTGAAATGCAAAATTTATAAAAGTTTGTACTTCATTTCGATAGTCGTTGCTTACCCATGACAAATTCATCCAACTCTTATCCATTTCGTAGTTCTTGAAGTCTAAAGTTGACAATAAATTATAGTTACTTAAATGTTCTCAATTTATTTAAATAATGTCATTGTACTAAAATAGATAATACATATCAAGTATCAAGTATCTAATGGCTGTAAACTAATTCAGGTAAGTTATTTTTTTATAAGTATATATATATGTATTACATTAGTTATGTAAGTTATGTAAGTTAAGATATGATATATATTTATGTATGTTATGTAAATTATGTAAGTTATGTAGGTTATGATATGATATTTATTTATGTATTATGTAAGTTATGATTAGCATCTTTAAATTTTAACTTTAAATTTTAACACTTTAATTATACTCTTTCAATTTATAAATTTTTGTTTTTTAATAAATAATATAAATTTATAAATTTTATTTAAAATTCAAGGTCATTGTGTATTTCACAACCAAGCAGGGCAATTTCATTAAGTATACAACCAAGTATACAACAGTATCATATGAATTGAGACAATATATAATACCAACATACAAATTATTTTTTAAATCAAGTTGCTACAGCACCGCAAAAAAGATAAAATATAAAAAATGTCGTGCATTGAAAGCGTGTCAAATTTAATATATTTTTAAATTAAATTAAAATTTTGGATCAATATAATAGAAAATTTTAAATTTATTTAAAATTTACATGATAAATGAAATTATATTAATAATTTTAATGGTTGGATTGTAAAAATACTAACCTTACAAAAAAGTGACAAAATATGTAAAATTACAGTTTTTACTAATATAAGTAAATTATTTTAAAATTGATAAATATTGAAATACGTTAAAGCAAAAAAATAAAAAAATAAAAGATTTTAAATATGATAATATTTAATTACACCTTTTTTATAATTGAAACTATTAAAATTTATAAGTAAACAAATATCATATTATAAAATACCTTAATTGTTTTATATTACATGAAATAGTAATATATTATTAAATAAATAAAAATAACTAATTGTATATCTTTGAAAATTAATTATTTATATCAATAAAAATAAAATTTTAGAATCAAAACTAAAATAAATAATAAAAATTGGATTAAATAATCAAAACTTCTAAGTAGAGTTGGGAAAACATGCTTGAGCTGGAAATTTCGTTTGTATCAATTCGATTAGAAGTTGGGAAAACATGCTTGAGCTGGAAAATTCGTCTGTATCAATTCGAGTCCGTAATAATCTAAGTTCGAGAAAACCCGAACCTATAACAAATCTGAATCAGAAAAAATCCAAGCTTGAGAAAATGTGAGTCCGACAAAACGTGAGCCCGAAAAGGCCCAAGCTCGTAACAGATCAGAGTCCGAGATCAATTTGACTCGAGCCCAAGATAAATCCAATCCTGTAACATGAAAAAACTAGATTTGATAACTCAATAGCTATAATAGACATTAAGAAATGATGGCCAAATATAAAAAAAAAAAAAAAAAAACCAAAACTTTTGCATGTTTGTGGAGAGTATTAATCGGCACTGATTAAAATATTTATAATTTCATGAAATGGCAAAGCATGCAAAGACTGGAAATTGTCTTACCTGAGACAATGTGGATTGAATCTAAGCAAACTGGATGGCAAATTACTTGTGTGTTTTAAACCACTATCACAAACAAAATAAAATTTCAAATCAAAGCTGTCACCACGAAGAAATCAAATAAATGAAATAAAAAAATTAAATACAGGACTAACGAATTATAAACAAAGTGTCAAATTAAACAGATTCAAGAAAATAAAAAACAATCAAACACTCTTCTGTGTGAAAATTTACTAATTCGATTTGGTACAGAGAACATCCATTGATTCTTGAACAAATTCGAGATAACGGTAATAACGAAAGATCCCAACAACAAGTTTCGATATAAGGACAGTAAACAAAATGAAATGTCAAATGAATATCATTAAGTAAACACCATTTTCAGAGGACATTAACCAATCCTCATCGTTAAAGCGAATACAAAAAAATCTTGATGATGGCTAAAACTTTGAATCCACCATGAAAGAAGCATAAAACAAGGACATGAAAACCTTCATAATGCTATATGAAGTGCAGATCTTAGCGTTACACACCATTAAACAAAGTGGGTTCATTAATTATATAGCACATATCAATCTAAATGTAAAAACAAAAAGAAAATCCCTAAAAATTAATGATTATTTATCAAAGTTTTCATAATCATTTCCACTAAAATAATATACACAAATATATAGCAATAAACCTAGTAAAAAAGTGATCTAAAATATGGTCTATGGAACAAATTAAAACAAAGAAAAACAACTATTGCTTTCACCAGGTGTTATATATATATATATATATATATATATATATATAATTTTTACAATCACCTAATTCATCAAACTGCAAATACAAGCTAGAACCAAATCAAGAAATGAAAATTAAAAGAAATTTACCTATCAAAAAAGAGCATTCCAGCACAAAAACAGCCAATGCAAAACAAAAGAGTCAACTTTTTTGTTACCATAGATTTTGGATATGGATAAAATCCTTTGCTTTTCTAACTCTTTTTTTTTTTTTTCTTATTCTTCTTCTGACAGTACTGAAAAATCTAAATTAAAAGCAAAAACCCAATTCTTATCTCAAATCAAACAAAGTCAAAATGACCCAAAATTTCAGATTTAAAACCTTCAACTTTCTAGAAAAATGAAACGAATAAAAGAAAAAGACCTTTTTACAAAATGAAAGTGTGACTCAATAATTTGAATTTGTAATCTTCAAATTGGGTTTTTCGAGATTTGTTTCAGCTGAAAAAATTTGCAGAGAAAAGGAAAAATAATGATGCTATTTTGGGAAGTTTTCTTGGAGATGAACCGGCAACTTCAATTGTTGAGTTTCTTACATATAAATATTATATACATTGAAAAATATGAGTGACAACCAGCAGGGTACAAATACTCTAGTAACCAAATCAACGAGCAAATAAAAATACCTTTAGTAACCAAATTTGAATTGGCGGAGAGAATAGTCGAAAAAGATTTAGGAAGTTGGGAAATTAGGGGAAAAATTTTAGGGAAGAAGAACTTGGGGGAAATTGGGGGAAAAAGAGTCTGGGTGTTGGTGAAAAAAATAGGGAAATCTGGGGAAAGTAAGAGAAATTCAGGGCTCCAAAAAACGACGTCGTTTAAATTTTTTTAATGAAGATTTGCGGCGCTTCAAAAAAAAAGCCACAATGTAACCCTTTTGCGGCATTTTACAGAAAACGCCACTAAAAACAAAGCACAAAACGATGTCATTTTTCGAACACTTAATACATATTCGTGAAAATTTAAACAAAACACCACTAGTAACAATGCATTAAACGCCGCCATTTTGCAATCAGTTAATAGATTTTTGTGGCGTTTTCCTTGAAAACACCAATAATTCATACCTTTTGCGGCGTTTTATAAAAAAGTGCCACTAATAAAAAGCTAAAAACAGTGTCGTTTAAAATCTTAATACATTTTTCCGGCGTTTTATGTAAAATGCCACTAAAAACAAAGCACAAAACGGTGCCTTTTTTTGAACACTTAATACATATTCGCGGCGATTTAGACAAAACGCCACTAATAACAACGCATTAAACGCCGCCGTTTTGCAGTCACTTAATAGAATTTTGTGGCATTTTCAGTAACTCATACCATTTGCGGCATTTTTTTAAAAAGCGCCACTAATAACAAAGCTAAAAACAGTGTCATTTAAAATCTTAATACATTTTTGCGGCGTTTTTATTGAAAACGCCACTAAATATGCAGCATAAAACGATGTCGTTCTTTAATCCTTTAATATATATTAGCGGCGTTTGAACAGAAAACGTCACTATTGCTCACCTTTTTGCGGCGTTTTGACCCTAAACGCCACTATTGTTCAACTTAATTAAAATTTGATTCACGTTATACCCTAATCTAGATATGAGCCAACTTTTATTACCCAAGCTAACAACTAAAGTCACAGAAGAATATGATTTATAACACACTAATTATTCGACGACTCAAATAAAACATTTTAAAACAACTAAATTAGAATGCTAACCATAATTTAAGAGAGATAATTATGAATTCTGAAAAAATATTTTTCATAAACCTAAAAATAAACATGAAATACATGTTGAATTGAAAAGGAAAATTAATATTTTGATATATTAGTCTAGCTTCCATTTGTTAAATGCATCATTTTGCCATTTCACTCTTTTTTTCCCCTTTTATTGTTTGTGTTTTGCTTTTTGACTTTTTAATCAATATTAAGTGCTTCCACAAATTATTATAATTATAAACATAAGCTTTTACATTAACATCTATATATATACACACATCAATATATATGCATATGAAATTTATTTTTAGGGTTTAAAATTTTAAGATTTAGAATTTAAGGGTTTAAGGGGTTTAAGGTTTTAATGTCTAGAGTTTAGGGTTTTATGGTTCAAGGTTTAAGGTTTACGGTTTAAGGTTTAGAGTTTATAAATTATGCTTTAGGGTTTAGTGTATATAGTTTAGGGTTTAAAGTTTAGAGTTTTGTATTTATGGTTTAGGGTTTAGGGATAAACAGATACACAATCAGAAATTTTTTAGGGGCTGAAATTAAATTATAAGTAAAAAGTGCAATCTCATCATCAGAGGGACAAAGTTCAATTTTACCTCTAAAATTTCAAAAAATTTCAAAAGGCCTAAATGGAAAATTTTTTATTTTAGGGGGCCGAGACCCTTTCAACCCCCTAGTTATGCCCCTAAATGTATATTAATTATAGGGTTTAGGATTTAATTGAATATGATTCACTTGAGATTGTAAAAACTCGAATTCAACTTGGATTTGTAATTTGAGACGTAAAGTTTTATTTAAGTTGGATTCAATTTTATAAGATTCAAAATAAAAATTGAGGCATTCAAAAGTAGTTGATTAAGTTTTATTTTGGGAATTGGGCGGGGGGGGGGGGACTGATTTTGGGAAAATGACCAAGGCATTTTGGATATAACAAAGCGGAGTTGTTTCGCAAAAAATAATACATATTCGTGGCATTTGGATAAAAAAATGCCACTATAGCTCAACCTTTTGCAGCATTTTTATCAGAAACGCCACTATTGCTCAGCTTTTAGTGGCGTTTGGACCAAAAATGTCACTATTGCTCAATTTTTAGCGACGTTTGGGACACAAATGCCACTATTGCTAAGCTTTTAGCGGCATTTTCGTTCTAGCGCCACTAATGTATAACATTTGCGGTGGTTTTTATCCAAGCGCCACTAAAAACGCCGCTAAAGGCCTATTTTCCTGTAGTGATTTAAATAGGAAACATCTTACAAATCTCATCTTCTCATCTAAATCCTCAAATGAAAAATCATGAAACATAAATATGTTGTTTGATATAAAGAAATTATTACTTCTAACCATAATCATGTTGGTAACGCTTACCGAACTAAAGAAAATTATATGAGAAATAAGAGATAAGTGAATACATATCACAAATTGAGAGAATAATTTTTCATTTTGCTTGGATATATTACAATTCTTGTACACATCTCCATTTATATGCTTTCTAACATAAATACATGTAGAAAACAATTTTTGAGATCATATACAAAACTTGCTTATAGAATTTATTAACCATAATTAAGATCAACTTATAAAATTTTTAACTTATTTTATGTTGTCAAGTAAAATTAATAGGTTTTAATGCACAATTTGACCTCAAATTATAATCATTTTTTTATTTTAATACATAAACTATCATTATATTACTCGATTCAATTCAATTTTTATAACTTTGTCAAAAAATTCGATTAATATGTGGTGCCAATCAAAATGCGTCACGGTTCTTATAACCAACACTTAATGTTCATGATTATTAAAATTGGCATATATATTTCAAAATATATAAAGAATAAAAAAATTTTCTTTAAAAAAAGATTAAATATTTTAGAAAAATATACCATTGACTTTAAGCACCGTTGATCAATGTTAACCAAGTGTTGACTGTCATTGATCAACTGTTGATCGAATTTTTATTTGAATTTTTTTTAAAAAATTATATATATATATATATATATATTCGCAATTTTTTTTTAAATGAATCTTTTTTTTCTAGAACTTATATTTGTTTTTCAATTACTAGAACATATACTTTTTTTTAGTTATTTTTTTTATTTCTTTTGAGGGTCCCTTGTTAAGAAAATATTTAAAAAAAAAGATTATTACAAAATTTCTAGAATATACATTTAAGGAATTTTTGAGGTTTTTGTAATTTTGTAAATCTTTAACTAATTTTTTTATAAAGTTTTGAAATTTTTTATATATTGTTTTGATTTTTTTGAATTTAAATTTATATATTTAATAAATTTCTAAAATTTTAATTTTGAAAAAAATTTAAATTATTTTTATGTTATATATATTGTTTTTTTAAATATAATTTACATAATTTTTGAAAATTCATGAACACATCATGGCCCTTTTTAGCAACATGTGTCAATGTTTGTTTTTTCTTTTATGCTATGGGCTAAATTGTATAATAAAATGATAGTTTAAGAATTACCAAAAAAATTTAAGTACCAACATGTTAAATGTAATGATCTATAGAAGATTATGAAAAGAAATAAAAAAAGATAGAACAAAATTAAGAGAATTTGTTGACTTAAGAATGCAAAAAAAAAAAAAAAACTATAGTGTATTAGTGTTTATATTAGGGGCGAGTATTCGATTGAGTCGAGTCGAGTCGAATCGAGTAAAAAAATTCGATTTAATCGAGTTGACGAATCCTATTTTAGCAACTGAACTCAATTTGATTTTTTTTTCGAATTGAATCAAATCGAGTAAAAAAATTTCGAGTTAAGTTGAATCGAGTTAACGAATCTTATTATTTATACTCAATGTTGCGTTTACATGGACCGATTATTTAACTTGATAAACAATATAACAGTTTTGTCTTTTAACATAATGAGTAAACATTTATCAAAATGAAGTGGTTTTGCCTTTTAACTTAATAGTTTTGACTTTTAACTTTAGAAAAGGTAAACATTTATCAAAACGACATAGTTTTGCCTTTTCTTATTTGGATTTTCAGATAACTTGAATTGTGTAATTTATATTCGAGTTAAATCGAAAAACTTAATTTTTTATTCGAGTTGATCAGAATAACTTGATTAAATCAAATAAATCGAACTATTTAATTCAAAATTTGAATTTTTTTATCGAGTTTTCAAATCAAATCAAATTTTACTAACCCCTAATTTATATACACAAAAATAGGGAAGTAGTTAACACGTGACAAACTATAATTGCATAGCTAACTACTAACTAACATTTGTTGAGTCATTAACATTCACCCAACTATAGTATGCTTTTGTTGTTTAGTCAAACACAAGCATTCAACCAACTACAGTCTCTTGTACTTTCAACTAGTCTCTAATCTTGCAAAATGACAAAGCTTGTAAGGGTTTTATAAGAATGTCTGCAACCTGATCTTGATAAGGAACTTGGCAAAGAAGCAACTTTCTATTGTTACTTGTTCCCAAACAAAAAGTAAATCAAGTTCGACATGCTTGAACTTAGAGTGTAAAATTGGGTTTGATGAAACTGCCATAACACTAGAGTTTTCACACCATATCATAGACTTGTCATAAAGAGACATATGTAACTCACCAAGTAATGATTCTAGACACATAATATCAGCTATAGCAAAAGCCACACTATGGTATTCAACCTCGATAATGGACTAAGATACACTTGTTTTTTGGAGCAC
This sequence comes from Gossypium longicalyx, assembly GCA_025698465.1. Classification (NCBI taxonomy): domain Eukaryota; kingdom Viridiplantae; phylum Streptophyta; class Magnoliopsida; order Malvales; family Malvaceae; genus Gossypium; species Gossypium longicalyx. Next base: position 22,145,746 of record CM046996.1, on the reverse strand, counting down.
TACGTCACAAGATTGCCACAAAAAAGGAACAAGCAATATAAGCAATAAAATGTAACACCCCTAACCCGTATCCATCATCGGAATAGAATTAAGAGGTATTACTGATCAATACGCAACACATAACATACATTTACAACATTAAGCATTCATTCTCATACATCTTGTAATACAACCACATAGTCCTTTATAAAGGTTGACGAGACCTTAAACATGCTTTGAAAGTGGTTCGGGACTAAACCGATATCATACAAAAATTTTGGAAACTTAGAAAATTTTCAAACATAGAGGGGTCACACGTCCATGTGAGCAGGCTGTATGCCTCACACGGCTCTAGATACGCCTGTGATTCAGGCCGTGTGAAAATAAGGCATACATACTGACTTGGGTCACACGACCAACCACATGCCTACCTAAACAATCAAAATGGTACCATTTCATCACACAATTATGTAGCCAAAACATTAACCAATTGCACAATTCATAAAATATCCCTTTCCAACCAAACCGTAATATCCTTTTCCATGGCGACACTTTCAAAAACACTTTATCCCCAATTTGAAACTCAATATCTTTTCATTTCAAGTCTACATATGATTTCTGTCGATCCGAAGTCACTTTCAAACTATCAAAAATTACATTCACTTTTTCTTTAGTCTCTATGATCAGATCAACCCCGTGAGACTTATTCTTGCTAAGCTCAGTCCAGTACAACAGTGTTCTACATTTATGACCGTATAGAGCTTCATACGGTACCATTTTTATACTCGATTGGAAGCTATTATTGTAAGCAAATTCAATCAGCGATAGATATTTCTCCCAATTGCCTTCAAACTCAAGAATGCAACAACGCAACATATCCTCAAGTATCTGAATAACTCGTTTGGATTGACCATCCGTTTGCAGGTGAAATACAGTGCTGAAATATAGCTTTATACCTAAAGCCTATTGCAATTTCTTCCAAAATCGCGAAGTGAATCTCGGATCTCTATCTGAAATAATAGATAGGGGAGCACCATGCAATCGAACTATTTTTAAGATATAAAACTCATCAAATTTACCTATAATCAATGTCGATCATCAACATCAAGCCTCTAGTTGTCATCAGCAAAAACAACAATAGAGAGCCGATCAACAAGGGAAAAATGAAGACCAAAATCCACAGTGCCTTTTAAGTAATGTAAAGTCCACTACATAATTGCATAATGTGTATCCAAGGATACCTACATGAATTGACGAACTTTTTTGATACTAAAAGCAAGCTCATGCTTGGTAATGACTCTGCATTGAAGTGTACCAATTATACTACTATACGCTTTTTTGTTTTCAATAGGATTCCCAATATAGTGCTAAACAGTTGACAAGTACTTATCATGGGAGTAGGCATGCCATTGTCTTTATCCATATGACTATTTGCCAACAAGCCAAGAATATAATTACCCTAACCCAAGAATAGTCCACCATCATTAGTATATGGGTCACCTCAATACCCTAAAAATAGTTCAATATTCCCATATCCTTAAAAGAGAATACATTATTCAGATAATGTACAACATTATCAATTTGATCATCATTGTTTTCAATAATAATGATATCATTAATATGGACTAAGACATACATATAAACACCATCAACAACTCTCACAAACATAAATGGATTTGATTTAGTTAACCGAAAACCAATAGATAAAATAAAGAGTTTAGTGCCTGCCTCAAACCGTATAAAGATTTTTAAAGCTTGAAATTAGTGGTTTTCCATCTGCTTCTTGTTGAATTAGCCTAGGGGTTGTTCCATATACACCTCTTCATGTAATTTACCATTCAAGAATGTGTTGTTGACATCTACTTGTTGTAATTTCCATCCCTTAGTGATTGCAATAAAAAGAATAGTTTATATAGTAACTAGGTTTATGATAGGATTAAATGTGTCTTGAAAATCACAACTAGCAATTAATCAACTTTTAAACTGTGAAACAATCCCATCTAGATACTTCTTGACCTTAAAAATCTTCTTGCAACCAATTGGCTTTCTATTTAAAGGATTTGGAACAATAATCCAAATTTTTTTTTTTGTTATCAATGCATCATATTCATATTGTGCAGCTTGCCTCCACGCTTTATTTTGAAAAGCTTCTTCAATATACCTTGGTTATGGAATACTCAACTTAGTAGTTAGAACCTTTGGTCAAAAAAATTCCAACCTTTAACCTTGCAACCATAGGATGAATATTTTGTGGTATATTTGTCTCAATTCCAACTAGTGCAGTTGTTACAACACCAGCTAGTGTAATCACATCAACATTAGCTAGTGCAGTTGTCTCAACTTCAGCTTGTGCAGTCGGCACAACTTCAGTTGATGAGGAATAGGGAATCAACATAATGGGAGAGTGACCATTAACAAATACCAAATATGAAATCTAAGAAAAACCAGTAAAGGGTCTGGGCACCTGACCGTCGCCAAACGTGTGAAGGCCTAGACTGGATATACTACAACAAAATAGATAAAAGATTAAATAGCGGTGTCTACAAGTATACGAGTCAAATTGTAATATAGTAAAGTGTTACAATAGAACACTGATAAGTATTTCGAGGATCGTACCCAAGGGATTGCAGATTGGAGAAATTTATTATTAGATTAATTACAGAAAATAATTACTAATCTAATTGAGTCCTGAATTAGTAGTGTGAACCCAAATTAAAATATTAATTAAACTAAAATAACCTAATGGAATTTCCTATTCCTAGTGTCGACGATGCGAGTTCCTGGCCTATGATCGATTAAATCACTAATCATTAATTAAGTTGCTAATTACCCTCAATTGAATTATTTACCACCCTTAACTAAGAATACTATCTCGCTCTCATCTTCACTAAGGATTACCACCTAACTCACCCTTTTGATTTCTTCCTAGGCATACAGATACCCTTTCGGTCTCACCGTTTGGCATAAGTTATACTTGACAGGATACTCTCTCAGTCTCACCTGTCTCGATATTCTATTGGGAGCGTCACTCCTTAATATACTAAGCACTCTTGAATAAACACTCAATTTTAGATAAATAATTACTTAATTAATAAATCAAATCCATAACCGAAACATGCAAAATATGAATAAAGCATAATAATTTATCTTAATATTCATACAAACATTAGTTGACTAGGCTATTAAAATATAAATAATGAAAGCAGAAGAGAATGCTCATTGATAATTAATTGAAGTCTTGTTTTGAAACAATCTCCGCTCGCAATCGTCTTCACATCAGAATATAAAACTTCTAGCTAAACGAAATAAAAATAAAACTAAATAAAAATGAAGTAAAATAAAACTATTTAAGGCTAGGTCTAACGTCTCACTAAGTCTAAATCCCTGTCTCAAGAGAGTATAAGGTGACTTATACAGGCTAAATGTTGCTTGGTGCCCACACAACCCTAGATACACTTTGATTTTAATTAATACAATATACTATTAAATGCTTAGGGTCCAATTAAGGAAATAATCCAAAATTTTCGTCCAAGGAACACAGTTGCATCTTTCTATGAAATCATCACAATGTCACGACATCAAGGTTCCATGTCGTGGCATCGACCCTTTTTCACCCCCGGATGCTTCGATATTCAGTGTTGCGATGCTGCATACTGGTGTCGTGACACTGACGTCGTCTTTTGTATTATTGGGCCTTAATTGGCATCTTACACACTCAAATAGCCTATTAGTCATTCTCAAGGCCCTAGTTGGGCTCATGGGTTATTAAAACACAAGAAAATGCATAAAAACACTTATTTTGCAATAAAATAGATCTAAGATAATAAAAATAAAAATGCAATAAATAAATATAAAATGGCTAGAAAGCAAGCTTGTTAAGTTTTGAAAAGACTCTAATTTGCCACAACGAATTGTGACAGACTATCACCAAGTTAAAAGAAGAGTTCTCCACCAAAATAGATTAATAAATGGTAGTTTTAGGAATATAAGAAGTCAACATAGGAACAAAAGAACTATGACTAACCTCAGTGTATTGAGCATCGTTAGCCTTTGTGTTGGTAACATCAAACAAGAACTTGTTTTCATTGACCATCACATGGTAGGAAACAAAATGTAACACACTATACCCAACTTGATTGCCAAGTCCGAGCTATGGGATGCCGCATTCATTGCCGGAGCAACTACAATCACATTTGCAAAATCAAATAATTAGTTTGTACATTTCATTAGAACTATTACTTATTTATAATATGATATTTAATCAAATTCGAGATTTAAACAAGCTTACGAAAGCTATTTTGATATCCCAAGATCGAATAAAGACTATATTCTAAAGATTTCAAATTATCAAATTGATGTCATGACTTCGCGTCATGTCACAACGTCGTCTACAACTCTTGACTTTCCCTTCTCTCGCAATGGCCCGACGTCATCTTTAGCTATGTTCGATAATTCAATAATAGAAACAACATTAGTTTACATCCAATTAACATTCAAATACATAGCAGACATGTTTTGCATTTTATTCAATTTAGTCCCTATATATAGGAGGCTCGTATTTTTCAATATCTAACATTGTATCAAGATCTAATTTCACATTATTTCATTAAGCAACTTATAGCTCCTATCTATAACTGTAAGACCCCATACCCGATCCAAACGTTGGATCAAAATTATATGGTCTCACATTCATTTTAGAAGCAACTACGAAGAATTTATAATCCAATTTACATCATTAAAAATTCATTAGTAAGAAAATTAAGTGTATATAATGTTGTATATCCATTTTCGGGCCTTATATGAGCTTACGAAAGCTCTAATACTAACTCAAGATCGAATTAGGACTAAATTATATTGTCTACAAAATTTCAGGTTGACATCGCAATGACAGGGGGTTCCTCATCGCGACACAACATACTGACTAAGTCTCATCTCAACGACCCATGCTTGACGTCGTATCATGGCATGACAACATATGCTTAATGTTGCAACGCAAGAAACTATTTCTACAAAATGTTAATGAACATTAACCTGCAATTCCAAATCAACCATTTTGCATATTCATCTCATATATCCAAGCAAAATTTGCAATCTTCAAGCATCAATTCAGGAACTACAATTCCTTATTCAACAATGTACCAATGCCATATCACCTATAAGTTAGCTATTAGGTATAGTTTATTCAAAATCTTAAACATGCAGAACTAATCACCAAAGCCATTGACAATTGTAGCATTTAACACAATTCAAACCATATATTGAATTCATATACATACTGCATTCAATTGGCCAATTTCATACATCAAAGTTCTAATTCAAAAGTGTATATAGACATAGTATTATATTGAAATTAACTCAACCTAGGAACAAGTCAGACTTAACAAAATGAGGATATAAAAATGTTGTTGAGTCGGGATTTTATTGTTGAATGCTAGATCAACTGCTCAAACCATTGGGAATCTACTTTACCTGCACATAAAGAAAACAAACTGTACCCTAAGCAAATATGCTCAGTGGTATTTCCATGATTCAAGAAAAATAATGTAAACTTATACATATGCACCATCCATTTAAACATAATCTCATATCATTAATGTCAAGTTCTTTCATTTCTATGGCGCCAAAAACTTGTAACGCGTGGTTTGTGCAAGTTTACACAGCCATTACAAAGTAATAAGTAAGTATAAGAGTTATCGTCTCCATAGGGACTGTATAAGTTAATCAATATTTTACAAAATTAATATTAACAGTTTGGTAAGAAAAACATAATAAATTTGATTGGTTGATGTTAAATTAAATAATTATCTAAATGCAAAGTGATCCCTCATGCAAATTAACCTAAATGCAATGTATGCAATAAAATGAATTAGATGGATTTAACAGCAGACCTCACAAGATTTAAACAATGATAACATGTATAGGCTAAAATAATTACATTATTTAACTTAGCTCATTTTTATCATGCTTATAACATTTTAGAAAAATAATCCAAGGCAACTCGATCTTTCATGAGTTTGAAACCAAAATTAAGTTCTTTTTGAATCTTTTACTTAAAAACACATACATTTTACTGATCATATTCAATTAAGGGTTTCTTAGAATTCATGTAAAGTAACAAGGACGGGTTAGGTTTGAAACAATTTAATCACATAAACCTAAAAACTATGCAAGATAATAGATCTCTTTCGAGTTATTATGAATGTAACACCCTTTACTCGAGTTCAATGCTGGAACAGGATACGAAGTGTTACCGTACTTAAACACATGCTTACAAATATTTCCGTGCCATAAATTTTCATCCAAATTAAAAAAATTTGAAAACCAAACATAAAGTCCCTAATACGAGCCTACGAGGCCCAAAACACGCTTTGAAAAAGATTTAGGACTTAACTGAGTACTTTAGAAAACTTAAAAATAATTTCAAGGTAAACAGGGCACACGCCTGTGTGTTATCTTAACATGATCATGTTGAAGGCCCGTGTAGCTCACACAACCATGGGCATATCTGAACACCCCTATGTCCTTAACCCGTGTGGATTTATTTTTCGATTCGAACCTACAGGGGTTTTCGCACGGCCTAGCACATGCCCGTGTCCATGGCCCGTGTCCATGGCCCGTGTCCCTCACACGGTAATGACACGTCCGTGTCTCAGCCCATGTACAAAAACATTGACATTCTGTTTCTGATGTCATCAACCAATTAAGGGCACACGGCCAAGGCACACGCTCGTGTGTTAGGCCATGTCCTCCACATGGCTGAGATACACGACCGTGTCTCTGTCCATGTGTTTACCACCATGCATACTGATTTGAAAAATTGAGGTGCAAGGGACACACGGCCGGACTACACGCCCGTGGGGCAGACCGTGTGTCACACACTGTTGAGACACATACCCGTATGTCTACTCGTATGGATAAAAACAATCCTATTTACCGAGCCTTTTTGCCACCCTTATTTGCACCAACCTACACAACAACAACCATAAGAAAATGATAAAAATGGAAAGGAGAGCGAGTAAGAATAAAGCTTAGCAAGTTGCATATAAATAAGTAACAACATCAACCATGCATATTATAAAACAACACAACATTCTTGAGTGAACATGGGTAAATATCACTACATGCTTATATATATCACAAGTATAAACCAAAGATTTCAGTATTGTCCCAAGATCATTTTCATAGCTAGAACTTACTCCTATCATTCTTACCATCAAGGCAACATAACTAGACTCATATCTCATGAGTTTCGAATAAGAACATATACCACTCACAACATGATTATATCATTCCATATCATTTTCATAAGCTTTTAAAATAACCCGTGAAACCATTTAGAATACTAAAAGATATCTGACAAGCTTTACACAAGAAGGTGAGTTTACGATGCCATGTTCCAAACATGGTCTTACACTGGCTCACATGTCGAGGCCGATGCCATGTCCCAGACATGGTCTTACACTAGCTCTCGTCTCAATGCCGATGCCATGTCTTAGACATGGTCTTACACTGGCTCTCATAATTTGGCCGATGCCATGTCCCAGACATGGTCTTACATTGGCTCTTACAACATCACTGATGCCATGTTCCAAACATGGTCTTACACTGGCTCTCATATCGTGGCCGATGCCATGTCCCAGACGTGGTCTTACACTGGCACACATATCACCCAAATGTCATGTTAGGGATATCTAATCTATTTCTAGGTTCAACTGGGAATTTACCGCATTAGTTTTATCATACATTATTCATAATCATATTATGCAAAATAAATCATTCAAAACGTAATAACGATAAAGTTACCTTACTTACGTACAACTTACCTCGGTATACAAAAAGTGGACGACTAATTGGCTTTAGTCTACTAGCTTGGCCTTTTCCGGGTTTAGGTCCGGATTTCATATTTCTTAATCTAAAATGATAAAAATTCACTAATTTAATCATCATTTTAATTTAATGAATTTCATAAATCATATTTTGGCAAAATGATAATTTTGCCCCTAGACTTTCACAAAATTATGATTTTACCCCTAGGCTCATAAATCGATTTTTATCAAATTTTCTCACTAACCAAGCCTAGCCAAATTCCTTTTATACTAGAAGTAGCCTACAACTCCCATTATTTCACACATATACCACATAATTTATAACTTATGCAAAATGGTCCTTAGTTAGGGTTTCCATGAAAACTACTTCACAAAAGTCGTTTGTTTAACAACCAAGATTCATTTTCTTCCATAAAAATTCAGCAGACAACATGAATACTCTCATGGAAAAACCCTAAACCCTTAACCATTTTGCAAAATAGTCCCCTCATTAGTTAGCTTATGCTACAACGGTCCCAAAAGTACAAAAATTGTCAAGAAAAGTCATCAAAATCACTTACTTATGAGAGAACTTAATGGCTGAAAATTTCAGTGGAGAAGAGAAAAAGAGAAAAAAGATGATAGTTTTTCCTTATTTTTATTTTATTCTCGTCAAATTGGTTACCAAATTTCACCTAATTTTGACCTTTGTGATTTTCTTGTCCCTATGGCCGGCCATGCCATTAATAAAGGCCTATTTTCTCTTTAATAACCCCTAATTTTGGTTCTTTAGCTATTTGACACCTTTAGCTAATGAAATAAAACTTTTGTCCCTTAGGCGATTTAGTCTTTTTTCGCAATTAAGCATGCAATCGCTAAAATTATTTCACCAAAATTTTCATGCACTCATATAAACATGCTATAACACATAAAATAATATTAAAAAATAATTTATCTGACCTCGGATTAGTGGTTCCAAAACCACTATTCCAACTAAGCCCAAAATTTAGCTATTACAATGAACCTTCAGCTTAGTTAGGTTAGGATCTAAATTATGCATGCACTTTTCAATTATTATGTTCATTAGCCGTCGTCTGGTTAGGATTTCTCAACTAATTGTATTGCATTCAATCATGTATGAATGAAATACATAGTTGAGTTTAACTGAAAACATGAATGATTGAGGTAGAGAACAATATGAGCATAACTCAAATGAACTTTATTAAATAAATGTAATCATTCTAGCTAAACAAAATTAAGCTATCATCATCAATGAAAAAACAACAAAGTAATTTGCAAACATAATTAATAATTAAGGAAAAGCAAAAGGAAGAAATGACTCTTTGATAGTGTGATCACTAATCGTGGAGGCTTCCTCCAATTCTCATGGCTGCTCTTCCACAAATTGCTCTTCAAGGTAGCTGGCCAAGAGAATGTATTTTCTCAAGGAATTGCTGACTAAGGGAAAGGGAAAATTGGGATGGCTATGCGTGAAAGGAAGGAAATATGATGAGAATGAGAAATGAAGAATGAGTGTTAAGTGAGGGATGATTGAATAGTGGAATGAGAGGGTCTATTTATACTAGAGGGATAGCTAGTAGGTTTGCTAAAAATAGCATTTTGAATCCCATGATATGCTCTCATACTTAACCAGCCATATATTGTGGAAGGGAGTGGTTGTTGGTTGCTTGTTTCATGCATGAAATCATGCTTGAATCAAGCAAGGGGTGGATGGTTTCTTGGGCAAACTTGGTGCGCTGATTTTCAATTGTTTTTTAAATAAAGGGACCATCAAATAATTATCCCAAAACTAATTTTTGGCTGCTCAAAACACCATTGCCGAATTGGGCTTCTCTTTCCTTGTCTGGATAGACTTGTCCATCATGTGATACCATTTTTAATTGGATCAAGGCAACATTTTCATGACCCAAATTTCATGCTTTTGTCGTCCACTAGGGTAGAAATAATCTTATGCCCGTGCAGTAATTAAAATCATATCAACTTCATGGTCCTACTGCAAAATTAAATATAGCACATTAATATGTAGCATAAAATAATTAAATTATGTACAAAATTAATACATAAAAGCATAAAATTGCACACTTGATTAAATCATGCCCATTATCGTAATATGAACAAAATTCGCCCAATTAACTATCATATTCTCGGGATTTCATAATTTTTCAAGTCAAAAGGTGCCAAAAACAACTATAAAAACTCTATATAAATTAGAGTTTACACATGTACTAAACTTATAAGTTATTATGTCGCCACACATATACAAGTAAACCTTTCTGATATACCATTCTTTCAACATCTATTCATTTAGCATTTCAAATATTCATTTAGCATTTCAAGTGTTCATTTCAAATGTCCCTTTTTACATAACTATTCATATCAACATTTTGTATAAACACTTTATATAACTATTTTCCATATAACTGATTCATATGATCATTTTGTACATCTACTTTATATAACCATTTCATATAACCATTTCATATTATACATTTAACACACAATCCTTTTGTAAATCACATTTCATTCTAATAATTCATATCAATTTCTCCACTCAATGTTTCATTCCATTTATTCATTTAATGTTAACCGTTTCATTTTATAGATTTAACACATTTATCATTCGATACATATTACCTGATAAACAATTGTTCAAGGATGTCATAATGTCTTTCAGCCACTATTTTATTTATTTCTGACATGATGCCATAGTCTCTTTTAACTATGGTCTTATTCTTTTCTGTCATGTTGCCATAGTGTCTTTCAACTATGGTCTTATTCATATTTAAAGCTAATGAACTCGATCCCCACATACATAAATAGATATTAAATTACCAAAACAACAAATAATTAATTTAACCAAGTTATGAACTTACCTAATCCAAAAAGGGTAACGAACCCAACATCAATGATTTCGCTAACTTTCCTTTCCCACAATTATTGTCCGATTGACTCGTTTCTTGATCTAACTATAATAATTTAATTCAATTATCCATGTAACAAGCCAATTTTTCCTGGCCTATCATAAACCAAAAAATAATAAAATAAATAAAACCAAATAAATAAAAGTCCAAGTCCAATTACAAAGCCCAAATACAAAAAAGGCCCAATAGCCTAAAAACCTAAACTAGTTTCTGAAAAGCCAGAAACTCTAGGGTTTTTGGCACCATTCCTCTCCTCGATCACGCTACCTGAGGCCATCGTCCTAAGACTTGACGCGCCTTGCCACCTTTGCACTAAAATAGCAATGCTCGAGTCCCGTATCTTTATTTCAATAAAATGCATATTTGCGTCTCATTTTGGAAAATATTCTTTTTACTTTTTCATTTCATTCATAGTCATACCACATAGATAATTATTCTTAGATTCATTTATTCTTTGGGTTTTCTTTTATTCCTACAATAGGTCTCCAGATATCAATGATATGAGCGTTGCTGCTGCTGACTTAGAGTCTCCTTTAGAGAAAGATATGTATCCAAAGGAACCTCAGGACTTTAAAGATGATCGAGTTTGTAACCTATCTCCTAATTTGCTAGGGATGGTAGAACAAGATGAGAAATAAATCCTACCTTACAAAGAGTCAATAGAAATTGTGAGTTTAAGAGATAAACAAGAAAAGAAAGAGGTGAAGATCGGAGCTTGCATCATTGCAGAGACAAAGCGAGACCTTATTGAGCTACTCCAAGAATTCAAAGATATCTTCACATGGTCGTATCAAGCCATATCTAGATTAAGTACTGATATCATGCTACACCGGCTTCCCATAAGGGAAGAATGCAAGTCGATTAAAAAAAAACTCCAAAAGATGAGGTCCAACGTCCTGTTAAAAATAAAAGAAAATGTCAAGAAGTAATTCGACGCTGGTTTCCTACAAGTGGCTAAATACTTGAAGTGGGTAGCCAATATAGTCCCCGTCCCTAAGAAAAATGAGAAAGTATGAATGTGTGTAGACTACAGTGATTTAAATAAAGCTAGCCCAAAAGACAATTTCTCGTTGCCTCATATCGACACCTTAGTGGACAATACGGCAGGTTATTCACTGTTCTCCTTCATGGATGGCTTCTCTAGATTCAACCATATAAAGATGCATCTTGAAGACATGGAAAAGATCACATTCGTAACCATGCAGGGAACATTTTGCTATAAAGTGATGCCATTCGGACTGAAAAATACGGTAGTGACGTATCAAAGAGCCATGGTAATTTTGTTTCATGATATGATGCACAAAGAAATCGAGGTTTATGTCAATGATATGATTGCAAAATCTAGAATAAAAAATGAGCATGTGCCTGAGGAAACTGTTCTTGAGGTTGAGAAAAATCTAGCTAAAGCTCGATCCAACAAAATATACCTTGGGGGCTAGGTTAGGAAAATTGCTAGGATTTGTAGTCAGCGAAAAGGGGATCGAGATCGACTCGAACAAAGTCAAGGCTGTACAGCAGTTGCCTCTATTGTGCACTCAAAAGGAGGTCTGAGGTTTCTTAGGGAGATTAAATTACATCACCCGGTTCATTTTACAACTAACCGAGAAATGCGACCCCATATTCCGTCTCCTTAAGAAACTTAATCCAGGAGTATGGGATGAAGAATGCTAGAAAACTTTTGACAAGGTCAAACATTACCTGTCCAATGCCCTAGTGCTGATGCCACCTAGTCCAGATAAGCCACTGATACTGTACTTGGTAGTATTTGGGAATTCTATGGGATGCGTGCTTGGCCAACACGATAAGTCAGGAAGGAAAGAAAGAGCGATGTACAACCTCAGTAAGAAATTCACTGAATGTGAGACAAGATATTCTCCAATTGAGAAGTTGTGTTACGCCTTGATTTGGAAAACCCGAAGACTAAGACAGTACATGTTGTACCACACAACTTGGCTCATCACAAGAATGGTCTTTCTAAAGTACATGATGGAGTCGACTGTTTTAAATGGAAGAATGGCCTGATGGTAGATTCTGCTTTCCGAATTTGATATAATCTATATGAACCAGAAGACAATAAAAGAGAGTGCAATAGTAGATTTTCTAGCTAATAGAGCTCTAGAAGATTACGAGCCTTTGAAATTTGATTTCCCAAACGAAGATCTGATGTATGTTGCGACTACTAAAGAAGGGGTTCAAAAAGAACGTCCCTGGAAACTAAATTTTGATGAGGCTTCAAACATTATGGGTAACTGAATCGGGGCAGTCCTGGTATCCCCAAACAGATATCATTATCCCTTTACTAGTAAATTGGATTTTGATTGCACGAATAATATGGCAGAATATGAAGCATGCATCATGGGTATCCACACAGCTATAGAACATAAGATCAAAGTACTAGAGATATATAGGGATTCTGCATTAGTGATCTATCAACTCAAAGGTGAATGGGAGACAAGAGACCCCAAGTTGATCGAGTATATAAGGTTGGTCCTAGAGTTAATTAAAGAGTTTGATGACATCATCTTCTACTACCTTCCGTGAGATGAAAATCAGATGGCTGATGCCTTGGCTACTTGAGCTTCCATGGTTAAAGTGAACAAATAAGAGGATGTAAAACCTATCCAGGTGAGTATTTATGAGGCTCCAGCCCATTGTTACAACATCGAGGAAGAAGAAAAGGATGATCACCCTTGGTACTATGATATACTGTGATATGTGAAGAATCATGAATACCCTGATCAAGCAACCGAGAATGATAAAAAGGACATTGAAAAGACTGGCTAATGACTATGTTTTAGATGGAGAGATCCTATATAAAAAAGAAAGGATCAAGTGCTACTAAGATGTGTGGACACTGTTGAGGCGAAGAAAATCTTAGAAGAAGTCCATGAGGATGTCTGCGGAACACATGCTAATGGTTTTACAATGGACAGGCAAATCATGAGATTTGGATATTATTGGTCCACCATAGAAAGAGATTAACAAAATTTATAGAGACAAAATTCATACTCATTCACCTCTTCATGTTATGACTTCTCCATGGTCTTTCTCTATGTGGGGCATGGATGTCATTGGGTTAATCTCACCAAAAGCTTTCAATGGGCATCGATTCATATTTGTGGTCATCGACTGCTTCACCAAGTGGGTAGAAGCCGCTTCTTACGCCAATGTCACGAAGTTGACAGTCAGCAAATTCTTGAATAAAGAGATCATATGACAAAGTATTAAATTTAAACAATAGTACGATAGCGGAGGTCTATAGTCAATTCAAGATCTAACATCACAACTCATCACCATATTGCCCAAAAATGAATGGTGCAGTGGAGGCAGTCAATAAGAACATTAAGAATATCTTGGGGAAAATGACAGAGACTTATAAAGATTGGCATGAGAAGTTATCGTTCACCTTCCATGCTTATCGAACGTTTGTTAGAACCTCCATCGGGGCAACGCCTTTCTCATTGGTCTATGGAATGGAGGCGGTTTTGCCCATTGAAGTCGAGATTCCTTCACTCTGAGTTTTTTCATAGCTGAAGTTAGATGAAGCAAAATGGATCCAATCTCGATATGATAGTTGAACTTGATTGAAGAGAAAAGGTTGAAAGCTATCCATCATGGTCAGATGTACCAAAAATGAATGATGGGAGCTTAAGACAAAAAGGTTCGCCTTAGAGAATTCCATAAGGGAGACCTGGTATTGAAAAAGATCATTCCCATACAAAAGGAATTTAGAGGAAAATGGATACCAAACTAGGAAGGACCTTATGTGGTAAAGAAGACATTTTCTGGAGGAGTGTTGATTTTGACCGAGATGGATGGAAAAACCTACTTAACCCTATAAATTCGGATTCAATCAAGGAATACTTCACCTAAAAAAAAGAGAGGCCAAGGCAAAAACTCGCAAAAGGGCACTTTGAGCCCAAATATGTTTCGAGTTGAAAACCCAGGAAAGGGCAGCTCAGATTCAGATCAAAGATTGAACATGTGGTAGTCGCGTCTACTCAGAAGGAGAGACATTACATCTTGGGGCATCAACAAAGTACTCTAATTCTCCTAAACACATATCAAGCTCGAAATGGTCCTTAAGAAGTTTGTGCAGAGACGCTCATGCTGTGATATTTGGGGCACCTATTTTCATCTTATTCATTTCGTATTTTGGCAGCATTTTCTATTTTGATTAATCTATTTATTTTGAGCTCTGCTCCCAATAAATTTCATCTTGTACATTGTTACAACATTTTTCAAGCATTTTTACATTGAAATAACGATTAATAGACTAACAATATTCAAGTAAAATGTGTAACACCCCTCACCAGTATTCAATGTCGAAATAGGGTTTTGGAGCATTACTGGACTTACAATACATATAAACATACTTTTTTCATACATTCATACATTCATTCATTTCATACAATCATCATTCAAATTCAATCTATTTATCCCTTATACGAGCCTACGAGGCCTTAAACATGTTTTGGGAGCGGTTTGGGACTAAACCAATAACTTATGAAACTTTTACGAAGCTTTAAAAATTTTATCAAAATAGGGGACACACGCCCGTGTGGCCAGGCCATGTGGACATTCGAAATGGGAGCACATGGCCGTGTCCCATCCCGTGTTCGACCCTGTGTGACTCTCTGACTTGGGTCACCGGCCAATACACATGCCCGTGTGGATAGCCCGTGTGCCCTAAAAATGGCCATACACGCCCGTGTACCAGGCCGTGTACTAGGTCATGTCCAACTTGTAGGGTATACTGACTTATGCCAAACGGCGAAGTCACACGCTCGTGTGTGAGGCCGTGTGGAGCATACTGACTTGTTTTCAAAATCAAAACCAGGGGACACACCCGTGTCTCTGCCTGTGTGGACAAAAATAGGCCATTTACCAAGCCATTTTGCCACCCATTTTGCACATACCTATACAAGATCAATTGGTACCAATTTAATACACAAATACGCAGCCAAAAGTCATCAACCAATACATAATCATACTATTCCCATTTCAACCAATTCAAAACTTAATTCAATGCCATTTACCTATTCAAATACCTTTCAATTCAACTTACCTTACTATACATAATTCACATATATATTTCATTTAGTTAAACCATTCCAAACATGCATTATTAATTCAACCTCATTTACTCAATATAGGTCAATTACCTAACTCAAAACAAAGCCATTTGCACAT
This sequence comes from Gossypium longicalyx, assembly GCA_025698465.1. Classification (NCBI taxonomy): domain Eukaryota; kingdom Viridiplantae; phylum Streptophyta; class Magnoliopsida; order Malvales; family Malvaceae; genus Gossypium; species Gossypium longicalyx. The sequence goes on along the minus strand of CM046996.1, from coordinate 22,129,827 downwards.
CTTTATACATTAACAAATTCATCATCACAATCCAACTCAAATGGCCTAATTACATTTTCATCAAACATACCAAAATGACACAAGCCTATACATGCCATAAACCATATTTACACAACTCAAAAGTACCAAATAGATGTCCGATAGTGCAATGAAGTCTCTGACGATCCACGGATCCAAGCTAGCTTCGTAAAACTATAAAACATAGAAAATTAAACAAAGTAAGCTATAAAGCTTAGTAAGTTCGTATGTAAATATGAAATAATTACAACATTCATTAACATTTCAAAATGGATAACATAATTAACATTTAAAGCATCAAACAATGAGCTAACATAAATTTTATCCATATCATAACTCATAAGTTCTCAACTTCTTCTAACTCGTTACTTGAATTAGTTTTTCGTACATACCTGTACCGATACTTATCTATTTCTCAACAATTCTCTTATCAAAGTTATAAATGCTTACGATACAAATATTTCAATTTTTCGATGCCATAGTCCAACTATGGTCTTACACATACATTGCCAAGGCCATGTCGTGGTCTTACATTCACATGCCATAACCCGGTTATGGTCTTATTATCTGACTTGTCATAGCCCAGCTATGGTCTTATTCAGCATCTCGTTTACTTTAACCGTACATTAAATTTAATATCTCCACATTTATCTATTATAATAAATACCATCTCAATTTCATCCATCAAATAAATAGATACATATTTAAGTTCAATTATACGAACTTACCTCGTATACGGAAATAACGAAACGGACCGACTATTCAATTACTTTGCTTTTCCCCCGATCTAAGTCTGAATTCCTCTTTTCTTGATAATTGAGCCTTGAAGTAGTTGAATGATTCAAGCCCTAAAATGGTTTTCTTTCTCCTTCACATTCAACAATCAAGAAGATGAATGGCTTAAAATTTTGTTTTGTTTTAATTAAATTAACCTTTATTTACTAATTATTATTTTAACTTTTGTTATATAACTTAAAAATCATTAAATGGTTGTCCAAAATTGTCTACTCATCTTTCAAATGGTTTAATTACCATTTAAGGTCACATATTTAAAAACAAAAGCTACTTGACACCATTAACTAATAGAACAACACTTTTGCATTTTACGCAATTTAGTCTTTTTTCTCAAATTAAGCAATTAAATGATAAAATTTCTTAACAAAATTTTCACATCAACATGATATCATATTGTAAACATTAAAATAATAATAAAATAATTATTTTGACATCGAATTTGTGGCCCCGAAACCACTACTCCAATTTGACAAAAAACGGGCTATTACAAAAGGAATTCTGCATATTGCTCTGAAAGGTTTTCTAAATAATACAAGGACCTGAAAAAGGACCACTGGTCAAAACTAACCAAATCTAAGGGTTGTAAATATTTGGGAACAAATAGCTTAGATTGTGATTATTTCTTTGGGTTTTCTGTCAAAGATACTAGATCTGAACAAGAAGGCAATGTATCACATCAGTAATTGAACCTTGGCAAACAATGAGCAATGTCAACCTAAGCATTAAAAAGGGAATCATTATCAAAAAATGACATTCTGATCATAATATCCTAATCGCTTGGCATAAATATAGGCCCATGAAATGGATTCTACAGGTCATGTTCCCTAGAGAATGGTGTAATAGATCAGTGAAACCACAAATCCTATACCTCTGAAGTTATAGTGGGATAGATTGAAGTCACCGTAACAAATCTTATCTCCTTTAAGTTGTAGTAGAGCAGATTGAAGATAGCGAATCTTTTCTCTATGAAGGTTCAATAGAGCAGATTGAAGCTACAAATCTTATCTCCCTGAAGTTGCAGTGGAACAGACTGAAGATAGCAAATCTTGTCTCCTTGAAGTTGCAGTGGAGCAGATTGAAGCTACAAATCTTATCTCGTTGAAGTTGCAGTAGAGCAGACTGACGCGACATATCTTATACCTTCGAATTTGTAGTGGGTCGGATTAAATTTACTGTAGCGAGTCTTATTTCCCTAAAGTTACAGTGGAATTAATTAAAGCTACAAGTTATAAATCTTATCTCCATGAAGTTGCAGTGGAGCAGATTGAAGCTACAAGTCTTATCTCTCAGAAGCTGCAATGGAGTAAATTCAAACTATAATTCCTATACCCCTAAAGTTGCAGTGGGCTAGAATGAGGCTACTTGGAAAAGAGAAGCACCAAAGAAGTCAAGATTTGGCAAGACCTGACAAAATAGGCAACTGTAACAGGCCAATTTTGCTCAGCCCACCATAAACAAAAAGATAATAAAATAAATAAAACCAAATAAATAAAAGTCCAAGTCCAATCACAAAGCCCAATGCAAAAAGGCCCAATGGCCCAAAAACCTAAACTAGGTTCAGAAAAGCCAGAAACCCTTAGGTTTTTGGCACCGTTCCTCTCCTCGATCACACCACCCGAGGCCCTCATCCCGAGACCTAAGCGCTTTGCTGCCCTTGCACCAAAATGGCAAGGCTCAAGTCTTGTCCTCCTCGTTGACCCTCTACCGCCTCCTGCAAAAGAAAAAAAAAAGGACAACAGAAATAACAGTAGCAAATAGTAGATGGCGGAAACAAAAGAAAAAGAAGAATATGTATAATCGGCTATAAAATTCAGATTCTAAATGTATTTTTTTGGACACGAAGCAATAAAAAAAAACAACTTACAAAGAAAAAAATTTCAAAGGTGACTTATTATTTTTTTATCTATTTATTTTTTTAAAAAAACATAAAACAAAAAGAAATCAGAAACTCACCATGTCGTTTCGCGTTCCACTACCGCGAGTGGAGGAGGACACCGTCCCCGATGATGGACGGCTCCCTTCGGTGAGACGGCGGAGAAATCAAAGGGACTTCTAGAATTTTCTTACCTTTTTGTCAAGTTTTGGGAAATACCGACACCAAATTTGGGTTCTGGGAGCCGAAACAATCAAAAAGGGGGGTTGTTTTATTTTTTTGGCCACCGGGAACGGCGGAGCCCATCACCGGCGACCGGTGGCTGTCGTGGAGGCTCGCCGGATCGGAGGGGCGGCCTAGAGGCTACTGGAGAGAAAAAAAGAGAGCTCAGACCCCCTTTTTTTTTTTAAACTAAAAAAGTGAAAATTTTTAAACACTTTTTTATTTATATATCCCTATAAAACGGCGTCGTTTTGGGCTTAAGTTTCAAACGCCAAAACGGTGTCGTTTTGAAGCCAACCCCCCGACCTAACCCGACCCAACCCGGTCCTAGTAGGATCCGCGTGTTTTTTTAAAGGTGGTCTAATTGCTACTTTGGACCTTCCGCTTTTTTGCTCCTTTTCAATTTCGTCCTACTATTTATTTTTTTTATTTTCACCCCTTCTTTTTGGATTTTTGTGCAATTTAGTCCCTAGACCACTGTGGACCCGTTTAGGGGATGACACGTGTCCCAGGGTTTGGAATAATTACCCATTTGGTCCCTATCCTTTTTAGCGCATTTTATTTTAGTCCTTTATTCTGTTTTATTATTTTAATTTACTTATTTTATTATGTTTTTTACTTTTAATTTTGTTTAAATTATGATTCAGTCCTTTATTTATTTAATTTCAACCTTTTATGAACTTTATTTATTTATTCATTTATTTATTATTTCTTTATCCTTTATTATATTTAAAATTTATATTATTTTCCCTTTTATTTGCATATTTGTTCCCCCTTTCCTTATTTATTTTGCAATTTATGCTTCAAACTTTTCTTGAATCTCAATTTAATTCATATTTTGGTTAGCTTTGCTTCTTTATTTACTACATCATTTATTTAGCATTTAAAATTTATATATTTATATATATATTATTTTATAAATCTATTATATCATGTATTTATACATTTTATTTTATTTTATCCTTGTTATTATCATTATTATTTTATTTATTCATATTAGTACTATGATAGTAATCACAACATGATTGTCTCTTAATTTTGTTTTTATTATCATTATAGATGCATCGATATTATATATTAGTATAACATTTCTTTGGATTTTATCTTCTTATTCTTCTTTATCTACTTATTTATTTATTTATTCGTTTATTTATTGTTTTAACATCATCATTTCATTTTTTTCAACTATTATTCTATTTCACTCTCACTAAATCACTATGTCATGTTTCGTGTTCAACCCGTTTACTAGGCCAAAACGTGTTAAAAATATATATCTTTATCATTTCAAAAAAAGGGTTATATTCGTTCCACCTAACGTATAGGAAATATTTAAAACTGAGGCAATGCTCGTTGTTTTTGGGATTCGAACAGTCGTACTCCAAAATTACGGGGTATGGCATCTTCTTAGAACTGAAATAACCGAATATCCTATTCAAAATAAAAAAACAAGATTTAAGTAATGATTAAACGATGATTATTCTTGTTTTCGAGGATTTGAGACATCGTGTCCTAACTTACAAGGCACAATCTTCTCTTATCGATTAACTTGAAATAAGGCCTTTTCATGAAAATTAATTTAGTTGAGTGATATTTTATCATGCAAAGAGGGATCGTATTTTAAATTTGCTCCGAATTTTCAATTTTTGACATCAAAACATTAAGTAACCAACTAGGTACCAATTTTGGGCGTTATAAGGGTGCTAATCCTTCCTCATACGTAACCAACTTCCGAACCTACATTCTTGGATTCCGTAGACTAAAAAGTATCATTTTAGGAAAATCTAATCTTTTATAAAGATGGTTAAAATTTGAGGTGACTCGATTACACCTAATAAAAAGGACGGTGACGACTCTATTTTAGTTCTTTAAAAAAAACAAAAGTCGATTTCAAAAAGGTTTTGACAATCCAATTCAAATACATTAAAATAATTAAATTCATGTAATTGACCCTTGATAAACCATAACATATACATATTTTTATCCCATGCTTGGCCTATGTATGGATGATTTTTTCTTGGTTTCATTGAATTCGATGCTCCTGATCCTTTAAATTCATGTTTTATACTTAGGTGAGCATAGGAAGGCGAAAAGAGCAAGAAACGAGCCAAAAACGGACAAAATAGGCTAATTTCAGTGTTCAACACGGGCATGACACACGCCCGTACGATGCAGCCATGGACGTCACACGGTCATGACAACGGGCGTGCTTGAGGCCGTGTGGGAACTTGCACAAATATTGAAACGTTCAACAAGTCAAGATAAAACACAGGCTGATGCCACGGCCGTGCCCGAAGCAGTGCGCAATCCTGATTACTAGACACAGGCGTGTTGAACCTATCACGGGCGTGGGAGAAACGAATGAATCACCACATGGCCATGCGATCCGGCCGTGTGGGCCACACAGTCTATACGCATGGGCGTGTCCACAAGCCGTGTGCGATACTAACTTAAATCATCAGACCATTAGCACAAGTCATGAACACGGGCGTGGTGTACCAAACACGGGCGTGTCGAAGGGACCGTGTGCGACACTAACTTAAGATTTCACGAAAAACACGGGCTAGGACCATACCACACGGCCATGGACCACGGCCGTGTGGTCCAAAATAGGGCCTGCACGACTGTGGTCCCCTTTGTTTCCCCCTTAACCTTAATTTTCCCCCATTTCCTATTTAAAACCCTACTATCACTATTCATCAACCTTTCCACTATTCACCTTCTCCACTCCGGCCACCATTCTCTGACGAACCTCCGGTGACAAACACCCTACTCCCCTTTCTGTTATTTCTTCCTCTCTTTCATCTCCCTTTCTTCATCCTTGCTTAACCTCATAACCCCCTTTTCCTCCTTCCCTCACACAAATCGCAACCCCCTTCCCCATTTCGCGCACCACTGTCGACCACCTAGCCGCCGTCCACTCAAACAATAACCTTACATCATGACAAACACTCGAGGAAAGAAAACTTTCGTCCCCAGCTCTAAAAAAGTGAAAGGGATCAGGTGCGACCTCTTCGAGTGCCACCACTGAGATCCGCCATCCATTCCTTCAATTTCCACCAGGTCCCTAAGAAGAATTATTTCAGATTCTATGTGCCCGACCCCATGGTGTGGGCCGTTGCATCGATTAGGCCGCATTAGAGTAGGTCTACCTAGCTGATTCAGTTCGGGCCTTCCTTGCCACCGCTCCGTGGGACTACTTATTTGACATCATCGAGCCGACGTATCTAGAGTTAACTTTGGAACTATGCTCGACATTTCAGTTGCAAACAGTTATGGCAGAGTACGACGACCTAGGAATAGTCCAATTCCGCCTTGGCGGTCTAGTACAGCAGTTGAGTGTCCCAGAATTTAGAGCTGCCTTAGGACTCTATACAAACGATTTTATGGAGGCCGACAATTTTCCCCACCTCCACCGACACATCCATTATGCACCTTCATCGTATTGGGCAGCCCTCATGCCTGCTACAGGCATCTATGACCCTAGCCGCTCAAAGGCATCAGCTCTAACTCTAGCTCTGCGATATCTCCACACCCTTTTTGTACACACATTAATAGGGAGACGGGAGAGCACTGGCTTCGTTAACGCTAACGACGCATACTTCCTGTGGAGTATGAGGCAAGGGCAAATTTTTGATCTCGCATACTTCATCGCCCTTGCCTTTCGCCATCAGACAGAACGACACCAAAAAGGAGTCATCAGCATTGGCCCATATCTGACTCATCTAGCTCGATACTTTGGGCTCCTGAATACAGTGGCGCAGTCCTCATCGCTCACACTCATCGGCCAGATATCCCCTCAGGGTATCCAAAGTATGCTCCATATGGTGATGATAGAGCACCGTCATGGGTTCGATCCTTCTCAATACCGACTAGCACGAGCTACCAATGAGGATGACCTCGAGGATATTCCTGACTATATCCCTTCATTTCAGGAGGACGCACCTTCTCAGCCACAACCGAGTCACTGACCAGTTCTTGCGGATGCTTCATTGATGGAAGTTTCTGACCACCTGAATCACTTTGAGCAATATTGCACTCAGCGATTCGACAGCACAGAGGCGACTCCACAACAAATTTTCCAGCATTTTCACATATCGCCTCCAGCACCACCACCTCATGATCCAGCTGCTGATGAGGACTTTTGAGTCCATTTATTTTTCAATTTGTTTTTATTTTATTTTATTTTCATTTTTACGTTTAATTTTATCTTTATTTTTCATGTTCTTAAAAGACTGTTATTAGTATAGTTTGAATTTTCTTTTATCTAGTTGTTTCATTATGACTAACCATAACAACCCTATCAATATAACACCTTAAAACATTACTGATGGCATCGCAGTTTCAAAAGGTTCAGTCGATTGGTGCTACTCAAGAATATACAAACAATCCTCCACAACTGCTATGTCCTGCTCGACCACGACCATCGCCACCACAACACCGACCGCCACGATAACTTCTTCGCTGGGTGCTGTGATTGTGGAACCCAACCTCTGCCACCACCTTCACCTCTGTCTACATGTCACATACACATCACTTCCAATGTCTTTAAACTTGTTTCTGCTCTTTCAAGGATTATATTCGAATTCAGGGCAGTTTCATTTCTCTCACTCTCTTCTAATACTATGCTTATATTATTATTATCTATCTTTGTACATTGAGGACAATGTACATCCTAAGTGTGGGGAGGTTATTTATATGATTCTTAAAAAATCCCTGAATTTTTATCTCGTTCTCAAATAATTTCCTCATACTATTATTAGAGTGAATTCTGATTTATTTATAATTTTTATTAATATGTTTTGAATTTAATCATAGGGAATTGTGCATTGATTGTTTAAATTTTAAAGGCATGAGAGAATCAAGCATGATAAGTTGACTTTTGAAAATTAAAATTTCTAAGTTGTTTCCATGAATTGAGGTATTATCTTGAAGTTTTGAATTTACAGGATTGACATCAAATACCTATAATTTTTGTGAGATTTTGAGCCTTTTAGAGCACATATCTTTCTTGCTCACTGATTTTAATGGTTATGAGTATGTCAACATTGAATTTTTATTCTAGAACTTGCTTCGATTATGCATGTCAAGACTACACCTTTGATTTGATATACTGAGATGATAAAGGCACTTAGGTTTTAATCCACTTACCCTAAAAAAAGCCTACCCACATAAATGACCCTTAGTGAACCCCTTTGAGCCTTAACCATTGTTTCTTGATTTCTCCCTTAATGCTAAACCACAACTTAACCCTTTTTGATTCGTCAAGAATTTTTCCCTTTCTATTGACTCTCTTTTTATCGTGATTTGATTTGATTAGTTACTTAACTATTTTCGTTCATTTCAGTTGCTAAATTATTCCTTACTATGCTATCCATTATAGTTATTATTCTTAAATATATATTTATTCATATTATAAAGAGCTCGGATTAGTTAAAGTTATTATAGTGAGAAAAAGCTCACTTTATTTGTTCCGAATGGTTTTGATTTTAGCACTTATTCGTAATTCAGTATTCATCTTTATTTTTCTAAGTTTGGTAATTTATTAAATTAATCTTGATTCTAACCTTCTTTTTCAGTCTTTATCCACACCTTTAACCCAAGCCCCATTACAACCCTATTAAAGACCTTTTGATTTGTGTATCACCTCATTTATAGTGGTGGAGATTTTACTTTCATGCAAGCCTATGGTAATAACTTTTCATGTTTGACTATTGAGCGTTTAATTATTGAACCTTAAACACTTTGAGTGATTTGAGTGAATCTTTAGTGAGGATGTCAACCCTTGTCGATTTGGAATTAAAGGTAATTACTTAGATAAAAGGGGATACCTATGAGTTTATGATTAAAATGCTCAACTTGGATTGTTTAAAAATTTGATACTCTTTTAGTTGAATTCTCAATGTATGACTACTTGTGGATTATTTCAAACATTATTGACGAGAATTATAAGTTGAGAAGAATTTATTTTAATTGTGAATTGAGGATTTTGCTTGAGGTCAAGCAAATGCTTAAGTGTGGGGATATTCGATAAACCATAATATATACATATTTTTATCCTATGCTTGGCCTGTGTATGGATGATTTTTTTCCTGTGTATGGATGATTTTTTCTTGGTTTCATTGAATTCGATGCTCCTAATCCTTTAAATTCATGTTTTATACTTAGGCGAGCATAAGAAGGCAAAAAAAGCAAGAAACGGGCCAAAAACGGACAAAATAGGCTAATTTTAGTGTTCCACACGGACTAGGTACTTCCACACGCCCGTGTGTCATGGTCGTGTCGACACTAAATCAAGTCAGAATTACACACGACCTGAGCACTTTCACACAGGCGTGGGACACGGTCGTGTCCCTGTTAGACCCAAGTCTAATTCTATTCGGAAAAGGCTAATTTTGGCTATTTTGGGCATTCCAAAGTCTATTTAAACACCCTAGAAGAGGATCAAGGGGGACACGTAGAGTAGGAAGTAGAAAATACTCAAAGATAGTTATCGGAATCAGCTCGGAAGTAGGATCTACTTCAAGACTGAAGAACTCCATTCAATTTCCTTAGAAGTTCTTTGGGTTTCTTTATATTTTGTTGTTTTCCCAATTTTGAGATGCTTTTCATTATTATGAACTAAACTCCCTAAATACCTAAGGGAGATGAAACCTAAGACGAATCTTATTACTATTTGAATTATATGATAAATACTTGTTCTTATTATTAATTGTGAGTTTTAACCCTTGCTTTAATATTCCAGGATACTAATTCAGGTTTTTGATGTGCTTACTCAGTGGAGCAAAAGTCCCTGTTTAAGAGTAGATCATTCATAACTAAGCGGAGTTACATGCAATCCTAGAGATAGGATGACATAAATCTGTCGGATTAGAGTCAAATCTAATAAGGGAATCCATAGATCGAGTTAATGGGATAATAGGGGTTTTAATTAAAAAGAGATTTCGATTAATCAACCTAGAGTCAGTTGTTTTTAGTCTCGAGAGAGATATTAACATAAATCAGGGACTTCTACGGATTAAGTCAAGTGAATAAATCGTCTAATTCAGAAGTAATAAGTGAAGTCTAGGAGGATTCTTCCTTGGGTATTGTCTTCTTCATCGGTTTTTCAAAAAGTATTTTCCAACTTTAATCTCTGTCGTAATCTTAGTTAATTAGATAATTAGTCTTAGTTAAAATATCATTTTTAATTATTAGGCTAGATAATAAAAAGATAGTAATTACTAATACTTTTAGTCCTTGTGGATACGATATTTTCGGTCTCACCATAACTATACTACTGTTCGATAGGTGCGCTTGCATTAGTCAAATATTTAGTTAGTTTAGTGACCATCAACCCTTTAATGATATTTTATACTATTACCCTAAACTTTTACATTTTATTCAACTTAATCCCTAAACTCGAAACTTTCAAATTAAACACAATTAAACTCAAGCCATGCTGACTGAATTTTCCATAGTCCCTATACAGCTCATATTATGAAATATTTATCATATTTTCAAAAGAATTTCATGTAATTTTACTATTTTAATAATTTAGTCCCTAAACACTAAAATCAACCAAAATTATTTTAAAAATAGTCCTATTTAACTATCAAACTTAGAAATCTATCATCAAACTTCAAAAACACCAAAAATTAATCAATGGAATAAATCAAAACATTTAACAGTTTTATGAATTAGTCCCTAGGTTAGTTAGATTAAGCTACAACTATATCAAAAACATTGAAAAAAATCGTTAGAAACAGACTCGAAACACATACCATGCGAGGTTTATTTAGCTCGGCCAAAACTTCCATTATTCACCCATAGAGTATTCGGTTTTTGAACAAAAGAAAATAAGGAAGAAGATGATGTTTTCATCTTTTATTTAATTTTTACTTATTTATCTAACTATCATTTTAACCGTTAAATTAACCAAAAATTTCATATCATGCCAAACCAAACCAAACCATCCACTACAAAAGAATATGGTCTAATTACCTTTTAAAGCCTTCAATTCATACTTGTATACTCATTTGACACAATTAAACCTATAGCAATTAAATGTTGCAACTTCTACAATTTAGTCCTTTTTCCTTAATTAAATATTTAAACATCAAAATTTCTGAACCAAATTTTAATATCCCCAAATAATCACTCTGTAAATATTTAATATAAATATTTACAGGCTTGTTTTATAGAAACAAGGTCCCGATACCTCGATTTCCAAAACCACTTAACTTTAGGGACAAACCACTTGTACTTAAATGCTTGTTCAATTAGCTAAAATGATCAAATTAAAATTTAATAATAATATCACATTTGACTCATAAATATGGACTCACTCGTCGGATTTGTGGCCCTAAAACCACCTTTTTGACACCACTGTAAGACGAGCTGTTGCATTTTTATGCAAAAAAAAAAAATTAAAAGGCATGTAAAGAAAAGCATTCAATAAGAAAATCTAAAGCAATAAATATAAAAGGAACAAACTTTAACAAATAAAAAGTAAAAGAAATTGAAATACATTAAACTAAATCTGAAAATGTTTTACAACCAAGTTATATGAACTAAAGGTGAAAATAAACCTAAGCTACAATGATAACAAACTAAACTAATACTAAGGACAACTAAAACAAGAAGAAAAGTTGTTGGGAAATGTAAAATTTGCAGCTAAGGAAATGAAAATAAAAAACCCTAGAAAAAGAGAAAGAGAAGCTAAGAGAAAACCTAAGAAAAACTAAGCTTAAACTAAGAAATGTAGCCTCCTTTCACTCTCAGCCAAAATTGGCTGATATAGCAACTATTCTAACCCAATTTATGTGCCCAAAATACCCTTGAATGGGCCTTCAATGATTGTGCTTTGGTATCTGCATATAATGGACCACTAGTAAGGCATGTTAGTTGCTAACCAAATTGTTGTATGTGTTGGGCCACTAGTAGGGCATGTTAGTTGCTAACCAGCCTAGCGTTATGGGTGATGCCATGGGTAAGGCATGTTAATTGTTAACCATGACAAAGAGCCATGATTTTGTGGGAAAACATGCATATGTTCGAAATAACATGGAATAAGAAATCTATGATGAGTTGTAAATATGATATCTGAGATTAGCACAAGGAAGGCATAGGAAAGAGTAAGAAAATGTGAATTTGGATTTGTTGCATGTAATACATGTTACGTATATTTGTAGCAAGTTTGTAACAGTCCGGTTTAGACCCTAGTTAGAACAGTGATTTCGAGACCACGTAAACGATTCTAAAAAATATTTTAATATTATTTTCTGTGTCTGTGATATGTGAATTTATGTCTGCAAAGTTTCTGTGATTTAATTTGTCTGTTTCTGTGCTTAATTATGATAAAAGACTAAATTGCGTAAAATGCAAAAGTTGCATGCTAATTGTTAAAGGCATTAAATTGCTATAAAAAGAAAGTGTGAAACACTTGCATGTCAATTTGACCATTGACAGTGCATTTTGTCATAAAAGGACATGTGTTAGGTAAAATTTTATGTTAATTCATTAAGGGTAAAATGGTAAACTAATTTTTAATGTTATGATTAATAAAATAAAATGAAAGGAAGCCATTTTATCATGCATGATAGCTGAAAATCAGCAAAAATAAGTAAGGTTTGAAGCTTTTATACATTCAGCACATTGGTAGCTAGATTGAGGTATGAAATTTGTTCGGTTTTTTATAATTTCTATGTATCTGTAATCGTTGCTTCGTGTTCTTCAAAACCCATGTCTGAATTTCTATTTCTGTTGAAGATTATGAAATGTGCCATTGATGATAATATGAGCTTTGTAATGTTTTTATATGGATTATGAAAGATATATGTAAGATTATCATGCTTTGTTCTTGAATTTTTTATAGAATAGAGCTATTTGGGCTAATTTGTGAAAATAAGGTTTTGAATGACTAAATTGTGATTTAAATATGTTATTTGGGCTTGTATGGAAGCTATGTATATTTGGCCAAACTATAGTCTTGGTGAATTTTGCATATTTGTGATTTTGTGAAAAATAGACTAAATTGTCAAAGTGTGAAAATGTAAGGGCTAAAATGCAAAGTGCCCTAAATATGTGTTCATGGATTATTTTGAATGAAATGAGTGATTGAATGGTTGAATTTGAATTGTATTAGATCAAGAACAAAGAAAATCGGACTTAGATCGAGGGAAGTCCAAAATAGTTTAATAGTCGACTCATTTTCGTCTGAAATCCGTACGAGGTAAGTCAAAATACAATTACATGTTAAATCGATTGAATGTTGTATATACTACTTATATTTTGTATTGGACGGCTATGAGAGCATGATGAATGAATTTCGAGTAAAGTATCTGAAAAGCTCTGTATGTTTCTAAAGGAACATTGACATCGATCTGAGATATCGTGTAAGATCGTGTCTGGGACACAGGCCTCGATTTGAGTTTTACATGTAAGACCATGTCTGGGACATCGGCATCGTATTTAATTTCATGTAAGACCCTATTTGGGATAGAGGCATTGATACTGAATTACATGTAAGACCCCGTCCGGGACATCGGCATTGTACCCGTTTATGAGTATCTGTATTGTTTCTGAACCGTCTGATGATAGAGTACGAGATATGGGAATGAAAATATGAAATGTATAATCTATACAGGTACGTTTATATCGTACTAAATTTCTGAATATGAAAGATTTTGTTTTTGTGAAATAAAGAATGCGAGGTATGTACTAAATCATGGAAATGAAACATGACATGTATACAAGCGAATGAGCATGGTTAGGCTCATGAATTACTCTGTGATATGGCTATACTATTGACTTTTACTTTATATGCTTTAATAGTGAGACTAGTTGTATTTGGCTTACAAAGCCCTTTGTAGCTTACTCTGTGTGATTTCTGTCTGTTCTATAGTTATCGTAGCTACTGAAGGCTCAGGAATAGTCGAGGATTGTCACCATACTATCAAACTCATTTTGGTACTTTTGAAAGTGTAAATTTTTGAAGTATGGCATGTATAGGCTAGAATGTTTATATATTTAAGCTTTGATATGTAAATATGTTATGTCATGAGAGTTGGCTAGCAAATGATATGTTTGTGTATAGTTTTGGTAAATGGATTGTGATGCCAAATTGTGTATGCTTGTAATGGTTATATAGCCTTGTATGTGGTGGTCATTTTGAAATATGCCAAGTTGAGGAAATGGTAAGTTTAAGCATGAGTTTGAAAGTGTCATAAGTGAGCTATGAAATGAACATTTTTGGCATGTTGTTGTAATAAAATTTTAATGTATTTTGATATTGATTTGAATAGGTTATTGAATGATGATGATTTAGTTATAATGAAGCATGTTTTGAGCATGGAATTGCCTAAAAAGTTTGGTATAAATGTTGTTTAATAATGCTTGTAGGAATGACCCAAAAAGGGGTGGTAAATTGCTTAAACTAAGCCTGTATTGTGCCACACGGTCAAGGAACACAGGCGTGCCTCATGGCCATGTATGCAAAGAAATAACCTCTTAAGATCACACGATTAAGACACATGGGCGTGTCATATAGCCGTGGGCTTAAGTCAGTAACCAGCTAAGTATTACACGGCCATGGCACACGGCCGTGTCTATTGGCCGTGTGTAAAAGTCAGTATATATACTCTGTTTTGGCACGGCTAGATCACATGAGTGTGTCTAGTGCCCGTGTAAGGCACACGGCCTGGTCACACGGGCGCGTGACCTTAACAGAATTGAAAATTTTTCTAAGTTCTAAAAATTTTGAATGTGTTCGATTTAGTCCTGACCTTTTCTAAAAGTATGTCTTAGGTCTTGGAGACCTCCATAAGGGATGAATTGTTGATTTCCTTATGCATTAATATTATGTGATATCTATGATTCTGTATTGATCTGTAATGTTCTGACTATCTAGTAATGCCCCTTACCTATTCCGGCGATGGTTACAAGATAGGGGTGTTACAAAGTTATAAGACCACCAAACAGCAAGGTTGACTATTTAGTTGTATTGCATGATAAGTATTAAATCTTAATCTCAATTAATGTGTTTTGGGTGAAACGTATTTATTAGTTGTAGTGCTTAGTGTATTCTTGTAACACCTCTTACCCGTATCCGATGTCAAGACAGGTTTCGAGGTGTTACCAGACTTAAACATTTACAACATGCAAAACTGGGACACAAAATTTTTGCCCAAAATTAAAACATCTCAAACACATGCATTTCGTCCCTTATACATGCCTTTGAAGCCTATACATACATCGAGGTGGTTCGGGACTAAACTAAGAACTTTAAAAATCTTTTGGCAACTTAACCAATTTTCTTATTTTGGAGAGTCACACGCCCGTGTGGGTTGGGCCGTGTGGCTTGGGACATGCCTGTGTCCTCAGCCCATGTAACTCTCTGTTTATGACATCAGCCAATTAAATTGATCCACACGGTCAAGCCACACGCCCGTGTGCTAGACCGTGTCCTCCACACAGCTGAGACACATGGCCATGTCTCTGCTCGTGTGGCCAACACTTAGGTTATTTTTCAAGCCTTATGTTGTCCTTAACTCTTTTTTATCCTTTACACATCATGGACCCAAGTTAATGCAACCAATTATATTCACACGTCATACCTTAACCCATAGCAGGAATAATTAGGCTTACAAGCCATAACCATAATAAGCCACATCTCATGGCTATATGTAATGGATCAATATAAGCCGATACATTTGGCTAATCATAACAACAACTAATATAAAAACTAGTCCTTATACATGCCACTCACTTGAAAGTGTTTAATACACGTATGACAATACTCTGGAGTTGATAGCTTGATAGTGTAATGCTGCCTCCGATGATCTCCAACCCTAAGCTGACCTGACAAAACTAAAAGAAATGGAAGGAGGGAGTAAGCTTTAAGCTTAGTAAGCTCACATGAAAATAATAAGCAAAGTGATAACATGTTATTTTCAAATTCTTTTTATTTAATCAAATTCCAGCTAAGTTGTTTTCTCGAGTCACTATAATTAAATTATTTATATCTGGAGTTACAAGACTCCAAATCAAGTTTTGTTAATTTTCCTAGAAACTAGACTCATATCCCTTCCTACCATAAAATTTTCATAATTTTTGGTCTAGCCAATAAGTACAGTTTATTATTTAAAGTCTCCCATGTTTCGCTGTTTGACAGCTTCGACCTTTCTTCACTAAAATTTATTTATCTCATAGTACGAGACTCGGATAATGTTCCTGTCTCTTTATCCTAAAATTATACTCATTAAGGATTTATTTCATATGATTCATAACTCATAATTATTTTTGTAAAATTTCTAGTGATTTTCCCAAGTTAGAATAGGGGATTTCGAACTCATTCTGACTCTGTCTCACAAGAATTCAAATATCTCATAATAAAAAATTCTTTTTCTTACACCGTTTCCTTTATATGAAATTAGACTCATTAAGATTTAATTTCATATATTATTCAGCCTCTAATTCGAATTCCAAAATTTATGGTGATTTTTCAAAGTCGGGCTATTGTTGCTGTCAAAAACTATCTTAGTACAACATAATGATAATCATCTCAAGTTTGTCTTAGAAATTATTCTTATAAAAATCACTCATTCATTTGCACTCTTATCACAAGTCTATTTCTTTTCACATGTCAAACACATACTCATGGGTTTCGAGTACGTACCTATGCTATCTCTTAGCACAACCACTCATCCAAACAGGACAATCATATGCATCATACTAGTATCAACTAAGCATAGGTGAGTCTATCATGTCGTTTTTCTTTATATCACTATGTATGTCATTATCGTTGAATTATTGAATTTTCGATGGACATTTCCTTTTCCAGTTGTACACTCGAGGTGTACGTTTCTTTCTGAGTGGTACACACAAAGTATACCTTTCCTTTTCATATGGTATACACAAAGTATACATTTCCTTTTCATATGGTATACACAAAGTATACCTTTCCTTTTCAAGTGTACACACAAAGTGTACATAACCTTTTCATGTGGTATACACAAAGTATACCTAACCTTTTCACATTCAATAGCCGAAGCTATCCCGTTTCACATTTGATAGCCGAAGCTATCCCTTTTCACTTTCGATAGCCGAAGCTATCCCTTTTCACTTTCGATAGCCGAAGCTATCCCTTTTCACATTCGATAGCCGAAGCTATCCCTTTTCACATGGTACACACAAAGTGTACATTTCCTTTTCATAATGAGATCAAAAGATTACCCTTTCGGGACAACCTTTACTGCAATATATGCAAGACCTCATTTACACGGTAACCACTCGTTTCTTTTAAATATCATATTCCATCAAATTTATATTAACATCAAATTCAATACAATTATAACAAGATATATTTCATGTATAACAATAATAACATGAATAATAGGCTTATTAAATCACGCGAACTTACCTCGGATCCAGAAATGGCAATTTACTATTTTAGTCTATAACTTTGTATTTTCCTGATGTAAGCACAAATCTCGATTTTCTTGATCTATAATATCACATTTAGCCTACTAATTAGTCACATTATTCATATGGGTCTAAAAATCATATTTTTACAAATTTTCATTTTGACCCCTAAACTTTCACATATTTGCACTTTTGCCTCAATGCTCGTAAAATGATTTTTATTCAATTTCCTTACATTTTAAGTCTAGCTGAATCATTTTCATAACTATGGCAGCCTCCAATTCCCACTAAATCACCCTTTTATGACCAATTTTACAACTTTTACAAAACGGTCCTTACGAACGTTTTCATCGAAAACCGCTTAGTAAAAGCCATTTATTTAACACCCAACACTCATTTTCTACCATTAAACATCAAAATTCATGCATGTCACAAATGGGTAAATTTTTAAACATAAGCCCTAGCTCAAAATAATGGTAGAAATGAGTAGATCATGTTATCGAGATTTCAAAAATTTAAAAATCATTAAAAACAGGGCTAGAACGGACTTACAATCGAGCTTTTTCGGCCATGGTTTCTCCATGCAATTTTCGGCCAAGAGGTTGAATATGGACAAAATTTGGCTTTTAATTTTGTTTTTAATTCATTTTAATAACTAAATGACCAAAATGCCCTTAATGAAAAACTTTGAAAACATGCCTAACCATGTCCATTTTTGTCCACCAACTTAACCATTGGTATAATTACCATATAAGGACCTCCAATTTAAAATTTCATGACAATTAAACACCTCTAACATGTAGAACTCAACTTTTGCACTTTTTACAATTCAGTCCTTTTTACTAAATTGAGTACCCAAACGTCAAAATTTTCGAACGAAATTTTTACAAAATCATTTCATGAAATCATAGACCATAAAAATATAATAAAAATGAAGTTTTTCTCATCGGATTTATGGTCCCGAAACCACTATTCCAACTAAGCCCAAAATCGGGATGTTACAATTCTATTTGCCAATAGAGAGTTATACTTAATAGGCATTTAGATTCCAGTTAACAGGTATGTCTGGGATGACAGAGTAAGTGAAGGTAGCTTTTTTGAAGTATCCATTTTGTTGATGTTAGTGAAACTTTTCTTTGGGAAAGGTGTTGCATACTGTATTCGACAAATGTTAAAGTCTGCCAGTGGATACTATCCGCCAAGGATAAATATCCACTATTGTCATATGTAAGAGGGTAGAAGCTCAATTGTCTTTACGAGAAGTCTGTTAACTTATTTTTAGTGTATGTATATATATGTGATCGCCTCAAGACTTAATAACGTCTAGAGTGTGAATACTGTAATAGAATCAAGAATTACGAGGCGGTATCCGCAAGCATACCGATTTAGTTGTAATATAGATTTTACAACAAAGTAAGTAAGTACTCCGAGGATCATACCTAAGGGAGGCGAGTACTAAATCAATCTTAACCTAAACAATTAAAGATCTAATTAATACTTTAAGTCAGTTATAGTATGAAAGTAAAATAAGAGATAATTTTAGGGTTTCTTAAGCTAAGGAAATAAAATAACATAAAAAGAGAAAATTGCAAGAGATAGAGAGAAATAAAGTGAATCAAATCTGAAAATGGGTGATTAGATTGCTTCAGCAATCTCAATCAACTGTCGTCTCAAGTTCTTCGTCAATCAACTAGTCGCTACCCTAGCAGGATCTTCCGATCTTCCACTAACGTAATGAGTTAAGAACTGCTTATCTTCCGACCTCACAGTCCAGACTGATTTAGGGTCAAGGTGTTCATGGATGGGCAACACAATTAATTCTCACCTTGATGACTTTTTGGGATTGTCAGGCCTAGAGTTTGTTTCACATTCTTTCTTTCTCAAACAATTGATCCGTTGAATAACCCTACAAAATAGTTAAGAGATCATACTTCTACTCACTAACCCCTCATAGAAGGATTAGTTCCTCATGGCTTTCGTTAACAAACATGGAATAAATGGAAGAATTAATCATAGAGAATGGATTGAAATAGAGAGTTTAAGAAAATCCTAATTGATATTGATAATAAGCATAAATCCACAGAAGTTGATATCTTTTACAATCAGATCTCTTGAAGAAAGAAAATAACTAAAACTAAGAAAACCTAAGAAGGAAAGAGAACAAGACTAAATTTGACGGAAAAAAACTAGGTTAAAACTTAAATGCCCTTTACATGTGCTAAAGGGGCCTATTTATAGCCTTCAAGTAGTCGTCGTCTTTAACCGTAGGTTAGCTGATGTTTTTGAGCTTAAAGTTCGATTGTGCAAACCAAAACACCCTTGCTTTTTATTTTATTCTCGTCACAGGGTCGGTGTCGCGATGTAGCAACCAGCATGTTCCTCTGTAGCCATCTTCAGGGGGTATGTTACGACACCCTCAGCCTGTGTCGCAACATTGAAAGCAATTTCTCACTTTCTCTATTTTGCTCCCTATGTTGCGACATTGGATCCCCTATGTTGCAACATAATGTCCAGTATTGACCCGAAATGCCCTCTAATGGTCTCTTGCACACTCATAAAGTATGTTAGCTCTCCCTTAGGCCTCATTTAGCCCTTAAGGTTAGTAAAAGTTTAACACCCCTTACCCGTATCCAAAGCCAAAACAGGGTTCGAGGCATTACCGGACTTTAACACAAGCACACATACAAAACCAGGCCATAAAATTTTCGTTCAAATCAATTTCATTCATACATATACAAATTGTCCCTTATAAGGGCCTATGAGGCCGCAAACATACATCGAAGGTGGTTTGGGACTAAACTGAGAACTTTAGAGAACTTTAGGATAACTTAGAAAATCTTCATACTTTGGAGAGTCATACGCCTGTGTGGGTAGGCCATGTGGTCTCACACGCCCGTGTGGCTTGGGACACGCCCGTGTAACTCTCTGACTATGACGTCATCAATCAAATAAGGTCACACAGCCAAGTTACACGCCCATGTGCTTGGGCCGTGTGGTGAATTAAATTCCAAAAATTAGGTGCAGACTTCACACAGCCTGGGTACATGCCCATTCCTAAGGTCGTGTCCTTCACACGGCTGAGACACATAGCCATGTCTCTGCCCGTGTGTTTACCACTGGGCATTCTGTTTTGCATAATTAGGGTACAGGGGACACACAGCCAGATCACACGCCCATGGGCCAGACCGTGTGTCACACACGGCCAAGACACATGCCCGTGTGTCTAACCGTGTGGACAATTTTTAGGCTATTTTTCCAAGCCATTTGCCACCCTTAAACACTCACATACTCAATCCTACTTCATAGCGTACAGCATGGCACCTTTGACTATACAAGCATTCACCATCATGATTAATCCATGTCTTTGTACTGTGGACATATCACATACTCCCACCATCATACTTCCATATGACATTCCACACCAATTTCATATTATATCATCTTTATAATTCTTCTTTCAAGTTACTCAGTTACACGATAAATATGGTCATGCCTATTAGTCCCTATTCATTCGCTTAATACATATGCCATTTGTCTCACATAGCATCCACAAGTAACCAAACCACATCAAAACATAATAATCATAATACCATCATGAGCCAACACATTTGGCTAACCAATATTGACACATATCAAAAGACCAAGTCCCTATACATGCCATATCCAAAATGATAAAGCTAAATATACCCAAATGTTCAATTGATAGTGTGATCGAGTCTCCGACGTTCTCCGATCCCGTAACTAGCTTGACGAAACAATAAGAGATGGAAAAGAAAGAGGGTAAGCATAAAGCTTAGTAAGTTCACATGCAAATAAAAGACAACTTAAACAAGCTTGAATCATGCATTTAACATAACAAACATAATCTTGCATTTTATCAATTCTCATAAACTTATTCCTCTTATATATATCAATACATGTTCTTACAACGAGCTCATCATATTTCATGTCATTCACATGAGTTCAATGTACATACCTGTGCCCACTTGCACATTATAACTTACTTTCGTGTTTTGATGCAATCGTTACGATTACTCATAGAACTTCTTTGAACTACCCATTGAACACTCGAAATGCTATCGGATACATCGGAAGTTTGCACCTAAGTGTCTTATATGTAGCCAATGCTACTTCATATCTCAGATCACATGTTGCTCGTTTACGAGCTACTTACGGGTCTGTTTATGCAGGCTATCAGGTATCCGCAACCATAAATAACATATACGAGACCAGTACTCAGACGCCAAAACATGTGTTACATATATCATGAACTCAGACCACAACTCAATGAGTTAGGAAGTCACATATATCATGAACTCAAACCACAACTCAATGAGTTCAGATTACATAATTCCTAGTGACATGTCACTTGTATCCTAACTATTCCTAAGGTTCAAACGGGATTCTTTGATACCACATTTCTATCGAACTTGCTCGTAACGTCGATTTCAATGCTCATAGCACAAATCACATACTCATAATAATAATAAAGTATTAACATTCACTCGATATCAAAGCAATAGAAATATGACATAACATTTTATATGAACTTACCATACATGTAATAGCAAAGCATTTAAAGTATTATACATGTTGCATCATTTGCAAATGAACTTACCTTGATACAAAAATGATAGAAACGAGCCTAATCCTCGTAAACCTTGTTTTTCCCCGATCAAGACCCGAATCACGTTTTTCTTGATCTATAATACCAAATTTAAATTGTTCAATACATAAATTGGTCAAATCGACCCATAACACATACTTTGGTAAAATTACTATTTTACCCCTAACTTTTCACTATTTACAAATTGGTCCCTAAGCTCGTAAAATGAAATGCATGCATTTTCTTAGTTACCCAAGCCTAGCCGAACCTGCACCATGATCATATCAGCCCACTTTTTCCTTTATTTCACATTTCTACTACTCATTTTTACACCTTTTACAAATAAGTCCTTTTTAGGTGTTTTCACTAAAAATCACTTAGTAAAAGATGTTTACCAGACATCAAACATTCATATTCCTCCATTAAACATCAAAACACAACCTTGTCACACATGGGTCAAATTTCATGCATGAACCCTAGCTCAAAATAATGGTAGAAATAGCTAGATCGATTGATGACAATTTCAAAATTGTAAAGAACATTAAAATGGGGCTTGGCAGCACTTACAATCAAGCTTGAAAAGTTGAAAACCCTAGCTATGGAGAGCATGCAATTTTCAACTAGCACTTGGAGAAGATGGACAAGATTTTCTCTTCATTTTCCCTTTTTATTCTTTTATTTACCAAATGACAAAAATGCCCTTACGGCCTTTCTTTCAAATTTTTCCTATTCATGCCCATTTTTGTCCAAATTTTTAAAACTTGGTCAAATTGTCATTTAAGGACCTCTAATTAATAATCCAATGCAATTTTATGCTTAAAGCTTCTAGAACACAAGTTTTACAACTTA